>OX365954.1:27479428-29879428 GCA_947247005.1 Spisula solida
GAAATGACAAATTTTACGCAAACTTTAAAATTACTTGAAATTTGATCATGTACCAGTACATTAGCATTAAATTGGCATCTAAATATAATAGAGGATTGTCTGCAAGACTGGAGTAATTGCTCATAAAACAATTAGTAATTTCTACAGCCTTGTGCGCATCCTGATTGATGTGTTGAAATTAATCATAATAGTTATGATACAGTGTTTGTAAACAGATGAGTTCTCTTGCATGTTTGAATCCTGATACATTAGAACCACTCCTAAAACACCTGTCATTCAACAATACCATAATTTGGAACAGGGAATCTTTACATTATAATATAAACAGGTGATACGTAAATTAAATACCGGTAGCTTGTAATGGTATGTACATTCCATATATAGCAGTTTTTCAATCAACAGACATATGAGAAGATACGGATACAATTATACACACGTCAGAAAATAATGAGGTGCATGGATTTTATAAAGCTTAAACAAACATCATTAATTTATTTTCTATTACGAATATATCAACTAACACCCCTATCCTATATCCATCACTAATTATTTTCAAGTAATGAATATAAGGGAGACAATCCAATTATGTAAATAGACTTAACAAGATAATCAATCAAGGGAGATCAATCTGGATATTTGTCACAAAAAGCTGCATATTAGATTTGTACAGGTAATTGTAGCAAAGCTCATCAGAATAGTGTATGGTACAGGTCAGTAGTATAGGAGAGAATATGTTTGGATACAGAGGTATTGATATGCAAAAGTAAGTGCCTACCAACTAGCTATTGGTGAATGGCAGGTTTTTATTACTTATTCATCCAATACCCTGTCGGCGGGCATTTTGCATATTAAAAGGTGTTCATATGAAAAAGTGCCCACCAGCTAGCTATTGGTGAATGGTAGGTTTTCATTACTTATTCATCCAATACCCTGCCAGTGGGCATTTTGCATATAAAAAGGTGTTCATATGAAAAAGTGCCCACCAGCTAGCTATTGGTGAATGGTAGGTTTTCATTACTTATTCATCCAATACCCTGCCAGTGGTCATTTTGCATATAAAAAGGTGTTCATATGAAAAAATGCCCACCAGCTAGCTATTGGTAAATGGCAGGTTTTTATTACTTATTCATCCAATACCCTGCCGGTGGGCATTTTGCATATAAAAAGGTGTTCATATGAAAAAGTGCCCACCAGCTAGCTATTGGCAAATGGCGGGTTTTTATTACTTATTCATCCAAAACACTGCCGGTGGGCATTTTGCATATTAAAAGGTAATCCTCCCCATCACCAACCTGAAGTTGAAGGCAAGTTATCTCCCCTTCAACTACACATTATTGATAGAAATCTAATAGGATTATATAAGTCAGTCCTTGATTGACGTATATATATATATGGCTTTAGTATTATAAAGCCATTGAATAGTTCATCAACGGAAAAAAAATGAATTAACATTTAGCAATTTCCATTAAAATTTTAACGTTATTTATTAGACTGCGTTCTGTGATCAATCACTTTAAAACAGCAAAACAAACAGGGTACTTTATATCTGAGTTACAAAACACATCTTAAATGCATTGATACAAAGACACATTATTGCCAATTGTTTATTATAGGCAATTATTCTTTACTCTATACAAATCTATTCAAATGTCGCACATTGTTTATGAAGCCAAGTTTATTTATTGGTATATTGACATTTAATTGTCATAATAGTAAACAATTACAGTACCTCATTGTTTTATCAATTATAATGAGGCTGATTGATCTCAAATAATTATAATGTATGGGTTATGATGAGGAATTATCAACTTCATTCACACAACAATAACTCACACTATTTGCCTTCTCTCTTTTTATACCGTAGTAATTTATTTGTTCAACATCAATTTGCAAGTTTTTTGTTTTTTTTTGTAATTCAACAAATGAATGATTGGTAGTTAAATGATGCATCTACCAGGGAAAATAAATCGCTCCAAATTATACTTATTATTTTCCAGGGGTAATATTCAATATTGATCTTACTTGACTTAACGATAAGGACAGCTAATCAAATCTCACCATATTAAACTCTTGGTCAGTAACAGGCGATATAATTGGCTATCCTTATTCTCCAAATAAATAAGATCAATATTGAATACTTAAAGTGTCAAAAAAATGTGGGCAAAAAAGGGGCTTCCATGGATGACAGGCAAAAATAAGGGCATTCCATGCAAGAGCTGTATCAAAATAAAGACTTACACAGTGAATCTTGACTGTCAGCCGTATAGGAGCTGGCATTGCTCGACCTTCTATCTACCTTACTATCCAACAACTGTTGTGTTATACGTTTATCTAACTGTACACTATGTCTTTTCCGACCAGCCCGAGCTTTGTTGATAAAGTCCTCTTCCGTCAAATTCCTCATTTTCTCTGGCATTTCAAAATGCTCATTACTGTCCGAGGCAGTCTTTGCCAGCAATTTCTTGGACAACATGTTTATTGTTTATTTAGCCTTTTCCAGTATGTCTAGAAAACTTCATATATTTAATCCATTGATCCGTTTCACAGTTTCATAATAATGCCTCAACTTCAGTTAAATCACTTCATTGTTAATAAAACTTCTATAACAGAAAATTTAATATTCAATAAATTATTTGAAAATCTTTTCCTCAATATTTAATTTCCTCTTTCAAGCCAACATTTGTCATTAAATCCAAGAACTTGGACTCAAGTTACAACATCACAAGACACGCAATACAAATCAACAAAGGATCTTGTGACAAGAAAACATCTTCACCGCTAGCAAACATATTCAGAATGTACAACAAAATATGTCCTACGTGTGTTTTGTTTTTTCAAAACATAAATACGATCATCTAATAACACCGGACATTTAACAGCAAAACAATCAGATGAAGTTATTTTAAACCTGTGAAAAGCTTTTAAGACGTACAGCCAACCACCTAAGTTATTACACTACACAATATATATAGCGGCCCAGCATTATACCCAATATTAATGCCAAACACTTTAAATGGTTGTTTTGATCTGTTAACTGATAATCCAATAATCTGGATGTAATACTTCTAGTTCGTCCGATCAGCTGTTGACCTATAATTTCAAGACTTAAATTAAATTAAAATTCAAAACAATAAACACTTAGTTTTAGCTGATTTTTAACCTTTAACATCAATAGGAGAGAATCTGATCATGTTTGTCTATGAAGGGATTAGTACCACCAGCTAGCTATTGGTGAAGGACAAGTTTTTATTGTTCATTTATCCAAAAGATTGCTGGTTGGCATTTTGCATATGAATACGATGATCTCTCCTATTGACCTAGCTAATACTTGAGTGACCCGTGTGAGTGTTTAAGGTTTAGCCTATCTGTACTAACTGCAAGTTGCAACTTTTCAACATGGCTCAGAGGTATGATAGACTACATGACCAACGACTTAGGAATGAATTATCATTGGGAATATAATCTATCGCTATACAAATTGACTTGGGTTTTAAACCTAAGCTAGAAGTTGCTTCCACTATAAAGAGCGAAGATAACGATTCCAGCAACACTTTTTAAGTGGTGTGGTCCTTAAGCTTTGACAGTTGGTACATCATCACCCAGTCCAGAAGATATGAGTTTGATATCCAAGCTGGGCAGGATCGCTAGATGTTCTACTAAGACAATAGGCAACAGTCATGTCCTCCACAAGTTGAGAAGCTGTCTGCTGACCCGAACACCATACAAAACCCATTAGATAAGCAACCAGGAGTAAAATGCTATGACGAAATAACCATGTAAATAAATGCAATAAAATTACTGTAACTTTATAACACTACACATAACAGGGGAACCAACCCAAATACATACAAATGATATATGAACCCAGCACAATAGACTAAAATAATTGAAAACAGAATACAGGGAACCAAAAACCAATCGAGGAAACAAGCAATGATGCGAGCCTTGGTACAATGGACAAAATACAAATGAATAGAGGAAGCAAATCAACAATTTATTGATAAGCAAAAATCTAATAAAACACTCCGAATAATGTCCCTTCAGATTTAATCCAAATTCATGCATAAGGAAGAGACAAAATATTAAATGACATTTACTAGACAATACATCACATATTCGTAAACATTTCAGAAAATTTCCAGACTAATATTGCAAAGCATATTAATTCCGCATCAGTTGGAATTTCAGAATCCTTGTCTTCAAACATTCCTATAAATCAAATTTCTTTTGCAGCCAAATTGAATCAACTGTATACATTGATACTGATCAATGTCTCTCCTATCTTTAGCTTATACAGTAGAGTTTCTCTAAAACCCTGATTTAGTGTGATTCGATTTCCATAAATTTGCATAATTGCAGTTTTTAACTGAAAAATGTAACATGAAACATTTTTATCAATACTTAAAGGACAGTAACTCTTGTCCAGAACAGATTTATACTGAAGATTTTTTTTTTATCTCCCTTGATAAAGAACAGCAGAAAATAAAATCATCCATGCATGAACAACATTCCTTCCAAAGGTCAAAATACACTAAATTATCTGACCTAATTATGAAGACTGAATTATAAATCTCTGCTGAAAAGTTTCCACCAATGAATGTCAACATTAGAATCTATTATTTTTTTAAAAACAGACATAGTCTGACTGAAAACTCAGCTTAAGATGTTCTCAAAATGTCAATATCTAATCTTACCGATTTCAAAACCACCATGTTTAAGTTAAGAACGAAATCCCCGACATTAACAACAATGTCAAGTATAGGAAAACATCCAGCCAGCTTCCTTCCGACATATTATTTAAATCACAAATTTTCCCACGGTGTAACAGAGACCATAAACAGTGTCCATGGAGTAGTCTTTACAGACCTCCGTACATCACAAACCTCTGCATATCGCAAAAAATCAGATGAGTGAAAGTTCGGAAAAAACAGAAATCCTCGAAATTTGGCAATTTAATAATTATAATAAGTAGGGAAAATACCGAAAAACAAACTTTTTGGTACACTAAAAAAACGCAAGTTCAGACATTATTATTAAGCCTGATGACTTTCACCCTTGCGCAAACCTCTCTGAGCATGATCGACCAATCGCGAGTCAGAAGGAAATGACACGAGACTGAATGTATACTCGTACTGCACATGGATGGTACTGTGTTATGCAGACAGTTAATACAAATATTGTAACACTACAGCACACAATCAATGCATGATGGTGTAATTTAACAACAAATGTCCTTGTCAAGTATCTTGTTTCTCACAAAAATCCTTACTGACAACATAAATAAACAGCACCAAGATGAGTCTCCCACAGACCATGTCTGAGGTAATGATGTAATTTAGAGGTTTTACACCTATTGGAATGTCTACATTCATCCAAATATTCCTTCAAGGATTAAACTGTTTGAGTTAAACTTTAAGTGTGATCTGACCTTTACTCGTCAGGAAGAACATTTAGTGGGATCTGACATTTAAAGAGCATTAATTTTAGAGTGATCAGATCATCACTCATCAGGGAAGAACATTTAGTGTGATCTGACCTTTACTCATCAGATCTGACCTTTACTAATCAGAGAAGAACATATAGTGTGATCTGACCTTTATTCACTAGGAATGCACTTTTTAGTGTGATTGGACCTCACATATATATATATAAGCATAGAGTTTTTAGTGAATAATAACCTAATACAGAGATTTAGAACATCAAAAGGTGTTTCCAAAACAATTATGAATCTCAAGATGAATTGGATTCAACAAGGAAAATTCATGCAAAACAGACAACAATACTTCATCTACAAATACTTTGAGCACTCCTGCATTAATTACTGCAATTATTATCAATCAAAGCGTATAAAATCTCTCCACCGAAACTCAGACAAAGCTGCAATTATAATTACCGCTAAGCCTTTATTAAACCAAGACAAGACATATTTATCAAAAGGAATGGTGCTCTTTCACCGGACTGCATTAATGTTATATAAAACATAATTTTTTTATGATATCAAGACAAAATTCACAGGAGTCTATTGAAAAGGACAGCAATTTCACACTTATACAGCTAATTTCTACAGTAATCTACCATTAGTGTCATATTTACCACTCTAAATGACATTGGTCACGTTATAATGTCATTACTTATAACGCAACAGTAACTGGTACTCACAGGCATCAGACAACATTGGTGGAAACCAGGAATTTAGACATAATGCAACTAATGGAACTGTCTTGGCAGCCCTGTGGTACTTTGAAATATATCAACGGAGCAGGCAATCAGTACCGTTAAGTTTTGTTTTGACTACAGCTTTAAGTGCAATGGTTAAGGACCATTATGTTTTGATTTCGACTACAGCTAAGTGCAATGGTTAAGGACTATCATGTTTTGATTTTGACTACAGCTTATAGTGCAATGGTTTGTAATCATCACATTTTTATTTCAACTACAGCTTAGTGCAATGGTTAAGGAACATCACATTTTGATTTCAACTACAGCTTAGTGCAATGATTATGGACAATCACATTTTGATTTTCAAAGCTGCCACTTTCTCACTTTATATTTTCCAGGTCAATTATGTGTATAAAAATATCTGAATGTGACTTTAAGTACTTCATGACAACACTGCAATACAAGTTCATTCGCTTAAGTATCTAAGTATTTTCCGGTGTAAAAAACGATTTCCCACAATCAACAGCAATACTGACAAGATTGAAGAATATAGTGAAGCTTTTATCCTACAGAAGATCTTCCAATTAATCATAAGAAGGCAATCAGCATCCGTTGACAAGACATGATCCACCAGACTTGATAGACACTCCACCAGATGATACTGATCACGTTAGCTCAGTTAATCAAACTGCTAATCAATACATTACAATGTCATTGCACTGTCTACCACCGACAAATATGCGGAAACATTTATGGTACATTTTGGCAAAATATAGGCCAAATTGTTGTTATGAAACTACATTGAATAAGTGAAGCCTAAATCTGTACACACACATACTGTATCTAGCCGCTCACTGTTACATAGTTTTCTTAATTAATGGATTAATAACGGATTAAAATCATCCTTTAAAATTTTGTTTGGAATGGTTACTTAAAGAAAAATAGAAGATTTTTATTAACAATTACTTTAGAATGAGTCCTGACCAAATTGGTTAATTGTTTCCCCCCCCCCCCCCCCGCCATTTTGATAATGAAATACCTACTGTCAATCGTCAGGTATTTTCAAAAGAATAAAAGAGGTGGAACTAAAGTGCTTTCCAGGAAATACAGAAGACCAGCTGTTTCATTAACATTAAGGAAAGCTTGTAAAACTATATTACGACCATTGTGCTTTGTCAACAGTTACTGTTGAGGCACCTAACTCTTTAATGTCATTCTTAATCCCTCATTAAAGAACCAAAAACGTCACAAAGCAGGAAATGACCTTCCCATAATCTCTCTCTTGTTGAATACATATACTTGACCAAGAAATATTTGAAGTATGTAAAGCAGTGATTTTAGTCCAATACATCCATTCATACATGACTGCATGAAACCACAAAACAACATAAAATGTATCTATGTTGTATATGAACTTGTGTACTTATCATAAGTACTTAAATTAGATGGTTTAACAACCAACTTCCTCAATACAGCCCACTTTATTGCAACAACATATCTGACTCACAAAGGTCATCTAGCCAGCAAAATCACTTGTGAGCATTGCATAATTATACAACCACTTAAAGGATTCTCTGAAAGACAATTTTATTAAATTCAAGATATGCAAACAACAAAGCATCTCTTCAACAACAATATCAAGTTTGTCTGTTGTTACATACAAATGACATATAGCAATACAGCATCTCTAGAGCAACTACCTTCTAACAATGGTCACAACTTCCATCTCCCTTTAAATGCATAAGTGTTGCTCTAAGATTCTTTATGATGCACCACAACAACTTGTACCAGAACTGAGTTAAATGTCTAAGCCCTCTATCTTGATGTTGTACACTTATTTTTCTTATTTTGGTCTAACACTGCATAATTCTCTAAGGAATTACATTTAAAACAATGTCTAATTTAATGATAGATTTTCAACCTTTGAATTTAAATGATAACAATTACGTCAACTTCCATTTATGAATTGCCAAGAATTATGCAGCATTCTGAAGATCAAACAAAAACAATATAAAACCCATTCCTCAATGACAATGGTGCAGAAAAACTAAGAAACACTTTCAAGTAAAACTAATTAACACTTCGAGGAAAGAGAAAATTTCAAGAAAAAAAGGCTTCCAAGAGAGAAATATAAAATACCTTATGAGAAGTTTTGCAATCCAGTGACCACAAGAAAATATCCTTTTATCTTAATCAAGTATTTGTTCAACACTATAACACTCATACATTCATACTGACAACATGATAATTACAACCTCAAATTACCTAAATCTGTACTCTCAAAATTCCTGAATCTGTACTTTCAAAATTCCTGAATTTGTACCCTCAAATATCCATAATTTAACCCTCAAATTTCCTGAATTTGTACAGACAGGTTTCACAACAGTAAATTCACTGAATCAGTAAACATATAGATCCAGACTCCTTAAGTACTAGTAAAGACATGAACCATGTAATAAAACACTGATATAAACATACAATATTTACTAAGTGAGGAGTTTAATATAAAGTTAACATTGAATTACTTTGTGATCGATATTTCATAAGATCTATAATGACAATTGAATGCTTACATTAATAACAAACTGTAGTATCCTATATGACTTGATGTTTGACAGATCTATAAATAGAACAGCGATATAAACATCGTCTTCAATATAAACATTGAATTCTTAAGAGATGGACCGTGGACCAGTCAATTCGGGGTTATACAGATCTTGTTTCGTTCAAGGTCATCCATGCACAGGTTAAGTCAATAATCACACAGTTTATATTAATTTATATAAAATGATAGCGCCATTTCGTAATTATATATTTTATACTATCACGCACTGTGGGAATTTTATACCCATCCAAATTATTAAAGCTATTTCATCTACACTTCAATAGAGTAGAATACAATAAAGAGACAATAATTGAACTGATATCATCTATTCAAATGATATTGAAAAGACTAATAAAAATATCAGACTTAAGTGATTTACTTCATCTCCTCAAAATATTATAGAATAGATTTTCATTTATGGTTGTTGTGTGGCTTGGGAGACATATAATGTCTTCATCATAAAACCATTTTGCAACATACAGCATAACACTGATCTGCCGGTAGCTTCATTGACTATATTAGGATGACCATAATGACCTTGACCTTGATTGGCATTCAGTGAGTATAGTATAGGTGACCTTGCCCTTTGACCTTTATCAGTCTATATATATAGTGAGTATTGCATTAGTGACCCTGACTTGTGACCTTAATCTTTATCAGGCTTCACTGTGTATAGTTTTAGTGACTTTCATGACCTAAACTTGTGACCCTGACCTCTATTAGTCACCCGTATGTATTGTATTAGTGATCTAGCCTTCTGACATTGTCCTATATCCGTCTTCTGTGGATATTGCATTAGTGACTGTGTCTTCAAGTGTCTTGTGACCTTGACTTTTATTAGTCTCCAGTGTCCATTGCTATAGTGACCCTGACTTTTGACCTTTAAAGCAGTCTCCAGTGAGAATTGCATTAGAGACCCTGACTTTTGACCTTAATTAATCTCTAGTGAGTATCGAATAAAAGACCCTGATTTGTCATAGTGACCTTTATCAGCCTCCAGTAAATATTGCATTAGTGACCTTGCCCTGTAACAATGACCTTTATCCAATGAGTCACCAGTTTGTGTTGTATGAGTGACCTTGCTTTTCGACCTTACCCTTTATCCGTCTCCAGTGAGTATTGCATAAGTGACCTGGCCTTTTGACCTTGACTGTTTATCAATCTCAAGTTTGTATTGCACTAGAGGCCAACCTTGTCATGCGCCCTTGAACTATATCAGCTAGGTTCCAGTGAGCATTGAATTTGTGACCATGATATGTGACCTTGAACTTTGATATGTCAGTATTCAGTAATTTCTACAGTTAAACACACAAATTAACAATAATGTCAAGAAATAGACTAGTCCAAAAAGCATTCACACATGAGCTAATAAAATATCAGTAAATCCAGAAAGGTCAAATTTTCCTAACAAGCCGAAGTAAAGGAGCACCAAATTACAAGCAATACCATGTGTTATTTTCAATTACAACAAATAGGTTATAGGAACCAAAATAGATTACAGACTCATCACAGGAAAAAAACTTTCCACTGGATTAAGAAATCCAATTTATGGAACCAAATTGAAACCTTGATTGAAAACACCACAGAACGTGGGTATAATAATCCTGAAGTTTACAATCATGAGTCAGAATTTACAATCATACATCAAGTAAACAGAATAAATGTTCAACTTGCACAATCATATATTCACCAAATTAAAGTCTAACAGCTCCAACTATTTTTAATCAAATCCACAATAGTGATATACACATCCAATCTCTGTGCCTCAATCAATCCAATCCAATGGATGTAACACTATATAACAATCTCCTTAAATGAAGGGAGTATAGACACAGTATAGTGAACTATAGGTTCTTACAATAGGAAACAATCTTTGTAATTCCAATAAGGTTGTTTACCAACAGTTGTAATGAATATCTTTACACATGAAACAGTAATCTAAACCAGTTATCTACTGGTATATATCAGCCATGGTAGAAAACAACTCATGTTGCTATATTAGTCTTGGTATAAAAAATCATGTACCGAAACATTGTTGTATTGTTGTATTAGTATGTATGCAAGACACAAACACATAGTTCCAGAATACTGTGATCTCTATCAAGCTCAATGACACTGGCAAGTCAATTAACCAGGAATTACAAGGTAGTACTGTAAACCAATTTACTTTCTTGAATACTAACTTTCGTGATTAGCTGATCGTCGGCATATTCGCGACAACAAATTTTCGAGTTTTCGAGTATCCCGCAATGTCCGTGTTATTCTTTTTAGCACTTTCGCGGCGACTTAATTTCGCGAAATTCTACCACTCGCAAACTCCGTGAAATTAAATAGCGCAAAATAGTTTCTTGGTTTACAGTAACTAATATATACTGTTACAGAGGTGGGTGGATGTATATTGGAATGCACTCTGTGAGTGATTGGAACATATACATGGGTTATATACCAGTAAAATAAATGTTTCCCTTAGATTAGACAAGCAAACGTAATACTCAACTATATATATACTGTGATGCAAGAGCTATATAATAACATATTAATTTGTATATCAATATTTCCCTTTAATAGATGAATGAATAGGCATAGGTAGGCATAGGAAATGCATATTTCCTATAACTATATGATAATGTACAAGCGGACCTTGTGAGTGTATAATTTTTGCATCCCTCCTAAATTTTACTGTTTATAATATGCTGAGGTGCAAAACATGTGATAAATGGGTGGTGAAATAACAAGCACAAGTTCACATAATCTCAAGTTGAAGGTCATTATAGCATTGACCATGCTTAATGTGACCTTGACCTACTGACCCCAAAGACAAAAGGGGTCACAGTCCAGCTAACTATAGTCCATCATAATACAGACATTAATGAAAAACGCCAGCTTTCTGTGGCCAATTCATTTCTACCCTCAAGGTCGACATCAAATGGTGACCTTGACCTTCTGGAACCACAACAACAGAAAACCACCTGGTGCTATATATAGCTCAGAAAGCAGTTGGCAAAAATGACAACCATTAAACTGACTAGACCAAAAACTGATTTTAAATGGATAGATTTCCAAAAAACCTCAAAAGTAAATTTGAATATTACAATTTCATGAAATCAAGCAGACAAATTTCCCACATACATCGCATACGTTGAGATTCACAGAGTAATAATGTTATTCTGCTAAATTAAATTTTAACATGGAAAGCAATTACATACCTGCAGATGGTGTATAAAACCAGATAAGGCAGAGAGGAACTCACCACAAATATTCACTGTTTCTATAAATATTTAAGTTATATTCCAGATTTAGAATTTTCATTTAAAAACCAACATTGGTGACATCAGCCTACCAGCATCTTGTTATAGCATCCCCTATGTCATGAAAGGTCCATGACCTTCACCTAAATTAAACTTAATGAAGGTTTTTTTCTTTTTTCCCTTTTTTTGTAATCCGATTTTTCCCTACCAGAAATTAAGGCCAATGTCACCTCCAACTTCAATGGAACCAGAGGAAGTAAACATTCTCATAAAACACGTACACATCAAACCTTGACTAGACTGATACATTCAATCCTTCACAATAACTTCCTTAATTAACTGACTAACATGTTTATGTCCTGCATACTGAAACTCGAAACACAGAAATTCTCATCCTACTGATGTAATATATTAGCATTGTATTTGTGTATTTGTTACAAAACCTCTGTGCTTTAAGTGTAACAACAAATTCGAAAATCCCAAATCTTGAAAATCACATGTTGAATAGTTAAGCCAAGTTCACAAGAATGATTCAATTAAAATAATTCACTCCTACAATTAGAAACATTATTCATAAGCATGAAAGAAGGAAATTTATACGCTTTTAACCTTACGAACCTCAGCACACATTTGCATAGAAGGTTATAATTTACATATAAATGGGTATGATGTGATGTTTGAGTACCTCAGTATTTTTAAACGATCCTATCTCCCCTAAGGTTAATCATGGTCATTTCAGCCAATTTACCAATATAATTCAATCAAGGGAGGTAATGCAAGTGTTAATCATAAGGGGAAAATCTTCAAGGGAGGTAATTGAAAAGTGAGTATCATTAAGGGAGTTTTTTTTAAAATTTTGACGTTATTATTATTAAAATAATTATGAAGAAGATAAATGTAACCTAAAACATTAAATTCAAGGAAGGTAATCCAAAAAATAAACTATATAACAAGGGAGATGATTAAAAAGAGTAAGGGCAAAATAAGGGAGGTAATTCCCTTTCCCCCCAAATAAAATGCCCAAATAGTCAAAGCGAAAAAACCTGGATAAACAACTTTTTAGGAACACAAATTACTTCATCTATTTAATTAACCCTACTATCAGTTATAAAACAATTACCATATGATTGTGTAAATTAATGACTGAAACAGATTCAAGCACAATATCATCCAAGTTCATTGCTGGTATATTTATAAATAATTCATTGATTGGCAAGTTGACAAAAACTGTAACATTACATTTATACCAGATGAATACCACAGACTGGTCTGCTCTATGTTATATTAATTACTCTTAGAGCTATGATAATTGTTACTCTGACAGGTAAACCCAACTAGCCAGGTTTGTAGGATGATGATATTTTCGTAATATGTATGCAAGAAAAAAATCAGAATCTAATGTTTTAATAACCTTTGACATTGAACTGAGACCTTGACCCTGAGAAAGCCAGTTGGATCGTGAATTCTGCATGTTGTCTTTTTGCTATATGTTTCATGTATATTTGCAGACATAACATTGTTAATATTGCAGAGGGATGTATATGTATGAGCTCGAAAAAAGACACAAGGTATTCCGAATATTTGTGATGACATAATCAAAATGCATCACATAGGAAGAATGCCTGGCCTGGTTTCACACAGGCACCCAATTATATACAAATTTCAAAACTAGAGCTATCACTGGAGTGATGAATCATACCCCGCAGCACTGCCTTAATTGACACAGGAATATTGTTTAAAGTTAAAGCCTTGCATGACTATGACCTTTGACCTCTAAGTGTGACCTTGACCTTTGAGCTAGGGACCTGGATCTTGCGCATGACACACCGACTTGATATAGTGAACATTTGTACCAATCCATTTTAAAATCAAGCAAGAGACGACGAAGTTACAGAGCGGACACGATTTTGCTAACAGACCGACCGACAGACTGACGTAGTGACTCCAGTATACCCCCTTCAAACTTTGTTTGCGGGGGTATAATAATATCAAAGAGTTTAATAAAGATATTCCGAATATCTCCTCCTTACATAGAAACTGTTCAAGAGTATAATGAGGAAAAAGCAACTTATGTTTCAAGAATTTATCTGAGCAAACACTACAACTAATTTATACAAGATCAGGATAAACATTTAATGTTTACAAAATCTTATAAACAAATTTGCTTAAGGCTCACGTAACTTACTCAGAAAAGCAATTGATATTTATCTAATTCTACTCCAGTCAGTTCTCGGCAAAAAAACCCATTAAATGATTTGTCTATTTGTAATGAACTTCAAATTCTTGAGCTTCTGATTGGTTGTTCGAGAGATTCATTTTAAATCAACAAATGGCAATAAAGCCTGCATCACAAAGACATTCGGAGTCTCAAACTTTAAGCACTACTTCAAATCCAGACTGGGTAACATTCCAAGAATCAAAACTCTTCCTACTTATAATAGACAACAAATAAATAATTCCAAGAAGATATTCAATCTACATATCAATCAGAAAAGGACACAAGTAAAGTTTGCTGATGTTAACACTAGCTTTTGTTTAGAAGTAAAAGTTGAATTTAATTGCATTATCGATGTCCGTTTTTGTTCAATCGTGTGCATATTCACTTTTAATGCATAATGCTCTTTCAATCAGTCAACTGTGCATTGTTTTTACTATGCATGTTTGTTTATTTAGAAGGCTAGAGTTTTATCCGGTGAGCTATTTGTCCATAATAATGGCCCAGCCCCGTGGCACTACTAACAGTCTGAAACAATACCTAATACAGCTAATGAAGTATTCTGGGCCATTCAGATTCCCAGACTGGTATCTTTAAATGTGAGCCACTGTCTAACTATTAAATCAATGATTGTCATCATTAAGTCATTTATCTAGATATCATCCTAATACGTTCAGCCGATGGTAAATTGATTTGTGGTTAAATACTACTCAATTTACTCAACACAGACAAATTATTTAAATTCTGCAGCTATTTTTATTCCAAATCAAATATTTTGTACATTCATCTTTAAGACGGTGCACCATTCAAATAGATTGTATAGCAGCTCCATGCCTCTTTTGTACTTCAACAAGCCAGCCACCACCACCACCATCTACCTGGCTGCTGGCCTCTACAGTCCTTCCATATCAAAAATAGAAGTATATAGGTAAAAGCCATTTTGTAATTTTCTTAAAATCTAAAAGTATATAAGTTTAACAATTAGAGTTAGAGAAGTCAAAGACTCAGTTGAAATGCCAGAATGAAATATGGGGTAAAATGATACCTTTATTAAACATTATAAGAAAGACATATTCGTTTCCATGGCAACCATTATTTTAATAAAAATCTAGAATATATGTGTGGCAGAATTTTGAAAGTTTAAGGGTTATGATGTGTTTGTTAGTTTCAAACAAATCAAAAAACATATCAGAAACAACAATTAATCGAGTCTTTGCCAACAATAGGACATAATTGGATGTCAACTAAATAATCATGGCAAATTATCAACAGGATCCGAGAAGAAATCACAGTAATTGCACATGTCAGAAATTATCTACATCATTGGCACTCATGAATATTCTGGGCTTATCTGTAATACTATCAGGTTTGTTATGACATTTAAGGCCTTTTCGACTGGACTGTTTCGTGGATCAGGTTAAAGTCTGGTTCCCGTCACCAATATTACGGTAGTAGTGACGTAGTAGCACTGAAATACTGGGGACGGGAACCAGGCTATAACCTGCCCCACCATACAGCCCTGAGTCAAAAAGGCCAATCATTACAGTACAATCACAAAACACACGATCCTTACTGCTGAAATAAATGAGTGCTAGCTAGGCAAGTAATTTAGCACAATAGCACTAATATGACAATGTAATAAGTAAATCATCAATTTCAAAGTTAATGTTATATTATAATGATGTATAAGTGTTTTTAAATTCACCTTTTACTTTGATTTTTAATGATGTAAGCAGTATGTTCCGACTGTTGTGAATGTTGATTAAAAGACCATATAGTATAGTTGACCACAGTTAACAAGCATTTGCAAAATGACCATCTTTCATGCATGTTTAGCAATCGTCATTTTCACAGGGGATGTTTAGTGCAATCAAATAACCTGGTCCTCAAACTTTCTATGAGCATACTTTAACATGATGATTTTGTTAGTGTTTGCGTAGCTGCTGTTAATGAGGTGTGAAATATGATGCACATGATCAAACTCTCCTTTACACATCACAGACAAGGGTTTTATTTAACTGTATAATATTCAACAAAGAAAATAAAAGTGCAATGCAAATTTTTTCCAAGGAACTTTCTGACTCAATATGGCATTATAATGTAGCCATGAACTTGGGAAATATAGAAGTGTATTCCTTAGTTTACAGACATATTGATATATGTTCAATCACAATGCCTTCTCACTGGGGCCAGGATAATTTAAGATTGGTACCACTTCCTGAATGGTACAGTACAATAGAAGCAGTGCATGTAATATCTCTCCTGTGCTAATAATGAATACAAATTATAATATACAAATTGTAACAGACACAATAGGTCTATCGTTTATAACCAGTCATCTGACTTAATCAACACACTTTCTTGAACAGTCAGTAATATTGAATACCTGAATCTAAATTCGCCTTATTCATATTAAATACATCACTGTACTAAACAGTCAAATGTGTTCATCTCCTGATGTACTTGCTGCTTAAAGACAAGGTTAGATTGTCACTGCCCTGTGGTGTACAAAGACTTAAACAAAACAGGGAAGACATTTATTATGTACACTTGCACAACCCAGACACAACTTGGCATCACATGACTTCAACTACTTCTATTGTAGTTTATTGCACAAGAAAATACACAGTTTTACAGCCCAGACACAACTTGGCATCATTCAAGTTATGTGCAAGGTTTTTTGTGTGTAAGTGAGAACAAACACCTAATAAACACATGCCAACACTTGCGTTCCATACCATCCACATGTCTTCCATGCATCATCAGCATGTTAAAGCTTCTCCTGACCTGAGAAGTTGTCATGTCCACTCGTCTTCCATGCATCATCAGCATGTTAAAGCTTCTCCTGACCCGAGAAGTTGTCATGTCCACTCGTCTTCCATGCATCATCAGCATGTTAAAGCTTCTCCTGACCCGAGAAGTTGTCATGTCCACTCGTCTTCCATGCATCATCAGCATGTTAAAGCTTCTCCTGACCCGAGAAGTTGTCATGTCCACTCGTCTTCCATGCATCATCAGCATGTTAAAGCTTCTCCTGACCCGAGAAGTTGTCATGTCCACACGTCTTCCTTGCATCATCAGCATGTTAAAGCTTCTCCTGACCCGAGAAGTTGTCATGTCCACATGTCTTCCTTGCATCATCAGCATGTTAAAGCTTCTCCTGACCCGAGAAGTTGTCATGTCCACATGTCTTCCTTGCATCATCAGCATGTTAAAGCTTCTCCTGACCTGAGAAGTTGTCATGTCCACATGTCTTCCTTGCATCATCAGCATGTTAAAGCTTCTCCTGACCTGAGAAGTTGTCATGTCCACTCGTCTTCCTTGCATCATCAGCATGTTAAAGCTTCTCCTGACCTGAGAAGTTGTCATGTCCACTCGTCTTCCATGCATCATCAGCATGTTAAAGCTTCTCCTGACCCGAGAAGTTGTCATGTCCACACGTCTTCCTTGCATCATCAGCATGTTAAAGCTTCTCCTGACCTGAGAAGTTGTCACGTCCACTTGTCTTCCTTGCATCATCAGCATGTTAAAGCTTCTCCTGACCTGAGAAGTTGTCATGTCCACTTGTCTTCCTTGCATCATCAGCATGTTAAAGCTTCTCCTGACCTGAGAAGTTGTCATGTCCACTCGTCTTCCATGCATCATCAGCATGTTAAAGCTTCTCCTGACCTGAGAAGTTGTCACGTCCACTTGTCTTCCTTGCATCATCAGCATGTTAAAGCTTCTCCTGACCTGAGAAGTTGTCATGTCCACTTGTCTTCCTTGCATCATCAGCATGTTAAAGCTTCTCCTGACCTGAGAAGTTGTCATGTCCACTCGTCTTCCATGCATCATCAGCATGTTAAAGCTTCTCCTGACCTGAGAAGTTGTCACGTCCACTTGTCTTCCTTGCATCATCAGCATGTTAAAGCTTCTCCTGACCTGAGAAGTTGTCATGTCCACTCGTCTTCCATGCATCATCAGCATGTTAAAGCTTCTCCTGACCTGAGAAGTTGTCATGTCCACTCGTCTTCCATGCATCATCAGCATGTTAAAGCTTCTCCTGACCTGAGAAGTTGTCATGTCCACTTGTCTTCCTTGCATCATCAGCATGTTAAAGAATCTCCTGACCTGAGATGTTGTCATGAAAGTCACTAAAACATATCCTGGTATTCAATAATAGATGAGCAGACTACTGTAAATAAGATATTTTTGTGAGGGACTGTTATAAATATTCACCATATTTGCAAATTCAGTAAATTCGTCAAAAATAATCCTCCTAAACTCAAACAAAGAAAGAAGTTATTTCTGAGGTTTAAAAACGATATACATCAGAATAAAAAACTTTGGCCTAGCGCAAATGTATGAATTAACAACACCAGTCTTTGCCTTCTCTAACAAAGATTTAATGTTTTAGAGGAGAATGTACTAACAAACATTCACAGCTTCACAGCCATTGTCTCAAAGTATCATACAGAAATGTATTGACAAAACCATAATAGAATAGATACTGGAAATGCCACGCAGTGAAATATTTATGCTATTTGAGGTTCATAAAGACAATATTTTATGGAACCAAAATAACAATGGCATACAAACTGTCAGACAAATTGCAGATTCCAGTCGCCTAGCTACAAGCATTTTGTCCGCAAGACCAAAGAAAGTCAAAGATTCACCATTAACACCATAACAAGGTTCATACAAAATGTTAACATTTTAATTCAATGTTATACAATGCTCAGCATCACAAGGTTAAACCATGTCTATAGTTCAAGGTCACATAATGTGGATATCCCATAGTCATACAATGTAAATGCTCCAATGTCATACAGTGTAAATGCTTCAAGGTCATACAACGTCAATGCTTCAAGGTCATACAATGTAACTGCTTCAAGGTCATACAATGTCAATGCTTCAAGGTCATACAAAGTTAACATCAGACTGTCAAACAATGCCAATGTTTAAAATTCATACAATGTTGACATTACAGCAACAGCAAGGCCTTATCTCAGGGTCAAAATTACAATGTCAATGTTTCAAGATCAAATTAATGTTGAAATTACAAGTGGGTTGGTCATACAATGACAATGTTTCAAGGCTATAATGTTGACTTAACTTAAGTGATTATAATAATCACAATACGTGAAAGCAGAGAAATTTTATCTCTAAAAAAATATGAGCAGCAGTTGAAGCATAATCTTGCAAAGAAACAAAAGAACAGACCAACTTTAATAAAAACTTCACATTTCTTGGAATTAATTTCAAACTTTCTCTTCAATGTCACCATGCAGCTCATTTAAATTTCCTTTTATAGCCTGCAAAATTGTCTGATACAGACGTTATTGCAATTGGTTTCATTGGCTTTAAAATAGCTTAAAATGAAATGTTTGCTATATTGGTCAAATGTTAGCATTCAGACTTGGATAAGGCAAGATTTTGGTCCACCATTATGGCGGGTATATTATTAAGAAGGAAGAAAGAAAACAAACAATATTTTTATTTTAGGTCTTAGGCACAAAAGCAGAATGGTTTGAAGGCTTTGTTTGAGATAAAAAACAAATCAACCAATAACAATTATAACAGTTTTTCCCCAGTCCTTATCAACATTTCGAATGATAATGGATGAGTCTGAGCTGAAATACATAATGTAGATCAGTCCATACGGGAATTCAGCAGGATCCATGGCTAAATGAATATACTAATGATATTGTCACTTTGGATCAACTTGTGTCGGGTTCATATAACTGGTATTTTCCTCACGTTGTTTTGCTCTCCCATAGTTGCATGATCCTTCACACAATGCAAACTAATCAGACGTAATCCCTCTCCAGTACATGATGCTTGTTCTCCTTGGATAAGATCAATAAATTGATATACTCTATAGAAAAGACGAGGTGGCAAGCACTAGCCTAATTCATGACAATTGTCCTAATATATAACAATTACCTCAATAACTCCATCATAACTCAATCAACTAGTGTTGTAATGAACAAGTGATACATGGAATGAAGGCCAATCATTCACATATCAGTGGAAACACCGTCTCTAATAGGTCAGAACATTAAAATATTCAGTGGCGGAAGGCACTTTAATCGGACAGAACATAAGAAAGACCCAATGTGACTGCTGGAAAATAAGAAAGCACAGGAATCAACAAAATGTAGAACATTATCAACTCAGAATATGCCAGCAACATGTTAATACAATCCCCTTACTATAGTATCAAAGGCTAGTGTGTAATAATGACCATTGCCGTTTTAATTATGAAGGCCATGTTTGACAAATTATGCAAGAGCAGAGATTGCACCGCCCTAGCGTTTGTTGAAGGTTGCTTGTGGAAGTGTTTACATGATAAGTAATTTATTGAGAACAGGCGCAATGCCAATTGTCCAGTCCCATCCTCATGTTCAAGTCACTGAACATTTTTTTAATCATTTTGTGAGACCAAGAAGGTGAAATCAGCCAAAAGGAGAATACATCACAACTACCCCCAACTATTGTGTTTCAATCATGTTTCACTCACCTTGCTGAGAAAATAATGATGTAGCAGTTAAGTACAATGAATAAGAATTCCTGGACACTTAGCTGGAAGGTTACAATCCTCAGCCAGAATGATATGATAACCAGTCATAAATCAGTCAACATAATGACCTTGCACAACCTTGTTCAACCTTAACAATCAATAAGGCAATTCAAAACCTAATCTCAATTACCCAGGAGAACAATAAGTAATCTAACCAAAAACTATTCAATCATTTATTACAGCAATCAAAGATCGGACACAACTACATGGTAACATCATTAAAGGGCAATAAATAAATACAGGCCTCAGGGGCAGGGCTAATACCATCTAGCTGCCTCTTAAGATTTACTGAAGGCATTTTCTGGAAGTCACAACTAATATAGCATTACAGTCAACTCTCGTTATCTCGAACTCGCTTATATCGAATTTTCCGTTATGTCGAAGTTTTTTTCAAGTCCCGATTTTTCTCCTTCTTTGTCTATATGAAATCTCGAGACCCATCTCGAAGTTTCGGCTCGAAATTTTCGTTATGTCGAATTATTTTTTGGTCCCGATTAACCAATTTGCACTTTAAATCTATAATCATCTCGAAGTCGGGTCGAAGTCTGATCGTATTCGACTAGCGTCGAATGTTTTTCACACTTCGCCAGTCTGAAATCTTCGATTTACCTGTAATTTTCGCGCCTTCCATTGTTGAACAAATATTTGTTTGCAACAATTTGCGCAAACAAGTCATAAAGCTTCGGGTTACGTACTAACATCAATAAACATGTCATCTCGAACAATTGTTTGTAAAAATAATAATTAAAATAAAATGCATTTTCTTGAGGAGGAATACATGTACATAAATATCACAACAAGCAATTCTCACGAATATGTCGTTCTTACGACCGTAACAATATGGCGGCGTAAAATGACAGAAACTGGAAAACTTGCAACTTCGATACCGAAAATTCTATCTCGAATTTTCGTTATGTCGAAGTAATTTCCACGGTCCCGTGAAATTCGAGATAACGAGAGTTGACTGTATATCAAATTTGTAGTTCCATACCATAATACAATCCGACCTCACTTATTTCAAAACCTGACAACCTATCATGTGAAAACATATCTCAGGTACCAATCTTAGATTCCCTGAGACTAAGATAATATATACAACACTGTGAATACAAAGCATTGCAAATCACATTTATCTCTTGAAATGCCTTATTAGAGGACTGTCCTTTTCTTGCTATTTGCTCCGAACATTGATTTTCTAAGAACATCAATTAAGGATACAAGCCAAATTACAAAGACTTTCTCAAAGCAGCATTTCTCACCTATTTGCTTCTAGTTTTTATAAACTTGCTAATTAAGTCACCTTTACTGACAATTGTATGCATAACAATCTATCACATTACCCCCAAGGTAGTTGTAATTACCCAACTGACTGACATTACCATGCATCCAGTACAAAGAGGCAAGCCCACTGAAGCTGATCAACTATCAATCAAAATAAGTTTCAAAGAAAAAATAATTTTCACAAACTTGATTGAGATCACCTGTATTAAGTCTGGGTCACAAATCCAACCAATCAAATTGCTTTATGATCATCGAGCGGAAGCCGGCAGCAGCCAGAGTAGATCATAGGGCAGCGGCCATAGTAGATCATAGGGCAGCAGCCAGAGTAGATCATAGGACAGCGGCCAGAGTAGATCATAGGGCAGCCAGAGTAGATCATAGGGCAGCGGCCAGAGTAGATCATAGGACAGCAGCCAGAGTAGATCATTGGGCAGTGGCCAGAGTAGATCATAGGACAGCAGCCAGAGTAGATCATAGGGCAGTAGCCAGAGTAGATCATAGGGCATCAGCCAGAGTAGATCATAGGACAGCAGCCAGAGTATATCATAGGGCATCAGCCAGAGTAGATCATTGGGCAGTGGCCAGAGTAGATCATAGGACAGCAGCCAGAGTAGATCATTGGGCAGCAGCAAGAGTAGATCATAGGGCATCAGCCAGAGTAGATCATAGGGCAGTAGCCAGAGTAGATCATTGGGCAGTGGCCAGAGTAGATCATAGGACAGCAGCCAGAGTAGATCATTGGGCATCAGCCAGAGTAGATCATAGGACAGCAGCCAGAGTAGATCATAGGGCATCAGCCAGAGTAGATCATTGGGCAGTGGCCAGAGTAGATCATAGGACAGCAGCCAGAGTAGATCATTGGGCAGCAGCAAGAGTAGATCATAGGGCATCAGCCAGAGTAGATCATAGGGCATCAGCCAGAGTAGCTCATTGGGCAGCGGCCAGAGTAGATCATAGGACAGCAACCAGAGTAGATCATAGGGCAGCAGCCAGAGTAGATCATTGGGCAGTGGCCAGAGTAGATCATAGGACAGCAGCCAGAGTAGATCATTGGGCAGCAGCAAGAGTAGATCATAGGGCATCAGCCAGAGTAGATCATAGGGCATCAGCCAGAGTAGATCATAGGACAGCAGCCAGAGTAGATCATTGGGCAGCAGCCAGAGTAGATCATAGGGCATCAGCCAGAGTAGATCATAGGGCATCAGCCAGAGTAGATCATAGGACAGCAGCCAGATTAGATCATAGGGCAGCAGCAAGAGTAGATCATAGGACAGCAGTCTGAGTATTTTAAAAGTCTTTGCAATTTGTATTAATTGCTTCTCATTGACCAATGTCGTCATAATGCCTAGACATGGAGTACACACTAAATACACAGACTTTGTCCGGTGTCCAGGTGATTTGTGACCATCAAATACACAGACTTTGTCCAGCATTCAGGTGGCTCAGGTATAAAACAGATTGCTCATATATATGCAAAACTCAATAATCAATTCACTTTATGTTATACGAAGCTTAAATTTCAATATAAATTCAACATTAATAAAAGTTCCCCAGGCAGTGCTCTTCAAAGACAAAATAGCTGCTTTGCATGTCATCACCTTAACTTAATCAGATCTCTCAAAAACATAATATATAATTTATAACCTTCAGCATTTGAACTTCAGTAAAGCAATGATTAAAATGATTAAAACAATCGTCACTTAATGCAAGATGAAATACATTATACAATATGTATCTACTTGAAAACATTCCCCAAAAAGATCATTATTAACGCACTGTCTGTTAAGTTTATATAAACCGTACAAAATTATGCATTTTTTGTGAAAATGAACATTTGATAAATTACTATAAACTTAAAAGTTCTCAGGTAGAGTGGTACATGGCTTATCACTTTATTCTTAGTTTAGTTCAAATCAATTTATTTTATGTCAAATGTGAAACAAGTTCTTAAAACTTAAATTAATCACTCTCGACACCTCATTCCTGATGTTTACCATTATATGGAGGGTATCAGAGGAGAGAATCCTGGGCTTCACTCTAGAACTTTCAGCATCTATTCTACTAAGGGCATTACTTGTACCCTTTTCATTACATCTATGGTACGTAAACCATGGCCCGGTATCGAACTTGCAACCTACCACACTTAAAGCAGACACTTTTTCAGTCAACTTAGCTGTCTTAGTTGCTTGATCAAGATCATAAACATACATTAAAACTGTACCACATTGAATATTTAGTTAAACATGGAGTCAGGTTATAATTATGCAACTGCTATGACGATCTATATTCATTTCCAAGTTGACATCAAGCATAGACTGTTGACACCAAGCACAGACAGTTTGCGTATACCGGAATTTAGATCAAATAAGTCTACATCTAATTTTCTGACATCTATAGAGAATTCAAATTCGCCAATAAATATAAATTGTCTTTCACCTGAAAGCATCCAGACAAATCAGTTCACAGACAGCACTATTAAAATCTATGCAAATAGAATTTATTTCAATTTTTGCAATAAACAGCTTTGATTGACAAATAATGGGACATCAAGAAATACTGAGAAGTTTACCTATTTGAGAAGTATGTTTTTCCTGTCATCAATTCATCTATTGATCTATCGATTGATTTATTATTTCTTCATCTACTATTAAATCAATCTATCAATTATATGTACCACTACAGAGATATAACCTACATCAAAGGCATAACAACATTAAATATAATCACCAACTTAATCAATGACAGAATGGTACGATGGACAACAGTAGTGCCCCCACTCAATATTCTCCAATTTTCACCAACAAAAATCCATAAAAAAACCCATTGTATATTAATACCAT
Source organism: Spisula solida (assembly GCA_947247005.1). Lineage (NCBI taxonomy): Eukaryota > Metazoa > Mollusca > Bivalvia > Venerida > Mactridae > Spisula > Spisula solida. Next base: position 27,504,339 of record OX365954.1, read on the forward strand.
GAGACTTAAAAAACACTCTGTAGCTAATCAACCACGACTATGCAAAAATCCATTACCAAGAAGGTCACTATCCAAAGGACATGTCAATCAGTAGAATAATATCCTCAGCCACGACTATTGGACTTTAACACCAAGCCAACAGATAATAAGAAACAACGTTACCTCACAACATTTACATGTTAAGTATTCACCACAATATAATGAGAATCGTCCAATCAGTTTTATTTATTATTCTCTCTTCCCCGAGCTTACCCACTTCACCATTCAATAATATCCAACAATTCGCTATGAAAGGAAACAGCATTGACAGTAAGCACTCTGTGTGAGGAATATATTTATCTATTAATATAACTTATATGAATGTGTTGCGTAATTTCTATAACAAATCAAGAAAACCAATGGAGGTTTCTTTAAAATAACTGCGTCGTAATAAGAAAATCAACCCTTGTGCAGTGTTTGCTTATTTTACCTTCACTATTGAAGAATATCGGAACGAGAGACGACCAGACTGCTGGTTACCTATAAGTGACAAATTCTGCAGGATGGATTAACGGTAACGGCGACATGATAAATAAGGTAAGCCAATTAATATTAATTATCTTTGTGCATATTATTATAAGAAGAATCATCATGAAATGTCCATTAATTTGCATAATTATCGTAAAAAAACTAGAAGAACCAGATATTCTTTTCTTTAACATCACACTTGGCACTGCAGTGAATTATTCATATGATACCCACTGCAACTATTGTCTGTTGTAGGTCGTACCGGTAGGAATAAAAACATCAAATAAAACATTCATACAATATTCATGACATTCTTGCCAACTCACTTGATTTTTTTTTCAATAAAGTTTGCCATAGATCAGATATTTGGCTGACTATAAAACTGCATTAAATCAGCAACATACAATAGCCAACGTACACTGTCAAACACGCATTGAAAATTTCATGGTTAGCTTTATTGAAGACTGCGGCACGATCACGAATGTGAGACATTTCTTTAGTAGGTAGTAAGTAATATGCGTACAATATTTAGCGGATATATATATATGTATATTTATGTAAGCGGATTTAGCTTCAGGGGCTTTCTCTCAGTCTGTCTCTCTGGTCAAATCATGCTGTATCTGCACTGGTACAGGATGCACCTGCGCCCTTCTGGCTGCAACACAATAATGTAAAGTGCCTTTGAACGTGTGCTAGCATGAAAAAGGCGCTATATAAATCTGGTATATTTATTTATTTGTCTTACATCCCCTTGTGTATGTACATCCCTTGTGTGTGTGTCCCCTGAATGTGTGTTTCCCCTCTGTCAATGCATCCCAATCCATTTAGTGTAACTGCATATCTCCGTAGGGAAATTCACAATGCTGAATAAAACCCATACCATTGCACATTTTTTTTTCAAGTGAACTATTTTCTGATAATTATTCAAAACATGTTTATTGTTAATATTTTTGATATTTTCGAACAAAAAATGTAGAAAAAATATAAGCAGCAGATATGCATCTTGAAGCTGGGGGCATTTCTTTAGTTTTAATATCTATACTAACCTGAGCAACTATTTCTACTATTTGGGATTACATAATCATTAGAACTAGGTAACAGATTCATTGATCTAAACATATTTTTTCATGTCCAATTAGCCTTCTATGTCGACGTTTTATGACCATATGTGCATTTATCAAATAAACCTCCATTTAAATTTTCCTTGATTAATACTAATCACTTAATCAGACCAAGTTCCTTCTAAGTATTCCTTTCTAAGTATTCTAAGTAACATAAAATAGAAAGATCTAGTATAATCTAAGCCAGGTAATTTAAGATAAAATATGGTATAAATAAACAATCAAAGTACCTCAGGTACCAAAAGCACTAAACCCAAATTTAAGGGTTGCAGAAATATTAAGGGAAGTAATTCAGTGCTTATCAAAATATTGAAGGGAATAAACTCAACACCATGAAAATACTCGAGGGAAGTAACTCAACACAATGAAAATATCCAAGGGAAGTAATTCAACACTAGAATATCCAAGGGCAGTAATTCAACAAACTATCCAAGGGAACTTACTAAACACTATAAAAATATCCAAGGGAAGTAACTCAACACCATAAAGATATCCAAGGGTAGTAACTCAACACCATAAAGATATCCAAGGGAAGTAACTCAACACCATAAAGATATCCAAGGGTAGTAACTCAACACCATGAATGTATCCAAGGGTAGTAACTCAACACCATAAAGATATCAAAGTGCCTTAAATTTACAACATAAATAATCAAAGTGCAGTAACTTAACGCCATAAAGATATCCAAGGGAAGTAATTCAACACCATAAAGGTATTCAGGGAAAGTTACTCAATACTATTCAAATATTCAAGGAAAGTAACTCAAAAATAGAAAAGTATAATAAGTCAGGGGAAGCTACTCATAGCCAATCATATTATATTACTTTATGGAGTTGAAGCCAATCACACTACTTTATGGAGTCAAGGATGATATTTTATCATATGTACTTCAATTCTAAAATAGACTAATTACATTAACTGGTTCCAAGGTTTCCAGCAAAAACCAGACAAATACAATAAACTGCCATATGTTGATAAATTGTTGACAGTTTTAATCAACTTACAACTCAATATGGATGTGGGCTATATATGATACAAAAACAATTATTTTTAGATAACTTGTCAAAAATATTTCCATGGCAACAAAATAAAATGTCATTAGAATTGTCAATTGTGAATTTTGTTCAAATGGAGGGGGAGTGACTTTACCCCAATCCCAACCCCACACGCACCAGACAGGACAGTCTGGATGACGATCAATGATAAAATAACTATAATATGTCACTGGCCTGCCAACTTTTAGTTGGTTCTAAATTTTAATGTCGTCTGCCCATAAAACACCCTCAGAGCACCTAATATGACAACCATTGAAACCATTATAATTAAGCTGCGGTTGTGCCGTCCAGTGGTTAGTGTGCTGGATTTGTAAGCCTGTGAACTGGGTTCCATTGACAGTTGCAACATGTCAATTCACCCTTCCATGAAAATTTGACAACAATGTGGATTTTCTCCAAGAGTGGAGAAGTTGCAGAGGTCCGTTGACTGTAAGGGTAAGTTTAAACACTGGTTATGATACAGTCCTAGAAAACTGGTAAGGTGAATTAACCCCCTCATATAAATGAAAAATTGTTAAGAAACGGCATTAAACTCAAATAAACATAAACTACCCATTTAACAGTCAGTCATAATGTCAGAGGCAAAAAGGTGACCCCTTTTCTATCCATATCTACCTGCAACCATTAATTGTGCCACTATAACCACATAGAACCACACATATATCCAAACACATGTACACCTCTTACACCTATACATCAGCCAGCTTTGATCCAGTTTAACAACAGACAACTTGGCTCACAACAAGATAACCACCATTCCAATATAATGATGTGGGGATTTCTCTTCCAACAATCCAAACATTGTGTATTATTATCATGATTAATTTCCAGGTATACTCACATCCACATGTTATATCACACAAACCTATAACCCATGTAGAAACATGTGATTATTTTAAACTGAGAACCTATTTGAACACTGAGTAAAACCATTAATTAACAGTGATGGTACAGAACGTTTAACACTTAGCACTATGTAATGTTTTTCTCAGGAAATATTTTTCAAATAAACAAAAGTTCATATCCTCAGCACAAATTATCGGTATCTTATAAATGCAATGTTTTAACAAACATCTTTCTGATACTTTTTCTGACACAACAGAATTATGAAACAATTCTATATTATACCATACACTATGGAACAAAGTATTCCTTGTTTTTCATGACGTAAAACCATACAATTCCTATACACAGATACCATAATTGCACCATCGTATATAAACAATATCTCACAGACTGACTGACTGACAGGTTGCATGTTATATATAACCAGGTGGGCAACTTACATAAACTCACAGGTAACAATAACAAAGCAATGGCATTCTGGGATATTTCCTGTATGTATTTTCTGAAACAACAGCCCCCTCCCTGTGACCTTCACCTTAGCAAAAGACTGACTGACAGGTTGTAAATAATATGATGCAGCAGGAATTCTAGGGTACTTCATGCACTTCTCTGACCTATCCCTCAGTGACCATGATCTTTAGGGCAAAAGTGTTTGTCTGATTTCTTCAAATGTTCCAAAAAGATTCTATGGTCTGGGCCAAAAAATAGCAACCATAAGGTGCACCCCTGTGACCCTAACTAACATTAATAAGGCAAAAGTATTTTCTGATATCTTTCAATATTCGAAAAAGATCCATAGTTATTGGGTCTACATGTAACATCAAAAAGTACACACCTTTGACTTTGACCTATGAAACAAAAATGATTTTTTCAATACATCTAAAAGATTCCATGGTTTGAGACTGGAAGAAATAACAAAAAATCTCTAACCAATGTTTAGGTTCAGTACAATCACTTTATGCCCTTGTTAAAATGCACCTTTCCCTAGATGAGAGTGTCAATAAACAGTAACACTCCAGGAGCCATAATTATATGTGAAGGGCTTCAGGTGCTAAACAACTCTAGCTACGTATTTTCCAGAATTCTACTTTTTTGTATTGTTTGCTTATTTGATATCCAAACACAGGAAGAATGCAGGAACTTCGGCTCAAATTACTCAGAAATTGAAAAAAACATTATTTGGGAAAAAACACTAAAGTTTGGCACACAGGAAGTAAACTAATATCTTGATATCGTTCATGGTTTTTTCAGACAATGTACTTAAATTTTAATCACTCAATGTTAAAAGCTATGGAGACTGAAGTATTTTATCAAAAATGTTCATTGGCAGATCTCCGTAATAAATTTACACAATTGCATTATAGATTAAGCACTCAGCACCATTTTCAATTAGAACCAGAACCGGTGGGATACTTTGTTACAAATCTTTTCTCAGAAAAAATCCGTTCTTAATGAAGAGTGGGCAGGACTTTCCTGGAAATCAATATGGTCGAACATGACAAGAACCCTGATGAATTAATCTTCTCAATTACCTATTTTTATAATCTGTCAAAGAGAAGCCAGTTTCCCTTTTTTACTAAGCGTCTAGCTTACCAAAAAAGGGAAACTGGCTTTTCTTTTCTCGTACCCTTAAGGCCATGGATCACATCAGGAATGAGGTGTCGAGAGTGATTAAAATAAGTTGAAAAAACTTGTTTCACAATCGACCTTAAATAAATTAGTATATAGTAACCTGTTAGTGAGTTATATGCTGTTTAAACTGGTGTATTTCTCCAAATTTACACATTCAAGGACTATAACTCCTGTACAAACAGCATACCGTGACCAATTTTTATTCATTTATTCAATATGATATAAACTTGCATACAAATACAGTCTGAATAAATTCCTTCATTGGTAGAAAAATTCCTGTACCTAACAAGGTACTGCTACGAAACACCCTTAAAATTAATGATCAATATTTAATGGCCACAAATTCAGTATTAAACTTCCTATGTAAAAGCAACTAATATTGTAATGGTATTAGACGTGCACATATACAATTAAACAGCAATCTATTGAAGGTTTTAATGGGAAGAGTTAATATAAAATATCATTAATTTACAGGAAATTCTTAATCTCCTACTGAGTTGGAAAATTAACTGAATATCACTGACGTAAAACTAATTTGGCAGACAATTAACTAATTAAAATCAGCAGCTTTCTTAAATTTAATTTATTTTCTTGACTTTGTGGTTTCAACTTTTTGTACTGTTTTAGTTTCCAAGAGCATACACTTACAAATCGTATGATTATCAATTAATCAAATGCATAGATTATAACATACCTAACTGATTTTATTACTTAAATTTAAGATTCGAAAATTTCTATACTACTTATTTCTTTACCAAATGTGCATGCTTCCTTCATACAGATTGGTATCATGAAAGCTGAAGTGTAGTAAAATATTGTGCAAAATGCTATAAAATGTGTAATGTTTATACCATCTATATTTAAACTGATTACCTCTCTTGAATAACTAGATTTATAATTTGATTACACATATTACCTCCCTTTAATAAATAGATTCTTAGCTTGATTACCTCCCTTATAGATTTTTAGCTTACTTATGCAGATTACCCCCCTTTAATAAATAGAATTGCAGTTTGATTATGCAGATCACCTCCCTTACATAAATAGGAATTAACAATACCATACAGTATGATGTTAGAAATGTAATTTTAATTGATACAATATGCTTTCACAACAATATCACAAAGTTGAGAAAACTGTTAGGATAAAAACAGTGTTTCCTTACACATTGTATAATTGTCTCCCTTTGCCCATTTAAAACATGCTTTCCTTATAAATTGTGTAATTGTCTCCCTTTGCCCATTTAAAACATGCTGTCCTTATACATTGTGTAATTGTCTCCCTTTGCCCATTTAAAACATGCTTTCCTTATACAGTGTGCAATTGTCACCCATTTTCCCATTTAAAACATGCTTTCCTTATACATTGTGCAATTGTCACCCATTTTCCCATTTAAAACATGCTTTCCTTATACATTGTGTAATTGTCTCCCTTTGCCCATTTAAAACATGCTTTCCTTATACATTGTATAATTGTCACCCATTTTCCCATTTAAAACATGCTTTCCTTACATCTTACCGGTACTAAATTGTCTCCCTTTGCAAAGAGATAATCATTAGACCCCCTTACTAACTAGATTCAATGTTAAAATATGTAACAAGGAAGAAATATTCAATTATTTATCTCTATCAAAAAAGCAAATATTGAAACAACCAAGTTAATGAGTTAATCAGTAATCGTGTTGCATAATGTGACCTTTGCGTGAACAGTTGAATAGTAGACGTACACAATAAATATATGAATAACACATTGCGTAGAACATTTATCAAGTCGGGGAAACTAATCTCATTATCATTGAGCAAAATTGTCCAAGGAATAGATAACGTTATCAGAAACACATAGAAGCTTCTACTTATCACCCCTGTTTCCAAAATGATGACAAATTCTGTGTCACTGAGGAGCTTGGAGCAATCAAATTAAGCATCTATTGACACTGATTTTCTATTTTTCAGAAAAAAAGGTAACAAAAAAACACGAGATAAAACTTTCCCAAGTGATAGCATTGTTTATCATTATTCAAGCGCTTTAATTGAATCTTTTATGCTTTCTGATCAAGTACAGTAACAGATCAAGAGAAGCATTATTTCAATCAATATGTACAGCTTTGTAACCTAGAAATAAGGCTAACATATACCATTGTACCACAATGGGCAGTGAGCTCAAAGTCTTATACTTTCTCTGAGTCAATAAATGTGATTTGCATCAAGTGATCAATCTGAGAGATTATTGTGAGATAAACGTACCGTATGTACCCAAGTATTGTATGCAGCTAGCTGTGCATAAAGAACGTACGGGTAAAAAACAAGGAGAAGTCATTCAAAGAAAAAGTCGATGGTACAAGAAAGATTACATCAATTATTTTATATTATACGTACATCTACATTTTACACTAATATTATACAAGCACAAATGCAACACAATTCACATGCATACACACACAAATATGACATCAATGTGAAAACTAGACAACATAATTTAACATATTTGAAATACAACTACACACACTAACATTTTTATATACATCAGTGTGATACAAGTTCAATAGTATATGCTAGTATACGTTTCCTTTCAATAAACTCGAAATAAACATATATAGCAAGGTTTTTTATAATATGCTCATTTCTGTTGCTCATTATAATATATTGAATGATTGTATTTCATTTTCCATTGCTCATGATTTTCCTGGGACAGAAACCAGATTATTCAGCAGAAATAATTGAACAAAATAACTGAACAAATATGTTGGTATCAGCTCATATACTTTCTAGACATGGGGAGAAATTATGTCTTATGAATATGCCACATATTCCTGGAGACATTGCGTCTAGTGCATGTGGCATGTTACTATCCTGGTATAATAACTTAACAAGGGAAACACAATTATTCGGACATAAATTTCATCACTGAACATACTTATTGATATATTGCTTAAAACCAATTTGATCAACTTATCACACTGGACAATTACGCAAGAGATATTGAAAGAGATGTCAGGAAAAGGTGGAAAAGAGGCAAAGCAGAGTTAGAATTCACACTCCCTATGAGTAGAGAGGGAGAGATCAATGTTGGCAGTTATGAGTTAAGAGGACAGACATACTTGTTCAGCTATGAAACATTTATTGCACACATTAATGCATTGTGGCACCATGGCAAAGACATTTGGTATGACAATGAAACTAGCAATATATTGAAATTCATTTGCAAGCCGCTGTTAGCTTCCGTAAGTTTTCTTTGGCATTGACTTAACTTGACTTAAGCCTTTGTCACTCCCCTGTGGAGCAATATTAGGCCGTGGACATGTCCTCTCCATCTAACTCTACTCTTGTCAGCTGTTCCAATGTGTTCCAGTTGTAGTCTTTGTTTGCCCTTTCTTACTCCAATACTCTCAGCCAGGTCTGCCTCGGCCATCCTCTTGATCTGTTCCCTTGGTGTTCATCTTAAAGCTTAGCAGGTGATATTCCTTGTTTTTATTTCTTGCATAACTGGTATCTGCTTTGTTCATTCACATGGTTGTTGACATTAGTAATTTTGTTTGTCCACCATATGTGCAAGACGTTCCTGAGACATTTGTTGATGAAGGTCTAGAGTTTGTCTTTTTTTCATTGGCATACATATGTATTAATGCTCTACCCAATGAAACATCGACATGGCATGTCTAAATATAGCAACATTTCCATACAATGCACAATGCTTTAAAAGTTTACAAATAAACAAAAAGCCAAGACAGACAGCTAGCTCACCATGCAGCCATTTTCCTTGTTTTGTTGCGAATACTAAATTCAGAAAGGTGTGTAATTACTCCTGCTGAGAAAATGTTCCCCTGCAGCGGTGGGTTACCCTGCAATGACAATAACTTAGGCAAGTTGTTTACATTGATAAATGTATAGCTGTGAATAACTTTGTAACATACCCACTAATATATAGCAACGTTATTAAGTAAATATTTGCACAGTAGCTGAATTAAAGCCAAGGTACCTCATCAATAAACTAGTAAGCATGCATGCAAACTGTACAATTGGAGTATTTCAGACTGATCAAATGTATGCAGGTAAAGAACAATACCAATTAACATTGATCGATCCATTTTATATATTTAGAATTCAAGGTCAAAAAGCTACATGCTTTATTATAAACTTTATTGACTTCTTTTAACATTATATGCAATATTATAGTCTAGGCAGGATAAAAATCCAGTGACACAGCGGTCGAGTCCACTATAGCGGTGTAAAACCAATTATAAAGGCTTATACTGTATGAACAACTATAATTTCAATGCTAAACTAACATACTAAACTTCGCTCTACCTGTTTAGGCAATGCTTGTGATTTTTTGTGTACACATAAACTGAAACGTCACTGTCACAATATCCGAACTGGACTATACCGGTATGTATAACAATGGCAGATCAATGAAGCTTTAAGACAAGATTGCCAAACCAATTATCTAATAACAATCTGATCTAACAATGTTGGATATTTTGGAGAGGACTACAATAATAATATTGTAGCAAACAAGATTTTAGCAACACTCCTTCAGTAAAAAATACAAATCAATGATGAATTATTTTAATTAAAAAAGATAAAACACAAAAGGCCAAGATCACATGAACAGTTGAATCATTAAATATTCATGAAAGAACGGTGTGAAAGGTAAGGTACCAACACCTAGCTTCTGCTTAATCTGGAACTAATCTGCCTGCATGTGGAATTAAAACAACCATGATGCACCATGCACACATAACAGTTTTCAAATTTTAAAGGAAGAAACGGCACCAATTCCATGTACAATTATATGAAAAGCAAGATTTTCTAACAAGACCAATAACTCTGCTGAAACTTCCAAGTAAAATCTAAACCAAAGGCAAACAACTTCACTTGCTGATCATCATCAACATTCCTGAAAAAGTTTAAGAACTTATGTTAGCTTAGATACTAAAAACAAGTGTCACATTCAGAAATGTTGACACCACAATTTGTCCCTTTAATGCAACAAGCTAGTATCTCACTGTATAGTACCTATTGAGTTACAACCTTGTTTCACCAAAGGGACAATATGCCTACCCCAATGCAGCCACTACCCGAATTCCCAAATCTAACTATCTTTTTTAGTTATTATCATTTAACCTATTGGTTTAAACTACCATGAAAAGTACAGTTTAAACTACCATGATAAGTACAGAGTTGCATGACCAGACTTGGCATTTTTAGACAAGGACACCAATCAATCAGTTTCAATGACAACAAGTGCAGGCACTGGAATGGTAATAAACACCATTGTGCAATTGTACCTACAAGACAACATTTCCACAAAAACACATTTCCCCTGAACAAGACCCAACTTAATGCTCAATTAACACATACCAAAGAAAATTAATCTGTTAGTTACATCTACACTTGTTGCCTATGTTCCAAAACAGATTAGCATAAAAACCAGTGAATGCCAAGGATTCATTAGTACTAAGAATCTGAACACGACTACCTGCAGGATAGTATATTGACAAATGTGTTTACAAACATAGATGAGATTTTGGAACGCACCCAGCACTGCTAAACAGATCACAGATCCATTGGATCAAGGAAATGTATTGCCAAAACACAAAGCAGACTGTTTTCTTATAATTTACAATAAATATATTGTTATCTGGGGATGTTACTAAATAAAAACCCTTGATATCTTTATCATTGCTTGAATAAACACGCATGAAAGAGGAAAAGTACATAAATAGAACTTTCCCAGATTTGATCATTACATAAATCAAGCATTAAGAGTACCCTAGTAATTTTACTACATTTTATAGCCATTTTACAGCAGAAAAGCCAAATTAATTGACAGAATAAACATATTTCAAGTGAGATGTTTTTTAAGGCCATAAAAAAGTAACTATAAAACATTTGTTTTTTGTTTGGACCTTTTTATCAAAGATAAAAAAAATCCCTAGGGTACAAAATGCCAAAAATATTATGTCATTACATGGCACCTGAAAGGCAAGGTAAGCTGAGGTGAGCTGTGCTCTGTACATTGTATAAGTATGGTTGGTGAGAGCACTAACAAGTCTAATAAGATATAGATAGAATCAGGTGTAAGGAAGTACATCCCCAGCGTGACCAGAGTAAAAGCTGGGAAAATATAATGGAAGCCTAACTGTGCTCGTCAGTTCTTGTTAAAAGAATTAACTATTGATATTATCTAGCACAGAATATTAGATTTTCCACATGGGATATAGCCAGGGAGAACATCCTCATATAGCGATTTCCAGATAATGGATAATCAACTCAACCAAAATGACAAGCTAGGCTAATTAGCAATGTTTAAAGGTCAAAAAACACCAAAAGCGCTCTTTGGTAATAATGTAATATCATGAATGAACTGTGACTTGTGCTATATACTGTAGTAAGTCAATGCCTAAAGCTAACAATACTAATGGAACAATATGCTGTGTGGGTATTCTTGAACTTTTAGCAAGATGACAAGAGGACGCTCTACTAATGACCGGTGATTTGCAGCAGATCGGTTGTTTCAAGTTTGAAAGACATCATGAAAGACAAACTATACACATGATATACCAACAGAAAATAAGACGGTAAACTCTACACAAAATTTATCACTGAAACTGATGGATGCTTTGTGTAAAAGTGTTCAACCTAAAACTGCCCACAATATGCATCTCCTCTTGCAAGGGTGACCGAAAAAGAGCATGAATACAAATGCAGGAAAGAACATAGATACAAATGCAGGAAAGAGCATGGATACAAATGCAGGAAGGAGCATGGATACAAATGCAGGAAAGAGCATGGATACAAATGCAGGAAGGAGCATGGATACAAATGCAGGAAAGAGCATGGAAACAAATGCAGGAAAGAGCATGAATACAAATGCAGGAAAGAGCATGGATACAAATGCAGGAAAGAGCATGGATACAAATGCAGGAAAGAGCATGGATACAAATGCAGGAAAGAGCATGAATACAAATGCAGGAAAGAGCATGGATACAAATGCAGGAAAGAGCATGGATACAAATGCAGAAAAGAGCATGGATACAAATGCAGGAAAGAGCATGGATACAAATGCTGAAAGTGCAAAAAGACATAGTGGATTTGGAAGCATTATAACATGCAATAGCATATATAAGAACTCACAGTGTCGATTCTAATGAACACATTCAGAATGTGAGACTAACATTATAGATGAATGTTTGATCCACTCATCCAAGTGATTACATCTGAACTGAAAGCAGTCGTCCTTGATTTTTCAATTTGCAAAGCGAACTTAAGTGTTTATTATTAGGTATGCTTGAGGCACACAGAGTGTTGCTGACGACAACTTTATCTGACAATGTGTTCACTAGGTTAAGCAATCGAATAATACCCAAAGAATCATTAGGGATTTCCTTGGGAAAAATTATATATGATAAAAGACGAGAACAAGCGGCAATAAAGAAGTTTCACATGGGAAGGATTATGTTATTACTGATGGAAAGCACTGGCATTGACAAGACGAGGACTGCCAACACAAATCCCCCATAGGACAAATTAGAATACAAAACAGTCAACATTGCAACATTCACATGGCAATTAACAATGCCTTCCAGTAACAGAAATCCCGATGTAAAATCAGCATATAAAAGAGTATATAAAATATATGGATAGGAGAAAGTATCTTATGCAATGGGAAACATCTAGTGGAATCCAGGGACAATGTGAACTGTAATTTTTTTAGGGGACAATAGGGATCTGGGGGGGGGGAGAAGGGATGGAATGTAACGAAACTACCCGACAACTCACAGCAATGAACTACTTTCAGGACTGCACAAGATATCTAAACTGTTCAAGGAGTGCATGCTTCAATGGAGAAGGTCCATTTTAGACAATGGAATGCCATACAAAGAGCACAGCCTCCCCAAAAGCCGGTTTCGGCCAGTCCTCGGATCCATTTCAGTGGCATCTTTGTAACAACTCAAGTGAGTCACTATAAGATATAAGACTTGAAAAGATCTTGTATTACTCCCGAGATTTTTACCTTATGTTCATCTGAAGAATACACTGAGGAGTTGAAGTTAAGACATTTGACAGCCCTCCATTTTTGTTGCATCTTACAAATCATTTGAGTCATCAAGATTAAATGAAAAGATCTTTGACATTGACTGGGGACCTTTCTACTACATGTTCACTGAATGCACTGGAGGGTATATGAAAGTCACTGCTAAGACATTTATTTGACAGTTCCATTCCAGAAGGACAACCAAATAGATATACAGGAGAGTGTCTGGCTATACACTTACCAACTAATGTGTAAAGTGGGAGTAATATATCAGACCAGAGTCTGACCGCAGACTCAAACAATGGAAGGTTACACTCAACCATTTAAAGGTTAAAAAGCAATATCTGGCAATAAGAAAACGGGTGTAAGACAATAATCAATATCTGGCAATAAGAAAACGTGTGTCACACAATAATTGTTATTCTTGGAGCGCTTGTCGACCTCATTAATAACAAATGTTTCGTAACTGAGGAGACATCAACATGGCAACTGAACTCCAATCTAATAAAACTGCTATAGTGATCCCAGGATAATGTGAAAGGCGGGAAAATTTGGTATATTCCACAAAGGTGGATTACAATTATGTGCACGATTATCAGTGATGTTTTAAGTACAATACTGACCTTATCTTGTTATTTTAAGTGATTTGTAAAACCAATTTTGCCACAGTTGACCAAACCGATTAATGTTTGTAAATATAGTCCAGTTAGGATATTGTGACAGTGACGTTGCAGTTTATGTGTACTCAAAAAATCTCAACCATTGTCTAAACAGGTAGAGCGAAGTTTAGTATGTTATTTTAGCATTGAAATTATAGTTGTTTGTACAGTATAAGCCTTTATAATTGGTTTTACACCGTTATAGTGGACTCGATCGCTGCGTCACTAGATTGTTATCCTGACTGGACTATATCACATTATCCTGTGCGGACTATAACTTGATAACAACTTCCCACTAACAAAACATTATACTGTATAAATGGATAATTAGTGTGTCATTAATTTAGCAAATTGTCAATTTCAAACATTAGGCCTGTGGAAATATTATAGTGATCTGATAATTTCTTAGTAGTGTTTTTGTAGGTCAAATTTTACGCTGGAGAGAAAGTACCAAATTTTGTCAACAGCTCATAAAATGCGCCAATATTTACATGCAGCTAACTTAACCACTGATACAGAATTTCAGCATCAGACTTTGATATTAAAAGAAATCATTTTCTGTAATGTAAGAATTTAAACAATAAAAGTACCATATATGGAGCTGTGATACAATAGTAACAGAAATCCTGTTTTAATGACTTTCTCAGACATAAATAGCTCACAAAGCTGGCTTTATTTCATTAATTTAAGCGCAAGCAACCTTTAAACTAAATATCAGTAACTGTCTAGGACTTCTAAAGGAGAATAATGAACTGTTAACGATTACTCCCAGAGTCTCCTGACATTATGGTCAAAGAATTAATGGTACTGACAGGGGTTACGGAAATTAATTTATATTGTTCATCAGTTCAGACAAATTACTGTGGTATATATATCTGATTCTCTATTTTAAGAACATTTATGAGACAACAGTGTTTGGCACAGGTAGAAAGAGGTGGGAGAAAGCAATGTTTGCTAAAAGTAGAGGGACAGAACATGCTTAACTAGTCACTAAGAATTGCAAGCAATACAGGAGTCCCGTATCGGTTTGAAGCCATGACCTTTAAATTATTTTTAATGTTTCTGTTGCCATAGCAACTACAATTTTTGTCACAATAAAAAAATATTTAGATAGGCATATCTCCTTATCGACACTTACCCACATAATAAGTTTCATAAACATATCTTGGAAACTGTTTGAGTTATGGCATGATTCAGATTTTTATCTACATAGCAACCACAGAATCAAGATATTTTCAGACGTGCATAATCCCCTTATTGCCCCCTATCCATAAAACCAAGTTTCATAAACCTAGCTTGGAAACTGTTCGAGTTATGTCAGGATCCAGATGTTTGACGGACAGACCAACAGACGGACGACAAACCTAGTATAGCTCCCTCAGATTGTAAACTGGTAGGTTACTAAAAACAACTTCACCAGGACAAGGAACATTGATCTTCAAGTTTTATCCACCAGAACAACTTGCTGTGAAACAATGTAATGAGATGCTTCATGGATTACATTTAAGGCTGTGAGCCATTTAAATTCTTTTGTTGCACAGTTTTTTCTTTTCTATAAAGACTGATTTCCTTCAGCAACAACAGGGGAAATTATCTCACTAAAAACAGACAAACCTTTCTAATGGAAAATCTTGCAACAAATTTCACATTATCGCTTTTTTGTCCTTGACATTTTAAACTTATGATGACGAAATTAATGGTCATATCTGAGTAATGAAAGAACGCAAAAATCTGAATACCGACCTGTATGCTACAATGACTTTAAGCTTAGATCTTAATGGGATGTTTTGTAGTGCGTGCACTTTCTTTAAAAGACAAAATACTGAATATCACGATGCATTAAATTCACTAATATGGTTTCACTTAAACAAGAAGTAAAAGCATATAATTATCAAAGAATTTCAAAGCCTCCACTGAAATAGAGAAGAGCTGAGAAAGGTCACATCAGCTAGAGCAACATGCATCATGACAGTCAGAGTTGACCTGGAATGCACCAAGAACTATTTTGGATAGCAAAGCTGCATCAAACCCAGATCAATTCTTGACGGCTAACTTAGAATGCAGTTAGAGCAATTTTGTGGATGGCAAACCTTCTTCATGACCAGATCAAATATAGATGGCAAACCTGCATAATAGCAATAGCAATTCTTGATCGCAGACCAATTTTGGATGGCACATTAATGCATCATGACCAGTGCAGACCTAGAATGCAGCCAGAGCAATTTTGGGTGGCCAATCTGGAACAAAACTCTCATTTAGGCCTTATGATACAGGCACCAGACCTAGTGAGAATGGAACAAGACCTGATACAGGATCCAGACAAAGTGAGAATGGAACCAGACCTAGTGAGAATGGTACCAGACCTAGTGATACAGGAACCAGACCTAGTGAGAATGGAACCAGACCTACTGATACAGGAACCAGACCTAGTGAGAATGGAACCAGACCCAATGATACAGGAACTAGACCTAGTGAGAATGGAACCAGACCTACTGATACAGGAACCAGACCTAGTGAGAATGGAACCAGACACAATGATACAGGAACCAGACCTAGAGAGAATGCAGCCAGACCTAGTGATACAGGAATCAGAACTAGTGATACAGGAACCAGACCTAGTGATACAGGAACCAGACCTAGTGAAAATGAAACCAGACCTACTGATACAGGAACCAGACCTAGTGAGAATGAAACCAGACCTACTGATACAGGAACCAGACCTAGTGAGAATGAAACCAGACCTAGTGATACAGGAACCAGACCTAGTGAGAATAGAACCAGACCTAATGAGAATATTGCCTCAGCAATGTAAACCAGACAGACATTGTTTAATACAGACATTCTTAGAGAGCATTGAAAGAAAACAATTCCAAAGAATAAGTAATGTTAACACCTACATGGTAGAGAAATCATCAACTACCAGCATACATCCCTTTCAACTTAATTAAGAGGCAATTAACACAAGAGTATGTACCTGGAATAACAAGAGAATTCAACAGTATCAATCATGGTATAAACAACCCAAATAATTCAGGATTCTAGATGGATTTCCAGGAATGTTACAGGCTTCATGCCATATCCTGCCTATCTAACAGAAAGTTGATCCAGGAATTTATCTGTGTAATATCCACAAATTGACAGCTATCAGCTATCGGAGCTCTTTCATCACTTTCAACACCTGCAGATGAATCTCAGTCACAATCATGTCATTTCTATGACATGTAAATTACCGGTAAAACATTTGCTTCAAATAAGACCAACAAGAATAGAAAAATAAAGCATTTGATACAACCAAGTGGATAAATAATTTTACAACATGGCTTTGCTGGTTTGTCGGTTAATATGTGATAAATTTGTATCAGCCTTTGTATCTTTTTTATATTACACTTTGCTCTAAATGACGTCAGTCACATCACTTTACACATAAATGACGTCAGTCACATCACTTTACCCATAAATGACATCAGTCACATCACTTTACCCATAAATGACGTCAGTCACATCAATTTACCCATAAATGACGTGTGTCACATCACTTTACCCATTAATGTTGTCACTATCACTCATAAATGATGTCTTTCATGACGTCATTCACTTTACAGAGACTGTTCTTCAACATGAACTTAGAATGGTTTTTTTTTCATGTTTTTTTGTGACATGTGATAAAAAAGTCTAACACTTGGTGTCAATTCCTAACTTCTATTAAGGCAGTTCTGGAAACTTATTAAGCAAGCCTCTTTAAGAATTGATAAATTGTGAAAGATCCTCTATATTAGTAGTTTATCCCATGGTATATTTCTACCAAAGCGATTTGTATTGGAATGCTCATTCTAATATTAATAACTAGGCAAACATGTAGTTTCACTTAAATATAGAGGATAAATGAACCAACATCTTCATAATTGTACCATTAATCAGTTATAGAGCTATAAACAAGAAACAACAAAAGTGTCCATTCAATTTACTGGTTTGAAATGAATAATTTGTTATATTCCAAGTATTGTATGTAACATTGCCTACTGCATCATAACATCAAGTTAGTTTTGCATCCCTTTCAATTCAATTCCTAAATTTAAAAATTATTCAACTAAAATGTCAGTTTCCAATTAATAAATATAATTAATAAACATGTTATCCAGAAATTGTGTGACATGTTTTTATGACAGTGTATTACTAGTTTTAAAACATAACATGTGCTCCTCTTTATTCACATATTTTCATTACAATATTTAATGTAAATGTTTAAGACTAAGCGGGAAAACTCAGATGGAACAAAGGGAGGTAATAGTATACACCAATGGGGAACTTCTACTTTCATGGGTTACTTCCCTTCCAACTTATACTTTTATACCTTTACTCAGCAGGGGAGAATACTCTACCACACTGTTTCAACACTGCGCTACAAGAGTTGTTTCCCTTTATCTGTAATCAACATTCTGCATAATGCTGCATTTCAAAATATATAAATTGAAAAATATATATACATATTTCAACTTTTAACTATATAAAATCCCTTCTTTTGTAAAGAGTTTAAGAAGTATCAGGCCCTGATCTCTGTCTGGAAGCATCTCAATTTGAGCTATTTAGTCTCATCTCAAATATTGTGATATTCCTTTTTGTAAAACAGAATCATTGTTCTGAGTTCATTACAGTAAAATTTCAAAAGCTCAAACTTCAGATTTACCTCAAAGTCAGACTCTGATTTGAGCAAAATCTCAACATATTTCTACTTGAGATGCTTTAAGAGATTGGGGCCTATTAATTAAATTTAGACATTTATCTGGACAAAGTCTTACCTCCTGAACTGTAACTGTCGTTGGATGCGTCAGATGATGATCTACCTCTTAGACGGGTCGCTCTATTTGGCATCAAATTTAACTTGATATCCTGAAAATATACAAAAAATGACCATAATTATAAATACATTACAACTTCTCGAGAGCAGCCCTCTGTAGAGCAACAACCTCTATAACAAACTTTGCCTAAGCTGATATTTAGTATAAATTAAACCTCTGTAGAGCACCAACCTCTGTATGCTGGCTAATATTTGCAGCTCCCGAAGGCGTTGCTCTACAGAGGTTGTACTGTATAAAACTGCCTTGTAATAAATATTTTAAATCACAAGATTTTACTGTTATCTACCCTGCTTATGGAAGGGAAGTAAGTCATACTGACTAAATGAGTAATATGCTACATCAGTTGCTTCCCTTTAACAAGGAAAATAATTGAAACTAATTCTCTGATCTCACAAGAATGTATTTATCAAGCTTGTAAATATTATACAAGAGAGGTAACTCAAATGTTTTTCTGAGTAAAAGGTCACTGGAGTTGTTTCCCTTTCTCAAAGTTTTGTTTTCAGCCATTTAATTGTGATTAGATAAAAGTTTATACCCTTTTTAGCCCTATTATTTATAATGCAATCCAGATCTTAAATCCATTAATCAGCTACACATATCTTTAAGCATTCAAGTCAATGTCAAATGTTTTTTGCTTATATTTAAAAAACTTGACAACCAGTACATAAAATCCTATGTATCCAAATCCGTACCAACCTTCACTTGAGTATTACAATACAGTGCTTGCATAAAGTCTGGGTTTTGTTACAATAATAGATCCTTATAATCGACAGTTTGAGATAGCCTTGATAGAAAGATTTGAAAACCAACTTATAAATTGTCTTCAAGCATGCTTTTAGCACTATTTTATTTAGGCTACACTTTTTCCTCAAGGTAAAATAACAAGTAGAAATGAACCAACTTTTACAATGACAAAGAGAAACCTTAAGTGCATTATTTACTTATTTCAACATTTAAAGCATTATATTTTGTTTGCGCACTTCTCACAAAATGCACATGGAATTGGCTGTATAAATTACACGGATATTGATTTGACTTAAGACTTCCGTATGAACAAATGTTTTTTTCAATGATTATAATATAGGGCTTTTTGACTGGCTCAGTTTTCATAGAGCAGAATCTATGGTCTTATTCTCGAACACCCCCCACCCCCACCCCAAAAAGCCCTAATGAGTAATAATGACCTCATTAAATTTACATTTATAATCAAAATCCAGAACTATTAAGACGATATAATCATAAGCTTTTAGGTACGATCAAAATGTTGTCAAAGAACCAAAGAAGCCATCATTCCTGAACCTTTATTTCATCACAACGATGAGATGCACAAGTTGCGGTCAAGATGTGGTCAAACTTCTACAGAAGCCGACATTCCTGAACCATTATTTCATATAATGCACAGATGTTGATATCTGATACTGCAGACCATCTGAATAACATTAGGTGACATTTGTATACATTTTTAAAACTGTTAATTGGAGAGAGAAAATTATGCAAAGTCAGCAAAACATGACACCCAACATTAACTATACCATGTACCAACAGGAAATCCATAGAATACAATATTCAAATTTATTTATATATTTTATTCAAAACTGGAAATCTTATATTACCAACAGGAAGTGAAGTATTTTATAATGTTAAATAATATATAAATAACATAATATAACACCGCTTCAGTCTATTCTGTATAATGATTTCCTGTCCACAATTTCCTGTCCCTCATATACACGTTACTTACTAAAATTCAGTACCGTTTTAACACCTTATAAAAAAAAATTACAAAATTTTATTCAAATAGATAAGAAAGTTAAACAGAAATTGTAAATTCTTTCATAAACGCCATATGAGACATATTGAAGATATTGCATTTATGTTCAAGGGTTTCTTCTCTCGTTTCTTGTATTCTCTGTAAAAAACAGTTTCCATGGTCATATTCTTAACATGGAGATGTAGCAGTTGTGTTATAGAACTTGAAGAAATAAGATTATTATTAGAACCAATGGTTGCTCACCAATCACAGAACAAGAACATGCAGAGCATTACAACGCCCTCTTGGTAACAGGGAAACCTCAAATTTAATTTCATTGAATTTTAGTCAGCAGTTGCTGAGAAAATGCAGTTCCAACTTACAGATCAATCAAACAGCCTTTTTGTAACGCTTCTTTTGATTTTTTAAGCAGACTGAAAGATACCAGAATCTGGTCCATTTATGTCAGACCATACTGTATGTTTTATCACTGTCTGTAATGTTCAGACATCTCTCAGATTTATTGCCCACAAGAGATGAAGATCTCTGTTACTCTGCATGCCCATATTTGGGCCTATCAGCATTATCACACATTAATAACTTCTTAACTCTCCGTAAGGAATAGGAGATCTAGCAATATTGGCGCCACTCTGATAGATAAGTACCCTAAGATAAAGGCTTAATTTAATACAGTAGGTCCCTTGTTGATATATCGTAGTCAACGAAAGTACATAGCCAATATAATAGTATGACACAATTTCTTAGGAACAAAATGTCAAACAGCAACGATGCTGCTGCTATCAATAACACCTCAATCTCACTCGTCCTCTATTATAGCAGTATAGTTCCTAAAGATTATTGTCATGTACTTTCAGTGAGCGCAATATCATGGAAATTAATTTTGCAGGAATGGCAGATATATAAAATCAAATTATTATGTAACACTTGTTCAATAATTCAGCTTCTTCTTACCTTTTCAAGACCATAAAATTTTGTCTAAGATAAAGCAACATTAAATTTTAGCTGCATTCTGGCTGTTGGATTGAACAATATTAAAGCAGCTTTGGTTGCCTTATATCAAATAACATACCAAAGCCAATTGTGAGGGCAGAGATCAAACGGGCAGGCAAAGCCATTGGTGTAGGCAGTCAATGCAATGGTGTGACTAAACCCAATGCAATGGTGTTCGAGCCCCAATGTTGTGTCGTGTTAAGCTTATGGTGTGATTAAATCCAAAGGTGTAGGTTAAGTCAATGCAATGAGTTGGGCAATGCCAATGGTGTGGGTAAAGCAAATGGTGTGGACAAAGCCAAACCTATGGTGAGGGAACACCAATCGTGGGGGCATTAAGGCGATCCAACAAAGGCAATAGTGAAGACCAAGCCAAAGGTGAGAGCAAAGCCAATGTAATAGTGTGGGCAAAGCTGATATTATAAGTGAAACCAATAGTGTCTGCCAAGTAAATTCAATGGTGTGGACAAAGCCATAATAGCATCTGCAAAGCCTGGATACAATAGTTAGGACAAATGTTGTGGGCAATGCCAATAGCGTCTGCAAAGTATATGGTGCCGGCAGAGCCAATGTTGTGGGCAAAATCAATGGTGGTCTTTGTTATACAATGTTCATTCTTTGCCTTGTTTAATGTTGTGAATATGTCATGTTATGACCATGACCTTCTCTGTATAAAATATCTTCATCAAGGCTGAATGATTGCATTTGTACAAGACATATGTTATATATCAGTGACTTTGCCTTGACTTCCTCATCATGTGCCATAGCATTTACCAGGTTTTGTGACATTATGTATAACCTGGATGAAGTACCTAACACCACAAATGTAATCAACCACCACAATCTTGTCCTTGAATTTGTTCAATAATTCATCATTGTAAGAAACTTATTCAATCATTGAAAGCACACTCCTGTAAAATTTACCACCATGCCATTGGAACAAGATTCCATTAACCTGATTACCTATTGAACTGGAAGGCAATTAAATGCCAATAGCAACCTGTGCATGCTACTCCTCAATATATAGCTCAAGGCAATACAATGCAATACAATCTTGTAAGATCTCATTTATGCCAATAGCAGCATGCACATGCTATACATTCCTCCTTGCCTTACTCAAGACAATACAATCACCTAAGATTACATTTCAATAATTTTACCTCATGCATGCAAAAAAAAAAATTCTGGAATTTTTGCAGAATTGAAAAATTCTGGAGTTTTTGCCTACATCTTCTTCTGCTCTGTATTGAGAAACAGAATCCTTTACAAGTAAAATGAAAACAATTGAATCTTGCATCCTGCTGATACAATGCCAACTTTATCATCATTAAATTTTATGTTCAAGTTTTAATTGTTTCATCCATTATGTTTCTATTGATGTTTATATATATATATATATGTACTTTTACTAGTCCTTGTGTTCTTGGTTTTGGCTGCACACTTTGTAGAATGCATTTCCTATTCAATTCTAACATTTTAGTGTAAGTTTAAATGATTTCAACTTTTGGTGTTTTGTAAAGTTAAAGCTTTCAGGATAAAGGATGTACTTTTATTAGCCCAAGTGGTTTTGTTTTGGCTGTGCACATTTTCGACTGAACTCAAACATTTGAATTTGTGAATGTTTTAATGATTTCACCACTAATTTATTGCAGATTGTAATGCAACAAGCTTTATGTGGATAGTAAATTTAACAAGCTTCATGAGCTAGCACTAAAGGAATGTCAAGAAGTAGACACTGACAAAATACTTTGAAACATTGTCCATCCTGAAATTTAGTGGATTTGTAACAAAAGAGACTTCGGAAAAACTGAAAAGAGTAACTATAAGCTCTATCAGTATTTTCTAAGACTGTCAGTGTATACTTTTCTATTACCATTGGCCGAATATTTCATTTCCTTCATGAGCAAATTGTAATGGCGTAGTGGATAATCAAAGTGCTGAGGAGGGAGCATAATCATTGTATCATGTTCAGATTGACAGATTGTTATATATCATGTCAGAAGCATACAACAGACAGAACTGACATCATGCCTGTCTTTGACAAATTGATATATAATCATTATCATATACAAACCCTACATAGCCTGTATTGGCTCTGCAAAAACTTAGTACATAGTCTCAATTAGCTCAGCGAAACCCTAGAACATAGTTTGTATTGGCTCAGCAAACACCTAGAGCAAAGTCTGTATTCGTTCAGCGAACACCTAGAGCAAAGTCTGTATTCGCTCAGCAAACACCTATAGCAAAGTCTGTATTCGCTCAGCAAACACCTAGAGCAAAGTCTGTATTCGCTCAGCAAACACCAATAGCAAAGTCTGTATTCGCTCAGCAAAAACCTAGTACATAGTCTCAATTGGTTCAGCATAAATCTAGTCCATAGTTTGTTTTGGCTCAGCTAAAACCTAGAACTGTCTGTATTCGCTCAGCAAACACCTAGAGCAAAGTCTGTATTGGCTCAGCAAAAACCTAGTACATAGTCTCAATTGGCTCAGCAAAAACCTAGTACATAGTCTCAATTGGCTCAGCAAAACACTAGTACATAGTCTCAATTGGCTCAGCAAACACGTAGAGCAAAGTCTGTATTGGCTCAGCAAACACGTAGAGCAAAGTCTGTATTGGCTCAGCAAACACGTAGAGCAAGTCTGTATTGACTAAGCAAACACGTAGAGCAAAGTCTGTATTGACTCAGCAAACACGTAGAGCAAAGTCTGTATTGACTCAGCAAACACGTAGAGCAGTCTGTATTGACTCAGCAAACAAGTAGAGCAAAGTCTGTATTGGCTCAGCAAACACGTAGAGCAAAGTCTGTATTGGCTCAGCAAACACGTAGAGCAAAGTCTGTATTGACTCAGCAAACACGTAGAGCAAAGTCTGTATTGACTCAGCAAACACGTAGAGCAGTCTGTATTGGCTCAGCAAACACCTAGAACCTCAGCCAAGGAGACATTAATCTTAATCAATGTACCAGGACTTGACTGATCTATCTATCTATTTTACTTAACAATGACATTGCACAGACATATCTATCTATTTTACTTAACTATGACATTGTACAGACAATGTGCATGCACACTGTTGATGAATTTTGGTTCAACATGTATGTGTAATGGAGAATGATCCGGCTGAAGAATATGAAAGCAAGGACAGGACAGAGGGAGTAATTTATTACAACCTTGACCCATACATTGCAAAAATAGCATTAATGCTGCCTTTTGATGGCGACAAGCCACTTAAAATGGTTGACAAACAGAATACACTGGTGTATGAGACACGATGCCTCAATCTGTGACTTGTCCGTATTGATGAATATTACCAAACACATACACACACACACACACACACACAATCTCTGATGTACTTTACTGCAAGACAGACTAATCACATCAAGCAAGACACTAGTGTAGAGTTGGCTAACAAATTGTCCATTAATGTGTTGAAGGGTGCTCTTTTTGAGCTGATTTTCAAGTGAATTTATTGCATTATGAAAACATGCACTATAATTTACCACAATCATAATTCTATCCTTGGTCAACTAAGACTTAATACTGAAGATGAGTATAACAGGCTGCTTTGTACGTTTCTGAACAGCATGTATGCACATGTTTTTAAATGGAACATGAACTTGTTTCAGGCATGAATTGTGCCCTGCCACATTTGGAATACTAGCATTAGGGTTAACTTGATTTAAGCTGTGACAGTGTCTGTTTTGTTTTTGTTTGTTCCTTTTTGAATGAGTTGTGCCTTTTTGCTTGTTATTGGTATTCTTTGTGCTTGCTGTTTCTTCTGTAAGTGGCTGCTTTCCCTGTTCAATGTATTATCTTTTTTCATTGACAACTGGCTACTGGTCAATTCCATTAAATATGAACAAATAAAACCAGGCAGGATTTTGTGACAAATTTTAAACCCCACAGTAATCATGTACTAGATAGATGACACATCAAGACATAATAGCCTACAATGAGTGACATTTCCGCCAGAAGTCAATTTCCGACCAAGACAAGAGTTTTAACATACATATCATTTATACGACAATATGCGATGTAGCCTAAGGCAACAGACAGACCTTGCTCTGTCAACGTTCTAATGAAAAGTACATAAAATGAATTCCAAGTATACCAAGCCAACAAAAAATTAGCTTCCTTAAGAATGAATAAACATATTTAGCACACTAGGTCATAGAAAAAATACTTGCCCAGACAACTTAAGATTATTTCATTAAATATCAAAGTTTATAGTTACGGTAATGACTGCTCAGTGTAGCAATTAACGTATACTATATATATTACTGCGACGCAGAGATTTTCTGGACGTAGACCTCACAGAAATGAAGGTGGCAAATGCAGTATTACACCTACTATTTGGAGCAACAACACTTTGGTAGAGATCAACTTATATATCAATATATGATCAACCATATAACCTGTTACAGTGTGGGGTGATTTAGTCACAGAGATACTGGTTATTAATGCGCAACCTTCTTTGAGTTTGTTGACATAGCTTAGTGGTCAAATGTGTCCGTACTTTGCATTGCTTGGCGATGGCACTGTACAGTAGGGTCCGAATCCCATTATAGATACACACTATTTACAGGTCTGTCGTTTAATAAGAGGTTGTCGCTTGGCCTCAAGTTGCGACAGATTGACCTAGATGGAGATCCTTTACAGGCGCCTGACTAGGAGGATCAAGTAAGAGTGAATGAGTGAGTGAGTGAGTGAGCGAGTGAGTGAGTGAGTGAGTGAGTGAGTGAGTGAGTGAGTGAGTGAGTGAGTGAGTGAGTGAGTGAGTGAGTGAGTGAGTGAGTGAGTGAGTGAGTGAGTGAGTGAGTGAGTCAGTGAGACAGTGAGTGAGTCAGTGAGTGCTATGAAGAGGTTTAACTGATTTAAGGCTTATTGCCAGTTTAATACAATATATCATATAGAGCACTTTATCTCTTATAGTGCAACCACCTTTGGCAGATGGATTACAGTTTACTTGTTGGTGATAGGTTGATGTCCTATATAATAGACCATGTTTGCTAAGAGTTAAGAAAAAGCTGATAATGTAGTTCCACTTTAGAGTAAGAGAGAGAGAGGCTTTGCATTATCATGAGCATTGAGAAACTCTAACAAAATCAGGACAAGATGCAGATTAATATAAGTAAGGTTCAGGAACATGGGAAGTTTACATGAGACTTGCTTGCGTTAAACATTCAAATGCTTTGAAAATGTGACCTGTTCAGAATGTGTTGTTTTAAAAGGCAAATGTACAGTTTTCTTGAGTATTTAAACATGCACCGGCTTGAATTGAAAATGTGCTCTGCGTGGACATGTTCAGAATATATTTATGTTGTTTTAAAAGGATGCCGCCATGCAATTACATTATACCATTACACAATCACAATTTGGCACACTATAGACAAGGGGACCATGGCACCAATACCTTACAACCATTTAATGCAGAATGTTGTCTAAGACAGTTCTGCTTTTCTTCTTTACTTAATATCTTTAAAAGACAATAAACTATATCTTTTTTTTGAATTCAAACCAATCTTCTGGTATAATGGAACGAGTAGTCATCATGCAATGTATGGCAAAACATCTACAAATCCAATTAGCAGGAATTTATCTTCTAAAAACTTTCTTTCAATATATCTTCCTAAAACTTTCTTTCAAAGCGCTTTAAGATAACATTAAGAAACATTAAGAAAACTGGTGGATAAGATTGATAATATGTTTGAATGCAAAAAAGCAACCATTTATAAAACTGCAATATAAATATTGCAGTGTACAAAGCCAACAGGAGTGTATCTAAGCTACTGGTCTCAGATGCTATGCACTTGTAATTTGCTTGCCATTAACCTTTGCATATGGAACAAATGCGTGCAAAAGGGATTCAATTTATAAAGGAGATTGTTTCATAAAACATTTAACAATTTTAACCCTACTGATTTGGAAAGTATCAATCATTGTGATTGTGTACTCCACACAACTATCAAAGATTTTGTAATTTAAGGTTTAATGTCACTAAATGTTTAAATGTCTCAGGTGATAGGTTACAGGTCACTAAATGCCTGATCAAACGAGTAGAAAATCTAAAATGATAACAAAAATGAACATTCATTTGCCAAGGAAATCATACATTATGACCTGATAAACCTTGCAAAAATATCATTTAATTTAGTAATTTTATGAAACTTCAATAAAATACCTGGGGTTCCCTAACCCTCTTAATCAACCAAATGTAGGGTACAAAACTTAAACATCTTCATGTACTATATGTGGATGAAACACATGAATAATGTAAGAACATTGTTCTACAAATATGGTCATCTAGTACCACAAGTTGTCTCCAAGGAATAAAAGCAAATGTAAGATTATTCTATTAGCTGTCAGTTATTAAGTTTTGGATGAACAAGACAAAAACAAAGTACTCTCGTCAACACCTATCAGAAAACATAATTATTATCCTAACATTTTCTCATGTCGGCACCAATGTTGTTCTGATCAAAGAACTGTCTGATACGATAGGCTAGTAAACACACATTTGACCAATAACATTAGTTAATTAAATTAAACACTCTTGATTGGTCATAATTCAAATTTGTAATATCATATGTTTGCTACTTTCGTATGATATACTTCCATATATGTATTATTTGGTGCTTTAATATATAATTCCTACGTTGAAAGGTAAAAGGAGCTATCAGCCTTATTATTTCATACACTGGTAGCTTCTTTTTGCTGTGAATGGTTGATATTCTATCTGATTTCATTGCGTCCAATCTATAATGTCGCAGAAGGCAGAAACACGTGAGAAAACTTCCTTAAGTCAATCTAATTGACTGCAACATTTTTCTAGCATAATTTATTTGATAAACAAAAAAGCCCCATTGCCCTTCAAAGCATTGAAAATGTGCATATCAATGTTTAAATTGTTTTCTCCTATGAGAAACCAGTGTATACTAAATGTTGGAGTCAGATCAATGACATACCAGACAAGTACCCTTTGACCCATGATCATTTAATGTGCTCCAATTTAAAACAATCTATTGTGGTTATTTATCCCTTATGTAGCATGTGCCTGGATGATAACCTAGTTTTTCACATGTTCCAATTTCTTTTTCCTTCTATGACATTGACATACATCTGTTCGTTATAAACATGTTGACAATCATCGTTCAAAGTCATTGCATGACTGCTTCAATATTGCATCAATTAAAGTTTAACAAGATTTAGTATATAAGTACATAAAACACTACAATGGAATTCAGCTACTTACATTTAAATTTAACCTTGGAGAAGCTAAGCTTATGCCTTTTAAATGGTGACCATCAAATGTCAGCAAATTAAACTTAAGTAGCCAGGACACACCATGTAAGACAAGCAGCCAGCCTCCTTTTTGGTCCCAAAAATCAATATAACTATAATAATTACCCACAGTATACAGATAGATCATGTGAGAAAATAAAAGTGTTAATAGAAAATTAATACAAGAGTCAATTTACTAACAAGTTTAAGTACATTGCATCTGTAATGAATACTAGAGTCATTGTTTCTTAAAGGTCCATTTTGAAAGTGAGATTCTCTTTGCTTTTTTCTGAGATTTTTGTCTCAATAGGAACTTCCATGAGAATACAAGGTCCGGAGCAGGGCCTTCTGAACTGCTCTTTCTCACTAAGTCTTGCATGGTTCTTTTCCAAATCTAGACGCCACAACGAAAAAGAAATATGGAGTTTTTGGTCAAGTGAAGCCACATGTGAGTAATATTCTGGAAAACAATGGATCACTTACATTGCAGTTACACTGATGATGTGATCGAATAATGGCATCATTAGGCTTTAAAGCTAGACAATTAGTCAACCCACATCCCTAATGGCTATTCATTTAAATGCTGCTCATTATGAAGAATAGTTATATAATGTCTAGAATAGTTATGAGACGAAAAAATGGCTTACATTACTAAGAATTGAGTTGTAACTTAGAAAGTTCAAGATAAAACTACCATGAATTTTATGGCAAGAGGAGCATTAAATGATTTGCACAATGACTGCCTACACTATTAAGATGTTGTAAAAGGTTCATTGACTCTGTTATAGTTAATGTTAAGTGTTATCAATTGTTGATGCCATTGTAACAATCAGTTCAAGGCCCTTTACATTACACTTGGAGTGTCTAATTTAAGGTGTCACATAGAGCACATGGCAAGTCAATGTCTTATAATGCTGAGCATAGCCTTTATTTGCCAGTCAGCTTTGTGCTGAAATATGGCAGGCATATATATGTGTGCCTCCACCCAGATTTGAACCCAGTTCGACAGATTAGATGCCAAGCGCACTAACTATTGAGCTACGGAGGCCACCTATAGTCATATCACTGAAGGTTTGCAAACACAGCTTCAAACAAGCACAACACCAAGGTGAAATAAAATGTAAAATGAAATGCACAAAATATATATTAACATTGTATAAGAAAATTAAATAAACATTCTGCATTAATGTATTTTCAAGCCATGCCATTGCTGAAAGTCAGGGTTGCTCAATTCCTATCCATACTTTTTTCATTCCTACATAAATAGCACAGGTGACATTATGAACTACATCCACTAATTCATAACATCATTCAGACTGTGGATGATACTTTTAATGAGGCTTTCATTAATTAAACATAAGGCCAGGACAAAAATAGCAATTAATTCTTACTATTATTCTAAACATACACATGAGGTCCCTGTAGGTGACAAATGAGCATGCTGTGACAAATAAGATGGCCGACTTACAAACCCATTGGATTTTAAAGTTTGACAAATATCTTATACTAAAAGACGATATTGACTTTCTTCCTGTTTAATCATGGGAATTTGATTTTATGAATGTGTTCATCCATGTTTTTATCAATCAGGTTCCTGAAATTAATGTTAAGATGAAAAATCTGATTTGTCAAAAAAACCATCCAAGCTCAAATTAACATGCATCAACGTGGAAAAAAACAAGTCACTGTGTTTCATAACATCATCAGTAGAAACTGGTAAAAGCTCCACAGATTCAGTACACAAATGATCAATTACCAATGTTACACTCAGTAGACAGGAAAGACAATAGACAAAATATTTCAGTTTTGATTTGTGCTAAGGACTTTTAGAATCCAGAATTAAATAAAAAAGGTTGATTGATGGTTTCACCAAGGCAATGTTTGATCATCTGCAAGGCAATTCATTTCTATTCCATATTCTACTATAGATGTGTTTCTCTTCGCATCAAATCTGACTCGACTCCTATTATTTTATCGGCAGACATTTCTCCCCAGGGTCTGTGGAGAGATCAGACATTGTCTATGTTGCTATTCTATGCAGCAGCTTTCTCTATAGTATTAATGGTGGACATGTTATAACACAGTCAACACAATAAGAACATATTAGGAGATTGGTAATATCAAACCACATTAAACTGTCAGACTGATCGTCAGACTGGAACAAGAAGAGGCTCAGACTCTCAGTTAAATGTGCCAAAACTAGCAAGACTGTTAGACAAGGGTGACATGTTATTAGGCCTTTTCGACTGGGCTGTTTCGTGGAGCAGGTTACACTCTGGTTCCCGTTCTAATTTTACAGTTGTATTCCTGTAGTAGTGCTGTAACTGTGGGGACGGGAACCAGGCTAAAACTTGCTTCACGAAACAGCCCAGTCGAAAAGGCCTATTATAGCTGTTCAGTTGTGTATTATATAAGTCTTGTGACTCTTGCGTTCACAGAAATAAGAAGGCCTGCAGCTAAATGATATTTTGGGTTCATAGAGATCAGTCTTGGGGACAAAGATCACAGCAAAGGTCTATAAACTCACTGCTGAATTTCTTTATTAGGTAAGATTAATTAACAATGCAAATGAGGAGGGAGTGTACCAATATAAAACAGAATATATCACTACAACTAACAGTATTCCAAGGTGACATTGAGAACAACCACATAGTGGTGAATGCATAATAATGTTTTTGTCCAGTCTAGACTCAGTTTATATCCTGCTTTAATTATGGTGGAAAATTAAAGCAAATTGGTATAGTACGGAGAATTCGACACGACACTTGACCTTCTATTAGCATAATTTAACAGCTGATATATTGTCTATAGTTATAATCCCAGTTGTATGTCTTCATAAGCGGGAAGAATCACGAAGATGCTCAATGTCTAATGATACTACCACAAATTTAAAGGACCATTATTGCACGATTTGCTTGCGAAAATTTATATGTTCAATGCGAGAGCCTTAAAGTCAAATTCTCCATGCTATAAAACTCCTTGATTTGCCACTGCCAAACATTTACTATGGAGATATGTATGTTTAAGAATTCACAGCCTGTAATAATCAAATATAAATTTTCATTGGAGGCAACAAGATATCTGATTGTTGAACTTAATTTGCAATGAGTCATCTGATTCAGGTCAACTTCATTTGCAACAACTTAGTTAACTGATTGGTCAATTTACAAGCAAGAAGCTGCCTGATTGGTCACTTCAAATCATGAATAGCAATGGAGGATTGAATGACTTATCGCTCGCTCAACTTAATTTATATGCAAAAAGATATCTAATGGTTCACTTTGAATCATAAACAGCAATGGCAAATCAAGGTCTTACCAGTTTTATTGCACTATTACTATTACAAATGTAGCCCAAGTATTAGATGACAGTGTAATGCTACTCACCATAGGGAAGTGAAGCTTAATTCCATTGAAGCCTGTCATTGCTCAATCTTTCTAAATTAAGCTAAAGGAAGGTGGCGGGAACTGTCTTTCCGAGTCAAACAAATTGGATATAGAAAGGTCTTAATTTACAAGGTGTATATAGAATAAAGAGGAACTCCATTAACTTGATCAGTCATAAAAAACTTGAATGCAACAATTACTTTGCATTCTGAAGTAGAAATGAGGAACTGGCGACAATGAATTGGTAACAATTTGTCATTCAATTTGGATTCCAAGAGTGTCATTTATTGATTCCAATCAAACAATGAATTACGCTTTTCTGCAATTATCTAGACTTGGGGACTCCTTTAGTTACATTGTGGTAGAAAGTTGAAAATGGAGACTCACTGTGTTTATGACAGACAAACATGAGATAGTTGCAGCAGAATGTACGGAAAAACCAGCCATAATAACTAATTGGCAATTCTCAGTCTTGCTTCTGAATGTCAAAGATCAGAAAATACCCAATTAAGAGAAGGTGTAGAGGGTGTATTAGATTTCATATATCAATTATGTATGTGTAACGACAGACCTGAGTGATAAATACAGCAATCCCAAGGATGTGTTAACATTTGCACTGGCTGGAGATCTAAATGGAAAACAGCTATACCAAATACATACAATGAGCACAATGGGATTAAATTCTTGCACATTTTGGTGCGAGTCATAAATAAGTTTACTTCTATATATGGAAGAGAACTTCCTGAGTAGCTATATGGTACATTATGTGTTCAGCTATTGTAAAATCATTAACATTCCTGGGGAATTTAATTTTGTGGATTTCGTGGATGACCTCGATCATGAAATTAAATCCCCTATGAATAATGATACCAATAAATAGGTCAAGTTTACAGTGGCTGCCATACTTGCTTTCAAGTTCGGTCAGACTGGGTTTTTGGGAAGTTTACTTGTATAATCATCAACATGTAATATAACAATCATTACATCTGTCTGATTTTTTAATGATTCCTGATAATTGGTGTGAGTTGTGACCTTGCCATTTTATATGAAATCTGAAATCCTTAAAATTACGTCCCCACAATTTTTTTCTCACTAAAACCACACAATTTTATCCCATTGAAATTAAATGATTTTACAGCATGTAACAATTCAAAATGTTAACCAGTAAAAATCCAACTTAAGAGACTTAAGTTGTCTGGTGGGTGTCTGAGGCTCACATTATTGTACGCAATGGTACCTGAATATGGAAAATTTTACAAAGTCTTCACTAAAAATGGACATGTCTATATCAAACAGCAACAGTTACTGTGATAAATGACTTGATACCCCTAAGAAGTGAATAAAATTCACACAAAATAATTCCTGTGACCTTGACCTCTGCTTTAAATAGAATTTAATATGATAAAATACGAGCAAGACAAATTTGCACAAATAAATAAAAGTCATGAATAAACAAAAACCATCCAGCATTTCAAAAAGAAAAACCAGGGGTTTGTTCATTATATTTTATGTCTGTCAACAAATATGGGACACTTAAAAGGCTCTAAAACATTAGTGACATATTTATATATCATAAATTACGATACATAAGGGTACTATTTAAGTCTACAGTATCTAAATATAGAAATAACACAAAGTCTTTTGATTACCTCTACTAAATATGTCAATTGAATAAATAAAGTTCTTCTACAATAATTCCAACCTGTGTATTAATGTTTTACATTTTTGTAGATACAGACAAAAAGTAAATAACAACTTAATGTCATCTTAAGAAAACTGCTGAACCACCATTTACAAAAAATATGCAAGAAGAAACAAGGCATGCTTTTATAAGTGTATATAATTTCGGATATGTCAAAAATTTGGATAACATAAATCTCCATGCATCGTTGTCACATGTACATTTGCCTGTCTGCAATAAAAATAAAGGCTTCATGTAAAACATATTTCTAGACTACATGCCATTTCATCTTTGACAATGTAACAGTTTTCATACAAGACTGATCCAGTTTTTAGGGTGGATAAATAAAGTTTCCTGACAAAAACAGACATATTCAATACAACCCGATGATATTCGCCCGACAGAATGATTGAAACTTTTTAAGACAAGTCTAAGGCTTCCCATTGACATTATCCAAGACATTTTTATTCACTGATTTCTCGAATAATTCACAGAAAAAAAGTGATACACTAATTGAAACATTAGAATTGTCAAAGTTCAATACTGTACAACACACATGAGAAGGAACAGCTGATCGCAGTATTAGAGTGAACATGATCCCAAGACAGATTACGCCCACAGAACCAATGCAAGCCAAGGAAACATGTTACCCTGGAATTTATCTCAAGAGTCCATAGAGTACACAATACTACAAATCATGCCCGACTGTGTGAGAACCAATGTCAAACAAGGAAAATTGTGACCAAATATGTTGGGAGATTAAGCAAGAGTACACAAGTAATACCACTAAATGGATAGGTTTATGCTGAACAAACACATATTTAGCAACATCTGTTTTTATGCCAATGGTGGTCTCCAAAATCTTGACATGTCAGACATACAAATAAAAAGCTAGTATGCAATCTAGGTAATAAGCACCCAGAATCCAATGCCATCTTTTATTATCTTTAATATTATTTTATTACGGTTTTCAAAGACGAAAGACCACAAACCAAATCTCCTGGATTATGTTAAGACACCATTTGTCAATTAGCTTTGTCTGTATTCTAGCTTTATTGGTCTCAGTGCAGCAATTAGAGGAAATGAGAAGCAACGAATATGCATAACACCAGCGTGATGTATGAATGTGTTGTTACTGTTGTTATTAAGTTGGTGTCTAGTTTTGTAAATTTGCAATCAAGTCATTTGCTGTTGTTTGTCTCAAAAGAGTTAAGCAAAATAAGTTAACCACAATGTAATGATCCTCTTCTAACTAAATCATAGGATGGTGCAGCTAAAATGTCTGTTGAATTATAATATTTTTGTGGAAGAGACACCTACCGGTACCTTGTTTTGAAATAATGCAGGTTAGAGCGGGGGATACAACTCACATTGTATCATACTAAACATGGCAACTATAAAATACTTGATAATGGTGACTTTCTCCCTAAAAATGGCAACTATAAAATACTTGATAATGGTGACTTTCTCCTTGTATGTTGCAAGCATAGGTGGTTGCTAGGTGGTTGCTCAGACTGAGCACCTCGCTTTGCCAGTTGGTCAGCTTCGTCATTGTCGGCCACTCCACAGCTTTTATAAAGACACAGGATAAATATCCTTGTGTAGACAGTAGAAAAAATCTTGAAATAAGTCTCATGAAGATTATTGGTTCAAGATTAAAACACTGAATTGGTATACTAAGTCTGTCCTGTCATAACTATTGATTATCAAGGCACAAACAAGAATAATTTATTCCAAGAGATAAAAGCTGTTTTTCACTGTAAAATTTATGAATTAATTTTTTTGATGAATTATGCCAATATCTCCTACAACAATTAGTCATTAAGAAGTGCAAGCAATACAGAAGTCCCCTACCAGTTTTAAGCCATTTTCAATGTTTCTGTTGCCATAGCAACCACAATTTTGGTCGGAATCTAAATATTTTTAGAGGTGTATAATCCCCTTATTGCTCCCTATCTACATGCCAAGATTCACAAACCTAGCCTGGAAACTGTTTGAGTTATGTCAGGATCCAGATTTTTTGGACGGACAGACAGACTGACAAATGGAGGGCAAACCTATAGCCCCCTAAGGTCAAAAACCAGTAATAAGGTGGTCTCATAGTCATGCATTGTAAAGCTAAACACAAAGATGTTCCAAATCCTAATTTTGTTTTACTGCTCTTGGGACAATTCACTTCGTCTCCGATTCTCCACGGTTCACATCAAAGACATGTTCTAGTGTGCAATATCTGATTGATTGATAGAAGATGTTGTCAATTAAATGTTTTTATCGATGGATCAGTTTCTAAATACAAATGTGATTGATATTACAGCACAGATTAATTAAATGCACTTCTAGTATTTCAGACATGGGTGATTTTTTCTTCAGCAATACACTATCGTAATTATATTTCACTGGAGATTCCAAATAGTTTTTGTATTGGAATTACAGTTGCCAATAATTTCATTTCGTTGTTGCTTTTCAAGTTGATGTTGAATCTTGCTGAATAAAAAAACCACTTTTTCTCATGTTCTAAAAGTTAAATGTTGATTTTTAGTATTTTAGTTGTTGTTGCTTCTTCTTTTCCATGCTTTTGTTCAGTAACATAATATGCCTGTGTTGTTGTTGTTGTTGTTAGAAACTATTACAAATCAACGAGGATATGAACGATTGTCAATGGCATCAATACATAGGTTATTCCCCCCCACTCCCTCTAAACCTTTAGTGATAAATGAGAGCCTCAGAGGGCACTGAGTTGAAAAAAACCAGAGTTGTCACACATATATAATTCTATTAGTATGACTGTAGCCAAAGGCTTTAAGCGTAAACAATACAATTTAGTATCTGACAAACCATTGTCAACTAATTTGGTTGATGTATGGCGCTGAAACACTTTTTTTATGAATATTTTAAAATAAGACTATGTAGTAAAGTACTGCATGTGTATTAGGATTAGTATGACAACCATTAAGCTCCTAAATGTAATTAATGATTGTCACAGAAGGTCATGTTTACAAAGGCAGAAAACTCAGATTATCATAGAAGGTAGAGTAAACAAAGGGAGAAAACTCAGATTATAACAGGTCAAGTTTACAAAGGGAGATGATTACTCAGATTATAACAGGTCAAGTTTACAAAGGGAGAAAACTCAGATTATAACATGCCAAGTTTACAAAGGGACAAAACTCAGTTTATAACAGAAGGAAGAGTTTACAAGGGGAGAAAACTCAGATTATCGTAGAAGGTAGAGTTTACAAGGCGAGATAACTCAAATTATCATAGAAGGTAAAGTTTACAAGGGGAGAAAACTCAGTTCATCACAGAAGGTCGAGTTTACAAGGGGAGAAAACTCAGATTATCATTCAAGGTAGAGTTAACAAAGGGAGAAAACTCAGATTATAACAGGTCATGTTTACAAAGGGAAAAATCTCTGTTTATGACAGAAGGTATAGTTCACAAAGGGAGAAAACTCATAGCAATCACTATCACTAAACATATACTTAGATGTCATGACAAAGTTAAACTAAGGACCAATTTAATGTTTTTTTATAGACCTGACAATTACTGGTATTATACTTAGAAGCGTCTTTCACTTAGAATTCAATGATCTCAATTAAGAGGTTGGCATTCTTTTAGTCAAACTAATGGATAATCAATACCAATATAAATTAATTCTCATTCAGTTAAACAAATAATTAATGAATAGTGTTCAAAATTGAGCTATAAAGTTTCAAGGAATTTGTACAGAACTGATTTCTAGAAATGTATTAACTATATGGATTGCACAACTTGTCTAGCTGATATTTAACAGTTCCAGACAGAATATTAATAATCCAATTAATAATCAATCAGTTATGGAAATACAATTTAATTGCTTAATCAATTTGTCACGATGAATATTCAAAATCAATCAGTGAAGTTGACCAATTATTTACTGAGGAATTATAATGCCATACAAATTGAATAGCCAGCATTCTGGGTTTCAACTGCAGGATTTTGAAAATCAGTATTTAGTGCTAGTACTATTAGTATTATTGCCTACAGGCAATAGCTGCTCCATTCAGCCTAGTCAACAGTCTTTTTACTTTTAAATGTTATATAAAATATTGCCAATATATCTAGAGGTTGTACGTTTGAAACCAAAGAAAAAGCGATGTTCTTCAAAAGTAACACATACATTGTGTCCATTGCCCTCCACTTAAAATTCTATGCCGAGGTTCAAGAGGAGCCAAGTTGTCTGTTGTTTGTACTAAGTACTAGGTACTAAGGAACTCTATGGTATGAAATTATAAAAACTATTGTCTAGGTGTCCAAGTATGACATGGATATCCCTTAAAGTATGTTTAGTGCAGTTATCATATGCAATTATCTCCCTTTATGGTAATATGCAAATTTAAGCAACCATGACTTGTGTCATTCATTATGAGAAGCAGAATATAGACCTTCTTGAAATATTCATTTTGTGGGGATGTGTATGATACTTTCAGTGTCTGTCCGGCCAGACGATGTTGCTGTTTCTGTTTCTGTATGGCTTCGAGTTGTCTGTGTATGAACAGTATTAAGTATAAAGGGGCAATAACTCCCTTCAGAAAAATGGATTAAAACTGAAATTGTCTTTGACCCATCATTTAGTACCCTTCATGCATGCAATTTATACCCAATGAGATATGACTTTATCCATGCAAAAGGTATGGACAGCACTTATGTCAACACAGGGCCATAACTCCTCATGTTCAATTGATCATGTTACAACTACCAAAACTATACCTAAACAAGGTGACACTCAAACCAAACATTTAATGGATGTCTATTCTGTGACAGACTGATTGTATTATGAACTCCACAGTGTATCTATCAAACTACATAAATATTGTTACTTATACAATACTTTGTCACAGTATGATCGAGTTGATCAATTTTACTGGTACATTGTATATTTCCCTAGGCACTGAAAACTTTTGCTATAATCGCTTATACACTACAAAGCAGAACATATTACTCTCCAAGGAAAATATTATTCTAGATCCTATGCAAATGTGTAATATAATAATTACATTCAAACCAAAATAAATATATGTGACATTTATTTCATTAGTATATGACCCAATGATGGAGACCAAGGGGAATCATGTTCACAATAATATGTTAAACATCAAATACCAAGGGTCTTTAAAACAAAGTGTTCTGGCTGGTTTTATTAAAACAAATAAAGATTGATCTCAAAGGTAAAATCTCATTTAGCTTTTACTTTATTTCATATGAGGCAAAAGGGATATTTTAGTGACAAATACATTGTGGAAATTAATGTCTCGATTTGGAGATTTTAACCGTGGTGGATTTCAAGCAACTTAACTGATCAAGGTCAAAGTCACTCACCAAATAAAAGGTTTCAGTATATTATAGCATTTTTCTAGATGTTTTTTTATGTAATATAGATACTGTATTAGTTTTTTTATCACAAAATTGAATGTCTGCTCGCAAGCATTAACTACTGTTTTGTAAGAAAAAAAACAACAACAAATTATCCAAGGCATGAAAAGGTTGTTACAGAGTTGCCTCCCTGTCACAGATTATCTCACTATATTCAACACTGCTCTATAAGATAATAACAAACGGACAGGGGAAGACAGCATTCAACAAAAACAGTGCAGTCAGAGCATGAAAGGCACCAAAACAATAGTCAGTTATAAAGCAGCGAAAAATTGGAAATCAGCTGATTAGCAGAAAATTCATATATCTGTAAAAATGAACTCAGACCGCTATAATCAGAACTGGATTTTACTGTAAACTTGAACCCAGGCTTATATACACAATACTGTTGTGATAAGTTTTGAAATGTGGTACCAGTACCGTAAACTTGCACACAAGCAGTTATATTAAGAATCTGATAAGTTTTCAACTGTTATCTTACTTAGTGCAGTACTATAATGAGTGCACTAACCTGTTGTACACACACTGTACATTGGTTGTAGTATTTACTTAATGATAGAATATCCTAACATTCAGCAAATCTTGGATATAAAACAAAAATCTTAAGATAAGTTAAGATTAAACTATTATACCCAAATCTAAAATAGCTTGAAACTTCTTAAGTAAGACTTAAAATTGCACAAAAAAATGAAATATCAACCAAAATTATGAAGAGCATTAATGCTCATTTGCTACTATCATAAAGAAATGTCATTATTTGTCACCTGAGCAGCCTGTCTTGAAGCTATGAGAGCATATTTGAAAGCAAAAAATCTCAATTCCATTCAAAAAGATTATGATGATATATCAAACTTGTTACCTTTCCCTGTCTGAGAGCAGCAAAATCAGCCTCCACTACAGCTGCCGAGGGCCGACGCCCACGGGACAGCATTGGCATCATTTGCATGCTTGATGATGAAGTCATATCGACAGATCCACCACTTCTATTCCTATTATTATGAAGATTCGGAGAACCACCTTCGTACACCGTCTCCAGAGCAGGTGACTTGGAGGAAGCCAGATTGACACAAGTTGTAGTACTGTCGAGATGACAGCCCTCACTTATATGTCAAATTGTAGGTATCAGTCGTCAACTGATGTTAAACTTTACCTCTGATAGGCTGAAGCCGTAATGACAGGTACACCTCCTCTACGTCCTTAAAACACTTGATATTTATAAGTCTCAAACTATACAGTATAGCATTGTAAATTGACACTTATATCGGTAACTCAATCCGTCTTGTATTATAAATACAGAACTCACTAATCCGGAATATTTGGTCACTTTTAAACCTTGTGAAAAGGTAAAATAAAACGTATCTTACTTCTTTCACGAGAACAATATTAAATCAGTTCTTTTTTTTTTAAATCAAAGAACTTACTTTTTTGTTTAACAAATCAAGACATCTATGGTAGCTTACAGTAAAAGTTTTAAAGTCCTTCACTCATAATTAGGACATTGCAACCCAGATATTGTCAGCTCAATGTCTTGTATCTAATCAATGCCTGAGAATAGCCGACACTTTAAACTATTATCTACGCACTCAAAGGTAGGCCATGTTGGGACATGGATAGCTAACATGACAACTCTCCGTTGTGTACCTTAAATCCATTCTCTTGTTGGACATTGAAACATTGAAACATTGAAACAACTATACACGATTAGCAAGTTCAATAGACAGAGAGGGAGAGAGCTATCTGTGAAAGGATAATGTTGTTATATTGATACCAGCTAGATTATTTGTTTCTATTGCATTCTGTGATGTTCAGTATACTACCAACAACCACAGTCGTATATGAACATAACAGGGCAATCAGTGCCTTTTATCTACACTTAAATCAACCGATCAACATTTTTAAGAGATTTAACTTTTTTACAGAGGGAAAACACCAGTCTAGTGCACTCAGACGGACGGATGAACAGACATAATGATAAAACAGAAGGTTTAAAATCTGAGACAACATGACAGATCAAGTAACAAGGGAAACGTCAATAAACGGATGACTGACAGAGCTTTAAGCTTTTTGAAAGACAGGAGTTGTTACAATTAGGAGGAATCGACAATTTTCTAAGGTAGGCTTTTGATTTACTTTAATATTTTCCCCTAAATATACATCTTGTAAGTCGATAAATTATTGCAAATACAATAAATTGAATAGAACTATAGTCATACACTAGCTCATTTATATAGATAGGTGCATTCCAGGTTTTGTCTGTCTGTCTGTTCGTACATTACTGTCCAAAATTTTGTCATGTTCACATGTAACACAACACAGTGTTTTCCGTATCAACAGATTACTGGTGTGGTATGATGTATCGTTACTGATACAGGGTAGCAATACCACGTGGCTTTTGGCTACAGTTACAAGTAGAAATTTGTAAACATTGGAACACAAATATAGCCATAAGTATTTTATTTCTTCATCGATTTCTATAAAATATAAGCCACGCTAAGGGGAAAAGTACTTGCTTTCCGTGAAATATAAGATCTTTTTCAGCAGTTTTACCGATTTTTCCATTACCCTGTGAAACCTACACGTTCCACGGTTTCACAAGGTAATGGACAAAACGGCACAGCCGCTGAAAAAGACTTTATATTTCATGAATAGCAAATAATTTTCCCCTTAGCGTGGCGTATATTTCATCGAAATCCATGAAGAAATAAAATACTTATGGCTTTTATATTTTTCAATGTTTACAAATTTCTTCTTGTAACTGTAGTCAAAAGTCACGTGGTATTGCTACACTGTAATATACTCAGGTTACTTACGCAACCATTTTTGGGGTTGTTGCACTCATTATAGCCAAGTTGTCTAGTGTTATGACTCACAGTACCAAAGTACTAAAAAAATTTTACCACTACTAGATCTATGTATTCATTGGACACAAATCAGCTCCATTATGAAAGTGTTATTGATCAGAAATTCATGTTTGATCAGTAGACAATGGGCAGTAACTCCTTCAAACATTGGTGAAATGTAACCAAACTTGAACCTGACCTGTATTATATTACACTTAAAGCTTACATGCTATAAATGTGACTTAGATCATACCATCTTGTAAGGAGTTGTAGCTAAATACCTATTTGAATGGCAAGGGGTTGGTCTTAGGGGGAAGTTTCGGCATTTAGATAAAAAGTGTTGGTCTGAGAGGGAAGTTTCGGCATTTAAAAAACAGGGTGGGTCTGAGAGGGAAGTTTCGGCATTTAAAAAACAGGGTGGGTCTGAGAGGGAAGTTTCGGCATTTAAAAAACAGGGTTGGTCTGAGAGGGAAGTTTCGGCATGTAAAAAAAAGTGTGGGTCTTAGGGGGGGAGTTAAGGGAGGGTTTGGCATTTAAAATACACTGAGTATTTGAATGTTTAACAAGCTCCAGCAGCAACATAATGATAGTAATTAGTTCTTATCACCCATACACTATACAACCAGGAATTACGTACTTATCAAATAATTAAATTAAATATCTTTGAATTATTATAATCAATCGGGATAAAATTGATGTTATGTAATGATTAGGTACGTCAAGATGAATATCAGGAGCTTAGTTTTCTGAGCAGCAGAGCCAACTGGCACCATTGTTTTAAATACATGTACGTGATACACAAAGATTCCAATAAACATATAAAATAAATGATCTACCTTTACAAGCTATTTAAAATATCACATACTACAGTGCAACCTTGCCTGAGCAATGCACTTTGGCAGTTTCGAACTTTGACAGTTGCTGTAGTGTCAAGACGCCGAGGACTGTGAGAGGAAATGTTACACAGTCACAATCTTGTTCCAAACTCTACTGAAAAAGCCCTCAATATCTAGGGGCTGGCTCAGGTCTCATATGCACATTTATGCAAAGACATCAGGTTAAAATCCCAACTGCATCACTCCTATCATGGACATTTCCCTTAATATTCAGTAGCATGAGATTAAAATGGAAAAAAAGTTAAATTATTTAGTCATTAAAATTTTATTCAACGCAAAATAGTGGGTTACCAAATTTAGACCAAGGCTTTAATCTATCATTCTGTGCTGTGAATGGTTGTATTCAAATTATGAGTAAAAGACATTGTTTATAGGTAATTTTTTCAGGAAAAAAATGCATTAACCGGGGGACGATAATTAGAGGTTATACGGTATACGCTTCATTTCTAACAAAAATACCAAAACCTTGAGACATAAATTATCTATCTGTTTATTATTTCTTTGGGAATATGATGAATATAATTTACAGTAATTTAATTCAATTTCTTTACCATTAGTGACAAGAATGATTGAACACTAACTGATCTTAAATATTCATTTTGAAGTCAGTGAATGTCTTAATCTCCATAGTGTTACCATTAAATATTGTACGCAGAGTTTGATCCGACTCTTGACCTTCTAATAGTACAATTTAACTGCTGATATATTGTAGATCTAATATAGTAAGAGGGATGTATCACAAAGACGCTAGATGAGTAATTCCAACATAAATCTAAAGGACTGATATTGCACAATTTGCTCGTGGAAATTTATATATTTGACACAAGAACATTGTAATATATTCATGCATAAAGGTCAGGATCAAGTCAAATTCTCTGTGCTATACATGCTTTTTGTCAAAAGTAGTAACATAAATATTGAAAATACACTATGAATCATATCCGGTTTTAAACTGTCCTTGAAAAAATTTCGTAAATATGTCAAGAGATCTGTAGTATTGAATATTTGTAGATTTTGAAAAGATAATTTAGGAAGGTCCTTTGTGTTTAGAGTTTTGTTTAGTAATTTCGATATTTTAACTTTTCTTTTTGAAAATTTAGACATACAAAAACCACACAGCTCAGGTCTTAAATATCAGGAATGAAAATATCGAAATCAACATTCAAGCACTATTGAGAGTTCTAAAATTCCAATATGTATCAATCTAATGAAAAGAAAATGCAATTAAACGCATTGCCCCCAGTATTAAATTATGAAATGATAGTAATTAATTGCTTCACAACTGCTCTATAATTACGACTGGGAATGATTT
The DNA here is from genome assembly GCA_947247005.1 of Spisula solida. Lineage (NCBI taxonomy): Eukaryota > Metazoa > Mollusca > Bivalvia > Venerida > Mactridae > Spisula > Spisula solida. The sequence goes on from OX365954.1 coordinate 27,548,626, forward strand.
CATTTTGAAATTCATATAAAAGAGTTCATTGATATTGATAAATTACCAAATATCATTGTCCCCTATGATCAATGAAATAAAATTAAATTATCTAAATATCAGTTTTAATTTTTGTTATGCAATGGTTAATTATGGCACATTGATGAATTATTAAAGAAGAGATGGACACCTGAACAATATGTCCCTTAAACTCCCAGACATGTAACAGTGTAGCAATACCACATGACTTTTGACTACAGGTCCAAGACGAAAATTGCTTCACTTCAAAAACATAAATAGCCTGAAGTATTTTATTTCTTCATTCACTGATTTCTATTAAACATATGCCATGCTAAGGGAACAATTATATGCCTTCCACTAAATATAATGATGTGGTGGATTGGAATGTTTGATACTATAGTTTGAAGACGACCACTTACTCCACCTATTCAGGACCATTCCTGTACTAGTTTGGTCAAAACCAATTAAGTGTATTGTTTAACAGATAATTGTCATTTGAAGAAAATGTTAAAAGAATTGTCACAGACTTCCAACAAGCCTAAAAGCTCTGAACTTGAGTAGTCCGTGTGCTCTGAGGCGTTCTAATAAAATCGACAGCATGTCTCCACTAATCATCACTTTACCAAACACATTGAATGATATGATATTATTTGATACCATGTACTGACAGTCCCTGAGACAGTTTCCAACAATCGAGTCCCCATGGAATGTGTTAATTATCTCATTATTCATTTATAGAACAAACAGTGATGAGCGATTATGATACAACATAATTACAGACATGTGAATGCATGATCAGTCATAGTGCCACAACAGTACAGATTCACACAGACTAAATGCACAAGGATATGAATGAAGAAACAAGATCGTGTTCAGTAAACGCTGCCCCAGTGGAAGCCTTGTCCATAATAACTAGCTAAGTCAATCAGGGGCCATAATTATGTAGAAATGTTGGATAGTGTTACATGGCGTTGACAATGTAAGGTTTTTATTGGCGTAGACAATGTAAGGTATTTATGATGGTAAACAAGTATGCTAAGTTTATGCCTTGGCGGACTTTGAAAATATTTGAGTTTCAAGAACTTAATTGGTTAACATTTTCAATGGAAGAACGAACCAACGGACGGACGGAAAGACAGACAGGCCAATCAATATAAAAAGTATGCCTCCTGCATCTGTAGATGCCGGGGCATAAAAAACTTAAGATTGTTGCCGTGCATAATTTTAACTAACTCATTCTACACAGCCATCATTTTTCAGAATTCCTCAGGTTTAAGTTTAAAATATTCAAATTCCCAAAGGAGCAATTTCATTGCCATGGCTAGGATGTTCTAAATGCATGAAATAATTTGTGTTATATCTCAATTATTTCAGCTGTATCTGAGGCCATAAATTTAAGATGGGAAACCAGTCTCCCATTTAACAAGCCCTCTGATTGCAAAACAAGAAACCAGTCTTCAAGCTAGCCTCTGATTGGTTAGTTAACAAAGACAAGCCTAACTGCTGATTCGTTTACAGAGAACAACACTGAAATCGGCCAATAGAAAAGCTGAATTATTAGACTCAAGTCTCCAGTTTGATACCATTAAATTAGCTTAAAGGCAAACAAACGCCAAACTATTCGAAGTTCAAAACTAAAACACAATTTTTCTCCATTTCTTCAACAACAAACCAATATTATCCGAATTAAAATCTCAGAACGGAATTGAATTGTGTCAATGAATTGTTTAAATTTTCTTGAAACGGCAAAAGAATGAGGAACTTTGACATTTTTCAGAATCATTGCAGTTTCATAAAAATGTTGAATCTGGAAAATAATGGATAACGTGTTAATATAGAAGACGAAATGAAAAGCAAACAGGAAATCTGAGTCCAAGATCTGATCAAGTTAAAAAGAACAAGATTGATACGACTTTGCAAAAAGGGAATAGTTTCCCCTCTTTCAAGAGGTGCACAGGACTCTGGTGCAACCGTCCCCATATACAGCATTTTTTCACTGAACTACAAGAACAAGGTGTAATAAATGTCCCAATGACCATCCCTGCACATTGAGGTAGGCATGATTTCCTGGAGAAACCATGTCCACCTCTAGGGTGGTATTCAATATTGATCTTACTTGACTTAAGGATAAGGACAACTAATCAGATCACACCATACTTAACTCTTGGTTAGTAACATGCTATATGATTGGCTATCCTTATTCTCCAATTAAATAAGATCAATATTGAATATCACCCCTGGGCAATGTGTAAAAAGACATGTTTCCCAAGATCATGGTGGAAGTAATGTCCCCTTTCTCAGTTCACTGACCATCTCATGAGTGTAATCAATAGTTGAGATTTACAAAAATATATTAAACTTAAGTGAATGTTAGCGTGATCACAGCGTCTGGGAGTTATCTGATCTACAGCTAAATATGGTAGCAGACAAAGCAAGCATGAACATGACTATGATTGTAAGATAAATGAGAGGGGCAATTTGTCTGTACACGATGGTCATAAATTAACACAATAGTAAATTACAGAGAGTTATAAAACTGTAAGTTACTATAAATAAATGACAAGAGGAATTCGCTGTATGAGACAATATAAATCATGGGGGGGATTGTGTGTAAAGGACAATAAACTTTTAACAGCTTGTGTGCTAATTGTGTATACATTATATATGCTCTTATTCTAGAATTCAACATTCAAACCTGTATGCCCCCACCCCAGCGCAATAGTCAGAAATGATAAAGGTCAGTGACCTTGACCTTTTACATACAAATCAATAAGGTTCATGCACAGTTGATGACCAGCCACCATGTAAAGTTTGAAGATCCTTGGGCAAAGCATTTTTGTGTTGAACAGAGACCATTTGAATATTCAGAAATGGTAAAGGTCACAATGACCTTGATTTTGTTCGGTCATCTACTGATGATGACCAACTTCCAAGTAAAGTTTAAAGATCCTAGGGCAATTTAGCTTTCTCCAGCTATTGTATGGAAACCATTTTGATCTAATGACAGACCGACAAACCGACATGTGCAAAGCAATATACCCCATTATCAAAGATGGGGGCATAAAAATATAGGATACAAAATAACAAAGTCTCAAACACATTTATATTTTTTTTAAGTTTCTAACCTTTCTGGAGCAACATTACCTCCCAACATGTGTGTCATCCAAAATGAGCTCTTTAAAAGCAATATCAGAGTAGCAATACCATGTAACTTTGACATCATTAAAGGCTACAAATCCAAGACGAAATTTGCTTCGCTTCAAAAACAATTTATTTCATTTAATCAATTTCTACAAAACATACTCAAGCCTAAGGGAAAAATTAACACATGGTATTGCGCTACACTGAATATGTAACTCTAAAACTTTAAGTCTCAGTGTTGCTTTAATATAGGTGACAGTTGTAGAGAAACAGAGGAGAATCTGTTTTGACATGCTTCCAGCAGTGACAATAAAATATCTTATTCAACAGCAATAAAACTAATTGCTGCAGACAAATATTCAAAGTGTAACAGATATTTCTAAAAGACAAATACCAAAATCATAAAGTGAATTTTCAAAAGACAAATACTGTATATTTGTTAATATCTATAGTTGATTAATTTTCGTTGATTTCGAAGGATGAACTAAATTTCGAAAGTAAATCCCCTGGAATAAATGGCCTCCAAGATATGAAACAAGAGATTTTCTTTCAATAATTCAAATACATGAATTTAAGAAACTATCAAATTACCATTTTACCATAATCTACTAAATTGAATACCAACGAAAATTAATAATTTCACAGTATCCAAATTGTAACAGATTTTTCTAATACATTCTGATAGCCAAAGACTTGAGGGAATTCTTAAAAGTACATGGAAGAGATAATTTCCAATGAGAAACAACGCACGACACTGCCTTCTTCAGTTTTTATGTAAGAAAATGTTGTGTGATGTAAGACATACATTTATCATAAGAAGAATTTCACATGGCAACTAGATTACTGGTACAGTAAATTGTGTCAAGTTTTGTATATAATGATTAATAACAAAATCAATAGTTAGAGAAAAGGGGGAAAAAGTCTGCATTTCATCAAGGAAGATATATACCATGTTGTATTTACTTAAAAATTGTTGAACCTCAGTGGAATATGAGTTCCAGCTATGATTGTATGGTGCTTTAAAGCTAGACTACTAAATCAGAATCTAATTCTCTAACACCAAGGGCAGTAACTCCTCTCCAAAAGTTGGCAAATTGATACCAACATCAAACTATATAGACAAAAACGGGGCAATCAAAGTCCTCAAAATGTCAGTGTACCAATACCACATGACTTTTGGCTATAGGTCCAAAACTAAATTTGCTTCACTTTGAAAACAAAAATAGCCATATTTTTTGTTTTCTATTTCTTCATCGATTTCTATGAAATATACGCCCCGGTATTTGCTTTCCATGAAATATAAGATCTTTTATAGCTCAGCTTGGCCGTTTTTTCCAGCACCCTGTGAAACCTGTATGCGATCGGACTACAGTTTCAAGCCTCTCCTTTTTTAAGGTTTCACAGGGTGCTGGACAATCGTCCAAGAGTTGTACATGTGTAGTTGTAAATTATTATTACCATTCTATATGTTAATTGTTTCACTTTGATGACGAGGTTTTGCTTGAATGGAATGCCATTCTTTATACACTGTGTTTGTTGTTATACATGAAAGCAGTAGATGCCAAACTATTCTAACCAAGTAGTGGTGATAATTAATTCTGTAATACTTAATAAGTACCCAACTGAGGATTTGTCATATACTTTTATTTTCACCCAGTTGTTCAGTGTTTAATTGATATAAACAATCTTACAGCAGAGACCAGTCATAGTTCCTGCACATACATTCATATATAACGTCTTGGGCAAGTCTGGTGTTGACATGGGATCGACTATGAATAGCTCTTCAAGTATGAGACTTATAAGGACAGTCAAAAATATCTCCAAGTACTACCTTACCTACCTAACCCTCAGCAGTTAATTACTCTACTAGAAGGTCGAGGATCTCCGCAAAATCTTCATACTATTATATATTGTGCGTGCAGGAATGTGCCAGCTAGCACTAGGAGACATTTAATTTGCATTTTGAGCATGAGTTATTAGTGATTATTAACAGTGAATACAAAACAGACATTATAATTATCAGTTGTCAGTCAATTCTATAAATACATTTCAATGACTTAATTATAATTGAAATAATATTCAGCTTAAGTATGAAAATTAATGTGTGATTGACTTGTCTCATTTATCTTTTATTTCTACTCTGAGTCAAACTTAATTTGTATCACATGCTCTCATCAATTTTGTTACACCAAGGCTAAAAAAAAATTAAGAGCTATAAAAGATATACAGTCACATATCAGTTTGTCACATAACCACCCAAACAACTGCATTAACTTGCATGTATCTATGGTAAACATAGCAGGTTACTGTTTTGTTTGAAGTAACCTTTATCTTTAGTAATTTTTGATAAATATAAAATCAATAGACTTTTGGCCAAGATCCTTGTCCTATTATTCTCGTTTAACCAAAACAGCTAGTCTAGGAACTTGACTAACTACTGATGTATGAGAATGTTGTCCTCTATAATGAGTATAATTTGGTGAAATCTGAGCCCTTAGGCTAGCACCAGAACAAATCTGAGTATTCACACTCAATGAAACTTACTTGGGAGATTCACAATCTGTAGATTTACAAATTTGTCCAAAAAAAATCATTTCACAAAGTTCAGGTGAGTCGATCATCTAAATCTGTAGATTTACATATATGTCAAAAAATTTTCATTTTTACATAATTTAGGTGAGTCGATCATCACCATCCGTAGTCATTTGCATATTTGTCCAAAAAAAATAATTTCCACATAATTTAGGTGAGTTGATCATCACAATTCTGTAGATTTACATAAATTGTCAGCAAGTTTTCATTTCCACATACCCGGTACATGTAGTTTAGGTGAGTCAGTCATTACAATCTGTGTGCCTTTGTAGCTCAATGGTTAGCGCGCTTGCTGTCTAATCTGGCGACCTGGGTTCAAATATAGGTAGAGGCACTCGATCATATTCATATGCCTACCATATTTCAGCAGAAAGCTGACTGGCAAATAAAGCTATGCTCAGCATGCTCGGCCATGTAGATTTACATAAATTGTCAACAAGTTTTTGTTTCCACATAGTTTACGGGTAGGTGAGTCGATCATCATGCTTTTCCTTTACCAGCAGTATTGGGCAAAGCCTCTTTTAAGGGCAAGTAGGAATTGGAAAGTTTTTATTGTATTGAGTACAATAAGGGTCAATATATGCGTGACATACGGCCTTCATTAATACTAATGCTATATTTCTAATGATCTGTCCAATCCTGATTTTCAATTTTTTTTCTCAATTTAAACATTATATTTGTAAAGTAACACATCATCTAGTGATGACATGGTGGGTGGGGTAATAGATGATTATGTACTGATGTTAACTCCTAACATTAGCGAATATTATAATTATATGGACAGACAATTAAATGGACTATGAGCAGTAATTGAATATGTCTTAGGTAAATGGTAATGTGCTCACCATGGCAAGAATCATGACATAAATAATTTTCTTGTCATATCAATACACAAATTCATGAAAGAAATTGGAGGGTTGAGCTGAGGTTACAGTCATATAGGGGTAATTTACTAGCACAGAAACAATTTGACCAATTGAGTTCATTAAGGTTAAAGGGAATATTTACCGGTGACTTAAACTTTTGTGTAATAGTTCTTTTCGGCATCGTGATTGCATTCGCAACATTTTCCCCGAAATTCCCCGTACATTTACCTGTGTACAACCGATATTTCACGTCCATTGTTATACCTGTACGGAAACTTACGGAAATATCTCCGGAAAAGTCCGATGTAAGAAACGAAGCGTGTGACGTCACAATCGTGCTATTTACAAGATGTCGGACAGCGAAGTTCTCTGACTCAGCTAATCTGGGAAGATAGTATACGGTCCCTGTGCTAATGAAACGATAAATTCTTCGGATACAGATTATGATGGCGATGAAAATATTTTGCCGTATCAATTCAAGCCTATTATTAATAAGGGAAATCATAATAACGGCGACGAAGAAATCTGCCAGACATTCACACTGTAAATATCGCTGACCGCATTGGCTACACGGACTGGTAATTGACCTTCCTGTCGATTTTGATTGACAGGTGGCGTTAGCCAATCATATTGCAGCATTTCGGCTACGGTTTATTGGTTTTTGTAGGACACAAACTAAAATCAATGGAAATTGTGCAATATTTAATAAGCATTATCTCATTAATAATGAAGAAATTCTTAATACATTGGCACGTTTAGAAACTAGAGAATTTCAACTTAAATTGGTTGGTAGCGATGCCATGAAGTAATTTATACACTAAATAAATTTATAAACCCTGAGGGCCTCGGAAGTAAGAGATACATAATTATGTATATTTTCTCAAATATAGTCTGAGTTTGAAGCAATATCGTTTATATTTTCCAAAAAAATTGACAATCACATGTTGAGTAACAAAAAGCTTCGTCTTTAATTTGACTCTTTTAAAATATGTCATTTAAAGCCCTAGACACGTGAAAGTATGTTATTGTTTGTTATAAAATAAGAACACATAAATCCCAATTAACGAGAATGTGTGGATTTTTCCATAAAAGCTGGTTTTATAATGTTGAACATAATTATGTTGGTTTGGTCTATGTAATAGTTAAAGCGCTCTTTAGTATATATATCTTTATTTACAAACTCGGCACATACGTGCCTTTGGTAATATAACACAAAACAGCACAAAGACATTCAATACATACATACTCTCATTAGTTGATATCATTGCTGTACTCAATTGCATTCAATCTCTAAAGCATAATTATAAAAATATAGATTTTAAATTATATGTAAGGTCTAAGACAATTGAAAATCATGACGGATCGATGTAAGTTTATTTGAAAGTATCTATAGGCACGGAAATACAGACATTCTGTGTATATCCGTGCTATAGGCCAGAGTACTGTCAGACATATATATATACTATTATGTATACATTACTACAAATCGTATATAGCAACACTATCTGACCTTGCGAAAACTGCAATCAAAGTAACTGGTGACACATTGTTAATTGACAGTAAACTAATCAGCAAGACACCGCGACCAGTCGTAGATCATAGAACCCCGACTGATTACCGCGGGATACCAACCTAAGCGATATCATCAAAGAATATAACACTTTGGAATTTTAACTGACTTATAATCTAGGACTTACATATTTAGTTCTGGTATCATGGTGCATATAAAATATGTGTAGCTCAAATTATTGTACTTGACATGTATAACGTTATGTGTGTTTTTATTGATAACGCGTGATTGTACATTGGTAATTAGTTTATTTGTTAACTGCCAATGGCAAACCATGTACACATATTACACATATTACGGAAGTTGCAATTAATACAACATTGTCACTCTGTTGCCAGCAATCAACAAAATGTATGTCACTGCTAAGCGATAGAGCACATGGAAAACACCAAAGATCCTTGCGTATTCTTTGATAAGACACCCGTAGAAAATCAGGAGATTGGTCTACTATACTATTATTTTAAAAAAGTTATGCGCATTTAAATTTGATTATTAATTAGCACAACGATGAAAGGCTAGTTTATGGAATATTTCTTTACACAGTGTATATATGTAAATAAAAAAATAAATATATCGCTTGCTTAGCAATAGAAGATAGTAAGTACTATTTACGACCTTATAAGACTCATGCATATTTAAAATCTGCACCACGAGGCGCTTCTTATGAGCCGATTTTCATGAAAATCGGAACTGGTCTCAGACACGGGTTTTTTCTTGTTTTCTCAAAATATTGATTTTGTACTTACAACCTTCTAATTCTAAGCCAGCGATATGTATTAACCCATAAAATCAATTATTTTTTACAATAAAAGATGCTTCTCTCAAGACATGTAGTTAAATTTTCCCGATTTGCACAAAACTATAGTGATTGAAATCAAAAGAAACATTCTGTTTTAGCGACAGATTAAACTGCGAGTACCGATTGTGACGTCACAGTCAGATTTTACGAAGATATACGAACGCGCTGCCGGAAATTTCCGATATCAGTGGTATCGGAAAATGTGCACTACGTGTATATGATTAGTCGTCATAAACATCGTAAATACTCGTAAAATATCGGAATTTTCGTTTCTGATGTTAAAAATAGACATTTATTGACCTAAATGTATAATGGAAACAAAGTCAGTCAATAGTCCCTTTAACATACACCCATATTTATATGATATATATATAATATCTATCTAGCCTGAACTGTATATCTTTTTAAAAGGTCAACAACCTGTCTAGAAGGAGTCCTACACGACCTTGGGATGCTACTATCAGTAATATCATGGCAGTCCAAGGTTCTGACCCCATTATTCCTATAGGGATGAGCCGGGGTATACAGGTTAGATAACAAATCATGCCATACATCCCATTGGTTGTCATGTTTAAACATTGTTGAATAGTTGACATAATGAGGCATGTAAGACCTAACCTGGGGGGATATGGTTTTTACGAACATAGAAATTATAAATTATGTAGATCACTTATCGTACAGCTTTGTTTGTTTTAAAATTTGTTGTTTTTTATATAATGATCAATGATTCCATTGTGTATTATCATGTTAATCTCCTTGCCTTTCTGATCTCACAAAATTTGAAGTGGTCTATAATGTCAAATGTTCCCGGTTCATCTTCTGCTAAATGATACAAATTTGTTAAAAGACTCTTGTCACCGTAATCAATTATTGTGGGATTTTTATGTGGTTTTGGTATCTTTCAGTAAATTTGGTATTTTCAGCACTCTTTGGTATCTTTCAGTAAATTTGGTATTTTCAGCACTCTTTGGTATCTTTCTGTATTTCTGGTAGTTTTCTACACTTTTTTGTATATTTCTGCACTTTAAGTATATTTTGTTTCTTTAAGTTTGTCATAATATTCATCGAGATATCGGTAGACTTAATGTAAGTAAACTTATGTAAAACAGGAACTTTAAAGGCAGATTACACTTGAAAATGAAGCTCTATTACTGCAACATTTTTGTTTCTGCATGGCTTTGAATTGTCTGTGAAATTTACACTATGTATTTCACAATTTATGAACTTTTATCTTAGACTAAAATAAATTATAAGATATAGATACATAGCACAGACATTAAAGTAGGACAAACACACAAAGGCTTAAGTGCACAATACACCCCATTCCCAATGAAAAACAAGAGATGTTTGTAAAACACATAATTATTATGCTCCCATGACAGCCCAAAAGTCAATAAGAGGGCCCAAAGGGCCCTAGGTCGCTCACCTGTTGTAGCAGTACTTGCAAGACCTTTGATTTGACCTAGTGACCTAGTTCTTGGCAATATCGCACTTGACCTAGATTTTGTTGAGATTATCACTCTGACCAAGTTTCATAAGGATTAGGCTAAAAGTGTGACCTGTAGTGACTACACAAGGGTTTTTCTATGATTTGACCGTGTGACCTAGTTTTTGACCCTAGATGACCCAATATTGAACTTGACCTAGATTTTGTTGAGATATTCATGGTGACCAAGTTTCATAAAGATTAGGTCAAAATTGTGACCTCTAGTGACTACGCAAGGTTTTTCTATGATTTGACCTTGTGACCTAGTTTTTGACCCCAGATGACCCAATATCGAACTTGACCTAGATTTTGTTGAGATGATCATTGCCACCAAGCTTCATAAAGATTAGGTCAAAATTGTGACCTCTAGTGACTACACCAGGTTTTTCTATGATTTCACATTGTGACCTAGTTTTTGACCCCAGATGACCCAATATCGAACTTGACCTAGATTTTGTTGATATGATCATTGTGACCAAGTTTCATGATTAGGCCAAAATTGTGACCTCTAATGTCTACACAAGCAAATATGGACGGCGGACGAAGAGTGATCACAAAAGCTCACTCTGTCACTTTGTGACAGGTGAGCTAAAAATGGTAAAGGTCACAGTGACCTTTGACCTTTTGACCTCAAAATCAATAGGGGTCATCCATCCACTATTGATGACCAACCTCCATGGAAAGTTTGAGATCCTAGGGCGAAGTGTTCTTCGAATTTAAGGTTTAAATAAAAAGCAATTCAAACAATCAATGAATCAGATTTTTTCATTTTAAAAAGATTTGATTTTTTAAAGTTAGCATTAAACATTTTTCAAAATTGTACATGTATTTATAATCTTAGCAAGCGTGTTGCTAGATGACACTAACAAGGAAATGTTGAGCAACATAAATGATGTAAAGTTGTGGTAAGGTCACTGGTAATGAACAGTAGCAGTTGTCAAACATGTATTACGTTCTTGCAACAAGTCATGCTCATAAAATGAAAACCAATTAATTATGTATGTGGTCGACAAAATACAGTCTGAATATAACACAGAATGTGATAACATACAACAGTTAAACATTGTGCTTTGTAACTAGACTATCAAAAAATACTGTAGTGCACAGACAATCCGAAGCCACACAGAAAAGGCAGCAGCTCCTATGCCACCCACGGAAGAGTCAGGCAAAGAAAGAACAGTCATTCTCCCCTAAAAGAGATATAGAGCAAGCCTATAAATACCCACCCCACAATGAATGACATACTGTGTACTTAGAATTTTGTACATTAATAACCATTAAGGGAGGTAATCATGAATGATAACTACACTGAAGACTGATTTGATGCCAGTAACTGCTGGCCTAAGAGAGCTGAAGTTTTAAGTACTCCACGGTAATGTTACTGTGTCTGCAGTTTTGTACTAGTTCAGGTGATGCTCTGCAGTTTAGTACTGGTTCAGGTAATGTTCTGCAGTTTAATACTGGTTCAGGTAATGCTCTGCAGTTTAGTACTGGTTCAGGTAATGCTCTGCAGTTTAGTACTGGTTCAGGTAATGCTCTGCAGTTTAATACTGGTTCAGGTAATGCTCTGCAGTTTAGTACTGGTTCAGGTAATGCTCTGCAGTTTAGTACTGGTTCAGGTAATGCTCTGCAGTTTAGTACTAGTTCAGGTGATGCTCTGCAGTTTAGTACTGGTTCAGGTAATGCTCTGCAGTTTAGTACTAGTTCAGGTGATGCTCTGCAGTTTAGTACTGGTTCAGGCAGTAAGTACTGGTTCAGGTGTTGCTCTGCAGTTTAGTACTTGTTCAGGCAGTTTAGTACTGGTTCAGGTAATGCTCTGCAGTTTAGTACTGGTTCAGGCAGTTTAGTACTGGTTCAGGTAATGCTCTGCAGTTTAGTACTAAGTTGGAAAACTTGGGTCGAAGGCAAACTGACTGCCAATGTAATCAGAAAGGGTATACCCTGCAGTTTAGTACTAAGTTGGAAAACTTGGGTCGAAGGCAAACTGACTGCCAATGTAATCAGAAAGGGTATACCGTAATAGCTTACTAAAAACAAACCAGTGGTCAAACTCACTAACAGGTTTAACAGTGATAAAATAATAAATATACATGTTTACACTTGATATATGATTCATGAGAGTAACACATGACAGTGTAAGATTTATGGTGTTCACTGTTGTGGTGTATGCTGTCACTAACACTCACCATTAGTTAATATACCATCATGTGACAAATACAGGCTCTATTACGCTTAATTAGCACGTATGTGGTCATACACTTCATCCAATGGTGGACGAAAAAAATGAGGGCATTTGCTTTAACCTGAGATAGGCCAACCTTTATAATGATTTGATACATCTGTCTCTGGGTGACTCTGAGGCCAAATGATTGTAGGTCTAATGTTGAAAGTTTGACAGAATCTGAGGCCAAATGGTTGAATGTCTTAGGTCTAAAGTTGAAATCGAGTATATTTAGGCAACAATGAAACATACGGTTGCATTATTCAGTTATGCAGAAATACATGTACATAGGGTAAATTATGCATGACTTAATTATCAACTTATATTCTAGATTGTTAAAGTTTCTAGTTAATTCAATGCAACTGTATTTGTCTTTTTCTACAGAACCTTCAATTACAAACTTTATACATACAAATTATCTAACTTTCCCAGAAGCACATTGTGTAGCTAACTTATAATGTACTGTGTATATTGATGTAACTAAACTCCAAGTTCAACTTGACAAGCATTGCAAATTATACATTTAAAGCCTTTAAATAATACAAGCAATATAATTATAAGAGGCGCTATATATACCAGCCGGTGTCTGTCAATGTACCCTAGTTTGTCCATCCTTATACAATGAAATGTGTCGTTTATTTGTTTGTTTGGTTGGTTGTTTGTGTATGTTCGACTGAGACGGTCATAAGGTTTGTTTGTTTCTGATCAACAGAGACACTTGTATAGTCCAGTCAGGATAAAAATCCAGTGACGCAGCAGTCGAGTCCACTATAACGGTGTAAAACCAATTATAAAGGCTTATACTGTACAAACAAATTATAAGTTCAATGCTAAACTAATATAACATAATAAAAGTCGCTCTACCTGTTTAGACAATGGTTGCGAATTTTTGCGTACACATAAAGTGCAACATCACTGTCACAATATGCTAACTGGACTATAAGTGCATGTAGGATCATTCTCTCCCCTGCAAGATTGGCCAAGGACATACAACTTTTAAAAGGAATTAAGAGACAGTTGTGTGAGGGTGTGCAAGGAATCCCAGGGTGCGATACCCTAACTCTTTCCAAACAGATTTCTCAGTTTTTAATGAGCACCGTACCTGATTGCATGTGATAACCTCTTTGTTACTTATATAATCACAAGTTCATGTTTATATCAACCTGTATAAAATAGATCAAGCATCTATAAATATCCCAAATATACAAAGAATGTGTTCTTTCACTTTAGAATGCACCATACGAAAATAATTAATCAAATTTTTTGACAGCTTATTTATCAAAGTAACAATCAACATAAAGCATAATAAGGGCAATAAAGACGGTCATTAGGATAGTAGGTGGGGCATCTAGGGGTAATAATTTACACCCCTGTAAAACAGTAGAATAGCTGTCACTTGAGAGACATAAACTGCACAAAGAACATATTACACAGACTGCTGTATTTAGGGTCATACATTGTCATCTTGACAAATATTAAAATATTACAAGATAGGATCTTAAATAATATGTTCCCAGCCTCAAATTGTCATCATTTAACTTTAGCATCATTAGCAATTACAAGACACAAATTTCATTAATTGCTGACAAGTTACTCACAGGTTCCATGTGATTAATCAGTTCATTAAGAGTTGTACAAAAAATCAAATTTCACATTTGGTTTGATTTTATTATCAGGTTGATTTCTCAATTTTATCAGGAAATTTCAAATAGCAATTGGTCAGTTTCAGGACTCTCCAAAATGCAGCCTTTTCATTGGTTGATAGAAATGGTTTATCCAGACTGCAGCCTTGCCATCGGTCAGAGCTTTAATACTGAGCTCAGAACCATCCAATCAGATGCTTAAGTTTTGTGATGATAGACTCCGAAACTCAGATTATAAATAACCACATGTAGCCAATGGAGGGGATAGCATAAAGTCTAATTTTATAAAAGTAAAACTTCATGGGTTTATATATAAATGCTAATTTAACCCGAAGTTGACAGGAAGAGTAACATATAGCATATGGCAGTTGAGTTTATATTGTATACTTTATCACAAGTCATATATTATTTCTTCATAACTAATGTCAGAATCTAATTAAAAATTCACATGTAACACTAGTACGATGGTGTGACGGAAACGGGCAAGACAGAAGATTTCCTGCCCATTGTTATAATGTATATATCATGATAATTTTTCATAACATATGAAATAAGTAAGAGGAAATAGTTAGTGAGAAAAGAAGTCTTTTTGTGTCTTATATTTCATTACTATTTATGTAAATAGGTCAGTGTAGTAATCTCATTCATAGTCAGCCTTGTAATTATTATTTAAGTACGGTACAATTCGACCTTGTCGCTTTTCGATAGCTGTACAATTTCCGTACACCGTGTCTCCTTTAGTATTGAACACAAACAAAATAATAGAATCACAAAAACATGAAGTTGCACTTTGACGAATAAAGCTATTAAACTGAAATAAAATGATAAAATTTCTCTGCCAGGACAATTGTCGTTTATGGCTGTAGACCATTAAGTGCGGATTTTGCCAATAGACTTTGAATCTTAATAAAAAATTAAGCCACTAAACTGATTCAGAAATAAAATGATAAGCTTTCTTATTCAAGTTCCCCATAAGGGGCAGTAAAAGACAAATTTATTTCAAAACTTTGCCTAATCCAGAAAGTTTCCATAAATATCTAAGTACACATTTGATCTTTAGTTTTTCACCAATTTAGTAAGCCTCCTTTTTCACCAATTTACTAAGCCTCCTATAACAGTTCTTAAGATTTACATCAATGCAAAAAGCAGTACTTTCTGATCCCATTATTTATTCTCTATAATTTTGTTCTTGTTCTATTGATTCATAATCCCTGTTTTCACCAAGGTTGTTTATTTTGTCCATTAGTGGTAATTGACTTAAGCTTTATTAAATTACTTGTAGAATAAGTTAACTGCTGCAAAGGGGGAGAAGTCTGCATGAAGATTAACTACCAAATCAACTCAATTACCTCCCTTACATCAAACTATATTTGATAATTTCTTTATTGCAGGTACTGACAGGTGAGAATTAATGGATCATATAGATGACAGATGAAATATATGAGTGTCCAGTGATGACTGGACCATGTCCAGAGATGATGACCGCATCAATATAACACAGGTATGATCATTGCAAGCATGAAGGTACAAGTGACATTTCTAATTTAACACCGCCATTCCTTAAGTCAATGAACGGACCACATCTTTGTCAGTGATTAACGATGCTAAGAATTATAGTCGCATTTATTTAGCAGTTTGTACCCTTATTAGTGTAAACAACAAGAAAAGGTCATTTTGGGATCATAAATTTTTGCATACTAAACATTTTAAGCCTTGAACTCTGGGGCTTTATTCATAAACATTCAAGACCAGTGATTTTTTTGCTTCTTTGGGAAAGGGTCCGGGTCCGTTCCGATTGGAAATTAACGCGTGGTGACAATTTGAAATTGGGAATTTTCATGAAGCAGAAAGGCCGTATAAAACAGAAAGAGAGATTACATGTGAATGTTTACTGGTTTCCGTAAACTTTTTTGCTTGACCTCTTGTTAAAAATGTTAATAACTTTGTCATTTTATGTCAGATTTTGAAATCATTTGTTTTTAAATGTTCATTGGGAATTTCTCCCTTCAAATTTGGAAAAATTATAACCTTTTTCAAATTGGGATGGTATCGTTTACCATCAGCAAACAAAGAAGGAAAAACATCACTGAAGACTGAAACTCATTTCGATTCTATGTTGTCATTACAGAACTAATTAAAATTTACGAAAGTGTATATAGTTGGTGACAAAAATTATTCAGACAAAAATTCTGTGATACATCAATAAATATTTTTCAATAATGAGTATAGAGGGAGATAATCCAATTACCAAGAAATAAAACACCTCGTAAAGGGAGATAAATTTTAATATGTATCCCAAAAAGCTGAACATGAGATCTTGTAGTTATGTTTTATCAGAAAAGTGTATGTGTGTATAAAGCATAAATTCTCTGCAGCAACAACCTCTCTTCAATAACTGTCAGTATATCTCTACAAAAGAATTTACTATCAAATTAACCTGCAAGTCACCTGGGTACTGTTTTATCAAAGCACTTACGGAAATCGTAAACTTACGATCAAATTTAAAATGTTTATAATTTGTTAACAAATATCAAGTGTGGAAAATGGATCTGCAATACTAATAATGATTCAGTTAATGAGCTCCAACAAACCATAGCTGTCACCAATTTGCAGTTGTTAAAGAATTATAAAGAATTTAAATTTAAGCGTAACTTTGATATTTTCGTAAGTGCTTTGATAAAACAGTACCCTGATCTTTAACCCTCAGACACACTAGTATCTATTGTCTCTGTTACTCTGTCCAAGCATTATAAGTTGAATGTCATCATATCAATATATTCACACTGAAGTCTAATTAAACCAAACAATTAGGAGACATTTTCTTTCAAGATATCCAGCCAATCAGCATCTGTCTCAACATTATCTGTCTCTGCCTCTCATACAAGGGAAGTAACTCTCGATTGACATGGTAACACATTAATTTAAGCTCAGCACAGTAGTTTCCCTTGGTAACTATTATATAACTATAGATCCTATTCACTACCATCCACTCAAAATAGTCCAGACCAAATGTGGGTTTAAAAATAGAGCACAAATTATATATAAAATGCCTAAAATAAATTTTAGAACTGAATGTCAAAACAAGTTCACGGTAGCTTATACACAATAAATGGATCAGAACTTCTTCCTCCTACTCACATCTCATACTCAGGTGGAATTTTGGTACATTTTGAGTCACTCATCTAAGTAAATGTTATAGACTTTGATCAGTGTAACAATGTAGGCTTGAAGGCCATTTCTAGAAATGTTCAACTCATCTTCTTGTAAGAAATCATAAAAGTAAACTATGTTACCATTCTTCACACTTCTATCCAAGTGTGGACATACATGTATATTAGCAGATTTAACTGTACAGTACAACCTCTATAGAGCAACACCCTTGTGAGCTGCAAATATTGGCCGGTAAACAGAGGTTGTTGCTCTACAGTGGTTAAATAGTAGTTTTCAACTTAGGACAATTCTAAAGGTGCTGTTACAGCCAGTGTTGCTCCACAGAGGGCCCCTCTGGAGAGGTGATCATACATTGCCTGATACATTAGAATTAATTGTGTAATGTTACACATACACCATGGTGTAAAAGCTGTAAACTATACACTGCCCACCAAAAATAAGTATACAGATGTTATTTGCCCACTTACTTGCCTGTAATGATACTATTTGCAGAACAGTAAAGCAACAATATATTTGAAGAAACTGAATATTTTTGTTTATTAAATGGAAAGGCCATACATTAATTGGTACCCTGGGTGCAAAATCTAAAGTTTTTTCGTACCTCTTGAATGGAAACTTTGTGACACAAAAAGATGGAAAATTCAGCCTTTTTGATCACATGGTTATTTTAGTTCCGAACATCTTCATCTTTATTTCTATCTCTATTTTGACTCATTTAGTAACTGTAGTTTCAAAAACTAATATAATTATGACCGTCTGATAATCAGATATTGAATAATTTAACGAAGTTTAATTTTGCAACAATTATTTACTGTACACTTATTTTTGGTGGGCACTGTATGTACTAGGTGAAGGTCACAATAAGATTGAAATATGTACTCTACCATGTGAATGCCTCTTCTTTCATGCAGGTAGATGCAGGTATCATTCAAGTTGTACGAAAAATAATGCCGTAATTATGTCGTTACTCATGGGGCCTAGGTGAGGGAGAGAGGCTTACCAGGCCTAGACACTAACTCTTTTGGCCACTGGTCCGACAGGGCAGAAGTGCCCAATTTGTAAATAGGATAGTTACTGGTCCTCCAGAATTTTCACTGGTCCTGGATTTTCACTGGTCTCAGACCAGCGGACCAGTGTTAGTGTCGAGCCCTGCTTACCCCCTCTCGCTGGTGGGGGTATCGGTGCTGGGGTCCCGACTCAAAAAGAAATCTAGTCACAAATCTGACACATATCAGTTGAGGTTTCTTAAAAAGTGTCTGAGAAGAACCTCAAGTCAATTTTTGGATTTTGGATACAGGATTCGTTAGCAACGATGGACCTCATACTGTAGGACAATAGGACCTGTAGTTACTTAACAAGCATTTATCAAACTAAACACAATATTTCAGCCATCATATTTAATGTTAAAAGTCAAGTATTTCATTATTTTCTGAAGTAAATTACCGATCATCACTTCAAAACAATAAACCAAGGAAGATTTGAACAAACATATCATGAAGAATTCTAAACTTAGCCCCCACAGATTGTTTCGCCAATATCTTGATAGAATCTCAGCAAACACATTACCATTAACCATTAACAATTGTAGCTTAGTTTAGGAGTCTTAATACAATATCATATTAATGTTAATGTGTGCAATTTATAAAACTTAATGCACAATGATTTTGCATTTTATCTGTTATGAGTCTTGTTTATAGGCTAAAAAATAATATGATTTAATACATTGTTTTGTATGTTTCAGTTATAATCAGCAGAAATTAATTAAGACTTGAATACTGTAAAATCATTAATATCTGTGGAGAATTTAATTTTTGCCATCGCTGCCATACTTGCTTTTAAGTTTAAGCAGGTATTAGACTGTGTTTTTTGGGAAGTTTACTTACATATATCATGTAGTAAAACAATTATTAGTCATGTATGATTTTTAATGATTTCTAAGAATTTGAGTGAATTTTGATCTTGCCATTTTTTATGAAATCCGAAATTCTTGAAATTACGTCCCCCGAAATGGTCTTTTATACCAATACCACGAAACTTTGTCGCATTGAAATTAAATGATTTTACTGAGTATTGTAAATCACTTTGCATTCACATGATCTTTATTTCATGAATTACATTAACGAAACAGATTTATTTTCGAGATTTATGAATTTGCAGTTGATTATATTCCAGGTTTTTCTCACAAGCAATCATTCAGTGTAAATGACGTTTTTAAGGGTCCCATAGGTATTATTAGGTTTTTACTGTATTTTAATACTGATTTAAAACACTCTGACAATATTATATTTTCTGCTTAAATGACATACTGTTACCCAAGAAAATATTTCGCGCAATTTAATTTCGCGGAGTTCGCTAGTGGTAATATTTCATGATAGTGCATAAAACATTATTATGGACATTGCAGGAAACTTAAAAACGTGAAAATTTGTAGTTGCTAATATGCCAAGGATCAGCAAAACGCAAAAGTTAGTATTTGGGAAAGCAAATTGGTTTACAGTATATATGATTGCCTGTCCTAGTAAATAGCTACATCAAATAAAAAATTTATTTATCACATTATCTGCGGTAAGTCAACATAATGTTGTCTTACCATTTTTATTGGTAAAAATGTAAACATGAGGCTATCCTGATAATGTTTGATCAAAATTTATTGTGGCACTATATAAATAGCCAAGTGCTGTACACTAAACAAAATAAACCAGAGCCATGATCACATGGCCATCCCCCGCCGTATTTGATTGCCACTTATGGGTCTAAAAAGAAACAGGACTAGATATAACAAGAGGGCCCAAAGGGCCATAGGTCGCTCACCTGTCCTAGTAGTTCATGCACCCCTAATGGTAGCCTCTATTCCATGTACAAGGTTTTCATATTGCCTTATGCTTTATAATTTACATCACACTTAGACCCAATGACATATTGAAGTGATTTGACCTTGTGACCCAGTTATTGACCCTGGACGAACCAATATCGAACTTGACCTAGATTTTGTTGAGATGATCTTTGTGACCAAGTTTCATAAAGATTAGGCCAAAATTGTGACCTGAACCGACTACACAAGGTTTTTCTATGATTTGATTTTGTGACCTTGTTTTTGACCCTAGATAACCCAATATCAAACTTGACCTAGATTTTGTGAAAATGATCATTGTGACCAAGTTTCTAAAGATTAGGCCAAAATTGTGACCTCTAGTGACTACATAAGGTTTTTCTATTATTTGACCTTGTGACCTAGTTATTGACCCCGGATGACCCAATATCGAACTTGACCTAGATTTTGTTGAGATGATCATTGTGACCAAGTTTCATAAAGATTAGGTCAAAATTGTGACCTCTAGTGACTACACAAGGTTTTTCTATGATTTGACCTTGTGATCTAGTTTTTGACTCCGGATGACCCAATATCGAACTTGACCTAGATTTTGTTGAGATGATCATTGTGACTAAGTTTCATAAAGATTAGGCCAAAATAGTGACCTCTAGTGACTACACAAGGTTTTTCTATGATTTGACCTTGTGACCTAGTTTTTGACCCCGGATGAGCCAATAACGAACTTGACCTAGATTTTGTTGAGATGATCATTGTGACCGAGTTTCATAAAGATTAGGCCAAAATTGTGACCTCTAGTGACTACACAAGGTTTTTCTATGATTTGACCTTGTGACCTAGTTTTTGACCCCGGATGACCCAATATCAAACTTGACCTAGATTTTGTTGAGATGATCATTGTGACCAAGTTTTATAATGATTAGGCTAAAACTGTGACCTCTAGTGTCTACACAAGTAATTGTGGACGGACGACGGACGGACGACGGACGAAGAGTGATCACAAAAGCTCACTCTGTCACTATGTGACAGGTGAGCTAAAAAGAAGGAAAGAGACGTTAGGGAAAATAAATAAAGAGTTAATTAATGAAATGGAACCAGGCAGAGTTCAATAGAAGGGAAAATGTTTTGGTTGATCACCCCCCCTCCCATAATTGCAATTTGTCGAAAAAATGTGAGAACCATACTGACAAAAATGTCTATAAAATCATCAAATTTAATTTTTTAAATGAAATGATTTCCCATGTGCCTAATAGTTATATTGATAAAACAAAATCAATCACAAGCAGAAGATGCTATTTAACATAGTTATGTTCATATAATTATATTACCAATATAATGTCTAAATTCCTGAATAAAACTCTAATCAATGGGCATATATCACTATCAATTACCCAAACATTTTGTTTATACTGTCATACACTTACTTAGACCGAATAAAATACAGGTTCACCTTGAAATTATCAAGATAGAACATTTTGTATGACCCCAACCACCATATTTTATGCTTTTACGATGAATAAATTCCTATAATGTAAAATTGTTTTTAAAAAATATTTTCCACCATATAACAGTATAAATGCATGATTAAATACAAAGTATTACATAAACACTTAAAAAATAAATAAAAAAAATTGGTCCCAGTAGGGTTTGAACCCACGACCCTCAGGAATTTGTCAAAATTATTTCCAAATTAAACAAAGGGAGATATTTTCAAAACTGGGCCATATAGAGTTATGGTTCTTGGTCACTGCACTTCTCCTAGTTGCTGTCTATTCACCTACCAAGTTTCAAGTCAATACCTCAAATAGTTTTAGAGTTATGCTCTGGACAAAAACATTTTTTTAAATTAAAGAAGGGGAGATATTTTCAAAACTGGGCCATATAGAGTTATGGTTCTTGGTCACTGCACTTCCCCTAGTTGCCATCTATTCACATACCAAGTTTCAAGTCAATACCTCAAATATTTTTAGAGTTATGTTCCGGACAAGATATGGGGCGGAAGGACGGACGGACGCATACTACTACTATATCCCTTCGGCGGGGGATAAAAAAGTATTCACAACTTAGGCAAAAGACTTAAATACCCTACCTCCTCACCCTAACTTTGCTTAAACACCAATTTTGAGTAGGCAGAGTGAATCTAGACCCTTTTGATGCAATGAAATTAAAACAAAAAGGCTGAATTCGGCCTATAGGAGGAAGAATCACACCCCTAATGTATAAACATACACCTACCTAAACCCTTATCATCTTTAAGGAATTTTGTTCATTGCAGACTGGAATTGAATCCAAGACCTCTAGCACTCAAAGCGGATGTTTCTACTTCTGGACTATCCAGGCAGAAAAAAACCAATACAACTTTGAAAACAAAGTTGGCAAATAAATGTGAATGTCAGCAAGTGTCACAATGACATTCAAAATATAATAATTATAACAGTATTTGAAGTTCCTCATATAACATAACACATCAAGTACTATAGCATTTAAAGGCACGAGTTACTGACACAGACCTTATTTTTCATGTATATATTTGAAAGTGTTCTATGATCAACTTATTCCTCCATGATGACTCCTTTTTAAGACAACCAGTATACATGACGATTGTGTGAATTTGATTGTAAAAATTCATCATGTTTTTGAAAATGGTGTAATGCATTAACATGTGATGTTTTGTGATAATTTTTTTCCACCTATTAAATTAACAAATTTGACAGATCAGATGACAAAACAAGGATGATGGTAATAAATTGAATAATTTCACAGGTGTCTAACAAGATTATTATTACAGTACAAGTAATTCATTTAATACTCAGAGCTCATGCAATTAAACATGTAAGACATCAATTTATAATATTACAACAACTCACGCAAGTATATACACCAAGACTAAAGTACACCACATTCCAAAAATTGGCAGGCAAAGCCTGGCACATACCATACTGCAATGATCAGAGAGGTTCATTATTGCTGAGTTAGTTTTTTTTTGTATTTTGTTTGTGTTTTGTTGCAACTATATTAAAACAACAAACAATGCCTCCAGTTTTATGTTAGTTACAACAACATAACCTATCATATTTATAACAGTAGGCTGTGAAATCACATGGCCAATCAATGGTTTGATACTTCTTGGAAAAATCCGATACCTCAGATCTATTTAGTCTGAGACAGCTCTTATGCATGCTGTCTGTCACACCAGCTCATTGGGAAGAGTTACATTTGTACCTAACCTATCTTGTCTTTGTTGTGCCCGGAGGTACATATATATAGGACAAGGTCTATAAGAGCTATCCACTCTTCCCTGTCTGGTGATTTCCTCTCTAACTCTCCACAGCTCTCATACCAATGTCCTTGTTGTGCCCGGAGGTACATATATAGGACAAGGTCTATAAGAGCTATCCACTCTTCCCTGTCTGGTGATTTCCTCTCTAACTCTCCACAGCTCTCTACCAATGTCCTTGTTGTGCCCGGAGGTACATATATAGGACAAGGTCTATAAGAGCTATCCACTCTTCTCTGTCTCGTGATTTCCTCTCTAACTCTCCCCAGCTCTCATACCAATGTCCTTGTTGTGCCCGGAGGTACATATATAGGACAAGGTCTATAAGAGCTATCCACTCTTCCCTGTCTGGTGATTTCCTCTCTAACTCTCCACAGCTCAATACTAATGTCCTTACTATCCAACGTTCTTACTGTCGTGTGCCTCAATCTTAACTGTCTTTGGGCGACCTCGTTTTCTTTACCCTTCAGACTCCATAGCGGAGAGCTATTTTGATGGATTAATTTGTTTTCCGTAACAGTACTTGACCTTGACTGTTGTAGGTTGGGGTTGTAGGTAAAGTGAATTCATTGGACAATGTGCTATAATTTCGCATTAGTGTTTTTTTCTAAGTATTTGAATGACAACTGGATCAATGTCATTTAGGTCGACAAGGAGCTCTTCAACTGTAAGGTCAATTAATTGACTGCCATAATGAGAAACACTAGTAAATGATGTAAAACCAGTATTATCAATTCAGTCAAGCCGTGACACCATAATTCATAACTGACCATGTGATACGTATAATGGCTTCTACTTGTATCTGTATCACTCATATATTGGTAGTCTGGCGGCACAGTCATCCAAATCTGTAAAGAATTTATCACACAATCATTGATTCATACCAAACCAGGATGAGGTTGCAGACATTTTTTATCTAACATTTGAGGAAACAGCAATACATAAAAGGTATACTTTTATAATCTTCAAAGCCTTTAATCCACTAGGGGAAATAAAACTGTTCAGAATTACTAGAGTCAATGGAAAATGCAATAATTTTTTTATATAACAAACAAAACGGACCACAGTGTATAATGGTATTACCAACGAATGGTCTTGGTGGCTATTCTTATTGTTGGCAAAAAGCAAAAAAGGCAAAAGGTATTCTTTCTGATCCAATGAAATACAATGGTACTTTTCTCAAAATCATTGAGAATGTTTCTATTAAAAATAATCTAAGAAATGGCCAAAAAGTGTTAATCATTTACAAACAATGTCCACAACTGAGATGGTTACCGCAGGTGTATATTTTTGTTGCTGTATGGATGGGAAACCTCTTTACAGCAACACTTTAAGGCATGATGTGTTTGTTGTAGAAATGTGGTTGCTCTAGAAAGGTTCACTTGATAAATTGCCACTTAGGGAGAATTGGTCTGATCAAGGTTAAGTCAGACCATATAGATGTAAATTGGAGTGCAACCAATGTTGGTAAATGATTTTAAAATCTTGACCCAATGGGAAATCAACTATTCAGTGGGCATGGGACAAGCTAAATCAAAGCGCCGAAAGCACTAGAGTTGTTCGAATGAATGCAGGAGAAGTATAGATTAAAGATGATGTAGCTGTATTTTTCTTATGATTTATTTGTACATTTATTTCTAGCGTATACTCTTTAATAATACATGCTTAAATGTCTTGATGTAAACTCCTATCTGTATGTACTAGTACTGGAAGATATACGTAGCTTTCTGGCTTAAAATCATCTAAATATGCCACAAATAATCGTAACCTTCACATACAAAGTACACAGATATAATGGCTTATCAGTCAATGTTTTGCTCCAAGCAGAAATAATGATATGCATTGTCTATAAATAGTAAATAAAAGGAAGGTCGACACATGCTGTTCATTCAGAAGTATAGTATGGTCTCAATTATATTGCGGACACCGTGAAATTTCGGATGTTTTTGCTTTCTTCAGTCAATAAAATATTGCAATGCGACAAAGACCGATGTGATTCGTATGAAATAAAAACTATTTTGCATGACCGGTTTACATCCGCGTAGGTAGTTACGCAACATTACTGGCGGACTGGTTTACTATTGCAAAGGTGGAGCTGCCTAGCGGCGGTGTAGGAAAAAATGTAGTTTCATCAACTAAACTATCAGCAATTGTAGAAACATGTGTATGAATATAGTTATGCGATTAATAAATCGAACAACTAAAAAACAGCCAGAAAAAATACCTTGACAATATATCTGTTATATCTTGTCTACAAGTAATCAATTTCCTCTGAAAGCAGTGAACATCATCTCTGGTGTAAGTGTTGTCAGATGTAAAGAATTAAACAGATTTAACTGACTCTCTCTTCTAAAGTTTCGCAAAATTATAAATCATAACTGAAAATAATCTCAGATATATTACATTTTTACAATCAATAGGAAATCTTCTTCATATGAACCTTTTAATGACATATAGCATCATGAGTGAAGCAGGTCTTGACTGATTCAAAGAGAAAATTACAGCTATCAGTTATTCTCATTTCCATCAATATCATGAAAACAATTCAAACCAAGTTTCTCTGCTGTTTTTTACAGATGGAAGAATTTCAGAATTTCAGAAGATGATCGTTAGAATGCTTTAAAACTTGTAGAATGTGTTGTATAATGATGTGTTTTATTGACAAGATCATAAATATTCTTAAACCCAAATCAGAAAAATCTCTGAGCGAAGTTTTGGCCGAGCCATTAAATTTTATCGAAGCCATATCCAATTGTCACTAACTGAGGAAAATTGCCAAAAGTAGGCGGATTCTGTGAGACCTACTTCCCTTCATCATCATCATTCGTACAAGAAAAGTAGCCCTCTCAGATAATGCTTGTAACAGTTCCTAAAACAGGCAGGGGCATTACAATCAGCCAAACACGTGGGTTCGTCAGTGCCAAGGTCACAAGCGAGGGGAAAGCGGACAGGGGACATTTATCTCGGTCTTCTTAAAGGGTTTAGCTGATCTTCCGAAGAATATTATGGAAATTTTGTGGCAACTCTAATGAAGTCTGGATGGACGTCGGATCAACCAAATTTTGATCATTTTTACCTCAAAGAAGAGATTTATTAAAGAAAAGTATGCTTGAATGAAATGATGATAATAAAGTTGGAAGCCTAGCAATTCAAAGCTTTAATGTTGCTTGTCGTTCCCCTTTTAGGATTCATTATTTTGCCAACTTCCTCCATCATAATTTAGTCTGCATAATAGCCCTGCCATATTAGTTTTTGCTCATTTTCAAATTACATGAAAGCATTTTTCACAATCATATTGAGAGGCCATTTTATTAAAATGCAAATCAATAATTCTTCAATATTCACTTTTTTGGCACATAAGAAGACATGTTTCTAAATCAAACTCAAATGTCAGCTCTCTGATTGGCTATGACTAGCTTTTGTCATATTACAGCTGCTGGTATCTTTCACAGATTGGGAAATCAATAATTTGCGGAAAATAGGGGCCCAATCAATTATCAGAATCATAAAGCACAAACATCAATCCAAGCACATTTTCTTGCCCTCTGAGTGAACATCAAAACATATTGAAGCATCTTTATCGCATAATAAGAAATAAGTCAGCAGAAAATACAAAAGTGAAAATGTCGATCATATTCTTTGTGAACAATCCAAGAACAGTTCCGCTTCAGAAGACTTTCTGCAATTGTTACACCAAGGTCTGCATGCACATTCCTATTGTAATTGAAAAACAAATGGAAACATAGAACTCGGTTATATACAAACTTAACAAACACTCACAAAAATGTATTAAACACAGCGAGCCTTGGGAACATTGTTCTAGCCAATTCAGCAGATATTTGCTAAAAATCATACAAACCAAAGCACAAACAACAGGGCACTAATGTTTGGCAAAAATTGTAAGGATTTTAAACGACAAGAAATGCTGCATCTTAAATCAAACTTTTACACATGTATTCGCTACTTTTAAAGCATATATTAACTGTTTTATATGTATACATACTTATGCAATATATATTCACTACTTTTTACTCTCATGCAAGCACCAAAATTTTCCTGACTTTTTGCAACCATCTATAATTCACAACTTGTTATTTGCAAGAAATTACATGATCAGTATAACAACAGATGAAAGTTCTGACAATCTGAACAGACACATTATCTATAATGTATTTCGACTCCCCAATTTTACAAATCAAATTATATATAATAATTATCACAATAATGGTGGGAAATTGTATTAAAACACTTACATCAGACTGAAAATTTGGGAGGTAATACAATTAATGTCAATCCAATTGTTCCAAGTCTTGATACAAGATTATAGTGTCCCTTTATCATCAGAAAATGCTAGTTTACCTACCTTTGTCCCAAACTATTTTATTTCAATATACAGTTGAACCTCTCTAGAACAGCAGGCCCCAATTCCACGAAAAAACTTAAGTTATTGCTCAGCTGAGACTGCTATTTTAAAAACATATTGTGTTGGATAAAGACTTTCATGTATACTTGTATATATTGCTTCATCACAGTTAGATTCCAATTTAATAGAGCAATACATAATAAGTCCGATTTTTACAGAAAATAGTGCTTTAAAGTAATAAACGTCTAAGGTAAAAACTTAAGTCTGTTATAACAGGCTCAAATACGAAGTATTTTATTGTTCCTTACTGTTGGATTTACATGAGCATTTCTTACGAAAATCACCTATTAACTCATTATTTAGCAATAAATACACAGTTTCTGGTAGCAATCTACATCTCAAGACTATAATTGTAGTCATATAATCAATTCTAAATAGCAGTCTCAGCTGAGCAATAACTTAAGTTTTTTCGTGGAATTGGGGCCTGATCTCTGTAGAGTAACAGCCTCTCTATAACAACACATTCAAAATTTGGCCGACAATTACTGTAAATTTAACATCTGCAGAGAAACAACTTTAAACAACGGCCAATATTTCATGGTAAACAAGTGCGCTAAGTCTGAAAGCAATGTCTCAATGGAGTTTCAGTTTCAAGAACTTGAAATTTATGGTTAACATTTTTAAAGGAACGGATGGACAGGACAATGACTATGTGCATTCTGCATCAGTAGATGCCAGGGCATAAAAATGGGAGGAAATTCAAAGAAAACTGAAAATCAGACGCATGCATATGGCCATTTCAGATTTTCCCATCAGTGACCTTTTAATGTCTAAAACGGTGCAATATGATGCTTCCAATGTTCAGTTACGATTCTGGATAGATTAAAGCGCAGGCAATACTTGGGCAAATAGGGTATAGTCCAGTCAGGGTAAAAATCCAGTGACGCAGTGGTCGAGTCCACTATAACGGTGTAAAACCAATTATAAAGGCTTAAACTGTACAAACAGCTATGATTTCAATGCTAAACTTAAATAACAAACTATATTTCTGTTTATAGACAATTGTTTTGTCTTTTCTGTACACATAAACTGTAACGTCACTGTCACAATATCCTAACTTGACTGTATTATCAACCTCTTAATTTAATAGGCAACATGATACTCATTATATGAATATATAGCAGATAATTACATCATATACTACAAATAAACACTTTCCTATTTTGCAATCTGAAGATGTACATAAATACGTATTATGACGTACAATACGGAAAAAAACTCAATAAAATTAGTAACTTTGTCTGTCTGGAGGGTAAGCCTGTATAAAATCTGTCTACATAATAATTACATTGCTATAATACATCATGATGAACGTGACTTATTTGAATAAATGGCTAAATTAATGCACTACCACTCGCACTATTGACGTAATCAAGAGATTTGCATGGACTTGTGGTATCAGATGCGCCTGTGATAATGTTCTCTATATTATATATTTGAAGTCAATGTCTACAGATATAATGACAGTTTGTTGAATTACGATGGCGGGCTAACGAATAATCATATTTGTTTTATACTGTTCCTCAATACTAATGTTTCATACAATGCAGGTAATGATATCATCAGAGGTCCTACTAAGGCATTAAATGCCCAATCCTGAAAACGACTCGCAAGCCAGTTTTGGGTTTCATAAGCACCCACAAATCTCAGCTCAGTCTTTGTTCTAATGCTAAAATTCTGCTTATGGAACTTCAAATGACCATAACTTTGTCAATTCTACGATTTTTATATCAAATAACTTTCATTTTTTGTAGAAAAGTTCATTCTTTCTCATGCAGCAAATCCGAATTTCCAGATTATTTCGGAACTGTAGGATCCCTGTATCAAATTATGATTTATCTGACACAAAAGTGTGGGCAGTATGAGAGTGAACTTGGGTGTGTCCTCCATAGCTGGCAGTCAACTGGCAACATAATCCCAACCTGAAATTGTCTAATATTACAAATAGGGATGATTTAAACAAAGCAAAAGTCTCTCAGCTTCTTTAACCTTTATACAGTTAACTCTAAGTTTCTGATTGCATTTCAAGTCAGGAGTAAAATGTCACAGCCTTTAAGTGCTAATCTAGAAGTTATCAAAATATTTTTAGACATGCATAATCCCCTTATTGCCCTCTATCCACATGCCAAGTTTCATAAACCTAGCTTGAAAACTCTTCGAGTTATAGAAGGATCCAGATTCGGGCATATTTTCACTCTTTCTGTCGCCATAGCAACCACAATTCTTGTCAGAATCTAAATATTTTTAGACGTGCATAATCCCCTTATTGCCCTCTATCCACATACCAAGATTCATAAACCTAGCTTGGAAACTGTTTGAGTTATGTCAGGATCCAGATTTTTTGACGGACGGACGGACGGACGGACTTACTGACTGACTGACTGACTGACTGACTGACTGACTGACTGACTGACTGACTGACTGACTGACTGACTGACTGACTGACTGACTGACTGACGGAGGGCAAACCTATAGTCCCCTCCGGTCAAAAACCGGTAGGGGACTAATTATGTAAAACAACCGTTGTTTGTGAGGAAGCAGGCAAATCAATTTTGACAACCAAAGATTACAGGGTAGCTTGGTTCACTCAGACTAAGGAGTTTACTGGGTACTTGTCATCTTGGTATAGGCCCCTGCATATGTATTATACCGGTAGGTTAAACGTAATTGAGCCAATAACTTAATTTCCATTAACCTTAAATTTATTATATTTACTTTTTAAAGCAGTGAAAATGAGCAATAATAAATATATTACCTTTCTTATAATTTATATTACAGGTCACATGACTGGCAGCCATTATAAAGGTCAAATATGTAACAGAGGTTGACTGCATCAAAGTTCAAGTAGACAAGTAGAATATATGCCAGATGTTTTCCCTACATCATGCAAATGACAACACAGAATGGAGGTAAAGATAATTATTATTACAATAAATACTACATAATAAGTCTTTTTCATCAACCTCAGCCTTGTATAATTGACTGTACAATTTTATTACAAAATCTCCTTAACCTGCCAAAGCTAGGTCACAGTGACCCTCATAACCCATTGCTTGCAACAATCAAGGGTGTGTTACGATTTGCATGTGGCTAATTGGTCCAGTAATATATTCAAAACTGTCCAAAAAGATCATTAATATAAATAATATGTTTACAACTACACTGCAATATGTACAATATTAATAACAATGATAATACGGAAGCTTGAGAGGTTTCGAGTTTTATGTTATATACTTCGCAGCTGGTCACCTGTCAGTAATACAACTTTATGTCTTTCCTATTAACTCAACCACTTTATGAGTTGTAATTGTTTTGACGAACATTTTACCTCAGCATTTGAGTTCCCTATCCAAAGTCTGGTCTGATATTCCCAATCAACATTTAAGTTCCACATCCCAGGTCTCATATACTGTATAGCGGGTATATTTCACGGGGTCCATTATTCGCGTTTTCTGGATCCTTTTGAATTCACAGTGTCTTGATTTTGCGAAAACGACCTCGACCGCGAATTTAAAACCTTGTTGGTAAACATGAAATGGGAGGTCAATCTTACGTAAGTTACACCTTGGAAAATAAAAATAAATTGATTAATTGTGAACATACGTACGTTTTCACAAGTCCCATATTGCTATCATAGTCCATATTTAATTAAACAAGTCCGACAATTTAGAACTGACGATACGTTATGTTATTATTTTTCACGCACGCAAAATCAAATCAACGCTTCCGATATGCAGGCATATACTTCATCATTGTCTCAACACAGTGTGTACATATGCTGCGTCTGAGTTATTTTAAGCGTGTGATTGTTTTGGGGCGCACATAGAAACTGTCTAATAAGAAAGTCAGCCGTATTTATAAGACTATTTAAATCCTCTGTCCATGATTTATTTATGCTCCCCACCGGTATAACATATAAGGGGTGTGATTCTGTCCTTCCAAATTTGATTATTTATAAACGATTTACGGGATTTACAAATTACACAATAATCTTATTTGTTTTATTCTTAAATCGCTCGCTGCGTTTCGACTGTTCTTTTGAACGGTTTGTTCGATGGCTGAGTTGATTATCACAAGAACATGTACACAAACAAATACTTTTTCGGCAAACATTTACACGTTAAATTGCAAACAAAATCGTTAAATTTAACAAGTTTGATGCACTTACTTATAATTAACACCTTTTAATGTTGAGAAAACATGATTTGAGTTTCCCATCCCTGTGGTCTGATATACCCAATCAATATTTAAGTACCCCATCCCTGTGGTCTGATATACCCAATCAACATTTGAGTTTCCCATCCCTGTGGTCTGATATACCCAATCAATATTTAAGTACCCCATCCCTGTGGTCTTATGTACCCAATCAACATTTGAGTTTCCGATCCCTGTGGTCTGATATACCCAATCAATATTTGAGTTTCCCATCCCTGTGGTCTGATATACCCAATCAACATTTGAGTTTCCCATCCCTGCGGTCTGATATACCCAATCAATATTTGAGTTTCCCATCCCTGTGGTCTGATATACCCAATCAACATTTGAGTTTCCCATCCCTGTGGTCTGATATACCCAATCAACATTTGAGTTTCCCATCCCTGTGGTCTGATATACCCAATCAACATTTAAGTGTAACCCCATCCCTGGTCTCATATACCCAATCAACATTTGAGTTTCCCATCCCTGTGGTCTGATATACCCAATCAACATTTAAGTGTAACCCCATCCCTGGTCTCATATACCCAATAAGCATTTGAGTTCCCCATCCCAGGTCTCATATACCCAATCAGCATTTGAGTACCCCATCCCAGGTCTCATATACCCAATCAGCATTTGAGTACCCCATCCCTGGTCTCATATATACCCAAAATGCATTTGAGTACCCCATCCCAGGTCTCATATACCCAATCAGCATTTGAGTACCCCATCCCAGGTCTCATATATACCCAATCAGCATTTGAGTACCCCATCCCAGGTCTCATATACCCAATTAGCATTTGAGTACCCCATCCCTGGTCTCATATATACCCAATATGCATTTGAGTACCCCATCCCAGGTCTCATATACCCAATCATGTTCTTTGCACTCCATTATGTTCATTAACACAGCTTGACCTGTAATGAGGTTCCCTTTGGGATCACTTCTAGTCGACCACCGGTGCAGCTGAAACAATTCATTTGAAAGAAATTACTGTAAACTTTGCCTTATACTCAAAGATTCCTAAAGTTCCTTAAATGCTAAGGGATGTCTTTTTTGGGATTTGAGTGGGAGGTATTGAGACAATGACATTTAGTCTACTATGATATGAGTGGGAAGGGAGTGAAGATTGCAGGTTATTTATAGGAGAGATCATGTTTGTATACAAAGGTATTCATACCACCAGCTAGCTATTGGTGAATGGCAGGTTTTTATTGTTCATTCATCCAATAGATTGCTGGTGGGCATTTTGCATATGAATACGGTGATCTGTCCTATAGGCAAGGTCTCTAGTGAATATGGCTTTTTTTATATTATACTAAATTAATTCCTTCAATTTCAAAGTCCATTATGTCCATATAAAAAATAAACAAACTATATAAATAAGTCAAGCCTATCTTTCGTCACAGTAGGAAATCATACAGTAGACACATCAATTTCTTTTTCTAGAAATAATAGATTAAGTTAATTGACTGTTAAATAGCATTGCCATAGCAACGGACCAGCATATATTCTGATGACTCAATTGACTATAAACATTGTCAGGCACACAAGGAGCGATCTGGCTTTTTTAAACAAATTACTAGAAGGACAATTTACCAATAAAGTAACAAGTCAATGAAGAAATCACATTAGTGAATACTTTTAAGTAGAGCTTTCAGTCACAATACTAAGCATAAATGATATCTTTTGTCAACAGAGTTCACATCTTTTTCATCAGAGACTGCTTAAACGTGCTTCAGTATCGTTCAGAGACCAATACGATACTTCATGCAGAATTTCCCTTTCCACATTAGGCTTAAAATAAAATATTGTTTGTTTCCCCATCCCCTACCTACCCGATTAAAAAGGCCCTACCCAAAATATTTTATTGCCCAAATTGAAATAATTTGTTTTATTAAAAATTAGAAGTGAAAAATATTTTTTTTGTTTACTGGCTTCTTAAATCTTACCATTCAATTTAAGACTGTTGGTTTTCACCTTAGGGTTAATTCTTAACTTCATTATTTGTATGTCTTAACCAATAACTATCATACTGAAACAGTTAAAAAAAATATTTACCCTACCTACCTACCCATTCTAAATCTGCTAGGGTCGGGATGGGGAAACCAAGAATATTTTAAGTTCGGCCTTATATACATCAAATGGAACAATTCTTTCATCCAATTCAGGTCAAACTGTTAAGGCTTATTTGCATCAGACAATAGATGTTCCATATACTTGCATCTGTATTGAATTGTGAACTATGAATTGCTGTCACCTTGAACCCTCAGTCAACCAAAGCTCTATTTCAGAGAAATATCCGCTATAAAGGGATTATTTGTTAATAAGAAACTGTTGACTTTCAGTGCCAAATAGAGCACATGAGAACACCTAAAATGCACTAGATTGCACATTTTCTTTTCGGGAGGGCACATTACCCCAGAACCCAATTATACCCGATTACGAAACGATCCACATGAAAAGTGAGCTTTATTATGTGCCTGATAACAATTACAACAAAATATCAGATGTTATATAAATTAAATTCAATCCAAGAAAAAAACAAGGATGTTAGTATACATAACCTGACAGTGCAACAATTCAGGAATGTTATCAGTCAGTCTTACTGGTATTTCATTATAATATATTAGGTTTTTAAGTAAATTTTTCCTGGGATTATGTGTAACTTAAAATTTGTCCAATTTTATCGTGACCTTTGTATAATTTCACTTATGATTTTATGACAAAAAAAGTATGTCTACCACAAAGGGCCTTATAACTTTGGAAAAAAATAATCTGTCCTAAAATTCCTGACAAAATATTGCACAACTTAAATTATTTTAGACTGACGAGGATGCAGGGGGGTATGTTGCGTATAATCTGTAGTTTGACAGGCAGTTTACTCCAATACAACAAAATACTCTTATTGATTCAATTTATTTCCCCCTGTTTCTTAGAAAACTAAAGAAATGAGGAAAGCTTTCAACAAATCCTACACACACGCTAAATCAACTGACATGTTAGATACGTCAGCACAATGACAATTAAATTAAAAGATTTTATCTTACATAAAATTATTTGCACACAAATGTGTACAAATTAAAAAAAATAATTTAATCAATCAACTAAGATTTTATACCAGATTTTGTACTGCGCAGAAATTTCTGAAAATTGAAGTACATTGTACGCTTATGTCAAGAAAGATCTATAGTTTCACCAGGCTTCACGTTCTAATAATTTAATACAAATTTTAAATCTATTGAAGTATCATCTTTCCCTTAAAGGTTTGGTTTGGTTTAATTTTGGAAAGCAAAAACGTTTTAAACAAAATTGCTTGAAGCTGAAATTGAATAATACATCAACATTATAAGTACTAATATATAAGTACTGTAAACTTTGCACTAATAATAGAGGTTCTATTGAGGCATAATGCCCAATCCTTAAAAAAAGGTGCAAGTCTGTTTCGGGTGCCATAATACCGTAGCACACATCAAACACTGAACCTTTTTCAAACATAGTTCTATAGTTAAAATTCAACTTATGAAATTTCAAATGACTATAACTTATAAAATAATTTTGTTAGTACTTTCATTTTTTTCATCAAAAAACAATGTTCATTTTTTTATTACAGCAAATCCAGATTTCTGGACTATTCCGAACTGTTGGACCCCTGGCTATTTATTATTTGTAGGGGATTCATTTCATCAATTAAATTATGATTTATTTATTGAATGCATGATGATTAACCACAGAACCATATCTATCCAATTCACTAGTACCTCTAAAACAAGTGAACAATTTATGTGGTTTCCTACATCATATCATTGATCACCCTATATAGTTGCATTTTTATCGATGAAATTTAATCCCTACAAAAATCAATGTTTTTACAGTAAGTTAACACACTTATACACTGTGAAATAATTTAATTTCCCCTGCATGGCCTAATACTAGTAATAGAAATTAGCAAGCCCCTCTCTTGGTGTAATCTAATGTCTGAATGACTAGAATACAGAGGTCTCAGTGGTCTAGTTATAGGTTAGAATATTTGTCTTTGGGGAATATCGAGGATGGCTTAAGGTTGGATTCATTTTTTGTCTATCACAAACTGGTAATATCAAAGTTGTCCAAAACATGCATACCAAATCTTGAGTCATTTGAACTTAAGGTGACAAAGTTATGCTCTGGACAAGCAAATTCGGTTGCCGCCGCCGCCGCCGACAAAAGAAACCCCTATATATTCAGGCGACACAATATGTTACTGAATTTTTTTATGGATAGAAAAATCCAATTTCAAATTGCTGTGGTAGGTGTTTAAAACCAAAATGAAAACTAAGAATTAAAATCTCAAAATATTGCATGCAGACATTTCTCAGTAGCCTCATAAATACACGCATTTAACACTCATCATTCTTTATGAGATTTTGTTGGAGGGAAAATTTCTCTCAAGAAAACACTAATCTGCAACCCAGTATGTCACATGATTTAACATGTGCACTTTCTCAATACTATCCCTATACTTAACTTCTTAAGACAATTAATAAGACTCTAATTGTATTTGACCTTGTAACCCACTTTGTACAGTTTTTTTAAATCATTGACATACAATTATGTGAAAGTGAAAAAAAATGCAAGTTTCCAATTAAAATAATGATGCCCTCAGACCATTTACTAAGTTAGAAGGCAAAGGCAAGAATAGCATAACTTTGTTTCATTGTCAAATTAGAAAAAGATGGGACATTATAGTCACTGACAGACGTTCTAAAAAAATTGCCAAATCAGACATAAGTAGAATAATCAACTATGTACGTGTGCAGCCTGTCTTAAGCTTCAAGCCATATCCGGTTTATACAATAATTCAAACAATTGCTTCAAAAATGCCTGCAGACCTGTCGACTACTCTGAGCATACTATATGACATACAGTATATATGCTTAGTTTATACTGATTTATTTTAGGTCGATTGATGTTGGACATTGTTAAATGAAATCACATTAAAAACACAGGTAAAGAAATTGCTGCAAGTAATTAGCCTTTTAAGTAATGTACAGGAGAAATCTACTGAGGCATACACAAATGTTCGTAATGCCCAATCCTGAACATAAGATGCAATTTTGGGTGCTTTTAAGGACACATGTCTGCACCGAAACTCAGTTTCAAATACTGTTCAATTGTTAATATTCAGCACATTTGAAATTTCAAATGACCATATTAACTCAGACAATACTTATATTTTTTCATAAAATAACTTTGAAATTTTCATTCTTTCTAGTACATCAAATCCGGATTTCCGGATTATTCTAGAATTGTTGGACCCCTGAATGTAGTGCCAGCTATTTTTAAAGTGCTCAATATGCAGTAGGACACCTGGATTTTTGTCAGACCAGCAGTTCCATAAGCAACTCGGTACTGTTTTATCAAAGCACTTATGGAAATTATACACTTGCTTTCAAATATAAATTCTTAAATGTTCTTTAAAGCCTACATGTTGGGACTGATATTGTTTGTAGGACTTAGTAATAATCAATATTGAACAGCCCTTTATCTCAATTTGTAGCTGTTAAAGAGCTAGAAAGATGTTAAAATTGAACATAAGTTTATGACTTCCATACATCACAGTATGAATCCCAATACAATCTGCTTCTCAGCTCAGTCAGAATTGTTCTGTTTTTATATGGCACTGACAGAACTGAAAAACGATGTAACGTTTGGACGGAACTCAGATGTCATGTATCCTGAGTTCCGTCAGAGTGTTACAGCGGTTTTAAGTTCCGGCAGAGCCACATGAAAACAGAACGATTCTCTGACGGAACAGAAAAGCGGTGTATCGGGATTCATACCATGTACATGCTTTTATAAAACAGTACCCTGATCATTCAGGCCACCATAGAAAAAAATTTATAAGGATGTGTTAAGCCCAAGCTGGTAACCAGACATTAAAGTATTCTTAAAGGCCTAAATATTCTGAACATAGACCAATAATGTACACCGGTATACAAGTATCTGATATATGTCCATAATTCTAATAAACGTAAGTATAACGCAAGCAATTAATCAGAGAATAACACTCGACAGAAGATGAAGCTCTTACATAATGGAGTACTCAGTAATTGATTGCATTACAGTCAGGTACAAATGTTACATTTTCCTGATAATGTCTTAGATTCATCAGTTTACCGGTATATAAAATGTTGATAACCAATGAAATACTGTGTCTGTGATTCCATTCAGATGGCTGTCAATCTCGACTTTGACTTTCTGGAACAATTGCAAAATAAAGTACAGACAGTTTACTGTTGAAATAATTTATATACATGTACATATACACTGAGACCACAATGGTTCTGCTGCCTGAGGACACAAACACCAATTAATACCTGTCTAAGAAAGCTGACATTTTAAGCCTATAAAATAAGGCAAAGGACCCTAACTCAAAACCTAACTGGGGTGAATTCTGGCTACGTTGTCAAATTACCCTTTTACCTATATGGCACTTGATGATGAATGAATATTAGAAGTATTATGTTGTCCACATCGTTTTTTCAACTTTCCAGGATAAAGAACATAGTATATTTGGCATCTAATTCGTCTACAGGGATAGACATATGCCAAAAGCAATATATCCATTAGTTTCACAACGTTGGTCAGTAATAGACATCATAACTCAATACTTATAGCCATGATTTGACCTAGGAGACTGGACTTCAGATCGAGACAAGCTTAAATCATGATCAAGTTATATATATAATTCCCTAAAGAGGCGTATAGAACATATAATTTACAAATTAATTGCCTTATTAATTTAATCAATTAATTCTTAATTAAAATAGTAAACACTTGCAATATATTCCCTTAAATTGTCGACCATCCCACAGGTTTCTGTCATACAAGTATGAGGGTAATATAAGGATTTCAAATAATCACGACCAAGCAGAATTAACCAATATAATTTTCTAAAACAGATTAAATCCACCAAGCCTTCAGCTAATTAGTAAATGTCGAATGCAGGTTACAAAATTCAAAAGCAAAGTAAATGTTGCTGAAGGTGATAATCCAAGAACCATATTCTTAACTAAAGGAACACCACCATATATTCTCCTCTTGCCTTCTCTGATGTTTTCTTTAAAGCAACAGGAGAGATCATGTTTGTATACAAAGGGATTTAGCCTAAGTACCACCAGCTAGCTATTGGTGAATGGCAGGTTTTTATTGTCCATTCATCCAATAGATTGCTGGTGGGCATTTTGCATATAAATAAGGTGATCTCTCATATATAGTGCGCCCATAATAACAAGAAAGGCGGGAAAATTTGGTATAATCCATTTAGGTGGATTAATCAGGTGTGAATGATTTATCCGTTATGTTTTTAGAACAAAACTGACCTTATCTGTTTTCTTTTGTAATGTGCAAAACCAACTTTCCAATAGTTGACAAAACCGTTTCATGTTTGTAAACATCACGTTATCCTTGGCGCACTATACCATTTATTATTTTATAAAGCACTAAGTGCTTCATGTGAGTACATATTAAATGTCAGGTTTGGTCTCTTTCGAGAGACGTAGGCTGTGTGTTTGATCTCCATGCATTAAGGGAAATTTTCTTATGCACACACATTGACTTATTTACAGACATGCAAATAATGTTCAGAGAAATGTTGACAAGGTCTGTACATTGATCTTACATGGCAATTTTATCACCACCATGAAGTCGAGCCCATGAACCATTAGGTCAAACAAGACTGCGTTCAATAAACGCTTATGACCCCCGTGGAAGCTTTGTCCATAAATAAGTCTTAAGTCCAAAATTAGGTCTAGGTGAAGGTCAGAATGGGATTAGTAGATACAGGCGTGTGGAGAGTGTTCATATACAACATCCATGCAAGTATGAAAGCTTTGTAGCAAGCCATACTAATGCTAGAAGAAACGGTCAATTTGGGTTAACCAAGAATTTGGCCCTTCATTAAGTCTAAGTCCAAAATTAGGTCAAGGTGAAGGTCAGAATGGGATTAGTAGATACAGGCGTGTGTAGAGTGTTCATATACAACATCCATGCAAGTATGAAAGCTTTGTAGCAAGCCATACTAATGCTAGACGAAACGGTCAATTTAGGTTAACCAAGAATTTGGCCCTTCATTAAGTCTAAGTCCAAAATTAGGTCAAGGTGAAGGTCAAAATGGGGTCAGGTGATACAGGCGTGTGTAGAGTGTTCATATACAACATCCATGCAAGTATGAAAGCTTTGTAGCAAGCCATACTAATGCTAGACGAAACGGTCAATTTAGGTTAACCAAGAATTTGGCCCTTCATTAAGTCTAAGTCCAAAATTAGGTCAAGGTGAAGGTCAGAATGGGATTAGTAGATACAGGCGTGTGTAGAGTGTTCATATACAACATCCATGCAAGTATGAAAGCTTTGTAGCAAGCCATACTAATGCTAGACGAAACGGTCAATTTAGGTTAACCAAGAATTTGGCCCTTCATTAAGTCTAAGTCCAAAATTAGGTCAAGGTGAAGGTCAAAATGGGGTCAGGTGATACAGGCGTGTGTAGAGTGTTCATATACAACGTCCATGCAAGTATGAAAGCTTTGTAGCAAGCCATATTAATGCTAGAAGAAACGGTCAATTTGGGTTTACCAGGACGGATGGATGGACGGACGAATGGACAGGTGAATCACTATACGCCTCCCGATTTATCGATACGGAGGCACAAAAAAATTAATCAAATAATTTCACACTGGGCATTTGCCTTTCCTGCAAGTGAGTTGTGCAAAAGGTGTAAGGTGTATTATAGTCTAATTGAAGAGAACAGTTTCAGTAGGGGGACCATAACATCGCTATAAGGAATTCCTGGCAGCCTTCACAAGACAAAGAGCAGAAACAATATTTGTTTGAATGTATAAACTTATGCAAATATTTTGTTTACCTTTCAGACCGATGATGAGGATCAGCAACCTGGGTATCTGGAGATGGAACAAGTATGTAGTCACTGTGACAACTTATGCTGACTCTGCAACATGCTATGGTCAAAATGTGATTGCAATGAAACAAGAAAATGACCTGTCAGTGAGGTATGATCAATGGTTTGAAGATGTTCTTGATTGTTTGGTACAGTCCAGTCAGGATAAGAATCCAGTGACGCAGTGGTCGAGTCCATTATAACGGTGTAAAACCAATAATAAAGGCTTTCACTGTACAAACAAGTACCGTATATCGGGTAATTTTCGCGTACTGCAAATTTCGCGATTTTCGGCAAAATCAAATTTTAGCGATTTCTAACCTCTGTTTGTTTTTTTCGCGTTTTCCATCTTGTAAGGGGAGATTAATCCAACATGATTGTTTTAGTGCAGCTAAAAGCCAGTATGGACCGGTTGGTACCGGCGTGCGTATTTTGTTGTCAACAGCGGGATCGCATATTATTAAAAACCAGTATGTACCGCGTTGTCATATGTATAAAAGATATTTTCACAGGTGAAATAGATCTACAGAGATATGTATTTCACACCTCGTCATTTATTTTCAATTGTTTCATACAATAGACGGGAACATTCTTTTGTTAAATTGGCCCTTGTTTGTTTACATTCAAGACTGATGAATAAGTGATAATACGCTTGTTGGTGTAATAGCATCTTAAACAACATAATTGTTTAAACTTTGAACTTTATAGGTGGTTTAGTTCAATTAGTTTTACTAAAAGCTTATTTATGATTTATACGGATTATGTTATCGTATAGTACTAGACATTAGTATAAACTATCGATTTTCATCACGCGTTAATATTACGACACCGGTAGACGAAAACGAAAGTAGAAACATTCATCTTCGGACAATCGCGAAATTCTGGTATGCATTTTTCGCTGTTTTCAATTTTAGCGAATTGGTTTGGACGCGAATAAAGCGAAAATTAGGTACGCGCGAAAATTACCCGATATACGGTATAATTTAAATGCTAAACTAACATGTTATATTCACTCTACCTGTCAGACAATGGTTTTAATCTTTTTGCGCACACATAAACTGAAATGTCACTGTCACAATATCCTAACTGGACTGTAATTTTAAGTATCGTTTTTAAATCCCATTGGTCAACAGTATTTCCGTTAATGTATGGAAACTACCAAGTCACATTATCCTGACATTCCATGAACCAGTGATCTAACTATGCCGTCAGTGTCAAGC
This sequence comes from Spisula solida, assembly GCA_947247005.1. Lineage (NCBI taxonomy): Eukaryota > Metazoa > Mollusca > Bivalvia > Venerida > Mactridae > Spisula > Spisula solida. Next base: position 27,591,000 of record OX365954.1, read on the forward strand.
AAGGGTCCGATATACCTTACGAGTACCATTTTTAATGACTTAGGTATGTTTCGGCACCAGGGATCGAACCTGACACCTCTTGCACTTTTTAAGTGGGCCAGTGCACCAATAGGCCATTAAGACCAATGGACAAACATACCCACAGACAGACTTAAACTATGCATACCTCTTTTTAATACACAGGTAGCTGTATCATTGATAAAGAGTAAAAAGAAATTGTAAAATTTTACTTTTTTTTTCTTTTTACTCTTTCATCAATGATACAGCTACCTGTGGTTTTAGAAAGGGGGTAAATAAAATATAAGTAATGATAGCACTCAGGAAAATATCTGATTTTACAGTAACTGTCTTTCTTCCGTGACAAACTCAGCACATCAGGTGAAGTGTAATTGTTGTACTCAGGAGGATAGAGAAATTTCAGATAAGATGGATTTGAACTCATTGATTGGATTGTGATCATCCAGGGAAGTCTAAAGCATTAAGAATGTAAACACTTATCATGGCAACTTTCCATGCTCTTTTTTCAAGTTTAGGCCACAGTTTATTTCATTCTTTATAGGTTTACAGGGATTTTTTGAACTGTTTGCTGCTGTGATCATGGAATGGAAAAATTACTTAAGGGCTGAAAGGGCCCTTAGAGGTCTCTCATATACCATTGTTTTAGCGAACTTAAGATCCTTTGGACCGTCTTGAATGTATTTTCCCTTCTATTGATAGCAAAAATTTGCCTGTATACCAAAACAATTAACAACTGCTGCCTCACTGGAGTTCATAAATAAGGAGAATTCTTATGTAAATAAATAAAAATGTTATCTATTCATAGATGAGAGAACTATATTTATACTATTTTTAAACAGGTTTTTCTCACACATACTGGATAGATCATTTACTGGTACAGTAGCAAAAATAACAAGTGCAATGGAAAGTTTCTATTTTAACAGTTTTGAACTAAAACATAAAGTTTATTTTTTTACTTTAACAAATTTATACATGTTCACCCTTAGGCACATAAATCGATTTTCAAATTGAGAAATTTTACTAATTTGCCAGGTTTTGGCAAATAGTTGTTCTAATGCAGCGTTACTAATGAAGCTGTTACCATAGTTACCCTTATAAACGTTCGAAATGTTACAACATCATGCAACCATGTGGCAGGTTTTACTCATAACTTTATAGAAAAGGTTTAAAAACTAAGATGAACATTACTTTAATTGTTTAAAAGGGATTAAGGCAGCATCAAAGTTACAATTAATTAACACATGTGCTTCAACTCTGTTTCAGTAACAGACATATATTTTAACACATCTTTTTTCAACATAATTATTCCTATCCCCTATAGTCTTCACTACATTTGTGTCTTCAATAATTAGACAAAGCAATTAAATGGCATGCACCTTAAAGTGCGTGCATATAAATATTCCCTAAGCCAATATGCAAATTAGCCTTAAGGTCAGACATGTCTTTAGTATGTTGTCACTTTGAAGTTGCAATGACTATGAGGGAAACCAAGTATTCAAATCAAACTTTTACTATAGATCGAGAATGAGTATTGAGCCGTGACTGCACTTTTAACTATAGACTCTATATACTAAATACCTAAAGGTTACAGCTCAGGGGTCAGATTCTATCTATAAAGACTCTATATACTAAATACCTAAAGGTTACAGCTCAGGGGTCAGATTCTATCTATAAAGACTCTATATACTAAATACCTAAAGGTTACAGCACAGAGGTCAGATTCTATCTATAAAGACTCTATATACTAAATACCTAAAGGTTACAGCACAGAGGTCAGATTCTATCTATAAAGACTCTATATACTAAATACCTAAAGGTTACAGCACAGAGGTCAGATTCTATCTATAAAGACTCTATATACTAAATACCTAAAGGTTACAGCTCAGGTCAGATTCTATCTATAAAGACTCTATATACTAAATACCTAAAGGTTACAGCTCAGGGGTCAGATTCTATCTATAAAGACTCTATATACTAAATACCTAAAGGTAACAGCCCAGAGGTCGGATTCTATCTATAAAGACTCTATATACTAAATACCTAAAGGTTACAGCTCAGGGGTCAGATTCTATCTATAAAGGCTCTATATACTAAATACCTAAAGGTTACAGCTCAGAGGTCGGATTCTATCTATAAAGACTCTATATACTAAATACCTAAAGGTTACAGCTCAGGGGTCGGATTCTATCTATAAAGACTCTATATACTAAATACCCAAAGGTTACAGCTCTGGGGTCAGATTCTATCTATAAAGACTCTATATACTAAATACCTAAAGGTTACAGCTCAGAGGTCGGATTCTATCTATCTATATTGAGATATAATGAATTAAGTAAAAATATCAGAACACAATTGGGGAGGTAACTACATGTACAATAGTATATATTCCCTCCCTTTAAGGACTTGCTAACAGATACTTACCCAAGAGAAGGTCATACTCTCCCTTGGGCCCCACCCACCTACCACTCGGTAGCTATCCTCTTGCACTGCAGATATAGTGCTGATATATGGCCTATCAGATAACAGGCCACACAATACCACACCACATACACCCAAACCACACCCTGCAACACTAGTGGCATACTGGATCCATGCATAGTTGCAATGAAATGCAAGTGTCAATTTCTCAAGTTTTACGTAACATTATTACACTGCAGCTAGTTGAACATGGCTAAAAGGATAATGAATGCTGCCACACCATGCAATAAATAGCACTTTGGAGAACACACAAATCAAATTCAAAGATGGCTGCCTCTGTTATATATTTGGTTACCCAGTTCAACAATGCATTATAAATTATATCACTGACACTCAGTAAAGAAGTACTCACTGTAAATGGAAGTGAGAATTGTTCCAACATTCTCAAAGAGAAGAAAGGATAATTTACGATCAAACATGACATTGCAATAAATTTCTGACAGCCTGCTAAACCGAATATAGTATCATTTGTACAAACTTTAGACAAGATTCAAAGCAAACATATTTGGCAGACAAATACTGCATAAAACTCTGTTACTGTATGTCAGATAGTATTTGCGATGTTTTATTTTCACTATTATTTGAAAATCTTCAAAAGGTATATAATTTTATAATGTGAAGCACGGGCTTGAGAATTAAGTATGTAACCAAACTGCGTGAATAAAGGTCATGCCAATATAAAATGATTTGCAGTAATTAAAAAAAATCCACAAAAACTGTCCAACCTGTGTAATTTAATTTCACCTCAATTAAACAGCAGATAATTGTATTCATTCACAATCAGGTAAAATAGTTTGAGCCATTTACCCGTTTGCAGTACACTAGTCAGGGGTGTCAACAAAGCCAAATTAAAAATCAGGAAATCGTATGCGGCTGACCATTTTTGTCAAATGAGAGACCTTCAATGATATTATTTCCATACTTAACTCAGTTTGTATTAAAGAAAATTCTTCATAGCAGATTAAATTTACCATTACTTTGCCATTTCTTGAGATATTTTCATCAAATAACTTTTATTTTGGTCAGAAGCCATTGCTATTTTAGGAATGATAAATCTGGAATTTCAGATTAATCAGAAAAATTGACACCCCTGATTAGTATATCACCATGTTGCCAGTAGTTCTACAGTATATGAGCTCATTACAATGTGAAACAAGTGCGACCGACGCTCTGTTATATATGAGAACATGACAATGTGAAACAAATGTGATCAATACAAACAAACATATCAGAAATCATTAACACATTGCCCTAATTAGATGACACACAGACAATATGTGATCCAAATATCTGCCTTTTTATATCGGGTATAGTATAGCAAACTATGTGTGTTGTTATATGTTAAAGGCACAAGCAAATATATACCACAAATGCTGGAAAGAATAGATGGTCATGTCACTGGCGATAATTTGAAATTATAGTAATACAAAAAAAGTTATAATTTCTGTGGCTTTCAGGCTTCACTATTTCTATTGAGTGCTGTCTTCCTTGTCTGATTTGTTATATTTCTGTTGAGTGCTGCCTTCCTTGTCTGATTTGTTATATTTCTGTTGAGTGCTGCCTTCCTTGTCTGAGTTGTTATATTTGTGTGGAGTGCTGCCTTCCTTGTCTGAGTTGTTATATTTGTGTTGAGTGCTGTCTTCCTTGTCTGAGTTGTTATATTTGTGTGGAGTGCTGCCTTCCTTGTCTGAGTTGTTATATTTCTGTTGAGTACTGCCTTCCTTGTCTGATTTGTTAAATTTCTGTTGAGTGCTGCCTTCCTTGTCTGATTTGTTATATTTCTGTTGAGTGCTGTCTTCCTTGTCAGATTTGTTATATTTATGTTGAGTGCTGCCTTCCTGGTCAGATTTGTTATATTTCTGTTGAGTGCTGCCTTCCTTGTCAGATTTGTTATATTTCTATTGAGTGCTGCCTTCATTGTCTGAGTTGTTATATTTATGTTGAGTGCTGTCTTCCTTGTCTGATTTGTTATATTTCTGTTGAGTGCTGCCTTCCTTGTCTGAGTTGTTATATTTATGTTGAGTGCTGTCTTCCTTGTCTGATTTGTTATATTTCTGTTGAGTGCTGTCTTCCTTGTCTGATTTGTTATATTTCTATTGACTGCTGCCTTCATTGTCTGATTTGTTATATTTCTATTGAGTGCTGCCTTCATTGTCTGATTTGTTATATTTCTATTGAGTGCTGCCTTCATTGTCTGATTTGTTATATTTCTATTGAGTGCTGCCTTCCTTGTCTGATTTGTTATATTTCTATTGAGTGCTGCCTTCATTGTCTGAGTTGTTGTATTTCTGTTGAGTGCTGTCTATCTTGTCTGAGTTGTTGTATTTCTGTTGAGTGCTGTCTATCTTGTCAGATTTGTTATATTTCTGTTGAGTGCCGTCTTCCTTGTCTGATTTGTTATATTTCTGTTGAGTGCCTTCCTTGTCTGATTTGTTATATTTCTGTTGAGTGCTGCCTTCATTGTCTGAGTTGTTGTATTTCTGTTAAGTGCTGCCTTCCTTGTCTGATTTGTTATATTTTTGTTGAGTGCTGCCTTCCTTGTCTGAGTTGTTATATTTGTGTGGAGTGCTGCCTTCCTTGTCTGATTTGTTATATTTCTGTTGAGTGCTGTCTTCCTTGTCTGAGTTGTTATATTTCTGTTGAGTGCTGTCTTCCTTGTCTGATTTGTTATATTTCGGTTGAGTGCTGCCTCCCTTGTCTGAGTTGTTATATTTCTGTTGAGTGCTGTCTTCCTTGTCTGAGTTGTTATATTTCTGTTGAGTGCTGCCTTCCTTGTCAGATTTGTTATTAACTTTGTATCACAAATGTAGACATGACATATTGTATAACTGTGTATGTGTAATTTCAGATATAATACTCGGGAAGAGAAAATACGATTCCATAGAGAGATGGATAAAAAGAAACAATAAAAGAATAAATCGACCAATTTCATTTGTGAATCACCTTTGAGCCATCAACATAGGAACGTGACAGATGAGAGAAGAGTGTGTCCAAACAATAACATCGGCTTCAAGAGAAAACTGACTTACTCTTCTATATGGAGATATATATCCATATCTTTGATTGGGACATGAAGATTGTGTTGTGAATGTTACTGACGCACTCAATATAATCAAGACATATATCCATCAATCTTACAGAAAATATATAGCAAGATAAAAGCTTGTGTGTAAACTGTGAAGAAGGTTTATTGCTAATGTGCTGCTTTTTTTTACAATCCATCAAATCTACATGAACACACAACAAAGTAAGGACTAAAATCCTATTGAACTTTCAACCTAACTTTTGCTGGCTTCAAAGTTCTAATAAATGAATATTTTTTCTAGACAGTGACACAGTATTAAAATAAGAAACACACAAATATCTCGTACAAAAGGATAATATTAAGGCAGACTTTTGCCTAGAATATTAATTTTGTCATTATGGTTGTATTGACAGCTTTAAGATGTCTCAAAATGTGCTTGAAATCGGCTACAAGTTTGTGAAGCTCAGTGTTTATCATGTAATTATATAATAATGACAAATTACCACAATACAGCTGTGCCATTTCAGGTGCCTACTGATTTAAGTTTATATCATCCTTTGACTGTCTTCACACATTGGTATGCTAAATCAGCAGTATTTACAGAGAAACCTCTCCAGAGTGGTCCTATGTAGAGCAGCAACCTCAGTATAACAACACCTTCAAAATTTCCCTTATTCAATAATATTTACTATAAATTCAAACTCTTTAGAGCGACAACATCTAAACAATAGCCATTAGTTGCATCTCCCAAAGGGTGTTGCTCTACAGAGGCTGTACTGTACATCAAATCTATATCTATTATTTTATTTCAAACATTCACAAAACTGTAAAGGTGAAGCTAAGATAGAAAAACCTGAGCAAACAAACGTCAAATTCACGTAAATGTATGTTTACACTCAGTAAATTATTTCACAATTGCCAGATGATTGCTTTAAAGTTGATAAAGTTAAAATCCCATGAGACAAACTGCTGGCTTAGAAGAATAAAGTTGTAAGTCCAAAAATTAAATTTTCAGTGTTCCCATGGTTTAAGGGAAGTCAGGGAAAACCATAATTTTTTTAAGGCCAGGAAAGTCAGGGAATTTTGGAATTAGGGAAGTCGATAAGAGTCTGTTCCTTAGTATGAAGAAAATACCACTGAAAAAAAATCCTTGCTCCTGTCGCTCGCTCTTGGAAAACAATAACATTATGTCAATCATTTGGGCCTAAAATAAAATATTGTTTGTTTCCCCATCCCCTACCTACCCGATTAAAAAGGGCCCTACCCAAAATATTTTATTGCCCAAATTAAAATAATATTTTCTTTATTAAAAATTGGAAGTGAAAATTTTATTTTTTGTTTACTGGCTTCTTTCTTGCGATTAAATTTAGGATTGTTGATTTTCACCTTTGAGTTCATTCTAAATTTCATTATTTTTATGCTTTAACCAATAACTATCATACTGAAACAATTAAAAAAAATATTTACCCTACCTACCTACTCATTCTAAATCTGCTAGGGTCGGGATGGGGAAACAAAGAATATTTTAAGTTCGGCCTTGTACTAAAACTGTTTACTTGAATTATTTTGTCCTAGCATACAAAGAAATACCGGTTTAGCTTCCTTTGCTCTATGATTATTGCCATATTTTACCCTAACAAACAAATGCTTCAATGCCTGGTCGCTCAAAAGTCAGAGAAAACTGCCCTGTGCTCAAGGAAAAATCAGGGAATTTTATGTCAGAATATTTGCAGGAACAGTGATTTTGAGAAAACAAGAAAAAACTGTCTGAAAACTACTCTTTACTTAAAGAAAAGCAAGCTTTTTCTACTTTAGTTTGGTTAACATGACGGTTGACCTATTCTGATTTTGATCAATTAAGACGAATATAGGTTAATCAGATGTGTCAAGTGATGCAGATTTCAAATATGTATGGGTCTAATAAGGTCCCAAGTAGCAATTACAACCTTATTCTTCTAAGCTAGGGAAAGGTTTGCTGTAGAGACAACTTCTATGTTAGACTTTGTATTTGAAGTACTAGCTATTAAATTTCTATTTCTATCAATAACATCTCTGTATGCATGTTCATCAAGGTATTTATAGCAGTCATGTAATTCAGCAGTTTTTGATGTAGTTTATTTTGACATTTTAGACGTCACATGCACTCTTTGAAGTTGATATATATAGTAAACCCACAAGAAAAAAATGTATTTGATGTATTAGCTATTAAACTTCTATTCCTAATAATAACGTCTCTATGGTAATGAATGCATGATACAATGACATGTAATTCTGCTATTTTTGAGGTCGTCTATTTCAGCATTTTAATTTTTTTACACTTAAAATGCAGTAATTTCTATATAATTCATAACAGAACAATTGAAAGATATTTCATGCGAATAAATATATTTCAAAAGGCAAGGACAAGAGAATTATTTATACATGTTACATGCTTTTAACTGTGATGCTGTAGTTACATTTAGAAAAATTAGATGCCACCTAAACAGAGATAAAAAAAATGTGGGATACAAAAAATTGCAATTATTAAATCTGGACTGATCTGTTGTAAAAGTGTCATTCAGAATCAAAATTGCCAGACATACATACTGTATTTGTAGTCCTCATGAGAGGCAGATAAATGTAGGCAGCTGCCTTTACACAAATACAGTTGTGTAATGAAATTCTGGCTCATTCAATTCAGTGTAAAATACCAGAAGTCCAAAGTTTGCGATGTATAAAAATCAGTATACAAGCAAAAAGCATCACATTTATCATCAAAATGTATCACTATGCCCACAATTGAACAAAGGACTCCCAAAACACATTTTGCATTAGGTATTCAAAATTCCCCAAACTGGTTAAGTTCAACCCTCGATCATGGCCCCAATTTACACTTTCTGATATTCAATAACATTGCTTTGTGCAACATGGAATGTTGATATGAGTCTGACATGTCAAATCCAATGACATGACTCAAAACTAATGAAGTGTTTTAAAACAATGACTGTCAATGAGTCAAAAGGTTCCAGCTAGTAAGCATGTCAGTATGTTATAAAACATTAAGGTTGATTTTCCTGTTTAAAGCAATAGTTGCCTTTATGGAGAAAACAATATTGTTCAAAACAAACAAAATGCTCCTTATGTTAAGATTAAACTGTCAAGACTACATTTTCCATATCAGACTTCGAAACTTAATGAATAAACTATACAGTCAGAGTGGAATTGAGAGTGTTCAGTTGCCTTAAGTGTAAAGTGAAAGTAAAAACATGCATGCTGTGTGTACGTGTTCAGGACAAGTTCACACAGACTTTAACAATTCATAACACTTTTACGATTGAACTTTATATCATCATTGTATACACAGCGATAAATGTCAATACACTATAGACACTGATAGCGTAGTATTTTAAACACGAACATATTTCTAACATCACAAAATGACAACGACAACGTGCGATGAAACGGTGTCACAGAAGAAAGTTCGTTTATAACGCTATTTATAAACACATAGAACTAAAACACCTCGCAGATAGACAGATATTATATTAAATTTACTTACCCGTGTCGACCTTTCCGTGTCAGACAGTTTCTTCTCAAACTTCAAGCCAATACTTGGCCGCTGGTTCTGCGACAACAGTGCGTCTGCATCCGACATTTTGTCTTATTGCTTATCACGTGACCGTCATTTCCGTCAACGAGATCAATTTCTTATCAGGATTTTGATTGGATAAACCCAAGAGTAGTGAAGAGTTTTATTTTCTTTAGTGTATTTTCTTACAAAATCATAATATCATTGAACAATGCCTATTGAGTAGTGAGCTAAAATGATATAAGAATAGCAAAGGCACCACTATTTTCAAGCATTGAAGAAAAAGAAATATTTTATGGAATCTAAGGGAGACAATGCAATTTATTTGGCATACAAACTTGTTATAATTACCTCCCTTAGAACCAGATGATTTACTAGTATTGTTTAGGATGTTTTTCTGCGATTTGGATGCTGATCAAATTTATTCAGGGGTAGATCTATGTAGAAAATTAGTCCAAATAATTCAGATATGTGCTATATATCGGATACAACAGATTAATTTAACCCAACCAACTGTACATGTATGTAACAGTTTATGTACAGTGGTACTTGGCATAGGCGGATACAAGCGGGGGGGGGGGGGGGGGGCGGGCCCTAAAATCGCCAAAGTAAAGTCAATTCATTTGTTGTATCACACTAAATCACATATTTAAAGTCATTTTTGTTCTGCTTTCTGCGCGCAATTAACATTTTCACCTAACCACAGACACTTCGATAGACTCTCTGTCGCCCCGTTATTCAGGTCGAACTTTGCGATTCTGATGTATCCCTCTTTTTGCACATTGATTCTCTATTCGCTGCATTATCGTATTAAAAATCACTAAAATCGAGGAGCTACCGGGGTGATTCGCCCCCTGGACCCCCTACTGCCCTAGCAGGGCTTTGTCCTGCACCCATCAGGGGCCCTTGTGGCCCCATGGACCCCAGCTCATTTTTCATTTCACGCCCCCCCCCTAACACTAAATCCTGGATCTGCCCCTGCTTGGTGTCGTAGAGTAGCTAGATTGATTATGCAACGGAACCCTGGTCTCGATAGTTCAGAAATACTGGGTCAGTAGCACACTATATGATTACGTAACAGTTCATGCAGACCACAACACTGTTCATTCATAAAAGCCAAATTGATCACGTGATCGACTCTGTACAGCATAGTCTGTATGAAAATTGAATTAGTCTGGTTCAAAACATTCTTATGATGTGTTTCCTTTTTTTTAAATCGTAAGCCAGACTGACACATTAGCCAATCGGGCATTAATATACATGGTCACACTGATGATCCCATATAGCCAAATCGCTTAATGCATCCAATAACACCCCCCTGCCTCTAGGCTACACTTTAATATCTCTTGGACAACCTGTGATAGATCAAACTATCGAAACTTGAAATGGTCTTATTGTAATTATCCTAACCAGTTCTTACATGAGGAACCAGCAACTTCTCCACATGCGGAGGAAAATATTACAGACAACACCGTTTTCGAATCTTCATAGAAGGGTATGACCTGCCGTAACTGGGAATTAAACACAGACCATTAGGTTAGAAATCCAGCACACAAACCACTGGACGATGGCTGGCGCTAGGGAATTATATACAAGTATTTCTGTTCATTGTGCCGGCATATGATGTCTAAGTATCTGTCAGTAACAGCATCAAGTCTGTACGAAAAAGTAAAAAATTCAATGAAACTGAATGGGAAGGGAATGCATCATTACAAAGAGATGAGATATCAGCCTGATACAAAAGTCAAAATAAATGCTCAAGTATTAATTCTTTGCTGATACAGACCTTTATGCATGAATATATTACAAGGTTCTTGTGTTGAATATATCAGACTCCAAAGAAAAAATCCAGGAGGAAATCATGTATGAGCGGTACTTTAAATTTGTGTTTGTATTAGTGATTTACATCTCAAGTATATTTGTAATACTTCCCACTTCTAAAAACATACAAACCGGGCTGAATAAGGACACAAAATCAGCTGTTTAATTATGCTAATAGAAGATAAGAGGACCAGCTAGGTTAATATCTATGATCTAAAGATTCAATGTGTTGATTGTAATATTCATCACAAACACTATTATATACAGTACACATAGATTTATTTTGGTACTTTTAATCATTTACAACAATATATATATATAGCACAGAGGATTTGACTTGATCCTGACCTTTATGCATGAATATATTACAAGGTTCTTGTGTTGAATATATAAATTTCTGTGAACCAATCGTGCAAGGTCCTATAGATTTGTTTTGGTATTACACCTCGAGCATCTTCATAATACTTCTCGCTTATGAAAACATATAACCGGGGTTATTAATACAGACAATATATGAGCTGGTAAATTATGATAATAGAAGGTCTAGAGTCGGGTCAAATTCTCCGGACTACACCTTATAATACTACAGGTACATAATATCTCTGAGAGAAAAAACAACACAACACTTAGTTAGTAGAAAACAACAAAAATCACGATAGTTTATAATAAATCCCGGTACACGGCTTCTCAGACCCAATAGATAATTGTACTGTTTTGATATAGCTGTAACGAAACTCACGATACACAACATCTGAGTTATGTCCGACCGTTTTCAGTTCTGTCATAGCCATAATTTACGAAAACAGTACACTTCTAAGACGGAATTGAGAAACAGTGTCGTGGGATTACTACCGTGAAAATACTTTTATAAAAGTAACAATATGATTAGAGGCACAGTTTACAGATCTTAAAGCATAATGTGTACATATACTTCATAATTATATAACAGACAAAATTAAAATTTAAATATATTTAATATCAGTAAAGCATGGAGAGTTTGACTTGATCCTGACCTTTATGCAAGAATATATTACAAGGTTCTTGCAATGAATAAAGTAATATCAGCTGTTAAATTATGTTTATAAAAGGTAGGGTCATGTCAAATTCTCTGTACTATACCACAAATAATACAGTATCAGGTTATTTCATAAATAGTTAACAGTGTACACAGATAGTAACTGTAAAACTCCTACACAGTTACCTCCCTTGCTACATCAACACAGTAACCTCCCTTGCAACATCAACACAGTTACCTCCCTTGCTACATCAACACAGTAACCTCCCTTGCTACATCAACACAGTAACCTCCCTTGCTACATCAACACAGTAACCTCCCTTGCAACATCAACACAGTAACCTCCCTTGCTACATCAACACAGTAACCTCCCTTGCTACATCAACACAGTTACCTCCCTTGCTACATCAACACAGTAACCTCCCTTGCTACATCAACAGGAACATCCCTTGCTACATCAACACAGTAACCTCCCTTGCTACATCAACACAGTAACCTCCCTTGCTACATCAACACAGTAACCTCCCTTGCTACATCAACACAGTAACCACCCTTGCTACATCAACACAGTAACCTCCCTTGCTACATCAACACAGTAACCTCCCTTGCTACATCAACACAGTAACCTCCCTTGCTACATCAACACAGTTACCTCCCTTGCTACATCAACACAGTAACCTCCCTTGCTACATCAACACAGTAACCTCCCTTGCTACATCAACACAGTAACCTCCCTTGCTACATCAACACAGTAACCTCCCTTGCTACATCAACAGGAACATCCCTTGCTACATCAACACAGTAACCTCCCTTGCTACATCAACACAGTAACCTCCCTTGCAACATCAACACAGTAACCTCCCTTGCTACATCAACACAGTTACCTCCCTTGCTACATCAACACAGTAACTTCCCTTGCTACATCAACAGGAACATCCCTTGCTACATCAACACAGTAACCTCCCTTGCTACATCAACACAGTTACATCCCTTGCTACATCAACATAGTAACCTCCCTTGCTACATCAACACAGTTACCTCCCTTGCTAAATCAACAGTAACCTCCCTTGCTACATCAACACAGTAACCTCCCTTGCTACATCAACACAGTTACCTCCCTTGCTACATCAACACAGTAACCTCCCTTGCTACATCAACACAGTTACTTCCCTTGCTACATCAACACAGTTACCTCCCTTGCTGCATCAACACAGTTACCTCCCTTGCTACATCAACACAGTTACCTATCTTGCTACATCAACACAGTTACCTCCCTTGCTACATCAACACAGTAACCTCCCTTGCTACATCAACACAGTTACCTCCCTTGCTACATCAACACAGTTACCTATCTTGCTAGGTCAACACAGTTACCTCCCTTGCTACGTCAACACAGTAACCTCCCTTGCTACATCAACACAGTAACCTCCCTTGCTACATCAACACAGTTACCTCCCTTGCTACATCAACGCAGTTACCTCCCTTGCTACATCAACACAGTAACCTCCTTTGCTACATCAACACAGTTACCTCCCTTGCTACATCAACGCAGTTACTTCCTTGCTACATCAACACAGTTACTTCCCTTGCTACATCAACACAGTTACCTCCCTTGCTACATCAACACAGTAACCTCCCTACATCAACACAGTTACCTCCCTTGCTACATCAACACAGTTACCTCCCTTGCTACATCAACACAGTAACCTCCCTCGCTACATCAACACAGTAACCTCCCTACATCAACACAGTTACCTCCCTTGCTACATCAACACAGTTACCTCCCTTGCTACATCAACACAGTTACCGACCTTGCTACATCAAATTGTGCAACACCCAGGGAGATACATGTGAATGAGTTTGATAAACAGTACCAAGACAGTAACAGCTTTAGATCGAAAATGAGTATTAAGTGGTGACAGCACTTTTAGCTACTAAGATTTTATTATTGTTTACAAGAGCACCATATATCTATCACACTGACATAAGAGGATCTATTGATATAAACTAAAATACATGTATATTAAACGAGTTCTGGAAATTTTAATAAGTGAGCCTTAATGGCTAGCTTAATAATATGTCCTGAACAAGTTTAATATAAGTTTGTATCAATTGACATAGAGTGTATTTTTGTCTATGACACTAATAACAAGAAAATGCACACATCTTTATTGTGAAAAACACACTCTGTTATAAATGACGCAAAAAATAACTTCATTTATGGGATATAATGATGTCATTAAGGAGATAAAGTGACATCATTTAAACGTTTATACTACACTAGTGTAGTATAAGAATATACATACTCGTTATATTTACCCGGATACAATGAAAGTCATGTGCTAAAGAAGTGTACTACATACCTTACATCAGGAGCAATAATGGTTTCAAAACAATATTATACATGAACAAATTATGAGTGAATGTAAATGCTAAAATAAAATATATGAATTAAATAAAATATAATGCTTGTATTAATTCTCACAAATAAATAAAACATAGTATTAATAGCCTAAAAGTAGAGGTAGAACAAATGCTGAACATTTTGTTTTCATGATTGAACAATATATATACAGTCAACTCTCGTTATCTCGAACTCGCTTATATCGAATTTTCCGTTATGTCGAAGTTTTTTTCAAGTCCCAATTTTTCTCCTTCTTTGTCTATATGAAATCTCGAGACCCATCTCGAATTTTCCGCTCGAATTCGGCTCGAATTTTTCGTTATGTCGAATTATTTTTTGGTCCCGATTAACCAATTTGCACTTTAAATCTATTGTTCATCTCGAAGTCAGGTCGAAGTCTGATCGTATTCGACTAGCGTCGAATGTTTTTCACACTTCGCCAGTCTGAAATCTTTGATTTACCTGTAATTTTCGCGCCTTCCATTGTTGAACAAATATTTGTTTGCAACAATTTGCGCAAACATGTCATAAAGCTTCGGGTTACGTACTAACATCAATAAACATGTCATCTCGAACAATTGTTTGTAAAAATAATAATTAAAATAAAATGCATTTTCTCGAGGAGGAATACATGTACATAAATATCACAACAAGCAATTCTCACGAATATGTCATTCTTACGACCGTAACAATATGGCGGCGTAAAATGACAGAAACTGGAAAACTTGCAACTTCGATGCCGAAAATTCTATCTCGAATTTTCGTTATGTCGAAGTAATTTCCACGGTCCCGTGAAATTCGAAATAACGAGAGTTGACTGTACTTGATTCTCATTGACTTGATCCCCCTCATGGACCTGTGAACAAATGACACAAAGTGTGCATGCACATTTTACATCCTTTCCGCTACAACAATTTGTTTGGGGGCTAGAGAAATTCATATGGTCCCTACACCCCGTCCCTGAGTCACTATTGACTTGCAGCACTGATAAAAACTCGATACATCCGGATGCTACACACCTTACCAAAAGCAGGCCAAATTGCCAACATTTCGACTAAAGGTCACCAGAAATTACCATGTTTTTTTTTTAGCTTGGTAGGCCTAATTTTGGGCCCCTTTAGGGCATTGATCCTGGCCCCTTTGTTCAAATTCCTTCTATAGAAAAATTAAACTTTTTGTCGCTAAATGTTAATGCAATTCCACAGGGAATCGTACCGCAATGGCGGGTAGGACCAGTAATTTAAGTTTTGGAAAATCTATGTTCAAAACCCTCTTTAAAGGCGGCCAGCGGGCCCAAAAACCTGTGCACGACCTTGGGCCCATAATATCCTTTTGTCTTGGATGCATGTGTACCCATGACAGCAAAATTCCCGAATTTGGGCATTTAGGTCGTAAACTACGGCAGGCCGAAATGGCCATCCCGGCATTAGTACGCTTGGGTAGCGGAAAGGATTTACTTAAGGGAATATACTCTATGGGAAAGCAGTATATAACAAATACAGTTACACAATATAAAGACCATCAGATTCACAAAAGTAAAACAGATCTCACAACCAATGGTGGTTATTATTATCGTTACCATATAAATATGATATTTACCCGATCTATCGATACAGGGGCATAAAAACCTTAAGGTTAAAAGATAGATAAAAGTAAACCAATGAAATAGTATAACAAGAGGGCCCACTCACCTGTCAAAGTAGTTCATGCAGGCCCCTATGGTGACCTAAGAGATCATTTAAAACTTCTAAGAATCAAGTAAATGCATTATAGATTAGGCCAAAACTGTGACTACTTGAGACTACACCAGGTTTTTCTATGATTTGACCTAGTAACCCTTTTTTAACCCAGATGACCCAATATCGAACATGACCTAGATTTTGTTGAGATGATCATTGTGAGCCATTTTCATAAAATTAAACCAAAATTGTGACCTCTTGTGACTACACAAGGTTTTTCTATGATTTGACCTAGTGACTTAGCTTTAGACCCCGGATGACCCAATATCAAACTTGACCTACATTTTGAGACAATAGTTGTGACCGGCCATTTTCATAAAGATTAGACCAAAATTGTGACCTCTAGTGACTATACAAGTTTTTTCTGTGATTTGACCTACTGACCTAGTTTTTTACCCCAGATTACACAATATGGAACTAGACCTAAATTTTGTTGAGATGATCATTGTGACCTAGTAACATAATATTAGGCCAAAACTGTGACCTCAAGTGTCTACACAAGCAAATTGTGGACAGACGGACGACGAGTGATCACCAAAGCTCACTCTGTCACTTTGTGACAGATGTGTTAAAAAATGTTTCAAAACTATAGACAAGTTCATAGAATACCAACATCCCAGCCAATAACTTCTCAAAACATTGGTACATTGTAACCGTACTTGAGCATGGAGGATTTTATTATGTTCATACTATGTTTTTGTACCAAATATGAAGTGGAAACCTATATCTAACATGGACAGACACACGCATGGATACAGGGACGGACAGTGCATGGATACAGGGACATACATTGCATGGATACAGGGACTTACATTGCATGGATACTGGGACATACATTGCATGGATACAGGGACATACATTGCATGGATACAGGGACTTACATTGCATGGATACTGGGACATACATTGCATGGATACAGGGACATACATTGCATGGATACAGGGACTTACATTGCATGGATACAGGGACTTACATTGCATGGATACTGGGACATACATTGCATGGATACAGGGACATACATTGCATGGATACAGGGACTTACAGTGCATGGATACAGGGACTTACATTGCATGGATACTGGGACATACATTGCATAGGTACAGGCACTGAGTGAAGACAGATAGAGTGCCAAACTGTCACAAGATATTCTCGTATGAACTATGGTAAAATGCCAGTAAATGACAATGAAAAATGTTGATTATTTTAAAAACCAAATAAAAGCTCCGCGAGTCGCATGTGTCGCCTGACGAAATGCACATTTGTCATGGAAAACTATCCAGTATTGGGCTACATATCAGACTCACAAGAGTTCTCTAGTCATCTGAACTAAAAACAACAAAGCGATGCTCTGGACAAAAAAATGTCCTGATAAAATCAATCTGAAGGGAATCATTCAAACACTACACAAGCTAGTTATGATTCTTGCGCACTGCACTTCATGTCACAGCAAAGAAACATGCATTCCTATTTTTGAGTCATCAATAGTTATGGTGACAAAGTTATGCCACGGACAAGAAATGCTTATAAAATCAATCAAAGGAAAAAAATTGAAAAATGGCACAAGATAGAGTTACGGTTCTTGTGTACTGCACTTGGACTTTTGGTAAGAAACATGCATACCAATTTTCCAGTCATTCAACCTCATGGTGACAAAGTTATGCTCCGGACAAGAAATGCTAAAATTAAATCAATCTAAGGCAAATAATTAAAAAAGGATGCAAGGCAGAGTTATGGTTCTTGCGCACTGCATTTCGGCTTATTGCAAGAAACATACATACAAAATCTTGAGTCATTTGAACTTAAGGTGACAAAGTTATGCTCCGGACAAGAAATGCTCTAATAAAATCAATCAAAGGGAAATAATTCAAAAACTATGACAGGTAGAGTTATGGTTCTTGCGTACTGCACTTTGGCTTATTGCAAGAAACATGCATACCAAATCTAGAGTCATTTGAACTTAAGGTGACAAAGTTATGCTCCGGACAAGAAATGCTGTAATAAAATCAATCAAAGGGAAATAATTAAAAAACTATGACAGGTAGAGTTATGGTTCTTGTGCACTGCACTCCGGCTTATTGCAAGAAACATGCATACCAATTCTTGAGTCATTTGAACTTAAGGTGACAAAGTTATGCTCCGGACAAGAAATGCTCTAATAAAATCAATCAAAGGGAAATAATTCAAAAACTATGACAGGTAGAGTTATGGTTCTTGCGCACTGCACTCCGGCTTATTGCAAGAAACATGCATACCAATTCTTGAGTCATTTGAACATAAGGTGACAAAGTTATGCTCCGGACAAGAAATGCTCTAATAAAATAAATCAAAGGGAAATAATTCAAAAACTATGACAGGTAGAGTTATGGTTCTTACGCACTGCACTCCGGCTTATTGCAAGAAACATGCATATCAATTCTTGAGTCATTTGAACTTAAGGTGACAAAGTTATGCTCCGGACAAGCAATTTGTGACGCCGCCGCCGCCGCCGCCGCCGCCGCCGCCAAAGTAATACCTATATGTCGCCTTTTCAGGCGACACAAAAATGAACATTGGCAGGAGTTTGAGAAGGAAAGTGAAAATCTTTTGAAAGAGTGCGGACAAGACCAATTTAATCAAGTCTAGGACAATTTGGTTGCTAATAGAACCCAACCTAAATAATATACTCATTAACATTGTCAACAAGTTTAAAGGCAATCAGATGAAAACTTTTCAAATGCAACTCTATTCAATAATAATATGCTTTAAGTCAGGCTTTGATCTGAAACATCTATAATTTGAGCCAATCTCATCTCAAATATTGTCATTCATCTTTGAGGTAATTTCTATGTAAGGCTGAACTCAAAATTGGCATCACAAAACAGAGTTTATTACAGTAAAATTTAAAGAGCTCAAAGAACAAATTTATCTAAAATACAGACTCGGATTTGAGAAAACTTGCTGAGATTTCTACTTGAGATGCTTCGGGAGATTGGTGCCTACACAGGGCTGAACAAAAGTCTGACACAATGTGTGAAATGTATTCAACAAACTACAGTATTCAACTTATGATTAATCACGCATGTTAATTAAATGTATATGACACTCTATATTAACGTATGTAAATGCTTTATAAATAAGTCTTACATTTTATAAAACCTTAAAGTATTAGCTTTTAAAACAAGTTTTAATGAACAAAATCGATCGAAAATTAAATTCATATTTGATGATTTTCGACCGTTGGTTGTATTTTTATTTGGTAAAAAAAGAGGTATTTTAAACTTACTTTTACGCGGAACGGATTCTTACTCGTCGCCGTGGATTTAATAACTAGGGTATCGTGATGAATGTTGTATTAATAGACAGGCATATATCTCTGCTTCATTACAAACTTTAAATATTTAAAATCGGATAATAGATACGAAAATTATGAGGTCTTACATAAAGCAGGGTAGAATTTGACTAGTGCGTTTTACGCTTAACGCGGTAACATTGTTTATCGGCCGATCGATATGTGTAAGCAGCAGCATATTTACGTTAATATAGAGTGTCATATACATTTAATTAACATGCGTGGATTAATCTAGTAATTAGAAATAATCAATGTTTGGTTAAATTTATCACATGCTTTATGTATTTGTTAACTTTTTGTGGATTTACACGCAAATTTAATATTTTAAATTATTTAATCCTCGATCGCGAATTTATCAATATAAGTTAAAAACCGAAAATCGCAAAATAAAGCTCACGCGAATATGAAGTGATTTACAGTATATTACACATAACAACA
Source organism: Spisula solida (assembly GCA_947247005.1). Lineage (NCBI taxonomy): Eukaryota > Metazoa > Mollusca > Bivalvia > Venerida > Mactridae > Spisula > Spisula solida. The sequence continues at coordinate 27,610,834 of OX365954.1, forward strand.
AGTCCTAATCTACAACCATACAAAATTTAAAGGCCCAGTATGGTACATTTTTTTTTTTTTGAAACATATAATATTGAAATACACAAATGTACTAGAACTAGTTTAACAGTGTATATGAATAGATGGATGCATATCACAATTTCATATTCCTTAAAAACACACACAAATTGTTTACATTTAGGTGCATTCAGCAATCACGTCTTGTGACTATGGATACCAGGGTGTCATACCACAACAATTCATTCTTGATGTTACCATGGAAACCAGGGTGTCATACCACAACAATTCATTCTTGATGTTATCATGGATACCAGGGTGTCATACCACAACAATTCATTCTTGATGTTATCATGGATACCAGGGTGTCATACCACAACAATTCATTCTTGATGTTACCATGGAAACCAGGGTGTCATACCACAACAATTCATTCTTGATGTTATCATGGATACCAGGGTGTCATACCACAATTCATTCTTGATGTTACCATGGATACCAACAATTCATTCTTGATGTTACCACGGAAACCAGGGTGCCATACCATAACAATTAATTTTTTCTTAACGCTTTCATATGACGGTGGAGGTTCAGCAAAGTGGTCTGTAGGTGTGTCATACCTTAACAATTTATTTTTTCGTAAGGCTTTCATAAGAAGGTGGAGGTTCAAGAGAGCTGTCTGTAGGTGGAGCTATAAAGAGAAATTGAATGAATATGTACAGGGTGACCCATAATATGTGTTACCATAATAACCGGTTGTTATGGTTAGTCATATTATGGAACACCCTGTACAATTACATTAACTTATATTGTATCGAATCAGCATCACTAAAATAAACAGTTTGCACATACATGTATATACTCAACGGATTTCGAAACATGAAGGTTTTCAATCTAATACATTTTTAAATATTAAGTACTGTTAATATACGAGCCAGTCTCCAGGAAAACCTGCTATTTTGACAAAAATATTGACTTTAAGATTTTCCATAGTATTACAGGATAATGTTAAATAAGCAAATTGCAAAAACAATTATGTTAATATCTTGAGTTTTAAGGAAGTTACAGCTGTTTTTGTAGAGTCCCTATTTGGAGATTTTTGAGTGACGTCACAAACGTCATTCAAACGTTATTCGATGTAACTGAAATAAGTATTTCATTATAACACCATTTGATCAATTCTTGACATAAACTGTTCAAAATAGTACCAAATTCTATAATTATTTTTCACTTTTCAAAATATATATCAAAATCGAAATTGTTTGCATTCAGAGAAAGGCTACTTCTGTTTTAAACAACTAAATCTTCGTTTTTCTCAATCGGAGTACTTTTCTGAAATTGGTCACCATAGCAACAAAGTATGTGTTTTCGACATAATTCATAGGAAAATTTAAAGCTAAGGTATAGTACTATATGGGCCAATTACTTAAAATAGAATCAATAGATATGTACTTTTCCTTATTTTAGAGCTTTATAAAAATCTTGTTACATATAATAATTACATAATGTCATTATAGCAGGTTTTCCTGGAGACTGGCTCATATATTTTCTAGTTAAAAGAAATCAACAAACTGTCGTCCAATGACATTTAAGGAATACTGAGTTTGCTCAAATCTGCTGTATTTCCTTACATCTGGATATATTCTGTGCTATTGTCAGATTTACATCTCGATAAATTCTGTGCTATTGTCATATTTACATCTTGATAGATTCTGTGCTATTGTCAGGTTTACATCTCAATAGATTCTGTGCTATTGTCAGGTTAACATCTTGATAGATTCTGTGCTATTGTCAGATTTACATCTCGATAGATTCAGTGCTATTGTCAGGTTTACATCTTGATATATTCAGTGCTATTGTCAGATTTACATCTTGATAGATTCTGTGCTATTGTCAGATTTACATCTTGATAGATTCTGTGCTATTGTCAGATTTACATCTCAATATATTCGGTGCTATTGTCAGGTTTACATCTCGATAGATTCTGTGCTACTGTCAGGTTTACATCTTGATAGATTCTGTGCTATTGTCAGATTTACATCTTGATAGATTCTGTGCTATTGTCAGGTTAACATATCCATATATACCGTGCTATCGTCAATTTACATCTCGATAGATTCTGTGCTATTGTCAGATTTACATCTCGATAGAGTCTGTGCTATTGTCAGGTTTACATCTTGATAGATTCTGTGCTATTGTCAAGTTTACATATCCATATATACCGTGCTATCGTCAATTTACATCTCGATAGATTCTGTGCTATTGTCAAATTTACATCTCAATAGAGTCTGTGCTATTGTCAGGTTTACATCTATAGATTCTGTGCTATTGTCAGGTTTACGTCTCGATAGATTCTGTGCTATTGTCAGGTTTACATCTCGATAGAGTCTGTGCTATTGTCAGGTTTACATATCCATATATACCGTGCTATCGTCAATTTACATCTTGATAGATTCTGTGCTATTGTCAGATTTATATCTCGATATATTACGTGCTATTGTCAGATATACATCTCGATAAAGTCTGTGCTATTGTCAGGTTTACATCTTGATAGATTCTGTGCTATTGTCAAATTTACATCTTGATAGATTCTGTGCTATTGTCAGATTTACATCTTGATAGATTCTGTGCTATTGTCAATTTACAAGATACAAAATGTAATTATGATATGGCATACTACACTTCAACTAAGATAAACAACACACAGTAGAACTTTGATGCTTCAAACAGTTGGACCTGGAACACCCTAGAAACCTAGAACAGGTTCTTCAGTCCTGGCAAAGTGATGATGTACTAGTATAAAGTACATTCCTCAAACAGGTAAAGGCTTGAACTATTACCGGTATCTCAGTCCGAAGGCAGCTTGAGGTATCAAAGTTCTACTGTATACGTTTAATAAATGTTACACAAACCTGAAGGATTTGGTTGCATCTGGCCACCATATGATTGATAGTTGTAAGCACCAGGGGCTGCTGGGTTTTGTGCTGGATACTGACCCGGGGCTGCTGGATTTTGTGAAGGATACAGACCCAGAGCAGCTGGGTTCTTTTCAGGATACTGATTCGGAGCAGCTTGGTTCTGTGCAGGATACGGACCTGGCGCTGCTGGGTATTGTGTAGGATAATGACTCAGGGCTGCTGGGTTCTGCCCAGGATACGGACCTGGTGCAGCTGGATTTGGTGCAGGATACTGACCCAGGGCTGCTGGATTTTGTGCAGGATACGGACCCGGAGCAGCTTGATTCTGTGCAGGATACTGACCCGGGGCTGCTTGACTTTGTGCAGGATACTGACCCACAGCAGCTGGATTTTGTGCAGGATACTGACCCGGAGCAGCTGGGTTCAGTGCAGGATATGATGTTACCGTCGGATGAACATGATAATCAGCAAAAGGTTGTTGTCCAGGGTTGCCTGCAGCTACCAATGGTTGGTTAACAAGTTGTTGATTTGGTTCAACTGGGTATTGAGGTCCTGCAAAAATAATGCAAAGTAAGCTACATGAACACAGTATAGTATTACATATCCACCTAATCTTTCTTTCCTTAGCAACAACTGGGCCATGCTCTCCATTCTTTCTGAAAAAGCAACAAAGGAGCCAAGCTCTTCTTAGCCAAAACCAAGTCATTATCTCTTTAGCAACATCCAAGCTATGCTCTCCTTAGCAACATCCAAGGCTTGCTCTCCTTAGCAACAACCAAGTCATGCTCTCCTTAGCCACAGCCAAGTCATGCTCTCTTTAGCAACATTAAAGTCATGTTCTCCTTAGCAAAACCCAAGTCATGCTCTCCTTAGCAACAACCAAGTCATGCTCTCCTCAGCAATAACCAAGGCATGTTCTCCTTAGCAACAACCAATGCATGCTCTCCCTATCAACAACCAATGCATGCTCTCCTTAGCCACAGCCAAGTCATGCTCCCCTTAGCACCATTAAAGTCATGCTCTCCTTAGCAACAACCAAGTCATGCTCTCCTTAGCAACATTAAAGTCATGCTCTCCTTAGCAACAACCAAGTCATCCTCTCCTTAGCAACAACCAATTCATGCTCTCCTTAGCAAACACCCAAGTCATGCTCTCCTTAGCAACAACCAAGTCATGCTCTCCTTAGCAAAATCCAAGTCATGCTCTCCTTAGCAAACATCCAAGTCATGCTCTCCTGAGCAACAACCAAGTCATCCTCTCCTTAGCAACATCCAAGTCATGCATCGCCTGCTTCCTGTGTGAATCTCATGTATTTTTTTTCGACTCTTTAATGCAAGCAAGCATACAGAAACCTGACATAAGTTTTTTACATTATGAAAATGATCACAAATACTAGTTAAATTGCTTCATAAAGCATGCATGATATTGCCCTACAAGTAATGCACCAGTCAATATTATGCCAGCCCTTGGGAGCGGTGGGGATACAGGGGGAATTAGACAGATGATTCTTCCTGACAGGTGGGAATTAGATGACCTTATTGACTCCGAGTCCCAGGGAAAAGACTTTGGTCCGGGAATTTCTACACCGGGAAAGATGACAGTGATACTTTTATTCGTGTTTTTATTAAATTACTCTGATGAAAAACTATGCCCCACGGTGGATATATAGACAGTAAGCGTTGTCTCCAGGGTGGGAAATTAGACATCAAAGAATTGAAAATGTCTAATTCCCCCTGGGTTGCCCACTGCTCCCCCGGGCAGGCAAAATATTGACTGGTGCATAAATGGGGGTGAAAGCGGCATATAAACTTTATTTAGTCTAAAGTTCAGGTAAGGAAAATCTGCATTTTATTTAACAGCTTCTGCATTTCCATCACCAATCTCCTGCAAACAAAGGGTTCTAAGAAAGTTGGCAAGTATGATGTATACTCAAATGCAAAAGAAACTGTGCATGTTTCAAGTTAGGATTATTATGGCATTATCAGTCGTAGGCATTTCATTTTTGTATCATGAAAAGCATGCTTGTCACTTTGTCGAACAATGAACACAAGTATTCCGTAGCAGATTAAATGTTACGCAACATCCCAAAACAGGATTTTCTCATGATTTACCCGCGCAGCAGCTTGTCAAACGTGAAATCGGTCAAATAACCTCACATTCATTTTTCGCAACTCCAAGGAGTTTTCATAGCGCTATTTAAATAAAATGTGATCTGTTTTATAGGGACTTGAAAATCTGACCCTAAACGCTATATACTTTCTTTTATGGATGTCTGAAAAAATAATTTAAAACCCCATGCACAGTTTCTTTTGCGTTTGAGTATTATTATGAGTATACATTGAAAACTCAGAAATTTTCTTGAGTGATTGATTTTCGCTATATTTGTGAAATCAGTAAATCCACAGATATTAATGTGATTTTCGCTATATTTGTGATATCAGTAAATCCACAGATATTAATGTGATTTTCGCTATATTTGTGATATCAGTAAATCCACAGATATTAATGTGATTTTCACTATATTTGTGAAATCAGTAAATCCACAGATATTAATGTATGTCAACTGAAACAACGTCAGTAAGACAGAAAGTAGCTCTTCCTAAAACTTGGGAACTTTTAATCTTGCAAACTACTTCAGAATGTAGACCTCACGAAAATGTCTGATTTTACCGTATTCATGATTATAATTACCTGTTGTACTTCCTACAGTTGTGTTATATGTTACTTGTGTATTTGCATACTGTTGTTGTCGATTTCTTTGTCTCATTTTGCAGATGAATACACACACAACTAGGATACTCATCGGTATAATAGTAAACACCGATATCAGCACTGCAGAGTTAGAGGCAAATTCAGAAACCTCCTTAGTTGGAGCTATGAAAATGAAAAAAAAACAGGTGAATTCATGTACAGTAAAGCGTCACATAAAAACTACCGACCTCAATAATAAAACCACCTCAAATTTAAAACCTCTATTTTTATAGCAATTTTTACTAATCATGTTGGTTTACAAGAATACATACACTTAAGCAACAAGTCTATGGACTTTGAAAATATTTGAGGTGGTCCCTAAATTTTACCATTGCTTTCTAAGTCAGAAAGGGGGCATAATTTCAACCAGAAATTCATGCCCTCGGGTAAATTATGTCGAGCCTAGGCGCACGTTAAAAAAAAAGCACCAACTTAGACGTGCCAAGTTACATCTACATGTAATCCCACCAATGATCTGTACAAACTTCAATTTGACCTTTGACCTCCATCACTGACCTTGACTTTTGAGAGAGGATCCTGGGTTGCTCATGACACTTCGATTAATAAAGGTTAACATTCATGCCAATAATAAGTAAGATTGGTCAATGCATGACAAAGTTATGGTCCGGACAAGCTTCAATTTGAACTTTGACATCCAACTGTGACTCCTAGGGTTGGGCATGACACTCCGCCTCAAGGAGGTTAACATTCATACCAATTATAAGTAAGATTGGTCAATGCGTGACAAAGTTATGGTCCACACAAGAATATAAATTTGACCTTTGACCTCCAATTGCGACCTTGACCTTTTAGATAGGAACCTAGGGGTTGTGCATGACACTCCTCCTCATGGAGGTGAACATTCATGCCAAATATAAGCAAGATTGGTCAAAGCATGACAAAGTTATGGTCTGGACAAAATGGGAGGGACGGAAGCACACACATACACCAAAAGTGGCGACTAAGTTTTGCTCACCGCAAGCGGGCTAGACAACAAAATGCTTGACAGAGTTGCCTACCCCTGTGTAGAGGTTGTCGTCCAAATGGTAAAAAAATGTGCAAAGTATCAAAGCAATAAGTCAATGGACTTTGAAATTATTTGAGGTGGCACCTAAATTTTGAATATGGATTTGTAATTGGAAAAACAATATTTAAATGAAGAAAGTCATCTCTTATATCTTGTCAGAAAAATGGAGAGTGTATGGAGCAAAGGGTTAAAATAAAACCGTACAATAACTTGGTAATTCTTTAGTATAGACGTAAATGTAGGCACTTTCTGACTTGTCAACATGCTTATCATCCTTCTCATAAACAATGAAGAATGTAGAGACGTATGGAAAACATTCATTATCGTACGACTCGAGATAATTCATGTCACAGTCCAGCTCCTGTAAAATAAGAAATAGTGTCATTAAACCTCAGCAATCCTTAAACGTATATGCCAGCTGATCTCTTAATATCTGACATGCCTAGCAGGCGCCGGATTAACTTGACTTGGTTATAAGGCTTAATCTTCCTTTCAGTCTTAAATTGTCTTGAGAAGATTTTAAAGGCCCCAGTATTATAGCTGCTGAGCCCTAACATGTAGATTGATAAAAAATGAAACTTAAAAATGGAACGAGAAAATAGAATACAAAGCAAAACTTACGCCATCATTGATTGAGTCAGCCACAAAATACTTTTGATACATAATTCTTGTACCACAGTTCAGGTCTAACGTCAGTGGTCGGACACAAATCTGGTAATCATTTGTATTGGTTAGGGTGAACTTTATCTCACAGTTAGAGTCTCTCTGTAAAATGTGACCATCATATCTCAATTTTGTGGACTTGACGGCGGGCATTGTGATCTCGTTCCCACATAGATCTGTGATATCAGTAGTCTCTGCTACAAAATTATTAACAAATATACAAATTATGTAACATATTCAATAATTTCATACAAATTGTGCATCAAATTTTTATGCAAATCAAATTTTGAAAATTAAACTGCCAAATTTTGACCACAATTCTATAGCCAAGGTATTAAATGTAACAAAAATTACTTGACATGACCTCATAGGCGTTGGTTTACTTCAAAAAGTTTAAACAAATTGTCTTCATACTGAAGAATGGCAATCTTTGACATACCAACAATGGTATTAGATAGAGCAAAGACTGCTCCTATAAATATCAGGCAAACACACTCCATCATTCTGACGTCTAATTCAGAAAACTTGGTGATTTATGAAATACCACATCTGAAAAAAGAAGTTATTAGAATTTAGACTAGTATCACTGTGTTGAATATATATAATGGAATACAACAAGCACATGGTCCAAAATAAGCAAAAGTTAGGACTTGTGCATCTAAACTGCTGTTGCCATGGCAACAACCACATCGTTTTTAAGTAACCAATTGTAATTCATAACATTGATATTGCATCATTAAAATATATAAAGAAACATTTGCTTGTTTTTCAAATAAAATTGATACAGTACAGCATTTTGAAAACACCATATAAATTTCTCAATAATAACAGCCACAGATCAGCGTTTTTATTGCCTCAAAATATAGTTTATATAGGGGAGATCACCATTTTATAAGCAAAGTACCCATCGGTAATCTATTAGATGAATGAACAATGAAAGTCTGCCATTCACCAATAGCTAGCTGATGGGCAAATTTACATACGAACAACACTGTATACAAACATGATCTCTCCTATTCTGAAGACATTAACAACAAGGTGACTGGCATTCCGGGTATCTCTAAGGCAGTGTCTAGTCGTCTGGCACCGGACGACTAGACAGCGAAATTGGTCGTCCGTCAGTGGACTACTAGCAAACGCTACGAACATTGGCTAGAAAACTGTCATTCTATTTCTACGCATTATGCATCTACCTTATAATAAAGGTTATAATAAACTACGAATATAGGTAAGACATGTCAATGCCTTATCTGCAACCATTTTGTAACCTCCCGTGTATCTCCGTATATTGTCCGCCATAGTATAAACTGGCACGAATGAATGCGGAAATCGCTGTCGACATGAGATCTATATATAGTGCAAAAAATATCCAAGTAGATTGAAATGGTAATGCTGTGTTAAAGTGACATACAGTAGTATTATGCTATGCTCATTATGATAAGTACATGTAGTAGGTAATAGAGATGTAGAAGAAATGGTGTCACAAACAAAGCTAATGTGGCAATTAATTATTTTTCATTCGCAGTTTTAATGACACATATATACAAAACAATACAATTTACAATTGTAATTTTTATTTGTTTTCATTTTAAATAGAACAACAACACCATGATAACATTTATAAACGGCAACATTGTTTTCACACTATTATATAACCAGTGACATTCCAAGCTGCCAATTACCTTACACAGCAATTTCATTTTTTCAACATGAAGTAAAATACTTTCACAATCCTCATAATACTGTAATTGAAACATTCTTTGTTCCCTTACTACTTCTAGCTCTATTTCTAATGTATTTCTAATACACAGCTGCACCTTTGCTATTTGTCGCGCTTTATAAAACCCGACAGCGATTTCCGCATTCATTCGTGCCAGTTAATACCATTCCAATATGGCGGACAATATACGGAGATACACGGGAGGTCACAAAATGGTTGCAGATAAGGCATTGACATGTCTTGCCTATTTTCGTAGTTTATCATAACCTTTATTATAAGGTAGATGCATAATGCGTAGAAATAGAATGACAGTTCTCTAGCCAATGTTCGTAGCGTTTGCTAGTAGTCCACTGACGGACGACTAATTTCGCTGTCTAGGACGACTAGCCACTGCCTATCTCTAAATGTGAAGTGTGTCAGCCAAGATTGATTTACACAAAGATCTAAATATACATGTATATTTAGGTCTTTGGTTTACAAAATAGAGAAAACTATGACAAACAAACTGTCTATCTCAGCGAAAGAGAACAAGGTTAAGTTAACCGGTATGATAGAATCCGATTACTGATACCATCCGGGTACTGTTCTGATCCGTGTATAAATAATGTCAAAGAGACAATGTCTTGTCTTCAAATTAAATAACGACCATTTCACAACCGCCATGTGAACAATCATTGGCTACCATGAGTGAATAACTATAATACCTGCGTTTCCCAAAATTGATAAAAACTCGGCAAGTTTTACACCGATTTATCGATTATGTCGAAATTCCTGCTGGATTGACCAGTTGACCGGTCATAACCCAATTACTGAATTAGTCGATCTCCCCATCCCGATTTTGTGTCTTGTTTCATGGCAGTGATATAACTATGGTATGTAAATAAATCGTCTCTTACAGACATCGAATATTAAGTATCTTGTGATACAACATTTTCTAGTTTACTTACAATCAACGAAACGAAAGTAGACCAAATCATGCTAAAACCCGGACTAGCCGACTGTGAGTGTGCCTAAAGTACGTAAAGTAGCGTAAAGTGGAGTAAGGTGGAGTAAGGTGGTGTAAGGTGGCGTAAGGTGACATATAGGAGGGGTTATAACGATTTATAAATGTTTAAAAATCTATTTATTTCGCATATTATATAAATACGTTGATTTAAACAACTCTGGACCAAAGTTTGTAAAAAAATCATGTAAAACATCCCACGTAAGGTGGCTCAAGCTGGCGTCAAGTAGCGTAAGGTGGGTTAAAAACAATTAATTAGTGTCTTAAATGCTTATGAATTTCATATACATATTATATTGAATTACTTATATCTGGATAGAATATGCATTTGTTTGATGCAGAGCATGTCAGTAACGTCGCGTAAGGAGGTGTGGCATTAATAAAAATCATGCAAAGTATTTCTGTAAAATGGCGTAAGGTGGCGTAAGGTGAGGTCAATAAGTGACATAAAAGCTATAGAATAATGCATTAAATGCATATTAAATGCATATCAAATGCATGTATATGTATAATTATATTGAATTACGTACATGTGTATTTGTAAAATATGTATTTGTTGGATGCAGAAGATGGCAGTATCAAGTCTCGTAAGGTGCCGCAAGATGGGATAATGTGTAGCGTAAGGTGGGATATGTCGATTGATTAATGTGGTGAATGCACTCTAAAATCATATACTTACGTACACCTGGAAATAATCAAGCAATTGTTGGACGCAGAACATGTCTGTAAGGCCTGAGTGGCCTCCGTAGCTCAGTGGTTAGGGCTCTTGTCGTCTAATCTGGCGACCTGGGTTCAAATCCGGTGGAGGCACACATATGCCTGCCATATTTCAGCAGAAAGCGGACTGGCAAAAAAGGCTTGTGTATTTGCTTTTATTTATCCTCGCCACCGGAAATCCATATGGGCGAGGCCCCCAGAAGATGTTAGTCACTTTAGTTCTTGGGGGATAGTGCATGATACAGAAGATGCCCCGGTTCCAGAAGCATCCCTGGTTCTTTTACGTGCCGATGTAAAGCATCATACACAGGATCTCGTCCGAAAGACTGTTAGTAAGTTTAGTTATGTTAGGTGGGAAACACTGAAAAGCATTTCTGTTTTTGACCGTCTGGAGTAGGGATAGAACCCACAACCTTCAGATCAGCAGTCAGTAGCCCTTACCACTAGACCACTTTTCCACCTATAGCAAAATTGCTATGCTCGGCAATTTTTAATATCATAGGGTAACTGAATTAATCAATCAAGTCAATTCAAACAAATAATATTGTTTATATCTTCATCGTCAATAATACTATATAGTTCTGCTAGTCGGTTCATCAAAAGTGTTGTGTGATAATCCTATCAACTTATAGCAATCACAAAATATCACACCTATTAAAGACACTGCGCGTGTCACAACTATGTATTGTCTTTTTTTTTTTTTTTTTTATATCCATTCAGCACTTCGTTAATCAAAAGGTGTGATAATCCTATCAATTAGTTTTAAATAAAACACACTATTTAAAGCATCACAATCTTTTTCCTATATTAACAGTCAACGGAAAGTTGCAACTTACGTTACTTAAAACTTATACATGTATCTACGGTATAAGATATGCACAGTAAAATACCACAGGTGTGTACGCTTATGCCTGAACTTAAGGTTTTTGTGGGGAACAATAATATATAAATTGTCAATCTATGAGGATTTGATAATTTCTAACTTCCATCTATGTAAATACAGTAACATGCGGTCTGCACATTATACAGAACATACATTCATTCAAACTTGTATACAGTAGCGTGTGGTATGTACAATATACAGTAGCATGCGGTATGTACAATATACAGTAGCATGCGGTATGTACAATATACAGTAGCATGCGGTATGTACAATATACAGTAGCATGCGGTATGTAAAATATACAGTAGCATGCGGTATGTACAATATTCAGTAGCATGCGGTATGTTCAATCACAGGAATTTGCATTTATGATTTCACCTCGGAGCAGACGCTCAATGGAGTCGACGCCATTTCAAAACTCCACTAATATTGGCTTTAAAAGCCGATATTAGACGATTATCGGTACCGATCGGTTGAGATGCGGATATATTCTGTATAGTTATTAGCCCCTTTAACTTCCCAAATCATATGTTTTAACTGTCAAGTTGGTATAGAGAAAATATTTGTATGATAATAGCTCGTGGGATACAATCGCATTGCATTCCTATATTTTAATACAGGCTGTACAGTAGGCCTAGTGAAAAAAAAATCTTTTTTTTTTCAATTTATAAATGAAAGTTCCTGTGGTTCAATATACATGCGGTATGTACAATCACGAAGTTTAATCAAATTAATTAACGTGCGTGGTACAATATACAGAATCTTGTGGTAACTACAGTCGATACCAATAATATCGATAACATATTAAATTGTATGTACATAGATCTACATGTATATATGAGGATATCATTACAACATAAACTGTTTCAAATGTTGACCACACCATCGGGTTCATGTAGTTGATAGTTAATATCGGGATCGATGTAACAGTAATCTATGTGAGTGAATACTATGTAAATTTGTTTGTGAATATCTTTTTTTAATACCGAGCATAGCATCAAGCATATATTAAATTATATAAGTCATATGCCACCTTACGCAGTCGTACGCATGCCATCAACCCATTATAATTCAAGAATTGTTAGACCACCTTACGTCACTTTTACAAAAACGTTTCGCTTTAACTTACGCGTGATGTTACTGACATGTTCTGCATCAAACAAATGCATACTTTTCTAAGTGTAATTAATTCAATATAATAGACATGTTTGTTAATGATACTATGTGCTTTCAATACATTTTCACCAGTTATAATCCCACATTACGCCACTTGAGTCACACCTTACGCCACCTTACGCCAATTTACAGAAACGCTTGGCATGCATTTTATTAATGCCACCACCTCCTTACGTGACCTTAGTGACATCTTCTGCCTCAAACAAATGTATTTTTTCCATACATACATAATCCAATAAAATATAGGTTCAAGGTTTATTAGCAAAATCGGCAAATAATATGCCTTTAGCCAATTTACAACAAATATATACATATAACATGACCCGATCTTGAGCGACCTTACGTGGAAAGTTTTACTGGAAAAAAAACAAAATTGTGTCTATGGGTGTTTAAATTAACGTGCTTATTTAATATGTGATATACATACTTTTGTAAACATTAATCAATCGTTTTAACCCCTCTATATGCCACCTTACGCAACCTTACGCCACCTTACGCCACCTTACTCCACTTTACTCTACTTTACGCCACTTTACGTACTTTAGGTACTCCGCGTCCGGCCGACTGTATGCCGTTTATACGAGCGTATTATTCTAAAACATCAGTTTCCTCAAGTGCCGTACTCGCCTGTATCTTATCATTGTTATTGTTCATACCATAGCTAGCGTATCAAATAAATTACAGATAACATCCTTTTAAATGGCTAGTTTTAATCCAATTAATGACTAAGTAAAATGTGTGAATGGTTTTTATTATGTTATTTATTATAAGCAGGGCCAAAGACCTATCACGGTCTGCCAAATTATTGATATTGGTATTTTACATAATCATATGGAAGCAAAATGCAAAAAAGTGTGCTTGTATCCTATTTTTTAACGAAGTTATGACTGTTTTTGGGGAGGATCTGTTGTCTAAGAGCTTTTGTACTTGACATCACAAACGTCATTATAATTCAGACGTTATTTGGCGTTTCTGTATGTAATACATTTTTCATAAACAACTGTTACAGTATTTGATCATTTTTTGACATAAACTTTCCAAAATGGTAATCACATTTTAGATTTTTTAGAATTGTAAACGAGCTTATTAAAGTAGCATGTGAAAAATGCTATTACTGTTTTAAACAGAACAGTTGATAACCATAGCAACGAAATAAGTAATTTCAACATAATTGATGACAAACTTTAAATCTACATGTACGAGTAAAATGTTGTACAGGGCGTCCCATAATTTGTGTTCCCATTGCAACCGAATACCATGTGAAATGCTTGATCTTACATAAATAACATAAAGCTAATGTTTTATTACCGCGAACTTTTTTTTAAAAAAACTGTAAAAAATTAATACCGTTATCACCCTGTGTAAAAAAATGTTCAAGAAAATACTGTTAAAATGTACTACCACCCTGTGACAGTAAAACATTGTTCAGTCACGTGGTATCATGGACGTTACAGCTAAATGTTCCCTGTTTGTCTATGGGAAATTAACATTACGAAAAAAGTAAGGGGTAATAACATATAACGACATTGACATATACGAATGGAACGTTTTATTCAATATAAAACATGATTATATTACTATCAATTCAACACGGGAATCAAAATGTCATTTTTAGATAAAATCTCATAATGAAATCAATATTGAATTTGTCTCCCAAGTTCGATATAGCTAATAACGCATTGCGTGATATCACGCATGTTAATTTAATTAACATGCGTGGTGATATAACCAATTCAATAGTGTTCATAAACAAAATAGTATATTAATTTGAAAGTTTAATTAATCTGTAACAATCTGAAAACTTATGAGGATTGCAATTGCTTTGGTGACTAGTTACACGGTATGAATCCCGACACACTGCTTTTCAGTTCCGTGAGAGAATTGTTCTTTTTTCATATGGCTCTGACGGAACTGAAAACCAATGTAACACTCAGGATTTGCTTTCAAATGCCAGTTTGCTTAAGCCAATAAAACACATGCTTCGTCACGTGGCAGTCACATCACCCAGTGGTAGCAAACCCTCACGTGTATTTATTGATCACTTAATGTATCTTAATAGGGATGCTTTTAGTCATTATTGAAATCACGATTATCCGAGAATAGTGTGAATAATGTAGTTTTATTATTCTACTACTTGCTCTACGTTATAATTATATGGACGTCATTCTGAAATTTATCGAACAATTATCTCACCTTCAAACTCAATCTACACGACACTAAATACAAGCAATTACCATAACATGATTAAAACACACAACAGAAAATAGATTTCACAGAAGTCAAAACATTGCTAGGTGTCCATGTTGACCACAAGTTAAGCTGGGCCATCCAAGTTGAACATATACTTTTATCTGGCGGTTTTAAATTATGTTGCATATATCAAAATGATAGCATAATGTACGTGTTAAGTGGTTGATTGAAATCAGAAACACCCTAGAAACCTTTTATATGTTTGTATACGAAACTTACCCTTCTACAAGGAATCAGCAACTTCTCCACACGTGGAGAAGAATGGTAAGACCTGCCATGACCAAGAATTCAAGTTTGTCAAACCGACCGAACCACCCATGGAGGAGGTTGACTATCCGAACTTGTTCCAAATCAAAAAAATGCGGAACGCATCGAGAAGCTGGATGTGTTTCATTCAAAGTAAATACTAGTAATCAAGAAATAAAAAAAACATGTAAAAATAATGATTCTAAATTCTCAATAACGTAACAATAAAAAGGCCTGGGCCCTCTCTCTACTTTTGGGGATCTGCACCTGGGCCTTTTCGCGTCATTCTCTTCTTCTTCTTCCAGTGGAGTTCATAATCCTCTCTGGGGCATCGTCACACAAATAAAATTAAAAGGTGACGCAAATATATTTTAATACATTGTATTTTCAAAATTTAATTTGCATAAAAAGAATTGATGATTTGTGTAAAATTATTGAATAGAAGTCTATGTTATATAATTAAACTGGTAGCTGATTCTACCGACATCATAGATCTTTGTATGAAATTATTGAATACATGTATGTTATATACTATATGATTAACTTTGTAGCAGAGGAGAATACAAATATCACAGATCTATGTGGGGATGAGATCACAATGCCCGCCGTCAAGTACACGAATTTGATGTATGTTGGTGACATGTTACAGAGAAACACTGACTGTGTAATAAAGTTAACCCTAACAGGTCCAAGCGATTACGAGATTTGTGTCCGACCGCTGGGGTTGCACCTTAACTATGGTACAATAATTATGTATAAAAAGTTTTCCGAGGCTAGCTCCATCAATGATGGCGTAAGTTTTGCTTTTTATTCTGCTTCCTTCTTCCATGTTTTTGTTTTGCTTTATATCAATCTATGACTTGTGTTAGGGCTAACCAGCTATGATACCTGGGCCTTATTCTCAAGACAATTTAAGACTGAAAACAAGATTAATCCTTATTGCAAAGTAAAATTAACCCGTGCCTGATGGGTGTGTCTGATGTTAAGGCTGGCATTTACAAATATTTCTAAAGAAAATTTAAGGATGGTCGACGTTTAATGACACTGATTCTTATTTTACAGAAGCTCAGATGTGGCATGAATTTTCACGAGTCCTACGATAATGAATGTTTTCCATTCGTCACTTCACCCTTCATTTTTTTTGGAAGGATGCTACATATGATCACACGCCAGAAGGTGCCTACATTAACGTCTATGCCGAGAAAACAATAGGATATTGTAAGCTTTTAAATTACCCCTTAGTTCCATACACTCTCTATTATTCTGACTAGAGATGATTTTCCTTTTTTACATATTGTTTTTTAAGGATGTTTGAACGGTTTGGATCCACATTCAGATGTTGTTAAACGTTTGCCAGGAAGTTAAGTAATCTATTCTGACACAAACTATGATGCGAACACACTAAGTTATATATTTTCACACTTGTTCACTATCTTGACCACAACCTCTACACAGGAGTAGGTAACTCTTTTAGGCCTTTTGCATGATATTATGTATTATGTTAACCATCATGATCAGTTAAAATTGCTATGAAAATAGAGGTTTTAAAATTGAGGTTGTCTTATAATTGAGTTGGTCTTTACGTGATGCGTTAACGTACTTGAATTCACCTATTTTTATTTTCAACCTTACAGCTTCGGAGGGTTCTGATACCTCTAACTCTGCAGTGTTAATATCTGTGTTTACTATTGTACCGATGATTATCGTAATTGTGTGCGCGATCTTATGCAAAATGAGACAAAGAAATTGACAACAACAGTATACAAATACACAAGTAACATATAACACGACTGTGGGAAGTACGTACACCTGGGTACTGTTTTATCAAAGCACTTACGAAAATATTAAAGTTACGATCAAATTTAAATTCTTTATAATTCATTAACAACTGCAAATTGGTGATGGATATGGTTTGTAGTTGTTCATTAACTGAATTATTATTAGTATTGCAGCTCCATTTACCACACTTTATAATTGTAAACAAATGATAAATAATTGAAATTTGATCGTAAGTTTACGATTTCCGTAAGTGCTTTGATAAAACAGTACCCAGGTAATTACATACATGAATACGGTAAAATCAGAAATTTTCATGATGGTCAAAATTTTGCGAATTAGTCATTCTGAAGTAGTTTGCAAGCCTTGACTAAAAATTCCCAAGTTTTAGACTTTAGAGAGAATTACTTTCTGTCTAATTGACGTTGTTTCAGTTCACATACATACATTTCTGTGAATATAGTAAAAATCAATCACTCATGAACATTTCTGAGTTTAATAATCATGTACAGGTCGACACTGGGATCGAGTCGATCAAGTATATAATGTATATAATTTTTCAATCATGAACATAAACATGAAATATGTTAGTCATGTGTTATTCCTCAACTTTTAGACTATTTATATGTGTTATACCTCAACTTTTAGGCTATTTATACTATGTTATATTTATTTGTGAGATTTAATAAAAGTATTACTTTTTTAACACGTACATTGAATTTTAGTATTTTTACATATTATAGTTAAAATTGTTCATGTATAATACTGTTTGTAAACTGTTATTGTCGTATAAAGATGAAGCTCTCTAGTTTCAAATATGTAAATATATTGAAACGTTTGTCCATTATTAATGAAATTATTGTCATTTCATTATTAATGAGGATATTTTTATTTTAATAGTTTTACATATTTAGATACAAAATGTACTAGCTAAAGAGTTTCTTCTTTATAATGATACAATCAAATATAGACTTGATTAGAAAAAAATAAACAGGTATATACTTAAATACATTTTAGTTCATTTTCCTTTCCGAAACATGAGTCACAGTTTTAATCTTTTTGCTTAGTACATGTACAACGTGTTCAAAAAGCAGTTACATTTATACATGTAATAAGACTATCACATAAGAGTTAAACCTGGCCATTAACTGCACTCCAGGACTAAGTGCACTCCAAGTGCACTAGTATCGCACTAGAAGTTTAAAAATAGTGTACTCCGTGTGTACAAGGTTATCAAGGTTAATTTAAACAGTCCTGTAGAGCCGTGGAATTCGAGTTCATTTCAAAAACACAGCTCACACTTTCCAATAAAGGGTTATATTTCTTTAATAATGGAAGGATTTTCAATATACGTAGGGCGATCCAGAAATAATAGAGCGTTTTCAAAATCATTGAGAAATATCGATGGGTTGGCGGAAAACTATTGTAACTCCTATATAAAACATATAGTCCGGCCCCAAACCCAAAATGCCTTGCATTGGAGTATAAAGTTTTTTTCTTTGCTGATTTCAGTAGACAGTACCTTTCGAATGGAATTTCTAACGGGTGACATTGTGTCACCCTTGAGCATTTTGAGAAAATTGGGATAAAAGTTCCAAAATATAAACGAAACTGCGAATTTTCGGAATCGGTGTACTACATTCTTATTTATAATCATATTTTACAATAAATCACATGTATATGTAGTTATTAAGTTGCAGTTGAAGACTGCAATATTTTAGTGCCGTGCATTTATGCAAAAGGAGGTATTTTTGGTGTAAAACGTTAAAAAGTGCGTGAAAAAGTGCGAATTTTCGGAATCGGTGGACTTTAACGTCATAAGCCATTATATTTGGTAAATAATCGTTGTGATTGTTTAAAAGTGACTTGCGATGACGATATTAAACACCTTAAGCTAGTTTTAATTTTGGGGGTAAACACTAAAGAATATAACGGAAAGTGCGAATTTTCGGAACTGATTGACTTCAATGTCATGGATCATTTTATTTGGTAATTACTATAATATGATCTATAGTAATGTGTTATTAATGATAACAATAATCTTTAATCATGGTATGGTGCAAAATATATAATTTTTGGATAGAACATACACAATTGTCACGAAAAGTATGATTTTTGGGAATAAGTTTACTACGTACGCTGTTATAATTAATTTAACTTGATAGTAAATCACTGTGAGTGGTACATATCAATATGCAGTTCAAGTTATCTATCATCTAATGCCACGCTTTAAGCTAAATGCGATGTATTTGGGTAAAACATTACTAAAATTGTATGAACATTTTTAATCTACGGACAAGTCAGATTTTATTTCATAATGCCATTGCCGGCCTTATTATTATTTATATACTCATCAACACCAAGCCCACCATTATTGAACATACGAGGTACCCATTAGAACCAGATAAATGCATCGTGCCCTATAGAGTACCTACCATCACTGAGTACAAGCTTGCCAGGCCGAGTAGGGTATTATAACCAACAGTGAGTCCACCATTCAATGTCCTATGAGTACAAACAATCTAAGACCTACTGTAGAGCCCTTACCACCATTTAATAAAGCCATGACAGTAAAAACGTTAACCTATACATAACCATATGTCGAGTGGCATTGTAGGTTATTCTTGCTCAGAGAAATAAAGCAAAAATGGTGCAGAGTGGGATCGAACCCGGAACCTCTCGATCCCAAAGCGTGCACCCTACCTCTAGGCTATTCCTTGCTTAATTCGGATACATACATGACCTGAAACAGCCATTCCTTGCTTTAATTGGTACCCAACACAGTTTACAACTGCTCTTTGTTGCACTGTGGGGTACTAATTATATAACATACACTTTATTACCTTTATAGTGTACCACTGATTGCCATTGTGATGTATGACCCACTGACCAGAAACTTATAGATTATAAGGTAAGGCCATATATAGAGTTGTTTGTCTGGTCGAGTGCCAGTCATATGATCGTATGGATTAGTAACCTTAATTGTACTGCTGTGAACAGCCATTCCTTGATCTATTTGGGATGTTCTGACTCTACATGGCACAGTTTCGACTTGTTTTGTGATGTCTAAAACTGTCATTCCAGACTTTATATGGCATTGAACACTGCATAGAAAAGCCATACTATGCTATTATGATACCTTACACTGCTGTGAACAGGTATTCCTGGTTCTATGAGGGTGACAAAACACTGCCTGGTTTACCAGTATAGTCATTCCTAGCGGGATATCATATCAACTACTGCGCCTGACGCTGCTATTGGTTTGATTACTGTTTCGGGTACTCAGCACTATAGAGAATTCATTACTGGCTCTATTAAAATCTATATTTGCCTTGCGCAGCACCATCTCCTAGTCTATATGCGATAACACATACTAATTAATTGCTAGTAATAGTTATTTGTGTAACTTACACACAGCTAGAATAGTCATTTCTATGACCCGGATACATATCATATAAAATTATAAATATCTATAATAAAGTCTACGGATTCCAAAAATCACTTTTTTCTTTTATATTTTATAGCATTTTTCCCCCAATATATCATATTCATCTCAATAACATTACACATGTATAGGTTTGATATCTTAAACTCTACATGTTAATAACTACATGTTGCTTGGATTTACGATGAAATAAAACGATAAAAGACTGTGTAGTCTACCACCTCGAAAAATTCGCCCTTTTTCTTTATATTTTGAAGTTACAATGTATACCCCAAATTATCACATTTGCACAATAGCCGAATTAAGGACGTTTAGGAACGTGATATCAAAACTGTAAGGTTATTAACACCATTCATGTTGATTAATTACACAGAAAAGATACATGACATTGTACCTGGTCTACCTATTCCAACAAAAATTTCTTCTATACATGTTACGATGTACTATTTAATGTTTTACCCCAGAAATACCACATTTTGTATCATAGGTTAGCTTAAAATGTTTGATATCTTAATGACAAGTCACTATAAAATCACCACAGCGATTATTTACCAAATAATATTATAATGGCCAGTGACGTTAAATTTCACCGATTCCGAAAATTCGCATTTTTAAAAGCACTTTTTAACGTTTTACCTCCAAAATACAACATTTTGTACCATAGCCTAGCTTACGGTGTTTAATATCTTCATCGCCAGTCACTATAAAACTATCACAGCGATTATTTACCAAATATAATGGCTAATGACGTTAACGTCCACCGATTCCGAAAATTTGCACTTTTCCATGCACATGTTTACGTTTTACCCCAAAAATACCTCCTTTTGCATAAATGCACGGCAATAAAATTTTGCAGTCTTCAACTGCAAGTTAATAACGACATATAAACGTGATTAATTATAAAATATGATGATAAATAACAATTTAGTTCACCAATTCCAAAAATTCGCAGTTTAGTTAATTTTTTGGAACTTTTACCCCAATTTTCTCAAAATGCTCAAGGGTGACACAATGTCACCCGTCAGAAATTCCATTCGAAAGGTTTTGTCTACTGAAGTCAGCAAAGAAAAAAACTTTATACTCCAATGCAAGGTTCAGTCAAATTTCGGGGATTTCGGGCCGGACTAATAAGGAGTTACAATAGTTTTCCGCCAACCCATCCATATGCGAACTATCAAAGCAATTGGTAAAATATATTAAACATTAAATTACCATGTACCATGAAGGAGGACATTATGATGACACAGTTTTTTAACGGACAACCACACTAAATATTATTTTTTCTTATATAGTCGCCCTTACATTAAAAACAGCTCTGATGTAACTGCTCCAATTGTTTAAATGTCTCGCTGTACCACTGTTCACAAAATGTTTACAATGATGTTAGAAATGACTCTAACCTTGAAGCGTCGATCCGTGTACGAACGTTGTCTATCAACGTCAAACTACATTTTCTGTGACTTGACCTGTTTTTACGTTTTAGTTCATATATCCGCCATCTGTGAACAATGTCATCACGATTGACTGGTGGATGCCACTACATTCAGCCTATTTCATCATTTCAATTGTTTGCATTGTTGGTTTTCCCAATTTATAACATAATTTGATAATCGCGCGCTTTCTTGTTTATGGCGTCGTTTCATCCATGAGGCACTTCGATAAATACATTATTCAGTTGTGATCACAAACATACAACGATTGCTTCATAAGCCTACATGCACACGTCAGTGACATCAAAGTAATGCCACAATGTTTGCCACTATTATTCATCGACTGGTTACTGTTATATTCACCTTTTTTTTGGTAATGTTAGTAATCAAAATTAACAGTGTCAGCCGTCTATGTGTTACATGGTTTCTATGACAACGTTTTGTATGAGTTTCACCGACAGCAACTAAAATCTGTTTCTGCCAGTATATAGAGCATAAAGCGCTACGCATATGATATAAATTTCATTTAAGTGCAAGCGTTGAGTACTAAGCTATGAGCAAAGTCCTATTATATCTGGATCACCCCTCGTATTCACATGTTTAGAAATTATAGAGCTTCATCTTCAATTTGATACCAATATCATAAAAATTCTATTAAATAATGAAAACTAAACTCCTAGGGCCGTGGTCCGATACCAACTTTAGTTGACATAATTTCAAATATTTTTATGTATTTAGAAACTAGAAAACTTCATGTTTAATTTGATAACAATAATCTAAACACTTGCTTATAAATAAAAAATAAACCGATAGGGCCATGAAACCACATCCTTTTTATACGCCCGTTGAAAACGGGACGTATTATTCTTGATTAGATAGCATACGTCCGGGGAATACACATTGTCCGGGTTTTATGGTCGGGTTTTAGCTTGGTTTGGTTTACTTTCGTTTCGAAGATTATACGGTGAGTCAATTTTTCTCGAATGTTGCATATTACATGATACTTAATGTTTGATGTTTGCATTCTTATTTGTAAGTTATCATTTATTTACGTAATAATTTATATTCATGGTTAAGGTATCAGAGGATAATTTATAGTGAGATTGAGCATGTTTTTTTAAAAAGCATTTTATTCTTAAAATTGAAATGTGTTGGGTACAGTTAGCATTGTATTATGATGCACTACATGTACTCTTGAAGTTCAACCCAAAATAAATATTGATAAAGTGAATTTATTGAAGCATGACAGCATTTTTATTGCAAATCTTACTCGTTAACAAACAAAGTCAACATGGCATTAAGAGTCAAAGTTTGTTGTTGGGGACATAGCCAATAGTATAAGGAACAAACTCTTACAAAGAAATAATTATGAAACAAATTCATGAACTTGTATCATGCAAAAAATCAATGATCATCAATGACCTTGCAAACCGAAAGTAGAAATATGGCAGAGTTTCTTGAATATCTTTCAAAGTATACATTTTTCAGTCTTAAACTAAATAAGAGTTTGTTTCCTAGGGTTATATTGTAAAAATGATATACATTTTAGCAAGTACCGTTGGGCAGTTTTTGTGTTTGACAACGAGCAAGATTTACAATGAAAATGCTGTCATACTTCAATAAATTCACTTTATTAATATTTATGTTTTGTTTAACTTCAAGGGTATATGTAGTGCATAATGCTATGCGTACTGTACCCATCAAATATCAATTTGATGAATAAAATGCATTTGAAAAAAGCATGCACCCACCCACTATAGATCATACCCCATGTCCTTAAGATATGGTTGCTGTCTCATAGTTTCTGACTGTCAGACCTCCATGACCTCTCGAACTTTAAATAAATAATGACAACTTACAAATAAGAATGCAAACATCAAACATTAAGTGTCGTAGTCCTAAGCATTACCCACTCTGGGTGGGAATCGATTCACTTGATTATAACTCTGTATAGTGCATAGATTCAATGTTTTTACTGAATTATGAGAGTCATAAAATACATAATGATATATGTCACCTATTCAATATAAATATAAGAAGCAGTATAGAATTACATATTACATTATGGAGTGCATGGCTTCTAGTATATGCGTACACAAGCTGTATTATTCAATATTTGGCTGAAGCCAGTGAACGATTATTATTATCTTTTTCAAATTTTATGTTATAGATCCAGTAACGTTATTACCCAAAGTAATGAGTATTTATGTTGATGTCAAAATGGTGAAGGACAAACAAATGCTTTGTTTGTTGATAAGTTAAATATGCACCGTTCGTGTTATAAAATGCAAATGGTAATCTTGAATATAATGAAGTTAGTTTTGATGCACATGTCCTAAATTTTGCTTATTTTACGCAAAATGTCTGTTTAAGATGCTTGTACGTATATATATATTCAACACAGTGGCAACTTCCTTTTTTCAGATATGTCATATTCTAAATCCACAAGTTTACTGAATTAGACGTGACCGAAGTGATGGAGCACGCTTATCTGGTATTGATGGCCGTCCTTGCTGTAGCTAATACTGCTAATGGTATGTCAAAGATGGTCATTCTTCAGTGATAGAACTATTTGTTTTTTAAGTAAACCAACCTATATTATTTTATCACTTATTCCTCTTCGTGTTATTGGACACATGCTGTCAGCTTTCTTCCGTTTGTTCTGTCCATGGCTTTCTTTTATCAGTCTCGTCTCTAACAACTCCCCATTCACCATTCACCTCCACTCCAGGTTGTCTTATTAGTGAGGTTGTCTTAATTGACAAGTAGTTTATGGTACATTTAATAAGAGCACTGCTTATGGATGTAACACAAAGTAAGCGCTTATACAAAATTTGATAAATCAAAGTATTAAAGCATTATTTATGTTTAATGGCATTTGAAACAAATGATCCGTTCATTTTAAGATGATTGTTTTCTACATTTGTTTCATAAGAATATATTAAACTAGTCTTCGTAAATACGGTCGGAATAACTTGAAACTATAAAATTGGCAAAGCACAGACAAACTCACTGTAAGTTAATGTAAAATGCCACGACTAAATGATTTCCTTGCTACTGTCAATTATGTTATTTTCATCAAAGTTTGATATAATTATATTGAAATAATTGATTCATGCTTTGTATAAAATGTATTGAATGTATCATATAATTAACTTTGTAGCAGAGAATACTGACGCCATAGATGTTTGTGGTGATGAAATCACAATGCCTACCGTCAAGTCCACGAAATTGAGATTTGATGGTCACATGTTACAGAGAAATTCTGATTGTCAGATAAAGTTTACTCTAACAGATACTGACCAATACAGGATATGTGTTTCACCGTTGAATTTAAACCTCAACTGTGGAACAAGAATTCTGTATCAAAAGTTTTTCGTGGCTGAATCACTCCATGATGGCGTAAGTTATTCCTTGCGTTTACTTTTCATGTTCCATTATTATACGTGTTAGGGCTCAGTAGCTATGATACTGCCATATTCACAATTAACCCGGCATCTAGCCTGTATGTACCATGTTAAGGCAGGACCAGCGTATGGCATATACACGTCGGCGAAACTTCACCAAGGTTTTACGGATCCTGTGAGGAGACCTGTCGACGATTATTAATCTGCAAAACGAAACTGTCATTTGATGGCGACTTTTGCATCTTTTCTGTAGTAAATGTTAAATGTTACACTTTTTATATAAATTGGCATATGTGTACCGTAGGTAACACTAATAAAAACACAATTTTATTGGTTTAGATACATAAGAAAAGAAATTAAAGTCAATTAGATTTTCACAAATGTTTAGTCTAAGCACTTCTCTTGCTATTTTTCAGGTTCTAACATTTCTTGAGTAGCAGATATAAAAAAGATACTATTTACTTAACCTTAGGATTGTTTGTTAGTTTGTGATATTGTGCAACTCTAGTGGTTTCGCTTGATACAAGACCATCCTTAAGATATGTATATGTATTCGTTGTACTGTGACCGACGCGTGGAATTCGGCTACTCACGTTTTTGGTCTGTCGAAGCAGAAATTCTTTCAAACTTCTCCATTTTTGTGGGAAACATATTTCTCCCACTTCTAAGATAAAATGGACCTGGCTAGACCTGTGGTGGGTTGCGGTACACGTTAGCGCAAACAACTTCTTTTTAAGGTTGGCAAAAAGGTAGGATAGTCAAAATGTAATGACGCAGTTGTTTATTTTACAGGAGCTGACATGTAGTATGAACCATCAATCGCAATACGAGGGTGAATGTTTCCCATATGTCTCTACATTCTTTATCGTTTTTGAAAAGGATGATACGTATGTGGACACTTCTGAAAGTGCCTACATTCACATATATGCTGAGGAAACACCGAGTTTTTGTAAGGTTTAATCTTGATCCATACACTCTCTTCTAATAAGAGATTAATTCATTTTTAGCTCATCTATCACATAGTGTTAGTGTAAGATTTTGCGCTCACTTTTCGTCCGTCCGTCGTGGCTTTTGGGTACAAAAGAGGTAATGATTTTAGCCTTATCTTTACGTCATATGGTCACAATTACCATTTATAAAACACCTGGTCCCCTTTCAATAGAGGGTCAAATCAAAGGAAAAGATTGTTAAACACTAGATGTAACACTTTTATCCAGCTGTTTATGAGACTTGATCTCAATGACCATCTGTACAAAAGCCGTGCCCCGTTTGCTAAAGGGTGAAACCCTGTTAACATGCAAGAGGTCTTAATTTTGGCCTAATGAAATGAAACTTGGTCACAATGACCATCTACACAGAATATTGGTCCCTTTCAATACTGTATTACCGGCGATCAAAACAAATCAAAAGAAAACGTTGGCCTTGTCTTTATGAAACTTTGTCACCATCTGTACAAACACTGGGCCCCTTTCATTATTACATACCGTAGTCTTTCAAAGTAAAATTAGTGTCAATTACATTAGTCATGTGTATAAAATCTAAATTTCAAACAACGTAATAATTTAATTGTTAATGCATTGTCGTTGTTTTATGTATATACATTTGTCGATTAACAAAGCACTCTGTATCATGTACCATGTCCAGGGAGGGTGCTAATGTAAGCTAAGCCTGTTACGGAATCCTATTTCGTTGGAAATAAATACGGAATATCACTGCAGTGTGTTGGTCCGTTGGACTGTATTCCCTCGAGTTGCTTGTGTAATGCCGTATCTCGCGAGACCGCTAGGTCGAGCGTGATGCGGTATTGCGCAAATAACGAGAGGTAATACGACTTAACGGATCAACACATCTGCAGTAATACTCCTTTTATTAATTACCTACAAAAGTAAAAATAAGCGCTTTTACGCGCGAAAATGCGTTTAATATGTAAACATTGACGTTCATGACATCGGCTTATTTTCGGCATATAACGCGACGCCCATTCATAAAAAATAAATGTTTACGTCGTGACGTCATTGACGTTGTCATAAATTCGGCATATAACACGTCAGACATGCATGATACGGATACAAAAGAGCAGACATGTATGATACGGAAAATGCATTCTGTCGCGTTGTATTCCACTGCGCGATTTGGCATGCATTCGTGACAATACATTGCTAGGTATATAATAATTATATATATATGTATTACTACTATGACGATTTATTAACCTCCTGAAGATACAATGAAACCGGTAGAGGTAATAAAGATAAATCACAAATACAGCTGGTTATCAACTTTTTTTAATTATATATATATATATAATCAAAGTTAGGTTCAACATTGGGTCATCTGGGGCGAGAAGACAGTTGAGCGATTTATGACCATTTTGGACCTGATGTCTACATTTTCATACTTGCAGCTACTGATATCACCTCTACCTCTACATGGATGATTGCTATGTTTGTTACTATACCGATGATCGTCGTTGTTGTGTGCTTGATCTGTTATAAAATTAGACAACAAAGAAATCAACAATATACAAATACACAAATAACATATAACACGACTGTGGGAAGTACGACTATACCAACAGGTAATTATGAATAAATGTGTATTTGTATTTATGTAAAGGCGTTTGCTGCCGATTCTTGTATGAGAAGTGGGGACAAAACATCCCGATAATAAAAAAATTATAATTTGAATATATCATCATGTTAGAAACAGAAAACAATCACAATAGTCATAGGTCTTGTTTATGAGTTATCTGCCCTTCAAACAAGTGTTTTTTTCATGTAACTTTACAATGAATACAGTCTAGTCTCGATATTAACGACATAGTTTGTTTTCAAGAAAAATTTCCATATGAATAATATGTCAGCGTATGGAAGATCGCCTATTCATTTGCCAATTGCCCACCGGTAGTCTATTGGACGAATGAACATAAAAACATTACGGTTCACCTATAGCAAGCTGATGGGCACATTTGCATATGAATGTCCGTTTATACCATCATGATCTCTCCTATACTTAATCAATAAAAACACATTGTAAAATATTTATCCCCATGAAAATAATGTCAGTACAAGAATACATGCATGTCGCTGTAACGAGCCTGACAGCATATGACATTAATTTTTGTTTCTGTTAGGTGGAGGACCACAATATCCAGTAGCACCAAATCAACAAGCTTACCCTCAACCTGTGAACCAACCATTGATGGCACCAAGCAACCCTGGACAAGATTCTATGGCTGGTTATTATGTTCATCCGACGGTAACAGCCTATCCTGCCCAGAACCCAGCAGCTCCTGGAGCTTACAACTACCAACCTGTACATCAGTCGCATGGTGCTGGGATGCAACCGCCACTTTCAGGTTCGTGTTATCCTAACCTTATATAATACTTCTCCCTAGACACAATGCTGTGTTTTAAACTTTCAAAAATAAACATATTTACACGGTGGCTGTACACTATAGATTAGTCATTCAAACCTTTCTGTAAATTACTTATTTCAAGGTAATACAAGTAATGTTTTTGACAGGCCTAAGTATTGCTGTGCTGACTATGTATTTGATGTTGTTAAAAAACGGAGGAAATTCAAAGAAAAAACAGCTACTGTTCCCGATGTGCCTAATGGAGAATTGGAACATGTCTAAAGCTGTGTAAAAGAGGCAACCCCTTTTTTGTTACAGATGGGGTTGATAAAAGTGTAGGCAACATTCAACGACAGTTTGTTGATTTTATTCAACTAGAAAATATATAATTAATACTTCATATTTAAAAATGTAAAGCTCAGAAAACATTTACGTTCCAAAATCTGTTTAGTATACTTGCAACCTGTATTTATAGTCCTGGTTTGATAAATATTGTAGGTTATGTTTATAATAGTGTAATTGTACTCATTGTTCTCATTATAGGTCCACCTCCTAACAGCTTCGCTGCACCTCCACCTTCTTATGACAGCGTTATGAATAAAGAACCTGCTGTGGTATAACAACCAGGGTACTTACTCACCTTCACCTGAAACTCAGACTAGGTCTTAGTTTACTGTGTTCAGCTGGTTAAGTTGAGTGCTGCCTTTCCTGTCTGTCTTAATATAATCTTTTAGAATTGGTTAACGCTATATTAATCAGTATTCATTTTTATTGAATCTAATTTATTGAAATTTTGCCAGAATAATTGTCTTAACCTACTCTATAATTGTGCCAATTTTATTAAAATAGGATTTGTTGTAACACAATGGGAGTCCATTTTAAAGTCTAAGTCTGATTTCCAGTCTTAAAATGTTGGTGAAGAAGGTATTATTGCCATGGTATCACCAAGATGTGGTAACCAGGGACGGTATACCTTGGTGAAAACCGAGAACACATATATTACACTGCTGATTTCAATGTTGTAGTATATAATGCTTATTTAGTCAACATGTTTCTTATGTATATAGCTGTCGCATTTTTAGATATAAAGTTTAATTTTATATCAAGAACAGCACCTGGTTGCTGGATACACCTTATACAGAATCTTGCACAAGAGCTTATTACATTCATAAACATTTTATGAAACAAGTGAACAACATAATATTACACGTTTAATAAAAGTTAAATGTAATGGGACACCAAAGTAAGATTTTACAGGGTGTCTCAAATTTATAGAAGATGATCGTTTCTTGTGACAAGTCAGAATGTAGCGAAGAACTCCATTTGTATGTTGAGCTAAAACTTGGGTGAAATTCAGAGATATGAAAATGTGACGTAATGATTATGGCGGCCTTTTGAATTGAAAATTGGATATAAAAAAAGAAAAATGAACAAATAATGTTATTATTAAGGTGCATGGCCTGTATGAGATGTGTTATTGTACTAATTTTGTATTTTTGACATATATTGTTCATCATAAAACATGTTATGCATTTAATGTATTAACAACTTTTATTTGATACTATGTTTTTTTAAAACATTATTTATGAGATTTTAATATACATATTACTGTATTTAACTTATATATTGTATTTACTTACATGATAAATTCATGTCTATATATTAACTAGAAATTGTTGATACCCCTTAAGTCAGGTACATACTGTAAAATCATTAATTTTATCTCCTCGAATAATTGACCTCGAATCATTGACCTCGAATAATTGACCTCAAATAATTGACCTCGAATAATTGACCTCAAAACACGAAGCAAGAGATTTTCTTTCAATAATAAATTATTTTAAATCCACGAATTTTAGAAACCACCAACTTACCATTAGACAAAACCTTGACATTTAATAACCGCGCAAATAAATCACTTTGCATTAGCAAACTGTTTCTATTGTGTACATGTTACTATCTATGTGATAAACTTCCACTTTTGTTTGCACTGCTGCACCATTTATTGTACTTGAATCTAACGCAATATTTGTTGTGTGTCTGCAATATATAAAATGTATACTATAGAATATGTAAGCAGTGCACAGTACCTCTAAGACTATCTTTTTAAAAGCATTTATGTTGTTTTCTACGGAGTGTTGTGTTGTTGTTTTATACCCCGACATTTATTGATGCGGGAGGCATGTAGTAATTTTCCCGTCCGGTCGTCCGTTCATTCGTCCGTCCGTCGGAAAATGATAAATAAAACTTAAAAGTTGTTGAAACTCAAACATCGAGGCATTGTATTCAAACTAAGCATTCTTGTTTACCAACATAAATACCTTATATTGTCAACGCCATGTGACACTATCCAACATATCTACAGAATTATGGCCCCTTATGGACTAAGCTAGTTGTTATGGACAAGGCTTTCACCGGGACATAAGCGTTTATTGAACGCAGTCTTGATTTAAGAATATTATGAAACTGCAAGTCTTATATGCTGCATATTGTTATAAATGTTTGGAAATACCAAAATAAACCTATTACTGTACATGAGTCAGTGTGTTTGTGATTATTGTTACATTTAATATATTCTGCAACGATTTTATTAATATTAATACAAAATTTAACAAGCTGAGTTCGTGTCTGTATTTAACTCCAGTTGTATGTTTTTATAAGCGGGAAGTATGGACATTTTACGTAGTGTTCTGGTGGTGTTTTTGTTGTCGTAGTTTTATGTTTTTATTTGTTTGTCTAACTATAACTGAAATTCCAACGAAAGTTGTCTTGTTTATTACCTGCGAGCTTGAGCGAGCAGGTATATTGGATTGCCTTAAGTAAAAAGTCCATGGAGGGGCACGTGACCTGTTCTCGATGGTTAACGATTTCAAAAAAAAATCCAAAAAAAGATGCATTTTGTAAGAATGTCGTGAACCAGACTAATCAAACCGGTCGTTACAAGATTTCAATTTTTTCTTGAACGAAAATAGGTTATCTTACGCAAAAAGATGGCTGACGTATGTCGGCCCGGGCAAGTCGAAATTCTTAGAAAGAACTACAAAAGTATCCTTTAAACCCGTCCCTACGATAAAAATATACACGCAACTCGATTTAAAAGAGTATAAAGCACGAGTTCAGATCGTTTCATCGTTGGATAAATTATTCGCTAACGTTTCATACTCAACTCTTTCGTACCACTTCCCAACGTTCGCACTCAACAAATTCGTACCCGGAACTTCGCTCCGTAAATTATTTTTCGGATGTTTTAGGATCAGCTGGTAAAATAAGTGTTGGTTGTTTCCCTTGATAAAATTAAAAACATATACAGTTTCTTTTGGTCTCCAGAGTC
The DNA here is from genome assembly GCA_947247005.1 of Spisula solida. NCBI lineage: Eukaryota > Metazoa > Mollusca > Bivalvia > Venerida > Mactridae > Spisula > Spisula solida. The sequence goes on from OX365954.1 coordinate 27,642,932, forward strand.
ATATAAGGAGAATTACCATTCAGTGTTAATGTCTATTCAGAGACTTAAAATTCTAAATGTCTATTGTCATGGAATTATCGGAATTGGTTTATGATCTTTGATATTGTTGAACACTGAAAACATGTCTTATGATAATACCTTTAATGGACTGATACGAGGTTTTATTTATAAGAATATAAATATTATATGGAACAAGGGAGTCATAATATGCATTTATGTGTCTTGAAAATTGGTTTGTTATACATTAAATTATTTAACAATTTGTTGATAAATTTCGTATGTCAAATTATCGTGCATATAGTTTTCCCAATTTGAAAGCTACCTGCCTATCGTGCTTTTTTCACAATTTTGAGATTTTCATGCTTAATTGTATACACACCAGCTGTTGAATTATGCAGATAGAAGGTTGAGGATCCTGTCAATTCTCTGTCAAATGAAGTCGGTACATCATTTGCTCGCAGGAACTATTTGACTTGTGTATTATTTGATTCCTAAGTGAACTGACATACTCGGCCAATACAAGAAGTTTATATACCCTGTTGAAAAATATTTAGTAGTAGTATAGGTTACAATTTCATGCTAGTCTTTGTACGACTATTTTTGAATTTATAGAAAAAAAACATACTGAAATAATGAAGCTATAATTTTGTTACACTTGCATGATACTCTTAGTATGAATATTTGCTACGTCCAACATGGGTTAAACACATGAATGCATTTTTCACTACATTACAGACATATCACGTTGTATGTTACGTAACGTTAGTTTTACTCTAAGATCGCAAGTAAAAATCTGTCAACAAAGAGTTAAAGGCAACCGTAAGTATTTTTCATCCGATTGGTTTTCGGGTGATAATTTTAGCATGAAGTCGCATTTGTAACAGTATAAAAACTTATTTAATGCTAACTGATGAGATATGGAGTTCTATCAGTGAAATAAAACCTATATCAGTCACTGATTATCACCTACAATGTGACTGATATAAGCTCCGCCCCCTCACAGGGACTACTTTAATTTACCAAAAACTCAACACTAAACTGTCCGTAACTTTTGATTACTGAACGGAAACATGTCATGTGGTTTTTTATTCTTTATTCCTACAAGTTGGTGTATGATTTGATGCAAAATTCCCAAAAAGGTCGTTTTCACATATTCACCATAATCCAAGATGGCGGATTTTCAATTGAAAAATATGAATGGATTAACATATTCATACACAGCCTAACCACAGTGGTAATCTGGCTTAAATAGTACCAGTTTTGACACCAGATAAGCATTAAATAAATCGAATATTTGTTTGTTTTGATTGAATATGGTTAATATCTCATCTTGTAGTGATAAAATTTTAATATTTTCACTCGCGCTACGCGCTCTTGAAAATATTGAATTTTATCACTACACGATGAGATATAAACCATATTCAATCAAAACAAACAAATATCCTCTATTTCTCAAACTTTACTACAGGTTCGCAAAGAGTATTTATCCAATTTAGTATTATCAAAAACTAAACAATCATTAGAATAGTTGTATGCAAGAACCGTATCTTTTGCCCTAGCAAATGTTCTCTACACCAGCGCTATTAACTTGTCTTTGATACGAGCATAAGGCAGCGTAGTATATAGTGTTTTATTCACCCCGGTTTTCCTGAATAATGGTACATACGTATATAATTATGTCTATCGTTGATTACAATAGGAACACTCAATGTGGATATAAAGTGTGTATATATACACTAATGCACTGTCTTGAATTGTTCTTTATTGTTTTCCTAGAGAAGAACCCACAGTGACCTCATAAAAATAAGCAAGACTCGGTGTTTGGGTCACGGTTGGCTGATTAATAAACCTAACAACACCAATATATATCGGATGGTATCAAACTCTTCGCAGATGATACCATCACGCACTTCGCATTTGTAAAGACACAGACTGCAAGAGCCAGACCGACCTCAGTAAACTCTAACAATAGGATTCTACTGTTCCATTATTAAACCATCAATTAAATATGCAACCTTTGTATGGGACCCGTATGAGAAATGTCAAATAAATAAACTTGAGATGGTACAAAGATTGTTATAGGACAAAAAAGGAAATGAAAACAAACAACATTTTGTATAGAAGACGTTCTCCGTTTCATCACAAGTTCTACCTGACTATTTATAATTTTCATATATAATCATTATATATTTTCAAAAACAGTTTCAAAACTGATGCAAAGTTTCCATTTAAATTGTCATTAAACTTAACATAAAAAATTGCTAATTATTTATTTAATTATTAAGTAGTTTGATAAGTAGTTGTGTTTATTTCCATTCAATTATTGACAATTTTTCTTATCTTCATTAAACCTATACCATCTTGTAAAGTGAAAGAATATATTGATTGGTTCCCAACGATGAGTCTTTTTACAGAGTTGTAATTTTCTTCGTGGTTTTCGCTTACAATTATTCAATTGTGTGATACCAAAAAATGCATGTGTTTATGATAGAAGTGATGATTTTAAAAACTTGTACTAGCACACACAATGTACTATACTATTTAAAGTTTGCTAAGCACCAATACTATCCAAGAGTATGTTTTATGTTGAGATTCATAAAAAAACTTTAGTCTCCATTCAACTCAGTATGTCGAGATTAAAATACTAACACTAAGTGTATTATGTTATATTTGTACTTTTCATTTACAAAGGTATTTTCTTCAACTTTGTAGTCCGGATTGCATTATGTAATGACGTTCAGTGGGATGGCTATTTTATAAGAAACAAACTGGTATATTTTCCCTATCAAGTATGTGAACCGTTTGGTCCATGACCGCTGGACGATGCATGTTTATGCTCCCTACAAAGTTTCTGGGGTCCTTTGGAAATCTCTTCGATTTTAGAATCAGCATGGCATCATACCCATGATACTTTTTGGCTGGACCTGGTGGGCTGCAATTCGAACTACAACTCCTGCCTCTTTAGTATTACATGTAGACACCTTATTTAGTTTCCGTCCAATTCACTCATCTAGCACTACTGCTTCTGACTGTTTAAATCATAGGCACATGGATTCAAATTATCTGAGTGTACCTTACAGTTTCTAATTATCTGAGTGTACCCGATATAGAAAGAAGGTTTGGTAGCGGCCATGTTTAGCCGGAACGGATATGCGTTACGAAAGCTGGTACCCAATCTACCTTAATCAAGTACACATGCATTTCCGAAATATTGAATTATTTATTGATATCATTTATCTATACATCTCTATAGCAAACACACAACATGCATTACCTAGATTGCATGGGTCGCTAACATACATGGTGATAGCGACAATTAACTGAAACTTAATAAATAAATTATATTTTGTTTTAAGTACAAACTAGTTAACATATCGTAGGATCTTTGCGCTAAAAGCTCTGTGTTGAACGCTCTTCAGAGCTTAGTTGTTTGTTCTGTTATAATCTTACCGACTCAAAATTATAAAACAACGACACATAAGCCACGGAATGTATGAACACATGTGTAGGAATATTGAACAAACATTTATGGTGAAAAGTTGCTCGTCATACGCGTGAAAATAGGTGTAAATTCATGACAATGATATGATGCGCATGGATTTATTTGTGGAATAGAAGAACACCTCATTTATACAATAAATTATCTTATTTGTGAACCACTAAGTTCTGGAGTTTACGCTTTTATCTGTATTAAAAAAATCCGCGATGATGTGACTCGTTGCCTTGGTGTATACCGTCGCATACCGAAAGATAAAGGGACATTGGGACATCAGCGCAGTATCATAAGAGACATGTTTTGTGTGACGTCTTATTTGCATGCGATGAGCACCGGCGTTGTATATGCGTTAATCGGTATAATCGTTATTCTGAAATTACATGTTTGTGGTTCGTTATATATAGGCGGAGAGCGACTACATTTCGGTCACTGGATTAAAACGTCCACTGATGGCAGTATACGTACGTACACATTTGAATGGATGATCAAGGTCAGCCTAAACGATTGTATGCAAAGTTGTAAATCAACAAAAGCTTGTCAATATATTAATTATCACATTCGCTCCCAAACATGTTCTTTAATACGGAATAGGGGTGATATAACGTACGTAGATCACTGGATCAAATATGTTGAAGACGTTGAACTAAAACCAGGTTACATTTTTGGAAACAAGTATGATTGGACCGTGGCCAACATTGCATATTGTGACAAGTGCCCTAATCACGGGGAGTGTGACAATTATGATGACTCGCAAACCACCACCAACACCAACATTAATACCAACACCACTGCCACCACCCAAAACACCAGGAGCACCAGCGGCAATATATGTAGAAATTCTGGTTGTGGATTCCCCTTTATATCTGATTTCCAAGGCAACATGTTTTCAGCTGGGAGATGGATTTGTCATAACATACATGCGAGTTCCATGTGCACTTTGTATGGAACATGGTATGAGATGCCATATTTCCGTGGATCCCATTATTTTATAAACACTGAATATCTCTCATGGTTTGACGCTCAGGCCCATTGTGTGCGCTTGTCCGGGCATTTAGCTCACATCGAATCAGAAGAAGAGGGTGCATTTCTTGCAAATTTCCTCGCTGACGGGAACACTTGGATAGGAGCCAATGATTTAGATAAAGAAGACACGTTTGTATGGTCCGATGGGTCAGTGATAGGATATTCTAATTGGAGGGACGGTGAACCTAACGACTTGGCTAACAATGAAGATTGTGTGTCGATCACCAATGGTCCTTGGACAGATAGGAATTGTGAACATAAATACCCCAGTGTTTGTGAATTTATATGAAAAGGAACCAATGTGTTTATATTTTATACTTTTCATTTTTACTGTCTCTTTACATACATGTACAGGACATAATGAATAATGTTGTAACAATATTTCTGCCGTGTGTAAATTATGTCATAATTGAAACATAACTGGCTGTGAATCGAATACAATTGTGTCAAAATAACACAAAATCTAAAACAAATACAAGGAACGAATAATAATCAGTTAAAATTGTGTATGTATTCATGCTTTGAAAACTTGAAATGTAACTGTGTTGTAAGTGGTAACAGCTCATTGATAATCTCTTGGTGGTACATGTATTTGTATTTTTCGTCAATGAACATGACCACGTCATCCGATATATAGACACCGTTAGTCTACGTCGTACGCTTAGATGTAAGCGTTTAGAGTCTATAAACTCATTATTTGGCATCCGAACATTTTTATTTTACAAAATTCACTTAGTTGATCTAGTTTGTTATCTAGTAAGTTAATTAGTTAGTTAGAGTCCGACCGACCGACCTATAGTCCACCTGGACTGTCTGGAGGTGTTTGAAGCTGGTTTGCGCAGTGTGTGGCCTTAACCATCTCTAGCGCCTTTGTATAATCTCTTGGTCGACTGGATGTCGGTTGGTTCGTTCCCATAGGTCTTTGTTTTTGATTGTATCAGGCAATCGGATGTGTAGGATGCGTCTCAGACATGTGTTGAAAAATGTCTGGATCTTCTTGGTGGTTGCGGCTGTGGTCCTCCACGTTTCAGCGCCGTAGAACAGGACATACTTTACATTTGTGTAGAATATCCCGATCTTTATTCTGATAGAACTTAGTTTATACCGACGAAATAGAATGCCTTTACAATATGTGTACTTGTAAATACACTCAACCACTTTTCTAATTGGTCACTTTTCAAACCCGAAATACCTTAACTGTGATCATAATATTTGATGGCGAAAATGTAAAATGTATCGCATGACTGGCCACACATACTTTGGCAGGTGATTTTGATTTTTTTATGATTTAAGTGTTATAGTTGCTAAATAAACACAACAAGTGACCTTCACATCTAATTAACCGGAAAATTTGGTAGACATCATAATGGGGCAATCATTACTCCAATAGCCCCAGTGGCTCAGTGGTAACGCGTCAGCCTATATAGATGATTTACCAGGTCTGCTATTTTTGTACGCAGGTTCGAATCCATTTATTGTCTATTTTTATCATATTTCTTTCTTTTTTCATTTTCTCAACACTTTTAAATTACAATGTCTATAAAGAAAAGATCAAACGAAAAAAAATGGAAAAAATAAACTAAATAAACTAAGCATTTTCTTTTAGAAAAGTTAATAAAAACATAACTTTGTTGCGACTGGACCTTGCGCTTTACTGACTGAGCTATTTCCTCATTGCTTTTTGTGTTGTATTTAATACACCTTATTAGTTTACTTCGGGTGCAAAAGGTTTACAAGACTGTTTATGTTCTGGTACTATTTATAGCCCGGCCAATTTATCTTTCACGGTCCGATTATAGGAATTTTGCATAAAACGTTTGTGTGCAAAATATCATCAAACATTATGATCACAGTTAAACGTATTTGGGGTTTGAAAAGTGACCAATTAGAAAAGTGGTTCAGTGTAGTGTAGTGTTGAGATGTTTTGTGTAGGTAACATTTAGATATGTGTGCTTGATGAGTACATGTACGCATATTTACCACTGCATCACAAAATTTTAATAATTTCCCTGCTATATGTGATATTGAGTTCAGTGTATACTAGTACAAAAATGTATATATTTCTACATTATTTCAGCTTTCATTGTTAAAGAAAACGTATAATACCAACATAATTGGACTACACCATTGTTGAAATTACAGAAAAATCTGTGGCAATCGGACATTCTGAATAACAAAATAGTCAGAAAACCGGACTACTTTTCGAAGTTTTGTATTTCGCTTATTTATTTTTGTTGAGCTACGTGGCTGTCGAATGATATTACAATAAAAAGAAAGAGTAGAATATGTGTTGTTTCCTATTTTTTGTTGTCGCAAATTTGTAAATTTCAATACAATCGGTTGTATAATTTATGAGATACCACAAACGAAACATTAACACATATAAAAATCTTAAGTCGCAGAATCGGTCATTTAAACCGTTTTGAAACATGCACAATAAACCGATTTTTATGGTTTTCGATTTATGGGCCGTTTCACTTGTTTGGCTCAAAGGGATTCGACTCGGTTAAAAATCCATCAATTTTACACTAAGATATAGTAAGGGAAATAACTTAATGACTGACCCTTAAATACCCAACTAAAAATTATGTCCAATATTTTAAACAAGTCGAATGCAATTATATAATTAGTTCTGTACACGTCACGGCAATATGATTTCCGATAATTATAGATGAGTGCATGCATTGCCTGCTGATATATATACATGTATTTAAGAATTATCGTAACCCTCGAAAAAGCTTAAAAAACACACACTTGCAAAACATATTTCAAACAGCATATGTCGACTGGTGTTTGAGAGCGAAGCCTCTCATTACTTCCATTGTCCATTTCTTAATGCAACCTGAACCGCCTTTAGGTTGCTATGTGAATCCGCATTCAAGTAGTTCCCGAAACTGTCAACATTTCCAATACTGCTACATATGTTTCTCCAATTTTTTAAACTGATTTAGTTCAATCAGCAACATTTGTTTATTCTAAGATCAACAATTATTGTGAAATTGTTCGTTAAATCGATATTTTTGCAGATAATCACTACACCGAGACCATATCGGACTTGTTTCGTAATATGAAAATGACGTGTTCATCAAATGTCCCTGCTGTAAAGCTATTTTTAGAAACTTCAGACCAGGGTCACGTGATGGTTTTATAAATTAATCGTATACCGTCTGCAAAGTACTGTTATGCAATCATATGGTCTCGCTATACTAGCCGCTTTCTATAGACTGTCTCACGCTGTGAGGAAAGTGATTACAAGACGGTACTGTAGAATCTGATAAATAGGCGCGTAGTATCATTTTAAAGCCACTTTTGATATACGCATTCAATACACGTATAACATATAAATTAATATGCCCCTTTTTACAATTATTTAGATACCCAACATGCCTATAGAGTAACATATGCCTATTTTGACATTCAAGACAAGATCGACAGTAAGAAATCCAAGTATTTATTACAGCTGTCATCTCGTTTGGTTACGAATTTCGCGCTGTGTAGCAAATATATATTCATTGATGTAATTTATTGTTCAAACTAAATGCGTTTTGACTGCTTTCATTTAAATAAATGGGCAGGCATGTAATGGCCTTGATCAAATATTTGACAACTAAAATTTCTAATTTGTCCAACTTTCTGTTGCCAAATAAATGACACTAACATTTTGAAAAAGGTATACCTATTATGTAATTACCTTTTTATACATATATTTTTAAAACAAGTGAATATAGCAAATACACTCGTTGATATAGATTATTTGAACTTTAAGCAACAAAATGATATATGAGACTTGTGGGTTATCCTCCTAAAAAAGGTATTTAATTCACTGAAGAAAAATACACAATTTCGCCTTTTAGAATGTACCTTAAATGCAATGAATTTTGAATCCAGATCTATTTCTGTAGAAAATTATTAGAGAAATTTGTGAAAAGATTACATTATTGATTACAGTTTTAAATCAAAAGAATTAAAAAACATCGACATGTTGGAGTCTTTTTGTACAAATTTCAAACCAAATGTTATCAATTTGATCATTGTATACCCGCTGTACTGTATGAATTTGCCACAAAAAGTCTTTGTATTCAATCTTTGTTTTTAACGAGTATCCATTTCTGGACTGCTTATTCAAAAATAGTTTACCTTTGATAATAACCTGGTTATCCCTTTTCGGTCGTGTATCGAACTCAAAAGGAAGGTGACTGTTGTAAACCATGGTTATGCACATACTTTTCAAAGACGTACAGAAACGACGACAATGCCTAGCCACTGACGTTTACACGAGACAGACACAGAACATTCGTACTATCCATATCTCCCCCAAACACTTACTTCAAGCAAGCCTATATACAGACACCCTCAATTAATGACACACTGCATAACTTAGGAAATAAGGGAGGTAATTATAAATGATAACTCTAGTGAAATGAAGTACGGACATGAAACTCTTGATTGGTGACATGAATAATAATTTCAGGATAGGGCAGGGAAGGCAGAAGTGAACAGAAACAACAGAGCCCGAAAGACACACAAAAGAATATACAAATTGCCAGCTTTGCACAAAAACGACGAATACTGAGCTTTGACGACTTCTGATTGACTTTTAAATAAGTTTGCTGTTGACGGTCTAGAACTTACAATCAGATCGTTTTCTAGTAAACAGGTAGAAACAACATTGCTATTGAACTACAAGACAAGTACAGGGTGTTAAAAATGTTCGTTCTCAATATTTGAGTTTCAATATGTTCTTCTTCTGACGCCAGAAGAATGTAAAATGTTCAGGTTAAATTCCTGGGGGTTCTAACATTGTTCTAATCATACAGGTATTGAATGAAGCCATTAAAGTAAGAAAATAAAGTTCTACACAGCGCACATAGCTCAGCTAAAATTTAGTATGAAATTAAATTTTGAGAACAAACACCCTGTAGATAGGAGCTGGTGGCACTCAACAAAAACGACAGAGCACGCCATGTACACAAAAAACAACAAAACCCCCAAATAATTAAAAGTACAAAAAAGAAAAACGAAACTAACTAGTTACATGACCACTACAAATTACTCCGACTGTCTGCCACCTAATTAGTTAAACATAACCAGAGTAAGAGCCCAGAACGAATCGAAAGACCGACTATACACACCACAAGTACAATCTACAAAACAACACCTTTCAGAACCAGTACGAGTATACATGTCTTTTGACAGTCAGGTATCTGCTATTTTCTGTTGTTCGTTTTCCAACACCTTCTTCCTAGAAATTATCATCGCTTTCCACTCTATCTACCATTCTCATTTATGTTACTTTCATCTGTCACCAGTCGGTAGGTTCTATCGCTTATTGAGCACTTATGGTAGCATATCTGAAACTTGCGTTACAATTTAAGTTCATAATTATTCTTTAAAACATACACTTTAGGGACACGTATGATTTGTAGGAAAGCGTTAACTGAATAATTAATAGTTTTAACAACTCTTTATACCAAACTGCAACTGTGAAATAGTTAAAAGGAATTTAAATTTTAACATAAGTTTATGATTGACGTAAGTGCTATGATAAAACAGTATCTAGGTGCTCATATATTATGTATGTCAGCTGAACACGACAATCAAGATTATATCTTTTTTGCATATGTTTAATACATTAGGTAAGGTACAGCAACAGTTACACAGAAGACATGGGTTGGTATTCAATTTGTGGACGATATGCACAGCACAATGTTTGAGGAGAGTAGGTAAACATGTACGAACATTTTTTGAAACTATAGAACAAATGCAAATAAATCAATAACCTGGTTTGATGTTCGTGTCCAAATTCCAGAAATAATCCACAATTTATTTTTAAATGTTTGAAAGAGCTTCGTTCCAGTGACTAACTTGTTCAGTGGGTAAAGGTTACAACAATGCAAAAAGGGTGTATAACTAATAATGGCCATTTTTCTGACGTTTTTGATATTAAAAATGGAGTGAGACAAGGATGTCCTTTATCACGTTATATAATTATTTATCCTATAAATGGATGTTTATATCTATAGAAAACAACGTCGGGACTCAAAAGAAGCAAATGTTCAGTTATGCGCATTGGTAATCTGAAAGATATAGACACGGTATTCGATAACGAATTAAAATGGACTTTATTAGAAGCAAACACCTAACGTATAGCTTTTGGTCTGAATGCGAATACGTAAAACAGGACGTCAACAGCGCGTAAATCGTTATGTAAACGCATGGTTTTCGTCCCGTTAACGTATGGGCAAAAACAGAGCTTTTATGCTATAATGTATATACATGTTTATATCATATGAGACCTGTGAAAATCAAAAGGATAACAAACATTTTTAAGATTTCCAATAGGATGTTGTGTTTACCAGCCCAGAATTTTTAAATTCGGGTTAAGGTGGAGCATTTTCTCGTTCGGTTGTGTTTGGCATTGTGTCTTGTTTATTATGGTGTTTTCTTTGCACGCCTGGTAAAGTTGAGTGCTGCCTTCCCTGTCCGACTAAATACAAAATGTATTATCTTTTTACTATCAATCGCAGAAACTATCACTTCCATCTTTATTAAAAAGACACATAATTATATCTGATATATTATACCAGTTACTCTTGTTTGTTAAAATTACGATGAACTATTTGTAAACATGTTATTGTTCAAGGAAACTTAATATTACTATGTGAAAGAAGCTTTTTAAAAAATAAGTGAATTTGCTTTTTTGAGCCTACCAAAAGACCAAGTATATAATTAGAATCTGATATTCATTATAATATCATTTAATTGTTCCATGTAAGTTCGTACATGTAAAGATATTTTTTGAAAATTAATGATGTCCAATTATACTCAATATTCCTAACATTACTGCATAATTCATCGTTGCTGCTCTAGCTTTAGTGGTTATATTACACTATTATAATAACATGATGCCCAAAAGCTTGTCCTTCGAACTTTAATAATAATAGCTTAACTATAATAAAGAGCCTTTTTGCCCCCTATATTATTATCATTAGGATTGTGTTAATGTAGTTTAATACGATATCATAATACATCATTATAGATATTGAGTATAACAATCATCTTTTTTCTGTGACTAAATATTATAAATGGGATGAAATCCAGGTAATTCTACATGAAAATTGTCAGAGTAGAACTAACCATATAATGTTGCATATTTAAATTATATGTAAATTAATTAATTACTTTTGTTATTGTCTTAATATTCATACTTGTATACATCACAAATAGACCACAAATACACTGGTATAGCTGGAACAATTAATTATAATGAGTATCAAAATGTTGAAATTCGGTTATATTCTGACATGATTAAAATCTGATTTTGACGGCGTTATTGTTAATATGTTAAACTAATTGAAACTTGAAACGCATGTTGATGTTACCTTAATACAGGTAAACCAATTAAACCATCTCAATAATAAGATCACCACTTAATAGGTGTTGCTATCCATATTAAGTGATTATTGGTGTGGTGTGATGTAGTCACATTCTGGTTATGTACGAAGCTTTGTTTGGTTTATTGCGAAAGCCAAGTAGCCTAATGTGTATGTACTTCTTATTGCTAGGCCTTTTCAACCTAATATATTGTATATGTATCTACATGCCATCCAATTTAATATATATTCATGATTCTAAATTTGTTGTACACTTAACTTGCATTCCAATTTGATGTACCAACATACCTTCTAATTATGTTGTATTTACTTGTCCGCAGATTAGTTCCCCACGTCAGCACAAATCAACTGATTAGAACATCGATATATGCACATATATACATATAGCTGCTTTTTTGATATTCTGTGTATGCTTATACTGTATGTAATATAAATGTATATATATATTTTGTCTTGACCATCTTTTTTTATTATTATGTAAATGGTCAAAGGCATTTCAAATGCCGATTATACCAATTAAACTGTAAACTGTAATAAACCCACTCAGCTTATAACGGCAAGTAATATATTTGACAATAAAAGTTATATTGAGGCTGGTAATTCATATCAGCGTTTATTTATGGTAATAGTTTGAAATGTACGAGGTTTGTCCAAATTGGGAATGCATATATGCCAATACCACAGCGTATAAACGACTGTATGTAAAGTAGGATGTTGTAATTGGATTTAGATGGTTGGAGTAAAAAACACAACAAGATTAGTTGAATAATTTGAAATACTAAGCTTATATACGAAAACATAATGACAAGTTGTACATATTTATTATAACGATTAACTTTCCTACCGTTTGCATACACTTCATTCCGAAATGTTTGCTCATGTTACATAAAATCATTGAACATCATTAAATAAATGTTAATAGAGAAGTAAATATCGCCGGCTTACAACCATAACAACGTTATAAGACCCTTGCTCATTCGAAATCAGTACCACTTGGCGCATCTTATGAACCTATTTCATGTCGACCAGACCGAAGTTAAAAATACTTTTTCTCAGAATGGCTTTTTGTTGTTACGACCTCTATAAAATAAAAATTATTCTAAGCCATAGATATGGATAATTGGCACATCAAGGTTGTTTCATAACACGGCTCAATAAAAAGTAATCTTGGGTGTGTTGTGTACGGTTTCACAATCGATACATAAATATCAATTTCGTTTTGAAAATGATTAGGTACAATATTTAGGAAGTATTTGACCAAATAATTTACTGAAACACACTGAAGAGTCCTAAGAAACAACGCAAATCACTGCATTTCAATCACAATAAACATACATCTCTATCACAATAAACATACACATCATTTTTTCTAAATTATCAGTAAACATACAGTAAGGAGACCACATAGCTGTTTCACTTTTGACCTCTATCTCAGTAAAACACAGTATGAAAATATTGGAAAACACGCAAATTATATGTTAATGTTATATCTGTTATAATATGTACAATTATTAAACTGAAATGTGCCCGATCATAATATAAGTGATGTGTAAAAGTAGTCGGTGTATGTTTTTCTCACAAAAATCAAACAATGATCATTGATTTTAGATAATATGGGCAAACATTTGGCATAAAGTGTATGCAAACGCTAGGAAAGTTAATCGTAATAATACATATGCACAACTTGTCATTATGTTTTTGTATCTAACCTTAGTATTTTACATTATTCTACTAACTTTGTTGTGTTTTTTACTCCAACCATTTAAATCCAATCACGACATCTTAGTTTGACATACAGTCGTTTATACGCTGTGAATACTAAAGTATCCATGATAGATTCTAATAAAAATATCACATGGTCGCCTTGAAGTATTCACGTCAAACACATATCTAAAGTTTCGGTCGGTTAATCTATTTTTATAATGCTATTTTATTTTGCTTCTACTGGACAAGAGCCAACCTGATATCTTAACGTGCTTGAAATTCCGACAATAAAATATGTTAAGTTTTAGAAATAAATGGTCGCTTTCCAGAAAATCGCGTTTAGAAATAGCTTTCTTGTTCATAACATAATGAAGCCTAATCTGACATTTATTTTGAGCACAAATGATCCGCAACAATTCCTTGACTGATATTTGTTTATGTTAAATAACGTGTTTGTTTTAGATTCACCAATATTTATGATGACATTTGACGTCATTTATTATTTTGGCGTTGGACATAGCACGCTCAAAATTTAGGGACATCATGTTAAGACATCAGTGAAGACGAGTGCATATTTCTACTGTTATGATAAAGATCAACATGTTAATGTTTGTCATAGATCTTATTTGTAAAATAATAGAGTGCTCATGGTGACGTTTCCATGGCTACATATGAGGGTCCGTAACGAAACATTGTTTTACTGAATTAAAATAATTTGTTCTTAATATATCACATACATACAGTGCCAATAGTCGTGTAATTTTCAAACTTGTCGTACAGAACATGACAGAATAATAGAAACAAGTGCATGCACTGTTTGTCAGTAAAAGCTGTAACAAATGAAATGGAAATACTATTTAATTAATTAATATCAAAAATTATTTTGATTTGATTAAAGTCTTATAATTCGATTAACTTAGTTGATGAAAAACATATAATAGAAAGAATGGTCAGTTTCGATTGCAAGTTTAAAGTTACATGTTACCGGGTGTTCGCGAGGAATTAATGGTACTATTTTATTGCAAAAGCACATTATTCTAAAGTGCAATCAAATGTATGAAATGCACTTAGAATGCAGGCATACCGTTTTTAGAATGCGCGTCATCTTTCGCCAAATATCAATGGTACTATAATTATTTTAAAGCACATTTTTTTACAAGCACACTCCGTTGTCTCATTATAGTATGTCGATATGTTGTAAGTTATTCAAAAAATGGCGGAATACCTTCAATAACTATCATGTATCATCGCAAGTTGAATATTGGCACACAATTAGCATCGTTTCTGTTGCCAACTTATTGCTAAACAGTTTTTTCTGTATAAATAGAGAGCTTCTCTAGAAACAACAGTATAGTGGTAGAGAAGCGCGCTCACATGTTCAAGATGTTGACATTTAGCCTTAGGTTATTCATCTTAATCTATCTAACTCTGGTTTGTGGTGAAACTGACTTAGTCGTTGGAAATTCTCTCAGCAGAGAGAAGATAATTCAAGCAGCATCAGAGATATGCCAAACACAAGCGATATGTAACATCAGTCATACGGTGGACCGGCGAGGATGCTGCGAGGGTAAGTCTCGTGCTGTTTTAATTATTTTATTCGTTTTTTGGCCAATCCGAACACGAATGGTTCAGTTGGAAATAATAATTTACGATGATAAACCTTAATTGCTATGATGTTTTACTTCTTGATTACACCCTTAATGGTTACTTATTGACCGTGTTCAAAGTCCACAGTATGTCATTCATAGCGGGGTGGGTATACGAAGGCCATTTAAAAGTTCTGATAGTACGTCTGTAAATTGTTAAATGCTCACTTAATGTAGCATTATATAAACGTGCCCATTTTCTGAATGATATAACCTTACCCGACCGAGAACATATTACGATATAAATATCAGAGAATTTAATATGCACAAATATGCCAGTGTACTTGTAGGTACAACCCATTGAATTGTTGACAAAATGAGTCAAAGTGACCCTTGTAAGGGATAACATCAATGTTAATAATTTTTATAATTTCAATCCGATTTGTTTGAAATTTACACATAATTATCCTGTATTGTATACCTTTGCATCTAATGACAAATCATTATTCTGACAGTGTTAATGCAAATGATAGCATCTCGTTTTACACGCAGAAACTGCATTGATTTTTTATTATAATATCATAATATTGAATAAAAAATTTATGGCATTCAGTTTATAGAATATTAAGCAACATACGAACTCTTAAACATATTGTAATTGGATACAAAATAAGTAACGCCAGATATTTCTATATGAATCAAATACTTTCGCTAATAGGTTTCTGCATCAGCAAAGCATATTTTCTAAGTGACAATTGGACAAAAACCAACAACCTATACCACATCTTCACATACGAATATTATACTTTAGCCATATACCTAAACAAACTAAAGGTTAAAGATCACTTCATAACACTATTTAACAAACACCTTCCCCTAACCTAATAACATTTGAACATTAACATCAACTCGCCCCCTTCTTTTTATCCATATCAATTGTTACATGCTTAATTCTTAAGCGTTAATAGTTGTTATTCCTCAATCGACCTATAACCACACATCGAGCTAATCTAGACTGCTTTCGCTTACGACTAATACTTTAGCTAGACTAACTCAATGATATGATTGGCTTAAACACTTTCAATTATAATTATATTTGTATACGCTCTATGCTTTCATAGGTAAGCAAAATAATGATATATGTGTCTTGTTTCGTGTATATGTTTATATATATGTAATGTACATGTATTCTTTTTGATGTAATATATAATACTTACAACACTTGAAAATTATAATTATAACCACTCATACAATTACATAGACCTTGAGCTGACAATTGACCCTGCTCCCCCCAGGGGGAATTTTCAACACTATGATTTTCTTAAACCTTATGGTAGGTGGCATTCACAGACCAAAGTTTGCAAGTTTTTGTTGGGGCTTTAACGAGTTACGGAGATTTGAAATACGTGACTATGCGATTTTCTAAAGGAATCACTAATTTTGCTTATATGATATTATAAACATTCTAATTGTTCAATAAATCATGTGAAGAAGACATTTATGTATGTTAAATGTATTTAAAATTGAAACTAGCAGTTGTACAAATGTGATATAAAATACGTAATTTACGTTACTTTGCATGAAATTACTAGAATACTAAAAAAACAGTCAACATATATGACGTTTTTAGTTAAGAAATGATGATACTGATTAGTATGCAGCTCAATAATGTATATAGCTTTAGTACAACTACGCAAATAGTTAATTGATATGAAATGCCATGTAAATTACGTTACCTTTCAAAAATATGTTTTTTTTCCAACAATATTTCAGTTAAAATTTCGGTATAACACATATAGTTGGGTGACAATTGGTGATTTTTTGGGCGTAGCTAGGTGACAGCTAAAGTAGAACAAGCAATGTTATATACCAAAATGTTCACCTATGTATGTACTATATGGAACTGCCGGCATAAATTGTCAACACGTGGTGTGGACCCGGAAATTCAAGATGGCATCCAAGATGGCCGCCATAATTTACAAATATACTTAAAAATGTTCTCGTGCATTTTTATTTATTTATGTATATAGTCACAAATATATGCTTAGATGTTATACATTTGATAACGTACATCATATGGACATACAAGACTGACCACTTTGAAGTTAAGGTCAAGGTCATTTAAGGTTAAGTTACGAAAAATATGCCTTATGGGATATGCATTACTGCAAAGTTCAGGCATCCCAAGACCATATGGGGTACATAACACTTGTCAAGTACAACCACCCAATGTCACATTCGGTGCTCACCATCACAGAGTACAGCCATCCAATGCCGTATGGGGTAGTCACTACCCATTATTATAGCCATACTAAGCCATAAGGGGTACTCTCAACCAAACCCTTTGTTATGCTTACCACTACCAATTACACCAGTATCAGGCATGATTGGGTACTCATCACCATCATATATTAGGCCTGAATGGGGTGTAACCAACACCGAGTACACCCATATCATGTCCTTAGGGGTTCTTAAACCACTTAATAGTCAACCCAGGCCTTATGGGGGACTAATAACACTGTCTATACAAACATTCCGTAACCAATGGAGTACTTACAACTGCCCAATACAACCATTCCTATTGAATTCGTAATGGCACCAGCTATATCTGAGGCCCTATGGGATACTTAAAACCAAGAGGACAGCCAACCAAGACCATATTTGGTATTCACCACCCTTAATTATAGCCATAGTAGGCCCTAAATAATACTCACAACACCTGAGTAAAGCCATATACATGTAAGTCTCTATATGGTACTCACGATTACTGAGCACAGCTGTACAAGGCTCTATGTGTTACTCACTAGTACAAAACTACAGTCATATAAGACCCAAGCGGGTACTAATCCCAAATAGTTACATATTTCATACCCCATATGGGTGATCATAACCAATGACTTACAGTCTCACCAAGTTGTATAGGGTACAAAGGAGTCACAACATCATAGTACAGGCATCCGAGGCCCAATCACCACCACTAATTACAGTTTATATTTTCACTAAGTGGTACACATAACCATTGAGTATGGTCCCACCTGAGTGTGGTACTTACCACCAGCGGTAACAATCATACTATGTCCTAAGGGGTACTCGGACCAACTAAATACTGCCCTACCAGGTGCACTATAGCCAGCATTGGCTCTATTGGGTCAATTATGGTCATACTAATCCCTACGGGGAGTTGCAAACACTAAATATAGCCATACCAGACCCTATGTGGTACTTACCACTACCAGCCTTCTTAGGGCCTATGCCCTACTCACAACTACTGTGTACAGTCATTCTATGCCTGAGAGATACTCATAGTCACTGAGGAAAGCCATTCAATGCCCTATTTGGTACTTAAGGTCAGCTTATGTACTCACCTCCACAAGTTCAACCATCTTTGGCCCGATTGGGTACCCACCTATACAGAGAACAGCCATCACAGGTCCTATTGACTATCCTACTCCACTGAGAACAATCAGCTCAGGTACCATTTGGTACTATCCACCTCTGAGTACAGACTTCCCGGGCTGTATTGGATGCCCATCACCACAGAGAACAGCCATCACAGGTTCCATTTGGTACCCACAACCTCAGAGTACAGTCATCTCAGGCCCTATTGGGAACCTACCAAATCTGAGTACAGTCACCAAAGCCATTTTGGGTACTCAGTATCACAAATTAAGCCATCCAATGCCTCATCGGGAACCCACCAACACAGATTTCAGCCCTCCTATGCCATATTGGGAACCCACCAACACAGATTTCAGCCCTCCTAGGTCATATTGGGAACCCACTAACACATATTTCAGCCCACCTATGCCATATTGGGAACCTACTAACACAGATTTCAGCCCACCTAGGTCATATTTGGAATCCATCACACAGATTTCAGCCCTCCTAGGCCATTATTGGGAACCCACCAATACAAATTTCAGCCCACCTAGGTCATATTTGGAACCCACTAACACAGATTTCAGCCCTCCTAGGTCATATTGGGAACCACCCAATACAGATTTCAGCCATTCTTTGCCATATTGGGAACCCACCAATACAGATTTCAGCCATCCTATGCCATATTGGGAACCCACCAATACAGATTTCAGCCATCTTATGCCAATTTGTAAACCCACTAATACAGATTTCAGCCATCATATGTCATATTGTGTAACTACCCACTTATTAAAGCCATACAATGTCATATGATGCAGCAATTCCTGACTACATGTCATATGTAACACATGCAATACTAGCTTTGCTTATATGGAAACAATGAACAGTAACACAGTTTACACTATTTTACCTTAAATGATCGTGACCTCTCACTGGTCAGTATTGCACAACAATTCAGGTAGTATAAGATATAAGATAATTATGCACCTATCAATCTTTTCCTACAGACAGACCAAGAGGGATAAGTCAACGTTGTGTTAAAATTACAGCATACATTAGCATATGATATTGTAAAGTTTGTAAGTAAGGTAACGTAAATTGAAACATAAATGGTTTTTTAAATACATGTGTTGAAAGTTCAAATGCAAACTGCGATAAAAGATATTTTGATTTGAAAACCAATTATTTTAGTGGTAACGTTTATCTAAAGTTACAGAATACAAGGCTAGTAAATTGTAATTTTGTTTGATATTTAAATACATGTACGTTATAGTTTACATGTTGTTTAGTTAAATACAATGTAAACAGTTTGAACTGCAAACCTATAATAAGTTTTGAGTAGGATTAAATTGTTATTGTTTTATTTTTAATCGTTTTAAGTACGTTTTTAAGACACTGTATGTTTGGTAACGTAAAGTGCAATGTAGAATGCCTTAACATATCTTACAAGTAAGAGACTTGTTAATATATATAATATAAACCATTATAAATATATAAAGTGGTATTATATGTTACTGAAAAGTGTGTATGATACAATTTGAATACTTGAAATTATTGAAGGAATGAAAAACGCACATGTTTTGGAGAATGGGTGACATTTTAAGAAACGCTACCAAACATCTATCTCTTAACCTATAATGGCAATCTATACATCATTTGTTTGGGGTTTCAAAAAAATATGGTCCACAAAATTTCCCCCGGGGGGGGGGGGCAAAACCCCCTCTGGCTAATGGTCTAACAGATACATTTATAATAACTATGTGAAACAACCATTACTATATACGTTCATATGTTTATATTGACTATCTTCTCTTGTTTATTGTTCTCTCTTTTCAGCATATTATGCAGTTTATGTCAAACTAGTTCAATTACCAAATGTTAAGATAGTCTTTGCAAAAGCCCTAGAGCTTGTCTGTAATTTATTTTTATGAGCTATTAAAATAAAATTTACCAAAAAGAAAAAAAAAAAAAAGAATATTAAGCTAGATACATAAACTGTACACGCATAACAATATAAAATTGTTTGCATTTATTATTAAGTGGGATTCAAACTCACACAGTCAGTATAAAAGTTACATGTGACCAATATGAAACAAGTTACTTCTTAACTACTATTGTTTTGCGTTTAATTGTTTGATACTGGATTATTCACCTAGGTAAATGTTCTTCTACTAATTCGAAAAATAATAAATTTATTAATACAATTTTTTAAACATTTAAATTCGCAATTGCACAAATACTTTAACTTTTTGAAATGTTAGTTGTTGTTCTATAAATAGGGGATGAGCATACTAAGCAATTGAATATTTCTTTTTGCATACATTAATTTCGAGTAATTGTTTTCAGGACTACAATATATAATCATTAACGTTTTCATAATTAGTGTATGAAAGCGGTGGATTTTAGATTACCGTGGCATATATTATTATTATTGTTAATTTTAAGTTTACCCAGGAACTATCTATCAACATAATAAATATTTCTGGATTTCCTAACACCCTTCATATCCCATGATGAAAATTCTGACAGAACAGCAGAGAGGTGTAAACACTTGTATAGTTCACAAGATTACAAGTATATTGTTGCTATAAACCATTCCATATAGAATGGTTCTGCATATCTTGCAGTGCTACATGTGGTGATATTGTAACACAATCAGTACAGTATGTTATATTTCCAGATGGTCAAAGATAGAAAGACATCCCCATCATTTACAGCAATTACCGTGTAATACATTACATAAAACAATGATTATCAATGATATGAAAATAAGGCCTATGCTGTGCCACCTACTGCTGGCAAAGTCCCCCTTTAAGATGTACATGGAAAAGACCACGTCAAAATGCTCTTAAAAGTATCCATTTTACCGGAAATACGCAATTTACGTGTTATTGTATTGTACTGTTGGACGTGTTATTTTATACGAGAATATAAAACTAGTGTCTGTTTTGTACATTCCAATGCTATTTTCATTCCTACTAGAAAATTGGCTAACTGTTGGCTTAAGATTTGTGCCTGTTGTTAGAGCATTGATTCACAGTAGCTGGGTGTGAGAACATGATTTTGACTTGTCCACATTTTCTTTAAAATACCAATGGACACCAACAGTAAACGTTACAGAGTGTTTCGTCGTAGAGAAAAACTCAACCCGTGCTAATTGGTGCATTACATTCAATGAGAGACAGGAGAAATTCGCTTTTTAAAGCAGTGCAAAAATAGTGCAGCTAATGGACTTTTGAACGGACATTTTTTTAGTTCGGCGAGCTATCATTGTTCGATCTAAAATACTTCCCAAATGTGTCGAGACCACAAAGATAACTTATCGCTGACAGATAGTTGATCGTTTATCAAGGATTCAATGTCTTGGGTGAGATTTCAGGCACTTTGGAAATATGCAAGTTGTGAAATCATTGCAGTTTGGCCAGGTAATCAGCGAAACTAAAGCAGATTCGCACACATGTTATATCACCAGAGATGCGCATTGATATAAGGACTTGCCTCGGCTCGGTGCCATTAAACAAAAATAAAATGATTAAAATATTTACCTTCAAAAACTATTGTTTGTTTACCTTTTCTGCCTGTCGTGATAGCGAAATCGTCACAAGTCACGTGATTGGTCACCGTGAAATATAAAGTTATCACTCAGTTATCAACAACAACAACAACAACATAAGTTTATTTACAGTTTATCGCCATTTACAAAGTTCTATCTTACCAGATGGCGATAACAACAAGGATAAAAGCATGTACGTATACAATTCATAAATATAAATCATTTCGAAAAACAAATAGCATTTTTGTATTGTATTGTAATTACATCATTATGATATACAAATGAAAACTATAGTACATATAAATAACTTGCACATGTTATATTTATATAAAATGAAGCAGTGACAGGTTTTTGAAATAAGTCAATTTTGTTAACCTCTTAGCATGTTGGCTAGGTAAATAAAAAAGTTTGTTAAATAAACTACATTGTGTGGCATTAAAAAATAACATAAATTTGTGTAAGCTTGGCCAGTGACAATCATACATTGGTAGACAGCCATTTCTAAGATTTCTATAATATGAACATACTTATATAAAATGATATTCGTTTTCTACGCTCTGCATAGTGCATTTTGTACATAAACGCTGATTTCTTTCTATATTTCTCTGCTGACCTTCCCAATAAGTAAGTTATGGGAAGAACACCTTAATCGTGTTAAAGCAGTTTAATGTTTTGCATTATCTATACATGTCAAATAGTTTTTGAATTGGAAATTTATTTCAAAAACTTTATATGTTTTAAAACATTTGAAATATCAGAAAACCATTGCTGAAGAAACATACAAGCATTGTTACAAAGTCATGACTTAAGCATCTGTAATGTAACTATTCCATAAATAAGAACATCCTAGATTATCTAACATAGTTTTTATCAGAACTTTCATTTTAATATTTGTCTATCATGTTGTTAAATCAGTTGTTTATATGTACGTAAATGTATAAATGCTGAAACGCCTACATGGAAGATTGGGAAACCAATTGCGTAGCTTCGTTAAATAAAGTCTTTACTTACCTACTTACTTTGTTCTATGTCTGACTCCTGCGAGGGGTCACCGTTTCTGTGTGATTTTGGATTGCGCTACATTATTTTCTTCACAATACATTGTAGTGTATGCTTTAATACGGTGCATAAGTACGTAAATGCAGTGTTGTATCTTGGTTTTATTTCCCGCCGAAAGGCGGAATGGATATACATGTAATCAAAGCCAGCGTCCGTCCTTCCGTCACGCTTTCGGTCCAGAGCATAACTTGAAAACAATTTAACGTTTCATGGTCACCATGCGTATCTCAACAGAATCTAGGTCACGTTCGAGTTTGACTCGTCTGTTGTCATAAACTAGGTTACTATGTCAACTCATACATAAACCTTGTGGAGACACTATAGAGGTCACAATTTTACCTAATCCTTACACGACACGTTTAAAACATTTATTAAACTAGGTCACTAGGGCAAATGAAATGAAAACCCTTGTGTAGACACTAGATGTCACAACTTTAAGCTTATATTTATGAAACTCTGTCAGAATGAATATCTCAATAAAATCTAGGTCAAGTTGGTCATTTGGGGTTAAAAACTAGGTCACAAGGTCAAATCAGAAAACAACTTTGTGTAGTCACTAGGGTTACAATTTTAGCCTAATATTCCTGTGACTTGGTCACAATGATCATCTTAACAAAATCTAGGTCAAGTTCGATATTGGGTCATCTGGAGTCAAAATGAGGTTACTAGGTCAAATAATAGGAAAGCATTGTGCATGCTTTAGAGGCTGTATTTTTTTCTAGATCTTTGTGAATAGTAACTAGGTCACTAGGTAAAATCATAGAAATATTTTTTGTATGCTGTAGAAGCTATAATTAAGGTCAACATATGGGCCTGCATGCATTACTATGACAGCTGAGCCACCTAGGGTCCTTTGGTCCTCTTGTTTAGTTTTTGAATTCAGTACATTTTTTCAACAAAATTAGCAATAAAAATATATTGGTCACACAGGTAGTTTTGACTTACGGCCAATTTTGGTGTATTTTTTGGTCTTTTTTAGAAGTCATTTTTCGGAAACTTTGAGAATTCTTGTCTTGTCATAAATTTGTGAATATTCTTATCAATACTAAAAATGTATAGGAAAGTTTGATTAATATGTGTTTGTCCCTTTTATGCATTTTAAAAACGAAACATATCGATTTTAATGCAGAAATGAATACATTGCGAATTATCAGGATGTTTGTGTGATTTTCTTGAAAAGTAATATTGCAAAAGGAACTATTAGTCAATGAGCCACCAATAGAAGACCCTCCCCCCAGGGAATTGTGGTCACTATATTTTTCTGAAAGCATATGGTCCCTGGAGTATTTTCCTGAAGTCTGCACTTTGGCCATTGGGGCGTTAAGATTTTTTGGGGTAAAACGTCAAAAAATATAAACGAAAAGTACAAATTTTCGGAATCGGTTAACTACAATCTTATTTATTATGTTATTTTAAAATAAATCCCTGTAACAGGTAGATATTAACGTGTCCTATCTAGACTGAAAAAATCATAGCGCTCCTAGAGTGCGAAATCGCTTATTTTTTTAGGTAAAACAATTAAATTATAAATTAAAAGTGTGAATTTTTGGAATCTGTGGACTACATCGTCATTTTTTTATAAACAAATACTCTAATAGGAAGGTATTACTTTGCAGTTTCAGACTGCAAACATTTAAAGCCATGTTATTATGCAAAGTGTGATATGTTTTGGGTAAAACATGAAAAAATATAAACCGAAAAGTGCGAATATTAGGAATCGGTAGATTACAATAATACCATTCCTATGATAATTATTTTGTAAATAAATAATATTAATGGGATAAATTTGTAGTAATATGCAGTTTAAGATTTCAAATATATATTGCCAGATGAGATATTTTGGGGGAAAATTACCAAAAAAATAAATGGAAAGTGTGATTTTTGGGAATTGGTATCCTAGTTGTTACTTACCAAAATCGGGTGCGGACATGCCTAGTCTTGATGGATATTCAAAAATAAATAAATCTAACCATATACACTTGACGAATGTTCTAAGTACACACTTTTAGAACTAGAATAAATCAGGAACATAATTATCTTAACTCACTAAAACTATATAGATATCATATGTGGGTGATTGTCTTTAATACAGAAGAAGAAAAATCAAGATCTACGTAAAAATCATTGATACGTGACGAAAATGATAAAATTACATTTTTCTCGTGCACGCATCTCAAATATGTGTAAATTTGTTCAAAGCATTTAATACACGACGAACGTTCGACCCCCAAACATAAAGCCATACAATTATTTCGTATTATATGACGTAAATGACGATTGAGGAGTGCGCAAGTGCGATAGGAAAGCTTGAAACCGGCATGTCAATAAGACGGGTACGATTTAATCCATTTATTGTCTGTTTTGGGGTTCTAAACTCATGCACATAATTATTATTATGGTAGCTGCATTGAACTCACGAAAAAAAATGCATGTTTATATTGACTCGATTAAAAATTGAGACGTCACATGACGTCATTTATATTTAGTCGTTGAATGCGTCAAAACATGATTATGACAACATCTGACAGATAGTTGTATCACTTTAAGATCGTGAAATAAGGTGGAATCGTTGAACTGAACAGAATATGTCCATTTATTTGTATGGAGCAATTTGAGTTTGAGCATGGAAGTAACTTTCAATAGGCATTTATCATCCGAATTACTACTACAGTTTAACAAAACTCACTTTTTTATCAATCATGTCTTTTGTAAGATACGAACACATTTTCAACACATGGACTTTGATTTTAATGCAATTTTTTAATTAGGTTGCACGATGGTATGGCCGCCTTGTAGCCCGGACCTAAATCCGATAGAATACGTCTGCGATGAGTTTTGGCGTCGCATCCGAGTACGACGACAACACCAGACCGTATAGGAACTCATAACGCACCCTTTACTTGAACTGAATGCACTCCCGCAGCAATTGGTACACATCTTTATCAATTCAAAGCCTCAAAAATGGCAGGCTATCAACAGGGCAGACTGTGGTCATACACGATATTGATGTGCGACTTCGTTGTTTTAAGCAGTGAACTAAATGGTCGTTTTCTAATATGTTGTTATTATGTTTTAGAATGGTAATTAACTCAACGTGATAGAAAATAGTTTCCTGATTCCAATGGTATATTCGATTCACAGATAGGTCTACAATTTTTTCAGTTAAATGAAAAATACAAAGTGTGTACTTAGAACATTCGACTAGTGTATAGGCAGTTCTGGTCCTGTTGGGTACATTATTAAACCACTAGGTACATCCATACCTTGTCCTAATTGGTACCTATGACCACCCTTTACATACAATATTGGTTATATTTAGCACTCAAAAACTACCCTATACAGACATCAGTGGTCCTATCGGGTACTAACTATGCACATACAGTCCTGGTCTAATTCGATATGCATAGTCAATACGATTCCTAGTTCTATTTGCTATTCAAAACCACCATACTTATACAGATATTGCTGGTCCGACATGGTGTACTCATAACTACTAGTAGGTACATTAAGTTCTTGTCTCAATTGGTAGTCACAATTACCATGTTGTACATGCCCAGTCCTAGTGGGGACTTTAACATCCATGCACAGACATTCCTGGTCCTATCATGTACTCAAAACCACCATGGATGTACAGACATTCCTGGTCCTATTTGGTTCTCAAAACCACAATGTACAGCCGTTATAGGTGCAATTGGGTACTCATTTCCACCATGTACTACATTGCTGGTCGTTTAGGATACTCATAACCACAAGGTTCAGACATTCTTGTAGGATACTGTCGACCATCAATTGACAATTCAGGCGCGCCATATAGAGACATGCTTGGTTTTATTTAGCACTCATAACATATGTGCTACTCAAAACATTCATTACAAAATAAGTTGTCGGGTTAGGAACTAACAACTACTAGGTGCGACCATTTGTTGTCCTATTAGGTAATCACTCCCCCGTGTACATACTATCATGTTCTTATTGGATACTCATACATACATTCCTAGTCATAGTGGGTACCCCAACGACCTTGTACATGTATTCCTGGTCCTATTGAATACTCAAATTCACAATGTACAGATGTTTGGGGTCTAATTGGGTACTAACAACCACTAGGCGTGGTCATATGTTGTTCTATTTGGTCGTTGCTACCATCATGTACAGGAATACATAACCACTAGATGCATACATTCGTAGTCCTAGTGGTTACTCACAACCACTATGTACATGCATAAGTGGTATGATCGAGTCCTCACAGCCACTTTACACAGCCATTATTGGTCCTTGTTGGTACTGACTACCATGTAATATACTACTATATACATTCATTCCTGGTCGTATTGGGTACCCATAACCACTATTAACAGACATTCCTGTTCCGGCTAGATACTGAAAATCATCATGTGAAGACATTCTAGATCAAATTAAGCACCCTCAACCACTAGTTACACACATTACTGGTCTTATTGAGTGCAGAAAACTATTGGGATCACCCATTCCTCGTCCTATTGGCAAAATGGAGAGACATTCCTGGTCTTATTGAGCAGTGAGCATGCCCAACCCCCAGCTGTGACCATTTGTTTTCACTAACATGAACATGAAGCATGGTCTAATTAAATACTCATATCGCCTAGGTACAATTCTTATGTAAATATATTCCTGGTCATATTGACGACTTAGTGCCTAAGTAGAACATTCCTGATCTTGTTAGGCTATCATAAACACTGTAAATTATCCCTAGTCCATATATGTATTCACGACCACCTTGCACGTAAACTCCTAGTCTTATTAGGTACTCATAACCATTAGGTACATCCATTCCTAGTCCTAATGGGTACCCACAACCACCATGTTCATGCATACTTGGTCGTATTTGGTAGTCATTACAACTAGGTGCTGTAGGGTACTCACACACACCATGCGCAGACAGTACTATACTGGATACTCACAATCACTAGGTACACACATCCATGGTCTTATAGGATTTGCACCATCATGTGGTATCTCATTTATTGCACTCTGTGTACTGGCAACTACAAGGTACAGAGATAACTGGTCCTATTGGATACTCACAACAACCCAGAACAGCCATTCATGACACAACCATGATGCACAGCTATTGTGTCATAATGAATAGCTGTACAATAACATTAAATTTTGTCAAATTTGATTGTATATTTACGGCCCACCCACTCTTGTAAAATAGATAAAACTAAACACGTTCCATACATATATTACTGATGCCAACTATAACATACATTGCAAACAAAGTGAAAAAGGGAAAATATTTCAAAATCATATTGCGAGTACTTGTAAATAAGTAGAGCTGCTGTTCTTAATATTTTAGTGATTTTGGTGGCCATTTTGGCGGCCATTTTGATGGCCATTTTACATAATAGACCCACTTATTGTGCATTTAAATGTTGAAATACATTTTGGGAATATGCCTTTATTTGTATTCACAATTGCAATTAAAATACAGTAAGGCACAATGTGTTATTAGCAAAGTTAAGTGAATACTTTGTTACCATTTGTGCACTATTTATAAGCAGGGGGAGATAACCTTATTTTTGCTTTCCCTGCTAAACGCCCCAATGTCTGAAGTGCAGACTTTGGGAAAAGTATTGGTAGGTCAAAGCCTTTCATAATTACCAAATAAATGGATCAATGACACTGTATTGTGTCATTGTAGTGTACCGATTCTCAAAATTCGCACTTTTTCATGTATTTTTTAAGGTTTTACCCCAAAAATATCCCATTTCGCATAATAACACAGGACTAAAACTTTGCAGACTTAAACTATAAGTTAATGTCAACCCATAAAAGTGTTTAATTTCAAATTAACTTAATAAATGTGATTGTAGTTAACCAATTCCAGAAATTCACACTTTCGTTAAGTTTTTACGTTTTATCCCAAAAAATCGTAACGCCCCAACGGCCAAAGTGCAGACTTTGGAAAAATACTCTACTGACCAAATATAGTGTCCGAAATTCCCTAGGGGGGGGGAGAGGGTTTACCCCACTGGCTCATGGACTGTATGGTTCCGTCCTTAAGAACAAAGTATCAAACTATTGTTCGGTTCTCGTTATCTCGTTCGCGAACGTTATCCATTTCCGTCTTCGAAGTTACCATTTCGATCTGAAATATGAACTTCCCTCAATCTTATTTCAAATGATAGTAACTGAATATACCGTAACATACGGGAAGTTGAAGATACCGAGCATAACGTCGTTTTTTTAATGTTTCAATAAGACATTTTACACTGGAATAGTACAATGTCAATTAAAATTACTGTAAAACCACATATTTTAGTGGGTATTAAATTTCGTGGATTTTGATAAAAATGCGTTTTCGTGGGGTCGTAAATTCGTGGATTACAGAGCATGAAAGGGTAAACTTATGTCTGAACTTGTGAGGTCGATCAATCGTCGGGATTAGATTTCGTGGTCGAACTCAACAACGAAATCACGAAAATTAAACTCCCTCGAAAAAAGTTTTATAACAGCCAACACGTATAAATATTATGAACGCAAACAGTTTCACGGCATAACATAACACACCATGCCGCAACAAAGATAGGCTACCCACTAAATTGTCCTCACCCCTTTGCCCTCCTCACCCCATTCTGCCTATTGTAGTGATCATTTATGTGAGTGTTGTTAAAGTATAGATGCATGCGGGGCATTTTCTTCATTGAGGCAATGATTTTTGTAATGAGAAGAAGCATGTGATAGCACTAAATGATACCTCGTATTTTAAAATCCGTTCAATGAAGCTGTGACAATACTCTTCTTCTTGTCGATTTAAACTGTATGTACCTTAATGTTAAAACGGTTGGTAGAAATGTCACTTTTCTCTGACTAAATATAGAATTCTGAATTGTTTGAGAAAAGCGCAGAAGCGGTTGAAATTTAAACTAGGATACAAAAATGTTTCAGTATTTACCGTACATGTATTTAAATACCTTAATTACTAGTTGTAGTCGGTTATCAAGCAATCATTTTGTCTGGTGTGATTACCATTAAAACCAACCACGTGATTATTACTATCACGTATTTCATTGCAGTGTGCAGTTGTGACGAAAGATGTCACGAAAGACATGACTGCTGCTTCCCGGATTATGATGAGACGATGCAAACCTGTGAAAAGACATCACTGAACAAATTAATTTTTCGGCCATCTTATCACTACATGATAACTATGTGTCCATACAATGCTCAAATATTAAATCCCAACTACAGGGATTGTGGAAATGCCAATGTTTCTATTTGGGGAAGTTTGTTCCCTGTTTATTCACCGAAGAAAAAATTGATATACAAAAATCGTATTTGTGCCGAATGCCATGGTGTCACAGATGGTCAACTTTGGGAAGCAGAAGTTTATTGTCCTCCAGACCTCCTTGGATCAAACACTCTCCCAGAGTTTTGCAACGTTCAGTTCTTTTTAAAAGAAAATTTCCATCACGAACTGAGGTCTTCAAAATGCGGACTTACTTGTAACGGTAGTGAGGAATTTTCCATACCATCGTATCTTTCTGGTATGACCAAACAAGACATTGTCCAAGCTTGTAACAGTGGGTTTTCATCCAGTACGTTACATAAATACAGAAATTTGTTTTGTCAAATTTGTCACAGTCGGGGAATTAGTATGATTACTAGTGATCGTTGTGTATACCTGGACGGAGAAGATTATCAGAGCTTACAAATCACCTGGCTCTTATCGCAAGAGTATTCCTCACAATACAGATTGCCTGCAATAAAGACATTCCCTCTTGCTTGTAAAACCGTTAATAGACAGGTAGAGTATATGCTATATTGTCCGCCAGGGTACTGTTTTATCAAAGCACTTACGATCAAATTTGAATTCTTTATAATTCATTAACAACTGCAAATTGGTGACAAATATGGTTTGTAGGTGTTCATTATCAGAATCATTATTAGTATTGCAGCTCCGTTTACCACACTTTATAATTGTTAACAAATTATAAAGAACTTAAATTAGATCGTAAGTTTACGTTTTCCGTAAGTGCTTTGATAAAACAGTAATCAGTAATGTTTTTGGTTAATGGTGCAATAGTTTTCATACAAATTATGCATGTTCATACTCTCTGGACAATACTGTAATGGAATCCGGATGATGCCACCTTGTTGCCATTGAGCAATTCTCTCAACGAGACCCCTAACTTATTCACATGACTCAGCCACAATCATTGACCATTTGTATTCAAATATGTCATGTAATATTGTTGAAGTAAATGTACCAATGTTGTCAATAAGTGACCATTATGCTGTAAGTTTTACTCGAAAATTAAAGATGAGTTCACAAAATGGTCCTCAACACAAAACTATTAAATATAGATCGCTTAAACAATTCAATGAAGATGACTTTAGAAACAGTCTCAATGTACAACCATGGTCAGTTTTAGAATCCTTTGATGACCCAGATGATGCAATTGACTGTTTCAACAAATTATTCTTAGACGTGTTAAATGAACACGCGCCAGAAAAACAAAAAAGAGTAAAACATCAAAATCAGCCAGATTGGTTCAATAATAAAATATCTGAAACCATTAAAGTTAGAGACAAAGCAAAACAATCAGGTGATAGCACTTTATTTAAAGAATTAAGGGAAAAGGTAAAGAAATTATCATTTGAGGCGAAAAAGTCTTTCTATTCAAATAAATAAACGAAAAAAAAAATAATCCCAAAATTTTAAAAAAACAAGCCATCAATCAAACATCATTCAAGATGAAAATGGAAACCCAATTACTGAGGCATTAAAAACAGCGGAAGAATTCAACAACTATTTTTCCAGTGTCTTTAAGAAAGCCCCATCTATTGATATCAATAATTATGATTTTAATAAAATAATTGATTTTGTAAATGCAAATTTAAAAAGTGAGCAAGAATTTGAAATACCAGAAATCTCACTCGAGTTCCTAGAACTGTAAACTGTAAATCACTATATCCAGCATCATTTAAAATGGCAAAAATAACACCTATTTTCAAAAAAGGACCAAAATCAGATGTAAGCAACTACAGACCTATTTCTATTCTACCAGTTCTTTCAAAAATATATGAAAGACATGTCTCAAATCACTTAAAATATTTGATAAAAATGATCTCATAAGTAGTCATCAATCGGGTTTTCGAAAATTCCACTCATGTGAGTCAACACTCACAAATATAATAGACAATTCGATTGACACTATAAATGATCATGAAGTTGTTGGAACTGTGTTCCTAGATCTAACTAAAGCATTTGACCTTATCAACCATAAACTACTACTCAAGAAATTGGAGTGTTATAAGCTAAGCCCTAAAACAATTAAGTGGTTCTCATCATATTTAACAGACCGTTTCCAAAAAGCTAGCATATCAAGTCAGTTGTCAGATGCCAAGGGTATAAATGCGGGAGTTCCACAAGGATCAGTTTTAGGACCCTTAATTTTCATTATCTTCATAAATGATCTTCCCCTCTATCAACATAATTACACAAAAATCGACATGTTCGCTGATGACACAACACTGTCTGCTTCAGGTAAAACATTCAGCGACGTTAACACATCCCTAGAAGAGCAAGTTAACATCACTGAAACTTGGTGCACACAGAATGCCATGATACCAAATGCCCAAAAAACTAAAGTTATGTATGTTGCTGCATCTCACCAAAAGTTAAAAGACATATCTGAATATGATGATTCAAATATAATACTTAACAACCAAGTGCTTTCAAATTCAAAAGAAGAAAAGCTGCTTGGTATCTATGTAGATCAAACTCTTACATGGAAAAGGCAAGTTGATCATGTTCTTAAAAAATGTAACTCTCTACTATACCTACTACTACGCATCAAACATTGTCTTAATATAGATTCTCGTAAACTTTTCTTCAATGCTTATATCCTGCCCCACCTCGACTATTGCTGAACAATTTGGGGGTCATGTGCCAAAGAACTCAGAGATAAACTTTACAACTTTCAAAAAGGGCAGTTAGAGTAATTCTGGATAAACCGCATGACCATCCATCAGAAGAACTCTTCATTAAACTAAATTGGATGACAATTCATGAAAAAATAACATATAAAAAGCTGTTTGAATGTATAACTCGATGCAAAATAAAGTCCCAAAATATCTAAGTGATACATTTGTATTAAAAGCTAATCCTGGACGTAGATCAACAACGAATAAAGAGTTGGTTGTACCACATCCAAACATGGAATTCTTTAAGAAATCTTTTTCCTATTCTGGTGCATCTATTTGGAATGATATTCCATTACATATTAGACAGGCAGAGAACACAAGTTATTTTATTAGGCATTTCTTGAATTGGAAACGCAATTATACTACACAATAATCTATGCATACATATCTCAATGTTAAAATACAAAAAATATTTCGCTATTGTGCCTTTTGTTAAACAATTTCGTAGTCCAGCACAAGGCTGCTTCGTATCTTTCAAAATTGTATGTATATTATATATATGTTGTAGATTGTCCTTGTGGTGTGTAATGCCCGGTTGTTATTTTCTTGGCACCTAGCTCTCGTTCCGTTTTAGTTTGACTGACTGAGGCGGCAGACTTTCGGGACGGGATGCCGTGTTTTTGTAGTGGCTAGATTTTACGTTGGACAGTGTCTGTGTCGCTTATATGTTTTCTGTGTCCGGCTGGTTAAGCTGAGTGCTGCCTTCCCTGTCTGACTTAATATTATCGTTTTTTATATAATATATATATACGAGGAATGATCCATATATAACGAGAAAATGCTTATAATTTTTTTATGATCCGTTAGATTTTACTCAAACTTTAGCTAGTAGTAATAACATACATTAGCAATGTTTCCCTGAATGTTCATGATAACAGCGTCGCCATGTTAAAATCTATGGTTGCTAAGGTAACCCTCGATACGCTAAGGCGGGGCATTTTTCGGAGTTTTTACCATTGTCACGCAAATTCAAACCCTCAAAGTTTTCATGTAAGCAACAGCAATGTGATGACAATTGGTACTCGGGGTCACATAAGACTCGCCTGACTAATGATGACGTCATACACGGGTTGCGTTGTCATTCGTTACGTCGCGCACGTGTTATCGTTCCGTGATAGCAAAAAATACCGACGACAAAAGGGTTTCAATAAAATATTTAGTTTTGAAGAAAACAAGTAATAATAAAATTGTGCAGGATATTCAGAAAACATTTCGTGATCATGTCATGTGAAAAGCTGCGATTTGTGAACATAATAACATATTAAAAATGGACTGGAAAAAGGCTAGAGATCTAACGCAAAGTAGACGTAACGTGACGTCATCGTCAGAACTACGCACGAACATGTTGGATGTTTTGAATGAAATTCCGAAAGATGACTATCGTGAGACTTTTTCGACTTTGTATGGCATTGGCGAAGACGTATAAATATTGAAGGATGATAATCTGAAAAGATTTTAAAATTAATACAGTAAGGCCTTAGGAATGTGATCGTCAAATTGATCAAAGTTCAATTCTGAATAACGTTAAAAGGTGCAAATATGACGTTGCCCCGCCTACCGGTTTCATAGGTCGGCAAAAATGTTCCAAATAATTTACTTTTCGATATATTTGAAAAATATTCCGTACGTCTTCTCCTAATATATGTATTAACCACCACATACAATATTTTTAGAAAATACTAAGTAATAACAATATTATAAGCATTTTCTCGTTATATATGGATCATCCCTCGTACATATTGAATAGCATTTTGGTTACAGTATGTATACTAGACTATTTAATTATAGGTTAACGTTTTAAACAATACATGAGTATCCTATATTGTTAAGTTTAACTAATACTGTTTCATTTTCTTTATAAATTTGTTTGTATATTATCATGTATTTAATGTATATATGTTTATTAAGTAGACCATATTGAAAATTGGTATAACACCAAATATGTTATCTACTATAAATAAACTCGTTACTTACTTACTTACTTACTTACTTACTTACTCACATAATGTACATGCATCCAGTATAATTTTAGGCTTCTTCTTTCATTTAAAAAGGGCATGCATTCTGTGTCTGGTGATATTTGCTTTAAAGGTGTGTTAGCCATTGCCATCCGTGTCTATTAGTCTGGTTCCGTCCCCAAGTCTTTCAAAATATTACATTGGGTCCGGTAGCAACTGATTAAAATGGACGACAATGATGGTCAATCAAGATGGCACCTGTACGTTAGTTCATATCAGCAATTTTAGATAATCCCCCTAAAGTTGGTTCGTTTGCTATTTAAACTAACGTACATCCACTATCATGATTGACCTCTGCAAGGGAGTGAATTTAAATATTAAAAGTGCGATAGACGTAATGACTTGTTTAATAAAAATAATGGCTGACAAGCGTTTTAATTGGTCGGATCAGACCATGTTAAGTAGCTCTAAAGATATGTAAAGCCGTACCTATCGGCCCGGAGAGAAAAACTTTCCAACGGCATAAATGATTTTATGTGTGCATAAAATTTTATATATCGCTGACTTAGAATGAGAAGGTCCTCAGTACAAAATCGATATTTGAGAAAACAAGGTAAAGCGCCTCGTGGTGCAGATTTCAAATATGTATAAGGTGGTTAGTAGCATTTCAAGCCAGCGATATCTTTCTTTGAAAGCTACTAATTGCATTTAAAGGTTGTCCAATACGTATTATGACTCGGCGAACCAACTCATACGAACCATGTTTGTTCCCAGAGGATAATTTTAAAAGAATAACCAATAATTTAAATTTGAACGTTCGTTTAAGATTTTCGTTAGTTTGATCATAAACAAGTTCCTATTCAAAGTGCTCAAAATTTGTAAAAAGATGTTGTATTTATTATTAAATTCCTTTTCAGAATGACAGTGATTGTACACGACTGCTTTGTCCATATTCGCAGATATATGGAAATGGTTTCAGATGTTATTATCTAGTGAAAAAACATAATGTAAATCACTATCAAGTTGATTTAAAACTACTTCTACCCAAGGAAATAAACATTCCGGCACTTCATGGAGAGGATGACGTGTACAAATGGCTTCGTTCCTCTTGGCCAAAACGATGGAAAATAGACCGAGTGTACTATCATGGTATTGATTATGGTGAGAGTTTTAAAGGACGATATTTACTCATTAAAATGAATATGTACAGGAGAATGAGACACGACCTTATAGTTGACGAAATTGGCCAATTAATATCAGGTGCGTGGTATATACAAAATGGATTTGAAACTATTAAAACACACGGCGAGTTTAATGAGTTCTTAACAAAATACATGTACAATGGTGACGGGGCGTACTATTGGATAGTCCCATTAAGACGTGGTCCTAACTCTTCTAATACACACACTAATTTTGATTTCAAGAAATTCCCTCTTATATTAGTGTATAATAGTGCTGCTTTGTTATCAAACACACCACATATTATCATCTCAAAATTATATTACTGCCCACGGGTTATTCTTAAGGCAACAACATACAACATTACATACGGCATAATTGTACACAAAAATACTCTCATATCTAGGGGTCAATATAAATGGCAAGACTTTAACCACACATTTTACATTTGCCACGATGATAGTCCATATAAGTATGCAATATGGTCAGGTGGTGTTGTGTTGAAACCTTTGCATTTCACAATTCAAATGTCTATCATTTCATTACTTAATGTCATATGTATACGCACTTTGTTAAGCACACATTACATTTAATAATAGCTTTTTTTTGACAAAAGTTACAGAACGAGTGTCCGAATGTTACAATGTACATCACGTGTATGCTTTCGCAGAAATAACATATGACACATGGTATAGGTAGGCATACGTTGTATATTTAAAGATTAGGTACTTATCAAGAGTTATTGCGAAAATAAACAATACATATGTGTATTTATTAAACGTATAGTAAATGAAACTTCAAACATCGACTTTATTTATAAACAATACGCTTGCCTAGAATTAGAAGGTCGTAAGTACTACTGATAAGACTCAAGGCGCGTCTCATTCTAAATCTCGAATAATACACATACCGTGTGTTCAGGGAAAGCTACCTACATGTAAGTTAAAGAATCACGATATTTGTCGCTTTAATTAATCTTCGTTAAACACTTTGTTTGGCACAACCAATTTGAACATGTAAAACTCGCATTTTTCTGTTCTTAGTTCAAAACATGTACGGTTGCACGGGTTTTCCTATTTACCCCATTGTTTGCCTCTGTTAGCCATTTTGGTACGATACACCAATTAAGACGTACGTCCTCGGTCTATGGTTAGCCAAAATTTGCTCACGGGCAAATACGTTTTTCAACATAGCGTTCAATGAATCACAGGTGCGAAACGTGACGAAACATAATGCTTCATTGAACGCACGGCTGTTTATTAAAAAAACAAGGTCAGTCATGATACATGGTATGATGCAAGTACAGTTCAACAATTTTATTTCTCTTTTTAATTCGTTCATTTATGATGCAGTTTTATTGACCTATAGTGTGCAGCTACCGTGTAAATACCGTTATGTTAATTTTGACACTGCAAACACTGCAATATAATAGATAATGCAGTATGATTATTGTTTGATCAACACAGAAACATATAAAACACAATAAAATACATGTACATCAGCTTAAAACGTACATTACTGCATTGCCACTATAATCAGAAGTACATAGACTAAACAGACATCTAATAACTTAATCACAACATGCAGATTAAATTCCAGTTAATAAACATAATTAAGTATATACTCGTATGTATGTATTATCTGTGACTACACGCATACATTTGATTTACAGAAGTCATTATCAACAGCAGTCATTATCAAAATTGGAAATTTTCAATGGGATGACGTCACCGTTTTAGGAGAAGCAGCTATTAATAAAATTGTTTAGTTTCGTTCAATCTTTTCGCATTCAACCTGACTTGATTTATAAACGCCATAATAATGTCATTGGCAACGAACGTTCTAAATGGCCCGAAGATGCAGAAAACTTGATTGTAGGGGAACGTGAGTAAAATATATATCTTTAGTGGGAATAGTAATAGTAAGTTATAGCCTATAATGATCACACAGCCTGAGAAACGGATACACGTTTGTGAGCAAGTATGGACAATGAAATTGAACACATTTTCGGGAAGAAATGAATCAACTAACTGGGATTTAAAAGTTGATCATCACACATTTCTAAGCATATCATATTCATAAAGGAAACACTAAGCGCATCGGAACAAAAACACTGGGTTTAATTTCACATTGTGTATCTTGCTAATCTCCAACAGGATCTTATAATATAACATGAAAATTTAAACTAGATCTAGTTAGTAAACGAAACTGAGTGTACATCATCAAACACAGTCGTCGTGGTAGGAGGATCAATTTGGTGTTACTAGTGCATTTTGTACATATTTCATTGAAATCAGGAAAGAAATGACCAACTATTCCTCAATATTTATTTCTTTTGATAATATTTGATTATACAGTTCAAGATATGTAACGACATCAAACTCAAAATATCATTTTTTGAGCAATTGGAAATATCACAACCGATTGAAGTTATGCAAACGTCATTAAAATCGTCAAACGACGTCAAAGCTGGTTTTTACGAATTTGGGGTATATATTTTGAGACGCCCTGTATAAATAACAGATTGTCGCTATGCTATTTTACTGCTTTGCTACTATACCTACGACCCCCCCTTTTCGAAGGTTGTTTACACTCAATTAAATTCGGTGTTTAAACAAACACCTGGTAGGTTAAAAAACTTAAGGCACTTAACATTATCTAGTTCATGCAATGCCGTATAATAAATTATATAAACTGTAGATAGTACATACTATAACCAAACTATGAATACGCATAGCCTTATCTACCTGCTAAAGAACATGAATCCATGAATCATATTCGTCAGCCAACCAATGAAACGCCAGTTTACGAATTGTGTTTTTGTACCATTTTCTTGCATCAATTACTCATTACATTTCTCACTCATTTCCTGTGTCAGATTACTAATTACAGTAATAACTATCACTCATAACATTTCTAATTACTTTCTGTAAGTCGATAACTCCTACGTCTTACAAATTTCTTTTTCCAGAATAATACGTTTCGAACTACTTACTTTCAGTTGCTAACGTTCGACTTAATTTTTCACTAGCTTTTCTCACCACTATCATTCAGTAAATAACTATTTTCTTCCATCAAATTTCTCATTATAGTTCGCACCACTTTCCTTCAGTAGATCAATCCGCACATTTTCACTCCTTCCTTCTGTCATTATATTTCTAACCTTTTCCATCAGTTAACTTTTCGTGAGATTTTGCACAGTTTCCTTCCATCGAACTTCTCGTTTCATTTCACACAACTTTTCTTTAGGAGACCACTCCCTACATTATGCGCTTCTTTCTTTCATTAGATTTAAAGGGACTGCCTCACAATTTGGTGAATTGCAAAAATAAAATGAAATTGTCAAATATTTGTGTGATTTTGGTATAGTTGCCTGTATATCACATAAACAAGCATACTGACATCTAAAATAACTAGAGAATACTCGGCATTTTATAGTTATTTAGTATTTTACATCAAAAATACTATAGGGTATTAATACCCTTTAGCGGGGGGGGGGGGGGGGGGGTTCGAGAAAAAATACTCAGTGGGCGATAGCAAGAGTGGTTAAAATTGCTTATTTGACCAAATAATTCATGTCAGTTGCTTTCTTTTACACCAATGCTTGTTTAGGTTGGAAGATCACGATATAAATTTTTTAAGCCCAATCTGTGAGGCAGCACCTTTAAGAAATAAACTATGAAAACCCGTTGTATACCGGCCGTTATACAATGGTTTGGAGTTCTGACGCGTAGGAATTAACCACGGAGGCCGTAGGCCTGAGTGGTTAATAACAAGCGTCACAACGACAAGATAAGTATCATGCTAACTTGATACCTAATACTTTTGCAAGTTACCACATTTCTTAAGAGGTAAAAAATGGCAGTTATTGGCAGTACAATGCATTTTTACTAGTTCAGATACTGTTCATATACTGTGTATGAATAAGCATGTATGAATGTTACCTAACCTGTCAATCACTTAAATATCTAGATAATCATGTTGTTATCTGGTGGCAGATATATGATTAAGATATTATAATTATAAGGAAGGCCAGTTTCGTGCATAGTTGGTGATTTCAAAACGCCACTTTAAATGGACAAATACGTTACTTATATAGGATATAGGATTTCATCAAATAATTTGTGGATTTTATCTGTGCTCAGTGATAGTCATTCTGTGAATAGAACATTGGGTATATCAAAAAGAACCATTGGATTTAACTCAGTTGACTTTCAGATAAGAACTTTATTTGGACTTGTAAAACGAAATTTATTGATTTGTTTTTTAATTTATGATATTGGTCACTATGGTATGTTTTTCATCGAGTGAAGTGTTAAACTAGTTGCTGCTATATGTAGTGTTTCTAAGTGCTCGTGGTGTCTCTGTCAACACTGTACATGTATTTATATTTTACGTTTAATGTAATAGTAAGTTGAGAAACCTCTCCAGAGTAGGAACGCCCCAACTGCCTTATGTGGCGGTTTTATCATTAAATGTGTTAATTACACCAATATATGCGCCCGTTTTATAGTTATATGCGTTGACTACATCAATATATTTGACCGTTGTATCATTATATGCTTTGGCTACATCAATATTGTGACTGTTGTATTATCACATGCTTTGGCTATATCAATATCTGCCCGTTTTATCATTATGTACACTGGCTAAACCAATATATGTGACCGTTGTATCATTATGTGCTTTGGATATATCAATATATGTGACTGTTGTATTATTATATGCTTTGGATATATCAATATGTGCCCGTTGTATCATTATGTACGCTGGCTACATCAATATAATTATGTGACCGTTGTATCATTGCATGTTTTGGCTACATCAATATATGTGACTGTTGTAATATTATAAGCTTTGGCTACATCAATATATGTGACTGTTGTAATATTATATGTTTTGGCTACATCAATATATGTGACTGTTGTAATATTATATGCTTTGGCTACATCAATATATGTGACTGTTGTAATATTATGTGCTTTGGCTACATCAATATATGTGACTGTTGTAATATTATATGCTTTGGCTACATCAATATATGTGCCCGTTTTATCATTATGTACGCTGGCTACATCAATATAATTATGTGACCGTTGTATCATTGCATGTTTTGGCTACATCAATATATGTGACTGTTGTAATATTATATGCTTTGGCTACATCAATATATGTGCCCGTTTTATCATTAGCTCACCTGTCTTTGTGAGCTTCGTCCGTCGTCCGTCAACAAATGGCTTGTGTAGACACTAGAGGTCACAAGTTTAGCCTAATCTTTATGAAACTTGGTTACAATGATCATCTCAACAAAATCTAGGTCAAGTTTGATATTGGGTCATCTGGGGTAAAAAACTAGGTCACTAGGTCAAATCATAGAAAACCTTGTGTAGTCACTAGATGTCATAATTTTGATTTAATCTTTATGAAACTTGGTCACAATGATCATCTCAACAAAATCTTGGTCAAGTTTGATATTTGGTTCTCCGGGGTCAAAAACTATGCCACAAGGTCAACTCATAAAATAACCTTGTGTAGTCACCATAGGTCACACTTTCGACCTTATATTTATGAAACTTGGTCACAGTGGTCATCTCAACAAAATCTAGGTTTTCATATTGGGCCATCAGGGGTCGAAAACTACGTCTCATGGTCAAGTCATACGAAAACTGGCAATATAGGCTTAGTTTTCTTGAATCTTACTCAGTAAATGTAAATGATTGCTTAGGTCACCGAAGCGGTCAGCATGCACTACTACGACAGGTGAGCGACCTAGGGCTCTTTGGGCCCTCTTGTTATGTATGCTGGCTACATCAATATATGTCATCGTTGTATTATTATATGCTTTGGCTACATCAATATATGTGACTGTTGTATCAGTATGTGTGTTGATTACATCCATGTATGGAACCGTTTTATCGGTACGTTTGTAGGCTACATCCATATATGTGACCGTTTTATCATTATATGCGTTGGCTACATCAACATATGTGACTGTTGTATCATTATGTGTGGTGAATACATCAATACATGTGACTTTTGTGTGGTACTAGAAAGCCGACACACATAATGATAAAATGGTCACATGGTAAAACGGCCACATACTATGACTGGTATATGTACATGTTGCGGTTTAGGGGTTAATATTACAGAGATTATTTATAGGAGCGTAATAAACTGAACGTTTTGATGGACAAAGATGGCTGTATCACTTTATACTTAGGTAAGGTGCTGTCACACTTTATGCAATGTATTACAATAACATATGCCGAGCGTAGGAGAATGTAATTCAAATTGCTGACATACGTTGGAATACGTGATGGAGGACTAGATTGCATTTACAAAACGGACAATGCCACTAACCGAATCAAATAGAAAGTACTCAACAGAAGCTAATGTAACAGAATAGAAACTACAAAGGGCTCGAAAAGAGGCATTAAACTCTTCCCTCCTGTGTAGGAAGGCGTATCATAGTATCCATAAATCCGTCCGGGCATCGCACGATTGAATAGAAATCATAAAGTAATTGAAGCGAACTGTAAAGGTGCGCAAAACTAAGCTAGGAACCAATCAGTGAACGGAAATAAAGCGCTGATATCGCTGGAAGAACAGTGTTTGCTTTATTGTTCTAGA
The DNA here is from genome assembly GCA_947247005.1 of Spisula solida. NCBI lineage: Eukaryota > Metazoa > Mollusca > Bivalvia > Venerida > Mactridae > Spisula > Spisula solida. Next base: position 27,685,864 of record OX365954.1, read on the forward strand.
GGTTAGACAATTACCAGCTACAGAGTGAATAATAGTTTATGTTCAGAGGTACTCGGTTTATTACTTTTGCGTGTACCGCTTGCCAAGGGGTAGCTTGGTTATGCAATGAACCCTTAATATCGATATGCTATTTCTGGTAACTGGTAACTGATGAACTGTTGTAATGCGATAAAGACATATGTTATCCACATATGACCACGTTTTGCTATTTTTAGAATTAACCAGCTTTCAAAAACTGGATACTAAAACAGCGTTTAGCAAAGATTATACAAAGTATTCTTTATATAAGTTTCTGCAAAGCAATATCAGGTTATTGAGCTTTAAAAATCTATCTATTTTGTCGACAAAGATATTTCACTAATTGTCAGAATATAAATTGCGATTTGTAGATTGTTGACTGTTTAAGACTTGATTTTATTCTACTTAAATGTGACGAGGTACACATCTTCATAAATTGTATTTAAATTGAAAAGTCCAATCACTTTAACACTATTATTTAAAGGGTTCAAACTGATACTACAAATGTAATGTGTGTTGTTTGAAAAGAGTTTGGTATTCAAGTAGGTTGTCGCTCTGGAGAGTTTGCACAGTATGTATACCTAAAGACATTTTACACATGTAATGTACATTGTTTCCAAGTTATTCTTGTATTTCCTAATATGTGTAATAAAATAGTCCTTTAACACGTTGTTTGTTTTATGGTATTTGAAGATCTATATTGGTAGTTAGACCACTGCCAGTCTTATGGTGTTATTTGAACATGACCAGTTTGTCCCAAAGTGACGAATGCCAGATCATGAAAAACAATAGACACTTTCGCATGAGATTCAAAGTATATTATGGCGCTTATCTTTCAATCGAATTATGATCGCGTAAAAATGTATGAGCCGATTCTTCAGGAAAACCAGCTATTGTGACATAGTTTTTCAATAAATATTAATAAATATTAATCCTAGAGACTGACATCTGTCGGCTTAGTGATCATGTAACAGTGTACATCGCTATATACTGACTCTGACAGTGATGTGTCTATAGACCAGGCACCAGCCGACTTAGTAATCTTGGACAGTGTACATCGCTATATACTGACAGTGAGGTGTCTAGAGACCAGGCACCAACCGACTTAGTAGTCTTGGACAGTGTACATCGCTTTATACTGACTCTGACAGTAAGATGTCAAAGCACCTACGGAAATAATAAACTTACGATCTAATGTAAATTCTTTATAATCTGTCTACAATTATGAAGCGTGGTAGATGGTGCTGTTAATCTAATAATGATTCAGTTAATGAACCACTACAAACCATATCCGTCACCAATTTGCAGTTGCTAAAGAATTATAAATAATCTAAATTTGAGCCTAACTTTAAAGATATACCTGGCCCATCTGAGAAATAATATCTAACACCTGGATTATTGCTACATTTGATTAAACTACTTATCATTAGATCCGTGACAAAGTTTCATTGAGAAATACACTGGCGTTCTTATAATAAACGAGTCTTTTACGAAGTCACTCAGCCGCCCACGGCATTTACCGATCGTTAATGTATGCATACCGGAAGTTCACGAAAGGTCAACATATGTCAACCAAAAATGGCTGAAACGAACTCCGCTAAATCGGATGGCGAGCCTGACATGGATTTGGTAAGACTTTGTACGACGTTTTTACCGATCTTCACTTCTTATGGATAAATGTGATTATTTCCTCGCTTTATGACTACCTGAATTGTTATAATTGCTATCTTTTGCACTTCAGCAACTTATCGAAACTCTGAGAAAAGCGAATTTTCAGACTCTACCTCTACTCTAGTGCTAAGCGTTACTGATGCGTAGATTATGTGAATTTCCTGGCTAGGTGGCAAAAATCTATATGAATTACTCATTAGTATAATTTTTATTTAACTTGAGCAGTGCTCGCCCATCGACAACGGCATATACGAATATTCGCACCAAATACCGTTCGCCCCTGACGCTGGTTGCATTTCCCACCGTTCTGTTGTTCTGTTGGAAATTCCACAGCTATTTTTCGGCAAAGCTGCGCTATTTTGTGGAAATATTATTCTGATATCCATACGTTCTTGATTCGGACGTGTATACCAATCTGAAGGCATGTAATCTATGAGTCTGACATGCATATTTCTGTCAAAGATAGACTGATAGAGTTATAAAAACCTTTAACTTAAGCAATGACAGGTATCTAGTTAAATTGTTTTATTGTGATCCATATGATGTAACAGACTGCTTGTTTACAGAAAGATGAAACTTCAATCCGTCAACAAGCCCAGAGGCATGTGAGGGGAATAGGACGTTGTAGGCCTCAGGGTGCCAGAAGCGCAAGGGGCTCCAGAAGTAAAATGTGGGGCCGTCACCCTTGTGTTCAAGCAGTCGATTAGAACCGAGAAGAGCTGAGGAAGCGGTCCTCCTTGTTGAACAGAGGCAGGGCACCATGAGGGTAATATCACTTTCTGTTTTGAGACGTGTTCTACAGGAAGTTACTATTTCAGTATTTTGTAAAGTACTGCCCAGGGATTGGATATGCTTCAATGCACATATTTGATGTTTAATTTAATTATTTATCCATAATAGAATTAAGAAAGTCAGCTTTTAGCCATACATCTCACTCTGTTCAATAGACTGTTTTTAGACAGATCAAAGATCTAAAATTACAATTGAGATCTATGGACAGACATTATCATTTTATGTATATACCCAGATCATTGAGTTCAAGTAGGCTGTTACACACAGCTCCACATTGATTACGGCTCGACCTTCTCAAGTATCTATACATACACCTGGCTTTGTGAAGAATGGTGTGTATTTCTTGCTCAAAGTAATTGAGCAGTGGTGAAAGCATGGATTATACCCGAGACATCTACATCCAAAAGCATGGGCTATATAATACCTTTATACACGACCGCTCCTAACATTGTAGGCGATATTATCAACATTATGTATATTTCTACTGTAATGTATAAACAGTGCAACCTTTTCCGAGCAGTCCTTCACAGAGCAACAACCTCTGTTAAGCAACATAATTGTTTTGTTCCAGAAATAACCATTTATTAGAAAGTTTAACTCTAAAGATCAATAGCATATGTATGACCAAATGTTGTGATTTCTAAATGGTGTCACTCTAGAGAGGTTATACTGCATTTGTTTACATGCTTATATTTTGTAGGGTGTAGCATGGTAGTTGTATAATGTTTTATCAATATTTCTTAATTGCTTATTTTTCATCCAGGAGGCAATCAACCAGATGAGTGTGGATTAATGTCGGAGCATTCTTCTTCATGCCCTGGAGAAGAATCCAACTGTCATGGTTGACAACATTAGGCCGGCTGAGAGGCAACCAGGTGGCAACCATCCAGGTCCAGATGTGACAGTACCTGATTGATGTGTTTGTAGTAACTTTGTACCAAATGCCGGGAAATGCCTTCAGGAAGAGCATAAGCTGTGGAAAGGAGAACCGTATTTCTCTTGTCCCGGTTAGTAGAGCTCTACATATGTACAGCACAAATTAAGTAACATAACGCTAAAGTAACTTTATTGAGAATACCGAGTTAATTTTTTACATTAATTTATTCGAACTCATTATTACTCTCGACACCTCATTCCTGGTGTTGCCAACCACCACAAGGGTAGGAGAGAAAGAAGCCAGTTTCCCTTTTATGCTGAGCGTCTAGCAATGGAATTTCTGGTACCAATTTTTATTTCGTCTATTGGTATGACACAGCCAGGGATTAAACCCGAGACCTCCTCCACTGGAATAAACGCTCAACCACTAGGAAATCGAGGAGGCGGCGAAATAAGAGTTTAAATAGGGTCGCAATTGTTTGTTTGTGTTATGAATATGTTTAATTCGAATATTTTCTGCAAACATTATTAACACTTGGGCTAAGAAACAAGGTCACAAAAAAAGCTTTGTGGCTTCCTCTAACCATTACTATTTTAAGTTCATAGAAAAGATTGTCATTACCGTAAGTCCCACACACAATATTTCAGTCATATGGAGATTATTCAGTCACATTATTCTGACACTGGGTCAACCAGCAGTCCTAGAACTAGCATCTGAAACTAGGGAGCTATGATATTAGTTGATACCAATAACATGTTTAAGACAGCCTGGAATTGAACCGGCCACTTCTAAGGTGTACCACTCAGGAAAGTGTCTGAAAACCAAACAAGAGGGCCCAAAACAGGAAAGTGTCTGAAAACCCCACAGGGGGCACAATGGGCCCTATGTTACTTACCTGTCTTTGTTGTTTAACAATCTCGTGAAGATTGGGCCATATTTGTGTCCTCTAATGGGTTCACAAGGAGTTTTCAAATAATTGACCTAGTGACCTAGTTTTCCACCCCACATGACCCAGTTTCAAACTTTACCTAGGTTTCATACCTGTAGATAAACATTCTGACCAAGTTTCATTAATATTGGATCAAACTTGTGTCCTCTGATGTGTTAACTAGGTTTTCCTAAGATTTGACCTTGTGACCTAGTTCTTGACCCTACATGCCCAGTTTCAAACTTAAACCTGGATTTCATACAGATAAACATTCTGACCAGGTTTCATGAAGATTGGCTCAATTGTGTCCTCTAATGTGTTCACAAGTAATTGTGGACAAATGAAGAACAAAGAGTGATCACAAAAGCTCACCCTGTGACAGGTGAGCTAACAAAAATCATGTGTTGAAAGAATTTGACGTTTCACCTAGACATGTCCCAAAAAGTATACATGTTACTATTTTTCAAATTTAACAAAATACATGTAACTGTTATCTCCATATAGGATAGTTTATAGAGCATCATTGTGCTTCTTTTTAAGCTCTATAAGTATGCTGCTAGATTTATCAGTTGTAATTCATTTACACCAGACTATCGCCATACTATGAGTATCTACAATCAGTTATGCAGCTTTTTGTCAGCCTCATGTGTTCCAGGACTTGCAGAAGTGTAGCTTTCTACATACACTTTTCAAAGAATGTCGAGAAATAAAAATTTCCCAATATGTCCTATATCCCATACAATAAGGATGCTTAGTTTTATGTAGATGCAAGAGTTCTACTTGCTTTATTCGAACAACATATATATAAATTTTTATATATGCGATTGTCTTAAACTGTTCGCAAGAGCCATGGTTTATAAGCTTTTTTTGCACGACATGGTCAGGCCCTAGTGTATCCTATATAGTGTATACATGTACTAACACCGTTCAGGTTGCTTAGAATTCAGAAGTGTCAAGTAACTGTTACTGATTTAAATTGATTATCATTCTTCATTTCTCGTCATTTTCAGGATTTTCAAGTACTCATTCTTGACAAGGCCGTGTTGGCACTGACAAGGCTGCTACACTGAAGTATTTCGGCTTATGATGACGAACATGGCAGTCAACAGGCACACTGCCTACTGACAATATATATGGTCATTTATTTGGCCGTCTCACAAGTGGAGACAGATGTATAATTACTTCCTGCTGCGTCTAATAAGATATTAATTAGTATTTGAAACCATCAATATTAAATAATTTTAAAGAACAAAGGTCTAGTACCAAATGTGTTAACTGTAAAATCTGATGTTTTTGTGATTTTCAAATTTCAGATAAAGACAAAAACTTACTCAGTATAGAGTATAAATTTAGAGTATTCTAATTAGTGGAACTTCATTAGATAAATGTTTATTGTTGATACACAATTTTCACACCAATATTCAAGGACTTTTCAAGGGTTTTTCGATGGTAGAAATTGTATTTTCAAAGCCTTTTTCCAAAGATTTACCAAGGTAAAACTGAACAATTTCGACTCGTTGTGTCGGATAAATGAAAATTATTTTTGATCATAACTGCTGCTTAGCACTTCATGTCTCACACTCGCAATTATACATTTACACAATTTTAATTTTCAAGAAAAAGACTGTTTCTGCATCATTTGTTATGCGGATATTGTGTCATTATGACATACATACACTTCTATACATATTTGTATATTCAAGGCTGTTTGCCTATGTTTAAGGTTTTCCCCTTAAATTCAAGTACCATTTTTTCAAGGCAGCACTTAAATTTTTTTTCAAGTACTTGTCAAGGTTGAAACTAAATTCCAGGACCTTTCAAGGCCTATGCGAACCTTGATGTTAGTTCATGCTTTATCTATCTGTGGTAAATTTTAACCTAATGACAGTTGGTGATTATGTTTTTATATCTAAAATTCCTAAATGCATTGCCTTTGTAGTGTACTTAGTTTTCTTAATACCAAATGAGCTTTATTTCTTTGGATATGTTGCATTTGTATTTGTGTAAGATAAATTACCATCAGGAAATTGTTTGAATACAATGAAGTAGCGATTGTGAGTGAATTTTATGTAAAAATATTTGTTCTCTCTGAAATACAAATTTGTGTGAATGATAAAATTGTTGTGTACTGTTACTTTTTCCTAGTTCAATTCTGACATTTTCTATGGTGTTTATTGTGTTAATCCACAAGACGAGAAAATGGTCCTTTAAGATAGTCATTATAATTTATGGCAGACAAAATATAAATCAAAATGCATTATCGAAATATTAATGTATTCTACCTGTTTTCTATGGAATTATACCTGCAGGGACCAAATTTAAGATCAGGAAAATCATATGCGGCCAACCATTTTTGTCAAACAAGAGGCCTTGATGACATTGTTACATAATTAACTCAGATCGTATTGCAGAAAATTCTTCAGAGCAACCTTAATCTACCATAACTTTGCTATTTCTTGAAATATTTTGATCAAATAACTTTATTTTGGCCAGAAACCATTGCTCTTTCAGGAATGATAAATTCGGAATTCCGGATAAATCAGGAAAATTGACACCCCTGTACCTGGTAACCTTAATTCCTGATGCTTTTGATTATCTTTACAGACCATTTCCATGTAATGTGGTTTATACGGACATAAGCCCCCTGCACATAGCAGTTTTGTAAACTTCAGTAACTATACAGTCAAACCTGTGTAATGACCATCTGTTGTAACGGCAAGTGTCTCCATTGAAAGGTAGTCTCAGGTTTTAAATAACCTTGAAAATGGTTTGATTAGAAATAAAATTGTGGTCTTTGTTCGCAGGTTGTCTTTCACACATGTTTGACTGTACTATTAGTGAAACAAACTTTGTACAACAATAATCATATCATAATATAAACCAATTTTATAGTACAAAACGTGTATTAACAAGCAATTGCACATAGAAACATCTCAAGATTCATTGGTCATAATCTATAATATTCTATAAATAAGTATATGCATAAAAAGGAAAATGCAATTCTCAAACATACTAAAGAAAATAAGCATTACTTGAAATGATGGACGACATGAATTTCATACACATTCACTGAAAGCAATCGTACACATCCACTAATAGAACTAAAACATATCATACACTGATATCACTCATAGTCATACACATTATACACTGATATCACTCATAGCCATACACTGATATCACTCATAGTCATACACTGATATCACTCATAGTCATACACATCATACACTGATATCACTCATACACATAATACACTGATATCACTTATACACTGATAGCACTCATACACTGATATTACGTATACACTGATATCACTCATACATATCATACACTGATATCACTCATAGTCATACACTGATAGCACTTATACATATCATACACTGATATCACTCATAGTCATACACTGATAGCACTTATACATATCATACACTGATAGCACTGATAGTCATACACTGATATCACTCATAGTCATACACATCATACACTGATGTCACTCATACACATAATACACTGATAACACTCATACATATCATACACTGATAGCACTCATACATATCATACACTGATAGCACTCATACATATCATACACTGATAGCACTCATACATATCGTACACTGATAGCACTCATACACTGATAGCACTCATACATATCGTACACTGATAGCACTCATACAAATCATACACTGATAGCACTCATACATATCATACACTGATAGCACTCATACATATCATACACTGATAGCACTCATACATATCATACACTGATAGCACTCATACATATCATACACTGATAGCACTCATACATATCGTACACTGATAGCACGCATACACTGATAGCACTCATACATATCGTACACTGATAGCACTCATACATATCATACACTGATATCACTCATACAAATCGTACACCGATAGCACTCATACATAATGAACACTGATAGCACTCATACATATCGTACACTGATAGCACTCATACATATCGTACACTGATAGCACTCATACAAATCGTACACCAATAGCACTCATACATAATGAACACTAATAGCACTCGCCAACTGATAAGACTCGTACACATCCACTGATATGTTTTTCACAAATAAACACTGTGCAAATACACTTACTAATACTGTAAAACAACCTATTTTTGCAGGCATCAAATTCCGTAGAATTCTTGAAAATGAAATTTCGTTGTGGATTACAAATAAAATGCTGGAATACTCTAGGTGTATTGGAAGGTTACTAATAGCAGGAGATTATATTTCATAGTAGAGTTCGACCTCAAAATAAACATAAATCTATCCCTCGTGAAAAGTAAAGGTTTTACAGCGAGAATTACTAATTGGTATGGTTAGCATGGTACAAATATTGATTGCATGTACATGCATAACTTTAATACCTCTGTCAGATATAATCTACAAGAACATAGTCTTACATCAAGCAAAGGCTAATGCATGTTAGAAACAATATATACATGTCATCTAATTATAATGTGTACCTGAATCAAAAGTGTAAGAACTAAGACATACTTTAACACTTTCAGATACCCATGGACATTGGCCAAGTTTTCACACCTATGGACCCAGCAAATGTTACATAGTCATTTTAGCAAAGTTCAAAATTTCACAAAAACACTTTCCTACATGATTTATTTGGTAGAGTTTGGCTCTTCTGGAGCAAGGTGTGTCAAAATCAGCCTTAAGTCATTAATGCCAGTTTCGTCATTTTCCAGCACTCAGTCTCTGTTCAAAATGCCATGAGCATAATTGTATGTCTTCAGTACCTTCTTTGCATGTACTGTCCACCTCCAACTTTTCTTATTCCATACCCTTTGTAACCTGAAATGTTGTAATACAGTATCGGTTAATGTAACATACAAATCAGTCACTGTTAGCTAAGCAGTGAATGGGATTATGTCCGATATGTGTTTGTTGAGAACTATTCGAGTGACACCTAAATAAGTTAAAAGTTTGCTTTTCAAGCCTTTGCTTAATTTTTCATAGGAAACCTTTGTTGTGTCATTAACCTTCACACCTGGGATCATGGTCAGTGGATTATCAATCACTTCATATGATTATAACTTTTAGTTTGAGGCTAAAACACTATTGCAGGGCTAAAATTCACAATGTTTGGGTAAAGAGATGGGTACCCAACTCATCAACAGGAGCGGATACAGGATAAGGTGTTGAGGGGGAGGGATCACTTGTACATGTATTTAACTCACCCCCCCCCCCAAGAAAGCGTGCTAGAAAAAAACTGTTTATCTGAGCAGTATGTCATACAACCTCATTCTCTATCTTTTAGAAAAATGATTATGCGAGGAAGAAAAAATGCATTATTATTTGAGCAGCATGCCCCACATACACGTTCGATACTAGATAACATAAATTGATACAATGATAGTGTGACTGGAAGCGAATTAGCAAGACTTAATGCATTGATTATCTGAGTAACATGCCCCACATACTCATTACTCTGGAATATTCACTGGGAAAACATCATAGTTTTCTCAGGTAACTACCCAAAAAAAACTCATTGTCCCCTTGATAAGATTCATTGAAGATGTTCCTAATGCTAGCGAAGCAAGCAAGAAAAATAATTACTCATATTTTAGCAGCATAGCCCAGATTACACTAATTGACTTGATATATACATGTCGAAGTCACCTAGAAAAATGCAATGCTTATCTGAACAGCATACCCTTCGATGGCATCACTTTTGTTTGTGAAGTGGAGATCCAGCAACTAGAGGGGTTTTGGTTTCCCGGGGATTTTTGAAAACGCTGGTTATATCTGCAGCATTCTTGTGTGTACATACTGTCTTTTGAATGCAATTGGGCAGGTTTATTACAAATTCAAGCCAATTTTATTCATTACATTTACTAGAATTTTATCAATTGTCAGACATTTTCATGCGCATGTAGATTCTATCTTGACATTTCTTTACCAGATTTTCGACACATCTTGACTGATCAGACCTTGAACATGTCAATGCAATTAACAATAGTACTGAAACCTACATTATGTACGTGAGAGTTTCAAAAAGATCATTGAAAAGCACAGCCAGCACACAAACGCCAACTGAGCCACACTTACATGTAGTTCATTATATCCATAAAAAGGGAATTAATAGATAACCACCCAAGCGAGCAAAAATGTTGTTACATTCAAAATATGACAAATTGCATAGACTCCACAGATTTTAGGGGGTGCATGCTAGGTCCCCCCTCTAAATTAGCTAGTGATCAAACACTAAGCTTGGTACAGCACATGATTTAACTTATGCTGGTGTATTTGTGATCCCTAGACTTATACTTTAAAATAGTTTTGCTTCCTGATGACAATAACACAATTAAATTGACACTATAGGAAGACTGCAATAATCATGATCCTGATTTTGCAGTTATTTAAACAGTTGATGATTACAATGATGAATCATACCTTTGTATCCCATCTTCATTGATAATACATTCTCTATCCAGATTCATATTAAGGTTTACAGCAGCCAGAAGGTTCCTACATCTGAACACAGGTGGAGAATATAAGAGCCTTTTAGAGCAATAGTTGTATGTATTCAAAATCTGCTGAACTCCTGAAATATGAAAAAAAACATTTGCATACAAATTATATAAGCAAGATAAACTTAACTGAATCAAGTGTGGAACATACAGAACAAACTACAGAATGATTTGATGGTTCCTGCAAAATTCTCTCACCAAAATTCAAGGACTATCCCAGGATTTTTTCAAGACAAACTATGTATTTTCAAGGCATTTTCTCAAACATTTACAAAGGTTCAATGGTACAAAAATGTCATTATGCACTGCAATTTTAGACACTTTTTCTAGTGACATCACACACAAGAATACCTTATTGGTTTCAATTTAATATTACGATTAATTTCCAGTGACATTTGCACCCATACATTTTGTACATTAAATTTTTGAGAAAAAAGAGTGTCTCGTTCATTTTTTACACAGATGATGTGCCATTTTGTCAACATCCATAAACTTCAATGGATATTCAAAGCCATTTGTCTGAATTCAAGGATTATCAGTTGAATTCAAGTACCATTTAGACATTTTTTAAGGTAGCACTTCAAGTACTTTTCAAAGTTTGAACCAAATTCAAGGACTTTTAAAGGCCTGTGCAAACCTTGGATTTAGTAAAGGAAAATAATAAACCATTACCACAAATTGTATGCATCTGTTTGATTCTTTGCATGAAAACCAGAAATGATTCACTATATCTCTAGTCCACTTACAAAATTCTGGGTTTTTTTTCAACCAAAAATATAGAACTGTCCATCATGATAGAGTGAGCTAAACATATTTTCAAACATGTATACATTGTTTTGAGTATCAACTTCACTTGGACCTATCAAAGTGTATCTGATAGAGCAGCAGATCTACTATCATGAAAGGTTGAGGTTAATACAATATCAAAAAAAATTTCAGTACATGATATGCACATCGACAGAGCATTAACTTGTCACCTTATGCTTTTGAATGCTTGGCAGACATGTTATTGTGTTTTATCACATAGATTACATGCACGTCTTTAACAAGTAGAGAAGTATTCAGTTGTTTGTTGTAGAGCAAGTTAGAACTGGTGGACAATTGACTCAAGAATTCTGACCGTTACATAAACGTCTGAGACATTGTTAACAATATGACCCCCAATACATTACAGACACTTATACTTACAGATTTGCTGACAAGACAAAACTAGGTTCATACTCAGCATCATCCAATCATCATAGTTAGATTCATGTAGAGTGATATCAATGGAAACACTGAAAACAACACCAAAAAGAATTTCTCAATTAATGTTTCCGTAATTATGAGACTAAAATAGCAACATATGTAACGTAAAATTCAAGTTTCCATGACCTTATTCATAACTTAATGTTTCCATGAGTTTCAGACAAAAACACTTTCTACCAGAAATTGAAAATCAGTATTTAACCTGGAAGGCAAAAAGTCAGACACTGGCAACACTCAATCCAACCAGCCAAAACAAAAAACATAAAAGGCACAATGCCCAACACACATACCAGAATATGATCCGCCCAAGACCCAGCTGTCGAACAAACCGATTTCAGCATGCAGAATTTCAGAAGCTGAATCATTCAGCTATTAGACCAATCAGTCTGGGGCTGATCATCGGAATGCCCATGCTGAATGACCCAGCTCAAACAACATATTTGCATAGCAACATGTTCAAGATTGTGATATTTAACACTTATCAAATAAGGTAACTTCTATTTTGAAGTCTTTATTTATTTGAACTGAACATTTATAATTGAGATAACTTAGCAAAGTAAGAATGAACTGTGGTGGAATGAACGTCATTACCCTGAACTGCTTTCATCAGACTGGATTGTTTCTTCATCCGACATTTCTGACTTGTCTCTGAAAAAGAATATTTGGTATCTTTTCAATGTTCTGTATCAGCAACTTCTCCACATGTGGATTGTGGAGGGGAAAAAATGTCACATAATGCTATTGTAATGCAGTTTCCATCAATTGATGTAAATTAAGTTTGTAATCATTATGATATTGTCGTTAGAGGAAAGCTAGAATAAGAACTCTTTCAGTGGTCCCTAGGCTAGGTTAGTGAGATGAAATCCAAACCCAAAAGTGCTGGTTCGATTCCAGAAGTGACAGGTCATACACTTCCATGACATAAATGTTCATTTTCCTCCACATGTGGAGGTTGTGGATTCCTGGTTGAATTTTTCTCCACATGTGGAGAAGTTGCTGAATTCACTTTAAAGGTACCAGTGGAACATAAAATTGTGAAATATTTCTTATCCATTTATGAAGCCAGTACACATGGACATTTTTCTCTTAAACATAATGTGTTGGAAAATTAAAATAACACAAGAGACACATATGCCCCCATGGCAGCCCAATAGTCAGAAATGGTGAAGGTCACACTCACCAGAGCGTTCTTAGGTTATTGAATGGAAAAACAATTTGGTCTACCAACCGACTGATCGTCATGTGCAAAGCAATATAATATATACACCCTCTTCAAAGATGGGTTGGGTCATAATTAGTCGATTTAACATATAACATTCAAACACATTATAATTAAGGATACATTTTATCCAATTGACCAATTATGCAACCTTCGAATGAAACAAACAACAAATAAATACCTTTTATCTGGGATGAATAACTATTCGGTTCCAGCTTTTATGAACCACCAAGTTATGACCAACTTCTGTCTAATGCAGGAGATATTTCTGATACAGGCAGGTTACATAGTGCCTGTCCTACTGTAGTTTTATAAGCCATTGAACCTGGTGTTGCCTGTGTTAGGTTTTGAATGCCACATGGAACAGGGTGACTGCTTGAACTGTTGGAATAGATGACTCAGAGTCAGGGTAGTAGTAACAATTTGCTCAATAGTTGCTCATCAAATCTGAAATATATGAATGTTCTTCAGAATCCTGTTACTGATAATAGGCCTATATCATATGGCGATTTGTTTTCATATTTTATAGGAAGTGGCTAGAGATCCGATTACCGGATCTAAAGACAATGCTTGTACTTGTAGTACAGGCTAGAGGTCCGGTAACTTATTTCATATGTATAAACCACATATTTTATGTTGTGTCAAGAATTTCCATGACATAAACAAGTGTTTACCTTGTTGTACAGGTTTAATAGTACATGTGTATTTGACAGAAATGTTGATAATCATTGACTGTGAATAATAGTGATCTGGAGTGTTTCTTTAGGCCTACACGTAAACACAAAATATTAATCTGTGTTGGACAACAAGTGACGCGAGAACTAATACACGTTTAGAAGGACTTAAAGTCTAGAGGGGTACCACACATAGTATTTGGGTCACTTTTACACAGACACGCCGACAGTACAACAAACTCTGCAAACGTCTCAATAAAGTTATATGCAAGATCAACCCATCCATCAAGAAATTACCTTAAAATGAGTTAGTATAAAAATGACATTTTGTGTTTAAAATATGACAACATAAATAATTAAATTATTAATTTGAAATCAATTAATGGACCTCTAGCCTGTCCTACAAGCATTGTCTAGACGTCTGGTTACCGGACCTCCAGACTCCAGATGTCCGGTTACCGGACATCTAGCCACTTCATATTTTATAATCAAAAGAAATTTACATGACAATTTCAGGCCTCAATGAATCCACTCGTCTGCTCGTCCTGCACAATATCTTCCTTCTTTATTTATATAGCAGGACTGCTTTTTAAAATATTTGTTGAGGCCTGAATTTTATCTCAGTCTTAAATAAAGGCATTCCTTAAATAAACCATGGACATAAATGAATAATCACATATAATTCCATGAATAAACATACAGTCAGGTGATAATAAATTTATAAAAAAACTTAGTTCGAAAAAACAAGTGAATTGAGAAATTTGAAGTCCATGAGATAAAGAGTCTGATCAGTGATCAAGCGTCGGGTACGAAATTGCCAAGGACGGCACTGGTTCGTGCAATTTTCAAAGCGATACATGTATATATAGAGCACTTGTATAGTACAATATTGCTGAAGTAAACAAATATGTACATATGAGCCGTTACGTTGATACCGGACTTGCATCTCACAATTTAAATAAGACGAATTTTGTTTTCGCTACCTGTCACTGTCAATCAGAGATCCTTGACGAAGTTCGCGTCGGACTTCAGCGACAATCGACTTTTCCAGTGTTTCCATCAAATGAATCATCTCCCGGTATGGACATAGGCCTTACCAATGTCCCGCATATAAGCATGGTTCTGTCTTTTCTTAGCAGATTCCGTCACAACTGGCTTCTTGTTGTCAGATCATCCGCCATTTTTGTTGTGTATGAAATCTCATTAATATTCATGTTCCGTGGGTCACATGATTCTCGAATCGGTAATGTCCGGAGCCTCGTCGTGTTACCTCGGCAATTTCCGCCACTTAAAAAAACTGCCAGTTTTTTTAATTTTACGAATATTTAAATTATTTTTTCTGTTACTTGCAAGCAATTTTCTTTTGGTTTTAT
This sequence comes from Spisula solida, assembly GCA_947247005.1. Lineage (NCBI taxonomy): Eukaryota > Metazoa > Mollusca > Bivalvia > Venerida > Mactridae > Spisula > Spisula solida. Next base: position 27,701,178 of record OX365954.1, read on the forward strand.
TGTTTCATTCTGCCTATTAAGTGATGAATTAACTGTTTGAAATGTGTTTTTTGTCGTTCATTGATGTAAAATATGGGCCAGGAATATCTTTAAGATTTTCGTAAGCGCTTTAATAAAACAGTTCCCTGGCATCTGCAGACTTAGTGATCATGGAACTGTGTACAATGTACATAGCTATATACCGACTCTGATATGAGATGTCTAGCGACAGACACCATTGATTGAAAACACAAATATATTGAAATACACTTTAATTACTGTTCACAAAACATAAAAGCACATGCGGATTATATCATATGAAGACAAGCAGTAAACATGCACAAAATGTAGATAATAACGTAGAATGATAATATTCACACACTTCAAACTGGTATTAATTTCAGTCAGTACATTAAGGTATGTTACTTGTATATAAACAATGTAGTATCATAACACAGTATAGGTGTATTTCTAGGTTATGCATGTTTATGTACTTTACCCATAGAGTTTGTACAGTTAAACCCCCCGTTTAGCTACCCAAGTTGAAAATTTACCTATACCTTTGATTGTTTTGAACATATAAGACGGGCCATTTCAGGAAAACCAATATCTTATCCACTTTTTCATATACTTACTCAAACATTTCCTATTAATTTAATAAATTTATTAGAAAAATGCCCATGTACCAACGGTAAACAGATGACTGATCTAAAAAATGAACGAGTTATAATACAATGACACATTTTAATTATTTGTAACTAGTTTGCCATCATTTCTCCCATACAATGTGGGCCAGGGCATAAGTTTCCGACTTCGATACGGTTGCACATTTTGGTTTGGATACTGTTTAACATTCTTTATTTGATTGTTACGGTACTGAATTCAATGCTTAAGTCAAGGACAAAAAAAGGAAAATGACAGTAGTGAGGGGAAATCAACATGAAAATTCATTAACTTTGCTCAAGCTCCAGGTATCAATAAAATATAATATTTTAAAACCACTGCTATTGGCTAGAGGAAACTCAAATTGACACACGTGTGACAACACCTTTACATCGCAAATATATGTAAACTTTTGTCAAACTGTGTAACCAATCTACCTGGTAATCACAAGTTAATATGTTGTAGGAACGTTTTAGGGTATACTTGCAATGTATCACAGTGAACACAGCAGTGGTTATTAGAATAAAACATTTGAAATGGTTTCAAAATATGTACACATATATTGATATCCATCTGAAATCCAGCATCTTAAAATATATCACATTCTAAAATTCTAAAAGAAATAACCGCTTAAAATTCCTTGTACTTATACACATAGAATATTAAAGTTGTCCATTGAACACATCATATGGGTACACATCCGCCATACATTTAGGCTCTTTCTGTTAAGAAGTTTTCGACTTGTTCTTCGTCAAATTTGGTTATTTCTTTAATCCAGTCATAAAATAGGCCGACATGAGTGTACACTCCATAATAGCCCACAATATCGCAACCCGCGCCGAAGGAAACAACACCTGTCAGTATCCACCGGTCATCAGTGGGCATAACGAAGCCACCACCACTATCTCCTCTACACGCATCGCCAGTTCCTGCCACCTACGACAAATAAAATGTACAATAATTGTATTAATTTTTTTACCAATGATGCATCACAATCTATATATCACACTTTTGTATGATCACGATAAATCGAAGTAAATTCCGTTTGTTCTTTACTCAAAATAAATATTTAAAATATATTATTGCGCTCTTGGTTATTCATTGTCCAGTGTATAATATATATATTAATATACATATCTAACTATTAACATACAAGGGTAATTGCGTTGGAAATGTACATGTATTCCTTTGATACAAAGGGTTAAAGTTGTATTTAAATAGAGGATCTTGTATTAGTGCTAATTACATACGAGTTTTATTAAACGAGTTGACAAAATAAAACTAGTATGTAATGAGCACGAATGTAAGATTCAATTTATCACGTAAGTTAACCGTAAGTTAACCGTTGAGAACTTTCATTATCATTGAAAATGATTATTTACGCTGCATATGTTTCAGACAAAATAAAGCGGTACAATAAGTGCGACGTCATGGCAACGTTGGTATTATCCTGACGCCATGAGCCGATCAAGGCATGGATTGGCTTACACAAGGAGGTGGATTGAAGGTATTGTACAGACCAAACGTTGTCTCGTATGAATTAAACAACAATCACACTACCGCGCATTTTCTCTGGAAAAGCAATTTTACTAGCGTTACTAGAAGTTGTAAAATTTAACTTTGAATAAAGATCAGCTTTACAGAGCAAAGTATTGTTTGTTATTTTCATTCATATATATATACATTTATCACTTTTAGGACGAAATAGAAGTTGCAAAATAGTCCGTCACTTGTGGGCGGAGCCAAAAAGCGTGTTCATGCTACACACAGACTATTGACTTGATGTACAATGTACATGTGTTATCAGCAAGTTGCCATCATGTCAGTTATATATGAGTTATATATATGAGCGAGTCTCCAGAAAAACCTGCTATTTTGACAAAACATTTTTTTTTTGATTTTTTAAAAGATTAATCTTAATGAAGCAAAATGCAAAAGAAATATTGTTAGTATCTTGCTTTTTAAGGAAGTTACAGCTATTTTTATTGAGGCCCTATTCAGAGCCTTTTTGCATGACGTTGCGAACGTTATTCAAACGTTATTCGACGTCGTTGTTAAAAGTACTTTATAAATGCAGCATTTGATCAATTCTTGACATAAACTGTTCAAAATGGTATTATGTTTTAGAATGAGGTTTTTAAGTTTTAAAAGATATACCCAAACTGTAAATGTTCACATTTAGAGAAAGGCTACCACTGTTTTAAACAACCAACTCCTCGTTTTTCTCAATCAGAGTACTTTTCTGAAATTGGTCACCATAGCAACGAAGTAAGTGATTTCGACATAATTTATCAAATATTTTAAAGCTAAGATATAGAAATATATGGATAAATTATTTAAAATTGAATCTATAGATATGTCATTTTTTCCTTATTTTAAAGCTTTTGTAATACCTTGTTACATGTAGTAATTACATAATGTCAATATAGCAGGTTTTCCTGGAGACTGGCTCATATATATATATTTATACCGTACAGAAGACTTACCTCGCTACCCGCACAGAACATGGAGTCAGTTAGCGGTTTTTTTAATTCACTGTATGCTTCATCACATTGTTCAAATGGAACATATGGAAGATGAACAACCTGAAACAAACAACATGACACCTACACACCTCATAAAGTTTCAGTTTCTCAAAACTACGTGGCGATAGCTTTAGAGCAAAATGTCTAAAGATTGCATTGCGAAACAAGAAATATCACTGAATGTGATGAATACCCCCAGACACTGCTTGACACAGTCAGATATGCACAACTAAACTTGGTACTGATCGGTCATGCAAAGTTTCATTGAAATCCGACCATTGGTTGCTGAGAAATAGCACATAGTTTTACATATTTTTAAGTGTAAACAACAAAGGACTATAATAACTCCCTTAAAATTGAGCCGACCAACATGTGTCGACAATATGCACAACAAGACTTGGTACTGACCATTCATGCAAATTTTCGTTGAAATCAGACAATTGGCTACAGCGAAATAGCGCGGACAAAATTTATAAGTGTAATAAAAGGGCAATTAATACCTTAATATTGAGCCGACCAACGTGTGCCGACGATATACACAACTAGACTTGGTACTGATCATTCATACAAAGTTTCGTTGAGATCGGACCAATGGTTACAGAGAAATAGCGCGGACAAAATTTATAAGTGTAAAAACAAAGGGCCATAACTACCTTAAAATTGAGCCGATCAACGTGTGCCGACGATATGCACAACTAGACTTGGTACTGATCATTTATACAACGTTTCGTTGAAATCTGACCAATGGTTACAGAGAAATAGCGCGGACAAAATTTATAAGTGTAAAAAACAAAGGGCCATAACTACCTTAAAATTAAGCCGACCAACGTGTGCCGACGATATGCACAACTACTCTTGGTATTGATTATTCACACAAAGTTTCGTTGAGATCTGACCAATGGTTACAGAGAAATAGCGCAAGCAAATTTTATAACTGTAAAAAAACAAAGGGTCATAACTACCTTAAAATTGAGCTGACCAACGTGTGCCGACGATATGCACAACTAGACTTGGTACTGATCATTCATACAAAGTTTCGTTGAGATCGGACCAATGGTTACAGAGAAATAGCGCGGACAAAATTTATAAGTGTAAAAAACAAAGGGCCATAACTACCTTAAAATTGAGCCGATCAACGTGTGCCGACGATATGCACAACTAGACTTGGTACTGATCATTTATACAACGTTTCGTTGAAATCTGACCAATGGTTACAGAGAAATAGCGCGGACAAAATTTATAAGTGTAAAAAACAAAGGGCCATAACTACCTTAAAATTAAGCCGACCAACGTGTGCCGACGATATGCACAACTACTCTTGGTATTGATTATTCACACAAAGTTTCGTTGAGATCTGACCAATGGTTACAGAGAAATAGCGCAAGCAAATTTTATAACTGTAAAAAAACAAAGGGTCATAACTACCTTAAAATTGAGCTGACCAACGTGTGCCGACGATATGCACAACTAGACTTGGTACTGATCATTCATACAAAGTTTTGTTAAATTTCGACCAATGGTTGTAGAGAAATAGCGCGGTAAAAATTATACGGACCAACCAACCAACGGACAGACCAACCAACCAAACAACCTCAAGCATGACTCCAATATAGCCCCTATATACTATGTATCTGGGGGTATAATAAATATGTTTTGACATGACCGGTTGATGCATCTAATCATATTGCTTCTAACACGTAACCTATGTATATATGTAACCTATGTATGCACCACATTCGGACAATATAGCAACCATTCAGACATACGCACTTGTGAAAGGGTAATAAAATATGGTTCAATTTAATGAAACGACGTTTCATTTCAACGAAATAAGTGTTTTAGATAACTGTCAAAAGTTGTCACTCTAAGGCTAAAGCTGTACAGTCAGTAATTAATTTTAGTCTCTTACCTGTAAGCCTTTGTGTAGCCGGCCATACTGTGATCTTTTCCCACATCCGGCAACTCTTCCGGAGCTAGGTTTAAGGCTTCTTTCATTATGCTTTTCGAGGAACGTGTCATCAATGAATCCCTTTTCTGCCAGACATATTGGCCGAACACTGACTCCGTACTCCACCGGTGAATTTAATTCAATTATGGCTATATCGTTGTTATATCTGGTATCTTTGTTATAGTCATGATGTACAAAGTACTTCCCTACAGTCCGTTGAATTCCACCGTGTGTGCAATTGGTAGTTCCTGAAAGTATTAATTAGATTTCACTGATGAAAGCACCAGTTTCAAACGTCCGAAAAGAGTAAGTTTAAGTGTTATGAGATCCTATGGGTAGTTGTTCCAGTTTTCATAGAGTTGACTTACTTGTGATGATAGTTTGGCTGGTGGCATGGGGTGTTTTCTAAGGGCGTAAATGTTGTTGTGGTGTTAGTTACAAAATAACATCAGTGTGGTGGTACCGGTTATCTACGGTTCTAAATTTATAACGGTATTTATAGTGATGGCATTGGTTCACTGCGGTCCTAGATTTAGAAGTTACCTAAGGATGCATAAAAAGTATCCAAATAGCCGAGTAGTGCAAGTACCAGTTTGTAACGGTTCCAAGAGGGGGTAACACCAACACCCATAAGGGGTTTAGCCCTAGCTTAACAATGATCTGATGACAAACAATACAAACAAATAATATATTAATACAAACACGAGCCAAATTTTCACAAAATACGCCCGTCTGGGGGCATGGGGAATGAAAAAGAACCCCAAAAAGTCCAACTTTGCTCATTAACATGTTTTGGTTGTTAAAGGTCCACAACCAAAGAAGGCATGTGACGACTTGGCGCATAAATACACTTAGTCTAGATTTAATTCCCATAAACAAGTGTCAACAAGATTGAGGATGATCAGATGAAAACTGTTTGAATGAGAGTACACATTTTTTAAACGAAGGACCGTAACCCAAGAAGGCTTATGTCTGGATAGTATGCCTAAAAACATTGTCTACAAGTTTGAAGATACACAGATGAAAACTGAACTACAGAACGGACAATGCCAATTTCACATTTGTTTGGTAATGAAGGAGCATAACCAAAGAATGCCCAGACCGATTTGGCCTATAATCAAATTCGGCCTAGATATTATGCACATAAGCAATGTCACTAAGAAGATCGGATAAAAAATGTTGGAGTAAGAGTACAGGCAAATAACTGGACACCGCCCGCACGAAACCCACACTCCTGCCCGCCAAGAGTGTTTCCATAATACGACACACATACAGTTTTAAACGGGCGTATAAAAACATGATTCTAAAACGTGATACTAATTCAAACAGTTCATGTCTAGAATTGATCAAGAAATGTATTTACGAAATACTTGTTACAGTTAGGTCGAATAACATTTGAATGACGTTTGCGACGTCACGTATAAAAACTCCGAACGGTGTCTCTCTTAACAGCCTTATAATTCAGATTATTGACACAATTTCTTTTTCATTTTGGTTTATCATGATTATACTATCAATTACGGCAATCCCAAAACTAATGTTGTCAAAACAACATGTTTCCCTGGAGACAGGCTCATGTACCTGTATTTGTAGTCCGTATTTGTATGGTCATCACTCATCCTATATGTATCATTACAATGCCAATCAAGAGCTGTATTGAAGAACTCGTACAAGTCAATTCAGTATACAGTTCAATCTACTATGTATTTCTTCCAAAGTCGACTAAAGTTCCAAAATGTTCATTTCATATGATCCGCAACGTGAATACAGAGGAAAGAAATCGGGATCTGAAATTGGATTATTCAAGTTATTGGGGGTAAATCAAGTTATTAATAAAGAGGTCTAACTGTTATTATATTGAAATGACAGCTTACCAAAATGTATGGTCACCGTCTTTGAACCGAAATCTCCTAACTGCTTTTTGTGGAATTCCTTAACACAATGTCCGGCAGTTACTACGTATTTCTGAGAAATCAAGGTCCCTCCACAGAATGTGTTGGAAACCGTACCCTGAAAAAAACACACAAATAAATAGACATTCTGTAAAATCATTAATTTTCGCGAGCATTAAAATTCGCGGATTATGTTACAATGGTAATTTGGTTTCATAATATCGTGGATTTTAAATGTTAAAAGAAAAATCTCCTAATACATTCTTTTCGCTTAAAATACTGTGTTAATTCTAATATCCAATCACTTACCTTTGTCCGGAAATTTGCATGCCAGGGGTGTTCATTTACTCTGGCATTGGCTGATTTCGACAGTTTTGACTGAATTTTGATTTCGTCCCATGTTGATATACCACAGTCTGTCATAAAATAGTTATGTTTATTCATACGTTAACTACAATTAAAGTTTGAACAAGCTGATATATATAGTCCGCCGACGATAACACTAGCATTGACAGTCAAACATATTTCCGTTTGGTTACATGAACCAAGTGATTTTTTGGCTATTCAACTATACAAAAAGACTCGATTCAGGTAATACTTTTTTTCGTAATTCATTCATTTAATCCGTCTAAATAGGAACAAGAGACAGACGAGAGCCGTCTTATTAAAAAGAAAGACGCTAAGACGTCTGTTTTATGCATGCATACATTAAAATGTCTAATTGTTTTTAAAACTGTGTCTTTGAGTTTTAAAAAATGAAAGACGGTAACCATTCTTCCCAATCTCGTCAAAAACTACCTAAAGTTTATTAATTATTTTGGTTATGGAGTTATATTGATAAAAAATATGCATGTTCACATCGGTAGTCATATCAACATAAACTAGATTGCGATTTTAATAACATTGACAAAACATTTAGCGTTGCGAAACTTTTGACGCTCAAAATATTAAATAGTTACAACGCACTCTTTTGGCGTGTCAAAATTAACTTTTTATCACACGGTAGCTGCACATTGTAGCATTAGTAATCCTCATATTTCTAGAGATGATTGAAATACTGCGAAGTTATGTATTCGTTGACAGGTACAAAACTGCACTATTAACACGTATTACTGTTTTGAATTCTCATTGCAGTGCACATAATTAATGGTAATGCCCATTTGTGTATATAATATAAAATTAAACTTACACTTATTTAGCGGTTGGTAATCTAACACGGTCAATGTGCCTGTTTTAGAAGATTGGCAACCGTTGACGTCTTCGGCATGACAAGAGTACTTTCCGTCGTCGGACATTTTAATATCAGATATTTGTAAGTAGTTATTTGACTTCATCTGAAATGCAAGATACACAAACATTAAAGACAATTGCAAATCTATAACACTCTTTATTGTCTCGAATAACAAAAAACAAGAAACTGGCGAACTCTGGATTCTTGAATAATGAAAATGTTTGTTTTACTTTAAAAATTGTCAGAGTAATGTTTGCTATTTGAAACGTATTGATTACAAGAAGTCTTATGTGCAAATAAAAAGCAAAATTCTAACTATTAACTTACGTGCATTTTATACCTACTAGTATATTCAATGTCAACCGAAGATTAAGGTTATCTTGTACGAAAGGTCTTATCACAAGGAAATGTAATTCATATCAACCGATTATTTGTATGTTGTGGGGTAGTCTCATTTATACGGGTTATTTGCGCAACAATTGTTGAGGTTATTACGATATTGCTACATGTATAATGCGTTTATACTCCACATGTCCACACTATTGATGCCGTGAAGTATAGAATCTAATCGCATACCTGTTACATGTACACTTACCATTACAAAAAATGTATCACTTAACGTGATGCGCTTTCTAATATCACTATCGTATACATAATGTTTTGTCATTTTGCAAGTCTAATGCTCATGGAAAAACACAATGAAAGGTCAGTAAGATTAAAAAAATATATTTTATTAGTCATAAATGAATATAGAATCACCTGAAATCTCCCGTCATTGAGATCAATGTTGATGCCGTCTTTTTTCCACGTGACATGTTTCACATCACGGGATGGTTTGACCAAGCAGGGAAGAAGCACTTTTTGACCGACATTTTTCATCGCTGTTCCTGGTCCTGGGTATATCTCTACAATTGAAACACATACATATTATCAATTGATACACGATAAATATTATCAATGTGAATACACGAGATGTTGAGAGGTCGTCGTGTAAACAAAAATGAAGGTTTATTTGTATTCAAATTTGAATCTCATAGAAAATGGATTAGCAGTCTACAAATAAAATGGGGATTACACCGCATAACACGCTGTAAACAGTTTATTGTTGACTGTGGGTCCAGCGATTGGATTGTCCTACAATAAGAGTAAGAAGTATCATAGATGGATAGACATAGAATGAACAATTCATAAAGATTTGAAATTCCAATAGTCAAGTATCTAGTCCCTGCGGACCACATTGAAAATAGGTCTTGACCCAAATATGTCATCCCAGGCGCGTAGCTACCTGTACACAGAATACGCAGCTGCGTACACATGCTTCTCAAAAAGTGAAAATTAAATGATCGAAAAATGAAATAAAAACTGATGCCTAAGCCCTCAGGGGGCAATCCTTTAATATTTTCAGCATTTCTAAGAAACACTTTTAAAAAGCTCTGTACACAAAAAAACTGGTTTTATCAGTAAAAATAATGTTAAAAATGATGCAAAAAACACCCCTGAACGCACCAGAGACGTTCTAGCGAACAAAATTTTTCATGGGGAGCATGCCCCCAAACCCCCTAGCTTTCTTGCGTACACATTCAAATACCTCTAGCTACGCACCTGCATCCACTATAAATATAGTCGTTAAAAGCATTCTTTAAATTCAGATAAAGTAAATCCCAGAGCTAAACCAATCCATAAAGGAATGAGTTCGTAGTATATAGGTGAAAACGGTGTATTGTCAGTATATAAACTGCGCTGTTTTCCAAATTAAACTTAAAATATAATGAACTCCAGGGACAGCCAAAATCTCGAACATCAACACTGTATGTTTGTATGTTTAACATTGCCTTGATGAAGAATGCAGTATTAGTTTTATGAACGGTTACATGGCCCTCAAATATAATTCGTATTGTATGGTCTATGTTCCAAGATTGGATATTGACACCTTTCTTGTATTTACAAATACCAGAGCATGTGGTACATAAGGACAATGTTTAGCACTATATATGTTATGTCACCCACCTTTATAATTTATTTTGTTAATAAATATTGAAAGATAAGTCATCCCTCAAAATCACAGAGTGAAACCTTTTCAAAACCCTCCGAAAGAAAAAAAACACAAGGAAAATGTTGCTTAAAAACTTACCGATTTCACAATTCGACACCATTCTATAATTAAATGTATGTTCGGCTGTACCCTGTACAGTTTTGGCAATGCACGCATACTGTCCTTCAAATTGTTCACTGAATTTATCAATCTGCGGACAAAATATAACAATATACGTTATGTTGAAAAAGTGTTGGCGTCCTCTTCTGACTGTATTCTTGCTTCATACTTCATAAGTTATATTTGTTTTTGTTCATAGTAATACCCTTATTGAGTTAAAAAGCTTAAAATTAAAAATATCGTTTTTTCTTATTGGTTTTTACATATATATACGCCTGAAGAACAATTGTTAATCAAATCAGAATCAATCTGATTAGTCATAAGTAGACTGCATAAGTCATTTTTTAAATATGCGCTATAGTGCACGGTCACTCTCAGTATCTAAATAATTTCCATTTTTAATTTGTATTTTGATAAGGATTAACAACTATTTTTTTCAGTTTTTAACATATATTATATTATGTAAAAATGTGTAATATCAGATTTATATATATACTGTACATGCACCTTGTGATAATAAGATGTTAAATTATAATTTAGTAAACGCCTCTTATAACTCTTAATAAGGGTGGCTGTACGTGGGGTGATCAAAAAGAATTGAGACAAACGCTGTAAGATGGCAATGCATACTGATATAAATGCGAAAAGTTGTATGCCTATTATTAAATGTATCCTCTCTCAGTTTGCTGAGTTTCATAAATATTCATTTATTATTTGTAGAAATATCAACGGTTTCGCAACCTTGGGAACAGTGAGTCGCCGCACATTATTGACGTCGATGACGTCATGTACGAAAACGGCTAACTATTTGAACGTCACATTGCTCCAATAAAACGCTCATTCTCTATACTTGAAGAAATTTACCATTAATTCAGTATTAAGTAAGGAAGAGTGTTTGTTCGTATAAAAACATTTCAGTTGTAATAAAATATTAAGAATATGTTAAAAAATAGCCTATCAATCTAATTCTAAAGAAGGCTACCGTGAATGACGTCCGTCTTGGCGAGTGACGTTCAGAATTTACGGCACATCTAATGCATTTCGCGGGTCTGCTTGATATATATACTAAAGTTTACTTTCCGTCACAAAACATTTTGTACTTACGATAAATAAGTATACTTCTTACAGACTTTTCTCCTGGTGTCCGTTGCATTATTTTAAATGTTTGTTTAGACTTTTCTGCAAGTTTGTGGTAAGACTGTATGTTTTCAAGCGAAGAATCTTGCAGAAATATGACGTGGTTTTCAAGCAGGTACTGTTAGTTTTCACGTCATATATTTAAAGCGGACACACTTACGTTAAAACCATTTTAATCCACGGTTATTCAATGTTTCGACGTCATGTCCAGTTATTTTTTCAAATGTTGAAGGAATATTTAATAAAATATTAGTCATATGCGTTTCCATATCATGCGGCGAAAACGGATGGCGTTTTGATGTGCGGCGACACAGCGCGACACCTTATATTTAACGTTCTATAAATAAATCGCTACGTACAACAGAAAAAATATATTTTACACGTACATAATGGCATTAAATGCACCCAAACGAATATGATATTTTTATGGTTAAAACACGTAAACTTTACAAATTATAGCATTTGTCACATTTCTTTTTGATCACCCACGTATATGATTTGTGTTTTCGGTTATGTGCAATATAATTATGTTGTAAATATAGATGCTACTCTAATAAATAACTCAAAAGATATATACACTTGTAGAATGTTTAACTAGATAATTACACACCTTGGTTTGTTTGTTCAGTCACCACAGAAACGATTAACAGTGCATTTGCAAAGGCGAAAGCCCTATGGCCAGCATTCATTTACACATTTTTGTGGACTTCATAGTTAAAAAATAATTTACTAAAATACTGTAAAATCATTAATGTTTGTGGGGATTTGATTTCGTGGATTTTGTACATGACCTTAACCACGAAATTAAATCCCCAATGAATAATTACACCATTAAACATGTCAAGTACGAAGCAGCTGCCATACTGCTTTCAAGTTTAGTCAGGTATAAGACTAGGTTTATTAAAAGTTAACTTGCATATGTTAAGATGTTATAAAACAATTAGTATACCGGTTTCTTGTTTAAAAGATTTTTGTAAATTTGTGTGTATTTTCACCATGCCATTTATTTCTGAAATCCGAAATGCGAATTATTTTTGCCCATTGCAATTAAGGATGTTGGAGCGCTTAGGATCCCAACTTCAGAATTTGCTCAAATTTTGCCAGGAAGTAAAGAAATCTATACTGACACAAAATATGATGAAAAAACACAAGGTCACGGAACTCGTTTTTCGGGTAATCAGCCCTGAATGAAGTGTGTATGAATTATTTTTAAAATTCCATGGAAATTGGTAAATTGGTGGTGGTGTTCAAATTTGACATTTTTATTTGATGTCTGTGATCTAAATAATAAAATATTTTTCGATATAGTTTGGGTACACATTGTTATACATGATCAAGATACCAAAAAGCGTATATTTAATTTTGGTCTAATATATATTGCTCTATTACCTCACCCACTTCATATTTAATGCAGCAAAATAGCACCCAGGTAAAATCCTAATAACTTTTTTTCCCACTTTCAACTTTTTTTAATATTTTGTAAAAAAAGTCTAATGACATAGATCTTCAAAATTATGCAATAAAAATACATGTCACCGAGGTATCTTTTTCGCAATTTTTGTTTTTATTTTGGTTAAATGTGGCTAAAATGCTGAGAAAATCAATGAAACCGCTTTAAACAAAATTCATTGAACATGTTAATATCGCGAAAACACATTAACACACAATAAACGAACATTACCAAACGAACCTGACTCCCAAAAAAGTCATTTGGCATAAATAGCAATATTTTTATTTTTTACCCCACCCACCTATTTTGTAATGTAATATTTTTCTCGGAATGGAAACCGTCATTTCGATTAGTATTTTCTAATTTTATTGCATTATAGTTACTAGAAATTTGTGCCCTCGGGCAAATTATGTCGAGCCTCGGCGCGAATTAAAAAAGCACCAACTTAAATGTGTCAGTTACATCTAATCCCACCAAGCATAAAGAAAAAATGATCCGTACAAACTTCAATATGACCTTTGACCTTCAACTGTGACCTTTGAGATAGGAACCTTGGGGTTGGGCATGACACTCTGCCAAATATAAGAAAGATTGCTCAATGTATGACAAAGTTATGGTCCGGACAAGCTCAATTTGACCTTTGACCTCAAACTGTGACCTTGAAATTTGAGATAGGAACCTGTGGGTTGGGCATGACACTCCGCCTTATGGAGGTTAACATTCATGCCAAATATAAGAAAGATTAGTCTATGTATGACAAAGTTATTGTCCGGACAAGCTCAATTTGACCTTTTGACCTCCAACTGTAACCTTGACCTTTAAGATAGGAACCTGTGGGTTGAGCGTGACACTCCGCCTCATGGAGGTTAACATTCATGCTAAATATGAGAAGGATTGGTGTAGACATGACAAAGTTATGGTCCAGACAAGCTTCAATATGACCTTTGACCTCCAACTGTGACATTGACCTTTGAGATAGGAACCTGGGGGTTGGGCATGACACTCCTTCTCATGGAGGTGAACATTCATGCCAAATATAAGCAACATTGGTCAAAGCATGACAAAGTTATGGTCCGGACAAAATCGGACGGACACACGCACGCACGCACGCACAGACGCACGCACGGACGGACGGATTTACGCACGGACGCACATACACCAAAAGTGGCGACTAAGTCTCGCTCACCACAAGCGGGCTCGACAATAAAAACTGTTCAATTTGATTTATTTTGGATTTTTTTGACACATTTTTACATTTATAAGGCACATAACGTACTATGACAAATGACGCATGCGCATTAAACCGATCCAACATCCTTAAATGACTTTACATCAGTTGCGTGTGTCGCTGTGTATTTTTGTTGTGACAGTCCATATGCATAGGGTTGTCCTGGTAAGTCGTTGAACATTGTTTGTTTGCTTACTTTGTTTCAGATATATTTGGTTGACTGTATATATAAAAATTGTTTCATGCAATCTGATGTGTGGTCATACTTAGTATTGTGTTGAAACAATGCAACTATTTAAGATCAAAAAGGAAGAAATACATTCGCCCCATCTGGGGTTTCTGCTATGTACGTCAAGTCCAGTTAATTTGTCAAATGGACAAAATGGAGGAATATTTCATAAAATATTAGTCATATGCGTTTCCACAATATAAGGCGAAAACGGACCACGTTTTGGTATGCGGCGACATAGCGCGACACCTTATATTTAACGTTCTATTAATAAATCGCTACGTTTAGTAGAAAATTATATTTTACACTTACAAATCGGCTTAAATGCACCCGAACGAATCTGATATTTTTATGGTTAAAACACGCGCACACTTTACAAATATTAGCATTTGTCTCAGCATTTTTGATAACCCCACGTACATCAATTCATCAGAGACTTACACAGTAGACACTATGCAACTATGCAGCTATTAAAGATCAAGGAAGGACAATTTAGAAAATAGACTGAAGAAATACACATGAATGAGAACTATATTATTAACATGACTTACCGCCAACAGGCCTCCAGGATGATACCCAAATCCATGCCTGCTATTGTACGGACCTATTGGTTCTCCGTTAAATGTCCTGCAAAATTGGTAAAGAAGAATTTTCCATATCATTTTGTTCTCCATGTAACATTTTACAGATCATTTATAAAAGTAAATGTGTATTTAAATGGGCACGAATTCTCTCAAAATATTGTTTACTGCTTTCCACCATATACTTGGTCGAACGATTTAAACATCAGTGGAGCAGTGGGAGTACGAATATCTGAATACTCATATGTAGGGCCCCGTGCTGAAATGGGGGATTGGTACGCCACCAGCTGCTTAAAGAATGGTTACCTGACTGATGTTTGTTACGGTATGATTACAAGATATAAATTGGGTTTCAATAAAGTTGATTTCTCAATGCAATGATGCCATACCATTCATATTGGACTTCGATATCATTGGAAATATCGAGTTGGCAGTCAGGATTTATAGATTTGCCTTCCTGTATATTCCTACCATTTGGTGCTTTCAGAAATCTCAATACTTGTGGTACGCCATTCTCCTGTAATTTAAACAATGCTTCATTTCATTAAACGGCAAGTACCAAAGTAAGTCAAAATTGACCAGCACATAGCGGTCTGGTTATGAGGGATCACAGCTACCCCACTTTTACTCGGGTGGTTGGCTTAGTGTTTTGGTTTGATGATATATATAAGATGATATACTGAATAAAGGTCTGTTGTTGTGAAAGTTTTAAAACTCATCCATCCGTTGAAAATAATGGCTTAAATTCCATTTCGGAAATGACCTCTTTGTCAATGTAAGATAACCGTCAGTATTATATTTCACTGTTGTTATTATTAGCATATGATTTAACAGTACATCGGGGTAGTCTGGTTCCCGATCTTTACAATCTACGCAGTAAACTAATCTAATGTTATGTAATATTGGGGAACGGGAACCAGACTATACATCGGGGTAACGATACCACGTGACTCTGACGTCACTGAAGCCATCAATCCCAGAACAAATTTGTCAAGATTTAAAAACGAAAATATCCGTCTTTACCGATTACTATGTAACACACGTCAGTCTATCTACGAAATATATTATTCCTTTCAGCAACTGTATCGTATGTTCCAACACCCTAGGAAAACGAGACGGCTTGTTACTGTATTCCACTCGAACACAAACCACTTCCAAGGTTATACAATGTGCTGGAAAAAAACCCAGCCCAACTGCTGATCCTTAATTTCGTGGAAAGTACTAAGTATAAACATTCCCCTTATACTGGCGTATTTTCATAGAAATCGAAGAAGAAAAAGTATACTCATAGCTAGTTTTGTTTCTAAAGCGGGCGAAGCAAATATTGACACAGTTCTTCTTGGATGTAATGCCTTGAGTGATGTTAGAGTCACGGCATATACACTAGACAAAATCGAACGAGATAAGGCCGTTATCTACAAGAAGCTAGATTATCATCAAAATTGTTCCAGAAAAGGTTGGAGAAAATATTCGGTTAAGATTTTGCCGGATTAATTTTTTCAGGTATGATCGTAAACGTTTGATGATAATTTTGTCCTGCGTCACAAAACTCGATGGACTAATGTTTTGCTACTGGATTAGACACGCACTTAATGAGCTTAACATCAAACATTGTACGTTCGGCGATTGATAATAATACCTTCTGAGAACAATCGTCTCCACCGAAACCAGTTTCACAATAGCACTGTTCTTTTTGGCCCTTTATAATGCATGTTCCACGATTTTGGCAGTGTGCATCATTGCAACGACGTCCGGCAACGCAGCTGTGGATAAAAGAAGAAATAATGTAGCAACGTTGCCCTTAATAACAGTAACACCAAGAAGTTAAGTGTTTAGTTAAGTTTTGTGATGGGCATTGTGTCGTGTGCTTGTGGTCTGTGTTATGTCTGTTTTCTGTGCTCGGCTTTTTCTGTTGAGTGTAGCGCAATGAATATAACATTTTTTTTTATTTTCAATAACACTCGACTATAAGTGACTTCACCAAATAATTGTCATAACATATATATTTAAACAATAACTATCGTTGTGAATAGGAAGAAGAAGCAATTGATAAAATTAAAATTAAAACAAAGTTAAATTCTCTTCAAACGAAATAAAATTAAAATATTTCTTTGAAAAGTAAAACACAGTCATGGACACGTCTCAAGTGGAATAATAATATATAAATAACACATGGCTGCAAGGGTGATAGTAAATAATACCAACCCGAGAATAGTTATATCAAACGAGGGTGATATGACTATTCAAAGGTTGGTATTATTTACTGTCACCCGAGCAACCATGTGTTATCTATTTTATGATACGGAAAAAAATTACAACCATTTTGCAAAATAAAATATCAGCAAATGTAAGCATAACATAGATTGCCGTTATGATAATTTTACATGTACAATTTTAGTCCGTATAAGATTCTAATGATTTGATTCTATTTTAAGTAAATCTTGTCAATTTCACCGGTTAAAATTGACAGTATTTACTACAAATAGCATGTGAAATATACAGAAATATATAAACAGCATACGGATACTCTCTAGCAGGGTGTTTTCCGCACTGAAATAGTACAACTTTCTATAAACAGCCCAGCCTCGTTTTTACTAGTGGTGATCGAACAAAATATCTCATAGTGATCGAACAAAATATCACACCAAAGGTCTGTGGGGAAAATACATTGAGAGGTCACGTGAGGTTTAAGGTAGCACTTAACAGTTTGGTGGGAGTTTCGCATTTGGCCATGGAGAAAATTATTAATAAGAAGCCGATATCGAAAATAAAATGCTTGTGTGTATCTAGAATAATTATTTAGCTAGAATCTAAGATATAGAAAGAATTTGTGATGTTTTTGCAATAATTGAAATGTGCTAGAAAATGACCACTGACCTGCATGTAAAATATGGCAGCTTGAATACGAAACTGGGGTTCGGCTAGCTCGACATGTGGTTTTCATTGAATTTAGCGGGTGGGGTACAGACTTTTAAGATAGCGAAAAACTTCTGTGGTAGATTTCTACTTTGCTTGTTATTAGTGGATTGTGCCTAGATTTTGCTGTCCATGTACAGTATGCGTATAGTTAAATTGTCCGTTTTGGGAAATTTTGCGAAAGTATGAAAACTCGCATTTTGGCGTTAAATAGTTGTCAAAGTTGTGTTGGAGGCATGCACTGATGTGAGCACAAGCCAACTCAAGGTTTTGCCATTTTTATAAGTGCTTTCAATTTTGAAACTTTAGGATTTGGGTAACAGTGTGAAATATTTCTTTGTTTCAGGTCTGATTGTGTGTTGCGTTTAGAGACTGGTTTAAGTTGTCGGTGTGTGTCGGCCGGGGGAATTTTACGAGAAACCGTTTATTGCTACCATAATAAAATAATATAAATAGCATACGGATACTCTATAGCAGGGTGTTTTCCGGACTCAAATAGAAAAAAAATCTATAAATAGCATAGCATCGTTTTTGGGAGGCGTTTAAGCTACCATTGCCCATTTCTTAATACAAAATTAACCGCCTTTAGGCTGCTATGTGAATCCGCATTCAAATAGTTCCAGAAACTGTCAACATTCCCAATACTGCTACATATGTTTCTCCAAATGTTTTAAGCCAATCAGCGACATTTGTTTATTCTAAGATAAAAAATTATTGTGAAATTGTTCGTTAAATCGATATTTTTGCAAAAAAATCACTACATCGGCCGATACCGAACTTGTTTAATAATACGAAAATGACGTGTTCATCAAATGTACCGGCTGTAAAGCTATTTTTAGAAACATCAGACTACGGTCAAGTGATGGTTTTATCAATGAATCGTATACGGTCTGCAAAGTACTGTTACGCTATCATATGGTGTCGCTGTACTAGCTAGCCGCTTTCTATAGACTTCTCACGCTGTGAGGGAAGTGATTACAAGACGTTACTGTAGAATCTGATATATAGGCGCGTAGTATTATTTTAAAGCCACTTTTGATATACGCATTCAATACACGTATTACATGTAAAGTAATATGCACCTTTTAACAATTATTTAGATACCCAACATGCCTATATAGTCACATATGCCAATTTTGACATTCAAGACAAGATCGGCAGTAAGAAAACGAACATTAAACGTGTAAAGTCGGTTTAAGCTTTAGTAGCAGCAACCAGATCGCCTCCCAATTGTACTCTCAGTGCTTTGATTACTACTAGTGATCCAAAAAATATCGCACTGCAGGCCTAAGGGGGAAATGCATTGAGAGGTCATGTGAGGTATACTAATAAACGATGTACTTGTACCATAAGAACAGTGGTTATACGAAAACCCTGTATTTTACAGAATGAACATGACAGTGTTGAAAATAGTATGGATACGGTACAAATAAGTTCGCAGTAGGACTGATGTTAAGCATCATATCGATGACTGAACGCAAAACTCATGTATAGTGTTTCCTTGTTAATTATTTCACTTGGGTCACTTACGCATTCAGTCTTGGATAATTGGTATAAAAATATTTACACATGTAACCGAAAATAAAACTACATAATCAGATACATATACACTTATTTATTTTATACATGTACAACTTTTACAACTTATAGTAATCACTCTTAGGATACTCATCACAACGAGTATAATAAAGCCATTTTTTAATGCTGGGTGTTGAGTGGGACTACAAACATAGCAACAGTTAGAGAACGGTCTATGTACAACATGTATAGACATAAATTGTCATTACGAAAACAGCGAACCAATTATGTAACAAAATCGTACGATAATAACAAGATACTTGACACATCAAATGTGTTCTAAATGTTCTAAGTGTGTTGATAATGACTTGGTAACAGTCCAAAGTTTGCACGGAGGTTGTTCGATGGTTGCTACATTTGTATGTACTAAAGACAGTTAAAGTGTGTATGTGAAACAATCATATGCATTTTGACAATTAAGCATACTTGTAACTTACAATTTCTCATATCCTTGCTGTACACAAATTCTGTTGCCATCACACGTGCAATCTGAATAGAGTAAAATAAAGTAAACTCAAGTTAGATTTAGATATACCAAGGTGAGTATTTCGATCAAACATTTTATTCTGCACATTATGATGTACTATTTGTAATAGAGGTCAACAAACGTAAATTACCTACTAGATCGGGGAATTTGAGCGATAAGGACCCCGTATTGAAAGCGCGTCAATTTGGTAGAAATACACAAATTCCATTACAGTCAAATCTGATTTAGTGGTCAGTCATCTACTTTGAACTGCCACAAGCAATAACTATTTTAATTGACTGGCTGCCTAGGACAGTTTACTGTTTCTGTATAGGTACCGTACCTTTACAATGAACATTAAATTAGCATTAGTGATAGCATAAGTCTTCTCTCGTCATTCTAATAGAATTGATAAACGATGGAACAAAACTAGTTCATGCATTTTCTTCAAAAAAGTTAAAAGATAATGTCATATTAGAGTAAACGTTGTTTTAATATACCCACTCATTGGCTTCTAATTAAAGCAAATCAGGTGAATTTGTGTAACAATACTAACCGAATACAGGCTCGAATGTAATTATAGCCTTGAATCCACTTAAGGCAAAAGACTCGTCCGTCTTGAATTCAAGCCTTAAGGAGTTACCACTGGAAACAAATATCCTTCCATCTAGACTATCTCCGCAGTAAGGTCCTCCCAAGGATGGTGATTCTGACAAAGAAATAATTAAATTAATTTCATTTTGAGTTTTAAAAACAGTTGCACATTCAATGGCTGATAATTCCAGAAAAAGCCCACCGACCCACTGGTATATTTTTTTTGTAATTTTGTTTCAAACATGATACTGTGTTTGTATACAAAGTTATAACCAATACTATTAGTGGAAAACATAATTATAAATAAAAATAAGCTCTATATAAGATATTTACATCTTACAATCGTAAATCAATTTAGAACATCCGATACATGTAATAGCTTATTTCACGGTCATGTGATAAATATAACGGTATATATTCGAGTATTTTATAAAATAAGAGGCCCGTCCCGGTATTCATTAGTAAACCTTAGTAATGCAATATATTGATATCAGCCCCACCTATTCAAATAATACATTTACAAACGCGTTATGTAGGTGTACGTATGGAACGCCATAGCTGTCTTTTGTTGACGCTTGTCATGTTGACTTGTCGGTAGGACATGTGAACTTCTTAGTACAATGTGTTAATATGTCAAACCACATCGTTGACTTGTCAAACTATCATCTGAATATGTCAACTTGCCCTGTTATATTGTTAAAACAACGTCTTAAATTGTTAAAAGAATACAATAATATCTCAAGACATCGTGTTATACTGTTAAATCACATCGATAAATTGTCAAATCACCATTTGTATATGTCTACGTTACATGTTAAATTGTTGAAAAACGCTTGATAATGTTAGAAGAACGTGTTAACTTCTCAAAGCATCGTATTATCATGTTAGACTTTAACTACAATGGTGAATTGTTAAACTATCATTTGAATATGTTTATATGCGTTGTTGAATTGTTAAAACAACGTCTTACAATGTCGGATGAGCATGCGAACCTCTCAACACATCGTGTTATACTGTTAAACGGCAGTGGTAAATGTTTTAAATATCATTTTAACATGTCTATACGACATGTTTAATTGTTACAACAACGTCTTAAATTGTCGGTAGGGCATGTGAACTTCTCAGTGCAACATTATTGTATGTCAAGTTACACTGTTAAACTGTCCAAATACCATGTGAACATGTCTATAAGCCATGTTAAATTGTTAAAATAGCTTCTTATTATGTCCAATAACCATGTGAACTTCTTAATAGAACGTGTTATATTGTTAGGCAACAGTGGTAAATTGTTAAAATATAATTTGAAGATGTCTATATGACATGTTAAATTGTTAAAATAGCTTCTTATCATGTCCATTCAGCATGTGAACTTCTTAATAGAACGTGTTATATTGTTAAACAACAGTGCTAGATTGTTAATCTATCATTTGAAGATGTCTATACGACATGTTATAGTGTTAAAACGATATTTTAACTTGTCGACGAGGCATGTTAACTTCTTAATAGACAGTGTTGTTGTTGTTCAAATTTGTATGACGTCATCAATAACGTAAGTTCCTCCCGCGTGCATATTGAACAATTTCCGCCATCTTTGTTCAATATGCTCGCAGGAGGAACTTACGGTATTGATGACGTCATACAAATTTGAACAACAACAACACTGTCTATTAAGAAGTCCCCATGCCACTTTGACATGTTAAAATATCGTTTTAACACTTTAGCATGGCATGTAGACATTTTCAAATGATATTTTAACAATTTACCACTGTTGTTAAACAATATAACACGTTCTATAAAGAAGTTCACATGGTTATTGGACATGATAAGAAGCTATTTTAACAATTTAACATGTCGTAAAGACATCTTCAAATGATATTTTAACAATTTACCACTGTTGTTAAACAATATAACACGTTCTGTTGAGAAGTTCACATGGTTATTGGACATGATAAGAAGCTATTTTGACAATTTAACATGGCTTATAGACATCTTCAAATGATTTTCAACAATTTATCACTGTCGTTTAACAATATTACACGTTCTATTGAGAAGTTCACATGCCGAATGAACATGATAAGAAGCTATTTTAACAATTTAACATGGCATATAGACATGTTCACAAGATACTTGAACAGTTTAACAGTGTGACTTGACATATAATAATGTTGCACTGAGAAGTTCACATGCCCTATCGACAACTTAGGACGTTGTTGTAACAATTTAACATGTCGTATAGACATGTTAAAATGATATTATAACAATTTAACATGACAAGCGTCAACAAAAGACAGCTATGGCGTTCCATATGTACGGGTCTTACAGTGTTGTTCGTTTGGATGAAGACATGTACGTATATCCCATGCCCCAGAGATTATAACAGTAATTAAATGATAATTAATCATCAATGTAACGCTAGATTGCATCCCTGCGTTAGTAGGTCTAACATTATTTAACTTTAATATAAAACAAAGAACAACTTTATTTATAATGAATGAAAACATATAAAACTAACAATGAGAGTAGGTAGGATGCAATCATTGGACTGTGCCAATTTTGACCGAAAGCTGATGATTAGATTTTAAGATATTTAAATTGTATACGATTTGCTGTCTCACAAACGCAATACAACAAAACAGGAAGAGATCGATAAACAATGATGTACATAATGTTGAAGCTTGCAAGTGAAGTTTACACAAGATAGAAATATCATAATTCAACCTCTTGAAGCAAGCAAGGTAATAAAATAGTCACGGCAATTTCTAGACCTGATTGCATTATAAATAATTATATTTTGATAAATCGATAATTATATTGTTGATAGTGGTAAATCGAGAGGAGTATTTTTAAAAATAATTTGCACTTATTTACTTGAATGTCTGCAACTCTTACCCGTCCTTTCCCCAGAGAAAATCTTCAGGGAGTCAAAGATACAGCCCTCAGAGTCTTCAATCTCGAATCTTTCAAATTTGACCTGGACGACGTGGTCATGCAACAATGTATTACGTACAACAATGACGCAATCTTTGTTGTTCTTTTGGTATGGTGACAGATAGGTCAAATTTCCATCCGGTAAATCGATGAATCTTCCACTGCAGTCTGTATAAAACATAGACGATACTGGTTTGTCTCGATTGAATACTGTTTATACCTCATCATATCCAGTTCGTTTATTTGGTCATCCATTTGACAGTTGTATACTTTAACAATGTAATCTCTATACATAGTTTTTGTATTGTATCATGATTGATACAGAATTAAAAGCCATAGAAACTCGTACCTTAGTCTCAAAGCTACAAACACATGCGTACATTATTAAGAAATGAATTATGGGCATGACACTGTTTTGTTCACAAGGTTATGCTTAAGGGTGTCTTGACCTAAATAAACAAGTTATAGTTATCAATTTCAATATTTTCCCGAGCGCATGTCGAGTAAGCGAAAGCACATTTTTTAGAATTTTGCGCCAAAACATAAAATTAAGTCATCAGCAGGCGATGATCTAACTAAGAAAATCAATATGCACATGACTTGTTTCCGTCCAGTAATTAGACAGATACAGAAGTTTTTAGTCAAATTCGATGACACAAGAGTGAAGGTAAACGATTAATTTCACAGATAGAACTTAGTACCTAGAAAATACAGTACATTACCATGCGTTCCTTTGTCACATATAGAAGATTGCCAGTCACGAAATGGTAGAATCAAAGAATGACATGAAGTAAAATCAATTATCGGTTATATTCATAAAATGTGTATCGTAAAGACAAACTTGTAAGGACGAACTAATAAAACAATTCCATGCAAAGGCGATAGCGTCTTTATAATATTATGCAACTTGTGTGTTGTCACTTGCAATCGTTGTTTATCAGTTTAACTTAACTTAATGCAGAAGCTTTACTATTCTTACCATTATCACCGCCGACTAGAGATGGGGTCGTTGGTTGTGGAGTCGTAGTTGGAAAACTGTCGTCAACGAAATCATATTTGATTTTGAAGGCGTCTTCTTCTTCGTTCTTTAGAGGATTTCTGTACTCAATAAAGAACGCAGGAGCGTGAAAAGGCAATACTTGTGGTACGGTGTCTCTGCAAATCTCCATTAGTTTCCTGCCATCTGAAATAAACGCGGTGACAAGTAGATCACGGCCATCAAAGCTTGTTTTTGAAGCATTTCATCGAAGAACAAGTCCTCTTGAGTGACATTTTCCAAAAGGTACGTCAGTTTTAGTAGAGTTTATATTGAGTTTTAATAGAACTTAACCCAGTAAATTACGTACTAATATAATAAGTCCGAACTACCTGAACATTATAAAGAAGTAAAAAACATGTTGGGGATAATAAGTAGCAAATGAAAATAAACCATACAATAACGGTCAAACCGAATTAGCTACAAGTGGCGGACGGCATGGCAAGCGCTGCTAAAGAGTAAAGAAATGCTATCAGTGAGTACAATATTAAACGACTGTCGCATAACTTCACAGAATGTTCTGTTTGACGATGAAAACATTTTCTGTTTCGATTTGTTCTATGATGCAGGTCTAAGAACGCTTTGAGCACTTCGAATACATGTATATTATGCTGAATGGTCAAAGGGTAATGTCATTTGTAAGAAGTTTTATACAAAATGTAACATTTAAGACTTACGTGTAGAAATTCCTTCATATATGATGACACTTTCTTCGGAGCAAGGTCGACCTCCAAAGTTAAGCTGTTGTAATGTCAGTTGTACAACCTTGTCACCTTCAGCCTAAACATTGTACAACATTCATTTATGTATTAAAGGTGCTGCCTCACATATTGGGCTAAATTTTTTATATGACGTAATTTTCCTACCTAACCAAGTATTTATGCAATAGAAAGCCACTGGTGGTTGCTTTATGAAATATTTATGGCATATAAGTAATTTAAATCACTCTTGATATTCAGCACTCGGTATTTTCCCTTTTGAAAATGCTTTGTGAAGTATGTATTTCACACATGATCAAACTGTAACTTCAACAAACTAAAGCCGAAACATCTGTGAGGTATTCGGTTCGGTTCGGTTCGTAATTCGTTTTCCTTGAATGGAAACAAAATTCAGGCAATTTAAGTGATAGTAGTGCTAATTCTATAGGGTATTAATACCCTATCGAATTTTGGCTGTAAAAATGCTAAATTACTACAAAATGCCGATGTTTCCCAAGTTATTTCTTATGTCAATGTGGTTGTTTGTGGCATATACAGGCAACTATACCAAAATTACATGAATATTTGACAAGTTAATGTTATTTTTGCAATACACCAATACGTGAGGCAGTCCCTTTAAAGCATTTTGCCATGTTGTCATATTACATTCAGTAAATCAGAAACAGGCCTATGTCTGGATTGAGGGAAATTAACACCAATATACGTTTTATCAAAACACTGACAAAAATCTTATATCAAATTTGTCTTAAATTTAAATTCGCTATACTTGTTGTACAACCACACATTTTAGACATACATGTTTATGTGACATGAATGGGTTGTAGGAATTCATTTACTGAAACATTATTAATATTACATATCTCTTCACTACAACTGTTAAATAATTATGAATGGTTAGAACTGAAGTATAACTTAAGTATTACCGTAAGAGATTTAATAAACAGTACCTTGTGCCTAATTTACATACAATTCATGACTTAAATTGGGACTTTTAAATAAAATGTATTGAATTATGGTTCATAGGAATCTCTAGCGCCGCGTAAACGAGTAGTTATATCCCAACAACATTTAGTGCAGCCCTTCATTACAACTATCACCGGTTCCCTTTTTTGATGTCGGTTCATAAAAATATCTTACACCGAGTAAACGAATAGTTATATTGCTTTAACGTTTGGTGCATTCCATCAATAAAACTGACACTGGTTCCCTCTCTTCAAAATATGTTCAAATATGCGAGTACATGCACTAACCTGTATCCTGTAAAAGCAGTTGGTTCCCAGCACCGAGTTGGAGATAGGTTTAGTTGTGTGCTTACTACCGATGATTGTGTTGTTACAGAAGCTGCTTTCATCAACTTGAAGAGAAATTAGAATCATGTAATTCGTACGGGACCATTCGGGCATCTTGACAATTGTACTAACGTTACGTAGAGTAGTGAAAGGCCGAGTTCTTCCGATTGATAGGACAATATAGAGGGAGCAAGGGAGGAAGGGATCGAGAAAGCGAGGGAGGGAGGAATCGAGCGGGAGAGAGAAAGAGAGAGAGAGAGAGAGAGAGAGAGAGAGAGAGAGGGGGGGGGGGGGGGGGGGAGGGTGATGGGAGGGGAGGGTGATGGGAGAGAGAGAACATATTTTTATACTCTCTAGTTTTCCATATTTCAGATTTGAAGTTTAGCTCCGTCCTGTATCACCATGCGGGATATTTCCGGATGGTGGAAGTTTATACATCACAGTTTTGTAGAATGTTGAAGTTTGGTATCATGTCAAAAATACGACTGAGACTATCTTTTTACCAAAATCTAAACATTCAAATGCGAATTTTAGAGACAACGATAATGGCAAAGGATTCCAGATGGTTTTGACCAATCTACGAATTGGTCTACTTGGGGGCTTTACTTGACAAGGGAGATAATGCTTGCGTATGCCACTAATTTCTCACACTATCGATAATATAGAGGATCTTCAATCAGAAACAGAGTCCATGTCCAAACTAAATGAATTCACTAAAGTTAATGCTTAAGTTAGATCTGAAGGAAAAATTACGATTGGGGGACCAAACCAGACTGTCCGGAGTAAATCATTATATGTTGAATCAGTTTATTAATCTTTCATAATTACATGTACCTCTATTTATGGTTAATTATGCAAGAAATTCAAAAAGAGTATATTAAGTCAGACAGGGAAGGCAGCACTCAACTTAACCAGCCGAGCACAGAAAACATTAAAAACACACAAAGCACAATGCCCAACTAAACAAGCGCAGATCCGCCCAAGTCCAAGCTGTCGAAAAGTATAATAAATTATAACTAGCTGAATGACCCAGTAGAAAAGATACAGCAACCAAAAGGCGAAATGCCTACGCTGAATGACCTAGTAACAACAGTAAAACTGCTGAACTACATAGTTATAGCAGCCTTTAGTCTCAAAAGTTAAGTAACAGTATTAAAACGTTGAAAGGCCCGATTTCAGCAACAAAAAATCTGAAAACCTTAAAACGAGTTTCATTAAGTAAAATGACGTAATTGAACAAATCGAGATATGACGTACTGAACAAGTCATTAAGAATTGCAAGCAATACAGAAGTCCCCTACCGGTTTAAAGCTATTGTCAATGTGTCTGTTGCCATATCAACCACAATTTCCGTCAGAACCAAAACTGACGGACAGATGGCAAACCAATAGTCTTGCTTGAAACTTCCATTTTAGGATGGACATGTGGTCCAGTGGTGAGAGTTTTTGACTGCTGATCCGAAGTTTGTGTGTTCGATCCCTCTTCCAGCCGGACCAGAAACGCTTTTCAGTGTTTCCCACCTAACATTACCAATGGGGATAACGCATAGAACGGAAGTGATACCCCTGACTGTTTTTGGACGATAAATTTCGTCGCTTCGGTAAGTAAATCTTGAGTTTGCTTTGATTTGTAAGGCGTTATCAATGAAATTAATCTGCCCACTGTACCCGGCCCTGTCGCTACCTCAGACCCAAGCCCATTTTCCCTGCAAATACCTATTGTTAAGGAGAACACTTGATTCCAGTGCGGTTTTGGTTTCTGCAACCCTGACGACCTGTCTATATTATTTCCAATTTCTGCCGATTTGCATGGTATGTTGCTGATTGATGAGATCAACTTCGTTGTTTATCTTATTCTATGTATGCATTAGGCGATTTCGCCGTTTTTGTGTGGCTTTGGGTTGTCTGTGTGCTACGGTATTTATATATAAGGAACATTCATAAATAGGCGTACCAATCTGTTGCTTGATAAAAAATTTGTATCCTCTATCTTCATACGATTCATCAGATTTAAACCTTCCTTCGAAGAACTCCGACTTAGAGATATACGTCAACGGTGCCCATCCGCAAAACTTGGTTTTCTGTCCTCCATCTTCAACCTCTAAGTAATCAAACCTGAAGAATATGAAATTTATTATTTTCCAAGGACGTGAATGTCAGATACTGCGACATCACACTGTTTTGTGCACTTTCATCTTTATTCCATATAATTTATATATAGGTGGGGTCAATTTGAACCTTCGTGGACATTCATTAACAGTCATTCTTATCTAATCATTGTTAAACGTGACCTGAGTTGCGCAATAAACTTTGAAACTCTTGAAAAAAAACTCTTGAGATTCGTTTTGACAATGATTAGATAAGAATGAATTCTTAAAATAAATCCAAGAATGTTCAGAAGTACATCTTTAATTTCGAGATTTGTATTCGTTCTAACCCACGAAGGTTCAAATCTCAAGAGTTTTTTTCAAGAGTTTCAAAGATTATTGCGCAACTCAGGTCACCGGCGTATACACAAGAAATAGATAGCACATACATATGACGTTTAACAATGAATGAAGTGTGAAAAATCTCACTAATTAGAATCATTGTCATGACAATGCAACTGAAAATATCTCTCTATAAAATCTCAGTATTTTGCTAGTTTTATTGCGTAGTTATGAGATATAGAGAGACATTTTTGTGTATAAGCCGGTGACCTGAGTTGCGCAATTAACTTTGAAACTCTTGAAAAAAAACTTTTTTGACAATGATTAGATAAGAATGAATTCTTAAAATAAATACAAGAATGTTTTGCTAGTATTTTGCTAGTTTTATTGCGCAGTTATGAGATATAGAGAGTCATTTTCAGCTTAAATTTCGTAACAATAGTTCTAATTGTGTTACGTTTTTTTCCCAATATGATCACAAAAAGGGATTGACATACATTGGGTATATATTTAAGATTACTCGAATAATTCTTGAACAACGCTTCACATGAGCCACAAATATTGGTGGTGAATTTAATGGCTTCTTCCTTGATATGAGCCATATTAACAACGATTGGCAAATGCAGGAAAATCTATTCTCCAATCAGTGATGACCATTTATCTACCTAGATAAAACTAGTCTAGATGAAGATAGAAACAAATCGGACAAGGACGGCATAACCTAACAGAAATAGCAAAACGCGAAAGGCTAAACATGTGAAATACAAGAATACAAGCAAGAGCCAACGGACAATAATGACTTTAAAAGACGAACACACATCACAAGGAAAACCGACAAAGTAACACTCAACATGCGCTTTTGGAAAAAACGAAGCAGCCTTATCCTGGACATCGAAATTGCAAATGTGGACCTACAAAATGACACAAACACATACCCGTGGATTGTAGAAACCTTTGTTATCGAGCTACAGTTACTGTTAAATCAAGGTCTAATTGACGCGCGCAATTAGTCTGCGTTCCGTTAATCCGGATTCTTACTATACAAAGACCCTCGAATATCCTTAATAGAATAGATCACATTTCATACCGTGACATTTATATATAAATTTGACCCATAGCGAGATGTATATGGTTCATTCAGCCAATAGACTACATATTGGATGATCTCTTCCTTACGTGGTTTTCGTTAAAGACACTTACATGCAATCTTCGCTATCTTCAATGGCGAAATATTCTGATGTCATCACCAATTGGTAGTTTTTATTACCAAATACCAGAATGGGACATTCCTGGTTGACTCTGTAATCAAGATAAAAGTAATGCGTGAGAACGGAAAATACAATTTTCTGACAAATCCTTGAACATTATGAGAGAAAGCGAGGAGGACATAGAAACAGTTGGTACCGAGACCTGGTCGCAGTCGCGCAAAAAATATGTCACTTCTGGAATACAGTTGGTGGGGCTTGTAAAGGCCTGGATATGCATTTTCAGCGGATATGTCCAAGGAGGGGTAGTACCACAGGTAACTGTGTCATTCATAAAGAGTATATTTTGCAATAAATTTTAAGTTATCTAAGATAATATACATTTTTTACTCTTTATCAATGACACAGTAACCTGTGGGTAGTACGCATAGTTAAAGTAAGTTAAAGTAAAATGTGGAACATGTTCTTTGGCATTCTGATTTACAAGTCACACTTCACACTCAGTACAGTCATGTCTTACAAATATCACGAAATCACGCATGCGAAACAATAAGCCACAATTAACATTAAATACAACTTTCATATAATTTTACGATATTCATACTTTAGTTGAGTGTCAGAATAAGTTTTTTAACCGGACTATGATGTTGAGTGCGGTATGGGTGGAGGTACAATATTTTCAAATTATTTTGGCAGTAGGCACAAAACGGTCTCAGGACATTGTTTCCCGCTGCTCCAAAGCCATTTTTGATAAAACCCATGGTACGAGGATTAACTATTTAAAAAAGTGTCGATCACTGATTTTTAGTACAAACCCACGATACGAGGATTAACTATTAAGTGTCGATCACTGATGTTTAGTAACATTCATCAATGGTAATTTTACACAAATCTAGTAATATTTACTTGTAGGAATTGGTGGTGTATTCCACCTGCTTTCCTTCTGTGTCATTGTAATACCCGGTGTAAGTCTCCGTCTCAAGCTGTAGTTCACTGCTTCCGGTCGTAACATCCACGTTAACCCTACATTCGGCTGAATAGTAGATGGAATAATTTTATTTTCAACTGTAGTTTTCGCCTTTTTAACCGTTTTTCTTCAATCATGTATTTAAAAAGTGAAGTATCCCTTAAAGTATATTTTCAGTCATGGGCCCATTCAACTGACTGTACATTTCTCCCTCCCGGCTATTGAGTCACAAGTCGACTGTAAAATGTAGTTAGATAAATTGTGCATATCTGAACTTATTTTTAATCTATCTTTTGAAGAACCCTTTGCGTAAGAATGGTGATAAAACGCAGCAGATTTCATTAAAATGCGTGAGATTTTCTCAGCTGAAGCTTTAAACTCAAATTATTGATGTTTATATGCAGTGTTCACTTATTTTACTTTATGACAGTACCATGCCTGCTTTATGAAGCATTTTAAACTGATATTTGTGATCATTTTTCATAATTTTAACAAAAAATGCCGGATTCCAGTATGTCCAAGAAATGTGTGAGATTTGATCAAATGGCCTTCGATCATGGGTGAGTAGAGTCTCAAATGCGTGAGACTCACGAATGGTGCAGGAGATCTTGCATAGTATGCTGTAATCCCTTTTTTTGATTACATCGGCCAAGACATCCGTAATAAAGAACCACTGTGATGAAAAAAAAGCTGGAATTATCTTCATTTGTCGCATTATTACGTTTTTGTTAACAATTCTAACACGATCTGCGGATTAATTTATTAAACGAAGAGAAGACCTGACCATGTTTTATTACCCCCATAAAACATGGTAACAAATTGGCTGTTACAATTTACGCCCCGTATCACATGACCTATTTATGAATGAATGAACGTAAACTTTATAGTAAATATTTAACGGACCGCAAGTTTCACGAGAATCCATTGTTACAGCTATGACGCATCTATTTTTAGAAACTCCAATATACTCTCGAAATTAAGATTCATAAAAATTTCTGATAATCAATTCATTTATATTTTTCATTTTATGACATAGATACACTATGCTCGTGTTATTAAAATTGTTTCAATGTTTAAAATGTGTTTTTTCCTTCAGAAAATTACGAAGGTCGTTTACATTAACGAGGGAGGTAATTGTACCAGCTAATAAGCCACTCAATTTCAGCGTGGAATTAGGTTCATTGTCAAATGGGTGAAAATGGAATGCGCGCAGTTAAATAGTGCGGAATATTATCGTATTTAGAATCGAAATAAAAACTCTGTTCTTGTATTTTGTCGGTGAATAAAACACGGGCACTCGTTCGGATGCGGAAAATTAAATTACTCGTGCTACGCACTCGTGATTTAATTTTTCCGCATCCGAACTCCTGCCCATGTTTTATTCACCGACAAAATACGCGAACAAATTTTTATTTCTTAAATAGAAGTTTCTTTTAATCACGGTATTTATATTTTGTTAATAAATAATATAAACATCAAAATAATATAAATATTTTTTTTCATTAATAAAAGGATAATAAATTGCAGTTTCTAAATCACCCTAGCAAAATTAAATGATTTAAACAATAATAAAGTTATGACAAAATAACTACACTGGTCCCTCTATATTCTATAGTGTCGACGATGGCCATTTTGAGTTATTTTGCGCTAATCGAATAAGCGATAATGTTGTACATGGTATTGATATTTTGTTAATAAATAATATCAAAACAAATATTTGTGATAAATAGTTACCTGATCGTTTGTTTCTAGTCAGGAATGTATCCCCGCTTCTCAACAAAAAGACAAAGCAGCAAAAACAAAGACTCACGAAGTATCCCATCGTGTTAGTCCATCGATAAATACACAAGTAAATGATTCGAATCTAGGCACAGCTAACTCCCAAATGGTCCTTATCTTTTGACAAAACGGATTATGGCTTACAAAGAACACCGGATAAACACTCTTGTTTTCATAATATGTTCACTTCGTTTTCATCGATAATTATTTACATTCTCAAGAGGCAATTGACGTTATTTTGCAATTTGAAAAACCCGACCTCTATCTAAGGACGAGTCAAGTAAAATAATTGTGTGTGAAGCCACGTACTAGGTAATTATGAAAACATTGTTTAGACATAAATAACTATTAAAGTAATTAATCGACACTCAATTTTGTAGTTAGGATTTACGAACTTTGTTACTGTTTGCATTTCATTTAACGTAAAACGACTCACCTTGAAATATGTGCGCGGACGCTTAGCGAATAAACGTGTTCTCCTAATACCGTTACTTAGGTCACAACTCGTCGTATATCTGTGTACCCGATGTCTAGCAAAAAAAGACCTAATTAATTCCGGCCACCACTCGTTAGGAGTGCAGCTACTATTGTTGCCTTGTAGTCAGTTGTCTCGTAAAGTCTGATACTGTACTTCTGGCATCTATAACCGTAGTAGTGATCAGATTGTTGACAAAGTGTTGTACATCTTCATCATAAAAGAGTATTAGATAGAACTACCGTTTCTTGATATCTTTATTGACTAGACATCTAGAATGGTGAAGCTATCTGAAACATAGTATTATCAATTCTATCAATTCAAAATATAATAATAATATTAATGAAAATGCAGAAATGAATTTTCCTATTTTATCTAATGATCGTCTGATGTCTGTCAAGCCTGATTAGGCGAAAGTACGCCGCCGGATGATCGTACGGCGATCGGGCCCCAATCTCCCGAAGCATCTCAAGTACAAATCTCAACTCAAATTGAGATTTTGCTCAAGTCAAGAGTATAAATATGAGACCATTCTTAAGTTTTATGCTCAAAATATTTACTGTAATAAACTCAGAACAATGTATCTGTTTTGTGGCGCCAACCTTCAGAGTCTTGTCTCCCATGGAAATTATCTCAAAGACACACGACCGTATTTGAAATTTATCTCAAAACAGATTGAGATGCTTCGGGAGATCGGGGCCAGATTGCATTTGTGATCTTGGTATTACTAATGATGTTGATCTTTATGATGGTGTTTCCTTGAGATCTGCGCGGATGGACTGTCATGTAAATGAACTTCCCTCAATAAATTATTTAACCATTTCTTAGTATGCTAGCAATTCCTCGAGAATAGTGTGGGTACAATGTCTTGTAATGACCTGCCGTAGTTACAATTCCTCACTCCTTACTACAAATGTATATTGGTATTTCCTCGATATATTAACAGGTGAATGTTGTTGTCAATGTGTTCTCTTTAGTAATAATGCAATGATTGCTTTGTATGCAAAGTTTCCTCGTGGTACAATGTATGTGTTGGGAGTAGGCACATTTGTACATGTATATTTTCCTATAATCACACATTCTATTACCAATGATGATTGCGTAAATTATTACATATTCAAGCATGTGTATACGATCTTATACAATAAAACCTGCCTTAAGCGAACAATCAACAGTGACTGCATAAAGTCGATGGATCTATAATGTTAGTACATGACATATACCGAGATGAGTGAATGTACATTTGTAACCTTATGTGTATCAGAATAACGAGACGTACATTCATTTTTTAATCATTTTATTTTATGAATGTTAGTTGAATTGCCATTACAATACTGCACTTGATGCAAAATTTACAATTTTATGAACATTAATAAAAGTACGTTTCTTTTGTACGAAGACCTCCGTATGTTTGCCAGTTCAGGTGTGCCGTTTCTCAACTATTTCTCAGTTGTATACTGCGGCAGATTTACCTAACCAGTCTGTGTTCTAACCAGCACCAACTTACTCTTCCTCCAATGAGCCAGTAACTTCCCAGATATGCTGGAAAATCGACATTATTGTCAATTTTTTATGAATGGGTACGACTTTCCACAATTTGGAATCGAACCCAGATAGCCGTGTAACAAATCCACTGCACTACCCACTGGACCACGGCCGAGGTTCTCAGTACTCAAGTGTGATCATAAATCCATGCTCTTATTTACAGTCAAACATAATGTTCTTCGTCATTTATGAATATGATATTGATATAATGGTTAGTATGAAATCAGTAAATTAAAGGAACAAACTTGGTAAGTAATAAAAAAATACCATTTTTCTGTCAAACACGCCTTAGTGTAGTAACATTTAAAATGTCAATTTACTGGCTGCTTAAGGCATGTTATACTGTATAATATAACATAAATCAATTAAGTCCTCATCGCCAACCTGATAAACGCAGCATTAAGATATCATATCCTAACATTTTGATGCATGATCTGTACGTATATAAGTATTAACACTTAAAATACGGATGTGGTTATACTTAATCCATCCATCACATGAGTGGAAAGCCAGTTGCGGTCGTGATTATAAACTTTACGACACATTTTCTAAAACCGAATGCTATTTACATAAACCAGTGCACTTTGACTTCGACTGACTATAGTTTTTGTTAGACGTATATGAAAGCTAGCTATGTTGAAGTTGTTCTCGACAACGCTGGTTTATGATATTCAATGTATGTACTAGGTTGCGGAGAGGTTAGTAGAATTCATACGTTCAAAAAACCAGCAACATCAATAACAGCAGCAACAACAACAATAGTAAATACAACAACAGTAACAAAAAAAACATTTAATACAACAACATCTTCATCATCAACATCAAAAACAACAACGACGACGACGACGACAACAACAACAACAACAACAACAACAAAAAACAAAACAACAAAACAGCAGCAGCAGCAGCAGCAGCAGCAGCAGCAGCAGCAGCAGCAGCAGCAGCAGCAGCAGCAGCAGCAGCAGCAGCAGCAGCAGCAGCAGCAGCAGCAGCAGCAGCAGCAGCAGCAGCAGCAGCAGCAGCAGCAGCAGCAGCAGCAGCAGCAGCAGCAGCAGCAGCAGCAGCAGCAGCAGCAGCAGCAGCAGCAGCAGCAGCAGCAGCAGCAGCAGCAGCAGCAGCAGCAGCAGCAGCAGCAGCAGCAGCAGCAGCAGCAGCAGCAGCAGCAGCAGCAACAACAACAACAACAACAACAACAACAACAACAACAACATAAGTTGTCACACTACAGTAAGAAAACATCGCGCCTTATAGTTTTCAAGATAAATATGGTACTTGAGAGTACATATTAAGTGGTATGAATTATTTCTGTCAACTTCCCCTTTTCGCTTTGTCTCTCCCTACAAACAACGACTGTTTTCTTCTAGTTCGTTTTTTCTTCATTACTATAACATCTGCGACCAACTCCCCATTTAGTGTTACTAAACATTCGTAGCCCCACATCCTCATATCTTTGTATAGTGAAATTACCCCACCTGGGTATTTGTTGTATTCAATTGTCATCATTTTGATATTAACTTTATGCCAGGGTATAGTACCCAGAACCCCCTTTTCATGCCCTTCCACGTCTAAACTTAGGTAATCAATATCGGTTTGGTTCAGTGCTAACAATATCGAATATAAAGGAAAACATTGAACGTTGTATATAGATTTACTACCACGTGTAAATAACGATTGCTTGTCCTCAGTTATTTGTGATTCCGCCTCAACGTCAACCAAGAATTTCTGAAAATACGATAATAGTGCAAACATGTAATTTGTGAACTAACAGCAATACATTTAGACTAGAAATTATGATTGACGGAATTGTGATTATTATGCTTGCATTAACTTTCGGAAGTAAAAGGTTTAGCCAAAATGTGTTCGTTCCCACAAACGAGAAATATTCATGTTAACCGTGTGATTGAATATTACTGAAACACCCCTGAAAAGTCATCATGTTTATAGGCATGAATAAATCAGATTTTTGTCTATGCAACACAAATAACCACATATTTGGTTGCCTGGCAAACCACATGAAAAGGAACATGCCTCCACAACGACGCTTGTGACGGTAGTAAAATTTAAGGATACTTTTTTTTCGCATTTCGCAGGTTTGTTTTGTTCACTTTCCTATTCGTCCAGGATATATTACACAAAGTTATTGGTTGATGGAGGCTGAATGCGGAAGTTCACATGCACACATCAAAATAAAAAAAAATATACCAGATTTATATAGCGCCCTTTTCATGCGAACGCACGTTCAAAGGCACTTTACATGGTTATGTTGCAGCCACAAGGGCGCAGGTACATCCTCTACCAGTGCAGATACAGCATGATCTGACCAGAGGGACAGACTGAGAGAAAGCCCCTGAAGGGAGAGAGAGGCATTAAATACAGGCATGTCCGGCGCTGCAGAAGTGCGCCTAGCTCTTATTTCGAATAGACAACCTGGTTCTTTAATGTGACCGGTGTATATCACCGATACACAGCTTCCTGGCACTTCCAGATACTTTGCAGACCACACGGCCAGATATAGCGGGAAATATTATAAATATTTCAGAAATGTCAAGTTTCGATGCCAGGGATTGAACCCACGACCTCTGGATTGACAGCCTAGTGCGTTACCACTGAGCTAAATCCGCTTTGTCACACAGCATGCAACACCACTCCTGTTCACCGTCTGACCCATCTTCGTAAGAAAGTATATTTTTTAAAGTTTACATACTTGTACTACAAGTAGAGTACTTAATGTCATTTTAAGAGTGTTAACACGAGCGCACGAAATAAAACTTACCTCTGATGGATAATCTTCCGTGCTGAGACATGCATTAATCGAAAACGCTTTGCGATGTTTATTTACAAGCTTTTTATACTGGAAAGGATTTGGTTCTATAAGTATGCCAGCCCAGGATCTTTTCTGTTCGAAAAAAATCGTGTTTGACAAAGTTTCCCCATCGAATGCTCCACTTTCTACGTAGAATCCACACTTCTATAAAATACAATATACATATAAAGGATGTGATAATCGTTACTCCTAAAATTATTGATACATACATGTATGTTCAACGTGAGAGTGTAATTCATTGTATGTGTACTCGTTAATGTGTCTTTCGTGCTTTGCTGTTTCTGTTGTACCTGTCTGATTGTTACAACAAATATGTAGATTTGTTACTTTGACCACAGGAACTTGCATTAATAATTTGAATTTTTTTTTTTACTATTTAATATAGTATTTTAATAGTACAGTAGGCCTAGTGAAAAAAATATTTTTTTTTTCATTTTTTTTCATTTTCTTTTCAAACTATAAATGAGCCAGTCTCCAGGAAAACCTGCTATTTTGACAAAAATATTGAATTTGGGATTTTCAATAGTTGTAAAGGATAATGTTAATGAAGCAAAATGCAAAAGAAATGTTGTTAATATCTTCAATTTAAGAAAGTTACAGCTATTTGTGTAGAGTCCCTACTTGGTGCTTTTTGTGTGACGTCGCAAACGTCATTGTAACGTCATTCGACGTCACTGTAACAAGAGTTTCATGATTACACCATTGGATCAATTCTTAACATAAATTGTTCAAAATAGTATCATGTGCTAGAATGATGTTTTAATTTTTAAAATACGTATCAAAATCAGAAGTGTTTGTATTCAGAGAAAGACTACTAATGTTTTTAACAACTAACTCCTCGTTTTTCTCAATTGGAGGGAGTACATTTCCGGCATTGGTCACCATAGCAACGAAGTATGTGATTTCGATACAATTCATAAGAAATTTTAAAGCTAAGATATAGTAATATATGGATAAATGACTTAAATTTGAATCTATAAATATGTAATTTTTTCTTATTTGAAAGCTTTTTTTAAACCTTGTTAAATGCAGTAATTACATAATGTCATAATAGCAGGTTTTCCTGGAGACTGGCTCAAATGCAAGTTCCTGTGCTTTGACTCACATAGAAATAATGCTCATTTAATTTATTTTAAAGACAACTAAAAAGTTAAAATTGCTTCTTTTGTTCTCTATACTAGTATCAGTTGAAAAACTGGCATTGACTTGGATTAGTGTCTCTTACAATCCTAGGTTCAATGTACAAAGCAATGTAATTTGGAATATATAGAGGATATTACATGAGTGTCTTTTCATATCGAATTTATTAAACGAGTTGAATAAAATAATAAAATGCGAGGCTCTGTCGGGCATCTTATCGATTCTATTCAACGAGTTTAATAAATTCAATGTGGAAAGTCACAAATGTAATGTTCTTTTCATCACATGTTAGCTTTTTCCGGTCGAAACATAAAATAGCTATTTACTTTCAATATAATAAACTCGCAACTTTGACGACGTCGCCTACACTTTGAGTGACGTAACGTCAAAGCTTTATTACACTAGTATATTATCAAAAATAAATACTGGCTTTATTACGCTACTGTGACGTCAAACATGTGATAAATTACACATATACATTCACTAAACTACATTAACATGTTTTGTTGAATATGCTGTGCTACTGTACGAATAAAAGATAAATACAGACTTTCTGACTTCACCTTGTACTGTAGTCGGCTGTCCACGATAGCTGCTTGACCCATTGAACTATCATTTTCATCTGGAAACTCAAGATTGTATGGCTCTGTGGAAGGTGGAACGATATAATATTTCCTGATAAGCTCTACAAGTCGTTGGTTATCGGCAGCAACCTTTGCCTTGTTCAACTGTTTTATATCATCAGCAATATCTATAATATTCCCCTTTTCCTTTAAATTCGTTGATATCACATGCATTTTACATTTTTGCATATTTACGTCCGATGATCTAATTATGACATCACTGAATCTTGGCGATATCCACAACAAAACTGTTATTCTCGTCCCATGCACCATGGTGGCTTTTGGATTTGAACTCAATATAGAGTTAAGATTGTGTTCATAATTTTAAACAATTCGGCGATGACTAAAGATACGATGGTTGTCCCAGGGTAGCATATACTTGTTGATCAGTTAGCCAAACATAATGTCACATTTATGAACCTTGGTGATATACGAATTTCCAATTTATATTAACGGAAGCCTTAATTTCCTTCTTAAAAATATCTCTCAGCTTATGTTTTATTTGTAAAGTATTTGATCTAATTATAGCCATTGTCGAATTATTACTCAGATCATGTAATTGCTATAAAACGAAAATGCTTGGTTGTTTAACTGATGGGTCGAGTAACGTTAAGTTCAAAATTTGTTGTCACTTAAGTTGATATTAAACTAACACCGTGTTAAGATTTATCTGAAAACGTCTTTACAACTGATTAAATTATGGGTTATCATTGTGTATCATCATACCCAATAATAATCTCATTTTTCATACGTTAATAGTATGCTAGTATTCACTTGAGACTAGTCATAAACTTTAAGGTGGCCAGTCAATGATGACAGTACTGGCAGGCGTCCTACATCCGGACACTTTAGCATATTTTTCACGATAA
Organism: Spisula solida; assembly: GCA_947247005.1. NCBI lineage: Eukaryota > Metazoa > Mollusca > Bivalvia > Venerida > Mactridae > Spisula > Spisula solida. The sequence continues at coordinate 27,741,574 of OX365954.1, forward strand.
CTCGAGAAATGTGTAAATCAAGTCATTGAAATTTCACCTGAACGAAGCTAGGTTCGTCTCGGAACTAAAGAGCTAACTTGTTTACTTCTAAAAATAGCCCAAGTGCATTTTGAGGGTCACCACATCACTCCATTTTTAAGTCCAACAGGGCCATCAATCCGGACACAGTGCTGTCGCGTTTTTTATGATGAAAAAGGCGTTAATATCGAATTAAACTGTGTAATGAATCAAGGGAGAGCACAAATGAACGGTTTATGCAAAATTTGTAGGATTTATCTCCCGTTAATATTGGTAAAATTTTAAACGTTCACTTTTCATAGCGGGCATTTTGATACAAAATGGCGATGTACGATGTTTTGAAACGCTGCACGTATTTATTAAAGCTATATTTTCCTGGTTGAACTGTTTACAAATATCTCATTGGCTTACCTCATATTTAGCAGAAGGACCGTAATTTACATTTCCGGTCTGCGCTGAAGTATTGCGCATGCGCAGTAATGCGATTTTCGACTTCGTAATGTAAAGAAGCTTCGCGAGTGCAGACGAAAATAAATGCGACATTTCTTGTAAAATATTTAACTTTAATCGTTGCTACTTCGAAGTGTTGACAAAAATCAAGCGTCTAATTGGTTGACAACAGATGATCAAAATTAATGGCCGCAATAAAGCGTTTTTGAGGCTGTCGGGATTTATGGTCGTCCAGATTTGGTGGTCGCCAGCCAGTATGGTTTATAAATGATTGATCAAAATACTTTATACAATGTAAGCTCTTTTAATTGGACCCTCTACAACTGAATATGATACCATAACCAGAACATATAATCCAGTCTAAACTAGTAGGCTACTTGATACCAACTAATACTAGTGGTTGGGTCACAAATGCAATTCGATCGCTGACCGATCATTAGACGGCGTCCTTTGGTCTAATCGTCTTGTCTCTTTTGACATATGCATTGCTTCTCATCGGCCAGCGTCCGCACGATCGTCCGGTATCCGGGTGATTTATGACCTAAGTATAAGTAAAGTATTTTACCACTTTAAGATTTGCTAGAATAAATTTGCTTGTATCTGCATGTATACGATTTTCTGCCTGTTCGTTTTCGCAAAGATACATAATTTCATGAAAGCGTAATTTGAAAATACATTTTATATTCCTTCATATTACATCATCTACAAACCATAAAGTAGTGTAGTACAAAGTTGAAACGAATGTTACCAAATACGTTGAATCAATGTTTTCTGTGACGATTTCATCTAACTTTACCAAGTACCAGAAAAATCCTAATGCTATTGGGGTAGATGACTTGATTGTGTATTTTTCTCTAAACGTACCAAAATTCCCCAAGTATAAAACTTTCAGTACTATGATCTTTATACTTACATTACACTTTATTAAATACTTTTGACACTTCCGAATGATGTACAGGCATATGGCTTAAATCATCTAATACATTATGGATTCAGACTTGAGCCGCATATAATAACTTGTATGTACTTGCGGAAGCATAATAAATACAACACATACCACATTCTCTTTGTCCCAACTCGGGCATATGGCATCCGCCACATCCACCATCGCCATGTATTTGCCTCATTTCAGGGCATGAAAATAGTCTTCAGTGATTTGTCCATTGTTCTTCTCCATGTCAAACAAGTCTTATTGTGCAATTGTGGTCTGTGTTGTTTTTATGTTTTCTGTGTTCGGCGAATTCAGTTTCAAGAGTGCTGCCCTCCCTGTCCGATTGTTTTAACTATCTTTCACATCTTCCTCCTCCCTTCGTCAAGAGAGTGCGAATAATTTTGGTTGACCTTCCGGAGTATATGACCAATTCAACGCCATTTTATCCGTACAGAAACATTATCCAGTTACAGTTCAGTCTGATTTGGACAATCACACTGTCGTATAACTGCGCCGGACGGGATTTTTCGTGCACCGGTCGAGACACACCAAGGTGGCGGACAGTTTGACAGCGAAAAGGTAGACGCTTGTTTCTTCACTTCTTATAGTCTTTTGTAATGCTTTTATGTTTAGTTTTTTGTTGGATACGATGCAGCTAGAATTGCCGCGTTCATCGATATAGGTGCCATGTCTGTTATTGTAATATTATTCAATAAAACCGTGATTGAACCTAGAAATTTCACGAAGTTGAAAAATGATTCGAGAACTGAATTTTTATCTTGTCATATTGTCGCACATACCGTCTTCTTTAAATGGTCACTTTGTCAAATGCCCTAGAATCAGACCCCCTTGGTCGTATTTTGTTGATAACTTACTTACAAAGGTCAAACATAGCATTCTTTAGATTTGCGTATGCACCGGTAGGAACACCACTCACCTGTTGGAATTCTCCGGAGAATATCAGTTAAAAAGTAGCAACGGTTGGGACACATATGCTTATTTGGCAACGGTTGAGACGCACTAATGTATCGTTTGCAGATCGATACCGACATAGAGTATATGCATTGCATTAGCTCATTTAACGTTCTTAAATTTAGAGAATAGGTATCGCTACTCTTCCAAAAGTAGTAATTCTTCTTTTTACATATTGCAGAGAATTAAAACATTTGAAGCAGTCATTCAGGAAACTGTTGATCATCTGGTTGTTAACCATTCAGACAAATGACACGTTTGTACTTACAGTCAACAGACGACGAATGTCAGCCTACTGAGAATATACATGTCATCCAAACAACGAACTTTACAGTTATACCATGGTCCAATTTTGTTTTCTTACTATTAAATCATTAAAGTTGTATGAAATATATTGCGTAAATCCAAGTGAATATGCCTATGCTCCATATACTCAGCAACGTACATTATAAAACTAAATATGAAGAATATATCATAAATAGTTTCGTTTGATATGTTAACGAATCTTAAATAGCAAAATATACGATGTTCTGATAACTAAATAACATGAAAGATCAAGTGGCTGCATTACTGTGTCAGACAATATTTGACGGATCATAAACGTCGATGATATGCATAGTTTCACGTATTTCAAAAATAGTAATTCTTCTTTTTACATATTGCAGAGAACTTATCTACGTTTGAAGCAGCGATCCAGGAAAACCTTATTTGGTTTTTAACTATCCAAACCAAACGCACGGTTAAAGCTCATTGGAGAATAAATCATTGCCCATTGTGTAACAAGAGAAGTTTTTCCTGATACTCGTCTGAAGACTGGTGCTATGCAATGTATATTACTGAGTACCGTATTACAGACTAGTTAGATAGCGAAATTGGTACACGTATACAAATGTGTACCATCGTGGATAAAAATGATTTTTGAATAAAAAATGACGAATTCAACTGTTTGACATCCGGACCTCTTTGATAACTCTGATACACACGAGCAGTAATATTATTTGACCCGAAGTTCGCTGATTTCTGTTTTTACTTGACAATGTGATTATTGTGTGATACCGTTGATCTCTTTCCTTTTTAATTACAAAATAATAAATAAAACGTTAAACAAATGTATTGTGTCTTCTTTTCACTAACATATATTTATAATTACAATCTTTCATGATATTAAGACACATAGTACACTGTACTTGCATGTGTTTTTTAAGTACAGTCAAACCTGTGTTAAAAACCATAACAAAGCAGGTGACCACTCTAACTAAATTAGTTTGCAAAGACCTCCAACACTATCTTCCATCAGACCATTGAACTCGTATTGAATATATCAAGAGTAACCTGCCAGCTAAGGTCATTTTAGTTGTTTTTAGACAGGTTTCACTGTACCCGATAGTCCGATACACAATAAAAATACACTAACATAGTGATTGACACATCCAAATGTAAATTCAAAGTATTAGCATACTATACTCTGGTTCATTATACAGGTCAATCCATTAACTACATTTTAATGTTCATTAATTAATGTGCAACATGATACAATCATGTAATCATATTGATAAACATGCAATGCTATTCTTGATATATAAACACGTAACTTATCTCATTATGACTGAACATTACACAAATTGCAACTATGACTAGAATGTCTGGTTCTAGATACTAGTACACTGTACGTCTTTAGTATCACATTGCAGAAAAGTATAACAATTTAAAGTATCATTTTATATCCTTTCCGCTACCATAGCGTACTAATGCAGACTCGCCGGGATGGCCATTTCGGCTTTCCGTAGTTTTCGACCTAAATGCCCAAATCGGCAATTTTGCTGTCATGGGTACACATGCATCCCAGACTAAAGGATATTACGGGCCCAGGGTCGTGCACAGGATGTTGGCCCGCTGGATTCCTTTAAAGAGGGCTTTGAACGTAGATTTTCCAAAACTGAAATTACTGGTCCTACATGCCATTGCGGTTTGATGCCCTGTGGAATTGCATTATCATTTAGCGCCAAAAAGTTTTTAATTTTCAATAGAAGGAATATAAGGCTAGACATAGGGGTCAGGATCAGTGCCCTAAAGTGGCCAAAAAGTAGGCCTACCAAGCTAAAAAAAAGAAAAAAAGAAGTTTTTCGCGCAAGGGTCACCGTCACATCGTCACTTCCGGTGACCTTTAGTCGAAATTGTTCCTACTTTCAGTTTCGGGCAGGTGTGTAGCATCCGGATGTATCGAGTTTTTATCAGTGCTGCAAGTCAATAGTGTCTCAGGGACGGGGTATAGGGACCATATGAATTTCTCATAGCCCCCCCCAAAAATCGTGGTAGCGGAAAGGATATAATGCCTAGGTACCACTAAGCATTTTTGCCTCGGCGATGTACTCCCGGTGGAGTATCGGGAGGTATCTGTAATATAGTCAATTGTGATATAGGGCATGCTTCGGGGAAATCATGAGACAATATGTGAAATTGGGAGGGTCCCCCGATGTCTGACCAGAGCTCCACGATGTCTCGGGGAAGCTTCGGGAAGTCTTGAAACATTAAGTGACATCGCGAATCCATCGGGAAATTTCAAAGCATGTATTGAATTTACCCGATATACTCGCGATGTCATATCGGAAAATGATCGGGGATGCTTTCGCGAGGCACCAAGATGCTTTCCCGACATATCGGCGAGATGTTTCACAAAAGTGTCAGGCACCTTTGGAGATATTCCAACTTTTGGCGAACTTTCGTCAATATTTCGGTGACACATTCGCCGACTCGTGATTTAATCCCCGACTATTCGTTGATATTTATCGGGAATGATTCGGGAGTATAGCAGAGAGAATTTGACATGATCCTGACCTTTATTCATGAATATATTACAAGGTTCTTGCGTTGAATATATAAATGTCCGCGCGCAAATCGTTCAATATCTGTTATTTAGGTTTGAGTTGGTATTACACCTCGAGCGTCTTCGTGATACTCTCCCCTTATGAAAACATATGACCGGGGCTATAAATATAGACAATATATCAGCTGTTAAATTAAGCTAATTGAAGGTCGAAAGTCGTGTCAAATTCTCTGGACTATACCGGGAGGCATCGGGAGAAATTCCCGATGTGATGTTCCGACGTTATACGCCCCACTTCCCCGCGAATGTACTCCCGATACCCATTAGGAACATCGGGGAGTATCGGGATAATTGCATATCGCCGATGAGGAATTCCTCAGTGGGACCTAGGCTTAACATGTATTATAAGAAAGGTTCCATTATGAAATATTGTTTGAAACGTTTTTGTAACGCGTGTGGGAATGTTGTTCACCGGGTCATCCACACACTTGATCATTCCCAATATCAGAGGCTGAGGTATATGACGAAATATTTTGGAAATAACAAGTGATGTGCATGTCGTCTCAATATACATTTCACTTGTTGAATGGTTATAATTTTATCATTTATTTGAACGTCATTTGGTCATATATATATAACTCAGAACGTACATAACGATATTAAGGAATGAATATGCCTTCAACAAGGGGATACGTATTGTTTGACACCTTTGTACATGTACTTTGTCAATATATCGCGTATGTACTCCATTCCACGCATTATTTGATATAATATAAGTCATGTACATTTGTTCCTTTGCGGAAAAAGTATTAAACCAACTGTCCTAATTTTTATTTATTTTCGTATGACGTGGTCCGGGGTTCGAACCCAAGGCCTACTACACTCGAAGCTGGCACTCTATCACTATGCCGTCGAAGAGGAATTATGTCTTGAAGTTGGTTGATATAGTCCAAATTTTCATAGTAATTTTGTATTTGCTCATCCTTTGCGAATGTGCCTGGTTCTAACTAGGCTGGCGTTGGTTGTTATATTTGATCGTTTGTGCACACGACAAACTTGATAGTTGAAAAATATTTGCATCTTCAATCGATACCTTCTGAAATCAGTGCTCATAAGTATATTTTGTATCAGACATGTCGCTGTCTACATAAATCAAGCGAAAGACGTAGATTATAGTTCTTTCAATCCAATTTTCCATGTTTTCCTAGGAAATCGGCATGTATAACTGTAAAGTTCGTTGTTTGGATGGCATTGATGTTCCAAGTAGGCTCGAACTCGACTGTTGACATTTATATGGTACAAAAATGTGATTGGGCTGAATGATAAACAACCAGATGATCATCGGTTTCCTGGGTGGCTGCGTCAATCGAAGTTCTCTGCAATATGTAAAAAGATGAATTACCACTTTTGTACGAGTTACAATGCATATTATCTAAATTTAACAACGTTTAGTGAATTAAGGCGATGAATATAATCTATGTCGGCATTGAGCTTTAAACGATACAAAAGTATGCCTCAACCGTTGCCAAATAAGCCTATGTGTCCCAACCGTTGCTACTTTTTAGCTGATATTCTCCGGCGAATCCCAACCGGTGCGTGGTGTTCCTATGCTATTTTTGACGCTTGCAAGTCAGTAATCAACAAAATTGTACATATATGGCCAAGAGGGTCTGATTCTAGGGCATTTGACAAAGTGGCAATTTATAGAACACGATATGTGCGACAATATGGACGGATAAAACTGCAGTTCTCGATTCATTTTTCAACTTCGTGAAATTTCCAGGTTCAAACACAGTTTTATTGAGTAATACTACAAGTACCAGACATGGCACCTGTATCGATGAACGCGGTAATTCTAGCTGCATCGTTTCCAACAAAAATTTAAACATAAATGCAATATAAAAGACTAGAAGAAGTGAAGAAACAAGCGACTACCTTTTCGCAAACAGTCCGCCATCTTGGTGTGTCTCGACCGGTGCATGGAAAATCCCGTCCGGCGCAGTTACACGACAGTGAACCAGCACAGGAGCAATTTAAGAAAGCAAACTAACTGCAGTATATTTAATAATCAACATATGGCAACATCAATTGCGTTTGTATTGTCAACTCTTTATAATAACGAATTAATAAGGCAATTTACAAAGAACCTTTTCCTGACTTTGTCTCCATTCTAATGGCTGATCTTATTACTTTGACGTTTGTGTGCCCTTTTGCAACCTTGTTCAAAATCAAGCCGAAGGCTGTTTCGTTTGTTTTGATATGGCATGTGGACTGATTGTTTTGGTTGCTGCTTACTTGGTTTGTGATGTCATTGTGATGTGTAGTCGTCAATGTTTTCAGTTGACTAGTGAGCCTTACTCCGGTTATGTTTGACCGACCGAACTGGATGATTGTCGGCGTAAGGTGTCGTGTTGATGTAGGCCTTCAGATAATTCTTTATTGTTCAGTTTTATGTCTTGCATTGGGCCTTGTCATTTGCCCTTGTAATCTGTGATTTATATTTTGTGTGTTCTTTTTGGAGTAATTCTCCTAACAAGCAGCCAAGGGGGTGAACTATAGTAGAAAGAGACATATTTATTCAGGGTTATATTTCCTGTCTCGTTTACTGCATTTCAACGAATGTTTCGTTTTAGTGCGCAAAATGTAAGCGGGTTCAGAAGATATGACGAGAAAATGTGTACTACAATGTCATTATCTTAAACATCTCACAGAGTAAACACCTGACTGATTATATTAAAAGCTTTGATAGCTTTTAACTATGCACTGGTAGGCTGTATTTTGAACATGTTACATGTAAATAAAATACTATGCGACACTCCTTTAAAGGCGATTGTTTATGGGATATTTAAGTTCGGCATTTTGGTAAAATAGTGCAGTACATTGTAATAGAATAAGAGAGATAACAAACATTGACACAATTATCTATCAATAAACGAGGATATGTATTCTTATTTCCAAGTATTGTACAAAGCAGTATTGTGTAAGATAAGATAAAGTTTATTTTCCAATTATGTGTCATATAGTATAACATGTTAATTACAGATAAAACATAATGTATGGAAATTATAACAATTTTAATAACCTCGGTAGCCTAGTGGTTCAACGGGAGGTCTCGGGTTCGATCCCTGGCCGCGTCATACCAAAGACGAAATAAAAATGTTACCAGAATTCCCTTGCTAGATGCTCAGCATAAAAGGGAAACTGGCTTCTCTTCTCTCATACCCTAGTGGCGATGGATAATATCAGGAATGAGGTGTCGAGAGTGATTACTATAAGTTAGAAAATCATGTTTCAGAATCTAGTATAAACTAAGATTTTCTAAAGTAGAAATAACACAAATACATAAAGATTTATGTCTTAAAAAGTCATATCTGCTATCATGCTCTTGAAAAGTAGAAAAAAGTTTAATAAATACATACATATGATACTCCCCAACAAAACTATAATTTTGCAATCATTTAAGATGATGGGAAATATGTCTAATTTAATATTAATAATGTAGAGAAAATAATAATTATTAAAGTACATAAGTAAGTGTTTCTGTTGAAATTAGCTGGTGGATTCCATTCCTGAGAAAAATACCTTGTCAGAACTCCCTTAAGTAGAAACAGTGTGATAAAGTTGCTGCTCTTTATGTCGCATTATTACGTGGCAAGTCTTCAATAAATAAGTTGATTGACAAATAAGGTATGTGGCTAGTTTAGTCACATACGGCATAAAGATAAATCTACTTTCAGTTGCAATTTTATCACAATGGTTCTACGTGTCGCTGGCTTAGAATTAGAAGGTCGTAAGTACAAAATCAATACTTTGAGAAAACAAGAAAAAACAAGCTTTTTAAACTTCAGTTTGGTCAACATGGTCACTTTTGATTTTCATGAGCATAGGCTCATAAGAAGCGCCTTGAGATGCAGATTTCAAATATGCATTGGTCTTATAAGGTCATAAGGAGTACTAACGACCGTCTAATTCTAAGCGAACGATTTAATTACGGATGTTTTAGGCAATATGATGACAAAAAGGAATAAACACTTTTTTGTTGTAAATTGTTCAAATGGGCAAACTATTTCTATGAGAATTACAGGTGTTTATTTGATGTAGTACATCAGGGCACTGTATCAAATGACGTACTAACGTTTCAAATCACGTCATTTTTCGAAGATATTTTGCAAATCTTATTTATATAGAACCTTTAAGATATAGTCCACCGAGGATAACACTAGCCTTTGTTTACAAACAAAAATAAAAATTGAATGCATTTTGGATGTTCATTTTCGGTCAATATTATGCATACTCACTTTTTATGATGTTCATTTCATGTACATCATGGCTCTGTTCTATCAAATGACGTACTAACGTGTAAAATAATTTCATTTTTCGAAGATATTTTGCAAATCGTGTTTTAAAAGAATCTTTAAAATATAGTCCACCGAGAATAACACTAGCCTTTGTTTACAAACAAAAAATTAAAATTGAATGCATTTTGGATGTTCATTTACGGTCAATCTTATGCATACTCACTTTTTATGATGTTTATTTCATGTACATCATGGCTCTGTTCTATCATACTATCAAATGACGTACTAACGCGTAAAATAATTTCATTTTTCGAAGATATTTTGCAAATTGTGTTTTTAAAGAATCTTTAAAATATAGTCCACCGCGGATAACACTAGTCTTTGTTTACAAACAAAAAATGAAAATTGAATGCATTTTGGATGTTTATTTTCGGTCAGTCTTATGCATACTCACTTTTAATGATATACTCTTTAAATCTACACCAATCGGAGAACAATACTGAGTAGATCTAAATAACTTGTTTTTGTTATTATTCAATGTCATATACTTAAGACGTGTCTGATGATTTGCCTAAAATTTAACTGAAAATGAATTCAATTGCTAATCGTATAAAATGTACACTACATAGCCAATGGTTATTTAGAGTTGTGCGTGTAAATTTACGAATACACATACAGTACAACCTCTCTAAAGCAAAATCCTTTGGGGGAATACATTGTTTGGTTGTAGTACTGGATGGTTTCTGGAGGAGTAAAATTTACTGGTTACTTCTGGAACAAAATGATTACATGATGTCGCTTAATACGTTTTTGCTCGGTGGAGGGCCACTCTTTGGAGGTTTTAAGTTTGGAATTTAAAGGGGAATTTGTTAAACATTTTGAAATACAATCACACATGCTTGATCATTGAAAACAAGAACTACCGCACCACAAAAGAGTTGACTGACGAGCTTCCGCCTTGGTACAGACTGTGACTGGGGCTTGAACGTTTTACGCATGTACCTCGCATTTAAACCTCGCATTTAAACCTCGTGTCATATTTTTGCCCCCCCCCTTTTAATAAAACTCGTATTAATGAGCACTCTTAAAAAGTTCGTTTTATCATATAACCGTAAATAACGATTATTATCGTTCTAAATGAATATGTATATTGAAAAGGTTTCAACAAAATTTAGCGGTACAATGAGCGCAACGTCTTGGCAACATTGGTGTTGTCCTAATGTCATGGGTCGAACAAGTCTTTGGATTGGCTAACGTCACGTCGGGCTCATTTAAATATGTATTGCACACTCTGGGAGTGCAGAATCTATATTTACGGCAGGGCTTTACTGCACTGCTGGACGGCAGGTTATGTCATAAATGGTATTTAAACGTTTCCCGTCGTGCAATGCCCCTTAACCGAAAGGCCACTATACGTTCCTTATATGATAGAATCGAATCCAGCATGAATTGAGAAGAATGTTATAAAATAGAATGCTACCATTCGTTGAATATTCATCAGCTGAGGCAAATAAACTGTCCGTGTGTCAGAATGTCATTGCGAATGTTTGTTATAATCATGCAGCGATCAGTTATTAACCAACATACAGCAGACAAATTATAAACTCAATACATCGGTATTCAAGTTGACACCATGCTATCAGCATGTTTGATTAATTTAATAAAAATTCGTCCTAGCAACTAAACTTGCTTTGTAATGAATGCTAAACATTTCAGAAAATGAATATGTGAAACAACTCAAATGCTGAAGTTAGACTTAATATTAATAATAATTTGATAAACAAAACTAAAATAAATCAAACATATTAAAACAGATAAAATACACATTGTTCCTATTTAATCTCAATGCTTCATGACATATGTACGTTTTGAAATAAATAAGTTCGTGTTCATTCGCACATTTTGTGGACTTGTTCATCACAATTTACTTAAATTGGTATAATGTTTGATTTACCTGATATATTCACGGTTGACTAACAACCTGTCGTTTCAAAGTTTAAAATGTATTCATCTTTATATGTGATATTTATTGCTGATATTGATGCAAGATACGCGGACATATAATCCACCGACTCCTTCGGTGACAGTTCCCTGACAACACCTTCATCAACTGATGTGATATTACAGTCAACTAACTCAACTTTTATCACAGATTTCTTGTTTGCACAGCTTTCAATGAAACATTGAAAGCATGGACGACTCATTGTGACACGCAACAGCTCTATCTCTACCTGCACTACTAGAGGATGTAGCTGTACCCGAACATCATCAGGTAATTGCATGTACCACAGTCTTAGATATTTTAAACAGGAAAATGTTTTCACTTCAGTCGCCAATATTTTCATTGTATTGTCATCGAATTTGAAATCCCCATTGATATAAAGATGCTCAAGTCGTGAGTCCTTAACACATTGAACCGCACCAATATAAGAGCTAGCAATTACCTCAGATAATGGCCACAATGTGATTGACTTCAAACTAGCATTGTTGACATTATGGCAGGAAATGTTAACGTCCCAAAGGTTTAATGACTTCAAGTTAGCGAGCTTACTGAGATTTAAAGTGAACGTACAATTACTACCATCACCCTGATGATTATCACAAGACACTTTATAAACTGTAATATGTTCAATATGGACATTGTCTGACAAAAATTTCAAAAGATTTTGCAAATTGCTGTGGTCCATTTTAACATAAGACAGACACAAAGATGTCAGATGATGGAGTTTACTGACGGGAATTCCTGGTATCAATGTTTTAGCTTCAATACAAATAGTACACAGTGTAGATTCATTATTCACCATCAACTCAGTGAACTTTTCATCATACCCAATGTTAGCGAACCTGTCACCTACATGTAAACATTGTAGGGTTTTGATATTATTGAACTCTTCCAAATATTTCCCATTCGTTGCATGTATAGATTTTACACTTAGTCTATTCAACGATAGAAGTACCTTCAAATGAGCAACATCAACGCTGTCATCAAATACAAAATCTTCGTGTTTTAAGTTTACATCTACACGCGAACATTTACGTCCCTCCTGGAGACAATCAATTATTGTTTTTTGTAATGAAGGTATTTGCTTTTGGTAAATGTGACTCTTATAATGAAATATAGCATTTGTTCTACATGAAGTTAATTCATCTGATATTGATTCATAAATTTGCTCTAACAATCTTTGAAGCTTCCAATGTGAAAACCCAGCAAAGAACAGAAACAAATTTCTAAACTGCAGAACGTCACTAATGGTGGTCAAGTTTTTAAAAGTGTCCAACAATTTAATTTCTTCAAAAAAGGATACAAAAATCGCAGCAAAAAACTCCAAATAACTTTGGTGTAAGAAGCTAAGTTTATGTTCTTGCTTTCCAAACCGCCTAGTAACCTTGTTTTTGGATAGAATTCCTAGTTTGCACAAGACGTTCTGCTCATTAGAGGACAAGAAATAAGGTTTTAACATCAACTGTTCGGTAGTAAATACAAGGTTTGTTACACCATCATCTAGTTTAAATAATGATCTAAATGAAAGTAAAGACAGCTTATCTATCAGTGAAAAATGTTCTCTAAAATGCACAAGATCTGATAAGGACTCAGGAAGTTGTACTTCACGAGATGATGGTGACGGTGGAAACTCAACCTTTCGGTCGTTAGCTATCTTAAACAGCATTTCGATAGTGTTACCATATGTAAGTGACCTAGACATAGCGGTCAATGGTTGATCAAGCCATACCATTAACAAATTAGACGTAATGATGGGAAAACACAAAAGCTCATGTAGTCCACATTGCTCTGTTTCTCGGAAGAAATCATCGACATTCTTGTTTTCATCGTACTTCTCATTAATGTATTTCACTATGTCTGCAATGTAAGATTTCATAGAGTTTCCATGTAATCCCGTCATTTTCACCTGTCGGTCTAGATCTTCCTTCACTAATCTCAGGTTTTCAATCTTATAAGGCCGACATGAGGTTAAAAATGTACATTTCTTCAATGTTGGTCTATGTGGAATTTTATAGTCCTGTTTATCAGATGGTTTACGTGTAGGAGACCATTCATCTAGACCGTCAAGAATTACAAGAGATTCATGATATTTCAGTACATTTTCAACATTTTCGTACATTTTGTTCGACTTTTCTTCACTGTCAGTATAGAACAACTGATCTACTATCATTGCTGTCAAATCTATACGTGCTGTGTCACGAAGTCTTACATAGAATAAATAGTCAAACTTTTTCAAGAAATTAGCATCCTCCTGCATTCTTTTATTGGTCATTTCTTTTCCCATGTGTGACATTGACCATAACAGAGAAAAGTACATACACATGGAGGATTTACCGACGCCAGCATCCCCAGTAATGTAAATATTTCTACAGTGTTGTTGATCTTGATAAAATATATCCTTACACGATTCAACTTCGGTACTTTTATGATCTGCTTTAGCTTTGTGATAGTCAACGACAGACAAACTAGGAATTTTATAAATTTTCAAAAGCTCTTGGTTTTCGTCTTTGAAGAGTGGAGACATTGGTAATCTAAAACAACTTGACTGGTATACATCTATAAGCTTTTCTTGAATATCTGAAATAAAAATATAAACATATTTTAAATTATTGATAAAACTACTACATCAATTAAATTCTAATGAAGCGATGACAAGTCCAGTCTTCATGAATATCTGAAGGTTAGAAACCACCAAATAAATTTGCTCTTTAGTAAAGTTACAATAGTAGGCCGCAAATTTTACATATTTTAGTCTATGGCCAGCAGGAAGACATATATCATTTCAAAGAAGTACTTTTGAGCTCCAAATAATACAATAAAAAGGGGGTCATGTATCTTCTAAGAAACATTTTGTCCATCAAACATGGTCTACCTATTTTTATACATGTCCGGACTGGTTCCATCCGGGATTTACCCGATTCTACTTTCACTTTGGTATCAATGTAAGAATACCAAGAAATTCCAGATTTTCCAGTTTCACTACATAACAGGCATATTTACAATGCATTTAAACTCAATTCCATCACTCCAGTGCACACTTGTCAAGAAATATCTCCATTTACAGGCAAGCCAAAGTTTTTTAGGACTACTTGAGTGTATCACCATTTGGCCCGCGTAGGCATTTGGTGGTTCTTTACCTGAATGTAGAATATCTAGTTCGACTGAGGTATTCTAATGAAGCACATTACAAGCGCAAACTTGTATTTGGCCTACCCGTACATAGTAATTCTGATTGTATGCCTTTGTTTATTGAGCTAACTATTGAGCTCCTGACATATTCAAATAAATTAATGTTTTAGCACGTGTAGGGTAGGTATTACTGGTTGACTCTAAAGGTTATCAGTTTGATATATCTCTGATGCAAAATCTCATACCACATTCCATATCAAGATGGGGACGTTTATTGTCCTGCATGATTTCAGTCAATTGTCGCTTTATCCCTTGTTGGTCTTTCATCACTGTTGTTGCTATGTTCATTGTTGCAGTTGCTACAGTTTCAACCCCAGCTAAAGTATTCTTTAAATCTTGTTCATTGTCATGCCATTGCTTTATGACTTTAATCAAATGCTGTGTCAAACCATCGTCTATATCAATTTCTTTCATTTCACCAATTAATTTAGGCAAGCCTTTAATGCAACCACTACCACAAAATGTATTGAGTCTCAACAGAATCTGAAAATGAAAAACAAATGTGCATCTTCACTAAACTGCGTGCATTGACAGTCAAGTGATATTAAGAACCACAATGTACACTTTACAAAATTAATGTTACATTTTCTCATTACTTGTTCAATAATGTTTGCTAACAAAAATATTTTTTTCTTTGAGTGACCTTTTTATTTCACACGATCTAACAGCATGACCTATAGAAGTTAGGTCTATATTCTGTGTTTCATTTTCAATTCATTATTAAGACTGTAATCAAGACAACAGCAGATGCCAGAGTATTAAATCAAGATGCTCATAACCTTAAAATAGTAAAGCTCAAAACGTTTAAAATGCATAGTGAAATGTAACATATTTACATCACGTAATTCCTTCCATTTAGCTTTGAATTCTGTAGCTGGGAAAATCACGGAACCATTGTGTGCCAGCTGGAACAATAGTTAAGATAAACGTTTAGCTTATTATACATTTTTGCCCTTTTGCAACATCACTTTTCCAAAAAATGATCAAAAATCCTGATATTTCGCAATGTATTCATTTTTGCATTTTAATCGATCGATTTTCTTGTTTAAATAATTACCTTGTGTTGGAATGTACAAACACATATTATTCAAACATTCCTATATACTTTTGGTATTGATAAGAAAATTCACAAATGTTTGACAAAACAAGAATTGTCAAAATTTCCGAAAAATGACTGCTAAAAAGAGAAAAAATACACAAAATTAGCCGTACCCCAAAATTACCTCGATGACAAGTGTACTATTTATTGCTAATTTAGTTGACATAAGTGTACTCAACCCAAAAATTAAATTAAAAAGATTGGCCACGGTACTACTTTTTGCACTATGACGTCATTATTGTCCCTAATATCATAAAAACCATAGTGAAATTCCGTAGAAATGAGGCATTATCTGCGCAGTAAAAATATTCTAATACCAAAAGACACGGATATACACTAGAATAAATAGACATGTCGAAAAATAGCTGAATAATGAATTGAATACCCATAATGCATTGCACACGCTTCGGTAATTATCGGCCGTGTCTGTTTTATCAAAGGTTTAACCGCGCTCGGTCAACTCCGTCTATTTCCGGCATTATAGTTTACCGTAGAAGTAAATCGTGTTTTTGAGTTAAACCCCTAAAACGAAGTGATTTCATCATTTACAACAGGTAGAGAACACCGCAAAGATTACAAAAAATAATATTTTATAAGAATAACAGCCGTAAAAAAAATTCCTTAGGGATCTCAAAATTAAATCCTGAAAGGAATCCGAAACCCGTCGATTGAAAAATCATCGACCCAGAAAGGTCACAGAAAAATTGGTTTATTTCACAATTTACGGATGAATGATCTAAATTATTTATACAACAACATTCCAAACACATAATTGGCGAAAAAAAACCTCCTTCGCTATATTTGATCTTGATCGTTGCTTTAAACTAATCCTAATATCTCGCAGGTTAAAACACATTAAATATTCAAGATGGCGGCGGCTAAAGCGGCAAAACAATCGGAACGGTCCGTTCGCCATTTATCGCTACCGACGTACGCCGATCGCCTTATGTCTTTTAAAAATGGCGGCTCCTATAGGAAATTTAGCTAAGTGTCAGTTCCATTCTCATGTATTCTTTGCAAAAGAGTACTAACGTTTGCATATTATATGCATGAAAGTATAGTAAATATAAACTTAGCAGAAATTGACGAGTTACGAGAATTATTTTAGTTACGTCAGTATTGTGTCTCTTTGCAATGAAAATTACGGTAAAATAGCGATAAAATGGCGCAAAAAAGGCCAAATTAGTACATTTTGCATATATGATTTTTCCATAATTTCAAGTCGTGTCATAATTTACGTTTGGCGAAGGATGTTGATTAAAGTGACTTGAATAATCTTCACAATTTTAGTCAAGAGATCATAAATTTATTCCCTATGTACGAGGGGTGATCAATATATTCGTGGACTTTTCATCTAGCAATTTTGTTTTGTCAGCAAGGCTCAAAAGCAAATTAGCATTATTCAGTGTAGGATATCTCCGACCGAATGCACCTATAACATAGCTTTATTCAAGCAGGGGCGCGTGCCGCAGGCCGTCACGTGACGTCATTCCAAGCATCACCGTTTGAGCAGCACCGAGATACTTTCTGGACTCATATTCGACCCACTGTATACGATTGATTAACTTTTAATACAGAGATAAGTCATAAATAGCCAACTCTGGCATGTAAGGCGGAATAGAAATTGTCTCGTTGCGTTGCTGGACTTAAAACTCTGAAAAAGCGGTTGGCATTACACGGGTTGCATCATCCCGATAAAGAAGGAATCATGACCTAACACGTTTAGGGCACAATTTCTAAAGAACTCCTTTCAAATGGAATGAAAGATTTATTGTTTTGTAAACTATACTGATCGTAGAGTTCGCCAGGAACATATCTTTCAGAAATATGCCTCTTATTTCTCAGAAATTAAGGAGGAGTATCCCTAACTCTGTCTTAATTCCTTCGTTTATACTTATTTTACCATAGCATCAGTTTGACAGAGTCCTTAAAATCACGTAAACATTGAATTCATGTGTATATGACTGATTTGGAGTGCAAAGAATCCCCATACATCTTGGTCAAGTCATATTCGCGCTATCGCAAGGATTTTCCAAGTTAGACGTTAATCTTAGTGAAATGCGGTTGCTCTGTGATAATTTATTGTCCGTCACGCTCGACGGCGCGCGCTGCACCTTGGTCACAATAAGTGACGTCATCAAGAACATTGTGACGTCACAAAAAATAATTGATTAAAACGCTAGATATTTGATATATTTATATTGCCTGGTAGTTTTATTGTTCTAGAATCAATATTTAAGAAGTTAGAAGAAAAGTCTACGAATATATTGATCACCCCTTGTATCAATAAAAGGGGGTCTTTGTAGTCCCAGGCAATACAAACACTCATTATAAATGGGTACAGGTAACCCAAGTAATAATTTCTAATTTCACAAATAATGAATGAAAATGTAACCGCTATTTCACGAATAGTGTTTCCATATTATTTACCCAGTGAATTAATTTTTCCCCCCAAAGTACCCATATTTATTCTAACTTTAGATAGTATCACGACAAACGTATTGCAGAATTTTCTTGACGATACAGTGCAAAACGCGGCATCTATCCCCTTAAATGTATATACGCAGATATGATGCGCATCTTCACTTTATTACAAATACGACGAGTTTCTTCGTATATCTGAATGGTCGTGACAGTAACGCGTTTTGCATTAGGACTTTTGTCAGGCAAGTTAGCATCACACTTTTCAAATGTATTGAAATGAAATCCTTCTTTAATGCACAGTACCTTTGCACAACCCCGATGGTACTAAACTATGCATGGATACCCGTATTTGTGTAATAAACCTACGAATAAGTTATATACAAATACTGTAGCGCACAGATAATCCAAAGCCACACAGAAACGACGGCAGCGCCTAGCCATCCACGCAAGAGTCAGACATAGAACGAACCATCCACATCCCCAAAAATGGATATTTCAAGTAGGCCTATACACTCACTCCGCAATGAATGACACACTGTGGACTTCGAATTCTGTGCATAATTAGCCATAAAGGGAGGTAATTATAAATGCTAACTACACTACAAGTTCGTAGTTCACAAGAAAGACCATGGTACTAAATGTCTGAACTATGTTAGTCTGTGGGAACGACTGGAACGAAGATTTTGTTGTTTTCTATGTTGAAGTGAAGTTCAGTGCTTACAATTGTCAGTATAATTATCTTTTTCTAGAAGTAGCCTTCACTGAACATTCCCCCAACACAATGAATTTGTCCAACTACATTGGTAAATATATTTCGTTTTGGAACAAAGGCAGAACAATTAGCAAAATCCGACCGTTTAAGAATACATAAAAACAACACGAATTGAATAATTTAAAATAAATACCGATGTTAATGTTCGAACCTTCGCATTTCGGGTAAGAGTTAATGCTCGTTGCTTACTGCGCTAAACTGTTAATACCAGCAAGTGTCATATCTTTAAATCATGAACGCAATAAAATCACGGATAACCCACTCAAACAGTTTAGTCTGGTAGGTCAATGCTCACGGGTCAAAACTGATCTACATGTACATGGGCTGAACTAACAAAACAACACGAGCTTGATTAAGCGGAATAAAATAACACATGATGTTAACAGATACATTGATGAAAGTTTGGCGGCGGTCACGAATCTAAATTAACTATTAAAGTCAAAATCGAACCTAGCCAGGCCCTAACACATCTCAATTGAGCTACTAGTAATTCTAACCTCAAATATTGTCGTATGACGTTATGTTAATTTTCATAGGAGGATGGACTCAACATTAATATCACAAAACAGAAACATTGTTTTTAGTTTATAACAATATTATTTCAAGTGCTGGAACTTTAGACTTATAACAAACTCAGACTCTGGTTCGAGTAAAATGTCATTTTAAGCGGCGAATTGTACTCTATATACATGTACTAAGTGTGTTAACAATGTAAGCTTTGTTTTCTCTTTCAATTACGAGGGCCACTTAAAAAGTATTAATCAGTGGGCAATAAATCAACATCATTGTCTCTGACTATATAAAACGTGTACATTTTCTTAAAGAACAATCTATCAGCTAGACATTCGTGGTATTTTCATCATTTAATATGAAAGCATTTTCATTTTATTGATATTCAAACAGGACATGGTTTAAAGCACTGGACAAAGAATAACTCATAAATACGTATTAAGAACATTGTGTTATATGGGCTCAAGCGACTTTGGAGCGTTGTTGTCAAATGTCATTCAGGCTTACTGAAATGAAATTGATATCATTTGCAATATATATCATTGTACTCTTAAATGGCAATCCATAATTTTTAAAACAGTAAAGTATTATCAAACTATCGCAATATAAACAAGTCACATCCGCGACTCAAAATACCACAATAACACCCAAATTAATATTAAGATATATACTAGGTAAATAAACACTAATTTATTCTTAATATGTTAATTTCTCTAGATTAATATATGTAGTTTCATTCGTCGCACGATTTTAATCATTTTTACTTCAATTTTATTTTTTACAACAAAATTTTATGTTCGAGCCCAATTTTAAAAAAGTGGGTGGGGGTAATATAATACCCCCCTATTTATGATAAACAAAGAAAATTCACCCCTGTTGTCCATTTCATGTAATTCTTCTTATATAAAATTACTATCATGTGTTTTTATTTTTGTTTTCTGTATTATTGAATTAGGGATATGACGTCATAAATCAAAAATACGTATTTTTCGGTCACGTGGTCATGTTCTTTGGGCTGTATTAAGAACAAATTATGAATAATTCAGGAAATATTTATCATGTGTAAGATAGAAACATACATAAATGTGTAAAAAAGCAACAACGTATAGGGTATAGTCCCAGCAAAGTGCAGTTTTTGGAGTATTTCTATCATGGCAGATTCCTTGTACAACTTAATCAATTTAGACTTTCCAAACAATAATGTTGATTCAGCACTAGTTAAACAAGTATACGGTGCATGAATTCGGCAAATTTCAAATCAATCGGATAAAAATAATAGAAATTATGACCATTAATATCAACCCTTACATCTACTAATATACCGTATTTTCTAGCAATTCCAGTGTTTCATACCCCTATTGGTTCAATGTCATATGGGTGAATGGATATTTTACCGATTGCAATATTGTTTTATTGGTTAGCTAGACAAAGGTTGTATCTTTCAGAAAATGTACACTTTTATACACATTGATTGAATATAAAACGTATTATTGACCACTGATTAATACTTTTTAAGTGGCCCTCGTATGTGTTGTGCCGTGTGGTTGTGCTATTTCTGTTTTCTGTACTTGGCAGGTTCTTTTGAGTGCTGTCTTCCCTTTTCGGTTTTTACTATCTTCTGGAGTCTGGTAACCTATCTGTACATCCCAGATGTCCCAGGTGCCTTACAAAATGTATTCACTGAGACAAATTGGGCTTTAAAATGCTAACAATGTTTTTCTTTTACTGGGTTAAGTAGTCTACACTACCCAAAAGTTCTAACCCGCCACCACAATTATGTGTTATAATTTTCTTAATACTGCACGTACTCTCTTTGTTTACAAATTCACAACATAGTTCACCCAAATTGTTCATGAACACGTGCATATTAAAGTACGTGTTCATTAACATTTAGCACAACCGGTGTCTGCCATAAACACGTAAAATACCGGGATAGACGCAAAACGAACTCGGATGAACTGTAAGAATCTTACATAAAATGTCATAAAGGCTATTTCAATGAAATGTCAATTTTGCAAATTTTGCTTTGGAGTTGATTTAAAAAATTGAAGGTTCCTGTGAATGAAAAAAAACAGAAATAATCATTAAAATAACAATTACAAACCTAATTGAAAACCATTTTTGTAATACATATGTAAAAGCAAAACTACATTTTGTTTTGATGCAGTTTAACCAAACCAGATAATACATATCGGACAGGACAGGCAGTATTTAGCTTCAACAGCCGAGCAAAGTAAAGATAAGAACAACATAGACCACAATTACACAGAACAATACCCAACACACAACGGAATGGGAAAGCTGATGCAGAGTAAGAAACAGGTAACACATATATGACAAACTGACTACACACATAACAAGGACAATCAACAACATACTAGTATACAGCGTACATGTAAAGATAGAAATAAGTCTGATGCTGGACAAAGAAGTTGCAAGAGGTCACGTACATGTACAAAATGAATACAGGCACAGTGGCCAAACAGTTCTGTTTTGTAATGTTCTAATTTACTATTTATAAAGTGGACAATACGTAACATAAAGGAAGGTTGACTAAGTTGCTAAACTGACCTAGGTTTTACAGAGACACAAACTGCATCCAAGATTCATAAATATCAGGTTAAATCCATGACTACAATAAAGATAACAGTTTCTAACCCTAGATTATCCATTTGCAACATAAGCCTATATTTTACTGAGTCATTCATTTGTAGTGACCCGTTCCCTGAAGGTCAAGTCAAAAAGACAATGAGCACAGTAAGCACAAAGTTCCGATTAGTTAAAAACAGTTAAAACTCCATCTGAAAAAATAACCGGGAACTTATTTAACGCAGATGACAATAGGTTAACTTTATCGACGAAAAGTCAAGCCAATAAGTGAGAAACTTGTACGTACATTATTTCGGCAAAGACGTAGCCTTGTTATGTCGGCTTCTACTGAGAAATCTGTAGGTGCAACAGGTGTTTTCCAAACGACGTCAGACGGGATTTTGAGACCACATACATTCCTTAGGAGACAAGACAACAGCGTAATGTCCAACTTTGATGAGTCATTGTTATGTGGTGGCAGGAGGATTGCTTGAGCCGACGTAAGTGTTGCTTTCAGACCTTTCCTAGGAGATATCAACGACTGAAGCGCTTGTTGTTGAACATTATTAGATGCGAGGTAACTGCTGAAGTCGTGGCCAACTTGATGATTAAAGAGCTGCCTTATCACGTTCGTACCAAGGTTTACAAGTAAGTACTGGTACCTAAAGTTGTATTTATCTGCAACGAAAACATTGTAATTTTTCATACTAATTTATTTTAGGTCGATTGTTTTACAGAAACAAGTTATTATGACTTATATTGGTCTCAACATGTCATTCCTGTTTGTATCCATCGCCCCGAGTGTATGGGAGAGAAGCTTCAGTATTGGTATTGAGCGTCTTGCAAGAGAATTACTGATACAATTTTTTATTTCGTCTTTATATTGACGCGGCCCGGATCGAATCCGCGACCTCCTGCGCACAGGGCTCAAAGTGCACTCTCGACTACTTGAAATTAGAGTCCTGGGTGCAATGGAAAACCTTGCAGCCAACATGTTTACATGGCAGCAGGTAGGGTCGTCAGAGATACAGGTATGACTATTGGTCCACATAGTTAATAATTGCAATTAGATTCGTCTACTGGGACCTGGGGAACTGACTGACATACATGTACATAGGAACGGTATCCACATGTTCGTAAATGACATAATTATAGAATGTACAGTTTATTGATAACATACACACAGTCATGTTGAATGTACATGTTGCTGCTCCATTTGTGTTGGATACATCCAGCTTGTACGCGCCAGCGTCTTGTTCTTTCACATCGAAAATGGTCATTGTGACTCGACCATTGCGTGAGGAAATCTTCATATGTTCACTTTCTTGGAGTTGCATGTTGTCCTTTTCCACCTTAACCTCTAAAGGATCGTCTCCAACAATAAGAATATCCAGTTCCCAATGTTCTCCAAACATTACAGACTGGTCATCCACGTCTTGGTTGATCGTTGGTGGTACTAAAATACACAATTATATATATAAAAAAAATCAAATGATTGTCAGTTCTTCTAATATGAACTAAGGCATTGCCTAAAGGGGGTTCAATCATCCATTGATAATAGATCAAAATAACTCATTACAGTTATTAGTGAGGGTCATCTTCACAGTATGGTTGTTCATACATTTTGTATTTATTTTACATTTCATGAAATTCAGATAGAATTTTAATAACTCAAGGGCAAAAACTCAAGGAAAATTGACTAATACAACAAGAGGACCATTGGCTCTAAAGTGCTTACCATATGACCAGCAGTTTAGGCAGAATCAGTGACCTGGTGACCTAGTTTTTGACCCCAGATGACCAAGTTACGAACTAGACCTAGATTTCATAAAGCTTCACATTGTGGCCAAGTGTCATTAATATAACATCAAAAATGTGACCTCTAGAGAGTAAACAAGGTTTAAATTGATGTGACCTAGTTTTTTACCCAAGATGACCCAGTTACGCACTTGACTTAGATTTCATAGCGACAAACATTGTGTCCAAGTTTCATATAGATTAGGTAAAAAATGTGACCTCTAGAGTGCTAACAAGGTTTTTTCTTTGATGTGACCTTGTGACCTAGTTTTTGACGCCAGGAGACCCAGATTTCATAAAGCTACACATTGTGGCCAAGTGTCATTAATATAACATAAAAAATGTGACCTCTAGAGCGTAAACAATGTTTTAATTTGATGTGACCTAGTTTTTGACACCAGATGACCCAGTTACGCACTTTACCTGGATTGCAAAGCGACAAACATTGTGACCAAGTTTCATATAGATTAGGTAAAACATGTTCACGAGTGCTCGGGTGAGCTAAAAACTTGACGGACATCATCACAGTATGAGCGTTCCTGGTCATTTTAAGTTTCATGAAATCCTACAAGCTATTTACAAAGAAATAAATGTGAATGGACGGGCAGAGTGAATTCTTCATTAAATCAAGGGCAATAACTCTTAAGAAAATTGTCCAATAACAAAACAGTTTTGTTATTCAATAGTGTGAGCATTCATATTCGTTTTAAGTTTCATGTAATTTTACCGGCTAGTTCCAAAGAAATGACTAAGAAAGGACGGGCGGAGGTAATTCTTCAATAAATCAAGGGCAACAACTCAAGAAAATTGACACACAGAATGTGTGTTCATATTCATTTTAAGTTACATGAAATTCTACCAGCTAATTACAAAGAACTAAATGCAAATGGACTGGCAGATGAAATTTTTCAACAAATCAA
Source organism: Spisula solida (assembly GCA_947247005.1). Classification (NCBI taxonomy): domain Eukaryota; kingdom Metazoa; phylum Mollusca; class Bivalvia; order Venerida; family Mactridae; genus Spisula; species Spisula solida. The sequence continues at coordinate 27,766,369 of OX365954.1, forward strand.
GGGCAATAACTCTAAGGAAAATTTACCAATAATGAAACTTGACAGTCATCATCACAGTAATTGGGTGCTCATATTCATTTTATGTTTCATGAAATTCTACAAGCTAGTTACAAAGAAAGGAATGCGAATGGGCGGTCGTAGTGCATTATACTATAAATCAAGGGTAATAACTCTTAAGGAAAATTGACCAACTTAAACAAACTTGACGGGCATCATGACTTTTTTATTTAAGTTGCTTAAAAATGTAGCAGTTAGTAGGAAAATGGCTGCAGTCGGAAGGACAGACAGAAATATTTAATAAATCAAGGTAAATGACTGTCAAAGGAAAAACACCTGACAGGCATCATCAAAGTACTGTATAGTTGTTCATATTCATTTTGATTAAGTTCCATGAAATTCTACATGCAAGTTACAGAGAAATGGCTGTTGATGGCGATGCGTCTTTGCAAGCCGTATGGCCAGTCCACATGCACATTACCCCAAGTGCCGGAGTAAAAGTTAAGCATTACATAAGTTCAGTGAGTCACAATGTAACTATATAGTTTTCACATAATCTTCCTTTTGGCAAAAATAATGGCGATTATTGTACCTAGTTGCTCTATTGGCTTAATGCAGCCACCCCCTGACAAAAAATATTAGATTCAGAATTTCTCGCACATTGCTGTTAAATTAATTCTGTTATACCGGAAAACGGGTTTTATCCTATAATGTTGATATGGTCAGTGACAAACCCTATCTGCAGTTATAACTGAACTACCTTTTAGGAGACCCCTAAGGAATCAAAATGATAATCAGCCAGAATATGGTTTTAAGAACAGTGTGTTTTAGCGTTTTCTTGAATGACGACTAGAGCTGTCATTGATACGACCCAAGGCATATCGATGATTCCAATATAGAGGAAGACAAGCATCGGCGATACATCGTTATACAGTTACACATATAGACGAACAAGAAACAGGCCTTTCAGTCAAGTATCCCTTTTTAGCCATTCTACACTGTACATGTTGGGTATATATTCAGCTTTGAGATAGCACGTTTCGTTAGAGTTTAGACTTGACCCATTTTTACAATTTGTGAACTTACATTTTAACAGACGGACTGTTTTGTGCAGGAAAAGGAGGATTTTCGGTGGTTTCATCCATTTACTCAGGTATCGGTTCTCGGTATCGACATTACAATGTAAAACCCAATTTTCCGGAACCGGAATTTCACGGTCAGGCGGTTAGCAAGCAATAAGCGGTATAGCGGGAGTGTATATTTTTTTCTTTTTTCAACGTTTAAACATGAAAAACATATAAAACAATTGTTGCACATTATCATTAAACATCTTCATTTTTAAACTTTAGCAAGAATTATATGAAAAAATGTTCAATATTTGAAATATTGCATTTTATTCTACACTGTCGCTTTCGAAGCTCGATACCGATGGTGATAAATATACTCATTTTTCAAGTTAAACATATCGAGGGGTTAGAGCCAGAACCTGCTATATGCCATTTCCGTATGTTTTCAAGGGAGCTATTTAATATAACTATTCTTTAAATATAACAAGTTTTTACTTTTAAATTATCAAAGAAGATACAAAATTAACTACTCTAATTGACTGTATAAAATATTTGACAAATGTTAAGAATATTTGTCATTTAAATACCGAAATATTATTTAACCCTGAAACACTCGCTGTATGATATGCTGTGACGGGAGGCAGACGTGTTTGTAACCTGATACCTCATGTCGACAGGCAGCCGATGATAAAACAACAGATAGCCTGTCAATTCTATACCACACTTTATTATGATAACTAACCGAGAAAAACTACTTCAAGCATTCTATACACACATTTAAAATGTCAGACAGTGTTACTATGAAATATATATATCTGGAAACAATGAGAAGTGTTAAAAAATGAATTTTTGCGTAAACCTAATCCTTTTCATTGGGATGGTGTATACTGCTTCATAGAGAATAATACTTTCATGAATGAATATTTACATCTACAAAAATGTTATATGTACACAGTGTGGTATATCTCAAATGTCAACATAACTCAGAGTACTGTACTAGGGTTTATACAGCTTCAATAAGTGATAGAGCTTTTTTGACAACGAAATATGAGTACATTATGAAGAAAATGTCGCATTATTCAGCTTATAAAACAGCACAAGGCTGTTTAATAATGGCAATTGTCTTTGATATAAGATTTTATATAGTATACAGTAACACCTCATCTTCATACATGTATCATCCCAGACCACAATTGTCATGTCCAGTGTCACTGTTTCGCATTTAAGCCTCCTTATCAGTGTATCATTGAAATTGTATTTGTATGTCCACACACAACTATACTCCTGTCACTGTCGTTTAATCCAAATCACTATCACCAGATTCGGTAGCATCTGGTTGGGGAAGCCTGTCTCGGGTATCCTTTGACGAAGGCAGTGTCTTATAAAATTCATGATATTCATTTGGTATTGCTCCCGATTGACACAAAGAAACAAGGTCTTTCTTTTTTGCTTTTGATATTGGAAGTTTTTGCGTATATCATCTCGGCATTTGTTCACCTTTTGGATGGATTTGCTTGCGTTTTGAACATACTAATCTTATCTTTTGAAATTCCGATTCGAAGTCATACTTAAAGTAGCATACTTCTGATTCTGCCTTTGTATACCGCAACCATTTAACTTTATTCCAATTAATTTTTATTCCCTTTTCTGACTTTTTGATGTTTTTATTTGCGATTTCCTTGAAATTGACTATATCATGAAACTTTAATGGAATTACAGTATATGGATCTTTCCGTCTCGCCATTTGAAGCACTGTGTCCCACTGTGATGGCACAAATATTTGTGTCTTTCGTTTTGCGAATTCTATCGCGCTGTGCATCGAATCAACTTCCATATGGGTATGGCCGCTTTCTAAAAATTTGTGGTCAATTACTTTGATATTGTCTAATGTACTGACTGCATGTAATAAACAAGCAGCTGTGATTGTATTTCGATTTTGACCGCAACATGCATCGGAATAAAGAACTACATGTTCTACTGTGGATGGTAGGGCCTGTAAGTATAGCCAGAGGCATGTTGATATTTCTGATGAGCCCCTATTACCATCAATCTCTGACCATACGTAACAGCTACCTTTTCCATTGCCTAGACTGTACAAAGACAAATTATAAAAACACAATTTTCGCATGTAGTACATCAAGCTGACCAAAGAACATGGTGTGTATAAAACAGACTGCAAATCAAATGTTGCGACATGAATCTTCTGGTTTTCTTTGGCTGTTGACTTGTCCTTTTGTTTTTCCTCTCTTGCTTGGACCTTTCTTTGCTGCTGTTTAGTGTATGCCTCCTTTTGGTCAGTTGATAATGTACCTTGAGCTTCTGCATTGTAGTATTGTGTGCATGTATTACATTGATCCTTTTTTGGAATGTGGAATGATAAATTGAAATTTTCGTTAAATATCTTCCTATACATTGAGAGTTTCACAGGATCAATAGCTTTTTCAATGCAGCTTTCTTTCTACAGCTGGTACATTTTCGACACGGATAATTCGGGTCCAAGTAACTCCCTACTTGTATCTTTTCTAGTATAATGTCCAGCCACCTTAGAGAATGAATTTATATGTTCTTTCACAAACTGCTTTTGGTCACTGCTGGTTTTATTATAAGGCACATGTTTTCCCCTTTTATCGGTTCCTTTGAAACACCCATCTTCCTTCCCTTTCATTGCATTATCAATAAATGAACTGCCTACTGCTATAGTGCTATAGTTGCCATGTTCGATTATATTCATTATACTTGTCCTATGATAGTCTGTCTGTCTTACTGATTCTTTGTTCTCCTGGTTAATCCCTTTCTTTCTACACAGTTTAGACCTTTGTTTGGATATGCACACCTGTTTAGCCTTTTTTACACTTTTTGCTCGGATTATTTTCAAAAGTTGAATTCGAGATGTGTTTGCCTTGCGGGATTTGCCTCTATTACACTCACTGTCCGATGAAGTAAGGTCATGTTGGCTTGGTTTGTAAGTACCATCACTTTCACAGTCATGTGCATTAGTTAATTTGTCTGCAAGATGCTGTAAGGGAATATCATCATCGCTTGAAGAAGTGTATATATACTTCAGTTTCTGTCTCGTCCTACGTTTCCTTTTCTTTGGTGATTTCTTTTTCTTATCTGTATTAACTTGCTTGTTGGTGTCTAATGGACTACTGATATCAATCTCCACAGTTTTTGTATATTCAGAAGTTCCCGTATCTTCCTGTCTTAGTTTCTCTGTTGATGTACACGGTGTTTCGTCAGGCAACATAGCAACAAAATCATCGCTCCAATCACTTGACCACATAGTCTCAATATCCATCTGCAAATTAAGAGCATATCATAAATTAATTCTGAAGAGCTGTATGCATGTTTTTACGAAACAAATTCTAACTGCATGTAATAAAATCGAAATAATTAAGTGTTAAAAGTGACGATTGTAATACACAGGCTGGCACAGTGGTCAAGTGCTTATTGCTCTCGACTACCAATCCCGGGGTATCTGGTTGGAATCTCGCGTTAGAAAAGTGCAAGGATTTATTTATCATGCCACTAAATAAATACGTACAAAACACCGAAATTAATCAGTTATTATTATCATGAAATGAACTCTGGTTTATATTCAATTATTAAAATTAAATACATAAATATCTATTTACCAAAAAAAGAATTAAAACAAATTACTTTACCTTGTTAACGATAAAGAGTGCTATTCATAATCAAAACAATTTTGTAGTTCTTCACAAACTATTTCTTCTCACATTTTTGTTGCAATCAATGTGACTATATTTTATAAACTGTGTTTAACCAACGTTTGTCATAAGTAACATGGAAAACAATTATTGTTGAAATGTAATTTAAACAACAAGCACGGATTGACATTTAAATTTTCTGGATGAATTGGTATTTACAACAGGCCATTCCCAGCCGCTTGGTTCTTGTAGAACATAAATTTACATATTCAGGGTAATCTACAAAAGGTAAAATGTCATTGTGTTAACTGACACATTCCGTCACTATAAATATTAACATAAGCCCCAAAAACATTACAATCGGGGAGTGATATCCAAGTTTGATCTATTCTAACAGAAGCGCAATATTACCAAACTAGACATATGCATAGGCTATGAACTTAAAGCTGGTTTTGGCTGAACTAGTTTATGGACATACAAGATAGCTCAAAAAGATTCTGATCATTTTTTTCTTAATTATGTAATATATTCAAGGATAAATTAGAGAGTATATGTAAATGACTTATTCAGACTTAATTAGCCAAAAAGTCAATTTCGACAATTTTCACAGATAGATGGATTTGGTTCTAACCCCTCGATATGATTGTGGCAAAAAATTTGTCAGTGAGGTCGTAAAATAATGTTGTCAATGTGTTCAAGTAAGACTTTATTCAAATTCTTATCTTTTGGCTAAAATAATCGATTTTTGTACCTAGTTGCTCTATACGCTATATCAGTTCCCCCCCTGACGTACATTCGGAATATCTCGCACATTGTCGCTGAATTAATTCCGTAATCCCAGACAACGGGTTTTAACCAGTAATGTCGATATGGTGAATATTCTAAAATGTGAATCGATAATCGACTGGTTAAAAATATTGTTGATACCGCTTAGGTCAATGACAGCTCTTATGATGGCATCACACCGGAGGTCACATGGCAGCTACATACTGTAATGGACAGTCACAGCAGAGCGACAGATGAATACTGATCAACACGACAGAAACTTTGTTAAACACGGGTCAACCAACACAGGCCTTAACTGGATCTGAGGGTTCTTTGAACTTGAAGGGTCTTGGGACAACTGTCACTTCTTCGGTCTTGCTATGTTCATACTATCCACAGACAAAAAGCACCGAGGAATTCATGTTCTTTGTTAACTTATATTTTGAGCTTTTTTCCCAAAAAATTTCTTATAAATAATCATAAATAATAAAAGCACTGATGAAAAGTTAGCCCCAGTGTATTTGTTTTTGTGCAGATGCGCCAATTTCAAATCTAAGATGCACGAACTTGTAGGTGTTGAGGCTACATTGTTTGTATTTTGGTCAATTCTCATATTTTTTCACGGAGATCTGTATTGACAAACCAGCAGTAGACAGTTGTCCTACATTATAAGTTCAATTAACATGGTCATCTAACACAGAATGATTGTTGATAATTAATTCACAATAAATGGTTGGTTGGTTAATTGTTTGTTGTTGACAATTTGGGTACGAACAAATTTGGATACGCTTCGTTTATCAAACTTTATGATGCAAATTAGCATCGAAAGTTGATTTATGTGTTTACCAACGCTAATTATGTGTATAAAAGACAGTTTTCCTTGTTTAAAACAGGTATTTTAATCGTATAAGCAGTTATTTTACTTACTTTGTGATCTAGGGGAGGTAAGCCAGACTAGAGTGAAATTTGTGTGTACCCGAAGTGTTTTTTCGGGGTACTCTGAAGACGTGAATGGAATTGGCAAACTCATTTAAAAAATATTTTTGTTGGTAATAAATTATCTTTTATTTTCTAATGATGTTTAAAAATATTCCTTGAGATAACCGAAGGCCCTAGCTTACAAAAAATTAAACGCGATAGGGGAGGTAAGAATGCTAGCGCGCGAGATAAAGGCGGTCGGTTAGCATTTTAGACTGTCCCTCGCAAACGGAAGTTTCATTCGTCCGCCATCTTCGCTTCGGTCAAGTAAGTAAAATAACTGCTTATACGATTAAAGTACTTGTTTTAAACAAGGAAAACTGTCTTTTATATATTCTAGAATCCCTATTAGTCTCAAATGTCTAAGCAAAATTCATATTTTCACTTTTTTTAGTTAACAAGCTGGTGCATTATCTGAAGGGAGACCTGAGCTAGCATGCGCGAAAATCAAAATTCTATAAAATAAGAACAAACATAAAATAAAGTTTTAATGATCGCATATAAATGTTAATTATTGACAATAAAAATACAAAGGTAATTATAGTGCACAAAGTTTTAACTTTTTATATTTTGCATGTATTAAAAGTGAATGAGGAATGGCACAATTGTAAAGTATATGGTTGTACAATAAGCAACTACAATTGTTAAGATGCAGGCATTTGTTTAAATAAAATATGAAGTGCCAGATTTAGATATATGAAGTAGCTACACAAACACTTTAAACTATTTTTCATAAAATTTCATTTCATTCCATTGTGCAAATTAGGTTAAATAGTGCAAATTTATTCAAAACTAGTATATTTTGGTGAATAGCTCACAAAAATGGTGACCCCTATTTTGTATTTTACTAACTGGTGTCCTGTAGATTCTTAGTTCAAAATCATTTTAGATCATTCAATTGTAAATCACACTTTTTTGCAAGTGGGTTGGGTAACTATTTATCATATACAAATACTGAATTTATTCACCAGGCAGCCGGAATTGTTGCCAATGTCATTACGAAGGACCATTGCACACGTAAAATATTATGCATTGTTTAAAAGGAGTGTCATATGATAAAAATCATAAAATGAATATGTTGGGTCATATATGCAAGATTAAATAAAATGAAAAAATTCAATGGTGGGTCATTTAAAAACCGTGTATCATGAAAACGTGCCTGGTGACATATTGTTCTTATAATTGTAATGGCGTTACAGATGGTTACTATTTTCATTCAAAGATGTTTCGGAAAAGTTCGATCGTTAGATAAAAAGCGCGTGTAATTGTCGGAATCCTAATATTATCGTGGGTACCAGCATGAACGTATATATCTTACTATATCGTACGTAAGCAGGTTTCTATAACTAATCAAATTCTATATAGTATGTGACAGCACTATTCATATGAGCGATAACTTCCTTAGTTTGACCATATTACGGGTGTTAAATGATATTAAAGATTGAATGAAATTTCTCACCAGCCATTATACAGCTATTGTTTAGAAGGCAATACTTGGCATCAAATCAGCTGTTCCACAACCTAGCCCGAGTATGCATTAGTGCAACTGGTATCTGAAATTTAGAAAAAACGTAAGACATATAATAGTATTATCTTCATCAAACCCCGTATCTTGTTACAAAACGCATTCTGTAAATTGGAGTTATTCAATGAATTACCGGTACTCGGTCCGGTATCAAAATCATGTAACATTGAAATTGGCCTTAAGGTATTTATATTGGGCAAGAAAATGTCAGCCAAGAAAAAAAAACGGAAACGTTTAAACGGTCCGCATGCTTCATAGAATGCATGTAGATACAAAATATGTTACACATAGATATATAAATGTTTTACACTTTAGCATGCACCAGGGGCAAATGGTAAAAGATGGGGTATTGCTACCAAAAATCGTAAGTAGGCGAGACGTTTTAACTTGTAATGTCAGGAACTGTGAAATCGATGTAAGGTTATTTGAATATCCATAAGAGAGCTCTGTCAGGGTAGAAAATGCTTCATATGAGATCCCTGACGTTGCGGATGCCTGTGTCAACGTTAAGAATCCTCATTTACTTCGTTAAACGAGCGACACATGTGAGTGTAGCTGGTAATTCAGTTTGAAAAATGCTTTATAACGGCGGCCTATATCGGGTGATCCCTGCATGTCCCATGTAGGCCACAAAACAATGCAAAGCCCGTATTGAAATTGCCCGTGACAATGCAGATTGGGAAATGGCTGTCAGTCGAAACTTCTTTTTCCGCGATAAAAATGGGCTCCGTGATGCCGCATGTAAAGGACGTGTACGTGTTTGGAAACCACAGGGTAACGCAATGGTGACTTTATTAAGTACCATGGGATGGGTTTGATATTGACTATGATATGTTTTGGGGAGGTGCATGCTTTGGTGGACGTAAGAAACTCTATAAGTTGAGAGGAATGTGTTAACGAGTCATACGGTGCAGGTAAAACACCCCATCACTATTAATGACCAGATTACAACAACGACACACCCTTCTAGATTGGCATTTGGCTTGTTTGGGCTTGGCAGAATCGTCATTATGGATTGACCCGCATGGTGTTAAGATATGAATGCCATAGAACATGTTTGGGGCTTTGTTTTTATATGTAGACAACGTCAATACACAGCCACACAACCAATGATCGCTTATCCGCAGACGACATGTTTTTATCGTCACTCCGTTATGAATATCGTGTCACCCGTCAAAAGAAATACAGTATGTGTTACTTTGAACAACACCTATCAAACACACTGAGCAGAACTGTTAAATATATCGTTTATATCAACGACATTCTTTCTTATGAGAAATTGTGACTCTGCAGTCTACATTGATATGCTATATCTTAAAAATTTCATGATAAATGGATATGCCCTGCAAACGTTTTTTGGAACTGCTAAAACTTGTTAAGACGATAGCTTGGACTCAACTTATATGTTCTCAGCATGATGCCCTGATATATTAGATAGGCTATGCTTATTCATAGTGTGGTTACTATTTACAGTCTATGTAACTTAATACATGGCATTGTATTAACTAGTTTAAATGAAGTATCTTTTAAATCTAACAAGTGTTTGTTTAAAGACTGAATTTTATTGAGTGTTAACAACTCTCGAACCGTTTCTGGGACTTCGATCAATAGGCATTTCTTAGGTCCGGAAGCAAAGCGGAAAAAAGCATAGCCTTAATGTGTTATAGCTGTTTCTCCCAGATCTGTTACACATTAGTTCTGAGGCCATGTGTATTGCATTGTTCGTTCAATGTATATAAAGTTTTCCCATTGTACAGCCTTGTAGGAATTTAATAAAATCAATACTCGTAGATTTATGAATTTATTCTTTGTTTGCTTTAAAACAATTTTGTTCTTTATCAGTATTCGCACCTGTTTTCGAGACGAGTAAGGTTTAGAAACAAAGGTGTTAAAAAAGCGTAGCCTAAAATTTAGACATGATTCCCTTGAGACCATGCGTATTGCATAGTTTGTTCATTGTAATTACACTTTTCCCATAGTACAGTATTGTAGGAATTAAATAAAATCAATAGGCGTTGACTTTTGAATTTGTTCTTTGTATGCACTAAAACAAATTTTATAAGTAGCTTCATCAGTATTCGCAACCGTTTTCAAGTCATTGGTGAATTAGGGTGATAAGGTTTAGAAACGAAGCTTTAAAAGGCATAGCCTAACATACGTTTTATGTCATTACATGGACACATTGCGCTGTCATTAATTTCGCCGGCCAGATTAGCGAGGTTCGTTAGGGGAATTGATAAATGCATCGTATATGTTAATCAAGTAAAGTTATGTTCGCAACATGGAAACGGTTAAAGAAACATTTAAAACATGCAAGATTCATGTTTGCACATTTTATAGTTGCAATTTAACAGACAGAACAGCTTGAATTTTAATATCCGCTCATCGTGTGTATCCTTAAGTAGCACCGAGGTGCAAAGATTTCCCAGAGTCCTGTGGAACGCATGCGCAGTCAATAAGCGAAAGTAGGGTGGAAGTTAAATGTTTATCGTTTATGGCTTTCTAATAACCTACCATTGTATTTTGTTCATTTTATCTATTTCTTGCCTATATGACACCATCATGTTCATTTTAAGATATTTACTAGATCAAACAATTTTTAAACAATGCATGATATTCTATGTGTTCAATGGTCATTCCTATTTACATTAGTCACAATTCCGGCTGCCTGGTGACAATTCAGTATTTGTACATGATAGATAGTTACCCCACCCACTTGCAAAAACATGTGACTTTCAAATGAACGTCAAAAAATATTCAACGATCGAAAATAATTCAAAATTGGATATAAGTTGAGAATCATATAGCACACAAGTTTAGTCCCATAAAAATAGGGGTCACCAGCCTCTTTCGGGAGCTATTCAACAAAAAGTACTAATTTTTAATAAATTTGCATAAATTAACCTAATTTGCATATTGGAATGAAAAAAATTAAAAGAATATTTCAAAGTATAGCTACTTCATATAACTAAATCATGCACTACATATTTTATATAAGCATATGCGTTCGAACAATATTATAGACTAGTGGCCAAACCTCAAAAAGGGGCTTAAAAATGGATGCAACTCCTCCCCACGGTAGAACATTTTACAACCTATTTTTTATTGAAGTGGAAGGTCTTGGGAGTTGGTAAACGATGGTTGTGAGTCTGAGATCAATGTTGGTCATTATGAAATCGACTTTTTATGTGTGTGTTTTTTTGGTGTTTTGAGAGGTAATTTTACGACGTATTTTGTCCATGTATAGAACAAGGCAGATGCCATTTTGCTCAGGAAACACAATACACTTACATTATTATTGTTGAATCATATCATATTATGGGCGACTTACAACATACTCAAGTTCTAGCTCGACACTAGCTTGTAAAATGCTATTTTTGGGGGTAAACATTAAACATTATAAACGAAAAGTGCGAATTTTAGGAATCGATACACCACAATAATATTTATCAATTTATTTGAGATAAAATCACTTTTGTAGGTAAGTAATGACCTGTAGTTTAATACATCAAAAATCTAGCGACAAGCTAATACGCTAAATGGGATATTTTTGGGGTAAAATTGTTAAAAAACATATACGAAAAGTGCGAATTTTTGGAATCGGTCGACTACAATGCCATCTTGCATTTAATTTGATAATAAATCTCTGTGATAGGTAGGTAGGAAGATCCGGTTTAAGATATCAAGATTCTAATTCCAGGTTTTTGTGCAAAATTTGCTAAATTTGTGGTAAAACGTCACAAAAATAAGCGAAAAGTGTAATTTTTTGGAATCGGTGGACTACAGTGTCATGAGTGGTTTTATTTAATAACAAACCACTACAGTGCGTGCATATGGATATGTACTTCAAGATATCAAAATATCTAAAGCCAAGCTTTTGGGAGAAATGGGATATTTTGGGGGTAAAACATTACAAATATAAACAAAAATAGTGAAATTTGGGAATCGGTAGACTTCAATGTCATTAATCATTGTATTTGATATTAAACAACTGTTACATGTTGGTAATAAGTTCCCATTTAAAACATCAAACATGTAGTATCTGACTATTATTCCAACTGAGATATTTTGGGGTTTATATCCTCTCAAAATATAAACGAAAAGTGTAATATTTGGAATCAGAAGAATACGAAGTAATTAATTATTTTAATATTGGTAAATCATTCTGACTGGGACAAAGTAACCTTCAGCTAAAGATAATTTGAATCAAGTTTCATGCATTTGTACAAAATGAAATGTTTTGGGGTTAAACCCTACAAAATATACGATGTACAACAGATGGAAGGCATTCAAATTAGCTCACCATGAGCATTTTGTGGCCAGATGAGCTATAATATTTACCCAACAATTGATTTTCCCAAAAATGTTTTGATCATACATGTAACAGCGAACGTTCTTGTGATATTTTAAAATTATTATGTATGTATCTACAAGCGTTGTCACTGAAAAACCAGAAAACGCACAATTCGCTAAAATAGCTGTCACAGCGCAATTGTTTATTGAAAAATAGCAAATTATTGATAAACTTATGTTTTCTGACATAGACAATGTCAGTATCTACACATAAGAAACAAAATTTTTCAGGTAAAATCAAGTTTGACATATTTTTTCGACTATGTATGGTTACAAAAAAGCAAAAATACCCTGTCACAAGCTACAGTGCTCTATTTTGTCTTGTTTTATTACACTGATACATATTCTTGTTTAATCTTATTAGAATGGTTTTGACTAGACATAAGGTTGAAATTTGATTTTATAATGACATCTTAAGGAATCAAAACAAACAAACAGTTTTCGATTTCGGCATGTCACAGAATTCTATGTGAATTACGTTACAGTTTTTGAGCAGATAAAATATAGCCAATGCATATACTTACGACAAAACTAACAGTCCCAGAAAACATAGAGTACATGTAGAAATAAAAATACTCGCCTCTATTTAACAAAAGCTAAGATTAAAATTCAAGTATATTGCATAAAGTTAGAATTGTCAAAATTGACATTTAAATGTTACCATGTATCCCACTGTTATAGAGTAAAAGCAGGAACGTGCTTAAGTGTGAATGTGATGCTACTAACGTAGTATCTATAATGAAGTTGTTAAAACTTGGTTATGTCCGATTCACATAAAATTGTACCACTTATAACAAGGATTCGTGAAATACGTGACTGTGAACTACGTAACTGCATGTATCTAAAAAAGTTATATTGTTCATGCATAGGACTTATTGCTCAATCAAAATTGTATCAGTGCACCCGTACTGTACGATGGGAATATTGTAAAGCAGCAATGGTGAGTCTTTGGCATTTTCGTATGTATTTAAAGGTAGTACTTATCACGGTTTCATATAATCCATCGTAAAATTAGTTTGCGTATTGTTGCAACTACATGTATTTGTTTTATAATATTGTGTAAGGTTAAAGGTGTTTCTGTAGTTCCCAACCGATTTTCCACAAATACAAATGTATCATTCAGCACAAAAGTAATATAGATATGCTAACGTAGTTCACAAAATGGTAACGTAGTTCAAAATATGATGAATGCCTATTTTTCTCATGTTTACCAAATATAAATTGCTAGCAGAAGCTTACATAGATAGGGAGGAGGCTGATAAATGATATGAATACTTTAAGTAATGCGTGAATGACAAAACGTTGTACGCGTCACGTGAACTACGTTACCCTTATACAGTAACATACTGAGAGAACTATTGATGTCAACAAGAGTTGAATGCACATGCAATACGTGACTGTATAGTAGATATATACGTGATACTCCTTTGAAACCATTTTCATTGTTAGTTAGTTATCGTTCTAATAATAATGTTCAAAATGCTTTCATGTTTACATGATTTACTTAAGTTGATTTCTCTATTTCAATCAGTGATCAATAAAACGATATTGATTTCTGTGAAAATCATCATAGAGTGAGATGTTCATTTCAATTGCAAGTGACAGTCGTAATATACTTCCATATGTACCAGTATAATAAAAGGATATAACATTATGGCACAAATAAACCCATACAGTTTAAGCGTTCGAACAGAAATAGCGGCTCTCATATAGAAAGGCATAATCGAAGACTGAAAAGGAGTCGGGTTTTTAGCGAATATAAAAGTTATGTAACTTGCAATTCGTGGCAAAACTAACGGTGACTTGCACTTACAATTTAATAAAACAGAATCATTTAACTAGTAAATAAAGTTTTGTTAGGGTAAAGATGCCTAATATATATACGTGTGTCAATTTAATGTGAACTACGTTACCATGAAAATAAGTGTTATATCTTCACTATCAACACTTAAAAGTTTTATGTTTTCAATATTGTTCGGTAATACGATTCTGCATTGTGGTTTGTTAATGTTCAAACAACTTTGTATCATATATACAAGTATATTTGTTTATCGTAGAGATTTAAATCTTATAATAGATGGATTTTATTGCCATTGCTGATGCACACGTATAAATAGTAGACATTTCAAAATTGTTTTGAATCTATGTTATCTGAGCTATTTAATTATCTAACAATTGGTTAAAATAATGTTTTGATGATAAAAAAATCAATCGCAACGTGTTTTTCCTCTATCAAACATGTTGTTGATCAGACTGAAAATATGTGGTGAGCTACGTTACCAACCAGTGACTTAAGACTTCATAGGAGAGTGGATTCTCCATTTAACATGACTATCCACAAGACTGCACTGCCGTAAGCACTTAATATGTCATTATTTAAAAGGCAATTAAGTCGATGTAGGATCCTCTACTCAGTTTACCTATTAAAAATGGAAAAATATCTTTTTATAAACACAAAACAATAGTATAATTTGTTTAAGTGTCGAGTATTTAAAGATTTATTGTACCAAATGGTGTATCCTGATGACAAACTTTAACATTTGAAAAAGTTTTAATATTCAGTCTAATAGAGTTGGACAAACTATCAATAGTTAATTAGAATTTTGTTTTTATTTATACTCAAAAATCGAATAGTAAATTCAAACAACACGTAGTTCACAGGTGGAAATTAGTGAGTATTTATTTCATAGGAAACAAACATGTTTCGAGATTCTGGAAATTTTTTGCTGGTTGAATTCATAGTCCAACAGATTCAAACTTTTAGGAAACGCAAAAGAAAATAAAGATTTTAGCAAAAAATATCGTGGACAAATTAGAGCACTGAATTGTGCGTTTTTCTGGTTTTTCAGTGTTGTGACTTCGATAGTACGCAGATTTATATAATCCTAGCGAACAAGGATACTAATCACCTAGATTAGAACAACCATCGGGATGCTCATCGCCAAATACGTACATGTAAAATCACCACATGTACTCACCATGGCTTCCTAAAGCCTGCATCAATTCAACCGAACATTATTATTCTCTGATTAGTAAAACAATAATAAATGGTTTAGACTTCAAGATGTATTATGGAAATAAACACTCACAATCCAAACATTTATTATTTGAGTCTTGTTTGATATATAACGAATTGAATTGAATTCTTTATAACTTTCCCTCCCTTTCCATATACTTCCTGATGTCATGAGCAGTGCAAGAACGGGCGTCATAATTCATTGGAATTATATTAAGCGCCTGTGTTTTTCGGAGATCATGACAGACCTTTATTATTGTGAGTATGTCATGCCCAGAAGTATATTTAAAATGTGCTGTTTTTAATGACATCAACTTTTGACATTTTGTCACCTGCACATTCATTCGTAAAATGGTTAAGTTAAGTGCGTTTCCTCCTTGCAATTCGTACCACATGCATATTACTTGTTTTTCATAATATAACTTTACAATAGTCGCAGACATCCGTGGTCGCATAATCGTTACTATGGTTATAAAAACACATGCACGGCATTCGAAGTCCACAGTATGTCATTCAATGCGGGGTGAGTATATAGGCTTGCTAGAAATATCCATTTTTGTGGATATAGGGTTCGTTCTATGTCTGACTTTCGCGTGGGTGGATCGATACTGCCACCGTTTCTGTGTGGTTTTGGGTTGTATTTGTGCTACAGTACTTGCTACATTTTCTTAATGTGTAATCTTATGTATAAATATTCCCGTATTAAACATATCCTTGTAGTTGGGGTTATGTTTCAAAAAGATGTAATTGGAGACAATAGCGAAAGTCACTTTGTAGCATCCCTCGTATCTAGGTACCCTCAATCCAACTGATTCCTACTGAAGTTTCATACAGAGCGGTCGTTATCGGCAATATTGTCCGTATGGAACCACTCTGCTGGTGTTCGCCACACCATAGCATGACTATCAGTGTAGTCAAGACATTATCGTAGACTCATCTGTAGGAGAAATGTCCTCAAAAAGATAAGAGAAAAATCGGACAGGGAAGGCAGCACCCGACAAGCACAGAAAACATTACATACCACAATAACACGGCACAGTGCCCAGCACATAACTGAACGAGAACATAAACGTAATCGCTGATAGCCCAAGTTCAATTCACCAATGTTGTGACCAGCGAACATGGTCCATGATTCTGAGTCAAAGGAGCGTAAACGTGGTCTTCTCTAACACAGAACTCCTTCATGTAACATTGATCGAATGTTTCTTGTTAATCTTAATATAAAACCCATATACGTTATATAGGTTAATTCGGAGCAGTGACGATGTGTCAACTTAAGCTGCAGATGTAGCCTTTATGACAATGATATTACCATGTGGTGAACACCACAGTTGACCCATACCAGGTAATGGGGTAGCCCTTGGACCAAACATTCCCCCAGCTCGTCACATTTCCACTTAAGACACATGATGTCTTACAATAACATTAGTCATAAACAGTCCTTTAACTAATGGTTATTGGCGAACCTTGGACAATCTACTTATACCGGTACTAGGTTCATCACAATGACATGCCATTGAAGGTCTATCTGTTAAACTAAATTGTTACTAAAAAACACTAAGTCATTTTGAATTTCGAAAGAACAATAATGGCAATGTTATACATGTTGAGAGTGTGCCTCATCACCAAATATGGCTCACTATATACGCGAGTCATTTTCGGCGAGAGCTATATTCGGTTGCTGCATTTTGCATTGCTTAGTTGTGAATCTTGGTCAGAATCGTCTAACAGTTGTGTATTGAAATAAACTTGGCATTAACTTAGTGACCTGCTTTCATATTGTTCAAAGTAAGGCCTTCAAATGTGAACTATATGCATGGTTTTATGTTTAAAAATTAACCTTGACCTCAGTGCTGACCTTATTGAAGGTATATTACAAAACTTTTGGTACTTAGCAAACATAGAGTAGTATATAAAACATTCAAATTACTCTGTACCAATCACATAGATGTATTATCATATCAAACGATGAGTATCAAAATTTCACATTTTTCGTTAATATTTTGCAATGTTTTACCCAAAAAATGTCCATTTTGCAAGAGTCTGGCAAAACAGTTTTGATATCTTAAAGTGCATATTAATATGTACCTATTTTAGTGATTTGTTATCAAATAAGATCATTAATGCAACTGTAGTTCACCGATTCCAAAAATTCCCACTTTTCGCTTATTTTTGTGAAGTTTTACCTCAAATTTAGCAAAGATTACACAAAAGCATAGAACTAGGATCATGATATCTTAAACCGGATCATCTTATTATAGTGATTTATTATCAAATAAAATGAAAGATGACGTTGTAGTCGACCGATTCCAAAAAATCGCATTTTTCGTTTATGTTTTTAACATTTTTACCCCAAAAGTATCCTATTTAGCGCATACGCTTGTCGCTTTTTTTTAAATATATTAACTTACAGGTTACTACTTACCTATCACAAATATTCTATTTCAAATAAATTGATAAATGATATTGTGGTGTACCGAGTCCAAAAATTCGCACTTTTCGCTTATTTTTGTGAAGTTTTACCCCAAATTTAGCAAACTTTGCACACACATCTGGAATAAGAATACTGATGTCTTAAAACGGATCTTCCTACCTACCTATCACAGTGATTTATTATCAAATTAAATGAAAGATGGCATTGTAGTCGACCGATTCCAAAAATTCGCTTTTTTCGTTATGTTTTTTTAACATTTTTACCCTAAAAATATCCCACTTAGCATACTAGCTTGTCGCTAGATTTTTGATATATTAAACTGCAGGTTACTACTTACCTATCAAATTGATTTTATCTCAAATAAATTGATAAATAATATTGTGGTGTACCGATTCCTAAAATTCGCACTTTTTGTTTATAATTTTTTATGTTTTACCCCCAAAAATAGCATTTCACAAGCTAGTGTGGTACTAGAACTTGAGTATGATATAAGTCGACCATAGTGTGATATGATTCAACCATAATAATGTAAGTGTATTGTGTTTCCTGAGCAAAATGGTATCTGCCTTGTTCTATACATGGACAAAATACGTCGTAAAATTACCTCTCAAAACAACAAAAAAAACCACACCGATTTTTCACGATGACCTACATTGATCTCAAACTCACAACCATCGTTTTCCAACTCCCAATACCTTCCTCTTCAATAAAAAATAGGTTGTGAAATGTTCTACCATGGGGATGGGTAACCGACCAAAAAGCACCACTTGGCCACTAGTCTATTAGTGACTTATTGTACACCCATATACTCCACACGTTTGCCGTTCCCCACCCACTTTCTTACATGCAACAAATAATAAGTTAAAAAATATCTATTTTGTGCACGAGTTGTATGTTTATTGTCATTAATTAACATTCGTATGCGATCATTGGAACTAAATGTCATGTTTGTTCTTATCTTATACGATTTTGAAATTTCGCGCATGTGCACAAGGTAGCTCGGGTCTCCTTAACGCGTAGGAAGGATTTTTCAATCTTGGGGACTGTTAGCGTTGGTGTATTCTAGGGCTATACACGAGGTTTTATTTCCCGGAGACAAACCGAAATGGCTGAACTTTCCAACGATTGGCTTAATATACTGCAAGGATCATTACATGATCAATTTAATTCCAAACTAATATTATTGACAAGAAACTGTATTTCTATTTTATTAACACTGATACCACCTTTAGCCCCAACTACCAATACAGCAATATCTCTACAGAAACCATTTTTCCAAGTCTTTGTTACTAAAATGATTCGCCCCCTATGCGATTCGTTATGATATTTTTGTTGACACATGTTACAATTAAAATCATATAAGGGTTATATATTATACAGTGATGCTTGCACTGTTTGCGATACCATGACACCCGAAGGAGGACTGTAAAGCTGTTTGCTTAATGTAAGTTTCTCTTTGTGCCTTTCGAGCTCCCATATTGTTGAGTGCTGCCTTCCCTGTCTAGTTTTATATTATCCGTTTACCTATGTACAACTTAGAGTAGCTTCCCATAGACAATATGTTGAAACTGGTAGATGGGCTAACCCAAATATCGTTTCAAATGATGACAGAAAATGTATCAGATGTAATTCTTTAGAAGATGAAATGCATTTTGTTTTACAGTGTCCGTTTTACAACGAATTTCGTAATAGCGAACAATACGCAGGCCGCAAGGCCTGCGGATGTCGTTCCGCTTTACGATAACACATGTCCCGTAATTTGGTCAGAGTTCGAATTCACTAATGGATTTGGAAATTTCTGTTAAAATCCCGCACTGAAGCAAAGATACTAGAAAATTTAAAATGCGATATTCGGCAGCTCATAAATTTTCTTTTATTTTTTAATGATGTTTAAAAATATTCAAAAAACTAGCGTAGGCCCTTGTCTAGAAAAGAAAAGATAATAATTATCAGACTTCCATGGTTGCTGTGCAACCGATCTTTTAGATGGGGAAGGCTATTTCCTAAATGTTTGGACACATAAAAGGCAGCCATTTTTTTGCCCGCTTCGGAAGGAAATTTTAACATTTTCAGTGAATAAACGATGCTACAAACTGTTATGAGACACATGATTACTCTGATATAACGAAGTAAGTCGAGCGGGAATCGTTCATATGTGCGAAATATAAACCAATCTTAAGAAAAATTAATAAAAACGACACATGTTCCGGCTACTCGAAGTGAAGTTGACATGTTCAGGTTACTTCCCTTTGCAAAGCGATTACTTCCCTTTGCAATACAATTAGTATAAAGTCCGTTTCGGGTCTTTACGTATCCCGGACTGATAATTCCACATCGTAGTTGTAGGTTATTGTAAAGAAAGTAAAACGAATGCATTTTCGTAATTCCTCGCCGAGATGTAATAAAAAATCCCTCCAAAATCGTCAACAAATGTAAAAATATTCGCGGGATGAAGGTCGCGAAAACTAATTACATGTTGTTGTTGTTCTTATTGGATACAATAAAACCCGGAAATTTCCGTCTGAATATCTTTTATGTTTTGACGATTTGCAACAGGATTTATTTAACAAGAAAAGTTGATTAAGCTTAAAGATGCTTGATATTAAATCGTTATATGATTAATTGAAATGAAAATAGCCTTTTCTTTTGAACAAAAGTACTGTCTGATATACTCATGCAACCCATTACTGTATAAAAAGGTAAAATATCAAATTAGGCCTATTTGAAATCAGTTGTTATCTGTGTTTATATATAATTATGCATTTTTAAATTAGTTACCCCTGATTTAAGAAGACCTAGAATTAAACAAATTGAAAAACGTGCATTATCCACAGACAGATATATTTTCATTTTGATCGGGCTGACAAATATTCATTCGGACTGACAAAGGATAGCAGGTTCGTATCGTCCTTCGTTACTTCCTACCCAATATTTCGTATCATACCGCTATCGAGCGCTTTCTTGTGCAACGGACCGCTTCTGTAGGTTGCATAGACGTAGCGCCTTTTGGAAACGGGCTCCAGGTTATAAATTTATTGTAAAGTTATACATCATCAAAAAAAATCCTGTACTAGATAAGCATGTTACAAATAATGTAGGTCCGCTAAAAATATGCTGTGCATTAGTTCATATTAGATATATACATTTGTACCTGCTTATTATAGAGTACGACCAAACATATTTAAATTTATTGAATTGTTCAACACAAACAATGAAACAGTGTTAAAGAATTTAGGTTTGTATGTATATAAAGCATTCAATAAACGCAACACTGTATACAATAATGATTAACTAGGCTATTATGTTAAACACTGGCTTAATGCTTATACAGTTACATTGACTTTATCTATACAAAACATTTGCATTGTTTTTGCTGTCATGTATTATGTTCCATATTTATAATTCAATAGTCGTATATCATCATTTTCATTAGCATTGTATCAAAAATGTTGTGTTAGAAGTATTTATGCGTGTGGGAGTACATGGGAGTGTGTGAGTGTGGGTGTGCGTGTGAGGGTACATTTATGCATGTATATTTGATTTGTATTGTGCGATTGTTAACTGTACATCTGCCACTATGATCTTTGTATGTAAATATTTTGTCCTCATAGGTCTAAGACCTTCTGGATTTTGAAATAAACTACTACTATTATCCGTTTACCTATGTCTTGTCTTGTCTTGTAGTCTCCTTTTATTTGAAGCACATCCTCCAGCAATAGGAAGATTGTAGAAGATGAATTTTACGACATGAACACGGATATAATATTTTATGGTACACGTAAATCCAACAGTGAATATATAAACAACTGCACGACACTGTTTAATGTTTCATGCATGACTTTTACGACACCGGATATATAACTATGCTCATTAAAAAATGTAATTCAATATTTTATACCGAAGTATTTACGACACGTTATTGCTTGTGAAATCTTAACGCGATAAGTATAGGCAGTATTTAGGTCTGACAATCCTTAAGGACATGTCCCACTATCTTGAGAGAACGTCGGCGATTGAGGCGGCTTGCTGGTCTTTAGCTGAGTCTCTTAATGTGTTTTGCTTTCCCACGGCGGTCTATTGAGATGTAAGGGATTTGACTGTTACGTGTGCAGTCCATAATAAGCTGTAAGAGGTGTCCCTCTGATTGAAGTCTTCAATTACTGCCTGGTCTACACTCCTCACACATCTGTTGGAGGGTTTGAAGTAGTATTCACCTTATATCATGTAGAGAAGGATATCTCAAGATAAAATGTTCAAGGTCCTCATTGTTTGTTTTACAGAGAAGACATATAGGGGAGGTGGAAGATCCATTATATTGTGTAGCTTTGGTTTGTAACGTGTACGTGTATGTGCTTGCAAAAAGCCTGGTCTTCATTTCTGATTCATGTCTTATCGACTCAACACATTTCCATATTGGATTTGGAGATATTTTAGTATATATTTTTCTTTTATTTCTGTATCCCAGAGGTTATTCCAGTATATATTAACAGCCTGTTTAACAGTTTAGCTCCAAATAATCATACCCGCAGGGTTGTTAGAGAGTGCATGTGGACTCGGAAGGTTTAACTGGGCCAGTGTTTTCTTGGCCTTGCTAAGTAGACCGTCATTTGACTCTGCACCAAAGCTTATTTTGTCGTATCTGATAGCAACTTGCAACAGCAAAATACTAGGGATTGTTTAAGATTGAGTAACGGGCCAATTTTAATTTTGTGAAAGTATATAATAATGTAATATATATTATTAAATTAATAATAATATATACGATATATATGTATTTAGGACTAGAACTAATCAGGAGTGACTCGTTCAAGCACGAGGTTGTTCAGATGTATAAACTATGATATATTTGTAAGCCTGTAATGTGATCAACCGAAAACGAAAATAGCATATTATTAAACCACATTAAACTGACACTGGTCAGTTTGAACGAGCACAGATTCGGAGTTTCATTTAATGGTGGTCAAACAATAACACCGTACATTTAGTACAGTCCATGTATATTTCAGTTTTGATTGACGTTCAAATAACACAGTAATGAATGAATACAAGTGAAAAACCACGCGTAAAATCGGCGGTCATTAGAATATAGCATATCCAAAATATGTACTCAATAAACACATTTTACTGGAAACAAAACTGACAAATTATCATTACCTTAAAATTGAGTGTCGTAATTCCTGTTTTCTTTTCCCGTCAACACTAACGGCAGTCCTTACTCTCTATGCGCGCTTCATAAATAGCATTTATTACGTACAAGATAACATGAGGCATACGTCATTTCAGATTATTTACTTCCTATTAGTCATATCTTGTTTTTGTACAGTAGCAATGCATACGTCCTTGAGAAGTAAATGGTCTATTTTAAACTTTATACTTTCATTGTGTATGCTGCGCTTCATTAAAAAGAAGTGAATGTGAAGTTCAGTATAAAATACCGTATGTATGTATTGGATTCTTAAACTGGATACCAACCTTTCTAATCCTCCTAGGGCTAGTTTAGTCCTAAGGCCATCTCCGAGGGACGTTTCTGACTGCCACCCAACATTCAACTTAGGCCCATATCTTCATTTGTTTTACATGTTGCTGGCTGTTGATCATCTTCACATCTTCTTGTTTCTTGTTTCTCGTTCCTACTAGGGTCCACCTAAAAGCAACCCTTGGGATGGAATCCGGCTGCATGCAGCATACATGGCCTGTCCTTCTTCATCCTCGTCTCTGTTTTTCTTTTGAGATCGGAGTGGTTTTGTTTGTCTGATAGAGGGCTTGATTGGATATCGTATTAGGCCAGACGATATGCAGTATTCCCCGTATAGCCATCATGTCTCGAATACATATACGCTGTTGATTATGACATCGGTAACTTTCCATGATTCAGTACCATAGAGTAGGACACACATGAACATACTTCTGAATATTCTGATTTTGGCGTTGATGCTGATCTTGGTAAACTTCCAGAGGTTCCTTAGCGAAGCAAACGTTCCTCGGGCTTTGTTGATTCGAGCCTTTACATCTTCTTCTGCATGTCCATCTGATGTTATTTTGCTTTCTAATAGACAAACTCTTGGAGTTCTTTGACTTCCTTTCCCTTTATCTTGATGTGGTTAGTTAATTCTATATTGATCTTCATTACGTTTCTTCTTTGAGTTAATATTTAGTCCTGTTTGATTGGCATAATCATATATGTTTCCAGTCTGACTTCGTATGTCTCGGTGACAATGTGTCAACAATGCAATGTCGTCGACATAATCTAGATATTCCAGAAGTTATGTAAGAGTCCATAATATACCATTTTCGGCATATCTGGCGGTTTACTTTATGACCCAGTTCAAGCAGATGGAGTAAATAAAAGGGATAGTAGACATCATTGTTTGACTCTAGTAGCGATAGAGAATTGATCTGTCATGTTTCGTCCACAAATGACTTTGGCACTGCAATTGTTATAGAGCATCTTAATAATGTTAGCCAGTTTATTTGAGATACCAAAGTGACTTAAGATCTTCCAAGGTGCTGGTATATGGATGCTGTCGAAGGCTTTGGTGATATCAAAGTGATCTCGATGGTAGGCACGCGCTTATGGCGTCAAAAGGAATAGCCTTATGTATTTATTTAATGGCCCATGAACACATGTGCGTTTAGAATCACGTCTAACATGAACACATGTGCATTTAAAATCACATCTAACATGAACACATGTGCATTTAAAATCACGTCTAACATGAACACATGTGATTTAAAATCACATCTAACACGAACACATGTGCATTTAAAATCACGTCTAACATGAACACATGTGCGTTTAAAATCACATCTAACATGAACACATGTGCATTTAAAATCACGTCTAACATGAACACATTTGCGTTTAAAATCACATCTAACATGAACACATGTGCATTTAAAATCACGTCTAACATGAACACATGTGCGTTGAAAAGCACGTCTATCATGAACACATGTGCGTTGAAAATCGCGTCAAACATGATTTCTTCGTGAATTGATACGAGTTTATATTTATAATTGAATGAGTTCACGGGCTATCCAATCTGGAGAATCCCATACGTACAGATCCACCTCGTCGGCTGGCTCTAACAGTGACCAAAGTGCAATGAGGAATTTCAAATGAGAAAGAAAGTACAAAAATCTCATTTTCGAAAAACATGGACATAGGAGGCTGTTAGAGCCAGCGAACGATCTGTATGACTTAATACACAAACTTATTTTCGTCAGTCACACATCCTTTATCTGTACTGACAGAAACTAAAAACACATTGATGACGTTATGCTCAAAAGTAATATTCATGTAGTCGAGTTTCGCAACCTCTCATTAATCCAAACTTGTTAACTACGAGATTGTTCCTACACCTCTATCTCACTCATCTCTCCTCGCTTTTATATGTTGTCTTTTAAAAATTCTCAGCTACTTTCTCCCAAAGATATTCGTCACGTGAGTCATCGTTATAAGTATTACAAATCTCCTGAAACCCGTCTGATACTGTGTACTTGTTCGACGAACCATTCTGTCTCCTGTATGCTTTTAAAAGTACTTTGTCCAGATAGGTTGATTGTGGCCACACCCGCGCAGACATCGGATACACTCAAATAGTCATTACAGAAACTTCTGTTGGCCTGGAAATGGTGATATGCCTTGACAAAATGGAACTAGAATCATCTTATGGAGTTTAAAGGTATTGTATACATGTGGTTGAATGAGTGAATGTGTTTCATCGTGAAGATTTTGAGATTTTGGCATATTTGACAAAGCGAAAGTAGAGTAGGGTAAAACATTGGTTCGGTCCGCGCGTCTGTAAAAATTCGCCAACCGCCTTTGACGAACAAAATCTTTCTTGTATTAAGCATGACCCCCTGTTTGTCTGGTCTTATTTTGTAGCTGCCACATACTGCTTTTCAATGATATAGGTCTATGAACTGGCCATAGACTTTAACATGATATTATCGTGGGCTGACAATTGTCACTTTACATTGAGCTAAAGAATAATTTTATTTAGTGGTTTGTGACCATAAACTTCGTAAAACTTTTGCAAAATTTTATAGGCGTAGTTTAGATCTCATTTCTAAATATGGTATTAATTTAAAGACACTGCTGCGACAAGGTCTGTCTCAGCCTGAATTTTATGGTGATGTGCTTTATAAATTTCGTAAGATTTTGGGTCATAGCCACTTTTATATGTGTTGATCAAGATTGTAAAACGTTTCTTGAGTAGATGATATGACCCTTTAATTTTGCAAAGGACTACATGCTTAGTGGTGGGTCCATTTACAGCTCGCCATTATGCTTCCTATTCCATTGTGCGATGACCGGACAATATACAGACTCTATGATATGCCTAACCTCAAGCCTTTTTAGACGGCTGACATTGATGCCTGCCTGTTACATTGTCTTGTCGTACCCTTAAATGTTTTGCTCTCTTGTTGCTCTGACTTATAAAAGGTCATTGAGTACTTTCGGTGCTACTCGATGGACGCTATTCATATAATGTTTCATGTTTTATATTCTTTTATTACCTGTCACTGTAAGAGGGAATGCATGGCGGGAAACTTTTATTTACACTGTAATGTTCTATAAGGTTCTCTATTGGGTAAGTGTCAGATTTGGTGCACTGTTTAACGTTTAAGCCCCCAATGACATTTGTCGCTGTCCGTACGAAGCATAGGGCTCTGTATCGACTCACTGGTCTCTCAATCACTAGATACAGATTAACAGGGACGTAACTGGTATCAAAATTGCGACACCACCAACTTTACAAACAGTCTTGTAACTTTTCCAAAAAGGCAATTAATCACATACTGTTTTCTCCAGTAGCAAGCTTATACATTTATCTTCGAGATACAACCAATCTTATGTCAAAATATATCGCACTCGAGCCGTTACAAATGCATACATGTTGAAAATATACTGAAAAATAAAAACAGGACAAACATGTGGACAGGCCCTTACCATACTATAGGGCTCTTCACACATGAGTGTCGACAAAAACAATTCCATGGTTGGATGAGCGTATAATAACTAAAACTATAACCAAAATATCACCTCTGAAAAGTAACACAAGCGCTAGTGCGGTCATTCTATCATTTTGAAATCTGAAATTGTTCATCTGACTTCCATTTTGAGTCACGTGACGTAATGTCGAATACCCGATGATACAAGCCATTTTACATGTAGTAAAGTACAGAGAATTTAACTTGATCCTATTCTATTAGCATAAATTAACAGATGATATATTGTCTATATGTAATATGAACAAATGCATTGCATCAAGCGGGGATTTCCCATCAGATTTTTTGATAATCTGATCGAAGAAAAAAATGACTTTAGAATTTGTTTGCTCTACTACAGAGACTATAGATCTAGCCTCTGGCTGCCAGGCAGCACCACATAGAAAACCAGGCGAACAAATACTTCGAAAAGAGTGTTTTCCAATCTAAGAGACGGGTTGCACAGATATTCCCTATAAGTAGTTATTATAGTTATACACTCGTCTTTTATTAAAGAAATAATGCATACGTAGCTATGTTTTATTGCGTAATAAAATATAGGCACGTGTTTGGATGCGTAGTAATTAAATCACGAGTGCGTGTTATAATACAACACAGCTTCTATTTATTATTTATTTATTATTTCGATTCTAACATCGCCAATGCTTTACCATTTATAGCACAACAAGACAGGTTGACGTCAAACTACTTTCTTTCCTAGGAACGTTACCATCACCGTTACATCATTTGTCATACTATATGACGTCAAACGTGACGTCATCAATCAGCTATATTTTATCGCGGTAATAAAATATGGTAAGCTAAATATACGCAAAGAAGGCAAATCTCACGTGCTATGTTAGAATTGCCATTTATCATATGTTTGACGTCGCGGCAGCGTAATAAAGCCATTATTTATTTTTGATAATACACTTGTGTAATAAAGTTTTGACGTGACGTCACTCAAAGTATAGGCGATGTCGTCAAAGTTAAGACACTCATGTAATAGCCTCTATTTATATTTCAATTCAACATAATTTTATTCACAAGTTGGCGCGCTATGTCGTGCGACGACGTCGCGTTAACGTGCGATGACGTCGCGTTAAATGATGTGACGTCAATTCCGACGTCGCCACATTGTTTTATTTACGTTGGATTAAATAAGATATAGAGGATATTACATGGGTGTCTTTTCATATTGAATTTATTAAACGAGTTGAATAAAATAATAAAATGCGAGGCTCTGCCGAGCATTTTATCGATTTTTTCATCGATTTTAATAAATTCAATGTGGAAAGTCACAAATGTAATGTTCTTTTTATCACATGTTAGCCTTTTCCGGCCGAAACATAAAAAACGCTACTTATTTTTCAGTATAATAAACGCGCAACTTGGACGACGTCGCCTATCCTTTGAATGACGTCGCGTGATTGCTTTATTACACTAGTGTATTATCAAAAATAAATAATGGCTATATTACGCTACCGCGACGTCAAACATGTGATAATTTTTTTTTTCAATAATTTTCATGATTTGAATCAGGCTTAACGTTATGAAAGAATATGTTAGGACTCAAAAGTTTCGCAATTTGAATACTTTCAACCATTCACTTCTTTCGACTCAGCAATTTTCTAAACCGGAAATAACTTTTTCTAAAACGATTAGTTCAAAACTCTGAAGAACATAGGCACGTGCGTGTTACTGGTATGGGTATTTACAATTTGTTCGCAGAAATTCATAAATTCAACGCAAGAACTTGTTAAATATTCAAGTATACAGTAAAGGTAAGGATCAGACCCAATTCTCAGTGCTGTACTCCTTATTACAAATGTCGTGAATTTTTAAATAAAATAATCCAAATACATAGTTGTTTGTTTGTTTGTGTTAAAATGAACGTTTTTTATAGTTCATTAATTATAATAAGCCAATATATTATATGTTTAAACAACATTGGTCACTTAACAATAATTTATGAGCATTTTCCTTTTTATGTGTTGATCATCCCTCATGTACATTTAACGTGTGCTTCTTAAAATGGGGAGTAGACTCATTGATTAGTTTAAAACCTTTAACTGCTGCACGCGTTTCAGTGGAATATAGTAATATTTACAACCATTCTACATTCCTTGCTTACTCACTTGGATCAGAACACGAGTTTTTCGTGCACAATTTGTAGACCGATACGTACTATCTGACCAACAATTTTTGACAGTGACGTCAGTTTGTCAACAATCTATAAATAAACAGGGTATATCCCAAACGGATATATGAGAATATTAGATAGAAGTAAGTCCTTATCAATTGTAAATCTCAGCAAGGCATGGTCATGTGGATGTGTGGGCTGCTTCTCACACAGGCGATCCAAGTTCAAGGCAGTTTGTAGACAATATTTTAAAATGTATTTTTGTAATAATATACGGGAAGCATATTAATTTTAATAATTTAATACAATAATGAATTGGACAATTCTTTTATCTTATGATTAATAAAAGCTCTTAAAATCCACGTTATCTCTAAAACACGTTTAGAACAGAACTGCATGGTGTTGCCTTCTCATTATTCTTCAAAGAAAGACTAAAATAATTTAAAACGTGTTCTGAGCCATTCAATTAAGCCCTTTTTGGTTTAGTAAAATGACAAAGATTTGGTTCTTAATTCATTTTTCATACATACTTCGTATTCAATTGCAAAATAGTAACGAGCGGGAAAAAGTTACGCTGATTGGGTTCGAACTCGGCACCTTTCAACTACTAACACTGCGCCGTTATCCTCTAGGCTAAGATGTCATGTAGATTATAGGTAAAGAAATATAATGATAATCCACATTTTTGTAGAACAATATATAAAGTAAACATTGGATTGTAAACACAGTGTGACGTAACTGTCAGGTATCCCTGGTCGGATAGTAGTATTTTTTATTTACAAACTACTTGATCCCGGTTGTGCATCCAATACGTATCACCTGCGCTAGAATATCGAGAACTAGTATATCTGTTTGCAGTGGTCACATGTTCGAAAGATTATCCAGTAAAATAGCTTGTATCATCGGGTGTTCGGCTTTACAAACATGGAAGTCTGATGAACATTTTTAGATTTCAAAATGATAGAATGACCGCACTAGCGCTTGTGTTACTTTTCAGAGGTGATATTTTGGTTATAGTTTTAGTTATTATACGCTCATCCAACCATGGCATTGTTTTTGTCGACACTCCTGTGTGAAGAGCCCTATAGTATGGTAAGGGCCTGTCCACATTTTTGTCCTGTTTTTATTTTTCAGTATATTTTCAACATGTATGCATTTGTAACGGCTCGAGTGCGATATATTTTGACATAAGATTGGTTGTATCTCGAAGATAAATGTATAAGCTTGCTACTGGAGAAAACAGTATGGGATTAATTGCCTTTTTGGAAAAGTTACAAGACTGTTTGTAAAGTTGGTGGTGTCGCAATTTTGATACCAGTTACGTCCCTGTTAATCTATATCTAGTGATTGAGAGACCAGTGATACAGACCCCTATGGTACGAAGGTGGAAGCCCTTTAGTCAACCTTCCTCTATGTATGTATTGTCCACTTTATAGTAAAAATACAAAGTTACACAAATAGTTCACCATTGTGCCTTTTTAGTTAAACTTTGTTGTTTTTGTATTTGCCATTCTGCTATATCGTTGTCCATCACAAGGCTGCTTCGTATCTTTCGAAATTGCATGTACACTATAAATGTAGTATATCTAATATGTAGATTGTCCTTGTAATGTGTAATGTCCAGTTGTTATTTTCCTCGTCACCTGGCTCTCGTTCCGTTTTAGTTTGACTGACTGAGGCAGACTTTCGGAACGGAATGTCGTGTTTTCCGTTGGGTATTGTGCTTTGTGTGTTTTAAATGTTATCTGTGCTCGGTTAAGTTGAGTGCTGCCTTCCCTGGCTGACTTAATATACTATTTTTTGCATTACAATTATGAACATATTTATATTATTTATACGCAATGCAGTTCAATAGATGGTGAAAGTATCATAAATAACCAAATACCGTATCGTAAATTGATGTTGCTGTGTGAGCATCTCATCCTAGGAGTACCGAAGCAGCAAAACCAGATTTTCAAGTGGAACAAAAAGGTAACCAAATATGTTCATCCAAGATGGCAGCTATCCAATTCTGTAAGATGCTATTATAGAGTAATGACTATAGTTTGTATAAGATGTAAGTATGTATCATTATTGTTCAGGTGGCGGAGTCCGCATGGCTAGCAATTGAGAGGTTGCGGGAGTCAACGTTTACGCGTACGTCAATACTACGTTTGAGTATTGCGTCATTCAGGTAAGTGTAGGTTTTACAAGTAACCGACGTGTGACAGAAAATATAATGTGTACTATGTCACACAGGTATGCGTATGCACGGGAAACCTAATAATGCGTCGCCCGTGGTTTCATTGAGTTAATAAAAACACTCATTATTGATTCACAAAGAAATCATGTTACAACTACCATGTGTTGTTACACGCACACGTTGTCTTTTGCAAACCAGTTTTGTAATTGCAACGCGTACGTATAAATGTACGGGTAGCTACAAGTAGTCGTATACGTTCGCATCGTAACCTCCCTACTAAGGTTTCTACGTGAACATGTACAACAAAAAGAGTATATTAAGTCAGACAGGGAAGGCAGCACTTGTGCATGTAGCTTCCGATACCTTAGTGGGTACAATTTGCAATTACAGGCATCCGCCATGTTATGCCCCCTCCAGACCTCAATATTACCCCACCAACCCTAAACTCTACAACCATTCATATTTTGTAGTTGTTTTTATACATACATTTTGTATCACAACAAACTGCAATTATTGTGATCATTTGTCTGTCGAGAGCATTGTTATTTGTTGTGATATGTATAAAAATAACTACAAAATATGAATGGTTGTAGTTTGTTGAGGAAAAGCATCTTAAACTTGCAGCAAATGAAGACGGGCAACGCCTTTATTTTTAATTAAATCGGGCTTTGTTCTTATCATTGTTTCCTTTAATTATGTGGTATTATCATCATGTTAAGACTTCCCACAGCTTAAACTAGGTGTTTTGGCCTTTTGCTGATGAAACTTGGTCATTCAGCTTGTGTAAAGTGTGTCATTTGGCTGGGGCATTCGGCTTGTTTGAGCTAGGTCGTTGGGTTCAGGCGCTCACACGTTGAGGCTGTGTCATTCAGCTGGTTGAAACTAGGTCTTTCGGCTAGGGCTTTTAGCTATTTTATTGCTGAAACTAGGTGATTCAGCTGAAACTATGGCATTCAGCTTTTATTACTATTATTATTTAACTTTTAGATCTTCAGACAGCTAAAACTAGGTATTTCAGCCGTTTTACTGTTGGAACTATGTCACTAAGCTAGGAAATTCACCTTTTTTTGCTGAAAGTAGTTCATTCAGCTTTTTGCAGCTTGCACTTAGGTCTCATTTTATCGTTTGGTTATCTGTTGGGCAATGTGCATCGTTTGGTTATGTGTTGGGTAGTGCCATGTAATTGTGGTATTTGATGTTTTTATGTCTTCTGTGTTCGGCTGGTTAGGTTGAGTGTCCGACTTTATATTATACTTTTGGTATCTGTGAAAGCGGTGTCTGTACATGTTCGATATTTCTTGGCGCGGTACTCGATCTTATCTGCACAAAAATCATAAGAGAAATAGTATCCCTGTGAGAATGCGTGTTCCCTTAGGTAGTCCAATGACCATGTGAGGTTAAATCAACTTCAATGTCAAAGGGTTGCTGAACAGTTATATCGCTGAAAGCGACCCTCAAAAACTGGTAACACAAGGTAACTTGATGACAGGTCTTCAAGTCCGTTAATGTAACATATACCAAAATATGTTAAGTTGCATTGATACTAGTAGTCCTTATTCCAAGTTTGTCCGTCAAGGATATCTCTTTAAAATAATGATAAAATACTTACGGTTGTTCTTAACTTTAAGTTGACAGATTTCCTCTTTTGGTGATAGCTATTTTGGTGATAGCCCAGATTGCGACACTGTAATTAGCACCTCACGTGGTATGTCGACACTGTAATTAGCACCTCACGTGGTATGTCGACACTGTAATTAGTACTTCACGTGGTATGTCGACACTGTAATTAGCACCTCACGTGGTATGTCGACACTGTAATTAGCACCTCACGTGGTATGTCGACACTGTAATTAGCACCTCACGTGGTGTGTCGACACTGTAATTAGCACCTCACGTGGTATGTCGACACTGTAATTAGCACCTCACGTGGTGTGTCGACACTGTAATTAGCACCTCACGTGGTATGTCGCCACTGTAATTAACACCTCACGTGGTATGTCGACACTGTAATTAGCACCTCACGTGGTATGTCGACACTGTAATTAGCACCTCACGTGGTATGTCGACACTGTAGTTAGCATCTATGTACAGGTTGAACGTGTTCATTGTGATACTGAACCAGTGGTCTATCCTCAAATTAAATAATACAAACAACATATTAAAGAAATATTTTATTACACATATTAAGACACTAAAGGATAGGATGAATACAATTTACGTTACATGTTGATGTAGAATGTTCTTAAGAGATATAATCTGTGAAACCTTTCTAGTGGACCACCTTACTTAAGCAACCGAATCTTTTCAACAACACAGGTGGTAGTATCATTCCTTTATGAATTTGTCACTGCATCGGGTGTCGTTGCCGAGACCTGACTGAGTCAGCATCTTAAACATTAACTTTAAAATATTTTAATTCTTTCGTGAACGACAGTAATGTTAATTTTGCTATACTTATAGGCTAGAATCGAAATTGTGGATTAGAAGCTGAATAAATGTCGGTGTTGTTGTAAATACACCAAATACAAAAGCTTTACATAAATGACGGATAGCAAAATAATAGTTTTTAGAATTGTCGCAAAATCCGTAAATCGGCTGCACAACATCGCTCGCAGACGACGCAAAATCGTCAGCAGTGGGATATTTAACCTCTCAATACAATCTTGTTCTATTGAATAACGTATGCCAGCATACGTAAACAACATATGCCAGCATACGTAAACAACATATGCCAGCATAGTTACGTTAACAACATATGTCAGCATAGTTACGTAAACAACATATGCCAGCATACGTAAACAACATATGCCAGCATACGTAAACAACACATGCCAGCATACGTAAACAACACATGTCAGCATACGTAAACAACACATGCCAGCATACGTAAACAACATATGCCAGCATACGTAAACAACATATGCCAGCATAGTTACGTAAACAACATATGCCAGCATACGTAAACAACATATGCCAGCATACGTAAACAACATATGCCAGCATAGTTACGTAAACAACATATGCCAGCATACGTAAACAACATATGCCAGCATACGTAAACAACACATGCCAGCATACGTAAACAACACATGCCAGCATACGTAAACAACACATGTCAGCATACGTAAACAACACATGTCAGCATACGTAAACAACATATGCCAGCATACGTTAACAACACATGTCAGCATACGTAAACAACACATGCCAGCATACGTAAACAACACATGTCAGCATACGTAAACAACATATGCCAGCATACGTAAACAACACATGCCAGCATACGTAAACAACACATGTCAGCATACGTAAACAACACATGCCAGCATACGTAAACAACACATGCCAGCATACGTAAACAACACATGCCAGCATACGTAAACAACACATGTCAGCATACGTAAACAACACATGCCAGCATACGTAAACAACACATGCCAGCATACGTAAACAACATATACAGGCGTAAAAATATAGTTCTAGTTCACATTTATGATAAATACTGTACACGCACAGACAATTCGAGCCCATACAGAAGCGGCCGAAGTGCCAAGTCACCCTCACAATAGACGGGTACAGAACTTACCATCCGTATCCATTAAAGGATAGTTCACGTAAGTATATATGCTGCTTCTCCAATGAATGACGTTATGTCTGAGTTTGGTCGTAAATTAATTTGTGAAATAAAAACATATTTTTTAATCACACATGCTATTTTTCCGATGCTAAGGTTTCACAGACAACTGAACCAATTTATCACTGGCTTAGAATAAGAAGGTCGTAAGTGTTTCTTACATATTTGAAATCTGTATCACTATGTGCTTCTTATGAGTGTATTTTCATGACAATCGAACAGGTCATGTTGACCACACTTAAGTTAAAAAAGCTTGTTTGCCATTTTAGTAAAGAATAGTTTTCAGACAGTTTTTACTTGTTTTCTCAACGAAAATCGATATTACACATATACATTCTAAGCCAGCGATATAACACCAAGACATATTCAACACCACGATTAATTTAAACAATTAGCCTATACGAGCAAAAAGTAATTAAGGACCGTGTTCACAAAACTTTTAGATATTTTTTTATCACATAAATACCGTGATATTTCATGTGAGAACAAATGACTGAACAATGTTCTCCAACACGTGTGATAACAAATGCGTGAGGTCACAAGCTTTTCGGCGCAAAAACGTAACGTTGCCGTCTTAAATACCTTCTTATTGACGTTGTATTAAGTCGGTAACTATGGTAATGTGATAAAAAGAATCCGTCACTCGTTGTCTTTGAGATAAACATTACTTAAACTTGTCACGAAAACAAATTAGTAAGCTCGTCTAAGGCTCGCTTATTAACCTGTGTTTTCTAGACTCGTTTAAGAAATGTTGATCTCCAAAGACAACTCATGACAGATCCTATATGTCTAAATTTGTTTCTAAACTCGTTGAAAGTTTTTCTAAGATTTTTGTCGAAATATACATTCGTGTTTTTGTTTTACACGGATAGTATTGCATTACGGAATCAGTAAGAATTGGCTAAGATGAAATATTGAGATTTTATTCATTTCTGAGTGACATGTGTCATCTACGAAAATTTATTTTTAAACTGTCTTTGTGAATACGGCCCCTGCGCTCAACAAAACCGGAATGTGTCACCGATTGTGTTGAAATACAAAAATCGAACATCTGAAATTAGAAATCACGGTACAACTTCAAGGAAACATTGATAAAAAAAATCACAAAACAACGATGTACAACAATGGTATCGGTTAAATTGGTTGAAAGCGGGAAACGTTTTTGTCTAAATTTGTTTCTAAACTCGTTGAAAGATTTTTGACGAAATATACATTCGTGTTTTTGTTTTACACGGATAGTATTGCATTACGGAATCAGTAAGAATTGGCTAAGATGAAATATTGAGATTTTATTCATTTCTGAGTGACATGTGTCATCTACGAAAATTTATTTTTAAACTGTCTTTGTGAATACGGCCCCTGCGCTCAACAAAACCGGAATGTGTCAACAATTGTGTTGAAAAACAAAAATCGAACAGCTGAAATTAGAAATCACGGTACAACTTCAACGAAACATTGATAAAAAAATCACAAAACAACGATGTACAACAATGGTATCTGGTTAAATTGATTGAAAGCGGGAAAGAACAAAATTCATATACTAATGAACGTATTTTTTTATCATTTTATCATAGGTATTCGAATTAAAGAACAATACCTAAGTTTTATGATGTACTGGGACAACCCTCGTATTTACTGGGACAACTCTTGTGTTTGTGTATACATATTCAACATATTATACTTTTTCTTACATATTATAATCAACTATTTACATAAACAGTGGTTACAGTAGAACAACTAGAGACTGTAACAACCCTCAGTGTTTAAACTGTGGTCGAACCAATGCTTGTTCGTTTTTATTCTTTTTTAATCAGCCTCATCTTAAAACCACCTAGACGCAAGTACGGGTTTTGGCGACTGGAGAAACTAGGCATTCGCAGATAAGCGAACTTCACCAGACTACAGTGAGCGCAAAAACCTAGCCTATATATAACTTGTTTGATGAAGTCTCGTATTCTCGTTATTTCCGTTATTAACTAATACCCGTACAAACAAATCGAAGACTAGACAATTTTCAATAACGGTTGAAATTGAAACCATTTACCAGTATTGTTTTCTCACTTCTCAGTTTTTTTCGGATTGGGACGATTTTGGTAGAGGGGAAATAATATACAAATTTCTTTGTCCAGTAATTTTTCCCACACAATAGCTAAAATATAAGCAAAACAGGGAACAAGTGGAATCACAATAACATTTATAACACATAAAGTTTCAAAACGGATTTTAGAAAAACAAAGAACAGCGTTTTTTTTGCAAAAAAATCTGACATGGAAGGTATCACTCAACGAAAACAGGTGATCACGTAATCAGGGGCGTAGCTAGAACGTCTCTGGTGCGTTCTTGCGTGTAACTATGTGCATCGTCTTTAGCATTTTTTTACTGATAAAACCAAATTTTTTTTTGTAAAACGTGTTTCTAAGAAATGCTGAAAAAACTTAAAGGATTACCCCCCTAAGGGCTTAGGCATCAGTTTTTACTGCATTTTTCGATCATTTATTTTTTCACTTATAGAGAAGAATGTATACGCAACTGCGTATTCTGCGTACAGGTAGCTACGGTAAGGCACGACACAAAAGTGAAAGAACACAGACCACGAGCATATTTCACAATGTCAAAAAAATTGTATACAGAATAAGAAAATGAAACTGAACCGCTACATGTAGACTTCATGATTTCAGATATCAAAAACGTTAGTTATATATATTTACGAACGACCGATCGACCGACCGGGGAGAAAACAAGACAGATACGATTTAAGTTGAATGTGGTCATCCATGTTGAGTGCCAAAAATGGATGTCCTATTTAATATTAGAACATAAACTAATATAAAATGATATATGAAACAATCAAATTAAACTGTGCAAAACATTAATCATCATAAATAATGGTCACAATGTAAAAATAAACTCAAAAACAAGTGGTGAAAGGGGTGGTGAAGTAGAGGGAAAATTATCAAAACAAGCACAAAAGTTCTAGAAATCGACAATAACAAAATATGGCGCTTTGCTTAACAAAAGAGACTGGCGTAAACTGGATAAAACCGATTCAGGCCATTGGAGATTGAATAAAGCCCTTTAGCCGGCCCGTTTTTCCAGGGAGGTCAAGTTTCAGTTGTCTCCCCTACCTCAGTCGTAAAGATGCTATGCCTGGACATAACTAGTACAAATATAAAGAACAGCGAGCTATGCTACAAAAAACTTGATTCAAAGTTATCTGTCACAATCGCTTTAAGAACGTTTGATACAATTGTTTATGCGCATCATTTCTGCGCATATACCTTAAACGGGGATAGAGGCCGCGTTTTGCATCGGATCGTCATGAAATTTGGGCAAAATGTTTGTCGTGATACTAAAGGGTGTAAAGAAAGTTCGTTCCGGTCGGAAAGTATGGCGTATTTTTATTTTTACCACGCGAAATATTACAAAATTTGCTATGAAGGTATAGTACTAAATTTAGGATATGTTGATTATTTTTGCTTGAATTCCGTTTGGATGGACACCGTTGCCATGGATTTATAGAACGCGGAAGTAAGCGTACGATTACGTTACGTCGACGTCCATTTTAAAGATGAGTCGACAAACAGAAATAACTGCAAAAATGAAACATAGCCAGATTTAGGCATTTTAGACATTCATATTGTTAAACAATACGTTATGCTTAAAATTATTGACGGCTAAAGTACTGGTACTCATACAATTGGAGCACAACTACGTATTTGAAAGAACATGGTATCGATTTCGTCGAACGTGACGTGACGTAAACGTTAAGCGAAAATTGAGAGTAGGGTAAAGAAAATGACCGTCTGTGTAAAAAATAACGGCGGAAAATTACATAAACAACTTCTACGAACATCATAAGGCATTAGCGAAGACATGACTCATTTTTCAAGTAAAGAGTAACTACATTTGTAAATAAATTCAAAAGTAACGAAACGCCCGAGTTGACAAAAACGCGCAATTTGGAAATAAATACGTATATGGGAAAACAATAGGCATTTATTTGCAAGACGAAAACTCTTACATCATCATAACTTGGATGATATTTTGTTCTTATATAACATTAAATATTAGTTTAGTTCATTACAAGTTTAAAACATACACAACGATACAGTGAGTGGACAACAAAGGAAGTATTTCGAACTTGACCCGGTCATGACGTCGTTTACGTCATATTCGTAACAAGATTAACAAATTTATTCATTGCGTTTAAAAAAATATTGACAGTCAAATCAGCTAAAACTGTTATACATAATGATTTTTTTGTACCAGGATACTGAATACAAAATTTGGTACAAATACATTTATTAGCTTTGTGTACAAAAGCTTTACAAAAACCGGAACGAACTTTTTTACAACCTTTATATCTAGGGTTAGTATAAATATGGGTACTTTGGGGTAAAAAATTAATTCACTGAGCAAATAATATGAAAATACTCTGTGTGAAATAGCCGTTACATTTTCATTCATTATTTTGTGAAATTAGAAATTATTACTTGGGTTACCTGTACACATTTTTAATGATCGTTTGTATTGCCTGGGGCTACACATATCCCATTTTACTGATATATAGGGAATAAATTAATGATCTATTGTCTAAATTATGAAGATTATTCAAGTGAGCGATTCAGGGCCCATTTGTGACCCTTGCTATATGGAATGCGACGTCACGGCCAAATAGGGGAAAACGGGGAGATAATTCAGTCATTATAGCACAAAGTGTAGAATGATAACCTATATTTCATTTTAATTTTAGATAAAATACACTTTAATCAACATCCTAAGCCAAAAATAAATTATGAGAAGACTAGAAATTATGGGAAAAACTTATTCGCAAAATGTACTAATTTTGGCCTTTTTGTGCCATTTTACCGCAATTTTCATTGCAAAGAGACACAATTACGACGTAACTCCATCTAAAATAAATCCTGTAACACGTAAATTTCTTCTAAGTTTATATTTACTGTACTTTCATGTATATAATATGCAAATGTAAGTACTCTTTTGGTATTAGAATATTTTTATACGCAGATAATGCGTCACTTTTACGCTAATTTCACTACGGTTTTTATGGTATAGGGGGACAATGATGACGTCATAGCACAAAAAGTAGTCCCGTGACCTATCTTTTTTATTTAATATTTGGATTGAGTACACTTTTGTCAACAAAATGAGCAATAAAAATTATATTGGTCATCAGGTCGTTTTTGAGCTACGGCCGATTTTGTGTATTGTTTTGACTTTTTTAGAAGTATTATTTCGCAAATTTTGACAATTCTTGTTTTATCGAAAATTTGTAAATTTTCTTATCAATATCAAAAGTGTATAGGAATGATTTAATATTATGTGTTTGTTCATACAAACCCATGGAAATGATTTTAACAAGAAAAAATATTGATTTTAATACAAAAATGAATACATTGCGAAAAATCAGAATGTTTGGTCATTTTCTTAAAAAGTGCTGAAGCAAAAGGGCCCATGACCCCTTAAATAGTACCGCGACATACCTTTTTCAGACGTTTCACATATTACTTCAGTATATAGTAAACTATAATTGTGTCTTTATTTTGGTATCATTTAAAAAAAATGATAACCCTATCAAACGTCCTTAACAAACATTCTTCGATTATTACAGGTATGTCAGGAATAAATCCCAACATGATAAAATCTACACTAAAATATTAAAGCTACACTACGAACGCTCATGATGAAACAAAGCTTATTCTAGTACATAAAACTATAGTCCAATATAGAAGGAGTAAAATAGGGGCACTGATTGGTGCATACAGACATTTACCTTTTCAGAAATGGAACGATCTGACGGTTTTGACAGATATCTTTGAATCTACAATGCTGAGTACAATAACACAAACAATAGTGAGTACAAGCAATGAGTAAGTAATCTACCACAAGTTGGTAGTTGGAAAATTAAACCCAAGTTGGTAGTTGGAAAAGTAAGGAGTAATTACTCCGTCGAAAGAAGGTACCCATGTACCCATACGTCAACTATTTGAAAGGTAATAAGTAATTTAATAACCGAGTGAATGCAAACGATTGAGACCATTCAGTTTGCTTAAAGAAAGTAGTGAAAGGTTGTAATAACGACAGAAAGTAGTTTGACGTGTAATTAGTAAATATACTACAATGGACCAGACATTAGCAAGAAATGTAATGAAGTAGTAATAAGCTGCCAGACAGGCTGAACAAGTTGTCCATATATATATATATATATATATATATATATATATATATATATATATATATATATATATTAGGACTGGGACGATTACTCGGTTAATCGGATACCGTTCGATTGCAAGGAGAAACCGGTTTCAATTTTGCAAAACCACTAATCGTTCTAAAACAATACAAATCCAACAATGCCAATAAATTGTATGTTACTGCATGCAAACAGTATATATTTGACAACAATATGCCTGAATGTACTGATCGACATATAAAAAGCAAACTAGTTGTGTGTGTTTGGGTAACACATGGAACATTAATCCACATAATATTATGGTCATATTTAACGTATGCTAATCTTATTTTGGTAGTGTATTCCTCGAATGATTAAAGGGACTGCCTCACGTATTGATGTATTGCAAAAATTAGATTAAATTGTCAAATAGTCATGTAATGTTGGTATAGTTGCCTGTATATGCCATAAACAACATCATTTACATAAAATATAACTTGGGAAACATCGGCATTTTGTAGTAATTTAGCATTTTTACACCCAAAATTCTATAGGGTATTAATACCCTATAGAAATAGCACTACTATCGCTTAAATTGCCTGAAATTTGTTTCCATTCGATGTAAACGAATTGCGAAACGAACCGAATACCCACATATGTTTCGGCTTTAGTTTGTTGAAGTTACAGTTTGATCATGTGTGAATTACATAATTCACGAAGCATTTAGAAGGAAACTCTGCGATATTTTCAAAAAGAAAAATACCGAGTGCCGAATATCAAGAATGATTTAAATTGCTTAAATGCCATAAATCTTTCATAAAGCAACCACCAGTGGCTTTCTATTACATAAATACTTGTGTAATGCCGTGTTTTAACGTTGTTATACTGTGTGGGAATTGAGCTCATTTTTCCTTGTGTTGATGATAAGTTCCGAACTCTAATCTCAGAACTCTGTGTTAACTCTTGATGTTGTTGTAGTACGTGGAATCCAGCTTGTTGTTAGACCAACAGTGTTATGTCTGTTGTTTTGGGAATTAGCTCGTATGTAACAGCGTTGTGTGTGAGCTGTCAGTTTAGCTCTGCTAACGTCGTACGTCCAATGCGTTTTTCCAGTATAATTTCAAATATGATAACAAAGTCTCAACTAAATAAGTTATGACAAATCCACAGTCAGTTTTACTATTTTTATTCTGTAGTTTCTCCAAATAGTTTAACAATAACAAATATTTATGTTTTAACACACAGAGTTAGTAACTTAACGAAGCGTAGTGGAACTCCACTTTTCCTAACTTTTTAAAACCTACATCATAACTGTCTTAGTCCTACATCATCACTCTGTTTGTATATTCAGTCTAATTCCAATCTTACTTAATATACATTATTTTCAAATCATAGAAAATAAATCTTAAAAACTTTTGACCAATCAAATGTCATGTTATATACTTTGTAAGCCAATTAAAACGTGGCTACAACATTATTGCATAATTACTTCAAAAACAAAGGGTTTACCAATATTGAAAATATGACAACATGAGGTTGACTTTAATGTATCGGATAACAATCAGTTGAGATGCTATCTCACGCATCCTGCTTTAACGTAGACATTTTAATGCGAATTATATACGAATAATATCTAATAGCCCATGGCTAGTAAAAGAGTTTAAAGACTCACATTCAGAACGCGTTACTAAAATGGTTAGACAACATTGACAATTTAAAACAAATGATGTGGCCAAATATTACCGCATAAAAGTTTCCCCTCCCGTAGTTAACTTCATTCCTATGAAGTGGTCATCCAATTTTATCAACAGTACTTAAATATATAAAAAATATGCAGTTACAAATAAAGTCATGTACACGGTCACATTATCTATTAGCCATTGAATATATTGTGCCTATTCCACAAATGTTAGAGTTAATAAACATAGTGTTCAGCAAGGCTGAAACCGGAAAGTGTTGAAGTTTTCCAAATTTCAACAGTTCATTGGAACCATGTCCTAACATTCGGACCTGTTCAGTTAGTAATGCTACCAACATATTCAAAGTGGCAATGTAAAATCTTTTCAAGAATCATGTAAATAAGACAGACAATTATTTAGTTTACTTGTCTCCTGTTGTTTTTATAAACTGATTAATATCGGACAACACTCCATTCTTTATACATGCAGTTCACATCCCTTGGGTTTTGAGATCAGCAATATTATGTAATTCTAGATAATTACATTTCCCTATTTTCTGGTAAATGCACAATTAATTTATTTATGCCTATGCTACCCGCTCACAATAGCTGAGTGCATTTTATCCCGTGGATATATCCCGTGAATTAAAGACAGCTATAAAGTTCTTAAACTGCAGCCCACTTAAGGTTGATTCCAAAATACCGTATGGAGACACAGAACGATGGAAAGCAGAAACATCACCAGTCTAC
This sequence comes from Spisula solida, assembly GCA_947247005.1. Taxonomy (NCBI): domain Eukaryota; kingdom Metazoa; phylum Mollusca; class Bivalvia; order Venerida; family Mactridae; genus Spisula; species Spisula solida. The sequence continues at coordinate 27,809,749 of OX365954.1, forward strand.
TCCAGTCAACTAAAATATAAGAATTTGACTTTTATCTACCATAGAAGCAACATGTCGAACTATTGCAGTCTACATATACCAGTACTAGTTGTAAAAAAATACCTTACTCACACTAATAGATAGACTATATAACACACTCACACCTTTCTCACAAAAAAATATACACCTGTAATGGTATTGGGATAACCAATGACCAATATTAAGTGCTACTGTAGCACCATAAATAGATTGACTGAAATAGAGCTTAGTGAGCCTGCATTTCCTTAATTTATCATATGATATTAATTCTGTGGTCCAAATTGTTAGCAATACAAGAATTCCTCGATATTTGAAAGGACGTAACATGCATTCAAACTTAGAAGTATTTGTGAGCTCTTAACAACCAAGAACATTGCTGCTTTAACCCATTTTACCAGTCACAAAATAACTATTACCGCCTAAAACAGTTAATAAATTATTTTTAATATTGCTAACTCATACCCCCTTAGAATTAATGTAACTCATTGTATACTTAATTAAATGTCTCTCATACATTTTAATGCCATTTGTTGCCGATTATGCCTAAACATTTAAATTCAAGTTGACATATTTTTCTCCATTTTCGCATAAATATTAGCTAAACTGCAAAATGTCTAAGATGACTATTTACTTAATATTCCAAAATTATCATCTGATCTTGTAAAAATAAAATTAATGACATCAATATTACGTACCACAGGTTTGGAAAAATTTACGCATGGAAACAATTACGTAATTTAATACAAAAGCATAATAAAGTTAGACTAAAAACATTGTCAATGATAATAAATACAGTTTTCAACTGTGACGTGAATATCATAAAAGTACCAAAATTTACATAAAATAAGTACAAATTCATCGACACAGAAGGTGCACTGATAATTACACATCCAAAGTTTAATGTCTACTGTTTTTGTTAAACGCATGTTTCCACCGTCCTTGTGGCGATCGTGATTTAATGAGTCCATGGGTATACGTAGTAATCAATATGGAATTCATATTTGGTTGATGTTGGAAATCCAATGAATATCTCCGGTTATTCATTCTAGTAGAATTCGAACACACCTAATTTTCGAGAATAGGTATTCTCACACTGATATAATTTAACATGATTATTTAATTTCACAAATATGCACTGATTCACGTTGCTGTAATTATCACTGGTTGAAATAACTCACGGGTAGAAATTCGTTTGGCTGTATTTATTCGCTTTAAAAATTCACTTGGCAGTAGTTACTCGCTGGTAAAAATTCGCTTGGCTGTGATCATTCGCTGGTAGAAATTCACTCGCTTGGCTGTGATGTTGTGAGGTACCGCAAATTTTACCCGGATTCTCCACCAGTGTAATGCCGTGTTTTAACGTTGTTATACTGTGTGGGAATTGAGCTCATTTTTCCTTGTGTTGATGATGAGTTCCGAACTCTAATCTCAGAACTCTGTGTTAACTCTTGATGTTGTTGTAGTACGTGGAATCCAGCTTGTTGTTAGACCAACAGTGTTATGTCTGTTGTTTTGGGAATTAGCTCGTATGTAACAGCGTTGTGTGTGAGCTGTCAGTTTAGCTCTGCTAACGTCGTACGTCCAATGCGTTTTTCCAGTATAATTTCAAATATGATAACAAAGTCTCAACTAAATAAGTTATGACAAATCCACAGTCAGTTTTACTATTTTTATTCTGTAGTTTCTCCAAATAGTTTAACAATAACAAATATTTATGTTTTAACACACAGAGTTAGTAACTTAACGAAGCGTAGTGGAACTCCACTTTTCCTAACTTTTTAAAACCTACATCATAACTGTCTTAGTCCTACATCATCACTCTGTTTGTATATTCAGTCTAATTCCAATCTTACTTAATATACATTATTTTCAAATCATAGAAAATAAATCTTAAAAACTTTTGACCAATCAAATGTCATGTTATATACTTTGTAAGCCAATTAAAACGTGGCTACAACATTATTGCATAATTACTTCAAAAACAAAGGGTTTACCAATATTGAAAATATGACAACATGAGGTTGACTTTAATGTATCGGATAACAATCAGTTGAGATGCTATCTCACGCATCCTGCTTTAACGTAGACATTTTAATGCGAATTATATACGAATAATATCTAATAGCCCATGGCTAGTAAAAGAGTTTAAAGACTCACATTCAGAACGCGTTACTAAAATGGTTAGACAACATTGACAATTTAAAACAAATGATGTGGCCAAATATTACCGCATAAAACTTGTATAGGTATGAAAATTACGTCATATAAAAATTTTAACCCGATCTGTGAGGCAGCACCTTTAAATAGGCACACATGAATTCTGCTGCTGAAAGTACCTTGATAATTATGGTCATCATGAAAGAAAAAATCATTTTCAATATGGCGACCGATTAACCGGTTGGATTCGATTTCATACCAACGATTAACCGGTTTCAAAATATTGAAACCGTCCCGGTCCTAATAAATATCAAGAATAATAATGTTACCAGAAGGTTATAGGAAAAGTAATGCGAAATCTCGCAAGTCCCTGAATGCGAAAAGTCATATTATGTAGTATAAGACAATAAAGTAGTAATATATTACGCAAGAACATGTACGTATGTAATAGGTGAAAAATATCAGATACACGTTGTTTATTTAATAGGTAAAACATGTACACGAGATTTTTTAAAAATCAGAGGGTAAAACATATACACATTAATTTTACTTATGAGATACAGATGTCAATTGTTTGTTAGATAGACTAAACATATACTCATGAATTTTTATTTTTAAATATGCGATTCAAATGTCAATTGTTTACTAAATAGTGAAGTGACCCAGCAATAATATGACTTTTTTCATAACATCGGGGAAAATCAGAAATGTTAAACAACAATTTGCTACCAATGATTTTTCTTCTATGAACGAGTAATAGCATCATTGAATGATGAATAAAATATAGATTAAACATGAATTACACCATGTACAATGAAGGCGGGTCGCGCCGTGACGTTTTGATGACGTCGCCTTTCAAACTAAATATTTTAACGGAAATACAATGTCAGATATAGTATGTATGTTAGAAGAGTGACGATCACGTCTCAATGATACTATTAGTAAGACTCGACCACAGGTCAATACAACTGCATTATAAATTAAGAAATTTATAAGAGTGTCAAAATGGTCCAGCATCGCTCACCTATGCACATTGATCTAGTAGAACCTTATTCAAACTGGACGTTTTATTTTAGAATGGAGCACTCATGGAACATCCTTACCAATTGTAATACAATCCAGCCTGTATTTTCCGATATAAAAGATTAAATTACAGATAAATAGGGAAAGACTACTAGTATCCCGGTCCCGTGGTTGTCATGTTTTTTTAACGAATTATGACAAAACTATCACTTTTGTAAGAGACACGCAACAGCAAATTATGTAAAAAAATGTTTGGAAATCTGGCAAGTGGTTGATATTTTATGATTTTTAAAGGATGTTTAAATCGGTCGCCAAGGCAACCAGAGATCTGCATTGATTACAATTCTTTAAGCCATTTTAGAAAAGACCACACAAGGCACCTTGTTACAATGAAATCCAATGACTACTTTTAGAGGAGAGGATTTTTAAGATTTCACTGTAGATATATAGGGGAAAACAGACCCACTCACTGGCGGCCATGTTTTTGGACGAATCATGTCAATTTCGTAGGAGGGTCATCTAACAATTATTTCTGTAATTATTTTTCAATCTGGCAAGTGGTTAACTTTGCGATTTTTAAAAGTTTTTCCAACCAGTTTCCATGGCAACCCGAGTTAATTCTAGATTTCAAGTTCTTTACCTTTTTAAGAAAGGACCACTCAATGAACGTTATTGTGCAATAAGGTCAAAATCCATTCAGTGGTTTAGGAGGAAATAGCATTTAAAGATAAAACATAGTTTTTGACCCGTTGACCTACGTATGCAGCGGACCGGAACGGCTTAACTATCCTTTAAAGAGGACTGCCAAAGAATAATTCCTGTATAGTTTGGTCCAAATATATGCGTTGGTTCAGGGGGGGATTTGTCATTAAAAGACTTTACACTCAAGCCACAGGTCCATGAAAAGTGTCCAATACCGTCTATATATACATATTTAAATAGAAGGTCTGCAACGAACGATTTCCCAATATATACACACCACTGACAGAAACATTCACAACTCAATTATTACTACATCAAATCTCACAGGGTTTTTTGTAGAATGCTCGTAAAACATAAGTGCCGATGATGAAACAACCATTCTGGGACTCAAACGCATGTTTCTCCGAAATTTTAGCGTCGGACAACGGTCAGAGCAGCCAATTTTCGCCACTTGCTCTAAACCTGTCCCCTCTCACTTCCGCTTTTTCGGTAAGTAATAAGGGCAAAGAGAGCCTCTCACTGATTGGTTAAAAATACAATTCTTGAAAATTGTAAATTGACATTTATAATTAACGATAAATAGTTGCAGATATTGCTTATGACAATAAATATTTTTAGTGATGTTGATTTGAACAAAACACCATCAAGTTTGTCAACAACAAATATTTAAACTTGTGTTGTTTTGTTTTGTAAGTTGCGTCGTCATGGTCATGATCACGTGTTTTTGTGTACATAACAAAACAAACAAGTTCTCGTAGCGGTAACATTTTCAAAGGTGTCAAGGATACATCGGATACCGGTACTGTGGGTGATATTAGTTGTAATTTGTGTTTTTAATTCTTCATCGATCTAAAATCAGCGTAGTTTCACGCATCCAGCACACTCGAGTGACAAAGTCTACTAGATTTCAACCAAGTCAATTAAGCTCGTACTTTGGGCCCTTCGTGGGGAATTTCCAATTAAGTTGATCACCAAAAATATGTCTACTAACCATCCTGCGTCCTTATTCTACTCTTGTTTTCTGAGATTAGAGTACTGAGTGTGAAAATAAATGTTCAATAACGAGGTCGATCAATTTGTCATGTTTTTAGATTGTAATTTTGACGTCATCAGTTTATATAGAGGTACCAAATGGGGTATCACTTTACGTGACGTAATAAGCGAAACGAGCGGAATGTAAAATAGATAGATCTACTCGGTGGAATATCAGTAATCACTATAGGGACTATGTAAAAATCATAAATGCCCAGTCTGTGTTTGATTGTATCATACTGTAGGAAGGATTACATTAGATCTACAAATCATAGAACAGACTATCATTATATACGGTCAATAGGCCTACATGTATACATGTATGAGGGTGTCACCCCCTCACCCCATGAATCCCGAATACTTCTTAATTTTTCAGCGAATCCCGAATACCACCTTATTTTTTCGCTGAATCCCGAATACCTTTAGCCTGTTTTGAAACAAAAACAGCTCTGTAGACACATTTAATCTTACAACTTTAGTATGTAGTATCCATCCCGTATAATTCAGGGGCGATTACAGGGTTGATTAGGTGTTAGGATGGCGAACAGATTGATATGCAAAAAGGAAACAATGAATCCATCTGAGCACAGGTTTTTCATGATATAATCATCCAAATCATGCTGATTAATTACGTATAGTCCATACTTATTGACTTTTAAAACCAATCTAATAGAAGCATACGAATTCAAAGGATGTTTTAATTTCGAGAAGGATTTGAGTAAGGGCGTTGTATGAGCTAACGAAGCAGTATGCTGCACAAAACCATTCTTAATCAAGTTAATAATATACGTATTATAAGTATTTGTGCGAGCGAATCGAGTCAGAAAATTGCATCGATTATCTTATAATTTGCGACACAAACTCTTTCTCTACTTGATAATGATAAAGTCGTTGTGTGAGCGAAGCATTTTTAAAAATACATTGTTCATCTGAGCGGCATCATAGAAATCAGTGACGGATACAGAAATTGGTGAAGTGGGCGTAAATGTTGATACACCCCACCCCTGGGGAGTTAATGTTTTTATCTTAGAGGAAAATATTACATATACAGAGTCTGCTATTTTAGAAAGGTTCATGGTGATAGACATAAGTTGGAGTTAGTTAAGCTTGGTGTATTCGTGGCCGCTTTCATGACATGGTCTTGTGTTTGATATTTTGGAAAACCGGAACTCAAAATAATTGAAAAGGGGACACTAGTGAACGCATATTTTATTTATGCAAACGGCTTAAAAGGTTTTTTTTCGACAAAAATGTGACACGCCCTTTTTCTGGTAACATGCCAAAGACAGGGTATTTCCCCAATACTGAATTTCCTGTCACCCTACAAAATAAGTCATTAAGTACCTTATGAATTAGACTGGGGGGTATATTATACCCAAACAGTGGATACCGAAGTCTCCTTAGAATTAGCAATAGAATTTAAATCTGGAGAATATTGAAACATCGATTAGAGAAGGGAATTATACTAGTAAGCATCAGCACCTGACCTTAAAAATGCAAAATCAACACACTCGATACAATAGTTGATTCTGTTCTAAGTATATTACATATGTACATATACATTCTACAATTGTTGTTTATGTCTCGTGATACATTTCTTTACACTATTGAATAGACACAATTCGAGTTCGATGTGAAATTTATGAAAATACTGGATGTTCAATTATGTTCAAATATAAGTTGAACACCTCTCGTACATGTTGCATATTAATAATTTCTGGTCTTCGCGGTAAAGTGGCTCAAGTGTACAAACGCATTGTCAGCGTGTTTAACAATGGTAGTACTTGACCTAACAATACTAAGTATCTCATCAGTTTCGGGAATTTATACATGATTTGGGTCACAGATGTACAGGATATGGTGAGAGTGAGAGATCCAAGGACAAGCGTGCTATGTTATTGAAACGAAACCATTTGGTCTACCGACCGACTGCGGGATGGGGGCGTGGTCAAGACAGCACAAGTGTCTGTGCGCTAAGCGACTTGAATTAGGCGGTTCGTGCGTTAAGCGCAGAACATTGAAGGTGCCGAAATCGCGCGCTTTAATTAATTCAATTTTTGCTAGAATCTCAGTCAATTGCATGATTTTTTATGGCAGGCCTGGTATTATGTGGCCAGTAGTTTTCGCGTTATCTAAAAGGTATGGCTGCCTCTAAATTAGTTAAAAAGCTTTATTAGCCTGCGGCCTTGAGCCGCAGGTTATATTGGATTGCCAAAAGTAAAATGACCATGGAGGGGCACGTGACATGTTCTCGATGGTTTACGATTTCAAAAAAAATATCCAAAAAAAGCAGCATTTTGTAAGAATGTCGTGAACCAGACTAATTCCATTATTCCATGCGAATAACATCGGTCTTTATCGCATTACAATAGTTTATTTACCAAAGAAAGCAGAACTATTCCGAAATTTCACTTTGAACGCGAGACCACGAATCTAAACAGCAGGTGTCTGCAGCTGCATTAGATTTCCAGTCAGTAATAAATATAGTGGGCAATGCACTACATCCCGTAGAATACACATCGCTTTGATTACAGAAGCATGGTATTGATACATGATACAAAAATTCTAATTCTTTTAAATTTGTTCATTCGTTCGGCACAAACATTTAACACAACCAAATAATTGGAGGATAATCGGTATTGTCCGATTTTACATGTATTGGAATTATTTTGACAGAAACATTAATTTACACCGGAATAAATTCGAATTACACCCAAACTGCAAAAACCACACCCTAAACGATACAACTAATTTACAAGGCCGCAGGTAATCACCCGCAGGAAACTGTTTGACTTGTTTATTTTTGAAATCTTGCGTACTGAATACCAATAGGCATTTTTATTGCGTACCGCGTACGACACCCTAGCGTCCCGAATACCACATGAAAAGGTCATGAATCCCGCGTACCGAAAGGGGAGGTTTCACCCTCATGTATGTCAGCTCGTAGATCTGATGTTTTATAAATTTAAAGTAGATGTAGATCGAATGTGTGTGTACATGTTTAGTGCCTATTATTTGTATGTGGTATTGACCGTCAGTTTAGCACCACAGGTGCAAGGCACAAAATCAAATTGGGTTGTATATGCCTACTATAATGCATATAATGTATATCTATATACATAATTGGCCTATTTAGCCAATGTGATTTTGTGTCTTGTATCCTTGTTTAGCATGGTTAGTACATCATCTGACAGCAAGTATATAGGCCACAAGCAGACTTCAGTCCTCTTATTAATGCACAAGTGTCCTCCTATTAAAACTGTAAACGTAGATCTACTGTATGTGTGCAACGATCGGGTTTTATACACATCTACTAAAATGCCTAATTGTAGATCCATAAATAATTGATATATTTGTTTCACAGGTGCAATACACAATATCAAATAAGTATTTAGAGACATATTATGTTGTGATACGAACTGTGTGTATTATATCATAATAGGTAGGCCCTATAGTCTAGACAGAGATCTAGTGTATTTCTAGATCATTTCGTTTCTTCCACCTGTCTGTAATTTACTGCTGAAATCAAACACGTGTGTACACATGTATGCTTCATTGGTCATATTTATAATAATTATATGTTCACATCATGACATGGTGTCTCTGGAAGTTTATTTTATGTATGCATTATGATATAAATCCTTCAATTTTGCCAAATTCAATTTAATTCTTCATCACAGGCTAGCCAGAGCTATAGCTAGTTTATTTTCCTATTTCAAGGGAAATATTATATTAAATATGCAAAAAATGATTCTTTGGTGTCTCACGCCCAGTTGTTTTTCACAAAATAAAGCATTCGGAACACTTATCCGGGAAAAAAGGTCCAATCTGGATGTTTGAACTGCATAATGGTTGAATCAACAATGGTGACCATTGTTCCAAAATCACAAAATACAAGCCAAAATGTAGTTCTGGATGTGTTTCTGCAGTGTAAATGTGCTCAATAAACCTTATTCTACTGTATTTTATCAAACAAATGAACAAATATGACTCAGGATGAATCAGAAATCATCAAAGCAGCGATTATATGCAGCCAAGGGAAGTAACTCTGCTCAGACCATCACATTTCCAAGTACTACATAGGTCATATTTCAAGATTTTCACTCAAATATGTCACCAGGATTAAGCCTGCAGATTCCATTTAACACCAAATAACACATTCTGACCTATATCAGGCACATGCATGCACATTAAATGTTATTGGACCCCAAATGACAAGGCGGCAATCAAGAAAAAGTCGCAAACCGCCTCAAATTATTCAAAGTTCCAGACTGTCCAAAATGCACTTTTAGGATACATTTGACATTTTTCAATTCATATGTAACAAAAAATATCAATATAATACAAATAAACAGCTTTTAGAGCTGTAAACAGGTGGTCAGGGGCCATGATGTCTCTGGAAGTTTATTTTATGCATGCATTATGATATTTATGTTTGTACATTCATGATTGCATGTATCACATATATATATATATATATATACATGCTCATTGGCAATATTGCCTTCAATAAACTCTATTATTTTATACATAGAGCTCTGTGGTCGTGATCTTTCACTTTAAATATGATCAATAATAAATATGTGCATGGTTATACAAACACACTATTTTCTGACCATCACTTGGATCTTATCTAGTGCCCAGTGCCTGTATTCACATACTTGTTTTTGAGAATCAGGCTCAAAACTGTTTATTTCAAATACAGAAGTTATGTTCATAGAAATATACTTTCTTTTATCCACAGGTAACAGTATTGATGTCTCCTTAAAATTCAAAGACAAATAATTTCCACTCATAATTTTAAAATTGAAGCTGGTGTATTAGATTTTGATCCTGAAGGCTTGAGATCAGTCTCAAGTAAACCTTCAATAAATCCATTTTTAAAAGAAAATGAATGTGTTGAAGGTAACCAATCTGTTGTCTAGAACATGTTAAGGTATTTTACATGCCAAGGAAAATAGAATGGAATCACTTAACAAATATTTAAAAAAAAATAACTAAAACAGAATTGAGCTTGACTCTGATAATCAATGTAGATCTACTGTAACAGAACAAATCAGAAGTTTTTATATTTCATATAATTTATTTTTTTCAAATGGAAATTCACAACTAATATATTTCAATGCAAGAATTAAATGTGCATTCATATTTTGATATACAGTATGCATTCATTTGTAACTTTTACATACTACAAGTTTGTAAACAAGAAACTCACACTCTCATTTTCAACTGAGGAATTTGGTACAGGTTCAATAAAGGAACATTCATGTGGACTTATATTCAAATAGGGCAAGCAGTTTCTGAGAAGAATATTTTTGAAGTTTTCTATATAGCCACATAGTGAAAACTAGCCCCGCCCCTGGTGGCCATGTTTTTCAAGCAATCAACATTAAACTTAGGAATTTGGTAGAGGTTCAATAAAGGAACATTCATGTGGACTTATATTCAAATAGGGCAAGCAGTTTCTGAGAAGAATATTTTTGAAGTTTTCTATATAGCCACATAGTGAAAACTAGCCCCGCCCCTGGTGGCCATGTTTTTAAGCAATCAACATTAAACTTAGGAATTTGGTAGAGGTTCAATAAAGGAACATTCATGTAGACTTATATTCAAATAGGGCAAGCAGTTTCTGAGAAGAATATTTTTGAAGTTTTCTATATAGCCACATAGTGAAAACTAGCCTCGCCCCTGGTGGCCATGTTTTTTAAGCAATCAACATTAAACTTAGGAATTTGGTAGAGGTTCAATAAAGGAACATTCATGTGGACTTATATTCAAATAGGGCAAGCAGTTTCTGAGAAGAATATTTTTGAAGTTTTCTATATAGCCACATAGTGAAAACTAGGCCCGCCCCTGGTGGCCAAGTTTTTTAAGCAATCAACATTAAACTTAGGAATTCGGTAGAGGTGCAATTAAGGAACATTCGTGTGGAATTATTTTTAAATCGGGCAAGCAGTTTCTGAGAAGAATATTTTTGAATTTTTCTATATTGCCACATAGTGAAAACTAGCCCCGCCCCTGGTGGCCATGTTTTTTAAGCAATCAAGATTAAACTTAGGAATTTGGTAGAGGTTTAATAAAGGAACATTCATGTAGACTTATATTCAAATAGGGCAAGCAGTTTCTGAGAAGAATATTTTTGAAGTTTTCTATATAGCCACATAGTGAAAACTAGCCTCGCCCCTGGTGGCCATGTTTTTAAGCAATCAACATTAAACTTAGGAATTTGGTAGAGGTTCAATAAAGGAACATTCATGTGGACTTATATTCAAATAGGGCAAGCAGTTTCTGAGAAGAATATTTTTGAAGTTTTCTATATAGCCACATAGTGAAAACTAGGCCCGCCCCTGGTGGCCAAGTTTTTTAAGCAATCAACATTAAACTTAGGAATTCGGTAGAGGTGCAATTAAGGAACATTCATGTGGAATTATTTTTAAATAGGGCAAGCAGTTTCTGAGAAGAATATTTTTGAATTTTTCTATATTGCCACATAGTGAAAACTAGCCCCGCCCCTGGTGGCCATGTTTTTTAAGCAATCAACATTAAACTTAGGAATTTGGTAGAGGTTTAATAAAGGAACATTCATGTAGACTTATATTCAAATAGGGCAAGCAGTTTCTGAGAAGAATATTTTTGAAGTTTTCTATATAGCCACATAGTGAAAACTAGCCTCGCCCCTGGTGGCCATGTTTTTTAAGCAATCAACATTAAACTTAGGAATTTGGTAGAGGTTCAATAAAGGAACATTCATGTAGACTTATATTCAAAAAGGGCAAGCAGTTTCTGAGAAGAATATTTTTGAAGTTTTCTATATAGCCACATAGTGAAAACTAGCCTCGCCCCTGGTGGCCATGTTTTTTAAGCAATCAACATTAAACTTAGGAATTTGGTAGAGGTTCAATAAAGGAACATTCATGTGGACTTATATTCAAATAGGGCAAGCAGTTTCTGAGAAGAATATTTTTGAATTTTTCTATATTGCCACATGGTGAAAACTAGCCCCGCCCCTGGTGGCCATGTTTTTTAGGCAATCAAAATTAAACTTAAGAATTTGGTAGATAGTCGACCAAGGAACATTCATGTGAACTTATATTTAAATAGGACAATCAGTTTCTGAGAAGATTTTTTTTGAAGTTTTCTATATAGCCACATGGTGAAAAAAGTAGACAAAAACTGCCTAAGTACTACACAGACAATGCCAAACTTCAATCATTCTACTTGTTATTCACCAACTACAATACACTGATAATCTCTCATTATATATACAGGTCGTTTTTTTACTTTCTACCACTGAATGGTGCTAAATTCTCTCAAAATAAGAGACATTATTAATCTAGAATAGCATGTCTTACAATATAACATTAAGTTAGCTGCATTGAGAATGTCTTTCTAATTTTCTAGTCATAGTACAAATTCAAAAGTGCAATCAGATATTGGTTGAGACCTAATTCACAGTAATTATGATTTTGCAAGTACTTAACAAGTACTTAAAACCTGCTTATAAAGGTTATTTAAGCAGAACAGTCTCAATCCAAAAATATATCTCCTGTGCAATTTTTCACAATAATACCAATGTTGTATTATAATTATTGAATGTCTTCAAATACCAACAAAGCACAAGCTGTGTGACAAGATGTTTTAGATTTTTTTTAAAAGATAGCAAACAGTCTCCATTTTTCAGAATAAAACTGTAAATAACATTCTTCTCATTAAACCCAACATTGTGGCCACCTTTTGATGATTGTTCGTATTGTACCACATAGTGTCAGCATCAGGCTTTCAATCACCACAAGGACTAACAAGGGAACTGTGTAGGACCTGTCATCTATATACTAGCAGTCAGAGCAACAGCCTCTTGTTTACCTGGAATTTTAAAAGCATGAATAATATGCTGCAAAAAATCTTTAATTTTTCTGTAGTATCCTCAGTATGATAATGTTTTTATCAATATATCATTTGACATGCACAGATCCATAGGGGGTCTGTACCCCATGGAATTTAGGCAACATGTGGTTATCTGCCAGGGCTCTTAGTCTAACCAGGTTGGATTTCCAAGAGCACAATAGCTGACCTCTTCATGAGACAAATTACATGATTGGCACATAGAAAATTATTATATACAGTAAATTATATTTCACTGTTGTAAGTGGATTTCTAAATGCAATCAATTATGTACAGTAATATAATATTTAAACTGCACAAATAGTGATTCAACTTGACCCAGCACAGTTGATACAGTGCAGGTCTAGTACAAATGTATATAATAATCATGCTGCCAAGATTGAAGAACTTTTATACTAATAATAGTGTGCAGACAACAAACCAGTTCAGGTTAATCACATGTTCCAATTAATTTCTAGTTCTACTCTTATTTTCATTATTATTGAAATGCAATTCAAATTGATTGTGTGGGAATAACTTTGTTACTAATACAGTAATCAACAAATGTTCAGACACTTCCGGGTCAAACCAGTTCGAAATTTACAGCTGTCATTTCACACATCACTAACTTACCCGATTCAACGGTGGTTCTAACACCTCAAGGATCCCCATTGTATACACAAACACCTCCGATGAACCCCCCCTTCGTCTTGAAATATTGTCAGATCGACGTGGATTTACAGTGTTGACATCTTAATATTTTAGTTTGACACGGTTTAACACAGTTTGTTATGACGTAATATGGCGCTCATAATAATTATTTTATCGTGAAGACTGGTTGATTTAGGTCACACACCACAAGACGATTGTCGAAGGCTGTAGCAGTACTCTCATCATTTTTAGGGCCTCCTGTCAACAATATTTTTAGCACAAAAGTTCCAAGGTGTGTCCAAAATACTAACTATCGATTGGCTAACCCCGTTATCGGTCCGTCCAATGAAAATATACGTTACAATGGGACGTACACGTGCTGCCATTCTGCGATTCACTGCGGGACAGTAAAATGACGAAATGCGGAAGCGAAAATTGTTTATAATATTTCAATTAAAATAGCGATTCTTGTACGATGCATCGTTTTGATGAGCATGCTTTCGCGTCGTACAGTTAGAACGATCGTTTGTTGTGACTCATTGCAAATATTAAATTCCAGACTTGATTGATGCCGCCACAAAGCATCAATTCAGGTGAAAAAACACGTCAAATCGTCACATTTGAGGGGACAGGTTTAGAGCAAGTGGCGAAAATTGGCCGCTCTGACCGTTGTCCGGCGCAAAATTTTCGGAGAAACATGCGTTTGAGACCCAGAATGTTTGTTTTATCATCGGAACTTATGTTTTACGAGCATTCTGCAAAAAACCCTGTGAGATTTGATGCAGTAATAATTGAGTTGTGAATGTTTCTGTCAGTGGCGTGTATATATTGGGAAATCCTTCGTTGCAGACCTTCTATTTAAATACGTATATATAGGTGGGCTAGGTCACTTTTCATGGACCTGTGACTCAAGCAACCTACTTTTTTACCCTTTGGCCTACATAATTATGCAGCGGACCAGAACGGATTATTCTATTGTTTGAAGAAGACCACCTCAAGACTATTTTTGTGGAGATTGGTCAAAATCCATTCATTGGTTTAGGAGCAGATGTCATTTATATGTTTATACACATTTAACGTAAGTTTATGACCCCGTGACCTACATATGCTGCGGACCTGAACAGTTGATACTTTTGTACAAAAGGGGCTACCTAATGATCGTTCCTGCTAGGTTTAATCCAAATCCATATAGTAGTTTAAATTTAGGATGAGATGTCATTCAGAGAAATTGTTGACGCACGATGCACAGCGGACGACGGACATTCAAGCATCCTAATAGCTTCAAAGGGAAATTAAATTGTTTAACTTTACATTTCTGTGTCATGGTCTACCTAAAACATCAGTCGATGTTTGAAGCGGGATTAACTATATAGTAAGTACAGGTGTGTATTGTTTTTATTTAGCAGTAACTCTTGATGAGGACCTAATCTTTAAATATACAACGCATGCCTACCTAATAGTATATCATGTGTCATATGTCATTTCTTTGTTAGCATACGAGTGATGTGCGCTGTTTCATTGAGTACTCGATATGTACCTTTTGTAAATTAAATGTAATGTGTGCTTAACAATATGCGTAAACATACGCCACTAAGAAATGTAATGAGAACCATTTGAATTGTGAAATGCAGAGGTTTCCACATTTCACCACCTGACCATAGTGCATACTTATATGGACTATCATAGTGACACACGGTATACGTTTTGTCGGTATAGAAGCCTTGGTTTTCATGGAATATATATTGACCCCCAAATAGGAGCGTATTGTCTTTGTCTACTTTAACTACCCATGTTGTTAAAACTTTTGCCCTAAGAATAACCCGTGGACAGTAATATAATTTTGAGATAATAATATATGTTTTTTCAAACCTCTCTGTTTTATACACTGATGTTAGAGGGGATATCTTATAACCAAAAGTAGCGTTTATGTTAGAAGAGTTAGGACGGCGTCTGAATGGAATTATCCAAACGTTCGTTCCCTGTCTTGGCGTTATTGAGAACTCATTAAATGCGCCGTGTGTTTTAATAGTTTCAATTCCATTTTGTATATACCACGCACCTGATATTAATTGGCCAATTTCGTCAACTAAAAGGTCGTGTCTCATTCTCCTGTACATATTCATTTCAATGAGTAAATATCGTCCTTTAAAACTCTCACCATAATCAATACCATGATAGTACACTCGGTCTATTTTCCATCGTTTTGGCCAAGAGGAACGAAGCCATTTGTACACGTCATCCTCTCCCTGAAGTGTCGGAATGATTATTTCCTTGGGTAGAAGTAGTTTTAAATACACTCGGTAGTGATTTACGTTCTGACAAAATGGCCGCTTGAGATCACAGACTCAACCTATTTAACATTACATTTTAACTAGTTATCAGTTCTTGTTGTTATTTGTTACAAACGCTATCAAGTTATGTGTCTGGGTATACTGGACAATTATGGAATAGAGGATATTTGTTGATTTTGGTGTAAGATCGAATTTTATTTCGCCGAGTGATCACAGAAATCAAGATTTTCACGAATTTAAATTTCGGTGATCACGAGTGAAATAAAATTCAGTATGGGTTGACCTCTAGGCGAGTCATTAAGGTTGTACGCGCGTCTTTAATAAAATGTTATGTTATAAAACGAGTAAATTTTCTCCGAAACATCTTAAAATAACAGAAAAAAATGATTTTAAGCAACATTAAACTCCTAAAAATGATATGTCTCCAGGCTGCTTGTTTTCGAGATACATGGCTTTCGAATGACATCGTTTGTATTTTGTTTATTTTGTCTATTTCTTGCATTTATGACACCATCGTGTTAATTTTAAGATTTTTCTTATGTTAAACAAATTTTAAACAAAGCATGAAATTTTGTGTGTTCAATGGTCATTCTTATTGACATCAGTCACAATACCGGCAGCCGGGTGAACAATTTCAGTATTTGTACATGATAAAAAGTAACCCCAACCACTTACAAACTAGAAATTCGAAAATGGCTACAACTTAAATTAGCCTTCAATTTGATCTTTGACCTTCAACTGTGACCTTGACCTTTGAGATAGGAACCTGGGAGTTGGGCATGGCACTCCGCCTCATGGAGGTTAACATTCATGCCAAATGTAAGAAAGATTGGTCAATGTATGACAAAGGTATGGTCCGGACAAGCTTCAATTTGACCTTTGACCACCAACTGTGACCTTGACCTTTGAGATAGGAACCTGGGGGTTGGGCATGACACTCCGCCTCATGGAGGTTAACATTCATGCCAAATGTAAGAAAGATTGGTCAAAGCATGACAAAGGTATGGTCCGGATAAGCTTCAATTTGACCTTTGACCTCCAACTGTGACCTTGACCTTTGAGATAGGAACCTGTGGGTTGGGCATGACGCTCCTCCTCATGGAGGTGAACATTCATGTCAAATATAAGCAACATTGGTCAATGTATGACAAAGGTATGGTCCGGACAAGCTTCAATTTGACCTTTGACCTCCAACTGTGACCTTGACCTTTGAGATAGGAACCTGGGAGTTAGGCATGACACTCCTCCTCATAGAGGTGAACATTCATGCCAAATATAAGCAACATTGGTCAAAGCATGACAAAGTTATGGTCCGGACAAGCTTCAATTTGACCTTTGACCTCCAACTGTGACCTTGACCTTTGAGATAGGAACCTGGGGGTTAAGCATGACACTCCTCCTCATGGAGGTGAACATTCATGCCAAATATAAGCAACATTGATCAAAGCATGACAAAGTTATGGTCCGGACAAGCTTCACTTTGACCTTTGACCTCCAACTGTGACCTTGACCTTTGTGATAGGAACCTGGGGGTTGGGCATGACACTCCTCCTCATGGAGGTTAACATTCATGCCAAATATAAGCAACATTGGTCAAAGCATGATAAAGTTATTGTCCGGACAAAATCGGACGGACGCACGCACGGACGCACGGACGGACGGACGGACGCACGGACGGACGGACGGACGCACGCACGCGCGCGCGCGCGCGCGCGCGCGCGAGCACGCACGCACGCACGCACGCACGCACGCACGCACGCACGCACGCACGCACGCACGCACGCACGCACGCACGCACGCACGCACGCACGCACGCACGCACGCACGCACGCACGCACGCACATACACCAAAAGTGGCCACTAAGTCTCGCTCACCGCAAGCGGGCTCGACAAAAAGTGTGATTTTCAAATGAACGATCTAAATAATTTTAAATTGGATATAAGTTGAAAGTCACATAGAACACCAGTTTAGTTAAACAAAAATGTGGGATCACCTGCCTGTTTTGGGAGCTATCCAACAAAAAAATTAATTTTGAATAACTTTGCATAAACTAACCTAATTATGCCACCCATCTTTGATGAGGGTGTATATTGCTTTGCACATGTAGACCGGTCGGTCTGTCGGTAGACCAATTGGTGCTCGTTCAATAGCACAAGAACGCTTTGTCCTAGGATCTTCAGCATTTACAATGAGATTGGTCATCAACAATTTTATTACCCCTATTGATTTTGATATCATTAGGTCAAGGTGACCTTTACCATTTCTGACTATTAAATGGTTTCCGTTTAATGACTCAAGAGTGCGTTGCACTAGGATCTTCAGACTTTACATGGAGGTTGGTCATTAACAGTAATTGAGGTTAGCAGGTCAAAGGTTAAGGGTTTGTGACCTTTACTATTTCTGATTAATGGGCTGCCACGGGGGCATACGTGTTTTACAAACATTTCCTGTTTGCATATTAGAATGAAAAAAAACTTTATGAAACATATTTTAAAGTTTAGCTAGTTGATATTACTAAATCATGCACTACATACTTAATTCAATTTAATTAACGTAACTTACCATGTACTAGAGTATTGTCGATGTGAGTATATGTTTAAAGTTTGAAGTTGATTCTTATAATGGTTTGCAAGTTATTAAGGAAAAAACATGAAGAAATGTCGACGGACGGACAGACGCACAGACAGGCCGACGAGGTGATTACTATAGGGCACCGTCAAAATGACTGACCGCCATGTGATGAGGTGCGTTGCTTCTTTATATATTTACAGAAATCTTTGAAAACTTTCTTTTCAGAGACTAATGTTCCGATTTCAATTTTTTTAGCACACATGGTTCTTTGGTGACCCTCCACTAAATACAAAATTTAGGGCCTCAATTAAACAGCTGTAACTTCCTTAGAAAGCATGATATTAACAAAATTTCTTTTGCATTTGCTTCATTATGATTACTTTTTTAGATAATAAAAAATCTCAAAATCAAATGTCTTGTCAAAATAGCAGGTTTTCATGGAGACTGGCTCCTATATTGAAAAGCTTAAACATCCTGTTTTGATTACTACAAACACATAAGTATTAGGGAGTGGGTCACATTTTCCGTATATGGTCAGCCTTTTTTTATTAAAGTCAGGTTTCAAAATAGATTCGCTCAAACATTGCTTGGGTGACTCTCTACCGAATTCCTTAAAACAATTAAGGTTTGTCGAAAGACAGTGTCGCTAGGGGATAGATTACACTTTTTCGTAGTGGTTGTAATATACACTTTGACACTGGACATTGTCCTCGCCGAAACTGAACAACTGATAGAAAAGAAATGTTACAGGAGTTGTTCCTCGGTTAAATCGTTTACAATTCAAACGCATTAAAAGTTAAATACACATACAAGTCAATGTATTTGCCCTCTCAAAGAAACAAATGTCGTGACAATTCAATACAGTATAACCTGGTTTATCCGGAACATGTCTTAACCGGTATGGCTTGTCGGTCCCGGCAGCACTCCATTGTATTTCTATAAGATGGACCCTTTAGTCCAAGAGCTGAGGGCCATTTATTTACAATTCTTGTCCAAATCTATAACTGTTATGAATTGAAAGCATATAGTGTCCAATTTGCGAAAATCCATTTCTTACAAAAATCTGCTGTCACAACGCTGAGAAATCCAAGATGGCCGCCAAGATGGCCGCCAAATTGTCAAATTTCACTCCTGTGACATAATATACATACTATAAGTACCAATTCTGTCTTATAACATGTTTTATGTGTTACTTTTGTAGGCAACATGTTGAAATACATAAATCAAGCTCAAATCACGATGCTTTTAAATTGAATATTTGAAAATCATGCTTTTATGACGAAAAAATGACTAAAAATCGGTAAAATATGTCATATCGTTTACTATAGTTAATATACTTGTTATATTTTTGGTCAAATAACTATCCCAAATAGTTCTCATTGTAGTTATACAGATCTTACAACATCACATTTACTCTACTGTGGTGTGGTGGTGAGATTTTGAAGCATAATTTGTATTAAGGAGGGTGGGGTAAAAATTTTATCCCAAAAATGAAATTTAGTTTGCCATTCAAAAATTGTTATTTTGAATGGGACATTTTATTTGCGTAATATAACTGTAATATTAATATTATTTTGTGTCTTTATGCATGTTTTATTTCAATTGTACTACATTGAAATATTGCTTCCAAGTACAGTATAAGAATGGGGGAAAATCACCGCTGACAATGACGAAATATGGACTACATCAGATTATTAGAATTTGTCCATGAATGTCCCTTTGCCAAAAATGGTTTCAAAAAAGTTTTGCAAGGCAAGAATCATCGCTTTGCTAGCTTAATTAATTCATTATCATTTAATCAAGTTTAGATTAATTGCTTGAGAGACCATGCATGTGCCTTCCAGAAATCCAAGATGGCCACCGAAATGGTCAAAGGTCAAGTAAGAAGAGTTTAACATACTTCATTGGCCAACAACATTTTTGTTAATAGACTTACGAATACTAAATAAGTTTTGATGTGTCAATGACACAAGTACATGTATATGTATCTACAATATGCAGAATGATGACTTTATCCAGCTTGGTTAAATGCTACGGTCATTGTTATGGGGTAAGGCTACGGTCATTGTTATGGCCAACGTGTCAAATTTTTTAGAAATACATGTAATGGGTTCTTGTTTTTAATGCAATTTAAAATAACATACATGTATCTTGATTCTTATTTTTATATAAAGTGCACTTCTTAATTAATACGATTGTTTTCTGTATAGATTAGGAGATAATTCCAACATGGCATGAGAAATGGCTGTGCCAAGCAGTGTTAGGCACGCCTTGATCAAGAAAAGGCTGTATGCGGCAACTGTTGGTGATACCTAGTGGGACCAGAAATAGGTGACTAAGCAGTGTTAGGTAGAGCCCATAGAGCCTGAGTAGGCTTTACCGTTTTAATGGTTAAAAAGGGCGGAGCTAGCGAAGCGAGTCTTTTTTAGTCATTTAAAACTTACTTATATGTTCTAACTTAAAAGGTATACTACTCAAACTTTTATAAGGCTACATGTATATTATATTAATCACTATATCGACACCTCATACCTGATGGCACCTATCGCAACGAGAGTATGTGAGTACGGGAGTAACTTTCCCTTTGGATTCTGAACATCAGATAGTGGACATACTAGTGTACCATTCTAGTCTTTGTTATAGCACGGAGAATTTGACGTGATCCTAACCTTTATGCATTAATATATTCCAAGGTTCTTGCGTTGAATAAATCAATTTCCGCAGTCAAATCGTGCTATATTGGTCCTTTAGAATTGCGTTTGTGTTACACATCGGGCGTGTCTTCGTGATATTACCAGCTTATGAAAACATACGACCGGGGTAACAAATATAGACAAGATATCAGCTGTTAAATCATGTTTATGGAAGGTCGATGCTCACACCAAATTCTCCTTAATATATAACATAACTGTCCCAATACATTAGCTTGAAATTCTATAGAATTAGCACTCCGTAGCTCAATGGTTAGCGCGCTTGCCCTCTAATCTGGCGACCCGGGTTCAAGGCACACATATATATGCCTGCCATATTTCAGCATAAAGCTGACTGGCAAATAAAGGCTATGCTCGGCATTTACTATCACTTAAATTGCCTGAAATTTGTTTCCATGCGATGAAAATGAATTGCGAAACAAACCGAATACCTCACAGATGTTTCGATTTAAGTTTGTTGAAGTTACAGTTTGATCATGTGTGAATTACATAATTCACAAAGCATTTTGGAAGGAAACTCTGCGATATATTCAAAAGGAAAAATACAAAGTGCCAAGTATCAAGAGTGATTTAAATTGCTTATAAGCCATGAAGCAACCACTAGTGGCTTTCTAGCTATTACATAAATACTTTGTTAGGTAGGAAAATTACGTTATACAAAAATTTTAGCCCATTCTGTGAGGCAGCACATTTAAAGTATGTTTTGGTTTTTGTTATATTGATGATACAGATGAATATAACGTGTGAACAAGTATCAAAAGAGTGTCAATGTCAGTGCAATTAAACGAACAATATGTTACTAAACATTTTTTCTTCAAGTGTGAACAATGTCCTTTATTAAACACAGAAATTGAAAGCCATGTGTCATGAATAGTCTAAGACATCAATAAGCGGGGGCTGACTGTGAATTATAAAGAACATTAGTATAACGAAACTAATAGAACTCCCACAGTTTTCCATAAATACAAATAATTGAGATTGTTCTCTCAAATCAGTATGATAATTCGTTTGATTTATAGGCCTACAGTTTTTCATTATTAGTCTATATGATATGAGCCAGGCTCTTCGATTTTCGCCCTTATCGCAAGTGACGTCATTTTCCGTAAAATGACGTCAAAGCTCAGGTAAATGCGGAAGTAAGCAAATTCATGCTGTCGCTGCATTTGCCAGGTAAACACGAACAATAACTGTCATGATAAACTGATTTAATTCAATGACATCATAGGTTTATTCAATGGCAGAAATTACGTGGGTATTTTGGTTGGCAATTTTGTATTTTTGTTCAAAATCAACTGCCATGTTGCGCTATATTTTAGAAATAAATACGGTTCAATTTCGCAGATCCGTTTCGAGATTTCGGGAAGCCAAAATATTTAATTCTATCCAAATGTTAGCCTAAGGAGTCATTCTCAATTTCTGCAGCAAGTGTTGATTAAATATATCCTGTAAATTACTATTTTATTCACCAAAGAGAAGTGTAAACAACTGTTTACATTCTTAACACTGGCTCGAGTTCAGCAATGACACACCGAGTCAACAGGTGAAAATTAAATACACCGCTGTATAAAGCAGCACAAAATACTTTCCAAGCCACAGGTGCAAGACACAAAATCAAATTTGGCTATATAGGCCTATTAGTATGTATAAGAGAGAAAAGGTACACAATGAAGAGCAAAACATCATGCTGAACTAACAAAACACTGCTGCAAGAAACGACCAGGTCACACTTGTCTCTTTGTGGTCGCCTCACGGAAGCATTTATCTAACAGAAAACACTTTTTATTTCATGGAAATCGATCAAATAGCAAAATAAATATGAAAAGTTTCCCCAAAAACACCTCCCAAATGGTCTATGTAGATTCCGACGTCCAAGCCCATTTGAATAATAAACGGGTACCCTGGCCGATTCCTACGAAATAAACGAAAAACGGCTAGAACGTTCACATACTTTCGATAAACGAACTGTATTCCTGTCAATCTGTGAAGTAAAATCTCACTGACAGCCCGCTACAATCACACACCATCTGATTGAATTATATAATCGGTTGAATTAACCAATATAAATATTTTCTCTACTTTTTAGACCAATCGTAGGGCTCGATTTTCGTCTTCTGCTCTATTGAAACAAAACTTTCACCACATAGCAATTTTTAAAATACTCACAGGCGCTTCGTATCGTTTCGTTCCCTTATGCTATTAAGAAAACGTTTGATTGCTAAACTGGAGCCTATACTTTAAAGACAACTGGCAGGGACTAAGATATTCGTTCGCATACACATGGAATTATCTTAATATAACTGGCAATGAACATTAATGATTAAGAATTACATTATAAGTTCGTCATTAAGTTCCCTCCCTTTCTATAAGTTTCTATATATATCAATACTGAACCAAAAAATAGTTATGGCAATTGAAAGATGTATCTTTATCTATATATCTGTATTATCTCATTTATTTTACAAACTTACATAATGTTTTCTTTATTGTTTTGCTATAATAAAACGTTGTTGATGATGCTTTTGAAGGTAATCGGTGAACCGGTACATGGGTCCGTTGGGGCTTGTCACGTATCTATACACTTAAAATATTTTAACATAACGCTGATAAGGATTTTCCGCTTTCGTTAGTGAATGAAGAAGTTTTTACTTTGTTATATTGCATAATACACGCATTTGACTAATGATTAACTAATGCGTGTTACAGGATAAACGCGGCGTTTGGTTTTTGTCCTTATTACGCGTATAACAGTTTGGTTTGAGATATTGCTCCGTCAATTAACCTGGGATTTTTAAAAAAACGGACTTTAATTTCTTGAATCTGGCGATTTAATAAATACATTTATAGAACATTATAACAGGTATATATTTTTTTTATTAATTAGTTCTACATTAATGTACATGTATATATGTATGATCATTGATTTAAAATAAATGTTTAATACATTTTAGAATTACGGAAAAGGCGTCGTGACTACTAATAAATTTGCTTTTTGCCAGCATTTGATAATTGCATTTAAAAAACGCAGGTTAATACATTTATAGTCCATGGGAATTCTCACTAATCCGCAATAATATAACAACGCTGTCGGTAAAATCCAAACAAGAAAAATGGATACATTTTAGGAGACGAACGGTGCGAATCCCTATTTCATGTAGCAAAAAGAAGGGAAATCTTGCACCGATCTCCCAAAGCATCTCAATTTGAGCTAACTCTCATCTCAAATATTGCCATGTGTCATAGGTGACTGGACTCAAAATTGGCACCACTAATGATACATTATTCCAAGTTTATTGAAGTGAAATTTCAAGAGCTTGAATTAATAAATTATCTCAAATTTATACTCTAAAATTAGCAAAATTTCAATTTGAGTTGAACTTCCTACTTGAGATGCTACGGGAGATCGGGGCCAGGTGTTATGATCGAATGAGTTAGGACTACATTCCGACCGTTCTGTGGAGGTGAATGGTAATGAGTGGTAAAGTAAAAGATTGCTTAATGACACCCACACACCTCATACATTATACGCGGTATATGTCGCTCAACGCATTGATGTTTCAATGATAACTTATGTCATGTAGATTAGTTCAGCCTCGGGCTCTAGTTTTCAAAAATAATATTATGGAGCCATATAACTGCCACCACATAAATATTAATTTTCATGAAATATTTCGTGAAATTAACGAGGGATTTCATGAAAACACAAAAATATTATGAATGCAAGATAAATATCTTAACGTGAAAAATTGCCAGTTACTGCTTTGATCTGCCACAACATTCCTGTTAGTTTTTTAAGAAACAAACTAACTTTTCATGAAATTGTATTATTTTTCACGGAGTCAGTTTTACGTTTCGCGAAACTTGTCACGAAAGTCGATTATTTTCACCAAAACATCTTTTCGTTTTGCGAAACTTTTTTATGCTTTCATGAAAAACTTATTTAGTTTCTTGAAATGATCATCTTAATGTGATGTCAGTTCAGAGCACTAACAAGCAGAATTTCGTGTTAAGATAATTTATCTGTCTTCAAGATTATTGTATTTTTTCATGAAATATCCCATAATATTTACGAAAGTTTTCATGAAATCTTAAAGTTATGTGGTGGCAGTTATATGGCCCCATATAATATATATAAATTTACATAATTTATATAACTGATGCCCCGGTTTATATATAGAGAAGTGCAGTTCTGTATGTTCAGTATATTAAAGTATATTCTTCGGCTGGGTTGTATATTTTTTAAAAGTTTTTCTCTTTTGTTTTATGTGGGGTCAACGTCGTTACTAAAAACTTGTTCAGTCACATAAATATACTAGTATTCTTCGGCCATGGTGTGTATTTTTTAATTTCTTCTCTTTAGTTATATTCGGGGTTTATGTTTCTAAACACTTTTTTCAGTTACATCTATATATGATGGCCGATTCACCTTACCAGTTTTCCTGGACAGTTTTCCATAAACTGTACTAACATACACTTCCACAAGAAACCCACAACTTTTCTACAACTTTTTTTTCCAATTAAAGATGATTCAGGGGCATCTTTACGAACGTTTTCCCTTCTAAATTGCTACGCAATTGTTTATTCATTACTTTAGGAATAATGAACATGTACCTGTGTTTTATCGTAGATTCTAACATGATCTGCGGATTAATCGATATAAACATAGAGCAGACCAAGCCATGTATTATTACCGCAATAAAACATGGTATCAAATTGGCAGTTACTATTTACGCCCCGTATCACGTGAAATATTTATGAATGAATGAACGTAAACTTTATAGTAAAATCTTCAACGGACCACGAGTTGCACGAGTATCCAGTGTTACAGCTATTACGCATCTATTTTTAGAAACTCAAATGTACTCTCGAAATTAAGATTCATAAAAACTTCTGATAATCAATTCATTTATATTTTTCATTTCATGAAATAGATACACTTTACTCGTGTTATTAAAATTGTTTCAATGTTTAAAATGTGTTGTTTCCTTCAGAAAATTACAAAGGTCGTTTTCATTAACGAGGGAGGTAATTGTACCAGCTAATAAGCCACTCAATTTCAGCGTGGAATTATGTTAAATGTCAAATGGGTGAAAATGGAATGCGCGCAGTTAAATAGCGCGGGATATTATCGTATTTAGAATCGAAATAAAAACTCTGTTCTTGTATTTTGTCGGTGAATAAAACACGGGCACTCGTTCGGATGCGGAAAATTAAATCACTCGTGATACGCACTCGTGATTTAATTTTTCCGCATCCGAACTCCTGCCCATGTTTTATTCACCGACAAAATACGCGAACAGATTTCTATTTCTTAAATAAAGCACAGCCATGAGTTCAGATGCGTAGTAATTAAACCACATGTGTGTAGCACGAGTGATTTTAATGTGCGTGTCCGAACAAGTGACTGCGCTTTATTAACGATAAAACCACGGCGTTTAAATTTAATTAACGTGCGTGATAAAACCCATGTACATATTCATTATTTCGATTAGAATATATGGCCAATGTTACGCATTTGATAACATATAAATACATATAACCACTACACTATTTTCTTTCTCGGGACGTTTTAAGTTATTTGGTCGTAGCTGTGCTTTATCAGGAAAATCACGGACATCTCGGGTTCCTCTATGTTTAAATAGGTGAAATTAACCACTGCTTGTGTTAGAATAGTATATATGCACTCTTACAAAAACATTGCATAGAGCGTATGGATCTTTAATTAATGTAAAAGCTAACTTAGCGGTAGTTTGTACTAGTTTATTTTAATATGGAGCCATATAACTGCCACCACTAGATTTCATGAAAACTTTCGTAAAAATTATGGGATATTTCATGAAAATATATAATTATCATGAAGACAGATAAATTATCTTAACACGAAATTCTGCTTGTTAGTGCGCTGAACTGACACTACATAAAGATGATGCTTTCACGAAACTAAATAAGTTTTTCATGAAAGCATAAAAATGTTTCTCAAAACGTAAATATGTTTTGGTGAAAATAATCGACTTTCATGAAAAGTTTCGCGAAACGTAAAAATGTCTTCGTGAAAAATAATAAACTTTCGTGAAAAGTTAGTTGGTTACTTAAAAATTATAACAGGAATGTTGTGGCAGATCGAAGCATCAACTGAATGCAAGATAAATATCTTAACGTGAAAAATTGCCAGTTACTGCTTTGATCTGCCACAACATTCCTGTTTAGTTTATTAAAGAAACCAACTAACTAGATGTATTTGTATGTCAAATTTTGTATATTTTTGGGTAATAAAATATGTTTAAACTAAAAACCAACTAACTTTTCACGAAAGTGTACATTTACATAAAACATCATGAGAACTTCTTATCTGAGAAGATTGAGCGTAAATGTTCAGTCCTAACACGCATGTTTAATTAACATGCGTGGTCCTAAATATTATTTAATGTTTATTTCTTATTAATTCATAATATATAAAGAATATACATGTACAATATATATGGATGAGGCTGACCTTATTTATTGAATCTAATAATACTGGAATGCGTCAAGCAGGATCAAACATTTTCATTAGAGCAGGCTATAGACAAGTCAGCGATAAGATTGGTTGATTCAGCACTTTCATTGCATACTATTAGGTTATTTATTCGCATATCGTAAATGCCTCTTTAAAATGTCAAACATTTGTGTCCATAATTAGATCCGTTATCGATACTTATAAAATATTACGTGTTTAATGTAAAATACTTCTAACCCCGACATTGACCATGTCCTGCTATTGTCAAAAGAAAACACCTTTATTATCTATTACCAGTATCACTAAAGCCGCCTAGAGCATTGGATAAATATTCATTCTAATACTTATGGTTTCACCTTTTGATTGGGTAGCGAACTTGTAGTGATATAATCTTTGTCTAATCTAATTCTTATCAAAGTACATTCTTACAATACACATGTACATTTGTACATTACATAATCTGACAATATTGAAGGTCTTATATAAAAATCTTAACATGTTATCTGATTGGTTTAAAATAGTTTTATAACTTCAGATTTGTTTTATGTAATTTTAAAAAGTTGACATTAGGGACTTGAAATTTGTTTGCGCTCGTAGTTGGATTTACACTCGAAGTTGGATTTACACATAATAAAACCATTACAATTACACTGCCCGCCAAAATACCTTAATTTTTGTTTGTTCACTGATTTGTCCGACTTGCGAGAAATAACGTAGCACATTTTTTTCAGTTATTGTTATATATATATATATATATATATATATATATATATATATATATATATATATATACTCTTTATTTCCACCGTTAAGTGATTTGCATATAATATATGAACATATATACAGTTACAAGTAATATAAACAATGTCAAACAAGTAATATAAACAATTGTCAAACAAGTAATATAAACAATTGTCAAACAAGTAGTATAAGCAATGTCAATTACAATCAATAAGTGGTACAGGAGTTATTAGTTAGACGGTATAAAGTGGGATAGATTTTGCAGTAAACAATGTAAATAATTTCAAGAGTTTATGATCATGTCAGGAGACATTCAATACATGCACAGTAACATATATTTTTATGCTGACAAAGAAAAGTACACACATGTATGTATTTCATTTGCTCTTCAACTCCGATTGTAAAAGCGGGCAACACATTAACTGTAAAGAGGCAGCGAAAGAAGAATTCACTGTCAGCTCGGTTGAGAAAGTCTGATAGCTGATCGCTTATATCACGGCCTATCTTCATTATAAACATTTGTCTTTGTTGTAATGTTGAATTGCATTCCACAATGACGTGTTTGTTTATGTCGATTGTTATTTCATTGCAGCGTTTGCATTGCACGTGTCTGTGAAAGTCACGCTGTAGGAGTATCCGTACAGACGATATCGCGTGTATGATTTGCTCACGAGTTTGGGAGTAGGTCCATAAAATGGAAGGGGCTATGGAGTCGTGAATAGATTTAAATCTTTGAAATTCATTTTCAATATTTGTTCGATCTGTCCATAAGTCCGATTGAATTCGTTGCGTACTCTTTGTAACAATATTTCTCCACCTTTCCTTTGATGGGAATTTTGATATTCTTAAGTATTCTATTAAAAAGCGTAATAATTTGTATTTAGTCATAATTCTGCAAATATCCGGAATAAAACCGCACTGATTTCGGAAGCCTTTTAAGGCGTATAAGTTTACACGATAGTTGAACAACTGTTTGCTTATTGTATCAGTTGGCATACTGCAAAGTTTTTGTAGAAAACAAAGTTTTCTTATGTCGATTTCAGCTGCGGCCGGGTACCATCCTAACATACTTAATGCCATATCCGTCCTTGAGAATCGGGGTAAATGCTGTATTGTCTTCGCACATAATCGATACAGTTTTTCTATATTTATGATGTCGGCATTGTTCATGTTGTTCCATAACTCCGACCCATATAGAGCTGATGGTATTGTTATTTTCTTCACCAAAGACGAGAGTACTAAGGGATGGATGTCTCCTGAGTTATCTTCCATGTTGAGAAGAGAGAATAACGATGCCCAGCTCTTTCGAATACGAGATTCAATAGTATCCGTACAATTAAATTTTCTATTTAAAACAATTCCAACGTGGGTTACATTTTCACTTGATTTGATAGTGGATTCATTGAATTTTGCTTCAAACTGCAGAGGTTGTTTACTTCCGAATTTCAGGACTTTACACTTTTCATTGTTGAACTCATAACCCCATTTGTTTGCGTATTGTGATACAATTTTTAGTTGACTCTCAAGCGACGTTAGGTTCGGACTCAGAAGGGTGAGGTCATCTGCCAGGGTTGGGTTACCACATTTTATGCTTCCGACAGTGACTCCATGATCGGTGTTCTGTAGTTGGTCTAATAGTTCATCAATAAATAGTAAGTAGCACCAAGTGGAGAGTACCCCTCCTTGTCGTACACTCTGTAGCACCAGAAACGCACTCGACTTCACACCGTTTACCATCACGCAGCTTTGAATGTTGTCGTACGAATTAATCATTAATCATAGGAACTTACCACGCAAGCCCATCTGTTTCATTTTAACAAAAATAGCACTGTGTCTCACATTGTCAAATGCTCCTGCTGTGTCAAGAAATGCTGCATATGTGGGTGACTGCAGATCAAGATTACTGGACACTGTTTCTTGTAGGTAAAATGATGCCGTTATGGGGCCAAGGAATTTCTGGTATGCGTTTTGTTGGACATTGGGAAATTGTTTATTTTCATATTTGCACCATTCATTTAACCTTTTATGTACAATTTTTTCAAACAGTAGCATACAGGTAGCAGTGTGACCGGTCGATAGCTACTCGGTGTCATTTTAGGCTTGCCGTCTTTATATATTGGTATGACTATTCCTGTTTTGCAACCACTAGGCACATATGAGCACTTTACCATCATGTTAAATAGAATGACGATGTATTTGTTAAGTGTTTCGCCTCCATATTTCAGGTGTTCGGTTGTTATTTTATCAGTACCAGGGGCTTTCCTGTTATTCATTTCCTTTAGACAAAACTCAAATTCTGCCACAGTTATGTCCCTTGTTAAAATGATATTTTCTGAGAAATCATCGGAGTCTATAAACTCTCGCACAGTGTTTTCAGTAGACTTGAGAAAGTTCAAATCGAAATTTGGTTTTACTTTAGGTGAGAACACATTTTCATAGTAATTGCGAAAAATGTTTGGAATGGTGTTTGGATCACGTTCAACATTCTCTCCGTCACGTATTTCATTTATTACGGTAGACTTACGATTCCGCTTTTTCTTGACTAGAGTCCAGAATAACCTCATGTCGCATTCGGCGACATTATTTAGTTCATCATAGTATTTCCTATTGACATTATCAATTGCCGATTTTTGGGCATTAATAAATTTTCGTTTAGCGGTTTTATAGGATACATAGAATGCGTTGTTCACACTGCGAGGACGACCATTCTGTATCCATTTCACTCGTTCTTGCTTTTGTCGTTTATGTGCCGCTTTCACTGCCAAGTTCCAATACGGCTTTGTATGCTTATTATACGTGCTTTTCGGAAGCGTTTGTTCAGAGCAATGAATTATACATGACATTATAAAGTCCTACTGATGCTGACGTTACACTCAAACTTGTCGGATCAATTTGTGTTAGTTCATTATGTAACAGCAAAGAATAAGCATGTATATATTGTTGTGAACATTTGTTCCACGCAACATGAAAAGTGTCAATAGTGGAGTACATCGTAAGAGGCACATTCACTTTAGTAACAATAGGTAAATGATCTGAAACCTTACAACATTCATCATCAATGACAGTACTACATGATATCAAGCCGTGGTCAGAGTCACAAATAATAACATAGTCCATAGATTTCCTGGTAGGGCGAAATGTGTACGGAGTTCCATTGCTTTTAACCATCGTTAACGAATTGTTTGCTAGGAATTGGTTAAAAACATTGAATCTCCTGTCATAAGAATGCATGCATAAATCAGTATTGATATCACCACAAGTGATTATAAGACCATCTTGAGAATAATTGTCATACAAGGCCTGTAATTTATCAATACATTCTGTATAATAGTCAAACGTGTAATTGACGGATGGCATGTATATGCAAAATATATAAATAGGTGTACAATGTTTCTGCATCATTTTTATACCAACAATTCTATCAAAGTTTATGTTAGATATTTCACTGAGTGTGAAATCTAGCTGTTTCTTATACATAATACTCACACCTCCTTTGCCCCAGCGATCGTCCACTTTCTCACAGACAGTACATGCACGATATCCTGTGTGGATTGAGTTCAAGAAAGTAGCACTTTGAGGTTTTAGTTTATGTTCGGTCACACAAGCGATGTCAATATCATAGTTGTCTAATAAAAAACTGAGAGATCCTGCCGATGACATAACGCCGCGGACATTCCAAGTCAAAATATTGCACTGAGCGGTTTTATATGATGATGTAGTGTTTGTAATGTTTATGTAAGTATTAACAACACATAGATGTAGCAAGATAATGAAATATAGATATATGTTTGATAAATTATACATCATAGGAATTAATCGACTTGTTGTCGATCGTCATTTGTATCCTGATTTTCGTTCAATTTTGATTTCCAACTTGCTTCTGAGTACCAGCGTCTACAGTACACACGACGCGGCCAGAAGTGTCGGTTCTCAATTATGTCACAATCGGATTGATAGATGGTCAACTTTGCTGCTAAACTTCCACGTTTGGTGTCAATGAGTTTTATTGAAGCAGGTTCTACATGTTTAGATTTTAAGAATTCAATAATGCCTGCGCGGTTTGAGTAAGTAGCTATACCACCGACATAATATCGCCTTGTTCGTCGTGAACGTACACTTTGGAATACAGGTTCGTCTGTATCTTTTTGTTGGTTATGGTAAGCGTCTTCGTGGTGAGAACCGAAATAAGGTTCATTCTGATCGAATTCACCATCCGCGAGTGGCTGATTACTTCGTTCTCGGTCAACTTGAGCGGGTTGATAATGTCTCTCTATTTGAGACTGGCTTTTATGATCCGGATGTTGGTGCGTTCCAATATCCTGACTAATGTTTAGACAATCTATGAGATTGCTGTTTCGGATACTTTGATTATCTCGATGTTGATGATTTCGGCCGATGTAATGGTGTGGATTCATATCATTGTATCCCTGTACATTTATTGTTTGTACATTGCGTGTAGATGCAACAGCATTAGTGTCAATTTGCACATTGTTTATAGTATCCGGGGCTTTGAGTTTGGTTAAAGTCGAGCCACTGGCACTTGTCATGTTGTCCGACACATTCATTTGTAGAGCCTCTGAGTAAGTTTGCAATGAGCTGGGTGTAATGTTCGTGGTTCCTGTATTACATGCCGGCACGTTCGTTTGATCTACATTCTGCTTTCCCTTTATTAATGGGGTAGAAGATAGGGTGATGACGTCATCCATGAGCGGTTGTCGGTTGGTACTGGGAGACTTAATCGTACATGCGTTTTCGTTATTTGGTGTTGAGCGTTGGACTGAGTGCGTCACTGTCATATTTTCACATTTTAGTTTAATATCTCGAATGTCAATTTGCATTTGCTTGATTTTCTCGTTTTCAATCGATCTAAGGCGTCTATCTTCCACATGCGCGTCAGAGATGGACAAGTTCGTAAGCTGATGTCCTCGACTAAGCGTTGAAATGGTCACCTTCAGTCTCTCGTTTTCACTTTTAAGCTTCACGACATCTTCTGATAAAAGCTGCATCGTCGATTTCAATTCGGCAATTTCTTCTTGTAATGTAGGACTTATAAATGTAATTTGTGACATTTGTAAGTCATCGTTAGTCTCAGATTTTGCAGTCATCGTTCGACGTTTCACAAACATATCTGTAAGTACTTTAGGATCACCATTGTTTATAAAGTCTTGGAGTGCATAACAGTCCTTTGCGAAGCGTTCCGAACTATCTTCAGCCTTTGTTGTCCGTCTGTGAATAAGTGATCCTGAAATATATTATATTCGATACTGTCCATTTTATATTATTCGATACTGTCCATTTTATATCTAAAAATGCTTGGTTATCACAAAAATCCGCGCTCCGCGTAATGTAAAAAAACGTCAATTGACGCAAAGTTTAGTGGTTCAAGTTTTGTGCGTTACGTTGTATATAGGGATAGTTTCAACATTTACTACTCATCTGTCAAAAGAGCGAAGCAAAATATCTTTTGAAAATATTGATTGGTAACCTAGGTGCAAACGATAAATTTTATTTGTCCCGCTTGAAAGGTAACTTTGTCATTTAAAGATTGGAAAGTTCCGCCTTATTGATCATATGGTTATTTTGATTAAAACATCTTCATCTTCACTTCTATCTCTTTTTTGACTCATTTAGTAACTGTAGTTTCAGAAAATATTATAATTGTGTCGATCTTATAAGCAGGTATCCAACGATAGTAAATAAATTAACCGAGTCTTATTTTGCAACAGTATACATTATTTTTGGTGGGCATTGTATTTTGAATCATGCGGAAAGTTTTGCAATTTTAAGGAATCACTGAAAATAACCTATGGTCCGTAAATTAAGACATACTCACTATATGGCAGCTTTTTTACCTAGGTTTTAATAGTGAAACGTTATTTATACATCCTAAAAATTGAGTTTAATGTTTTTATTTCAATATTTTAAGAAATATAGTTAGCAGGCGAAAAACTGGATTTGTAAAAAGTCACTTCCCTTCATTATTATGCTGTGCATTCATGCGTCAATTGGTCGACATTGAAAGCCTAGGTCCCACTGAGCATTTTTGGCTCGGGTTGTACGATGGAAATTTACGAGCTTCGGAAGGCGTCGGGAAGAGTTTTCTCGTGGCAGTTAGAACTTTTGGGTGCGTCGTGGACAGGTCCTGCAAAAGCATCGGGTGTGGGCAGGGAAACCGAATGGTCACGCTCTAATGGGTGTCTCAATTGAACGCAAGAAAAACTACACACAACTTTTTGTTAAGTTTTCAATTTGTTTAAGGTCGACTGAGTACGGTGAGTCGTTAGGGCCATCGCTGCATAGCTATAAAAAGTCGTTAGAACGATACAAAATAACGATAGTACGATAGTGAAAACGCGAAATAATATCGCCTTTTCACTATCGTACTTTCGGTTTTTGTCGCGTTTTCATTATCACGTACTATCGTGTTATCACTATCGTAGTATCGACTTATTACTGTCGTACTACCGTTGTTTGGTGTTTCGACATACTTCTAAGCAGCGATGGCCCTTACGGAACACCGTAACTGAGTCAGGCGTCAACTTCCGACTTGGAGGGAGTTTTGCTTAGTTAAAGTCAAACAAACAGCAGCATTGACGTGATCTTCTTATCAATTGTTAAGTAGTATGAGTAGTATGTTCTATTGTGTTGAAGTTTGCCACCTTCCGCGTCCTTACTTAGCACGTGATTTACTTAATTGTTTGAACGTACACTGAGCGGCTTTAAAAACGCAACACTTGCGCGTACATAGCTTATATGTATGCATATATGTATTTACTCATAACTCGGCCAATATGCATTACATTTTGCTGAAATTTGCAGCATTTGTAGCTAAGATATATGGCATTACAATCCATTTCATTCCATGACAATCTGATAAGACCCTTTACAGCCACAATTAAAGAATGATGTCATAAACAAAAGTAAAATTGGTAGTATTTTTCGGTAAATCTGAAACATTGCTATCAAGCGTTTTTGAAACTTCACGACGACTATGTTGCGGAGTGGTAAATCGTCTGATTTTGTGTTTTTCGAATTTGACGATTGATTGACTATTCAAATTGACCTTACATAAAATAATAATTGCATCATACATTTTTGTACAATCAATTCTTCTTACGTGTTTCGTTTATCCATTTCATGGTTCAATGCACCATCGTAGCGAATTTAGATGGACAGAACATCGAGTTACAATCCATTGGTAGCCAATAACACGCACCTAAAATTTCGTTGAGAAATATTAATAAATAAAAACGTTATCTTGATTTTCATTAGTGTTGCGTTTTCAAAGCCGCTCAGTGTATGTATTACATGTATCATACACGTCATTAAGAGGTCTTACTTAAAAGCATTTAATCATTTTCCTGTATGAGTGTATGTATGCTTCCGCGCGCTCTTTAAAGGTGCTGCCTCACAGACTGGGCTACATTTTTTGTATATAGTGATTTCCCAACCTAACCAAGTATTGATGTAATAGAAAGCCACTGACGGTTGCTTTATGAAAGATTTGGAGCAAAATAGCAATTTTAACCACTCTCGATGTCGCCCACTGAGTATTTTCTTCTTGAAAAAAAGCGCTAAGTTACCTTCCAACATGCTTTGTGAATTAGGTAATGAACTCGTGATTCAACTGTAACATCAACAAACTACAATGTAAACACCAGTTAGGTATTTGGTTCGTTTTTCGATTCGTTTTCATCAAATGCAAACAAATTTCAGGCAATTTAAGTAATAATAGTGTTAATTTTATAGGGTATTATTACCCTATAGAAGGAAAAATACTAGATAACTACAAAATGTCGAAGTTTCTTAAGTTATTTAAGCTGTCTATATGGTTGTTTATGGGATATACAGGCAGCTATACCAAAATTACGCGAATATTTGATAATTTTATTTTTGCAATACACCAGTATGTGAGGCAGTCCCTTTAATGTATTGAAACGTGCCTACGTGAGCGTGCACACGTCGTCGATGATGTTTTGTTCCTTTTATATGTTAAAATGGATTAGACGCAGTATTAGTAGATCTAATTAGAATAAATTGTGAAAAAAAAAATTGCTTTTCGGTCGGAATAAAATAAGAGAATTACTGTATACTTTACCGGATAATCATGATAATAATAATTTTGAAAATGTAACACACAATGGACTAGCTATATTAGTAACAAAGCTTCCACATCATTCTATACAATGCCATTACCTAATTTTAATTTGATACTGTACCAAATATAGAAATTAAACAAAAACATAAGATATATAATTTTGAGAAATCGGATAGTATACAAAATGATTAAACACGGAACCGTTAATAGACTAAAGGAAATAACTTCGTGAATACCAGATTAAACAGAATGCAAATCGGCTTTGATATGACAAAAATAACTAATTCTTTATTCTCATACACAACTATTTAATATCATAAATATATAAATACAGCGAAATGTATAGACAGATCAGTAAGGTTGTTATGTCAGTCAATGGGACACAAAAGTGCACCCGAAACAATGACTCCCGGTCTTACTAGTCTTCAACTCTGCCAATTGGCCTAGTTGGTCACAAGTCGTGGGTCAGTCTCCACAGTCACTACACTTCCTCCCCCTTTATTTATTAGCACTTTCCATCATGCTGCGGTACATCTCTGCATGAATCCGGCATGCACTTCTGAGACCATTAAAAAAATAAAAGAGGCACAAGTTGGCCCGGCGTGGGACTGGAACCAATGACCGTCGTTATCACTAGTCCGTAGCCTCCGACAACTGAGCAAGCCGGGCGCTTGTCGTGAGTCATTCTCAACAGTCACTACACCAATGCACCGGAAATTTGGTGGTCAGCTTTTTAACCACGGTATATCACGCCCTGACTGCGTACTTGGATAAATGGTTAAATGTACAATTGGGTAGTTTTATGCTTTCAGACATGTTTCGACAAGTGTTGGTAGTTTGGGTACTGGTCACCACAGCTTCATGCGAGGAATGTCCAATAAACAACAAAGAATGTGTTTTTCATTTCGAGATTGAACATCGTCTAACCATGATGCATAACAAGGACCTGGTTTTTCCAGCCAACGGCAACATTTATAAATATGACGTAACCAATATAACGGATGCGGAACCAGTCAATGCTGACGAAGTTATAACGATGGATGGTTGGGAAACTCCGCGATTGGTAGCCGTAGTTAACAACCAGTTACCGGGACCAGATATAGTTGTTTATGAAGGTCAACGCGTTATTGTGTACGTGAAAAACTTGCTTCGGAGTGATGCAGTAACCATCCATTGGCATGGCTTACACCAGAAGGACACACCTTGGATGGATGGAGTACCATACGTAACTCAATGTCCAATACAACCTGCACAAACATTCAAATATGACTTTATTGCTAAGCCGAAGGGAACATTTTGGTGGCATTCACACGTTGGTTCACAAAGATCAATGGGTTTATTTGGTGCCTTTATTATTAAAGAAAGAACGGAAACCACGGTTGAAGACCACATTTTGCAAATACATGACTGGAATCACAACGACGATTCTGATGTGACTCATATGAAAATGTTGTCTGGTGATTATAAGGGTAGACAAAAATGGCCCCCGGCCCAGTCTCTGGACGGAAGCTTTTTTAGTTTATTCCGTATCCAGTCCGGATTGATAAATGGTCGAGGACGTTATTATGATCCTGACAACAACGGTACTGGCAACCAGGCGCCTTTAACTGTATTTAAAGTGACAGAGGGTAGAAAATATCGCTTCAGGGTAATTAGTACGGGAGCACTGTATCCGTTCCGTATTTCTGTTGACGGACACGCAATGACAGTAATAGCATCAGATGGACATGACCTCGAACCAATCGAAGCTGAGTCTTTCATCATTAACCCTGGAGAAAGGTACGATTTTGAATTAACTGCAGATCAAGCCATTGACAACTATTGGATCAGAGGCATAACAGTGGAGAAAAGTCACCCTCACGTAGCAGAAGCAATATTACGATACACCAGTGCTTCGATCGTAGAACCGTCTACAGTAAGACGTCCGTGTACTGCGAATAACAAATGCTTGGTATTGAATTGTCCATTCACATACTACCCGGAAGCCAATACTGTCTGCAAAACGTTCGATGAATTAAAATCTGCTGTGACGGACGATCCAGCTCCGTTATATTCCGTCGACAAATTCAAAGAATTTTTT
Source organism: Spisula solida (assembly GCA_947247005.1). Lineage (NCBI taxonomy): Eukaryota > Metazoa > Mollusca > Bivalvia > Venerida > Mactridae > Spisula > Spisula solida. The sequence goes on from OX365954.1 coordinate 27,848,199, forward strand.
CTCAATTTCGCTTTCCCTGGTATCACTTCATACCCAGCGTCCATAAACGGGCGTACATTCGACACTCCTGATGTAAATCCATTGTTTCAACCCAAGGAATGGAACTCTCCATGCCAAGCTCCAGAATGCGGCGACGATAGACATTGTAAATGCACGCATGCTATAAATATTGGCAACGGCGATACAGTACAGATGGTGTTTCTGAACATGGGGCGTGGCAAAGGTTGGTCTCACCCTGTTCACATGCATGGTCATTCGTTTTACGTTGTAAAAATGGGATACGGACAGTATAATGCAATGACCGGACAAATTGGCGAGGATAACGCTGATATCAGTTGCAGAGGTCATCCTGATCCAAAAGAAACATTCTGTAACGATGCTACATGGAGTAATCCGAATTGGCTCAATGGCGGTGTACCGGAAGTCGAGTTAGAGCGCCCTCCTCGGAAGGACACAATTATCGTTCCTACTGGTGGATATGTTGTGATTCGAATACGCGCAGATAACCCTGGCATATGGAACATGCATTGCCATGTAGAACTACACAACGTGGACGGAATGCAAATGTTGGTCAACGAGTCGTTCACAAACGTACCAGCCGCACCAAAAGGTTTCCCGTCGTGTCATTCCTATCCACCTTCCGATTACAGACTATCCCTTATTGGTAAGTTGTATTGTATATTCTGATACAATCACTAAGCCGCATTAATTCTCATATTGGTAACTAGATAAACCCAGCTGGTTCTGTTGCTTTGGAAATAGTCTAACGTTAGTAGTTTTTTTAATGCCGAGCATAGCCTTTATTTGCCAGTCAGCTTTCTGCTGAAATATGACAGGCATATATATGTGTGCTTCCATCCGAATTTGAACCCGGGTCGCCAGATAAGACGGCAAGTGCGCTAACCATTGAGCTACGGAGGCCACATTCAGTATATTGTTGTAAAAAAGATAATGAAAAATCGGACAGGGAAGGCAGCACTCAACAGAAACAATCGGGCACAGAATGCACAAAAAGGAACACACACAAAAGAAATAACACAAACCACACGCATACGTCACAATGCCAACGAGAAAGTGAAACAACTAGACAACTGCAAGTCCTAACTTCAGGTGTCAAAAACTCCTAAAAGGTTTCAGAATCACATTAAAATAATTAAATGGTATAACCATGCAGCTGCATAAATGGTATTTAAAGGTTGTCACCGAAAAGAATATATCTCTGATAATATAACTACTTATTTGCCTCGAAAACATACCCGTCACTTAGCTTTTACGAATGTCTGGGACAGTAGCTATCCATTAAATATTTAAAAATCGTATATGTGCTGGGGTCAAATACGAATTTTAAAAAGGAAAATAAGTAAATGGATAGGAGATGTTGAAGGCAAACTTGACTGTAAACGTATTTACATTACAGTATAGTTTATAACTGGATAGAAGACGTATAGCTCGCCGACATAAACAAATAATGATAACATAAATACTGCACGATTGACTAGCCGATGATTTTTAAGTTTAGTCTGAAAGAGAATATCTTTTAAAAGTCAGTATGCACACGATCGAACAAAAATGGACACCAGAAATGAATTTAATAGCCATTTATTATTTGTAAACAAAGGCTAGTGTTATCGTCGGCGGACTTATATTTTATAGCGGGTATCCCTTAAAGAGGTTTATTATTGAGCATATTACAATTCATAGCAATGATGATATTCTTATATTTCAGATGAAGAAGACGATAGTGTAGCTAACGAAATGGAAAAGGAGGGTCCCAAAGAAACAGAAATGGGTACGTCTTTTGATAAGTTCTAGAAACGCTTACTCTTCGCTCAGTTCGTAGAGCGGTATACTATAATATGGTACATGAAGTCCAGTTTATTTTATACCGCAAACTTAATAACACCCATGACCTTCTCAAGGGGAGAAAATGTATGTTACTTAAAGGAGATTATACGGTTATTACTTGATGATGCAATTTAAACTGACTGTCGTGTATATCCAAATTACTGTCGATAAATCAGCCATAACCCGGTTTAGTTATTAGGTTAAATATTATCTTTTTACATATTGTTTTGAGATCATGAAATTACTCTTGATAAATGGAAAAACAAAATGGTAATCATGAATCGGACAGGGAAATACGCACTTGGCTGAAACAACACAGCGTAAAAAGTAAAACATAAACAGCCAAATGAAAAGGATCAGTCGCAAAGACATGTTTCCATAATGCAACTTTCTTTCACACCAGCCCTGCGTTCAACAAAGAATCACGTGATGCACGTTTCGTACCTGTTTGCGTCACGAAATTTTGCGTTAAACGCAGGAAGGTTAGTTAAGAATAGTCGGAGTTAAAACCAACAACGAAAAATAACAAATCACAAGTACAATCATCAAAAGAAAAGACAACGAAAGAAAAGGAGCAACATAATTTTCTGTAATAGTATTTTTAAACAATGAAAAGGACATCATATGAATACAACGAAGGTTAACTGACTGGCTTCCGCTTTGGTATAGACAAATATTAACGTTTCACGATGTGCCCATCACCTAACATGTACAGCAACAGTATATACTGCATAAGAATTAGAAACATAAAACATGTATAAGCAGAACCCTATGGTAACACAGAAAGTATTCAGTTATATGTCACAAGTCTTAGCACCAAGAGAGTAAGACATTTAGGACACGAGATGACAATGTAATAGACAGGCATCAACACGTACTAACAGTTAATTATATTCGTTATATATTTGTATTTCTTCTTGATCATGTTCGGGCAATTTGGTTAGGTTTCCTTTATAGGCTTGTCATTTTGTATCGACATATTGAGGATTAAAGAAGTCACAAAGGAGCGCGTATTATCGCCTTAATATATAATATTGCTAGGCAAGAATTGAACAGTACATGCATTACTTGAGTGACCCAAAGGATGGCAATATTCGTTAATCTAGGAATAATATATGTCAAGTCATGAAAATAGTAGTCTTAGAAACTGATAAGTTAGTAATTAAACTTAATGCGGTGACTATAACTATGATTTCAAAATGTGTCATTTCCTAATTATTCTATTTTCAGAAAAAGACTTTTACATGAAGAAAGGTCACTATGTAGTGCTCCTGGTTCTACTTATGGCTGTTGTTTTCTTACAAATCTCACAACTCTTACAACTTCCGCGTCAAATCGGACGCTTAAGGATGTTTCTCCGACGTCATTGGTAAAAAATCGCTTTTTTCGCCGAATCTAATAAAAATCTCCAAAGATATGCTTTAACCTACTTTCCGTATTATGACGTTTTTAATTTTTCAAAATATCGCTTCGTTTCCTAGCAACGTGACGCTATGTACATAGGGCGTGAAATTGACGTTTTGAGCGTATATTTCTGTTCTATTAAGATGTACAATAATTTTCAAAACTCTATTTATTAGTCTTTCATCCTTTGAATACGTATATGTAAAATTTATAGCAGTTGCGACTAACAATTTCGCACCGAAAACGGTTTTATATCGAAAATTGACCTGTATTTTACTGCTTATTTGCGACACCCTACTCACTCCAGGACGCAATTTGGTCAACAAAAAGTGATTCAATCAACTAATGAAACATACCGTGGTTTTGCGGTAATTCTACAGAATAAGCACAAACAATAAAAAATGGGGGTGATCTCGCATTATTTTCGACAAAATGGAATTTTAATGAAAAACGGACATACGTTAAAGGCATAACGTCTAGCCGTCGCACGACGTTACGGGCTATTATTGTGGCAACGTCAGCGGCATGATCTTGTGGTGTATCCGGCGCATCGGCACATTGTTTCAATATATAAACAATATAAGAAAGCCTTATTGATGAGATCTTCAAAATACCCCTAAAATTGTATGAATATTAATAATTTCTAGTGATATACATGTACGTACATTTTCCCTTTAAATAAAGAGATATGAACTTGCTACTAGCACACACTGTATAAAACACTAACCACCTCTCAGAAAGAATATTGTGCTTTAACATTTTGGCTTACGACCTATATATTGTGTATGCACAGTAGGGGGTTCGGGGCAAAGTGTTACAGTCCCTGTGGTAAAATGTTTATTGTAATAAATACCGACAAACATACTTTGGTATGTAGTTATATTTTCAATAAATGGTCAAACGTAGTCCCAACATGTCTTCACAATGTGTTACATTTACGGACCATTTTAAACAGTTGAACTTGTTAATGCATATTCAATGCAAATTGATTAATTAAAGAACTTGCATTGTAAAAATTAAGTATGGTTTGTGTATACATTATTACATGTACTAGGACTGTATAAGTGTACATGTATGCATTCAATAGGCAATGTAACAATTATACATAATATATTTTCCCCCAACTCACTAAACAGCAACAACACAACAGCTCTACAATAAATCCCAAAGGTGGCCGAATCAAGTATCTTATGAACCAGTCATGGTAAAAAACCCGCAAATTCCCCCTGTCCTATACCTCACGGGTATAGTCAGAGCTGCATTTCCCCGCTATTTTGTCGCGAATCAAAAGCGTACCACACATACATCAGTGCGGGGACATCGAAAACGTAAAAACACAAGACAGTTCCCACTATCACCTGTCTTTCCCCTGGATTGGGATAGTAGTTTCTATTGACTGGTACATTATTGTAACGTCATGTTTGATGTGTAGGCCTACTCCAACTAAGGCACATAAGCCAAAATGTCATCCTATACCGTGCGTTTCGAATTAAACAAATTTGAAAAATTGTGAAAACAGTACCAAAATTCCAGAAAAAAGCGTTGTCAACCTGTAAAACAAAATGTGTGAAGTTAAACGGGCCGCGCATTAGCCGATCCAACAGCGGCTCAAAAATGTTAACATTAACAAATATTACTATCTAATACACGTGTAAGACATCATACTTATATATATAACGCTATCTTTCTATTTGCTGGCTGTTCATCTACCGTCCGTATTAATTTTGTTTTTAATTAAATTTATTCACGGTTACTTTACAATCAAAATGTAGCAGACCGCACAGCGGTCTTTAATCCAGCTGTCAACATGAGTTCACATGATTCCGTACCAGTGAAACAAGATATATATGCGTGGTAAGTGGCAATATTTCTAGACAAGTGCGGGACTAACTTTCCAAATGTTTATACATCAACGATTTGCTTTTATACCAAACGCTATTATTATATACATTATAACTATGTATGACTGTAAGAAAAAGATGTATACATAGTTTAGTTATTATTTTATTAAAGGGACGTAATTATTAGTTTGGAAGACTTCAGTTAGTTTGGAAGACTTGAGCTCATAATTCGGTACAATGCATTTAATGTCCGATCGAATATCCCGAGTAGATGTTTAGATAATTTAAATACATAACTCAGCCGATGTTCTCTTTTGTATTACTGTGTATTTATCATGATGCTGTGTTCAATAAAGACACATTTTGTAGAATAATAAAACCACAGTACTGATAGTATTGTAGGTATTGCGAGAGAAACTCAGTTTTGTCATTTTCACAAAAATTACCACACTCAAATCGAAATGAATAATTGTTATGTAGTGACAAACTTTGAACAAAGCTATTATATATGATTTTATAAGTGAACAGATGCAGGTGAAATGCGTGCATTTTATTCTTAACATGTAATTGTTGTACTAGTAAATAGGACGCAAGTCCGTATTTATAGAACGGACGTACATAGCGCGTTACGTTGGGCGACGTAACGTGTTTACGTAAGTCCGTTTTTTACTGAAATTCAATTTTGTCGAAAATAATGCGAGATCACCCCCCTTTTTTATTGTTTGTACTTATTCTGTAGAATTACCGCATCACCACGGTGTATTGCATTAGTTGATTGAATCACTTTTTGTTGACCAAATTGCGCTCTGAAATGAGTTGGGTGTCGCAAATGCGCTATAAAATTCTGTCAACTTTCGATATAAAACCTTTTTCGGTGAACAATTGTCCGTCACAATCGCTTTAAATTTAACATATACGTATTCAACGGTTCAAGGACTAACATATGGAGCTTTGAAAATTGAAATAGACCTTATTCTGACCGAATTATGCCATTAAAACATCAATTTTACGCCCTATGTACATAGCGTCACGTTGCTAGGAAACGAAGCGATATTTTGAAAAAATAAAAACTGCACAATAAGGACAGAATGTTAAAGCATATTTCTGGAGATTTTCATTAGATTCGGCCAAAAGTCGATTTTTTACCGATGACGTCGGAGAAAGGTCCTAAACAACCTTAAATAAGTTTGTTTAAACTTCTACACGATACATGTATATACATTTTCAGGCTTCTTAATGGCCCGTCTGCCTGGAACTGTATTCACAAAGCTTCTTTGACATGAATTGACCTAGAAAACAAATGTTTCAAGTTTGTTCAACACGTAAAATCTTTTTTTCAACGGCGGATATTTCTCTATATTTTTCACGATTAAAACATATACAGTAGAACTTCGATGCCTCGAACTACCTTCAGACTGGGAAAATAGTTCGAGCCATCTACCGTTTCGAGGCATCTATAATACTCAAGTATATGTATGTGTATAAGTTCAAACTGATGTCAATATGATAAACCGTACAAATCGTGTGTGTGTGTGTGTGTGTGTGTGTGTGTGTGTGCATTGCATAATTGATTTACATAACTAGTGCATGTGTATCATTTTTGTAACAGAATTCATTATAATAACAAAACATAATAGTTTGACAATATTGACATGGAGTCTGATTTATCATCTACGGCAAACTCTTCGAATGTTCACAAGTCCAAAGAATACTCGGAAATATTTATATGATAATTGACAAATCTTACTCTGGATCTTTCAAGTTAACAATTATTATAGAGTTTGTTTCCTCTTACTGGTTTCATGTATCCGACGAATGCTGTATAATATTGTTATTAACTGTCACAAGTAGGTGATTATGTGGACGCATTTCTTCGACAGATGAAACTAATTAAGAATGTAAATAATGTAGCATAAAACAATAAGCTGTTCAGTATAATTGCGAATACATTAGGCCTTTTCGACTGGGCTGTTTCGTGGAGCAGATTACAGTCTGGTTCCCGTTCTAATTTTACAGTTGTACTACTGTAGGAGTGCTGTAATTGTGGGGACGGGAACCAGGTTATAACTTGCTTCACGAAAAGTCGAAAAGGCCTATTGCAGTGTAGCAATACCACGTGCCTTTTGACTACAGTTACAAGAAGAAATTTGTCAACATTGGAAAATAAAATAGTCATAAATATTTTATTTCTTTATCGATTTCTATGAAATATACACCACGCTAAGGAGACAATTATTTGCTTTCCATGAAATGTAAAATCTTTTTCAGCGGCTGTGCCGTTTTGTCAATTACCTTGTGAAACCGTGGAACGTGTAGGTTTCACAGGGTAATGGAAAAATCGGTAAAACTCCTGAAAAAGATCTTATATTTAATGGAAAGCAAATGCTTTTCCCCTTAGCGTGGCGTATATTTTATAGAAATCGATGAAGAAATAAAATACTTATGGCTATATTTGTGTTCCAATGTTCACAAATTTCTACTTGTAACTGCAGTCAAATGCCACGTGGTATTGCTACACTGTATTGTGTATGTTATCTTTATCTAATCTTTATTTAATCAGTGCAGCAATACCACGTGGCTTTAATCCCAAAAACGAAATTTAGTTTGCCATTCAAAAATTGTTATTTTGAATGGGACATTTTATTTGTGTAATATAACTGTAATATTAATATCATTTTGTATCTTTATGCATGTTTTTTTTAAATGTACTTTATTAAAATATTTCTTCCAAATAGAATGTGGTGGGGGTAAATCACCACTGACAATGACGAAAATATGGACTAAATCAGATTATTAAAATTTGTCCAATAATGAATGTCCCTGTGCCAAGAAAGGTCCCAAAAAGGTTTTGTCAGGAAAGTATCATCTCTTTGTTTGCTTAATCCATTCATTTTCCTTTAATCAAGTTAAGAAATTGCTTGAGAGACCATGCATGTGCCTCCCTTAAATCCAAGAAGGTCAAGTTAGAAGAGTAAAACATACTTATATGGCCTATAACATTTTTGTTAATAGACTAATGGATACTGAATAAATTTGAATGTGTCAATGACACAAGTATATGTATCTGCTATGTGCAGAAAGATGACTTTACCAAACTTGGTCAGGCTAGGGTTATTGTTATGGCCAACGCATCATTGCCTAGAAATACATTACGTAATGAGTTGCATGTTGTTCTTGTTTTTATGAAATATAAAATAACATACACGTATGTATATATCTTACTATATACCTGATCAGGCTATATAAAGGAATTAAAATAAGTAGTTCATAATTGATAGAATTAACCAATAGAAAAATAGACACTAAAAAGTGGGTAGGGTCATTCAATAAACCAGTGAGCTGAGCTATGCTTGTTTCATTAGTAGTACTTGATTTGTTTCATATTTGTAAATACAAATACAATGTACAAGTACATTGTAACTCATATTTCATCGCATACAATGCTATTATTATAATTGTTTTACATGAGCAGTTTTAAATATTTGTTCTTTGACATGGGATGGCTGAGAAAGAGTTGATATGGGATTGGACTTCAGTGGACTTCTTAATTAATGCGATTGTTCGCTGTAAAAATTAGAAGATAATTTCAACATGACTTGAAAAATGGCTGTTTCAAGCAGTGTAAGGCACAACATTGATCCAGAAGATGCTGTATTCGGCAGTGGTAGATACCTGGTGGGACCAGAAATTGGAGACTAAGCAGTGTTAGGTAGAGCCCATAGAGCCTGGAAAGGTTTTACCCAGCAGTGCAAGGAACCTTATAGAGCCAAAAAGGGCTGTATCTGGCATTGGTAAGTACATCATAGAACCAGAAATTAATGTACCCGGCAGTGGTATGTGCACCAGAGAGCAAGAAAACGATGTTTTTTGCCAGCGATGGGTACACCAGAGAGCCAGAAATGGCTATATCCAGCTGTGGTAGGTACCTCAGAAACACAGATATGGCTGTATACGGCTGTAGTAGTCACCTCAGAAACCCAGATATGGCTGTATACGGCTGTGGTAGGTACCTTAGAAAGCCAGATTTGGCTGTTTCATGCTGTGGTTGGTACCTCAGAAAACCAGATATGGCTGTATCTGACTGTGGGGAGAACCTCAGAAACCCAGATACGGATGTATATGACCATGGTAGGTACCTCAGAAACCCAGATTTGGCTGTTTCATGCTGTGGTAGGTACCTCAGAAACCCAGATATGGTTGTATATGACCATGGTAGGTACCTCAGAAACCCAGATATGGCTGTTTCATGCTGTGGTAGGTACCTCAGAAACCCAGAAATGGCTGTTTCATAGTGTGGTAGTTACCTCAGAAACCCAGATATGGATGTTTCATGCTGCTTTAGGTACCTCATAAACCCAGATATGACTGTTTCATACTGTTTTAGGTACCTCAGAAATCCAGAAATGGCTGTTTCCTGCTGTGGTAGGTACCTCAGAAACCCAGATATGGATGTTTCATGCTGTGGTAGGTACCTCAGAAACCCATAAATGGCTGTTTCATGCTAGGGGTACGTACCCCAGAAACCCAGATATGGCTGTTTCATGTTGTGGTTGGTACCTAAGAAACCTAGATATGGCTGTATCCGACTGTGGGGGGAACCTCAGAAACCCAGATATGGCTGTTTCATGCTGTGGTTGGTACCTTAGAAACCCAGATATGGCTATATCCTGTTGTGGTAGGTATCTCAGAAACCCAGACATGGCTGTATACGACTGTGGTTGGTACCTCAGAGAACCATAAATGGCTGAATCCGACTGTGGTAGGTGCCTCAGAAACCCAGATATGGCTGTATACGACCATGGTAGGTACCTCAGAAACCCGATATGGCTGTTTCATGCTGTGGTAGGTACCTCAGAAACCCAGATATGGCTGTTTCATGCTGTAGTTGTTATTTCAGAAACCTAGATATGGCTATATCCTACTGTGGTAGGTATCTCAGAAACCCAGGAATGGTTGTATACAGCTGTAGTAGGTACCTAGGAAACCCATAAATGGATGAAGTAAGTGCATCGGAAAGCCAGACATGTCTGTATCCGGCTGTGGTAGGTACCTCAAAAAGCAAGATCTGACTGTACCTGGCACTATTAGGTAACTCAGCGCGCCAGAAATAAGCGTACTAGGCAGGGTTAGTTTCCTCATAGAACCATAAAAGGTCTTACTCAGCAATGTTAGGTACCTCATTGGGCCAAAAATGGTTTAACTTCAAATTGATAGGAACCTTGTAGAGTCTGAAAAGCTGTATCCGACTGCTGTAGGTACCCAAAAAGCTAGAAATTGCTATACCTGTCCGTGTTAAGTACCACAGAGCAGGTATTGGCTGTACCTTGCAGTGAAGCTATCTCAGATAGCCAGTTATGAATGTACCCAGAAATGTTAGGTACATGTGCCTCAGAGTCAGATATGGCTGTGTCCAGCTGTGTAAGGTACCTAGGATAGCCAGAAATGGCTCTACCCGGTAGTGATATGAACCCCAAACAGCCAGTAATACCTGTAAGTACTACAAAGAGGCTGTACTCGATTGTATATCTCAGAGAGCCAGAAAATGCTGTTATTCAGAAGTCCAAAGAACTTCATACAGGCACAAATACAGAGCCCGGCAATGGTTGGTATACCTCATAGAGCCCAACGTATGTGTACTAAACTCAAAACAATCAGAATAAGTTTCACCCAGAAGTGTTGAGATATCTCAATACAGCATAACATAGGTACACCAGGCAGTTTTGGGTACAAAAGGGGAAAACAGTAGCATACCCACTATTTTGAACGATTTTAACATTTGACCATAGAAATGACATTTTTGGAGGCCATCTTAGATTCACAGGAGGCACATGCATGGTCGCTTAATTAAAAATGTAATAAACTAAGCTTATGCAGGAGCTGATTGTTTCCTGATAAAACACGCTATTGGTATCTTTTATGCGCAAGTGGCATTTAGTATTGGACAGATCTGATTTAGTCCATACTTTTCGTCATTATCAGCGGTGATTTACCCCCCTCATATTTGGAAAAAAACATTTCTGTACATTGTAATTAAAATAAACCATGCATATAGATACAAAATAATATTAATATTACAGTTAAACGTTACGCAAATAAAATGTCCAGTTCAAAATGATATTTTTAATGGCAAACTTAGGTATTTCACAAATTTCAGTTTTGGGGTACACTTTAATACAAATTATGCTTCAAAATCTAAGCACCACACCACAGTAGAGAGAGTGTGATGTTGTAAGAACTATATAACTATCATTAGAACTATTTGGGATAGTTATTTGGCCAAAAATACAACAAGCATGTTAACTATAATAAACGATATGACAGATTTTACCAATTTTTCGTCATTTTTTCGTCATAAAAGCATGATTTTCAAATATTCAATATAAAAACTTCATGTTTTGAGCTTGATTTGTGTATTTCAACATGTTTCCTATAAAAATAACACAAGAATTGTAAATAAATGGCCCTCAGCTCTTGGACTAATTGAAGCACTGTTTTAATCTGTCATGATGACGTCTATTTACACCCGAGAGATGATTCGCAGAGATTGTTCGAGGTGTCCCGATTGGAAATGACGCTGGACAATGTGATACGACGGACGATAACGAAACGTGAAATTTCGCATCGCAATGATGTCTGGAAACAGCGTATAAACAGGGTGTCCAAAACGAAAGTATACAGTTTTAGTGTATATTTATCGAATCTATTCATTCTGCTATCGTAAAGAAAATTTGCACATGTGTAGACAAAATATGTAAGTGTTTTCGGGGCCCAGTTTTAAGATTATAGGTTGGATATTTTTTAGAAATATGTAAATTTACTGAAATTACCTTATTTTGTCAGTGACGTCTATTCAGTAATTTATGACGTTCTCAAGATGTCTACCCTTCTTACGTTTCCCTTCTTGCACTACTTGTAAACTATTGATAACATTTGCACATGTGTCTAAACTTATCTTCTTACCTTCTCTTGTGATGTTTCTCTTGAGCATGGACGTGTCTGTTGGCTTTGTGCTGTACACTAGCGATTTCACATAGCCCCACAAGAAAGTCGCAATGATTTAGATGCGGACTGTGGGCGGGACATGTCACACCACAGCGGTATTTCCTGGAAATTACTTTCGATCCAACTGTTTCAAGGAATTCATCAAACCCCTTATGTACAATGTGTGGCCCTGGTACATCTTGCATGAACTATGCACCATTCAAAACAATAAATCACCTGCGGTGTTTAGGAATGAGCTGGTTTAACAAAGACAAGTAAATGTTGAGTTTATTTCTTTCTATTGTTATTGTTATAAATTGATCACAGAAAAACTTACATCTTTTGCCTATACATGTGCAAATATTCGTTGCGAAAGCAGATGTTAGGGATTTGATAAATATACACTGAAACTGCATACTTTCTTTTTGGACACCCTGTACATTGCAATTGCCGCCTACCATTCGCATCCGTCGTGCTTCTTAGATTCGCTAATCATTGGACGCAACAACGCGAAGCGGCGAATGACAATGCAGCACGACTCGCGTGGTATTCTGATATGATGATTAAGCAATGTGGTCTATTGTGAGGGCGAGTACGGCGCAACACACGGTAACCACTCACGACAATGCGACACGACATCGCGACAATGTTTAAAATTCCCCTGAACCACCTCCACGAAAATGATTTATATTCACCGTTGCTGTTGCTACTTAATCAGCACGTATAGATCCGGTATGTCCTTATCAGAAGTAGTCAATTAAATGAGAAACAGTTCTCTAACATAACTTTCACACAGAATCAGTATTTAAAGGATTTCGTACGTTACATTGTTTATATTATGTGAATAATGTTGAAATATTTACTCGTATTTGGCTTAGGGATTGGCTTGGCACATGGTATGTAATAACACTTTCATTATTAGTTAGTTTAAAGAGGTTTATTCTACTGTTTTGAATGCATGAACCTTTCAACCCATAAAAAGTGGAGCTACTAAGTTTTGAGCCATTTTGCGTTAATTTCATAAACAATAAACGGATTATCGCCTGTATGATAGGTTTTGGCCATATTTGGCATTTTGTTAAGTTGTTATATTATTAGAGGTTCCATTTATTTAGCATCTGACAATCCCCTCATTCGTCAAGTAGCCAATAGGCTCTACACTAGTCGAATGTTCTAAGTACACACTTTGTATTTTTCATTTAACTGAAAAAATTGTAGACCTATCTGTGAATCGAATATACCATTGGAATCAGGAAACTATTTTCTATCACGTTGAGTTAATTACCATTCTAAAACATAATAACAACATATTAGAAAACGACCATTTAGTTCACTGCTTAAAACAACGAAGTCGCACATCAATATCGTGTATGACCACAGTCTGCCCTGTTGATAGCCTGACATTTTTGAGGCTTTGAATTGATAAAGATGTGTACCAATTGCTGCGGGAGTGCATTCAGTTCAAGTAAAGGGTGCGTTATGAGTTCCTATACGGTCTGGTGTTGTCGTCGTACTCGGATGCGACGCCCAAACTCATCGTAGACGTATTCTATCGGATTAAGGTCCGGGCTACAAGGCGGCCATATAGTCCGGCCCGAAATCCCCGAAATTTGACCGAACCTTGCATTGGAGTATAAAGTTTTTTTCTTTGCTGATTTCAGTAGACACGACCTATCGAATGGAATTTCTGACGGGTGACATTGTGTCACCCTTGAGCATTTTGAGAAAATTGGGGTAAAAGTTCCAAAATATAAATGAAACTGCGAATTTTTGGAATCGGTGAACTACATTGTTATTTATAATAATATTTTATAAGAAATCACATTTATATGTAGTTATTATGTTGCAGTTGAAGACTGCAAAATTTTACTGCCGTGCATTTATGCAGAAGGAGGTATTTTGGGGTAAAACGTTAAAAACTGCATGGAAAAGTGCGAATTTTCGGAATCGGTGGACTATAACGTCATTAGCCATTATATTTAGTAAATAATCGCTGTGATAGTTATAAAGTAACTTGCGATGAAGACATTAAAGACCATAAGCTAGGCTATGGTACAAAATGTGGTATTTTGGAGGTAAAACGTTAAAAAGTGCATTTAAAAGTGCATATTTACGGAATCGGTGTTTAACGTCAATGGCCATTATATTTGGTAAATAATCGTTTTGATAGTTTAATAGTGACTTGCGATGATGATATTAAACACCTTAAACTAGGCTTTGGTACAAAATGTGGAATTTTGGGGGTAAACACTAAAGAATATAACGGAAAGTGCGAATTTTCGGAACTGATAGACTCTGGGAAGAATATATACATTATACGAGTACGTCCCTGATAGACTTTAATGTCATGGTTCATTTTATTTGGTAATTATAATTGTAATTATTATAATATGATCTATAGTAATGTGTTATTAATGATTACAATCATCTTACATCATGGTATGGTGCAAAATATATAATTTTAGGACAGAAATTACAAAATTGTCACGAAAAGTGTGATTTTTGGGAATATGTTTACTACGCTTTTATAATTAATTTAACTTGTAATGATAGTAAATCACTGTGAGTAGTACATATCATCATGCAGTTTAAGTGTTATCTATCATCTAATGCCGTGCTTTGAGCTGAATGCGATATATTTGGGTAAAACATCACTAAAATTATAGGAACATTTTTAATCTACGGACAAGTCATATTTTACTACATAAAGCCATTTCCGGCCTTATCATTATTTTGTATTACTCATTAAACCAATTTCACCATTATTGAACATACGAGGTACCCATTAGAACCGAATGCATGCATCACAAGTCATGCCCTATAGATTACTTACCACCACTGAGTACAAGCTTGCTAGGCCAAGTAGGGTATTAAAACCAACAGTGAGTCCACCATACAATATCCTATGAGTACAAACAATCTAAGAACTTCTGAGCTTTGACCGCCATTTAAAAAACATGTAAACCTATACATAGCCGTATAAAGTACTCACCACCACCAGCCATTCTCATCTAATTGGGTACACGCCACTGCTGCTAATTATATGGTATTGGATATCTTTAATTCTCTGACACAGCATTTCGTTACTCTTTGTGGTACCTGGCTCAGCGATTCCTGGATCTATACTACGTAACCCTGCATGACAGTCACCCCTAGCGCTATCGATATACTATATACTGCTGTGTACAGTCACTCCTCGATAGCCTAGTGGTGGAGCTTTCGCTTAGATGCGGGATGTCCCAGGCTCAATCCATGGTCATACCAAAGACGATTTAAAATGCTACCATGGAGTAAATTCCTTGCATATATAGATACTTATGGAAAGCTGTATTTGTTTCTCTCTCATACCACCGTAGCGATGAATAACACCAAGAATTAGTCACCGAGCGTGATTAATTAATGTGAGTTGAAAGAACTTGTTTCACTATCTACCTTACATAAACTACATTTGTATATAGTGTCTATTCCTGGAGCCCACGGGCCACCTGACACTTTTTGGCACATGCATTCTGTGGTACCTAACACTGCTCCATTAGATAGCAAATACTATCAGACACAGTCATTCATAGCTTTGTATGCTACCCAATACTGCTTGGGTCTGCCATTAATTGTATTGCTCTACGGGGTATGTAACACATCCTTTCCCAGATCCAAAGGATAGCATAGCAATTTTTGACCTAAAAGGGTTACATAATACTGTTGGAAGCATGGCAATGGTTATTCCTGAATTTATAAGGATTATACATTACCTGTCAAGCCATCCCTGGTTGAATATTGCCTGAAAGTGTCATTCCTTACTTCATTTGATATACAATACTACTGGACGCAGCCATTTGTAAATCTATAGGGTTTCAAACAGTACATTTGACATTTAAAGTTAAAACATTACCGAGTTTTGCAGGGCCACTTTCAGAATTTCAGCCGTTCAGCCACCCTTTGACATTCATTGGGCTACCTAAGGATACTTGCGTTTCTGTCTCCCTGTGGAGACTAGTTCTCCTCTGGTATGTGTGCGCCAAAATCGAGATATGGCGTCCAGAAATATCGAATATGCACATCAACACAAGTACCAATTCACACCTTCGTCGAGTGGGCATTGTGGGTTATTCTTGCTCAGAGAAATTAAGCAATGGTGCAGAGTGGGATCGAACCCGGGATGTCTCGATCCCAAAGCGTGCACCATACCTCTAGGCTATTCCTTTCTTTAATTGGTACCCAACGTAGTTTGGAACTGCTCTTTGTTGCTCTGTGGGGTACTAATTATATAACACACACTTTATTAACTTTATGGGGTACTACTGACTGTCATTGATATGTATGATCCACTGACCAAAAACGTATAGATTATAGGCCAAGGTCATTTATAGAGTTGTTTGTCTGGTCGAAGGCCAGTGGTATGATCGTATGGATTAGTAACCTTGTACTGCTGTGACCAGCCATTCCTTGATCTATTTGGGATGTTCTGACTACCTGGCACAGTTTCGCATTGTTTCTGTGATGTCTAAAGCTGTCATTCGAGACTTTATATGGCATTAAACACTGCACAGGTGTTCCTGGTTCTATGAGGGTGACAATACACTACCTGTTATACCAGTAGTCATTCCTAGCGGGATAGGATATCAACTACTGCGCTTGATGCTGCTATTGATTTATTAGTTTTGGGTACTCAGCACTATGTCATTACTGGCTCTATTAAAATCTATGTTTGCCTTGCATAGGATCATCTCCTGGTCTATAGGGGATAACACATACTAGTTCTGTTGGGCATAGCTGGTAATAGTTGCTATGATGTAACTTACACACAGCTAGAATAGTCATTTCTATTTCTATATACCACATTTCGTACCATAGCTTAGCTTAAGATAATTGATATCTTAATGGCAAATCACTGTAAAATTACCACAGCGATTATTTTCAAAATATAATGGCCAGCAACGTTAAATTTCACCGATTCCGAAAATTCGAATTTTTAAATGCACTTTTTAACGTTTTACCCCCAAAATACCCACTTTTTTACCGTAGCCTAGCTTAAAGTGTTTAATATCTTCATCGCAAGGCACTATAAAACTATCACAGCGATTATTTACCAAATATAATGGCTAATGACGTTATAGTCCATCGATTCCGAAAATTCGCACTTTTCCATGCACTTTTTTTAACGTTTTACCCCAAAATACCCCCTTTTGCATAAATGCAAGGCAGTAAAATTTTGCAGTCTTCAACTGCAACGTAATAACTACATATAAATGTGATTTCTTATAAAATATGTTAAAAAATAACGATGTAGTTCACCGATTCCAAAAATTCGCAGTTTCGTTTATATATGGAACTTTTACCCCAATTTTCTCAAAATGCTCAAGGGTGACACAATGTCACCCGTCAGAAATTCCATTCGTAAGGTCTTGTCTACTGAAATCAGCAAAGAAAAAAACTTTATACTCCAATGCAAGGTATATTGGGTTTGGGGCCGGACTAATACCATCGTGCAACCTAATTAAAAAATTGCATTAAAATCAAAGTCCATGTGTTGAAAATGTGTTCGTATCTTACAAAAGACATGATTGATAGAAAAAAGTGAGTTTTGTTAAACTGTAGTAGTAATTCGGATGATAAATGCCTATTGAAAGTTACTTCCATGCTCAAACTCAAATTGCTCCATACAAATAAATGGACATATTCTGTTCAATTCAACGATTCCACCTTATTTCACGATCTTAAAGTGATACAACTATCAGTCAGATGTTGTCATAATCATGTTTTGACGCATTCAACGACTAAATATAAATGACGTCATGTGACGTCTCAATTTTTAATCGAGTCAATGTAAACATGCATTTTTTTCGTGAGTTCAATGCAGCTACCATAATAATAATTATGTGCATGAGTTAAGAACCCCAAAACAGACAATAAATGGATTAAATCGTACCCGTCTTATTGACATGCCGGTTTCAAGCTTTCCTATCGCACTTGCGCACTCCTCAATCGTCATTTACGTCATATAATACGAAATAATTGTATAGCTTTATGTTTTGGGGTCGAACGTTGGTCGTGTATTAAATGCTTTGAACAAATTTACACATATTTGAGATGCGTGCACGAGAAAAATGTAATTTTATCATTTTCGTCACGTATCAATGATTTTTACGTAGATCTTGATTTTTCTTCTTCTGTATTAAAGACAATCACCCACATTTGATATCTATATAGTTTTAGTGAGTTAAGATAATTATGTTCCTGATTTATTCTAGTTCTAAAAGTGTGTACTTAGAACATTCGTCAAGTGTATACTACTTATACAATTAAAGATACATGTATACAACGCACATCTGAACAATGTGCAACAAACTATATACATGTATATACACTCATTAAAAGTTATAAGTACACCAACTGGTATCTTTTTATTATACATGAGAACTTGTTCATTGTTAGCATGCGTTCATGGGAGTAGTATAACATCAATATCCGAACACTGAATATTTATATTTGCTTGATGTAAGTAGTGAACCGTGAACTCTCACAATCCATACACATGCACGTGAACAACAGTATTTATTGTATTAAGTCTTGCAATGTTGACTACATATTGTCTAGCAATGCCAACACCCCAAAAAGCATAAAAAATCGGAAGAATTCCGATTACAACAAGAACTGGAGATGTGTGTAAAACAAGCATGCCCCATAACAGCCGAATAGGCATGTATGGTTAAGGCCATTCCGGCCTTGACCTTTGCCCTATTTACATACAAATATGCAAGAGTCTACTGCTGAAGATCAGTTACCTCTCTGTAAAGTTTAACGATCTTAGGATCCATCGTTCTTACGTTGTGGATATGAAACAGTTATGTATTCGAAGGCCATGGTAATTTGGACCTTTGAACCTAGTGACCTCAAAATCAAGTGTGGTCATTTACTGATGATGAACAACATCCACTTAAAGTTTGCGGGTCATAAGTCCTACCGTTCTGAAATCATTGACCGGAAAACATTTGGTCTACCGACCGACCGATCGACATGCATGTGCTTAGTAATAAACCCCACATCTATGATACGCAGACATAAAACACTTAACTACTTACAATTCCTAAGATGTTTAAACATAATAATTTTAAAATTAACTTAGAATATAACCTACATTATGAGCCAATGAAAACGTCGCATTTTCGCGGTTAAATGAAAATTTAATAATTAAAATTTTCTCTTAACAGACTTGACGTCTTGCGTTGGCGCTAATTCCTATCGGCCAATCAGAATGCAGAATGTTATATTCTAAGTTAGTTAGAACATATATTCGCTTTGCTCGCTCCGCCCTTTTTAATCATTAAAATTTACTTAATATGTTCTAACTATAACATAATATCATACATTTAATTGTGCTATATTGTATAATATTTCAAGCTAGAAACAAAAGGCTATACACTTTTTGCATATATCGCTATTTACTGTGTTGGTGTACTATGACTTTTAATGTCATTGAGTGCATATATATACGAGAGGTTTTCAACTTATATTTGAACAGAATAGGACATCCAGTATGTTCATGAATTTCACAACGAAATCGAATCTTGTCTATTCTATCGTGAATAGTAATGTCTAAAGTGATATAAACAACCATAATTGTACATGTATAATGTAATATCCTTGGAACCAAATCAACTATTGTATAGAGGGTTTTGATTTTACATTTTGTAAGGCCAAAACCTCCAAGTACTGATGCTTTCATTACCCTTCTCTGATCCACGTTTTAATACAGATTTAAATTCTATTGATTAATTATATCATCAGGAAACTTCGGTATACACAGTTCGGGTATAATATACTCCCAAGTCAAATTCGTAAGGTACTTCATGAAATGTTTTGTAGGGCGATATGAAGTTCAGTATTGGGAAACACCCTGTCTTTGGCATGTCAACATGAAAATGACGTGACAAATTTTTGTCGAAAAAATCTTTTACGCCTTTGGCATTAACAAAATATGCGTTCACTGTTGTACCCCTTTCAATCATTGAGAGTTCCGCTTTCCCATTATGTCAAACGCAAGACCATGTCATGAAAACGGCCGCGAACACACCAAGTTGAACTAACTTCAACTTATGCCTATCATCATGACCCTTTCTAAACAAGCATACTCTGTCTGTAAAATACGTTCCTCTAATTCTCAGAGGCGACACATATATTCCAATTACCGTTCCGTAGTCGCATATACAGCCTCCAAGACCTTTATATGCGCTCTTTGTTTTGCTTGGCATTGAGTTAATGGACACCGCATTTTTTCTGAAACTCTGCATATAATAATTTCGAAATAATTCGATTGAAAGTTGTTATTGATACTTACAACTTCGCTGCCATCCAACTTTGGGTTATTTGATTTTTCCTAGATATTACAGAACCAATGGGCATGGCGATTGCAGGTTTCGACAATTTTGGATAATTTTATTTGGTGCCATTTCGTAATTTATAAAACAAACGGGGTGACGCATATCACCCTTCATATGACAAATATTACTGATTGTCTTCACCGACATGGGTATTTCATAATCTACCAACACTTTTTTATTCTTTTATAGGGGCAATTTGTCTTTAAAAAAAGCAAAAACAACGCCATATACAAGATGATTGATTTAAGTTAGAACAATATTGCAAATATGACACAAAAGTTGTATATATATTACTTCACACATTTTCTTACAATTATTATTATTCAAAAGAAATAAATCGATTTTATTTAGTTAGTATGACACAATGATGCTCAGTAAAATTTATAATATCTTAGATAAGATAACATTCATTTTATAAAAGACATGTTTTATTCTTTATCAATGATCCAGTTACCCGTGGTTTTGAATAGTTAAAAATAACAACTCGGGTTGGACAATGGATAAGGATGTTAAATGTACTGAGCTACAGTCCGTCCGGACAATTCATGACATGCGAATTCCCTGATGTGCCAGTGAATTCTGAACTAACATTGTATGTTAGAAACGACCGTGCATTTGACACAAAACATGCTGAATTACTTTGTATAGAAAATGAGTACTGAATGTGAACATGTGCACATACATGAACATTAACTCGCACCAGAATATTTAAAAGAGGTAATTTTGTATTCATTCTATACATTGACTTATGCTTCTTGTATATAGTAGTGTTTCATCAGCTTATGACAATAACATACTTTTTCACATTGAAAAACATTAAAAAATGACTAATTATTTCGCATTTAGGGCTAATTTTGAGAGAGTTCACATATTTGACCTTTGACCTTTTATACCATATTTGAACCTGACCTCTTTACGTTGAACTTTGCACCATTGAGATGGCTGGTCATAAATGCAGCCAATTATTAAAAAGTATCTTCCTAAACTGACAAGAAAATAAATGGAAGATATAAATGTAACCATGCCCTCAATATGCTGGCCATTTTGTGATGCTACCAGGAGTATCAAAAATCGTTTTCTTGTGCAATTGGACTTAATTTTGGAAAAAAATTATATTGTTATGAATTAAATATACATGTAGGAATGGAAATATGCGAAAATTTAAATTTTGAAGACACATATGGAAGTTTACGTAAAAACTGTATGGACAAGATTGCATTAATTTCATTGATTTCAAAAGTTGAGTGACCTTTGACCCCTTTATAGTACCTACTTGCAAGTGACATGCTATGATTGTTAAGTTTTATATTATTTCCCAATACAAGTGTATATCTTCTTCCTACATCGCAAATCTTTTCACATTCAAGTTGATTTTTATCTTTTTTGTAGACACAAACATAACCCTACCCCTCCCCCTAAGGAAATTCAATCATATCCAACTATTTGTCCCATTTGTATTCGCACATGTGACAATTTTTTTACCATTGGGAGGCATGGGGACCCCACGTAAAATTGTCCATATGATAATAACTATTTGAGATATTTCTTATGTGCAAACATATTTTGTAGTTTGATATGTCTACAATATAATGCACTAAATTTCATAGTTGTATCTTTATGGGATCAACCCCCTTTTTAAAGGTTTTTAACATGACTATCACTCACATTGAACAAAGAAGGAAATGAACGGATTTGATATCAAACTTGGTCACTTTCTTGTCCGTAGTTCTTTTGTTTCTCGGGGAATATATTTTGTGCAAACTTGATTAATAGTTTAATTTCTTCCCGTCAGATTGGTGTTTTGATTTAAGAAATGTGATAATTAGATCTGCCCCCTTTTTACGGTTTTTTAAAACAGGTATCATTTTTTTTTAGTAAAAAAGTAATACACATATTTAATTTGCACATTGTTAATTGTTTTATGACGCGCCCCGCTGCGATTGTCACAGCATGTGGGGTAATAAAAGTGGTACATTCGCGTGAAGGATTATAACCGCTATATTTCTATAACCGCTATATTTCCTGTATACATACTTTATTATGATTTTATAGATTTGAAACTTTGACTTTATTGCCGATTTGGAAAGTAATACATGCATTAAAATAATTAAAAGTGAAATGTCATTAGCTCACGCATAATTTAAAATTATAATAATCGAACAGGTGAGACATAAAAATGAAGAATCATGTCATTCCTATGACACTTGTTAAAAAAATAAACTGGTCAATTGACACGTTGTACCACCTAATTGAATATATACGAATTGTAAAATGAAAATTAAACGTCAAAAAATGTGAGAAAAAATCCGTATACTTTTAGAGGCATGAATTCAGATGTTGAAATGTATGTTTTACACTAAGGCAGATTAAATACATGTGCATTATAGCTTTATGGTTCATTTACAGTATACATGTACTTGCTTATATATTGCTAATGATATGCGTATCTTTTAATGATAATCACTTAACTATAGCTCGGCTAGAGGAATAAAGCGCGTCTGCTCTGACCAGACAGATTACGAAGCTAGTTGGGATTCGAACATTCTATATATTAATTAATCATATATATTAGGTTTTTTTCTCCTGAAAATTTATGTTTTCCATCATTGTTATTTGTTATAAGCATTGTTTTATGCTTCATGCAAAGTAAATTTTCATATTCGTATAATTAGTATCATAAATATTTTTTTATCATACATGTATGGTCGCATCGCTGATACCTATAACCACAATGTAAAAATAAAACAGTAAGTATCATT
Source organism: Spisula solida (assembly GCA_947247005.1). NCBI lineage: Eukaryota > Metazoa > Mollusca > Bivalvia > Venerida > Mactridae > Spisula > Spisula solida. Next base: position 27,871,407 of record OX365954.1, read on the forward strand.
CAAGATGCGTTTATATAAAGTTTCTATCTGCCTTCTTTTTTCATTTGTAGATACAGCCTTTTTGCTATAATAAGACAATACATGTATTCGTAAACAAACCCCTGTAACTTTTATTGCGGGTGTCACCGGAAATTCCACGGGCATATAACGCATCATAAATCAAGCCAAAGTCTACAGTCTATATATTATAACAAGTCTGATAAAAGCACAAATTCATATTCAGATATAAATTGCCGATGTGATTAAATCAATTTTAAGTATTTTACTCATTATTTTGAAAAATCAGGATGATGAATTGACTAGCATAATTTAACAGTCAATATATTATCACAATATATTTCATAATCGGGGAGTATCACGAAGTAGCTCGAGATGTAATAGAAACACAAATTTGAAGTACCGATATCGCACGACTTGCTTGCGGAAATTGATATTCATGTATTCAAAGCAAGAACCTTGTAATATAGTCTTGCATAAAGGTCAGGTTCAGGTCAAAATAGCCAAACTACATTTTGTGATAACTTGAAAATGAATATATTATGACTTTGTTGGTTATATGATTGATATAATGATTTGATTAAAACAATGAAAACTGTTTTAGTATTTGTTTAACATTTCAACTCTTCATAACTTTGAAAGCACTTAATATACATAAATAAGTTGAACAAATGTTTCATCCCGATATCTTGAAAAAATAAAATATTTGTGACAATTAGAGGGAAAATTTGAGTTTTGTCGGGTCCGCAAGCGCGCGAATATTCTCCTATTTAATTCAAGAAAAAAACGCTCTATTTCACGAACTTAAAATTGTCATAACTTTTTTATTTTTCAAGATATTAAAAAACCAGTTCCATAATTGTATGGTCTATGGCTCGAAGATGCAACTGAACAATCAACCGTACAACATACTTGAAAAATCAGCAGTGGTTGCTAAATTTCATTTAAACTGTACTTTGTGATATTGCACACATACTCAAGCATTGTACAGTTACTAGTAACCGTTTATTTTTTTATCATCCATCGAATATGCATGATAATAAGTATACATATCGTGACATGTATTGCGGTTACTAGTATAACAAATGCATAATTGTTAGATTCCTCACACATGATCAACGAATTCTGAATGATACCATGGAAGCATTTAAATGTTCCTGATGATACCTACCTTATGAACAAAATTTCATAATGACAGAGATATGCCCATAAAAAAGATCCTGGTATGCATCATATACAAAATGTCAAAAATACCAAAGTGTAACTGAACGCACAAAACCCCTCCAGCAAATGATATACATTAATTTATACACTCCGACAACCCGCTGAGTTAGCATAGCGCGATTACGCAATCGAGATAAGATCGATCAGATTAAAACCGGTATAACACCAGTCAAGGGAAGGTAACTGTGGTCGACTTGAAAACACATTCAATACAAATGGGACAAATAGTTGGATATGTTTTTTTCATTTAACTCATGACATATAAAGGCGCAAAAACATAGAAAGTCAAGGCTTTGATACTTAAGAAATGGATTTTGAGATAGGATATGCACTATTCTTTCAAAATATATGCAAACTTCGTTGGGCCTCTCGACGCAATAAAAGTCCGACGGCTCTCAGACTATATAGTACACAGATACGAACTTATACCAATTTTAATGATCTACATATTTGACCTTTGACCTATTGTACATGCATAAGAGTTGAATAATTTGAATTATTACCAATGAAAGGTGGACTATTCATATTGCCTGATATGAAAACAGTATTCAACCAATGCTATTGTTACTTACCAACAGAAGCAATAGTAGAAGTAAAACTAAACATACCCTCAAAATACTGCTTAATTGCATCAATTGGCCCCCATATGATACAATACATGTTTTTTGTAAAAGTCGGACATTTTCTTATCAATTGTATAACATTTTGAATTAAGTATACATTAAGGAATAAAAATATGTGCAAAAAATTTAATTTGGGGAAAAATGTGAAATTTGATACAAAAGTATTCGGGAGCATATGTATAAAGTCTAGGAGTTGTATAATATTGTTGACCTTTCGACCTCTAATTACTTAATACTTTCAAGTCAAGGTTATTGTTTTTTATGTTTTAAGTATTGCCCACTATGTGTTCTATTAAATTTAGCAAGAATTTACCATATTGAACATTGTTTTCGTTTTTAATTAGACATAATGCTACCCCTACCCCCTTCAGAAATTATTCCTTTTTTCATAAACCCCATGATACAAAAATGTGAAAAAAATGTAGATAGTCAGAGCTGTGACACTTAAAGACGTATATTATGGCACTGGTCCAACAACATTTGGTCTAAATTTTCTCAGCATGTAGTCTCTGATTTATAAGATATCTACCATAGACATTGAGCTGACAATTGACCCTGCCCCCACCCCCAGGGGGAATTTTCAACACTATGATTTTCTTAAACCTTATGGTAGGTGGCATTTACAGACAAAAGTTTGCAAGTTTCTGTTGGGGCTTTAACGAGTTACGGAGATTTGAAATACGTGACTATGCGATTTTCTACATAAATCATTATTTTTGCTTATATTATTATTATAAACATGCCAATTCTTTAATAAATCATATGAATACAACATTTATGTGTGTTAAATGTATTTAGAATTGAAACAATCAGTTGTACAAATTATAACAGGCAAACAAAATAATATAACATCCGTAATTTACGTTACTTTGAATGAAATTACTATAATATTAAAAATAGTCAACGTATATGACGTTTTTAAGTTAAGAAATGATAGAACTGTTTAGTATACAGCCTAATAATGTTTATAACTATTGTACAACTACACAAATAGTTAATTGATATGAAATGCCATGTAATTTACGTTACCTTTAAAAAATATGGTGTTTTCTTCAACAACCTCTCAGTTAAAATGTCGGTATAACACGTACAGTGGGGTGACAATTAGTGACTTTAGGTGACAACTAAAGTAGAACAAGCAATGTTTAATGCCAAAATGTTCGCCTGTATATATATGGAACTGCCGGCATAAATTGTCAACGCGTGGTGCGGACACAAAAATTCAAGATGGCGTCCAAGATGGCCGCCATAATTGACGAATACACTAAAAATTCCATATTCTCATGCATTTTTGTTTATTTATGTATATAGTCACAAATATGTGCTTACGTATTATTCATTTGATAATGGACATACAAAACTGACCAATGTCAAGGTCATTTCAAGGTCAAGTTACGAAAAATATGCCATATGGGATATATAACACTGCAAAGTACAGGCATCCCACGACCAAATGGGGTACATAACACTTGTCTAGTACAACCATCCAATGTATTGGGTACTCACTACCACTTATTATAGCCATCTTATGCCATACTGGGTAGTCACTACCACTTATTATAGCCATGCAAAGCCATAAGGGGTACTCTCAACAACTGAGTGCAGTCAAACCAAACCCGATGTTATACTTACCACTACCAATTACACCCATATCACACCGACTGGGTACTCATCACCATCATAAAGCAGCCCTGAATGGTGTCTAACTACCCATATCAGGCCTTAGGGATTCTCAAACCACTTCATATTCAACCCAGGCCCTATGAGGTACTAATTACACTGTCCATACATACATTCCGTAATCAATGGAGTACTTACAACTGCTTAGTACAACAACTACTATTAGGTTTTAATGACACCAGCTATACCTAAGGCCCTTTGGGAACCCACCAACACAGATTTCAGTCATCATAGGCCGTATTGGGTACCCACCAACACAGATTTGAGCCCTCCTAGGCCGTATTTGGAACCCACCAACACAGATTTCAGTCATCCTATGCCATATCGGGAACCCTCCAACACAGATTTCAGCCCTCCTATGCCATATTGGGAACCCACCAACACATATTTCAGCCCTCCTAGGCCGTAATAGGAACTCACCAACACAGATTTCAGCCATCCTATGCTATATTGGGAACACACCAACACATATTTCAGCCCTCCTATGCCATATTGGGAACCTACCAACACATATTTCAGCCCTCCTATGCTATGTTGGGAACCCACCAACACATATTTCAGCCCTCCTATGCCATATTGGGAACCTACCAACACATATTTCAGCCCTCCTATGCCATATTGGGAACCTACCAACACAGATTTCAGCCATCCTATGCCATATTGGGAACCTATCGACACATATTTCAGCCCTCCTATGCCATATTGGGAACCTACCAACACATATTTCAGCCCTCCTAGGCCGTATTGGGAACTCACCAACACAGATTTCAGCCATCATATGCCATATTTGGAACCCACCAACACAGATTTCAGCCCTCCTATGCCATATTGGGAACCCAACAACACAGATTTCAGTCATCATAGGCCATATTGGGAACCCACCAACACAGATTTCAGCCCTCCTATGCCATATTGGGAACCAACGAACACAGATTTCAGCCCTCCAAAGCCATATTGGGAACCAACGAACACAGATTTCAGCCCTCCTAGGCCATATTAAGAACCAACGAACACAGATTTCAGCCCTCCTAGGCCATATTAAGAACCAACGAACACAGATTTCAGCCATCCTGAGCAATATTTGAAACCCACCAACACAGATTCCAGCCATCCTAGGCCATATTGAGAACCCACCAACATAGATTTCAGCCATCCTAGGCCATATTGTGTAACTACTCCACTTATCAAAACCATACAATGCCATATGATGCAGCAATTCCTGACTACATATCAAATGTAACACATGCAATACTGGCAACAACAGTTATGGAAATATAAGCAAAGGCTTTAAACAATGAACAGTTATTTTACCTTATGATCTTGAAATTATCTTGACCTTTCACTGGTCAGTATTGCACAACAATTTAGGTAGTCGCCATACGATAATTATGCACCTATCAATCTTTTTCTCCAGTGGGGGAGTTGCGGACAGACCCAGAGGAATTGAACAATTTTTTTGGGGGTCTAGTTCCTGGTGCACCATAGAGAATGTTTCAAACTTATTTTCAAATATACACTGTAGTTTTCAATTTGTATGCAATGTGCTTAAATAACTGACATACTTTTGTATATAATATATGTAAATAGTAAATTGTTTAAAAGTCATGTGTGTGCATAGTGTTCTCATGAAGATATTAAATCGATGGACAATCTGTGTTCTAGTTTCATACGTTGACTATTAAATTTGTGTGTGTGTTTTAAGTTAAATACAAATTGTATAAAACTAACAAAAATACTAAATCTTGTACGTTTGGGATTTTACAAAGATAATTCAACATTGTGTTTAAATTACAGCATATATGATATTGTAAAGTTTGTAAGTAATGTAACGTAAATTAAACATAAATTGTTTTTTAAATACATGTGTTTAAAGTTCAAAAATGCGATAAAAGATATTTTGGTTTGAAAATTAATTATTATTTAGAGGTAAAATTTATTTAAAGTAACAGAATACAAGGCTAGTACATTGTAATTTTGTTTGATATTTAAATACATATACATGTATAATTTACATGTTTTTTTAGTTAAATATACAGTTTGAACTGCAAACCTATAATTGTTCAGCAGGATTAAATTGTTATTTTAATTTAAATGTTTTCAGTACGTTTTTAAGACAATGAAGACAAAAACTTTAATTTGTATGTTTGGTAACGTAAAGTGCAATGTAGTATTCCCTTAACATATCTTACAAGTAAGAGACTTGTAATTATTAAATAGCATAATGGTACAATTTATCTTTAAAAATTACAATTTTTTTTTATATTTTGGGGGTAACGTATTTTAAAGCGTGGTGTTTGAATTGATGTAACACAGGAGTGACACTTATTTCACAATTCACATAGTCTAGTGTTACCACTGCACTTGTGAAGTGTAGAGAAACAGTCTGAATATACATTTATACGTATAAGACAATGTAAATAAAGGTTACTTTTGAGGACTTTAAAAACAAAAAATAAATTTATAAACTATGTGTAGTATTTTATTCCATATCTATCTAAAAACTTTTAGATACATTTATTTATTTGTATTAAATTTTGCTTGTAATTTTAGTGTGCTCAAATGTTACTTTATATTTTACATATTAATTTTATCTAGTTTAAACTCATTAATTTATTTAAACTAATTTTATCTAGAGATAACTGACAATAAAATTGCCAAATTTATAAACATTTCGGCAAAATAGCTGTTATACACTCAAACTAGATAGAGACAATAATAAATGGATATATCTAAATATACTTTGAAATTTAAAACAAACACATATTATGACACATATTTTTTAGTGTACATACAGTAGCACAGTACTATGGAAATTCAGTAGATAAGGGCCTCTAGTTAATTACATTGACCAGTTTTGGTGTTTTATGACCCTAGATAAACACTGATAGTGATCTCCTGCTGACATCATGCGGTTTCCTCTATAAAGTTCTGGTCCAGAAATAAAGAAGGACAAATTTAGGTCTTTGAGAAATGGGTTTTCATATAGCATATGAAATAACCTTTCAAAATATGTACAAACTTCTTTTGGCCTCCTTCGTTGCAATATAAGTCCGTGGGCTCTCGGAGTAATATAGCACATGTAACTCAAGTATTTCTGCATAATCACAATATACAATAATTGCCAGTATCATCAAAGTCTTTGGATTTCAAGATAATTTAGAATTTGTGGGACTGAGCTGTGTAGGTGACAAATAAGACGACCACAAACCCCGCAAAAACTACAGAAACAGGTCATTGTTTGGGAAAGGATGGCCATTCCCACGGTATGGATAAGAATTATGTGCCCTCAATGGGGCAGAGGTATAAGCATATCATAAAAGACATGGAAGGACATTCAAGATACTAATTAACAAGGTACAGAATGTTACTATTTTATTATTTCATTGTAATAAACTGTTAAGTAAAAGTTACAACCATCTTGGTAATAGTTTTCATGGTGTCTATATGTGACTTTTCAATTTCGATGATGTTCACTATTTAGAGATTAATAACTGGGCGCGCTGTGGCATTGAATGATAATATCCCCGGCTCGATGATAATGGCTCGAGGGCGTTATTGAACTGTTTAATATACATGTTCCAGCGAAGGAAATATATGAAAGCACTCAATGTCAACATCTTACATTACAGTATAGAATAAAGATTGCACGTCTTCATTCGTCAATAGATACGAATGAACCTTCGAAACATCGAGAAATAGCACGGTGCAATTCTCATTCCGAGGCAAAATAGAACTAAACGAAGAAAACGGTCAATTAAATATTTTGTCTTTTTAGTACAATAAAGAAGTATGGATGTCCCTTTTTCCTTAATTTATTTGGCCTAGCCTCCAAGCGTACTTTTCGACGTCTATGTACAATAGGAGCCGTACATTTAACGTTAATTCAGTGTAAATAACGTCACGTCACGCGTGCGTACGATCGCAGGGCGATTATTGATCACGTGATCAATAATATCCCCGGGGATATTATCAGTTTTCAACATTTTGATGATAATATCCCCGGTGGGGCGATAATACAGATTTTGTCAACGTAAAAATGTTACTATATATAGTAACAGATGTATTAATTGAAATTATTTTCATCTTACAATCAGTCGATTTTGATAAACAATCATAAAAACATCAGTTAAATGTGTGTCTATTAATACGCCAACTTGTAACCAAATTGCATTATAAATAGATGAGAACTAATGAAAAGTATAGGTGTTGCGTTAAAAGTGTGATTAAGTGTACAATACGTACACTAATATAATTGTCTAAACTACATTAATCGCTTACGAATGTCGATCTTAATACACGCTCGACATACAGTATAGATCTATCATCATGTAATTTTGATCTATGGTGTATTTATGCCCATTTGAGTAACTGTAAACAATACTTTGTTAGCACATTAGCTAAAACATCCGTAATTTGAACCATTGGGAAAATTGCAGCTGAAAATTTCAATCGATGAGATTCATAAATAGTTTTTTTAACAAATACAATATTCTGCTAGTTTTGTAGTTGTTGAGATGGCCGAGTGGTCTAATACTTCCGTACTTCGTATTGCCAGACGATGGCATTTTAAAGTATGACATCGAATCCAGCTTTATATCCTAACGTATCTATTATTTATCTATGTCATCATATTGGTTATTATCTTACTCCGTTTGATGAACAAAAGTCCATTTTTTTAGCATATTTATGCTAATTTAACTGTATATTTACAGCAAATTGTCAAGCCGCGTTGGGGATGCAGTCGGGACAGGTCCCGGATAGTGCCATAACAGCCAGCTCATCCTATGATGATTCCATTGTAGGACCCAAGTCTTCCAGGTGCGATTCTTGTCTTGCATTGTTCTCCATCCGTAGAATGCTTAAAATATATTAGCACGCGTTATAAACTACCCAACTGTGGCATTCTCCAAACAAGAACCACAACCGTTTTATCCCCCGCCGAAGACGAAGGGGATATGGTAATTGTAGGCGTCATTCCGTCCGTGCGTGCGTCCGTCCGTCCGACTCTTCTGTTTGCAACTCCTCCTACATTTCTTAAGGGATTTTGACGAAACTTTCGCATAATTACTGCTATGATGCGCACATTGTCAGGATTTGTTTATTCGACCATTTTTGACGGAGTTAATGCCCTTTGTTGATTGTTAACATATAAACACTTCAGTGTGCAACTTCTCCTGCATGTCTCAAGGAATTTGGTCAAACCTTTAACTGAAGTACAGTTATGAAGTGCCCTAGCGCTTATCGTCAGGGTTTTTCATTTCGGCCATTTTTGACAGAATTATGGCCCTTTGTTTATTTTGTACTTTTGTGGGATTAAGAGAAAATGATAAACTCTTCTGTGTGCAACCCCTCCTCCATTTCTTAAGGCATTTTGTCAAAACTTTTACAGAAGTACAATTATGAGGTGCGCAAGGGCAGCGGTTTTCATTTCAGCCATTTTGGACATAATTATGGCTCTTTGTTTATTTGGTACATATGTAGGATATAGAGGAAATTCTTCTCAGTGCAACTCCTCCCATATTTCTTGAGGAATGTAGAAAAAACCTTTACAGATGTACCCTCATGAGATGCAATAACGCATATTGTCATGGTTTTAAATTTCGGCCATTTTTGACATAATTATGGCCCTTTTTATACATGTAAACTAGAAGCTATAGAGAAAAAAAATTGTTTCTGATGAATAACTTAAGTTTGGTATGAGATATCACAGTGAAACTGCTGTGTAGGTTGTTCGTGTGCAGACTACAATTGCAATGGCAAGTAGGGCCGTGGGGGTCAAGGTCACCGTTGCTAAAAATAGAAAAAAGCATTTATGCTCATAATTTTGTTTCTGATGGATAACTTAAGCTTGGGATGAAATATTACAATGAAACTTGCTGTGTATGTAGTTTCTGTGCAGACGGCACTTCAATGGGAAGTGGAGCCGGTGGGGTCATGATCACCGTTACTAGAAATAGAAAAAAACATTTATGGTCATTTTTTTGTGAGGATTGAGATAACATGATGAACTTACTAGCGTTGTATGTAGCTTGTGTGAAGAGACAAGTCACTAGGGATTGAATGTGGGGGTCAAGGTCACCCGTTACTAAAAATAACTTTGGTTAGGAATGAGATATCAATGAGAAACTTGCAGTTTATATAGCTTATGTGAAGACGTCACTAGCAATTGACAGTGAGCTGATGGGGGTCAAGGTCACAGTTATTTAGACTAGATAAATTGTTTTTGCTCAATAACATAGGTTAGGATTGCGATATCATGATGAATCAGTAGCTTTTGGGAAGACAACAATTGTGATTGAAAGTGGGACTGGTTGGATCAAGGTCACCATTACCTGTAATGTGACTGCTTCTTGTTTGCTCCATGAAAGCACCACATTGGAGGTTAGAAAAGCCCGACATTTAACGAATGTCAACAAGAGCCCCATTTAAGCAAACAGCTGTCATATTTAGTTTCACTTTGTCATTTATCATATATTATTTAGTTCTTCTTCAAACATAACCATCTTATTCATAGCACAGGGACTTGCATAACTTAAAAAAAATTGTTTTTGGAATTTATTTTCACTAGGCCTACTGTGTAGAGCCAGTATCAATAAATATAGAAATATATATCTATATTTTAATAGATCTACAGAAAAAAATGTTTTCAATTTTTGTTTAAGTTATGCAAGTTCCTGAGTTCATAGTATGAGTTATCAAGGAGTTTTACGATTTTATTCCTTGATATTTTAACGGTTTCGATACGTACTGAAGTCATTCCGCATATCGAATGGCTGCCTTCGTTTCACGCTCGACAATAACAAACGCATAATTGCTTCAGTGTTGTCGCACTCGTAAAAGTAACAAGACAAATTGGCGACGCCCTCTCGCTAACCCTAAACCAGAACCCCCTAACTCTTAGAACCCTAATTCCCTAACCCTTAGTGATGTAGGCCTGGACTATAGCTGCCAGAATTATGGAAAGAAGTGTTTCCCAACTATGAGATCGTAATTTAGATCTTCCGTCCAACGGTCCAATTTTAAGATTGGTTGACATCTCACACATTTGAACTATTCCCGCTCGATTTACTTCGTAATCTATTAGTAGTCCTTGAATTATAGTTTATTACCCGAAAAATGGCTGCCATTTTGATGTCGCTTGCTAGATTTTGGATATTTGTTGCATAGCAACCATTGAATTCTTTTGTTTATCCTATGGATATTTGATAATAGTTTTACATTCGTCTTTATTATTATTGAAATAAAAAGAGAATTCGGAATAGTTATCAAGTTTTTCAGCATCAAATTCCCGTACCGAAAGTCGGGGGCGAGAGTCGATCGACATAATCACCACAACACTTCCGTCTTAGGCAATACAAAACTAAAACTACAACAACAATCGTGTGTTTTCGCATGTAGCGTTAATGTGGATTCCTATTATTTTGTATATTTTCAGGATTCGTACAGCACACATGGGCGGTGCCTGGTGTCCCAAGTCAGATAATAAGAAAGGTTCTGACACATATGAATATCTTCAAATCGACCTCAGCAAGCTGCATAAGGTCACTATGGTTGAGATACAAGGACGATTCGGCAATGGAAATGTAGATATTTGTCTTTGATGATTTATTATTATTATACTGTATCTATCTTTGCCAATCTCTGCTTCACAATTTACTGGCGATGGTGCATGCAACTAGAATTTAGTACTCCTTTTAAATCGTTGCCAGTAGCTAAGACAATTTCCTGGCGAGATTTGTAAAAGGTCTCAAAGGGAAAAAGAGGCTTGCCTAACTGTGTTTCCTCTATAAATAAAGTTTTTTTATAGTTGGGTAAGGGCTCAGGTACCCCTCGTTGGGTTTTGGAGACTTGCTTTATACTTCCTGCGTTGTAGCCGTGGTAGATAACTGCTGGGGTGAGCACAGAATACATATACACACGTCGCATTCCACAAATACACGGCGCAATGCCCAACACACAAATAAACGAGAAAATGAACTTAACCGCTGAAAGACCATGTTTCATCTACCAAAAAGTTGAAAGTCCAAGTCCCAGCCATGCCATAAAGGCGAATATAAGACAAGGTTGACTTTGATATTTGCTTTTGTAGTTAATGTATTACGTTCAAGTACATGTATACTGATTTCTTGATATAATGAATTACGTTTTAGGGCCAGGAATTCGCAGATTTTTTTATGCTGGACTTTCAAAGAGATGGCAGTGAAAAATGGAACAGATTCCGATATGATAACGGCAAAGAGGTAACTAACTGCCCACTATCGGCCTACTTCAAGTAGTTATTGATACCCCTCATATATGACCGATACAAAATATTTTAAAATGTGCCGTAAAACATTCTGATGTCCAGTTTTGATATAAAGTTACAATGTGTGTTTTATGTCAGTTAAAGGAATCACCACTGTTTTAACCCTAGCGAAGCGTAGAGGTGAATTTTAACTTACAAGTCATGGACATATCAGTTGTCTATCAACAATTCTCCCTTTTCAGGATATTACGGGAAATACGAATACATATGCTGTCGAGCAGAGGCACCTCACCCCGCCGATAATCGCACGCAAAATAAGATTCATTCCATTCCGTAAATATCCTTTGCCGGCGTGTATTAGGGTGGAGATATTTGGCTGTGAATGGACAGGTAAACCTTTGTTTACCCGAGTACTGGATGTGATCTATTTATCACAATGATCAATTTATGTCACTAGACAATATACACTCAAACTCTTCTTAAATGCTACGATGTTAATAGTTGATCCACTGAAGTAAAGTTAATTAGTCCCCTACCGTTTTTTGACCGGAGGGGACTAAAGGTTTGCCCTCCGTCCGTCCCTCCGTCAGTCAGTCTGTCCGTCAAAAAATCTGGATCCTGACATAACTCAAACAGTTTGCAAGCTAGGTTTATGAAACTTTGTTGCTATGGCAACAGAAACATTGACAATGGCTTCAAATCGGTAGGTAACTTCTGAATTTCTTGCAATTCTTAATGACTTGTTCATTCCTGTTTTATTATCTCACCTGTGAGCTTTCGTGATCACTCTTGTCCGTCGTCCATCCATCCATCGTCCGTCTATCAACCTTCCACTATATATATTGCTTGTGTAGTCACTAGATGTCACAATGTTTGCCTAATCGTCATGAAAGTTGTTTACAATGATCATCTCAACAAAAATAGCTGAAGCTCGATATTTCGTCTTAAGGTGTAAAAAACTAAATCACTTAGTCTACGTCAAATGATAGATTAATCGTGTGTCTAACACTACAGGTCACATATTTGGCAATACTGATAATAATTAGTGTGTATATTTTTCAGATGGTGCTGGCAGCATATCATCTAGATGTTATATTACCATGCTGAAGGAAGGTCACATTGTCAATGATAATGATACGGTAGTTGCTGTAGCTGGTCAACTTAACCAGGTGATCTGTAACGCTGTTTGTTCGGGAAATAAACCACCACCAGCACTCAAATGGTATAAAGGTAACCTTCTGGTCAGCCGGACTCTAGGAAGGTATGTATTATTTATCTTAATAGGTTGATGACTGTCAGAGGGAACCAACCCAGGGGTAAATCATCATCGAACAGGACGATTATCACTTAAAGACGCTGCAGAGTCAGTTATTCTCTTGTAAAAATGTATAATAATACACAATGTTTTTTCCCCTATTGAAACTGGTCCTGTCTAAGCAGATAATACGTATTGGATCATCGTTATTGTCGATAATGTGTATTATATATGCGCGAAATTACACTTTATTCTTCGTAACGGTTTTGTCAATGTTAACATTTTTGTGCACAGGTGAAATCTAGATCTCGTCTAGAAAGCGCCTTTTTAAACCAAGGATTCAAAATCTAGTTATTTTAATTATCAATGAGCTTTCGTTGGCGTAAAATTGCCGTAGCGTAGGTCATTTGTCTTTTGTTCTCGGTGAAAACTAACAATGTGCATTTTTCATTGCCCGCTTCGTTCGCAAAATAACGTATGCTGCTTATACGTGGGACGTTCAAAAATAAACAGGACTATGGTCGCAAAACCCGTATGCTTAAACATTACATATTATATATCTAATCATATACCGGTACCATCAAAAATCGGAATCCTTTTTCTATATTCAGTTTAATGATGAGCGAAAACACGCGGTCCGAGAGTTACAGGTGACTAAACAGGATCACTAACGCTGACCCGGCGCACAAAATGACGTCGCACTATTCACACGGCTTTAGTGCTTTCATATGGCTATGAAAAACAATTTTAATAGGGATATAAGGTGATGAATACATTCCTGTACCACACTGAGCCACACTGCTATTTTGAAAATGTCTCGGTAACCGAAGTCACAAACGTTCTTAAGATTTCTTATTGCTTTCCTGTCTTTCAATCCTTAACAGCAATCCCTAAAAGCTTTTGTGTCATTCTGAAACTGACAAATGACTAGCAGTATCCTTTCCCAATGTAGTTACGATAATTTCATACGATAATGTCCACCATGAATCATGTAATGTGTCGGTACTTAATGCACAACGGCCCTGTTTTATAAACTTTTTATCGCACATGTTCAACTCCACTGATTTTTTCTAAACACGAAATATCAAAACAAGCTCAGATCTAACTGTTTGATAATCCGCCCGGAATAAATAATCGCCCTCGGGCTGCCCGTCTCTAGATATTCCACGGAATTCCATGGAATTCCGCGGAATTCCATGTAAATATCTGCGGAGTATTGAGACAAATTTTCCATCAAAAAATTATATTGATAAATAGATGGAGAAAAAAATCGATAGCCTGCCGTGAATTTCTGGATTGTCCGCGGCATTCCATGTTTTTCCGCGGCATTCCATGTGTTTCCGCGGCATTCCATGTTTTTCTGCGGCATTTCATGTTCTTCCATGACATGCCGCGGCGTTCCATGTTCTTCCACGGCATTCCATTTTTTTCAACGGCATGCCGTGGAGTATTGGGACGGATTTACATGGAAGTGCCGCGGATTATTGAAATAATATCCGTGGAAATCTGCGGCGTTTCCATGTGAAACATGTCATGATCTCCGAAAGCCTCAGAATGCTAGGCTTAAATAAAAACATAAATATTATTATTTACAGCATATAATTTAAAAATAAAAAACAAAAGTTTCAATACATTGTTTCACATGAACAACATGACAAATAAACAAATCAAAGTTTCACAATAGTGATTTACGCAGTAAGCAGAATACTGTATATTAGCTTTTAAATATATAAAGAGTTCATTTGTTTACTTAATGAAAATGAAAATAATTGTTAACTTACTGTTATTATTTCCTTCTTGATCTTGAAGACAACTCCTTAACAAATACAAACCCAATGCTTGACATCTATTCAACTTAACTCATTATTCTGTTCATGATTAGAGTCAATTTAAATCAACACTAAATAAACTTAATGTGGATTACAAATTAAAATTACAAATCAAAGGTATGTCCTTTATTTACTCGTATCTCCACAAACAAGTTTTATCAAAATAAGAAGGAACAAAGCATGATTCAAATTAGCCAATGACTGAGGCTGAAATTGTTTTGTAGTAGGAAACTAGCCAATTACTGATCAACCTGATATAGAGGCTTATCAGCCCCCTTTAATGTACATTCTCATTCACCAGAGTATTCTTCATCTCTGATATCTTGGAACTTGACTAAGCACTGATGTATGAGGATGATAATTACCAACACATGGGAGATGTAGGAAAGGGTACATTATACAAGAACTGATAAGATCACTGTAAATATTGTCTGCTTATTGATTACATTTTTGTTGTTGTAAATTGTTCAAGAATTAAAATGTATTGAGCAGATAGAAAAATTTGACTTTTGTAACTGTAGAAATTATTATTCAGTACTAGACAAGCAAAATGTAAAAAACACTTTAAATTTATAAGAATCAGACTACAAATTTATATTGAGGTTTTACTAAATGCAAAATACGGTATGCATACAATGCCATCAAAATTTATTTTCTTACCATCATAGGTGTTAGGAATCTCTATGATTTTATCCATGGTGTTAGGAATTGTGTTTTTTTCTATTAATCAATTGCTGCATAATTCTAAAAAGTCTTGGTATTTCCTGAAACAGGACATTTTTGTGACTTAAAATTCCCAGATTTTCAAAACAGCATATGCAATAAATTTTGCTGCATAATCTTTCATATTCATGAGTGTATTTTACATGGCATTTTTTTGTTACTGTTTTGTCACATCTGATCCCACGAAGGATTAAACAATCTTTGATATTGTTCAGATGGGCATAGTATACCTATAGTTCATTGCTTCCGAAAAAAAATCCGAAGTACAAATGTACAATATTTTCTACAAAATATTCTAAGTGTCAGTTTCCATCGATTTCCATCCTCCGAAAAGTTGGAGGTTTTTTCCATGCTATTTTCTATCCCAGAATTTGACTATGTCCAACTTTCCACGGCGTTTTTTTTATTTTCCACGGCATTCCAAGGCAGTTTTGAGTGTTGGTAGAAATCCGCGGAATATTTTGATGGAAAATATTTAGTCTCATGGAATTCCACGGAATTCTGTGGAATTCCATCAACTGCCATGTAATTTACATGGAATTCCGTGGAAATCCATTGATTTCCACGGCATTTATCCAATGAGGATGGCAAATCTAGAGACGGGTGAAGCCCTCGAGGTGATTATTCTTTTGCCGGGCGGATTATCGCCTCCCTGCCCGGCTGTGTCGTGTAAATTAACCTCTGAATATCAACTTCTTTTAGGGAATATGCCCGTTATTTTTTATAAAACGGTACAAAATGAAATAAAGTTGGAACATTAAAGAAAGGTTGCATAAGCATTAACACAACTGAGCTATCAGAAAGTAGTTCCGCATTTTAGCAATCCGTGTCTTCCACGCTATTCCACGTTTTTTCATCGGTTATAAAAATGTAAGACGAATACAGGATTCGCTTTTAAAAAGGCTAGAAGTGGCTGGGTTTGTATTTTTTAACAGAGCTGTGGAAGTTTGAATATTCATCATTTAGATCACAGGAACTTGCATTTATGATTTTAAAAAAATAAAACAAAATTGAAAAAAAAACACATTTTTTTTCATTAGGCCTACTGTGCAGCCGCTGTATTAAGGTAATTCCATACTCTTATTTTTTTCTGTACAAGAGGTATCAAACACCTGATTTTTATGAAGAACACACTCATGATAGTGATTGTGTAAAACCCATAACAGTTTTGCTCGGCTAGTTTTCAAGATATTTTTAGATTTTGGGGAACCACCCTAACAACGGATACTTACATTTCACCGAAAAAGTTGAACATATAATTTCATGAAACTTGGCATTTACGATAACGTTTGTTTAAGACTATGCATGTTATATGTATTTTTAACCAGGTTTTTAAAACAAAAATCCTGGTTATTAGATTGGCGATTTCGTCGGGCGGGCGCACGTCAACAATTGGTTTCCGTTGGATAACTTTAGTTAGGAATGAGATATCATAATGAAACTTGCTGTGTAGGTAGCTTGTGTGAAGACCCCGCTTGGGATTGAAAGTGGGGCTGGTGGGGTCAAGGTCAAGGTCACCGTAACTAAAAATAGAAAAATGGTTTCCGCTCAATAACTTAAGTAAGGAATGAGATATCATAATGAAACTTGCTGTGTAGGTAGCTTGTGTGAAGACCCCGCTTAGGATTGAAAGTTGGGCTGGTGGGGTCAAGGTCAAGGTCACCGTTACTAAAAATAGAAAAAACTGTTTCCGCTCAATAACTTTAGTTAGGAATGAGATATCCCATAATGAAACTTGCTATGTAGGTAGCTTGTGTGAAGACCCCGCTTGGGATTGAACGTGGGGCTGGTGGGGTCAAGGTCAAGGTCACCGTTACTAAAAATAGAAAAAATCTGTTTCCGCTCAATAACATTAGTTAGGAATGAGATATCATAATACATTTTTTTGTAAAACTTGCTGTGTAGGTAGCTTGTGTGAAGACCCCACTCAAGACCCCGCTTGGGATTGAAAGTGGGGCTGGTGGGGTCAAGGTCACCGTTACTAAAAATAGAAAAAAATGTTTCCGCTCAATAACTTAGGTTAGGAATGAGATGTTATAATGAAACTTGCTGTATAGGTAGCCTGGTGAAGACCCCGCTTGGGATTGAAAGTGGGGCTGGTGGGGTCAAGGTCACCTATACTAAAAATAGAAAAATGGTTTCTGCTCAATAACTTTAGTTAGGAATGAGATATCATAATGAAACTTGCTGTGTAGGTAGCTTGTGTGAAGACCCCACTTGGGATTGAAAGTGGGGCTTGTGGGGTCAAGGTCACCATTACTAAAAATAGAAAAATGGTTTCCGCTCAATAACTTAAGTTAGAAATGAGATATCATAATGAAACTTGCTGTGTAGGTAGCTTGTGTGAAAACCCCACTTGGGATTGAAAGTGGGGCTTGTGGGGTCAAGGTCACTGTTACTAAAAATAGAAAAACGTTTTCCGCTCAATAACTTTAGTAAGGAATGAGATATCTTAATGAAACTTGATGTGTACGTAGCTTGTGTGAAGACCCCGCTTAGGGTTGAAAGTGGGGCTGGTGGTCACCGTTACTAAAAATAGAAAAATGGTTTCCCTTAATAACTTAAGTTAGGGATGAGATTTCATATTGGACCTTGCTGTATAGGTAGCTTGTATGAAGACCCCTGCTTGGGATTGAAAGTGGGGACCGACGGGGTCAAGGTCATCATTCCTACAGTTATTTTCTGCTCAATAACTTAGGTTAGGAATGAGATATCTTAATAAAAATTGCTGTGTAGGTAGCTTTTGCGAAGATGCAGCTTGGGGTTGAAAGTGGGACCAGTCAGTGGGGTCAAGGTCACATGGGACCCGTCAGTGAGGTCAAGGTCACTGATACTAAAAATAGAAAACAGTTATTTTCATCTTAATGAAACTTGCTTTATAGGTAGCTTTTGTGAAGATGAGGCTTGGGATTGAAAGATGGGCCAGTCAGTGGGGTCAAGGTCACTGTTACTATAATAGGAAAAACAGTTTCAGCTAAATAACTTCCACAGCCATTTCTCAGTACCTACCGGTTAGAATTCCATGAAATTTTAAACGAACAACAAAGACTGCGATGATCAAGATTTTTTTTATTGGACAATTCACTTTAGTGTTTTTGCCCCTGATTTAACAGCACCATTTCAAACTTCTGCACATTCACCTAACCTTTGAAAACCTGGTCTTCGTCGCCATGCGGCGTTCTTGTTAAATGATATTTTAAAATATGTGATATTTCATTTTTAAGTTATACGAAAAAAATAGTTGAACAACATACTGATGTCGTAAATGCATTCAGTAGAGTAACTATTATAGAAGTTTTGTTCCAAATTTCATGGCAGTTGCTCGGCTAGATTTTTTTAACTGACACTTTAGTGATTTCGGAAATGTCGAAAACCAGGAGAGTTTACAAAATACATCAACGTTTTGAATACGTTGTATCCAGTTTTCACCATAATTTGTTTTTGGAAAATGTGTATATTTAACGATGAACCAATGCTCTTTTGTATTAGCTAGTCTATATGATTACCAAATAAATGCAAACTAACCTTCCTCTCAAGTAGTCGGGATGCTTGCTAAACAAATGTTAAAACTTGGATAAAATGTTGTGTGGGCGCATTATATTACGTTTCACATACGTTGTAGCTAGTATTCGCGAGTGTTGGTGTTTCAACGTTTGGAATAAATGGCACATAAAATTTCAGCTATATTTTTACTCTGCAAGCTTATTATAGAATAATATAGTAACAACTATACAGTAAAAACGCGATTTTAAGACATGAGAATATGCTGACACATCAATTTTAAGTTTTTCTTATTTTATCATCATGGTAGACAGACGCTTTCAATACGTCTAATTTACACCGATTTCTAAACTTCCGCTCAACTAAAGAGTATCCAATCACCTTAAAATATATTTTAATACAGGCTGTACAGTAGGCCCAGTAAAAAAAAATTGTTTTCATTTTTTTTTCTTTTTTTTTTCAATTTATAAATGCAAGTTCCTGTGTTTAGATAAAGATAAAGTAAGCACTTATATACTAGTAGATGTGACTGGTGCTATATAGGTAAATTGGTAAAAGGTCCGAGGACTAAACGGTTCTTGAATTATTTATACTAGTATCGTATTACACGTATATAATGTATTATGTTATGTTCATTTTGCATCACAAAGAGTGTACCAAGTGAAAAAGGCAATAAGAAATGTCTTGACAGTACGTAACATGACAGAGTTTGATATAGGAGAGTATAGATGTAAGGGCTTGGGAATAAGTGAGAAGTCCGTCAGAATAGTAGCTAATGGTAAGTAGTAACAGTTGAACTACGGATCCTTTTATATTAAAGACACGGTGTTGCTCATCAATAGCTTTAAATATAATAAAGCCATGATTTTTCATACCGAGCATAACTTCTATAAAAATATTTTGTATGACAAATGGATGTAGACAATGATTATAAGACTTTTAGCTCGACTTTTCAAAGAAAACAAGAGCTTTTGTCGTGATAAGGTCGTCAGCGTCTGCGGGGCGTTAGTTTAGTTTGTCATTGGTGTCTATTTCTCAAAAAATAGCTAAGGTATTCACTTCAAACTTGGCGTACGTATTCACTATCACAAGGACGATCCATTAGAAAAAGACGGACAATACTGGGATGTATTTCAAGAGTTACTTGCCCTTGTTTGGACTTCAACTTACAAATTTGTATCATTTTTTTGTATAAGTAAGAAGATGTAATGCAGGAGGTTGTTAGTGCCCCCTGACCACTAAGACCTTATGCTTTTTGTCCACAGTGATAAGACAACTCTATCAAGGTTATTGCTCTTTTATACTCGAAAGCCGAGCGTCCAGCACCCAAAGGCGGTGTTCTTGTTGTGGTACGCCTTATCTGTCACCAGCTGTACATTATGAATATATTTCACAATGTAGGAAGTTCGTTGATTCAATGTTTTACGGATATGATAAACACTCTATGATTTTAAGACAAACTGATAAACGTTGCAGGGTAAAGTTTCTAATAAGTTTCTAATAAGTCTATTTATATACTTTAAAAATGTAGGGTCTGTATATGCCCCAACGTTCATGGTGAATAATTCATGTATAACAACGTTAGTGGCAGAAAACCCAAGACCACGAGTTTAACGCTTAAAATATACGCCACGCTAAGGGGGAAATCATTTGCTTTCAATGAAATATATAATACTTTTCAGCGGCTTTTTCGTGCCGTTTTGTCCATTACCCTGTGAAACCGCGGAACGTGTAGGTTTGACAGGGTAATGGAAAAATCGGTAAAGCTGCTGAAAAAGATCTTATATTTCATAGAAAGCAAATGATTCCCCCTTAGCGTGGCGTATATTTCATACATATCGATGAAGAAATAAAATACTTATGGCTATATATTTTATTTTCCAATGTTTACAAATTTAATGTAGTTTGCAATTTTCACAATAACTTTTTTGTCAATCAACAGCCTGTCCAAACTCCGGCCGTATATGTGATATCATAAAGTGTATCGACAAGAACAGGATTTGTGATGGAAATAAAGACTGCTGGGACGGAACGGATGAAAAATATTGCAGTAAATATTGGTTTTATAATAGTCTAGTTAGTCCTATGGCCATGGCCATGTATAACACCACCCACTCTCTACTGTTCATTCATCCTAGATATAATAATTTGATTTCATATTTTGCTTATGCAAGTACGTTCAGAATAGTTATGTTGTTGTACATTGTATAACTCGTTTAATCAAGCTAGTCGACTGTTTACATAATGTTCTGTATACATGTATAAACATAATGCAAATTCTCTTTATTAAAACCAGTTTGTCAAACCGACCAAACCACCCCTGGAGGTGGTTTTGTCGGTTCGTGACTATCCGAAATTGTTCCAATTCAACAAACATGGTGGAAACATCCTGAATGTTTTCATTTAAATTAAATAATAAAAAAAATAAGAAAAAACATGTAAAAATAAAGATTCTCAAAATAAAATCGCCAGGACACTCTCTTTACTTTGTGGGACTGGTGTACACATTATCTTCGACACACTATAGATAGCCGGGTCTCGATTCACACAGCTTCCCAATATATTTTAGGTAAGTGCCATTCAAACCAGATTGAGTGTGACAGTGGAAAATGTTTTCCTGACAGCTTTAAGTGTGATGGCATATCTGATTGTGCCGACGGATCTGACGAGTTTGAATGTGGTAACATATATGTATCATTAATGTTATATTGTTTAATTTGGGGTATCATATGATATACCAATACATTTGCCCAAAATTTACGCCCTTTTTAGTTAAATAACATATTACAAACACAAACCCGTATAAATCCCGAGCAAACATTTGGCCTAAATAAAATTGTAACCGTACAACTTTGCAACTTAATGGAAGCTTCTGAACTTTTTATACGCCCGTTGAAAACGGGACGCATTGTTAATGTGAACACCCTTGGCGGGCTGGCGCGAGCGCCGGCCGCGTCCAGTAATTTTGTCTGTACACATTCTTATTCAAACAGTTTTTAACATGATCGTTTTCAAACTTGGGGTCAATTTTTATGGGCATAATATCAAATATTGGAAAATTAATACACAACATTTTGTTAATATTTTTCGCCAAAGACTAACCGATTGTTTTACTCAAGACTGGCATCGATCTGTAACTGATTTCGCGCTTCCTCACATCGTTTTCACATAGAAATTGGTAGATATACTAATATTCCTTTACAACAACGATTGTGTCAATTCTGTTTTGAAAATAATGAAATTGTTTCTGTTGAATGTGAATTTCATGTATTTTTTCATTGTAAAAAATATAATATAATTCGTGAACAAAGTCTCTTCAACTGGTACACATCTGATAAAAATCTAGACAGTTTTTATAGCCTATTAAGAGCAGTTCTCTGAGAGCACCAAATTTTTTTGGCCACGCAATCTCTCAGATTTTGATAAAAATGTGTTAGTTGTGTAGACCGACCCCATATTTTAATTTCAAATTTTTTCCGTTTCTTGAAATTCCTCTCCGTTTCCATAGCAACCGGTTATAAAGTTGGGAAAATGTGAAAAAACGTGAAAAAGAGACCTGTTCTCGAAATATTAATTATTTTTCCAACAATTGCTATAACAACAAATATTTAAAGTTATAATCATAAACTAAAATAAATAACCTAACAATTGATAGCAAAAGAAAACAAATATATACTTTAGTAATTTTTTTAAAGCCTGTTAAACTCGAGGTTTTTAGGCAAAAAACATGATTTTGTGGTCTTTTTTACATGCATTTATACAATAATCGCAGCATTACTCAATATAGCCATGAATATAGGTGAATGAGCATAGAAAAACATTTGTGGGCACTCTAAAAACAAATCTACAACTCCAGCCAGAAAATTGACAATTTTGAGAAATTTGCTGTAATTTGGTGGTCTCTTGCCTAAATTGATGTCCCGAGTGCTCTCCCTTGCGAAAATAACTCTTCAATTCAAAATGGCGGACATTTGACTTGTGTTTCAAAAAGTCAAACTATTCTTTGGATTTACAGTATTAATAGGGTGACAACAATCTGTTTTGATCAAGATTAAGACAGGAACCATCAGATAATAACTGTTGCAGATATTATATTGTATATTACTGTGATTTTCACTGAGAAAGGGCCATTTCTGGGACGGATTTTTTGACAGACGACTGAAAACAGTGTAGGTGTCAGAGACATAAATGAACGAACTCGTGTTTTATCTAATTGTAACGGTCCAGAGTGTTAATAACTTTTGGTTGACCATCTTAAACTACAAAATGAACATAGAAGAAGAGATTCAAGGCGGGTTTACTAGATTACAGCTGCACTGAAACTGGCATGATAGTTCAAGACTTGCCTCAGTTGGAAGTTGGGATATTGCAATGCCAATGGAAGTTTTCAGGTAGATCTTTCTATTTGTCTGCACATATACAATAATAGTTTTTGTTGTCATTTAAACCCCTTAAACTATAAATATATTTCATACCTTACTTGTAAGGGTTCATGGCATAAAGTTTTATCCCATCCCCCACCAAATAATTTTGGGGCATGTATGGATTTAATTGTCCTTCCATCACAAAATGTTGTGCTGTCTGTAACTTGAAATGTAATTGCTACAGTCATTGAACTTCATAGATATTGATCAATATAACTCAGCATGTGTTGTTGTGTACCTATACATTTCATTCTGATTTGACCAATAATATTTGCAGAGTTGTTGCCCTTGAAATTTGAAGAATATTTTCTTATGTCATCCGCAACTTAAAAAGTAATTGTACTATTGTCATCAAACTTCATATGAATATTTGTGTGTTTGTTAACATGTCATTCAGTTATTAATGTCTTCTTATTTTAAACATTGAACTTATTCAAACTGGTTCAGTTTGAGAAAAAGAGCCTGTGGTGAATCCCTGATGAGTCATTGAAATCACTGACCGCCAGCGCTTGTCGAAAGCTCTGTTCACATGTACCCGGCTTCACTATTAATAGGCTAGTATTTATAATATTAACATTAAAATAATGCTCTGCACTAAGTGTTTGCTTCATTTGTTTGCAACATTGGGACCATGAAATTGAATATTATCAGGAATAAAAGCATGATTTTACCTGACAAATACAATGTAGTTTCCTTTCTTTCAGTTTATAG
This sequence comes from Spisula solida, assembly GCA_947247005.1. NCBI lineage: Eukaryota > Metazoa > Mollusca > Bivalvia > Venerida > Mactridae > Spisula > Spisula solida. Next base: position 27,895,619 of record OX365954.1, read on the forward strand.
TTCCCAATGTGTGTGCTGAAATATGCTGATGTGAAATACATCAAACAGATCAATCTATCTGGTAAGTGCCCTTTGTTTATGCTGTGTTTAAATAATTATGCAAATCATATATGCCATAACTATTACTAGATCTGCATTAGTATATGAATATAATTTGAAAAAAAACATCCCAGTCATAATTATTTGTTTATGATAAAAAAAATAGTTTCCAATAATGTATGACTGCTTAAAGTGGGTGTCTGTTTGATACAAGTGGCTACTGATAGAGGTTCAACTGTATACAAACTAATGTACTGTGACTCTATCTCATTGAATGGTTTGATTCTGTTCAAACAACTAAAACACCCTAACCTCAGATAAGTATTGGTCAAGTATTATGCTGAAGTTATGAACACATATTGCTAAGGAACACCAACAACCATTTGTAATGTCAGCTGCAATATTATAAAATCACTTATGCTATGGTCTGTTTATAACTGTTCTGATGTTCTTTTCATGATTTATTGTTATTCTGTATATTTCATCTAAACATACATCATTGCAGAGTCTGTTTACTTTCATTTTCAGAAATTGGAACTACAAAGTACATGTATCTGATTATGATTGAGGAGACTAGACTAGCACTTGAAAATGTTCTTTGACAGAATACAGGTACATTTATTAGTATAATATGAATTAATACTAAACTTAGTTTAGAATCCATGTTAGTAGTCTGCATATAAAATATGTTAAACTTTCTTTCTTCAATTGGGATTTATAACTTGAAATGGACAGCACTTTTGTCAAAAGATCCATGACTAAGATTGTTATCATTCTTCTTCAACAAACATTTTGAACCTTTCAATTAACTGTAACATTGTTGGTCTTAGTTTTAAATTCACCTCATAAAATTATGATGTTCTATGCTTCTTTGGAACAATTTGGAACAAACTCATTGACAAACATGGGACTTCTTAATTTTAATGAGATGTATATAAGAAATAATACATGTCTAACTCAGTAACTGTTATGGCTATAATTATTACCTCCCTGAAAATACCTTTTAATTAATCATTGTTTGGAAAGGTAAGTTTGAATTGTATGTTTCCATTTAATCAAGGTTTTAATTTCCTTTTCGTTTTGTTTTCCAGACTTCAAGACCTCCAAATCATACACGAAAACGGATTTTAAGTTTGATATATCTTCTTGGCTACATGGATCATGGACACTTGATCACCATTCTAGCGCATACTACATATCTATTCAAGAACTAATGACTGAATTTCACCAGAAAAAGTTCATCCGTTATTTTACATAGTGTTTAGAATTACCTTAATGGAAAGTTTATATCTGAGTGAAACTTTTAATAAGATGATTCAACTGACTAAACTTTTTATGCACCAGTCTCAGCTGGATTTTGATAATTTGTTTGAGAAACAGAATTGGTTCAAAACTGTCACATAAATGAGTTTGGTTTAAACAAAGGTTTTATATAGGCCATTTTAATGAACTATAGTACAAACAAATTGATTTAGTCCTCAACCCCTCTATCAGCATGATTTAGAAGTTGATTTCTTGTCTACAATTTAATTGCGTCTGATGTTTAATATGCAGAGAACATTATAAATGCCTACTATAATCACTAATCTAAATCTCTGCGGACATTTGATACATGTAAATTCTGTGCAATAAGCTTGTACATACATTCATGAATAAAGGTTGAGGATCATGTTAATTTGTTCCAGCTATACCCTAATGTTCAGATGTCATATTTTACAGTGCAGTTTATACATGTATATTGTATATCCTATCAAACAACTTCACCATTGAATGACTTGCATTGACAAATAATTATACCCCTACTGAGTACAAGTGTTCAAACTTGTCCGTCTGTCTGCCGGCCTGTCCCTTTTTAGATTCCAGGGTACTGTTTTATCAAAGGATTTACGGAAATCGTAAACTTACGATCAAATTTAAATTCTTTATGATTTGTTTACAATTATAAAGTGTGGTAAAGGGAGCTGCATTACTAATACTGATTCAGTTAATAAACTCCTACAAACCATATCCATCACCAATTTGCAGTTGTTAAAGAATTATAAAGAATTTAAATTCGAACGTAACTTTAAGATTTTCGTAAGTGCTTTGATAAAACAGTACCCAGATGATTACTTAAGTTAAGAATGAGATATTGTGGTAAAACTTGCTGTATTGGTAGTTTACGTAAATATGCCGCTCAAGTTGGAAAGTGGGGATGGTGGGGTCAAGGTCACAGTCAAGGTCACATACTGAAAACAGAAAATCCTTTTCTAGACAATAATTAGTTTAGGAATGAGATATTGTGATGAAACTTGCCGTATAGGCTGCCGTAGCTTATGTGAATATGCTGCTCAAGTTCAAAAGTGGGGACAGTGGTTTTTGTGATGATTAAGCAGCATGGTTCCAGTTGTACTTAGTTGTTAAGCTTCAATGAAAATGTGGTTCTGTAACAAGACGGTGCTGTTGGGGTATTATTCGTCACCGTCTCATGTGTGGCATTTCTAATTTCGCATTTATTATTTCATGTAGGTGTACTGGATGAAATTATTCTAATAAAAACAAATTTTGTTTCTGTTGTATTTTTATATAATATGACTATTTTATTTCTTTAATATACCATTTATCAGTAATACATGTAGTAGCATTAGGATTATATAATGAAAATGCATCTCCTTGAGAAGCTGAACGGATAAAGCTAAATTAATATAGCTAATGTGGACCATGGGAAAACTTTTCTATGAAAATGGGAATCTACTACATTTAAACCATTTGACTGCATAAGTATGATCATGATAGTAATTCTGCAGCTAAAATGGCTTTCAGATAGATACAACTACACATGTTTGGCATTTTTCACAAATGGTTGCCATGGTATCTGCTGTGAATTATGTCTTTGGCACTAAAAGTAAACATTAGAATGATGCTTAATAAAGGCAATTATATTAGATTGTGATGATTCTCTTGTTTATTCAGTAAATTCTAACCATAAGGACATCTAGTACCTTAAAAGGAGGTAACAAATATTAATTAATAGGCCCCCATCTCAACATTGACCACACATAATGCACACAGTCACCATAAATTGTCACCCTAGCGTTGATAATTTTTGGATTATACCAAGATAGTCATGTTACTACTTCAGTATCCATAGCAACCACATGTTTTGTCAAAATAAAAAATATTTGAGTGTACATGAAATTCTTATAGACTCAATTCCATATACCAAGTTTCATAAACCTAACTTGGAAACTGTATGCGTTATGGCAGGATCCCAGATTTTGAAGTATTTTCACTGTTTTCGTATCCATAGCAACCAGAATTAGCAACAACAAAAAAACAATTAGATGTACATAATCTCCTTATTGGCCCTCACTTACATACCATGTTTCATAAACCTAGCTTGGAAACTGTTCGAGTTATGTCAGGATCCAGATTTTTGATGGATGGACTGACAGAAGGTAGGGGCCTAATAAAGCATATATACATTCTATGAAGAAATTGTGAACCTAATAAATGATACAAATCAATAAGAATATGTAGTATTTTGCCATAAAGAAGAATAAGTAATGGTACTAGAATGTTTTCAAGCATATTTGACAACTCCGAGCCAATAAACAAACATTTTTTTGATATTTTTTCTAAATGGTTGCCATGGCAGCAACTTTGAAAGTCATTTTTTGCAATTAAATTGAAATTAAAATGAAATACTACGAACATAGAATGTTTTTATCACGGGAAAATAAATGTAAATATAACATTTAAAAAATAATAGCAACTTGTCTTAGAAAGAGAGGTAATCAAGAATTTACACAGTACATATTTTGGGTCATATTTGGTGTTTTGTTAAAAAAAAGTTTCCGGAGTGCCCAGCGATTTTATTTCATTATATGATATACCAAGGTTAGGTCTTTCAGAAAATATGCACCACTGTGTCTAGTTTCGCTGCGTTATAAGATTATATTACTTTAAAAATTGCCGTTTTTAACATTTTTCAAAAAAATGAAATTCTGCGAAAGTGCCTACTTTTGTAACAACCTTTGAATAGTATTTAGTCAATGTAAAATTTTGATTATAGTTCATAATGTTTACCTGATAATATCTTTATTCAATAATGCAGACTAACTTTTTCGGTTTATATTCAGTTTTCCAGCAAGGTTAGTACAAAACTGGTGTTTTACGGAAAATTTTCTACATCATTTAACTCGATTTTGACCAAAAACTTCAACATCCGTTACCATGGTAACCGGAAGTGTTAAGAATAAAATGAACATCAATACTTTGTATGTGCATGGATACGACTAAGTCCTGAAAGTTTCAGGAAAATCGGTGACTATGCGTGCCGCACCCCTTCTTTAAAAATTTGGTTTTCTCAGAGAACTGCTCTTAAGTACTACAGATAATACTATTATTTACAAAGTTGCACTATATGTCGATAGACTGATGAATGCTCATGTGACACAACTATAAGTATATTGTATATTTGTTTTTGTTTTGTACACTATGTATTTTGTGCCGGTGGCCTTGTTTACAGAAATAAACTTACTTACTTACTTACTTTCTATGCCAGAAGGATAATAGAAAATCGGATAGGAAAGACAGTACGCAACCTAACCAGCCGAGTACAGTAAACATAAAACATCACAGTTACACAAAGTTGGAATGTAGGCCCAATCGCCACAGGTTTTCTTAAATTGTGGCCATTGAATTACCAAAGCTTGTGAAATTGGCCTTGTCTGAACTGTAAATCGAACAAGTTTAATTATAGGCCCAATGGGTTCAGGCCTTCTTGGATCATGACCCTTGAATTACCAAATAAAGTGAAATTGACCTTGTCTGTACTCCAATTCAAACAGTTTCCATCTGATTGTGTTCAAACTAGGTGACAATATTTATTAGCATAATATCTAGGCCAAGTTCGGTTATAGGCCAAATCGACACAGACCTTTTTGGATCATGGCCCTTGAATTACCAAATAAAGTGAAATTGACCTTGTCTGTACTCCAATTCAAACAGTTTTCATCTGATCATCTTCAAACAATTTTATGGGCATAATATATAGGCCAAGTTCGATCATATGCCCAATCGACCAAAACATGAGAAATATTTTTATTCATCATGCTTCCAGGCGGGCGTATTTTGTGACATTTTTGCTCTTGGTTTATTTTGCAAAGTCGAAGTGAAGTTGTTCACAATATAATGTTAACAGGCATTTTATTTCGTTTTGTACATTAAGGATGTAATTTCGTTTCATTAAACCTGTCCTGTGCGAATCATAAAATTAAAAACGCACACATGGCATGTCAGAGTGTTCTATGTGCGAATTCAATTTATATTTAACAAAATTTGGCTATTCAAGTTGATGTCGTTTTCTTATGAAGTCGCGTTAGTTTAAACTTCGGTTAATACAAGTACTAGTAATCACGATCAATGATGGATCCATTCGAAATGAAGGTACACTGTTAAAAATGAAACAACAAAGAAATCCGCGTATTAATTTAACTATTTTTTTATACATGAAACCTATATTGTTCGAGATTATTTACTGGCCTCTAATTATACCTAGAGTTGTTTCGCTATTTTAACGTAAGAATATTTTGACTGGTTTTGACGCATAAGCACGAATATTCATGGGTGTCAAGTAAATAGTTTTTCACTATGATTAAGATTGTGGATCAAATTACACGTGTGGTATTAGTGGCGCATGTGTTGCACATAGCAAAGTATGTGATGGTGTTATTGACTGCCTCTTAGGCGAGGACGAATCCAAATGTGGTTAGTTAACACCCATCTTCTTATTTCATGTATTTTTTAGAATAACCTTACCCCAATTACTGAACTCAACTCTATATGTCGCTTTATAGCATAACAAAACATTTGCTAGTTTTGCCCAGGCATTAAGCGACATAGGGAGATACGATATTAATCAATTAAATAATTGTAAATAAATGTTCAGATGAACATAGTATTTCTTTAAGGAGGTACGAGCTGCCTTGTGCGCATGCGCGAAATTTCAAAATCGTATTAGATAAGAACAAACATGAATTTTAGTTTCAATGATTGCATATGAATGTTGATTTATGAAAATAAACAAAATATTATCGCACAAATTAGATATTTTTAACTTTTTATTTTTTGCCTGTATGAAAAAGTGGGTGGGGAACGGCAAAATTGTGAATAATATGGGTTCACAATAAGTCCCTACAATTGTTCAAATGCATATGCTTATATATAATATGTAGTGCATGGTTTAGTTATAAGAGGTAGCCACACTTTGAAATATTTTTAAGAAAAAATTATTTCATTACAATATGCAAATAAGGTTAATTTTATGCAAATTTATTCATAATTAGTGCTTTTTTATGCACAGCTCCCAAAAAAGGCTGGTGACCCCTATTTTTTATTTGACTAAACTGGTGTTCTATTTGATACTAAACTTAGGGCCAATTTTAAATCATTTTCGATCGTTGGGTATTTTTTGACGTTCATTTGAAATCATTTGAAAATCACACTTTTTAGCAAGTGGGTGGGGTAACTATTTATCATGTTCAAATACTGAATTTGTTCACCAGGCAGCTTGAAATGTGACTAATGTGAATAGGAATGACCATGGAACACACAAAATATCATGCATTGCTTAAAAGTGGTTTCATACAGTAATAATCTTAAAAAGAACATAATGGTGCCATAAATGCAGGAAATAGATAAAATGACCAAAATACAATGGTAGGTCATTAGAAAGCCATGTATGTCGAAAACGAGCCTGGTGACATATCATTTTTATGATTTCAATGTTGTTCTAGAAGACTGTTCTGTCATTTTAAGATGTTTCAAGGAAAATTCGATCGTTAGATAAAAGGTGCGCATACCTCCTTAACCTGTCTTCCTGAGTACTGTTTTATCAAAGCATTTACGAAAACAATTGAGTTACGCACAAATTTAAATTCGTTATGATTCTTTATCAACTGCAAATTGGTGACTAATACTGTTTGTATGAGTTCATGAACGGAATCAGTATTAATATTTCAGCTCGATATACCACACTTTATAGGTGTAAGAGAATTATAAAGATTTTAAAGTTGATCGTAAGATTACGAAAACACTACCCCGGACTATCATACTAACCATCGTGATCGTAGACATTTCTCATAAATAACATCACATGCATATCTTGGGTATGCAACATATTGTCTTTCATTTTCTTGTTCAAGTTGATGAGAAGAGCTTCTGTAACAGCACAATCCATGGTGACAAGTTTACAAATAAATTCATCTCAAATTCTGTGCTCGGAACTAACTGTTTTTACACGATAAAGGTAACGTCCTATATCATATCCATTGTTAGTACACTAGTGCCACTAACCATATACATTTACAATGCCGCTTGAATAGAGATGTCACAACAGTTATAGAAAGTGAAAGCCTTTCAGTGAACTTTCATTTTCGTTTGCATTGTCCACTTTATATTTGAAATTTAAAAAAGGTTTCCGTTACTGTGAATTTTCGTCCTTGTGATAATGTGTTGTTTTTTGGCTTTGCTCCGGTTATTTATGACTGATTGAGGCGACATACTGGATACTTGAGTGTACAGTCGCGTTAAAATGTATAACATTATTTTTATTATTGTCCTTGAGACATGTGCCTCTCAGTATCATGCCAAGATGATGTGTGTGTTCTTGTGCTTGTTTACCACAATTCTTTTATGTTGGCTATTCGTTTTGGACTTTGTACTTGGTCCTTTTTGCTACTCTGTGATTCGACATTGTATGTGTCCTTTTGAAAGTATCCATTATGGTCCTTTATTAATTTGTTCATTGTACAATATAAAGCGAAATATTCTTGTGGACACAATCCTACATATTCGGCAGGATTTCCTTCAAAATTTCAAAGGTGAACAATCTCATTATGTAGATGCCCCACTTCCAAGTTTTTGCAGTATTACATTCAAACTAGCATGTGTGATGAACAACGTGTAGAAGTATTTTGTCTATGAAGGAAGGAATAAGCTGCTGTGAAATTTGCCATGCGGGGGATATATATTTTTTTCGAAAGACGACAGCTCTAGTTGTTGTGGCCGCATTTTACCCATGTTTTCCATTTTCTCTGTAAATTGGTAGGGTGTTGTTGTAATTGTTTTTAATCCAGTTGTTTTTATTAATGATGCTGTTGTTATCGTTCCTTTTCTGAGAGTGAGGCTGTGAGATTGGGTATTTTGAGAGTGAGGCTGTGAGATTGGGTATTCTGAGAGTGAGGCTGTGAGATTGGGTAATTTGATTGGATATGAATGTGAGGCTGGAATGATTGTACGTGTGGTTAGAATTTGGGGAACTTATAATGTTTGGAATTGAAAAGAATGAATGGTCAGTTAAGTGAAGTCAGTCATGTTATGAAGGTGAAAATTAAAGATTTGAATGTTAGAGTGGTGGGAAGTCAGTTATGCATTATGCTGTATGTTTTGGAATATTAAAGAAGTTGGAAGATTATGAACATAAATAGGAAGTCCAAATAGAACTGGACTTGATTTATGTGTATGTTGATGTTAACACTGTGTTGTAGGCTAAGGAGGGAAAAGTTGTTCAACTAACTTTGAAACAAATTGACTTTGGCTCTCGGACATGTACGGAGGAAAGTGTTGTTATATACGAAGACCAGCCGACACGTAAGCAATTGTAAATTAACGTTCTTACTAGTCTGAAAATGTGGCGGTTGTAAACCTAATAACGCGTTTCGATGTGAACCCATTTTTCAAATTTGTCACCATGAACATAAAGAAATAATGATAAGTTAAAAGGGTCATTAGGGGAAAAACAACAAACTATTGATTATTTCAAAGCATGATAACGGATGGTATGGTAATCTATCATCGGGTTGTTACTCTAGGCGTTAATTTGTTTAGAGGTCACACGCGTTACAGGAAATAAGCGCTTCAATCTTCAACTAGTTATAGCAAACACTTGGTGGCACTTATAACTGTGCATTGGTATAAGTTTTACCATTTAAGTATTTATTTGTACAAAATGCAACGTATGTAGTTAAGAGGTGTATAATACTTACTGTCTTATTTGCATTTCACAACACACGCAGTACTTAATTCAGTGTTCTAAAATTGCGAATTCACGAATCAGTGCCAGCCCAGTTTGCATTTTTTAATTAGCTAATACTGTGCTCTCCTGGGTCTTTATGCAAGGCAACATTCTCGCATTGACATGACGTTTGAAGGGCAAAACTCAATGACAATTTATCGAAGCATAACTTGCAACTTTTATGAACTTCCGTTGAAATCCAACCAGTCATTGCAGAGAGATCTGCCGAATAAACAGATAGATGATTGTATATCACATTATAAACACTGTTTAATTAATGGAATTAATTATGTTCAAACTGAAACTTAGTGAAGCCATGTGACTTCAGCCTTAAAAACCCTAAGGTCAATTTAGACACTGGTCCTCTTTTGTATTTTAGGGGGGGGGGGGTGTATGGGTCATGTAGGTAAATTGTATTGCTTACATTTTCTCAATTTGCTCCTGCAATTCGTTAAATTGTTATTTTCATACCAACAAACAATAATCATAAGATTTCTATAGTGGACTCCCTTGTGTATCGATTTACAACCAAATTAAAAAATTCGTTAAAAACAACCGTTACTGTTATTGGAAAGTGAAAACTATACAGTTATAATTGTATAAAATTAGGGCATCCAGCTTTTTGACAGCTGGTGCTTGGCCTTTGGTTCATTTTCACATTCAGATAATGTGTTTGACATTGTGCCGTGTAATTTTGGTATGCGATGTTTTTATGCCCCCGTATCGATAGATCACCTAACAACTATTTCAGTAAAATTAGCATGGCAACCAAAGTTATTTATAGATTTCAATTGATTTAGCTATTTTTATAAAGGATCACCAAAGGAACAGTGTTACCAATTCATAATGAAATCCAACCAGTACTTTTAGACGCAGATTTTTAAAGACTTTACTATAAATATATAGGGGAAAAGAGCCCCACCCCAAGTTTTAATTTTAATACCTTTACTTTTGATTTTAAAAGCTTAAAGTGCAGCAAATTGCATGATTTAATTCGAAAATACTTTTTTAGTGAACAAATCTTGAGAGACCCCTCTCAAACCAAACTCACCTTAACATCCCAACAACTAGCTGTTCCTCCTCGCCAAATTTTCTGGACCTGGGCAAGTTGATATGAAGATTGAATATACACACGAAACTAATGCACGGTAGTACGAGGGATGATTTATAGATTCGAGAACTTTCGATCTAACAAAAAAGCATATTTCAGTGTAAAATAAAGTACGATTCTAGCATTATAATGGTGTCAAATGAGGTCACATAAAATGTTCTATTGTAAATTGACAATGCACTGCAATTGGTTTAATACGTATATGTAGTGCTACTCGTTTTAAAACCACATGACTCGCATTTCTCATTAAAGGAGTAGATCCACGAAAGGTCTGAATTGGCCTAAAAATTATTAAATTATCAAAGTATGTTATTATGTGTCATTTGTACATTTTTGTAATGTGGATAGCTTTATCCGTTTGCATAGGGAAGCAGTTTTCATCAAATTTGATTTTTACCTGTCACCTGTCCACTAATTGGTATCCATGTTTGGCCATTTTTTACAAAAATGGCATATTTTGTCCATATTTTTCCAGTATAAGTGATTTTTTTAATATGGGCACAGTCCTCGACCAAAATCAGAATACTAAAATGTGAAATTGTGCTTTATAATACATTGTTTACAGCACAATTCATGATGGTCGAGAGCTGTGCCCATATTAAATTTTAAGATTTTAGGTACCACTTCAACGTTATTTCCTCTCGTCATCGAGCCACGAAGGCATGACATTCACCCCGCTTTTAGCCATATTCTCAATACATTTAGTACTTATTGTACAATGTTTTATATGCTGTACAAAATCATTAGACATTGTACTTCAATGATACATAAAAAACCTACAAAAAATACGCCTTGCTGTTTTGATATACTCCACTGAACCCCACCCACTTTAATAAAAACGTCATTTTATTTAATTTGGAGTCATAAATGTGCATTTTGGGCATTTTTTGAAAACTGTTACCATGACACCCAAATTTGTAATAAAGATAAGTTTCAATTCTTAATATCACTCTATGGATGCGCACTTACTATTCGATTCACTATTTTGGAAATAGAAGCTTTTCTCCATTTTTTGGCAAAATATTATACTCGTTACCATGGTAACAGTTTTAAAAAAAATCTTAAAAAATACCGTTTTTGTAAAAAACTTCAACTGATGGTACAAATTTATCATTTTTACAGGATTTGGACATGGGGCCATTTTTTACCTTTCGTGGCTTTACCCCTTTTCATAATTTTACAACGGCTATGTTTGACAGACTGTTAAGACAGGCTGTCGGAGTGTCGAGTCGTGGCTTATACTATTAACTTTTAATATCATTGTTATTAACTTTTGTAACTTTTTGAGCTCAGTTGTTTCTGGTAAGTGCCTCCTTAGTCCAGTCATTCTAGCCCAAAAATGGGCCGAACCTAGAAAAAATTGCAAAAGTTTTGTTTTGTGTATTTTCAAGTTCTATAATGTCTAAACCATTACCAGAAAAAAATCCCCTGTCTAGAAAGTCGCGGAAGTACCTCAAATTGCGATTGGAATAAGGGCACTGTAATTTTATCATTTTTCTCCAGTGATATTTGTGTGCTACATTTTATGGACATTTCAATGATAGATGCACCGATTCTTTTCAATACTTAAAAGATGTAATTTGTTATAAGACATAACAAGCAGAACATTGCCAATGAAACAAATAATTCGAGTTTAAAGCAAAATTATCTTGAAAAATGGGGTAAAATTACCCCACCCACTTTAAAAAAATAGCTTCTTAGTCCGTTTATCTGTCACCAAATTTTTAGGTGGAAAGCAAGTTATGGTGATCTGCAGCGATACTACACCTCGTATGTTTTCCTTCCGCGCTCCGGTGTTATTTATTGAGTATAGAAATCCACTGATGAACGAACAAGAAGACGCCTTCAGAATCGAGTACGAATTTGTTGACGACAATTTCCCGACTTCAACTCCACTACCAACAACTAAATCCCCAGTTGGCGGTGATAACAGTAAGAACATACAACCAATCCATTATTGAATATCTGAATTAAGAAAACACTTGTCTGAATCATTAAACCCAATGTGCCATTTGTACATTTAGTAATATGCATGTACAACTATATTAAACAACGACGTACATTTTACAACTACATATTTTATAATGTATTCCTTGACCGACTTATGGTTTAACCCACCCAATTGGCGCACTTGCCACACTAACTGTAACCTGTATTTAACCAATTGAAGTAATGATGCGGATTACATTTGGAAAAATAAACTTTTACCATTGAAAACAAAAGTTATGATGAGAAGAATGGTATTGGCAGAACTTGAGTAAACGTGCACATTCGTTGAATTGATATCCCCGTCGAATGATCGCGTGATTTGGTTGAACAATCTTTGTGATATCCTTCCACTCACTATGAACTATCAGTTCGTCCTCAACACTGCGTAACGACATCAACTCTTCCATGTCTATGTCTAGGTCACTAAGTGTCTTAAGTTCAAACCATTTGCCACTTTTGGTTAAATCAATTGCTTTCCGAATTGTTTTGTCGCTTGAAGAGGCTATTTTGATTTCATCCAGTGTCATCGCGTTTGGTACGGCCTCATTCGAAACGAACGATACATATTCCTCTGCCAAGTTTCTGTTTTCGTTGTCACTTGTTTTCTTTGGGTGTCTCGACATGTAATCCGAAGGATTGTCCTTTCCTGGCTTATATGTAATCTGCATTTTGAAAGGCTGCAAACGTTTCGTAGCTTACCAATGCCAGTGTATATATTCCAGGGTATCGAACTTCCTTATCATTATTATGAGCACGTATGCTTTGCTTAATTTGCACAAGACCCAACTCAAATGAAGTTTCACAACCAACTAGCATACCATAGTTACCCTTTACTAGGAAAAATGTCGCGACAGTTATTTTCCATGTCTGTCTATTGTTAAGTCACATGAGCCTTGAACCTTGAGGTCGGGTCCAACGCCGTATGGTAATAACATGGGCAGTCTCTTTGTTTTTAGTTTTGGCTTGCCCAAACCATTGTATGATGTGTCATCTATTACATTGACACTACTTGAACCCGTTTCTACGGTCACTTGAACACGATTTCCATTGATTATACGGGATGTTTTTGGAGTGCGTTTATAATTCTGTCTAGTATCCGTACCAACATTTTTGACCGTAATGTTGTCCTCATTTTTGGAATCGGACTGTATATCACGCGTTTAATCTGCTTTCCCTGACCGCGGTAGCAGCGAGCAAAGTGATTCATTTTCTTGCAGAGATTATACGGTTTACCTTTTGCTGGGCACTGCTTATCTCTATACGGGAATTCATAGCCACATTTCGGCACTCGCCGTCACGTGACGATGCAGCAGAATTGTGGCCTGCAGCGATTGGTTTGTTTCCACCCGCGCATTGCTTTTTTCCCTCGACTCGTGTTGGGGCCTGGACATATTGCACATTGCCCTGTCCCTCCATTGCCGATGCTTACATTTACGATTGTTCGAACATTCTTCCCATTGATAAAACATCCGTTTACGATTTATTAGGATCCCTCAATGTTCAGCGGCGCAGCTGGTTTGAAGAACAGTTTTGAATTACTTGTTGTAAAATTTCCCTGTTAATGTCCGCAAATTCACAGTTCTTTGCCAAAGTTCTTAAGTCTGTGACAAAGTCACCCAGCGATTATCCCTGTTTGTGCTTGGATGTTCGGAATGTGTATATCTCCATTTGTACATTATTTTTGGGAGAAAAATAGTCATTCAGCACTTTCTTCGTTGCGTCATATGTCGTGGCTGTTTCCTTCTTCTCCACGTCATATACTAGTATATCATTGATTTTCTCGCCGGCATAGTGCAGCAATAATGCACGTTTTTGATCGTTGTCGTCGATTTTTAGACAAGTAAATAGATTTTCTAACCGTCCTATCCATTTTTCCCATTTTGATCCTGCATTACTCTTGTCCATGTCCACATCGAACGACGGAAAATTCGGCAAATTGTTCATTGTTAAGTGTCTTTATCCATCAAATAAACGCGCAAGAACAATAATCCAGTATCTTTGTATATATTAGATTAATCTTCGTCGCCAGATGTTGTGTCTTAATCGCACAATGAATGGATATGAATATACACTTAACCGATTTAGTAACGCAACTATTTTGGGGGCTGATATTTTTTGTATAAATTATTATTTTAAATTTGTTAGAGTTTAAATCGATAAGTGTGACGCGAGTCGTATGTCTGGTATGATTTTCTGCGATAAAATATTTCAATTTAACCCATTAGGTCATACTGGCGTCATTTTCATTATTTTCATTATTTACACATGCCGCCAGAACAAAACCATTGTAGGACAATGATACCCCGACCGAAAAACATCAAATTAGTTAAGAAATGCGTTGTATACGAAACCACGCTTTTAGTATATGTAGAACATCATGACGCTATTGACATGTTTTAAGCAGATATGTAACATTTAGTCATGGCAAAGTCGTTTAACTGTCGTCTGGTGATGACCATTTGACTTACACTGTATTTTCAAGATGCAGTTTACACCTACGATTGTAAGCGTCTGGTACGTTACATGCACGTAAATATGATGGAACCATATGAAAGTTATTTAATGAACACATCTTTTCCGGGCAACACATTTTCGTGCTATACCTACAGTTTGAAGGCAATGATGCGTATGATTTAGTTTTTTCGCTACAAATACATTTCCTAACATTTTGTTTAATGTTTATTTTGACCCAAATTGAAAATCGCTTATTTTTCTGACTTCTTATTAATCCATACATTTAATCATCGACTCCCGGTTACGGTTTTGAGATGCCATAGACATAGGACAGGTATTATCTTAACCATCGGACACAATGCAGCGTATGCTAGATCGGCAAAAGATTACTGACAGCTCATGTTACGACAGATGAGATCATTGAATTTTTTCTCCTGAAGCTAATTCTGAAGGCGGGCATAAAGTTACAATGCAGAAGGGCATCATCAAGCAGAAACTTCAGAGCGTTTCAAGTGTTACGTGTTTTCCTAATAGATGTGTAGAACAACATTCTACAACCGAATATTTTCCCGCCAAGAGGCAAAGACGCCTTATTTGCATAGCAAGTTGCAGCTGATAAATACATGATCAATTTTGCGAATTTGACATTGTTGATCAATACTTTTCGTGATTTGGTTTTGTGACCATCTAAATCTTAATTACCATGAAATTTGTACATATTTGACTTCATGTATTGGTTTCATCATGTGCAAATTTTCAATAAAATTGAAGCTCCTTAACAGGCTTAAATGTATCAAAACCCCGATGTTGCGTTTTTAAATCGGTTAAATGTAATTGAAACAAAGCTGAGCTTTTTATTCCGGAAGTTCTAACAAGTCTATTTATAGAATGGATATCTCACATACAATAACAATACCGGTCAGTATATCATAAGGTGATAGAGCATAACAAATGTCATGTTCTGTACTCCTGAATGAATGTTAGTTATTTCCACGTTGAACCAGTTTTCCCTGCGAATGTATTAGAAATTAGCACTGATGGGGTACTTGGCAATTTGCTGAAAAGTAGGCTATTTTGTAACTATGGATTCCAGCCCCAGTCCAACAATGATATGTCCTGTTATTAGACACGTTGCAAAGTCCGTGCAAAACGGTCCATGCATTTGTGCATTGCCATTTAAGACTTATATGTTTCCAGACGAATTATATTTTTTTCTTCATTCCGAGTCATTCGCGTCCACTTCGACTGATTCAAGATCCGTATAATAAAGGTTTTATCTTTTGGCGTTGATTATAGATTCAAATACGTTTATGTCGTGTTTCAGATTGTAGTGGACGATTCATTGATTTACCAGAAGGGTACCTGACGTACACTTCACCATACGAGGAGGACAACAAACATTGTATTATTGTTGTTCGCAACACATTACTTGACAAACACGTGGTCCATGCGAAATTTGAATATTTTGATGTCGAGGAATCTGAAAATTGTACCTATGACTCCCTCAGGATTTGCTCTGGTGAAAGTGCCGGTGAGTAGAATACTCGTTTCGCTCTGTAAGTGTGATAACTTGGCTTTATTTGCTGACCTTGCATCGCTAATATGAGTTAGGACGACAAATCCTAATAATATAATTTGTACCTCACTTTATGGTTATTCATGCACGGAATTCAAAGTCCACAGTGTGTCAGTCTTTGCGGGGTATAGTGAGAATATAGGCTTGCTTGAAATATCTTTTTGGGGGGGGGGGTATGGTTGGTTCGTTATATGTCTGACTCTTGCGTGGATGGCTAGGCACTGGCGTCATTTATGTGTTGCTTTGGATTGTCTGCATTATTTATTTTGTATATTAACACAATTTTATGAACATTGAAGGTCAGTCAAAAATAAATAAGAGTTGCTAAATAATGTCAATGAGTGTGTGTTATCGTTTGGTTCTGGAGCATATATTCTTAGAACACCATGGCAGTGAAAAGAAACATTCTTGGGACATTGTCAAAATGGGAGTAAAAGAACACTGCAGCCTTATTGACCATTATTTGTCAAAATGCTCATTATTGGTTTGAGACATGCTATGCTACAAGATACACATGTAAGTTGTAAAAATTGATGAACAAAAAGCTCCGTAGGGAATTATATTTGATGATAAGTTATAGCTTATGCGACTAGCCCTCGTAAGAAACAGGATAAAAACTCAAAAAATAATCATAGGTCATCGAATTTTTTATGAGATATCTGTCCATGAAACTAGTGTTTTCCTCTTAATTATCGTATTCAATGGCAGATAATTCAAGCATGGCGACGAATGATTATTTTTGCATTTTTCGTTTCTATTATGAAACAACGAACTCCCTGCCTAAACCAAACCGCTAGTCGCCTAGCAAAGTGCTGAGAAACGATATGCTATCGGCGAGCACTGCTCGCTGGTAGCGTGTCGTTGCATAGACGTAGTAAAGCGCTTCCTAAAGACGCTCGGTAGCGCCTTAGTCAGGCAACGAGCTCGATGTCAATATAAGTTCGAACGCATTGTATTTTCGGGAATATGTTTCTTCATATCTCACAATTGAAAATATCGCCCTGATGCATAGTAGCTGGAAATGAAGTTCAGTTCATGCAATGTTGTAATTAAGAAATATCAACGTTTTCGATTAATATAACATATATCTTGCATCATCAACATGTTACTGTTCGTACGAATAAATCATATTATCCTGAAAGGCCATTGAAGTATCATTTAGCTCCGAGCATTAGATGAGGTATGCACTGCCAAGATATTTCACAGAAGATAATACGTACTTTCCTGATCAGTAAGTTACTAGCGCCTTCTGATTAACGTAAGTTTTCAGCAACACCATATCTGTAATCCATTTTATGGGATTTCATTCGTACTCCTAAATACATATACCAATCTCATATGATTACTGTACCTATCTCATATGATTACTAAAAGCAGTTTGGTTTTCCAAAAACAGTTTAAAGTGACAAAAATACTGCATTAGTCAGTATTTCTGGCGAAGTAATACGCTATTAAACAAAAATAGAAGATTTCAGGTATAACATGTAACAACGGTTTATACTCATTGACAGAATCGCGCCCTATGGGAGGACCCTACTGTGGAAATAGTTTGACTGGAAGAACTTTTGTTTCTAGTGGTAACTCATTAAGAATTGAATATGTTACTGATAGATACATGGCTGAAAAAGGATTCAAGGCATTGATTACGTTTGAACCATATGGCGGTAAGTGCATTGAAAGGAATCAAATCAATCAGTTACATGTGAATGTGAGTTATGTTCATGCATTTGAACCTTTTAGACATCAAATATCTAATGTTATGAGAAAATGCTATTCGTTAATTGTTAGGCAGCATTATACTATATGATAAGAAATATAAGCTCTTCCGTATTTCATATTTAGTATTCAGTATTTTGCTAGTTTGTTGCCAATGTGATTACCTAATGGATTAAAAAATTTTTTAAAAATGTTCAGATGAGTATAGATCTCGTATATATGCTCTCGTCTTTTTTATAGAAGAATGTAATTGAGATTTTGCATAATCTAAAAGAATAATCATAATGAAGCGAAATGCATGAGACATTTTGTAATCTATCTTATTTTAAGGAAGTTTCTGAAATTTTGTGGAGGCTCTTTGCGGAGCCTTTTTCGTTACTCTAATTCCTATTTCATAAATTACAGAAATTGATCAACTATTGACATTAACTGTTCATAATAGCATCTCATTTTAAAATTATATATTTTTCAAAAGATAGATCAAAATAGTAAATGTTCGTATTTCGAGAAAGGCTTCCACTATCCTTTTTAAACACCTAAGGCTTGTATTCCATTTGCATGCATATTTACCTTTATTTACCACAACAGTTTATTGCTATGATGATTTCATTCTTTTTCTTAATTACCCCATTAAAATGTATTGTTTTCACATAGAACAAATCCACTTTATTTCATTTTTTCAGTTCATTGTAAGTTTAGTGACATCATAGTTGAAACATATAATTTTAATAATAAATGCCGTGCAGGTTAGTCGTGAACCGACCTTTAATACCCAATAGTATATTTAGGCGGAGTCATCTCCGGCGGAACAACGTTTATCGTTATAAATAAACATCAGGCGGAACAATGGTTACATATGGCGGAGCAATGATTACGTACATAAAACATGCACACATCAGGCGGAGCAATATTTACATATTATGGCGGAGCAGAGATTGCCTAGTCTTAATAAAACTTTGTTACGATGATCATCCCAACTAAATCCAGGACAAGTTCGATATCGAATCATCCAGGGTCCAAAACTAGCTCACTTGGTCAAATCATATTATAACCTTGTGTAGTCACCAGAGGTCACAACGTTTACCCAATCTATATGGAAATTGGTCCTAATCATCACCTCAACAAAATCTAGGTAAAGTTAATTATTGGGTCATAAGGGGTAACAAACTAGGCCACTAGGTCGGATCATTGAAAATCCTGGTGTAGTCGCTAGATGCACAATTAGTACATAACCAGTATATAACTTGGTCACATTGGTCATCTCAACATTATGTTGGCGAATTTCTGTATTGGGTCTTACGGTGTCAAAAACTTGATCACTAGGTTAAATATTTAAAAATATATGATATACAAGTAAAGGTTGTATTTTTAACTTGATCTTGGTGATAGTTGGTCAGAATGTTTGTCTCGATTGAATCTAGGTCGTGTTCATTATGGGTTAACTGATGTAATTAACAAGGTTGATGTTTAAGACATTATTAAACCTTGTACATGCAATAGAGGCTGCATTTACTTGAATCTTATTCAGACATTTTTATAGTATATGCTGACTTAGATCATACGGGCCTGCATGCACTACTACGACAGGTGAGCGACCTACGGTTCTTTGGGCCATCTTGTTTCTTATAGATTAGAGCCTTTTAAAAACCCTTTTTCGTATAGTAATAACAAAATGTTAAAATACGAAGTTTTCTTGGAGACTAGCTCATATTTAAGTGGCTAACTTTATCCATCTTCCATGTACCTAACCATTGTTTATTCCATGCAGAGTGTTCATGTGATGAGAAACATGTCTGTTTTCAACAAGGATACGAAAAACTGTAAGTTTGGCATTATTGACATTGTATTATATTCCGATGTCGCATGGTGTTAGTCCTAAGTCAGTTTAATCAATTCTATTTTTCGAATGCTTTTAAATTTACCAAGTTCGGGTAATGTGTGAATTACTTCATGGAAGAAAATTTCTTCTAAATAATTCAGCGATGGCTATTCAAATTAAATTAAATACGAGGACATCTTAATTCGTTGTCCATGCTGCTTCGTTTCCTTTAAATGGACATAAGCATGTATAATGTTTCTGTTTGATGTTGATTTGTGAGTTGTTCTTATATTCCTTGATAGGTGTCTTGACTCGGGTAGGTTTGACTCATTAAATCAGTTGGATGTCAGTGAGGGATAACCTATTTTTTTAGCTTTGTAATTTCATTTTTGAGGATGCCATTGTGAACTCTACTGGTAGGGGGTGCCTTTTTTTGGGGTATACTTTCCCCCTGCTGTTTCCGTTGAGCGCTGCTTTCCATACTTATCCCCCAGTTTCGTGAACATGAAGTACTGGAGAATGTTGCTATATGAGTTAATCTCAAAAACCGGCAACAGTAATAAGTATTATACTTGAATAATCAATCAAAGGCCTCCTGATGTCATTAGTCGTCATTTAAGGGACCAACTTCATGCAGAGCCAGCTATTTTGTTAGTATAAGTTACTAGTTTTTTCGTCCCTTTCGTTCTCATTCGCCCCGGTAAAATTCGTTATTGTATTTTTGTTGACAGTAATTAAAAGTCACATATGCAGCAGTATATAGTTTTATGGTGGACTGTTACATATTATTTTGAAAAGTGTTGCATAAAGCATCCTGTATCATTGATGTTTGAGTTAATATTCAATAAATAACTTACGAAAACAGAGTTGTGCGTCTATCGAGTGCTCGCTATTGAATGAGGGAAGAGGGACCAATGTACGCCACTGGTTTGCCGTTATGTTTATACTATAATCGCTGAAGTGTCCCTTATTTTAGGTGCATAGCTGGCCAAAGTTGTGACATAATTTGTGAAAACGATGGAAAGTGCGTCAAACAAGCTAACAGTCAAACGTGTTATTGTAAGGATGGATTCCTAGGAGATGATTGTTCAATTAGGGAGGTACTGTATGTTAACTTGTTCTATTAGGGAGGTACTGTATGTTAACTTAATAATTCTTGTTTCTGTTGCAAGATCGATAGATGGTGTATCTGTGCTACTATATGATTGAAGTCATGTTAGTGCATTTAGTGTGCATAATGATCAAATAATCTTGTTGACAACGTGTTACTGGTAAAACATAATATACAAATGTGGACAAATAAACAACAAAGTCACCACAATTCACCATTGATTCATGAAACCAGTTAAAAATACACAGTATAAAATGTATCAAGTCCAGTACGTTGGTATTGTAAACCGTTTCTGGTCTGTGCAAATTGGCATTATTCCACGAGCCGGTGTTATTACGCACTACGCCAGCTCAACGAGTTGACATATCGCACAGGAAGCAGCACTCTCGCCTCCCCTCTCTCTCTCCCCCTCTCTCTTAAGCTCCACATAGTTAACGTAACACCAGATATCATTATGTAAGTAATGATGATAGACAATTGTAAATCGGCAAATCACAATGACGTCGTAAATGAATAGTGAGAGATACTAGGGCCACTTAACAAATATTATTCTGTTACCAATAACATATTAAATATTCAATTAATGTGTATAAAAGTGAACATTTTCAGAAAGATACAAACTTTACCTAGCTAACCAAGAAAATACTATTGCAATCGGAAAAATACCCATTCATCCATATGACATTAACCAGTAGGGATATGGAACACTGGTATACCGAGAAAATAAGGTATATTAGTAGTCGAAAGGGTTGATATTGATGTTCATAATTTCTACAATCCGATTGCTTTGAAATTTGCACATTAGATGCATCGTATACTTGTTTATTTAGTGACAAATCAACAGTATTGTTGGAATAGTCTAAATGGCTGTAGTTGTACAAGGAATCTGCCATGTTCCAAATACTAATTGAAACAGCATTTCACTGGGACTATGCCCTATACGCTGTTACTGTTTTATACTATTGGATGTCTTAAGTGGGAAAGTCAACATGTAGCTATTTTAAACATTTTTATATGTTAGTATCTCTTACATAATAATTGAACTCTGAACTATTCATAATTTGTCCTTTACAACAGCTCAAAGAACATGATCACGTGACACGTAATTTGGATTTATGACGTCATATTCCTAATGCAATATTACAGAAAACAAAAATAAAAACACATGATGGTAATTCGATATAAAATACATGAAATGGGCAATAGGGTTGAAAGAAAGTATGGATTGCCATTTAACTGTTGAATGATACATACGTGTTGCAAATAATATCAGTTTAATTTTAATCAGCCTGAAATTTGAATAAAACGCCCAGAAAGCGTAGGAGCCATTGAAATACAATTTTCTTACGCGTTTATGAGAGATGTTTTGTTGATATTGATTGCCATTGATTTTTACTTTTTAAGTGGCCCTCGTTTTCTTACATGACTATTAACAACGTGCAAAATGTTATTCATCTAGAAAATTGCTACGTTGTATTGTAGGTTGATGGCGAACAAACCTTACGATTTTCCACCGCACCAATGGACAAAATCGTACTACAGGGGTTTTCGGTGTACCCTAAATGTCAACTTGATGTAGATGATCCTTCCAAGGTTCAATACAGATGGTAGGTTATCAATTCTCTGTTTGAAATCACAAATCTGACATTTGTGTTTATTTCTTTCTTATGTTTGGGTAATGATCCTGACTACATGACTCCGGATCGAGAGGTCACTGGTTCAAATCTCTGTTAGGGCACACGGTAATTTCTGAAATTACCCACCCAACTAGAGATGACCTCGTTGAGAGGTAACCCAGAGGTAGTCTCGCGTGTATAGTTGCTATTCACCGGGTACGCTACAGAATCAAGGAGTCTATTCCGAAAGGGCTAACGCACTCCGATTCAGTGCCACCGATTCCTTGTGTCACCAATAACGGGTCAGTCACTTTCCTCGAAGTTGGGTGTCATCGGTTTGATCAAGACAGAGTTTGATTACACGCACTACGGCCATCTCATTTTAATTTACAAACATTGATGGAGCGATCTGTAGACATCAATGATATTAGTAAATATATAAAAGTATATTATGCGCATCTTAACAAGTTACAACAAAATATTTAATATATTCAGTCCTTTTTGTGATTCCATTGGCTAGATCATCCGTAAATAGAACCATTGGGATAAAATTGTTGCTAAAAATATCTAGGTCGCATTATTTTGTAACTAAACTAGCAATACTGCATTTTTTAAATTAAGGGGAGTTTTTTGTATTGATTTGAAGTTGTTTCATGTAAAAAATCGACGCAGAGAGATATTTTCAGCTATAATTTTATCCGAAAGCTTCTAAATAGGAATGTTTTAGCAAATGCGATTACAAAAATGATTAAGTGACTTCGATTGAGAAAAGTTCGTTTATAATCTTTTAAAACTGGAGGGTAGCAATTGTACCAGAACTTTGTTAGGTTGCCACTATGCATTATTTAAAATGAGGGGGTCGATTTTTCTGCTCTTCGTTCGTACCCCTCTAATGAGTGAGATAAAAATGAGTTGAACAACTCGATTCAAAGTCGACCTAAAATGGGTACAAGTAGAACTGTGGTCAGAGATCTATAGCTGACCATAAAACAGAACTTGGTGAAATCAACACATAAGGCAAGCCACAATGTCACCATTGAGGAAGTGGCAAAGTGAACTGTGTCTAGAATAACAGTGGTTCGTAATTAAAGGAACTGGTGAACCTAGTACAAGCTATCACCACTCCATACTAAAGAAATAATCATCGACTGATCTGTTTTGATTAGGCATTCTTACTTTGTTATCAGATATTGTGTTAATGAACACAGCTGATTTTGGACATGAACAAATATATTTTTGATTTAATACTGTAAACAATGTTGCAACTGGCATAAACATGTGTATATATTATATTATTTAAGGACGTTTGAAGGGCGTCTTATTGGTGACTATCATGAAAACACAGGAATAGGAAGTCATGTTGGTGGTGTCCTACAGGTCTGAATGTTTTTGTTTCATATGTATTTATCATTCGGGCCTTACTTTGTGTCCTTATTTGCACGATTATGATTTTTTCCCTTTCGGTTGCCTTTACATTTCTTGAACAGTTCTTACTGGTGTAAGTTTCTTACGAAATCCCCATCGCTCTAAACTTTAACCAAGATGATCTAGGTTATGTTTCAATATTAGTTATGTTATAGTAGTATCTTATTCGGAGATATTATCTAATGTCATCTATTCCACAAAGAAGTTGTCACTTACTTGCGAAAAGCACTGGATAGTACTGGTTGATATGTCCCATAAAATGACAAAAAATATAGATACGAATACAAACGAAGGTGTTCAATATATTGGTAAAAACATTATCAAAAAATTATTAAGTTGCGTTTTCACAAAATATTCAGGGCCAATATGAAATTCACCTCGACATTATGAAAAAACGCGGTCTTTATGAAAAACCATGGCCATTATGAGATTCGGCCGATTTGATTGGCTGTCTTCCTTGGCCATTATGAAACCCGTTGTTGTATTATCATTATAATCAACCACTTTTCTAATTGGTCACTTCTCAAACCCGAAATAGCTTAACTATGATCATATGCAAAAAAAGTAATCGCATGAATGACCACGCATACTTTGGCACGTGATTTCGATTGTTAATGGTTTTAGTGTTAGGACTATTGTATAAGACGTTTGTGTGCTACATATCGTCAAAAATTATTATCACAGCTAAACGAAATTAGGGTTAGAAAAATGACCAATTGAAAAAGTGGTTGAGTGTACCTCGTATAACCAAAGAAGCCGTAACGTCACATTATAATAGATACACCGGTCGGACAACGCCACACCATTGAGCATACATGATCATTGGTGACTTAATTCATTGTGAGAGGAGCCTTAAATTATTCTCTAACATTTACAATGAAACAAGGTACATGCATACACATGGCAGCTAGAAATAAAAAACATGAAACTTAAAAGGAATTATTGAGATATAGCTGTGGAACTGCTTTAACTTTGGTGACGTTATCGACGTCGAGCCGCCCATTTACATGTCGATATTGAACTTCCTGTGTACATTGACATTTATAAAAACAAAAACATTTTGTCGGGTATTTATTTATCACCCCTTGCATGTTTGTATCACGTCTGGGGTATTGTGTCATACGAATACAAATGTACATCAATATGTAAGTTTGTGGTTGCCCTGCATTGGTTAAGTAAAAATTTTCTATAACATGTATGTGTCATTTCCCTGACCTATTTTTGTCACTGATTCCAGATTGACAGTTTCAACGAGGAATTAGAAGGACAGTATTCGTGTATTGCAGCTACATCAACCGGTGTTGCAGAACATACCTTTCAATTACGAATGGTGTCGAACTGTATAGCACGCAAGTAGATTTATGATATATGATACCATTTAGTTTAATATAAAATGATACATTGATAAGATGAACAAATTATTAGCTACTTTGGTATGAATATGTTAATGTTGTAGGCTAAAAACATGATGGGAATCACAAGGTTTGAATGATAGGATCCACTGAAAAATGGCTGCCAATTGGCGTCGGATAAACCTATATTTTGAGGTAGATATTTAACATCGAGTCCCGTTTAGTTCTGGACACCCCGGCCAGCACGCAATGGCTTCTCCGCTGAATCTTTTGATGCCTTACTTTCCATGATTGATTGCGTCGGTTCCTCAAACACTTCAAAATTGTTCCGTAAAAACAAAATGTTAGAGGGTTAGGGACCATGACTAAGATAATTTAATGACTATTTCACCCTTATATCATGTGTATTACAACGATTCAAGTGTGTGAACATTTCGCCCACAGAATCGAATACAACGAACATCAGAATTTGATATTTGGTGCGTTTCTGAACAAAATAACAGACAATTTGCATGGAAGATAGGGTCCACGATTTTATTTTTGTCATTGAAACAGGATATGACCCACGATTCATTTTGGTCAGAATAGCTTTCACCACTGTTATCGAGCAGATTCTACCGACATCCGGTATTTATTGTTTTACACACAGTCGCTATCCTTACTATACTTTATCAATCTTATCATATCGTCTGTCATAATAATTTAGATTATTGCAATGTATGTCCATATCCTTAAACATGTAATAGAATTCATTAAATGTAAATTAATGAAAATTTCTATGGAATCAATTGTCAAGTAACTGTTTCATTGGTCTTGTAAAAGAAGTAATTCTGTTTCATTTTTGTTCTTAATTTTGTCTTTTCAAGCTATTATGATCGATTAATTCCATTTCAGTATTTAGGAGGCAAAACACTAAATATTAAGTTCGAAAATACTTTTGATTAAATTGCAGAACATTCCATTTTTATTCTTTATAGATCCGAAGTCATTAAATAAAAAATATAAAGATAAAAAATACACAGCATTTCATTTGGATTTCATTTTAGCTACACCTACTAGACGGTCTACTGTTGGCATATCTTCCTCTCACACAACAAAGCATTGCACTTGCCTGATTAAACTTTACGCCGTTATCTGTTTTGTAATTTTCAATACAAATACAATACAATACGTTACATGACCTGTAAATTGATCAATTTGTGTTTAATTTTTTCAGACGGGTGAGTAAAATGAAGTCGAAGAACTGTAAAATGTTATAAAATGAGAAACACAACAAAATGATATTTCAATATAGGGTTACGCATGCCTGTTCGTGTTATGACATCAGCAGCGACCTCAGGGACGGTTGGTGCACAAGCCTTATACGCACCAATGTTCCCGCCATGGACTCCGCAATGGTTATGACACGAAAACCATGCTTAAATGCTATTATAGCATAAACACATCAATTTATGCACATATTTTTCAAAATAATGTATTTTTAGTTCGAGATTTTATGTCGTTATATCAAAACAATCACACAAAATTTATCTTCATTTCGGTCGCAAGAACACTGCGTCATTATGGCACAGCTTGATAGCTGGTACATGTAGTTTCTATCTCTTTTACTGTTACCGTACTAGTGAAATACATCGTTCATCAACACACTATTTCTAAATTAAGGAGTCAATGTAGAATCTTTCTCAAGTTATGATGTCCTAGTCATTCATTCAATATTTTTCGCTTTACTCAGAGATGCTATTTAACCGAATGATCCTTAGTTAATTGAATGACTGCTTCCTTTCGTAATTGCATACACATTCGGTGATACATTTTTGTACATGCAATATGTAAGAAACAAAATTACTACTTTATAAGACCAATGCAACACTTACCTGGCAATTGTTTCCATTGAAATTATCTTTAATTTATATTTAATGGATTCTATTATTAAGATATGGACATATATTGCAATAATTTATATTATTAGGATACACGATATATAAGTATACTGAGGATAGCGACTGCGTGTAAAACAGTAAATACAGGATGTCGGTAGAATATGCTCGATAACAGTGGTGAAAGCTATTCTGACCGCAATGAATTTTGGGCCATATCCCGTTTCAATGACAAAAATATAATCGTGGACCCTATCTTCCATGCAAATTGTCTGTTGTTTTGTTCAGAAACGCACCAAATATCAGATTCAGATGTTTGTTGTATTCGATTCTGTTGGCGAAATGTTCACACACTTGAATCGTTGGAATACGTATGATATAAGGGTGAAAATAGTCATAAAATGGTCTTAGTCATGGTCCTACCCCGCTACAATTTTGTTTTTACGGAACAATGTTAAAGTGTTTGAGGAAACGACGCAATCAATCATGAAAAGCAAGGTACCAAAAAATTTCAGTGAGTCCTATCACTCAAACCACGTGATTCCCCACCGACGCAATCAATCATGGAAAGCAAGGTATCAAAAGTTTCAGCGGAGAAGCCATTGTGTGCTGGCAGGGGTGTCTAGAACTAAACGGTACTCTATTTTATATAGTTACCACAAAATATAGGTTTATCCGACGCCGATTGGGTGCCATTTTTCAGTGGATCCCATCATTCAAATTACGTGATTCCCCACCGTGAATAATAGCTTAGAAAGGTATTAAAATGACAAATGGAATCCTTTATAACAAATACAGAAATATCTAGAGGACCGGGATTGGCCACAAAGGACGTCGGACGAAGTGTTCTCCTAATTCGGAAATCAAAGGTGCGGTGAAAAATGTCACGTGGCACAAAGATGGCAGACCAATTGATTGGAGTGATGGGAGGTTTCAGGTAATTTCCTAGTGAGTCTTATAAAGTTAAATACATGTACTACCGTTGTCTGTCTGTAACCATCGATAGTTAAAGTCATGATGCTGACATTGGGTGATAAATAAATTCGGTTGTTATTAAATAATATTCTGCTAATTAATTACATAGTATTAATTTCGATAAAATATAACGTGATTAAAGAGAGATTGACAGAAGAATTTAGAATGGAAGCAGTTTGTTCTGTTGATCATGACACAGTGGTCAGTCAATCTATTTCTTTTACTGGCTTTCGTGAAAATATTGTGTGCGACAAATTGCTTAATAAAGTTAAGTTCATAAAATAATTTCAGATGTTGCCGGACTACTACTTGCTAATAAAACCCCTTGAAATGAAAGACAGCGGCGCCTACTCCTGCCATCTTGTAGATCAAAGCAATTGTCGCAGTGAAAAAAGTGGAACTTTGACAGTGTTGGCTAATCAGAGTAAGACATAATTGAGTTTTTGTTCTTTATTCAATGCTCAATTTGTAAATTATCTTATCATGTAAAGTTCTAAAGCAGGGTTCACACTAAAGCGTTTGGACCGACGTTTAAGCTGGGTTCACACTATGAGCGTTTGTACCAGCGTTGATCAGCGTTTCAAAAGTCAGAAAAATGAGCCCAAACGTCGGTGCAATTACGCTCGTGAGGAGGAATAATTTGGTTCACACTGCAAACGTTGTGTATCTAACACACGCTAACGTTTTTGAGAACGTTTCTCAGCGCTCAA
Organism: Spisula solida; assembly: GCA_947247005.1. NCBI lineage: Eukaryota > Metazoa > Mollusca > Bivalvia > Venerida > Mactridae > Spisula > Spisula solida. Next base: position 27,924,447 of record OX365954.1, read on the forward strand.
CTGCGTTTGACAGCGGTTACAAGCGCTTAACAACGTTTGCCTGCGTTGTAGCTTTTTCTATCGGCGTAAGTGAACTTTTGCCGACGTAGGTTAGCGCATGTGTAGCGGTCTCTAACTTAGACGAACGAGGTGCCAAACGCCAGATTCCATTGAACAAAGTTTACCTAAGTTACTGAAACGTTATTGAAAGTTCGTCTGCGCTAACCACTTGCGTTGGCCTACGTTGGACAACGTTCTTTTGCGCTAGGGAAAGTTGGCTTTTTTTATCGGCGTAGGTGAACTTTTGCCGACGTAGGTTAGCGTATGTGTAGCGGTCTCTAACTTAGCCCAACTTAGACGAACGAGGTGCCAAACGCCAGATTCCATTGAATAAAGTTTACCTAAGTTACTGAAACGTTATTGAAAGTTCGTCAGCGCTAACCACTTGCGTTGGCCTACGTTGGACAACGTTCTTTTGCGCTAGGGAAAGTTGGCTTTTTTTATCGGCGTAGGTGAACTTTTGCCGACGTAGGTCAGCGTATGTGTAGCGGTCTCTAACTTAGCCCAACTTAGACGAACGAGGTGCCAAACGCCAGATTCCATTGAACAAAGTTTACCTAAGTTACTGAAACGTTATTGAAAGTTCGTCAGCGCTAACCACTTGCGTTGGCTTACGTTGGACAACGTTCTTTTGCGCTAGGGAAAGTTGGCTTTTTTATCGGCGTAGCCGAACTTTTGCCGACGTAGGTTAGCGTATGTGTAGCGGTCTCTAACTTAGCCCAACTTAGACGAACGAGGTGCCAAACGCCAGATTCCATTGAACAAGGTTTACCTAAGTTACTGAAACGTTATTGAAAGTTCGTCTGCGCTAACCACTTGCGTTGGCCTACGTTGGACAACGTTCTTTTGCGCTAGGGAAAGTTGGCTTACGCCAGCCCTTGCGTTACTACCGCGTTCATGGCGCTGGATACCCGTTGGCCTCCGCTAGATAAACGTTCGACTAAATTCATTATCACCACCAGCGATTCTGGAGACGTTTGCCAACGGAGATTTACTTAAGCAAACTTTGATCAACTTAATTCGGCGTTCAGGAACGTTTATAAACGGAGCACTACTTACATCAGCGTTTATTTCCAAACGTCGGCGAAGTTTTTGCATGTTAAAAATTTTCAACGAATACAACGTTCTTCAGCGTTTACCAACGATCGACAACTTTTCAAAACGTTTTGTAACTTTTATTAGCGGAGCTGAACGTTTGCCCAAACGTCGGTAAAAACGTTCAGCTCCGTTAGTAAAAGTTACTAAACGGTTTGAAAAGTTGATGATCGCTGGTGAACGCTAAAGAACGTTCGTTGAATTTTTTTAACATGGAAACACTTTGTCGATGGTACTCCGTTTGTTAACGTTCCTGAACGCTGAATTAAGTTGATCAAAGTTTGCTTAAGTTTAACTCCGATTGCCGAGTGGCCGATTGTGTTCGAACTTAAAATTGCTAGCATTAACACTCCCAATGATGCGGCAGATGTTACAAGACGGTAAAAACGTTCAGCTCCGTTAGTAAAAGTTACTAAACGGTTTGAAAAGTTGATGATCGCTGGTGAACGCTAAAGAACGTTCGTTGAATTTTTTTAACATGGAAACACTTTGTCGATGGTACTCCGTTTGTTAACGTTCCTGAACGCTGAATTAAGTTGATCAAAGTTTGCTTAAGTTTAACTCCGATTGCCGAGTGGCCGATTGTGTTCGAACTTAAAATTGCTAGCATTAACACTCCCAATGATGCGGCAGATGTTACAAGACGAAAGTCCATGTCCATTTTAACGCATATCTAGCAAACAAACAATATTGAGCGTTTTGTTATATTGATTGACATTGTGCATCGATTATATCAATCAATATACAACGTATATAGTTTACATGTATAACCATATATAATTAAATAGATATAGCTGGATTTCATTTTACTAGTTTGACAAAACTGGATGTATCATGATGTTCAAATATAAGTTCAACAGGTCTCGTACATGTAAGACATTCTATGGAGCGCCATAGCTGTCTCTTGTTGACGCTTGTCATGTTAAATTGATATAATATCATTTGAACATGTCTATACGACATGTTAAATTGTTACAACAACGTCTTAAATTGTCGATAGGGCATGTGAACTTCTCAGTGCAACATTATTATATGTCAAACCACACTGTTAAACTGTCCAAGTATCTTGTGAACATGTCTATATGCCATGTTAAATTGTTAAAATGGCTTCTTATCATGTTTATTCGGCATGTGAACTTCTCAACAGAACGTGTAATACTGTTAAACGACAGTGATAAATTGTTAAAAATCATTTAAATGTGTCTATAAGCCATGTTAAATTGTCAAAATAGCTTCTTATCATGTCCAATAACCATGTGAACTTCTCAACAGAACGTGTTATATTGTTTAACAACAGTGGTAAATTGTTAAAATATAATTTGAAGATGTCTATATGACATGTCAAATTGTTAAAATAGCTTCTTATCATGTCCAATAACCATATAGATGGCGGAAATTGTTCAATGTGCACGCGGGAGGAACTTACGTTATTGATGACGTCATACAAATTTGAACAACAACAACACTGTCTATTAAGAAGTTAACATGCCTCGTCGACAAGTTAAAATATCGTTTTAACACTATAACATGTCGTATAGACATCTTCAAATGATAGTTTAACAATTTACCACTGTTGTTTAACAATATAACACGTTCTATTAAGAAGTTCACATGCTGAATGGACATGATAAGAAGCTATTTTAACAATTTAACATGTCATATAGACATCTTCAAATTATATTTTAACAATTTACCACTGTTCTCTAACAATATAACACGTTCTATTAAGAAGTTCACATGGTTATTGTACATAATAAGAAGCTATTTTAACAATTTAACATGTCATATAGACATCTTCAAATGATATTTTAACAATTTACCACTGTTGTCTAACAATATAACACGTTCTTTTAAGACGTTCACATGGTTATTGGACATAATAAGAAGCTATTTTAACAATTTAACATGTCAAATAGACATCTTCAAATGATATTTTAACAATTTACCACTGTTGTATGACAGTATAACTCGTTCTGTTGAGAAGTTCAAATGGTTTTTGGACATGATACGAAGCTATTTTAACAATTTAACATGGCATATAGACATGTTCACGTGATATTTGGATAATTTTACAGTGTGACTTGACATACAATAATGTTGCACTGAGAAGTTCACATGCCCTACCGACAATTTAAGACGTTGTTGTAACAATTAAACATGTCGTATAGACATGTTCAAATGATATTTAAACCATTTACCACTGCCGTTTAACAGTATAACACGATGTGTTGAGAGGTTCGCATGCTCATTCGACATTGTAAGACGTTGTTTAAACAATTCAACAACGCATGCAAACATATTCAAATGATAGTTTAACAATTCATCATTGTAGTTAAAGTCTAACATGATCATACGAAGCTTTGAGAAGTTAACACGTTCTTCTAACATTATCAAGCGTTTTTTCAACAATTTAACATGTAACGTAGACATATACAAATGGTGATTTGACAATTTATCGATGTGGTTTAACAGTATAACACGATGGCTTGAGATATTATTGTATTACTTTAACAATTTAAGACGTTGTTTTAACAATATAACAGGGCAAGTTGACATATTCAAATGGTAGTTTGACAAGTCAACAATGTGGTTTGACATATTAACACATTGTACTAAGAAGTTCACATGTCCTACCGACAAGTCAACATGACAAGCGTCAACAAAAGACAGCCATGGCGTTCCATAACATTCGCTGCTTCATTATTGCCCAATTCAAATGATTTTTGTTATAAATAAGTTTCTCTTATTTTAGCTTGGTAGGAAACAGACGTTCTGTGGCGGAACACTTATTTCTAAGACATTTGTGTTAACAGCCGCCCATTGTATAACTGACTTTAAGCAATTTGACTCAAGGACAGTGGCCCTGATTTTTGGTAAGAATACTTGTATTTGTATTGTTATTTATTATGCCCCCGAAGGGTGGCATATTAAAATTGAACTGTTCGTTTGTCTGCCTGACCGTCCGTCCGTCTGTCCGTTTGTCCAGACATTGAGGTTAAAGTTTTTAATAAAGTTCAATAGTTTGTTTACTATCAATGGTATTGTATTGAAACTTGGTACAATTATTTATTATCATAACTGAATCCTACTAGACAAGGGGCATAACTCGATGATGATTTTGTTAGGGTTTATGGCCCATTTTAACATATATATTTTGGTTAAATATTTTTTTTCAAAAATTGAATATTTTGTTTACTACGTGGGACGTTCAAAAATAAACAGGACTGGGGCCCTCACGGTTACAGTTTTAAATATTATACAAATATTATTACATGATATTGAATCGGAATTCAATCGCGAAAATTCAACATCTGATTTATCGAGTAACGCTATCACGTCCGTTCATAATATGCCATTCTGAAACCATGGTAACACGCACCCGGCGCAGCCCATCAATAACCATTTATGTCGAATACGTAATGAGTCGTTCCTTTAATACTATCCTATCATTAGTTTTCAAATATCGCCAAAATATTACATGTTACATGGTGGACGTTGTCTGGAAAAATGGCGGCATTTGAACATTAGGTACTGAAATGAACAGAAGTTGAACTCCCAAGAGTAACAACTTCGTGACGCAAATGTGACGTCACCAGAACGTAAGGAAAAACGGACAAACACGAAGTTCCGTCAACAGCAAGATAATATGTCCACTGTATCGAATAAAATTATCGTAACTACATTAGGACAGAGTCCTGCCAGTCGTGTTTTAGTTTTAGAATGACACGAAGGTTTTATGGATGGTTGTTCCGATTGACAGACAGATAAGTAATAGGAAAGCATAAGAACGTTTGTGACATCAGTTACTGAGACATTGTCAAAATACCAACGTTTCATGGTACGAATTCTCTCCCAAATGTTCGATGACATATCCGGAAAAATACTTGTCATAATCACCAACGCTTTACTTGTGTGGCTCAGTGTGGTACATGAATGTATACATCACCCTATATCACTGTAAACGTCGTATTTCTTAGCCCTATAGAACACTAACGCCGTGTAAAATAGCATGACGTCATTTTGTGCGCCGGGTCACCGTTAGTGACCCTTTGTAATCACCTGTACTTTTCGAACCGCGTATTTGTTTTCGTTTATAATTGTACTGTATGTAGAAAAGGGATTCCGATTTCTGATGATATATTATTTGATTTATATTGTTTAAACGTGCGGGTTTTGTGACAATAGTCCTGTTTATTTTTGAACGCCCCACATATATGTGCTATTGCATTGAAACTTGACACAATTATTTATTGTCATACGTCAACACTACTGAATGAGCGGCATAACTATAAGATGATTTTGTAATGAGTTTTGGCCCTTTTTAGCTTAGAAAACTTGGTTAAAGTTTTTTTAAAAAGTTATATTTATATAAGTCAATATTTTATTTACTACAATACTATTCAAACGTTACTCGGTAGCCTTACTTTACATCATTGGTCAACTAGACTAGAAAAGTCATATAACGATAAAATTGTTTTGTAAGGAGTTATGACCCTTTTTGAAACTGAAAGTACTTGCGAATACCATCAACATTGCACTTTGGCGGCATATGTCCCTTATAGTGACAGCTCTTGTTAGTATATGTATTACATTACTCAGTTTACATAAACCCTAGTCGTATTGAGCACAATCATCATATATACGGAAAAGAAAGTCAAAAACAAGGTAGAGTTTAAAAATGATTCTAGGCAAAATGTCTGTTTGTTTGAACAAACTGCAACAATACCTTTTTATATTTAGTTAGTGATTGAAGGAAATTGAAGGGGTACCCTGTAATCGAAATGGGCTGGTTATGATGTGGCTCGTCAAAAACAGGATTGGTCGTTGTTTGTCTTCTGCACAGCTTGATAAGTTAGTACGAATAAACGTCTGGATACATGTATCTGCGTTTGCCTTTGACCTTCCCTAAGAATCGCTAAGGTGTCGCCCTCGGATCTTCAGTCGATTTGACGATTGTCTAATTGTGACATAACACGGCTATGTACGACATTTTCGCTTTTTGCCTTCGCCGATTCAATGTCATTTTTAAAACTAACATAAATGTGATATGTCCATAATTATATTACTATTGTTAGGTACGACTGACTGTTTAGAAGGTGGGACGGAACGTACGGTGAAGAGTTACATCTTACACCCTGAATATAACAAAACTACGTTACATAACGATATCGCAATTATCGAACTGGATTCAGCGATAAAGTACGGGATGAACATACGTCCAATATGTCTGCGACCACAGACCTTTATTGATGAGACGCTCACTGAACCTGTTTCGAGTGGGAGAGTTGTCGGGTGTGGTAAAATTACAGAAGATGGGACGAGCCTACTCCCTAAACTAAATGTAAGATTGTTTATGAATCTTGTGTAACATGTATAGATTACGAAACAGTGCATTCAATGTGTTGTACTTATTAACTTTTGCTATCAAAAGTTTGTCATATGTACGTTAAACGACCATGTGTACGATAGTTTGGTTATATTCATGTATACAGTTCCTTACTGGCATTGATCGATGATGTGTGCGGTTGTGCCTTGCTAGCAATGGTCGGTGAAAGTTTGCTTATCCTTGCTTGCATTCGCCGTTGATGTATTCCAATCTTAGCTGTCGTTATTGTCTGGTGATGTGTACAATTGTTTGCTAGCATTGATCTGTGATGCGTTGATATTTTGTTGCAGTTTGTGAATGTGCCTTATGTTAGCCAAGAAGCGTGTAAAGGTTCGCTTGAGGGGAAACATGTAACTTTTACTGATACTATGTTCTGTGCTGGTAGAAAGGTAAAGTTACTTTATTATAAAATCTATACTGATAATTCAATATTAAGCCTAGTCTGGATATTTTTTAAGCACACATTAGGAATTCGTAACACACTCGACCACGAAATCAAATCCCACAACATTATTTTAAAATTCTCTTTCTGCTTTGTGCTGTCTAATTTATGATCCTCAAATGTACCAACCGAATTTTTTTACCAAAATGCAGGGTATTGTCTGCAAACGAATGTTCGTGTTTATACACTCTTTTTCATACAAACAGGAAAAGGGACATGGTGATGCGTGCGAAGGTGATAGCGGTGGTGGAATCTACAACAATGAAGAGTCCTAGTGGGCATTGTGTCGTTCGGATTTGGCTGCGACATTGATGATTTATATGGAATATACACGAATGTTGGTCGATTTCACGACTGGATAAGTCAAATAATTGCGGAGAAGGGTAAGTAAACGATACGCCAAAAATTGCTCGCATAACAATAGAAGAGCGATCACTCGCAGTCTCTGCTGTGGATTGTCTTCGAGTTGGGTACATGGTGATTTAATTCATTTGCGTCATTTTGTCAAAACTTTAAAGTTTTAAGACGATATTCACGTATCATCAAACAACAATGTTCATACCAACCCTGTCACAAAGTTAGTATTGGTTGTTTCGACATTTCTAACAAAGTATGCATCAGGAAATACTTAATATGACACAACATTGATGTGTCCGTGTTGGAATATGTAATCAAAGTACAGTTTAACCTCTGTAGAGCGACTTCGGCGGAGACAGAAATAACTGCCGCTCTGCTGAAGTGTCGCTCTGTGGAGGTCAGTTGTCTTAGGCTGTCGTTCATAGACTGTCACGATTTTCTTAAATTGGTGTCGCTTGTTACTGAGTACATAAAATAAGCATTACTGGGAACTGTTTTGCTTATTATTTAATTACAATCGTTGATTAGATACAAAAAACGTACATTTGTACAATTCACTGGTCTATTATTTATTTCTATCAACTCAACTCTAAACATCATAAATCGAGTCCACATTATTGTTTACGCACATGCCGTAATCGCTTGACTGTGTATCTTCCAAATTTTTGTGTAAATGTATATTATGTCATATTGCTCACTACACACTACGCGTGCTACGTAATCGGCAATGGGTTTTGCTCTCGTGTGTAACTGGGTCAGTGCAGATGCTGACATGTAATTAACTGACAGTTTGAGCTCTGTACATAATCATAAACTTCGTGTAGTCATTAGGGGTAACAATTCACAATGGTCATCCTAACTAAATCTAGGTTAAGTTCGACATCATCCGGGGTAATAAATTAGGTCAAACCATAGAACCTTGTGTAGTCACAAGTGGTCACAACTTTGGCACAATCTTTATGAAACTTTACTTCAATGCTCATCTCAACACAATTTAGATCAAGTTCGATATTGAGTCATCTGGTGTCCCAAACTAGGTCATTATGTCAAATCATAGAACATCCTAGTTTAGTTAGTAGAGGTCACAATGCTGACTTAATTTTTGTAAGACTTGGTCACAATGATCATCTCCGCAAAGTCTAGGTCAATTTTGATACTGGGTCATCAGGGTAAAAAATATGTCACTATGTCACATCATAGGAAAACGTTATGTAGGCATTTAAGTAGTCACACTTTTGACATAATATTTATGAAAGTTGGTCACAATGATAATCTCCACACAATGTTAGTCAAGTTCGATATTGGGTCACCTGGGGTAACAAACTAGGTCACAAGTCAAATCTTAAAAAACCTTACAATAATGACTGAATGTTCTTGAATCCTATTCAGAAAATGTAAATGATTACTTAGGTCACCATAGGGATGTACATGCACTACTACGACAAGGGCGCGACCTACGGTCATTTGTGCCCTCTTATTTTCTTATACTGATTGATATAAGCGTGTTTGTTGATGAATAATTTTTTGACAAACAATTTTGACGGCAGTTAACCCTTCTGCAGAGGTGTCGTTCTCTGTATAGAAATTATATGACCTTTTTACGATATAACTTAATTACGTGTATTAATACGCATACTACTTTATTCAGATTGCACTTGTGATGACAACAGAATTTGCATACAACAAGGTTACGAACAGCTGTAAGTTACGAAGAGTTTATCTTTGTCTAATGTGGAGATATTATTTAACACTCACTTGTGTATTTAGCAAGCTCAGATAACCCCATCATATCGATACGGGTTTTTTTAAAGAAACAATTTTGATTATATTTCGTTTTAGCGCCAAAACATGTACATTTTATACATGTACAACATTAAATACACAGCCCACTTCTATTCCTACTAATAACATGGCCATATATTAAGGAAATACATGAACCTTTGTTTGGCACAAGGTTCTGAACATCTTTACATCCACCATTTTGTTCAGTATACTTATTCAAAATGTTGATGAATACATACATACATGTATGTTGCTGTTGTTGTTCTAGAGGGTGATGCATAATTGTAACATTATTCGCACACAGCTGCCTTACCGGTCAACGTTGCAATGATGCCAACTGCCATAATCGTGGAACGTGCGTTAGAGAGGGCGAAAATGAAAAGTGCTATTGTAAAACTGGTTTTGTTGGAGACGATTGTTCCGATAAGGTACGATCATCAATATTCTAGTGTTATCAATATGTAATAGCATTGAACTTTGTGATGATATACTTGGAATAATGCTGTTATGTTGTGTATTTTTTATATTTGTATTAGTTCCATGTTCGACTAGAATAATCTGAGCATTTTATGCCTCGGCATCTACTGATGTGGGAGGCATATATTGATTGTCCCGTCCGTCCGTTTGTCCTTCAAATTGAAAATGTTGATCAAAACTTTCAACTTTTTTCAACTCAAATATTTTCTTAGTCCACTAAGGCATAGCTTTCAAGCTTGACATAGCTGTTTATTATCATTAACACCTTACGCTGTTTATCCCAGATAATACTATCCAACATTTCAACAGAATGGTGGCCGCTGATTGAAAGTGTTAACAAAAACGTTCAAGTTTCTGAAACTCAAATATTTTCTTAGTCCATCAAGGTGTTGCTTGCAAACAAGGCATACATATTTACCATCATAAACATCTTACCTTGTCAACGCCCTGTAACACTAATCAACATGGTGGCACAGTGGTCAAGGATAACGCGCTTGACTACTGATCGAGAGGTCCTTGGTTCGAATCTCGGCTTAGACCCTTGTAATTTATGAAACGCTTTTCAGAATTTCCCACCTAACTAGAGACGAAACTGCTTGAAAACCCAGAGGTAGTCTCGCGTGTATCGGTTCTATACCGAGTATGTTAAAAATCCAAGGAGTCTATTGGAAATGAACTAGGGTAACGCACCCGGATTCCTTGTATCACACCTCTTTCTCTTGATTTTAAGTCTGCCTAGACAAATGTCTACGTCCACGTAAGGGGTTTGACATAAATGGAAGATAGATTGAACATTTCGACAGAATTATGCCCCCCCCCCCGATTGACTTAGCTAGTTATTATGGACAAGTTTTCGATCGGGGCATAAGCGTTTACTGAACGCTCTCCTGTTTTAAATGATTTACTTTCTGACCACAATGCCTAAACATCCTTTTAAGATTCTCGACTTTCTTGGAAACTCTGTACCGGTGGGTCTTTACTACTTGGACATTCTTTATCAGTGAGTCTTGACTTTCTTGGACACTCCTTACCGGTGAGTCTTGATCTACTTGGACACTTCACGTGAATACTCGTACCGGTGAGTCCGGACTTACTAGGACATTGTACTTGTGAGTACTAGACATTCTGTACTTACTCGGATGCCTGAGCCGGTGCGCCTTGACTTATTTGTCGTTTATTTATCCATTTATTTACATGTCTGAATGAGCTACAAAAGTCATTGTTTTCATTAATAGGTGGATGGCACAAAAGTATTACGGTTTCTTAAAGCACCACGGGATAGGAATATTCAGGAAGACAAATCTATAAATCCTGACTGCCAACTCGATGTTTCCCATGATATAGAAGTACAATACAAATGGTAACCTTTCGTTGACGAAGTAAAAAGTAACATGTTTATTATTTATGTGGTCACCTATATTTAATAGAACAACACATTTATGATGCATCTTCAAATGACAAAGAAAGCAGCACTGAGCTGAAACAGCAGAGCACGAATGCACAAAACAGAATTAAACAATTTTGGAATTACATGGAGGTACACCAACCGCAGGTATACATGTAGGATATGACCTCTACTGAGATTCGAAGATTTGTACTTTGGCTAGCATGCATTAACCATTCTGCGATAGGAATAATTGTTACATGTGATAAATTTTCAAGGGAACACATACTTGTTTGTTACAAGTATGTACAATTATAAATGCAAAACACTGTGTTAAAATCAAAAGTGTATTGACATGTTTTGCAGGACATTTGACGGAGAACCAATAGGTCCTTACAGTAAAAAGACTGGATTTGGAACTCACCCCGGTGGCCTGTTGGCGGTATGCCATATTTTTATAATTGATATATTTATTCTTTTCATACATTTCCTTTAAATCTATATGAGCCTGTCTCCAGGAAAACCTGCTATAATGACATTATGTAATAACTATATGTAACAAGATTTTGATAAAGCTCTAAAATAAGGAAAATACATATCTATTGATTCTATTTTAAGCAATTGACCCATATAGTACTATACCTTAGCTTTACATTTTCCTATGAATTATGTCGAAAATACATACTTCGTTGCCATGGTGCCAATTTCAGAAAAGTGCTCCGATTGAGAAAAACGAGGATTTAATTGTTTAAAACAGAAGTAGCCTTTCTCTGAATACAAACAATTTCAATTTTGATATGTTTTTTAAAATAGAAACATAAGTACATTGTATAGAATTTGGTACTTTTTGAACAGTTTATGTCAAGAATTGATCAAATGGTGTAATAATGAAATAAATTATTTTTGTTACGTCGAATAACGTTTGAATGACGTTTGCGACGTCACACAAAAATCTCCGAATAGGGACAACACAGCTGTAACTTCCTTAAAACTCAAGACATTAACATAATTTCTTTTGCAATTTGCTTATATAACATTATCCTGTAATACGATGAAAAATCTTAAAGTCAATATTTTTGACAAAATAGCAGGTTTTCCTGGAGACTGGCTCATATATATAGAGAGTTGTTGCAACTGTAATTTTAATAGTTTTCTAAATAATGTGATAAAAATATACGAAAGAGAAAGCACTAGTTTGTATCACGAAGGGATTCCTACAAAAACGGTAGCTGTAAAAAGGCTTCCCGTGCTTCACTGCAATGTAGGTATTCTATGTAGTTACCACTCTTTTATGGTAATTTGCTAATTTATTTCAGTGTTTCAGTATTGCAGTGTGTTAGTCATTTGTACGAAAGTATCATAATTATTTTGTGTATAGATTCAGTCGTTGGCGAGGAGAGGTGCACAATGTAAACAAGCTGCAAGTGAGGCCATAACAATTTCAAATTTTGAAAGTTGATAAGAAATTACGTATAACAGTACGAAAAATTAATGTAATCAAGAATACTATTTTGAAACAAATATATGGCAATTGTGTTGTTAAAAGCAATAATGAAGCTATCAGATTGATAAAATGATAGTATATGTTACTTTAAACACGCAATTGTGATATTATGTTGTTCTAATTTGTCCTCAGATTGACAGGTTCAGTGAGAAGTATGAGGGACAGTATTCGTGCATTGCCAAGACTGCTATGGGAACGGCCGAGCATTCCTTTAACTATAGAATGGTATCGAAGTGTGAATTCGGTAAGTATAAAAGCTACATGTTTTAGTTCTTTGTAACTTCACTGCTAGATTATCAAACTTATTTTCTTAAAAAATGATGAGGCTGACCTATTTTCCAACAAAATTGTCTTTCTATTGAAAGTTCAAACAAAATAAAATGGCAAATCTAAGATAGTGAACGGGAGGGTAGGATGATATTTGAATTCAATATTTATTGCCACACTGAATAGTATTTTCAATCTCATCGTCTATTAACTACTCCGATATAACGTTTTGAACTTCCCTGGTATCTACAATTGAAATCTAACCACCATTGTACTATCACCTACATTTATGAGCCGTTGAAAACGCCGATATATGCAGTATTGCTGCTCTAAGTTGTTAAAGGTTAGGTTTTGGCGCTAACTATAGTTTCGTCTGGTTTGATAATCTGCGCATGTCAAAGTCCATAATTATTTGCGTGTATGATTTAAACATGGCGCTGAATAAACAAGAATAAAAGCGAGTTAGCGTTGGGGGGCCATAGTTTAACCACAGAATGTTTTCGCAGTCTCCAGTTGACCGCTTGCGCAAACTCAAAGACAATGTTATTGTTAGAGGCATTATGTTATGTGTTAGAACCATATTCTATCAATCAATTAACATTCTTCGTTAGTTAAAACATATTTAGTAAATGCCTATTGTTACAAATGAGCTCGGTTCGTTTCGGTTCGCTCGCCTCGCTCTTTTTAATCAATAAAAACTAAAATAATAATGTTCGGAATTTTTCGTTGATGCAACAATATAAAAACGTGAGTATTTACTATACTGAGCAAAACTTCTAACCGAACACTTTTTAGTCCCCTACCGGTTTTGACCGGTGTCGGTCGGTCGGTCGGTCGGTCGGTCGGTCCGTCCGTCCGTCCGTCCGTCCGTCCGTCCGTCCGTCCCCGTCGGTCGGTCGGTCCGTCCGTCCGTACGAATGCACCGGTAGTTGTGGGGTGTGGAACAATAGGCTATTTTTAGATTCCATTCATTCCGTCACTTGTGGGGTGCAAAATGCTACTTGTGGGTTGCAACCAAACAAAAGAAAGAACAAGAGAAAACCCCACGAATACCGTCTCATGAGTACGTCCGTCCGTCCGTCAAACAATCTGGATCCTGACATAACTCAAACAGTTTCCAAGCTACGTTTATGAAACTTGGCATGTGGATAGGGGGCAATAAGGGCATTGTTGCACGTCCAAAAATATTGATTTTGACAAAAATTGTGGTTGCTATGGCAACAGAAACATTGAAAATGGCTTAAAACCGGTAGGGGACTTCTGTATTGCTTGAAATTCTTAATTACTTGTTAAACTTGAATATTTCCGTAACCTGTTAACTTACAGACAACACATTTTGCATAGTTTTAGCATTATAGATTATGTACAGAATACAAATGATCCCGTGGCAATACAATCATTTAAGAACCACCCGTCCATAGCGAAATAGCTTTAAACCACACTTTTGCACGAGAATTTTCCGGAATTGTGGTTTTCGTGATTATTGTGTATATTTATCATAGAATGGGGATAGGTAAGTCTGAAAAACAACATAATTAGTTGAAAACACGTCGCGTATGTCAATGGTAGACTGCAGAAGAGCGGTCGGTATGCTCATTTTAGTTTTTTTTAACAAATCAGTGTTACATTGATATAAACCATCGAACTCATCATTTTGTTTCATTTTACAAGTGTGTGAATACCAATATGCCTTAAAAGAAATAAAATAATACATTTGAAATCACAAGATGTAAGAAAAGTGTTATATTCAAGTGCGATAACTCTTGAATGATTACCGCCCTTTTTGAGTTCATTTCCACAACTGTAAACTTTTATAGAATAATTGAACATTACTGAACTACGTTTACTTGTTTAATTGATGATATTTGTCCAAATCTAAGTTTTTAAGGTGTTATTAGCAGACATGTTAAAAGTGCGTTTTTTCTCCATTCAGTGAAATAAACAGTCAATAAAATATATCAGTGATATGAATAAACTCAATTTCTAGTCACAGTCTAGTCTTTCACAGTCTCTGGATCAAATAAAAAACATCGATCTTAAAAGAGGAATTATGAACACTATTTAAAGAACCACTATATTTGAGAGTCAGTATGTTCAATTTCTTACCAACTCGGTTTATAACTGCCCGGGTTACCTCCCCTCCATTAAGAAAAAAGTAAGTTAATCTACAAAATAATGCTTACTACAACTTTTAAAGTCTACGACCACCATGTTTATGTTTATTTTGTGTTATTTGAATGTTTCGATCAGTCGAAAATTACAATTAACCCAATGAAAAAGTGTTTGCCTCAAACAGTCAATTCCTAGTACATTTTTCATTTTTCTGCCGTTTCATGGTTCAATGCACCACTGTTATGCATTACGATATAAGAAATATCGAGTTACAATCTCTGGACAGTCAATATCACACACACAAAATTTAGTTTAAACATATGCATAAATGAAAAAGTTATGATGATTTCATTAGTGTTACGCATTCGCAGCCGCCCAGTGTATATTTGTGAATTTCATCTTGAGTGGTTGTGTAACTAAATTTATGTTGTAACCATGATGCAAATAAAATAATTTCATGAAATTTTGACCACTGCATTTCGACATATTGTTGATACTTTCGACTAATTTTGAAATTCAAATGAAAACTATACAATTGTACTAGACAAATTAACACCCATTCCATATTGTTAGTTTTCACTAAAAACACGTTAATATTGCTCATTTAATATAATATAGCATAAAATCCTTGTTTTGTTCATTCGTTAACAGGTCGAAACCCATACGGTCCATGTGCTGTTGACGTCCAATATTGCGTATGCACATTTCAGGACCCTACTGACGACAATAAATGGTTTAGAGCGTCATATGAGCTGTAATTCCCATTTCATTTGTGACCACTGATATAGATTTAAAAACCCGCATTTTGCATCATTTGAATGTATAAGTAGTTCCTGTACATTGAAGCGCCTTTCTTAAATCGGTGTGACGTAAAGGTTTTTGTCCATAACATTGCAACAAAATATCTTGCTAATATGTCAGCATTATACGCCCGTTGAAAATGCGGCGGCGTCCAGTGAAATTTTTTGTACCATTATTCAAACAGTTTTCAACTGATCGTCTTCAAACTTGTTGACAATGTTTATGGACATAATATATTGGTCAAGTTCGATTAAAGGCATATTGGCCATAATAAGGGTACGGCCCTAAATTATCATAATAATATGAAATTGGCCTAGTCTGTGCCAAAGAAGAGGAATAGGCCAAGATTGATTGTTTTATTTCATTCACCATGCCCGTATACGCGTACGTTGTGACAATTTGGCTCCTGTTTTTAATACAAATGTATAAACTGATGTTTTATCCTATATTAGTAATTAAGAGCGATTAATTAAGAGTGATTTGTCAACAAACTATATTAGCTTTTACGTATGATTTGTCGTGTTATAACATCTGCATAATTCATTGGGAGCGTTGGTGACGGGCTTTGGAACCAACTGTACATTGGGACTCTGCAGATGTTATAAAACGGAAAAGCATTATCCCTACAACATCACGTAATAATTGTATAGTTTTGACTTGTTTATGTTAAATAGGTGGGTTTACTGAGGTTTTATTAAAGGCACTAACTAATTTGCCGCGCCTGATACATTGATTATATTTAAATGGAAAATAGATAAATTGTTATGGGTATCATGTATTTCTATTGTAGAGATATACACAGGAACAGGAACAGCGACAAAGAATGTCGGCCAAACATTGCTTCTCCCCTGTTATGTCAGACCATCCCATAAAGTGGAACATGTCACTTGGAAAAAAAACGGCATTGATATTGATTTTTCTGACAGTCGATTTGAGGTGATTTATATTGTATTCTAACACGATCTGCGTATTAATCCATTAAACATAGAGCAGACCTGACCATTTATTATTACCCCAATAAAACATGGTATCAAATTGGCTGTTACTATTTACGCCCCGTATCACGTGACCTATTAATGAATGAATAAACGTAAACTTTATTGTATTAACTTCCACGCGTCGTGAGTTGCACGAGAATCCAGTGGTTTTTTTTGGTTTTTTTTTATTCAATTTAAAACATAAATTTGTACAAAGAGATTGCATAAATACACCAATAAAACGTCATATGTTCTCGTTTACAATACTTATATTATATATATATATATAATCTCCTTATACAAGTTATCTCACTATACAATTATGACTTTGTATCAAGTAGATTTTGTAATAATACTTTCAGAAAGAAATAATAAAAAAATCCAGTGTTACAGCTATGACGCATCTTTTTTTAGAAACGCCAATATAATCTCGAAACTAAGTTTCATAAAAACTTCTGATAATCAATTTATTTATATTTTTCATTTTATGAAATAGATACCCTATACCCTATGCTACACACTCGTGATTTAATTTTTCCGCATCCGAACTCCTGCCCATGTTTTATTCACCGATTAAATACGCGAACAGATTTTTATTTCTTAAACAAAGATACATTATTTTCAGAACCGAACTGAAAATTTTTCGTTTTTGTGCAACGTACTGGCATAAACAAATATACTTTCATCAACGTGTGTGGCTTTTAGGGTGTGCCTGTTTAAAACATATAAGATAGTATATGGGTATCCTTTCACATTGCCTTTATTAAACGAGTTAAATAAGTTTTAAGTGGAAAGTCACCAAATCGATATTCTTTTTATGGCATGATATCATTTTCTACCGAATATCGAACATGCTACATTCTTTAACTGTTATAAACGCTTCAATGTGACGAACGTCATTTATACTTTGAACGACGTCACGTCAAAGCTTCATTTCGTTTATGTACGTATTATCAAGCAATTATTTTATTATTTGTCCCCCATCATTGATGAGGGGGTATATTGCTTTGCACCTGTCTATGGGTCGGTCTGTGGGTCGTATAAATTGGTTTCCGTTCAATAACCCTAGAACGCTTTGACCTACGATCTTCAAACTTTACATGGAGGTTGGTGATTAATTGTTGATGATCCCTAATGATTTTCAGGTCAAAGGTCAAGTTCACTGTGACCTTTACAATCTTTTACTATTGGGCTGCCATGGGAGCATACGTGTTTTACACACATCTCTTGTTACACTCCAGTCCCCTGATGTCAAACGTGATGTCTTGCATTCTGTATTCAATATAAAATGGGGTCAATTACATGGATGTGCGGTGTCTAGATGATCGGCCCGCATGAAGTATAGTGAATCCAAGGGCCGATTATATAGCCGTATATTGTCATCTACTGTATAACGCATGTACATATTTTAACATAATTCCCCAACAATGCAAAGAAGATTATATTATCTACAGGCACATTACGGGTTCGAATCCCACTATAGGTGCAAACTATTTACATGTTATTTGTCCGGTGTGGTGTAGTCAAATTGGTACTGGTTATTTGTGCAACAATTTTAGGGTTGTTGCGATAGCTGATTGGTCTAATTAGTTCGTACTTCGCATTGCTTGGCGATGGCGCCGTAAAGTACGAGTCCGAATCCCACTTTGAGTGCAAACAACTCTTTATACTTTTAATTGCAGCAATAATGTGATTTATTTTATTTTCCAATCATTATAATTATGGAGACTGACTAGAGTATAGTTATACATGCAAATTGAAAATGTTTTTATGCTCCCCAAAAATAAGTTCCGGGGAGCATATAGTTGCCGCTTTGTCCGTCCGTTAGTCCGTCTGTCAATCTGATATATTTTTGTCCGGCTGATAACTCAAACACTATGACACCGTTTAATTACAAACTTGCAGGTGCATATATCTCATTGAGGGAAAGTGCAGTACGCAATAATTATTACTCTGTATTACTTATTTTTGGGGGCATTCCCCTTTGTAATGTTTCATACTTAATTTTTTACCGGAACATAACTCATGAAGTATAATTGGAGACGTCAATTTGAAACTTGAAACTTTAAGGTGAATATGTACTTAATGGATTTATTCAAAGCACTGAGAGCTCTGAAAGTAATAATGCTTAGATATAGGCATACGCGTGTATGTAACGATAGCCATGTTGTCTAGTGCTTTCGTACTTTGATGGCGCCGTACAGTATCGGTTCCAATCCCACTATAGGTGCAAACTATTTATTTCACAACAGCGCTATTTGTGCATTGTAATAGCCGT
Organism: Spisula solida; assembly: GCA_947247005.1. Lineage (NCBI taxonomy): Eukaryota > Metazoa > Mollusca > Bivalvia > Venerida > Mactridae > Spisula > Spisula solida. The sequence goes on from OX365954.1 coordinate 27,943,348, forward strand.
AACAATGCACAAATATCGCTGTTGAGAAGTAGATATCCACCTTTTCCAGCGGAAACCCCACATTTTAATAGTAATATACATAGTTATGTTGATTAATGTTTCATACTTGTCATTCTGCCATTTTCATGTATTGCATTTTATTCTTATGTTATTTGTTATATTAAATAGGTCATTCGTGTTGGTCACGCAACATGGATAACCATGTCAACTCAAATATTACATCCGTTTTGTTTTCTCCCCGGTCGGTCGTAAATACTAGTTATGTCCAGGCATAACGATCTTTACGACTGGTAGGGAGACAGCTGCGGTTGACCTTATTATCATTTTACGGAAAAATGGATTCCATCCAGTTCCAAACTGGCCAGAACCGGTTTCTCAGTAGTTCTGAATGGAACTATTGTGCGGATAAATACTGAACTATTATACTTTTCGTTTGAACACTGTAGTATTTTCCATGCTTTCAAAATCAACAGTTTACTAACATTTTACCTCCAACCTTTATCAAAACTTGAAAGTCTGCAGTGTATAGTAACAACAAGTGGTACTGATTTTTCGCGGATGAGAGGCGTGACTGTTTTGTTTGTGTCACTATAGAAGCTTGCGCTTCTAAAAACGCGACAATAGGAGTTTGTATCATGAAAAAATAGTTTATAATTTGATATACCATTTACTTCACTTAATTTACGATTAACATTATTCATTTCTTCAGTTAAATATTCGACCTCACCACAGTCATCATATTCAGTGTTGATCCCATTTGAGGCTTGTTACCTGTACCAAATATCTTGCATGTATCCATATGATAGATAATTCCTTTATTATTTAAAGGGACTGCCTCACATATTGGTGTATTGCAAAAATAAAATAAAATTGTCAAATATTCGCGTAATTTTGGTATAGTTGCCTGTATATCCCATAAATAACCACACTGACATCTAAAATAACTTGAGCAACTTCGGCATTTTGTAGTTATTTAGTATTTTTACATAAAAAATTCTATAGGGTATTAATATTTTAGCCCAATCTGTGAGGCAGCACCTTTAATGCTAACTGATGAGATATGGAGTTCTATCAGTGAAATAAAACCTATAGCAGTCACTGGTTATCACCTACAATGTGACTGATACAAGCTCCGCCCCCTCACAGGGACTACTTTAATTTTACCCAAAACTCAACACTAAACTGTCCGTAACTTTTTTATTTCTAAACGGAAACATGTCATGTGGGGGTTTTTTATTCTTAGTTAGACCATTTCTTACAAGTTTGTGTATGATTTGTTGCAAAATTCTCAAAATAGACGTTTTCACCTATTCACCATAATCCAAGATGGCGGATTTTGAATTGAAACATATGAATGGAATAACATATTCATACGCACCCTAACCACAGTGGTAATTTGGCATAAATAGTACTAGTTTTGACACCAGATAAGCATTAAATAAATAGAATATTTGTTTGTTTTGATTGAATATGGTTAATATCTCATCTTGTAGTGATAAAATTTTAATATTTTCACTCGCGCTACGCGCTCTTGAAAATATTGAATTTTATCACTACACGATGAGATATAAACCATATTCAATCAAAACAAACAAATATCCTCTATTTATTTATCCAATTTTAGATATTTGGGTATCAAGACGACGGCATTAAGTTGACCTTCCAGACCATATATAATACTGAAATATATTATTGTATATGCCTGCTACAAATCAACTCACGTCAACTGTGCCGCAGTTTTAAATCCGTTAGCCATATCTCATTATGGGCTTGTGGCCGCCATGTCAAATAAAATATTGTCATTGTCATTAAGGAAAGGGCAGTGCCCAAGAATCATAACTCTTATTTGCTTATGTTTGGAGTAATTTTTCTATGACAAACACCCGTTCGGTGAGCATCACATGTCTCTCACGGCTACGGCTCTTGTTTGATATTTCTTGCATTTCAGATGAAGACAAATAACTACTTAGAAATATCGGGTATTGAAATGGCCGACAAGGGAAATTTCTCTTGTCACGTCGAAGACATTCATGGATGCTCTTCCTTTAAAACAAGCACATTGACAGTGACAGATTACCAGTGGCTACATAATTGCAAGTATTTTTAAATACGGATTAGAACAAATGTATTATTATAAAAAATATTTATTGTCTTTAATAGTTTAAAATATAAGGATAGTTTTAACTTTGTATTATCAAATATTCTCAATTGTAACCATGTAACCTGTTTGGAACTTGTTATGTTGCTCGAAAGTGTACTGTACGTTTTTAACCAGGTTTTTTTTAAAAAAAAATCCTTGTTATTAGATTGGCGATTTCGTCGGGCGAACGGGCGGGCGGGCGTCAACAATTGGTTTCCGTTGGATAACTCCAGTTAGGAATGAGATATTATAATGAAACTTGCTGTGTACGTAGCTTGTGTGAAGACCCCGTTTGGCATTGAAAGTGGGAATGGTGGGGTCAATGTCAAGGTCACCGTAACTAAAAATTGAAAAACAGTTTCCGCCCAATAACTTATGTTAGGAATGAGATATCAAAATGAAACTTACTTTGTCCGTAGCTTGTGTGAAGATCCCGCTCGGGATTGAAAATGGGGCTGGTGGGTTGAAGGTCAAGATCACCGTTACTCAAAATAGAAAAATGGTTTCCGCTCAATAACTTAAGTTAGGAATGAGATATCATAATAAACTTGCTGTGTACATAGCTTGTGTGAAGACCCCGCTTGGGATTTAAAGTGGGGCTCGTGGGATCAAGGTCACCGTTACTAAAATAGAAAAAGGTTTCCGCTCATTACTTAAGTTAGGAATGAGATATCATAATGAAACTTGCTGTGTAGGTAGCTTGTGTAAAGATCCTGCTTTGGTTTGAAAGTGGGGCTGATTGGGTCAAGGTCACCATTACTACAGTTATTTTCTGCTCAATAATGAGATATCTTAATGAAACTTGCTGTATAGGTAACTTGTGTAAAGATGCAGCTTGGGATTGAAAGTGGGACCAGTCAGTGGGGTCAAGGTCACTATTACTTAAAATAGAAAACAGTTATTTTCATCTTAATGAAACTTGCTGTATATGTAGCTTTTGTGAAGATGCAGCTTGGGATTGAAAGTGGGGCCAGTCAGTGGGGTCAAGGTCACTGTTACTAAAATAGGAAAAACAGTTTCCGCTCAATAACTTCCACAGCCATTTCTCAGTACCTACCTGTTATAATTCCATGAAACTTTAAAGGTCAAATACGACGGATTTTATTTTTGGCGTTTCATTAAGTATATGCTATTTATAAGAGAATAAAAAAGTTTTTAAACTTAATGTATGCTTAAAAACGTAATAAACGGCATTTTCATACCTCGATTGGCGTATATTGTGAAAAAAACAACCCGGGTTACTTCCCTTGATTTGTGACGTCATCGATGCACAACTGATTATCACAGAGGCATTGAAACTGTTGTAAACTTCGAGTACTCGTTTAAATCTTGAGTTATTTCGAATATATATTATGTCAAAATGTGTTTAATTACATAGTATACATGTTTCCGTATTATGTAATAGTATGTACGCATAAAGAATTCACCACGGGGGTTATGTACAGCTTCTACGGCGGTGTCATAAAGTCGACGTTCCTTGTGTACACTATGCGCGTAACGGGGGTTCGTTACTGATCAAAACAGGATTATAATCTAATATTCTGATCACCTCGGTCTTTATGCATATTTATCGGGGACGGACTGAAATGGCCGGCCTTTCACGATTGATAATCTATTTTTTTGTATCTGCCCCCATTTGATGTTGAATTAAGACTTAACAGTTAATTGGTACAATATTATGTTGGATACAAAAATGTGTGAATATTTAATCGCTATGCATGCATCGGAAATTATTTTATACCTTATTAATGTTCATAGTCGTATACAATACGCGAGTCATATAAATGGTGTTGTTACGAGCGAAACATTATAACAATAGTAGAATTATGACAAACCAAATATAAACAGTACGATATTGCCCCAGATCTCGCGTGGGACCTGTACTAAACTGGAAAAAGAAGAAGGTATAAAAAGTGTAAATGTTTCTAACTCGATGTAGATTCTATTATTTAGTTGTGCATTTATGTGTTTTATAATGCCTTATATAGTTAATAATATTTTATTAACTGAATATTCGTTGAAGGTCGGTAAATATCTACAAAGAGCATACACGAAGTGACTGCATTCTAGTATCAAGGCCTAGGTCACACTAAGGAATTCCTCATCGACGATGAGCAATTACACATAATTTCCCCGATGCTCCCGATGCTATTGCAGAACATATCCCTGAAGCTCCTAATTGTCTTTGTCATCGGGAACACATCGGGAGTTCTCTCGATGCCTCCTGGTACCCCGAATAATCCCCGATAAATATTAACGAATATTTGGGCACTAAATCCCAAGACTGCGAATTTGTCGCCGAATGTTCGCCTATCATTTAAATATCACTAAATTCTTGAAGCTTCCGCGAAACATCCTCGTGAAATAAGTTTTTATCGCGGAAGCATCCCCGATCACTGCTGCGGGGATGCCTCCCCGAGATTTCCCCAAGGCAGTTGGACCGACGCACAAAGTCGGGAAAACATCTGGATTCCTAATCCCTCCGATTCGTCACGATTCCTTCCGATTTGCAAATTTTTCATGACTTCCCCGAAGCTACCCATCGGGCACGAGGAACCTGTTCCCGATGCCTCCCGAAGCTCATTAATTTACATCGCCGAGGCATAGAATGCTCAGTGGGACCTAGGTCGAGGAAAAATGCTCCGAAATTGATATCCTGAGAATAACGATAAACATCGCATTATTAATTAATTGAGACATGTACGTAGCTCAATATAAGGTTGTTATCGAAATGCGACCTTACCAGGGCCGATCATCGTGAATTCCAGAGTACATGTCCAAAGACACTTGCACATAGCGATTTCCACTGAGGGTACATAAAATATACGTAATATATGAATTAGCGATTATTTAATTCCTGAACATTACAGATCACGAAATAACTTGTGTATGTTATTTCAAACACGTGCCTAATTTGCATTTGAAATATCTACAATGTCGGTCTAAATAACCTTTTGGGCATGCCAATTCATAAGAAATTCTAGATCGTGTACATGTTTCAAACTAATTTAGACCGGCTGCCATTTGAAGAATAATCATCAGTGAAATACCAACACATATTTGATGTTGAAAGTGCCGCAAAAGCGCGCGGTCTATTTCATGTTCAAAGAATATAAAGATCACACGGTGTCCGATGTCTGGGTTGCTGGCGATGACAGGTCACGCAGGTGCAGGGGCGTGTCTAATTTATTACAAGACAATTTGTATCTGCCAATCAATTATGTCGATCATGAATTGAAATTATAGCCGTTATGAGCAGTTGAGTTAGTACATGAAACGCATCATTAGATCAACAATTAGATGTACTTTAATAATATGTGATACTTTTTTGAAAATAACTAAAATGCGGTAAAATTCATAGTGAAATGGAAGTTTTAAAAGGTGAAAAGTTTGTGAGTGAATAAAATATTGCGTGGCCACGCAACTCTTATGAATGAACAAAACATTATTAAGTGTTAATAATTGGGGCTTTTCTCTGTCGCTTGACTGTGAATGATATGCTGTATACCAAATACACTACATGACAATATGATCAATTATCAATAAACAAATAAGAAATAAAAAAAGAAAACTATTTCGACGATAACGTTTTATTTACATTTTATGTGCAATGAGATTACACATTTCCAAATAAAGACCTTTCAGGCACGAATGTTCTGTGTTGAATCACGGACATACACAGAATGTATTTCCGTGGTTGGATGTTGTTGAAAAAATGTACCAAATGAATTTACTCTCTTATAAAACAAATGGAATTGATATTCACAATGGAAATAATAAATTAGGATTAACTCGGCATCCACGAATTATTGAAAAGGTCGGTAAGTTTACTGCAACTTTTTTCTGCCTTGCGTGGCACTATTATTCCCTCGTCAAAATTTCCCTGGCTCGAACCCTTTCTCGCGAATCATATTTAGCCTTGAAGAAACGATTTAATTATATTTTATTAATAATTCATCAAGGAATATTACAAAAGCTTTATTATATGATATACCGACCGCTGTGTTAATTAATTCAGGAACGTATCAAAACAAAGACTCGGATAATATACAGTTTCCTGTAAACATTCGACATAATTCCGTATGGAGCTATTCAATAAGTGGTTTAAAAATGTATATCTTTATACACATGTCAAGATCACATATAAACTGGGCATTTACCCCCTGAAGCGCATCTGTTAGTTACTGCCCTACTGCGGCATTTTAGAATATGACACGCGCCAGTAATGTCCTTATCGGTATGTGGCAGTTTTGTTTGTTAATTATTGAAGAAATGTGGAATGTGATCGACATGACAACATATATTTTGCTTAGAACACAGCACATTATAGTCATTACCGTCACTGGTCACGAATTTAATCCAATAAACAATCGATAGTGGCCACGGGAATTTACTTATCTGAAGTAGAACATTTCTACATGTGTGCATCGATGACGTCACGCGGTCTCAAAAATCAAGGGAGACAACCAGGTTGGATTTACGTTGTCCTTTATTTATCGGCAACTTATCGTTTAAAATCATCTTATGTATTGAAATTATGCTGAAAACAAATACACCAAGTGTTTTATACGATATATCTTTGGAAATTCGTTGTTATATTTAACATTTTAATTTTCGTCGTATTTGACCTTTAAACAAACATCAAAGAGACTGCGACGAAGCCCGTCATGTTTTGTTTGATTGGTCAATTCACTTTTTTATTTAGAGTTATTGTCCCTGATTTAATGAAAAATGTCCTTCCGCAACCATTTCTCAGTAACTACTTGGTTGAATATCATTAAACTTGAAATAAATATTAACCAACATACTCACTCACTCACTTGGATGAACATTTTTGTTCGATAAACATCTGTATTTATTTCAACTAATATTATAATGTCTTTCAGGGAGAGGTAAAAATCACAACGATTGTTTTTTTCTGCAAACAATCAACATATTCAAACATGAATAAACATGATAAATTTATTCAAAAAATTATCAAACAAATCTCTCTTTTTTCTTGTTGACAAGATTTTCCAACGGAAAAAACTGGTTATAAGATTGGCAAATTCGGCCGTCTGGCGAGTGTCCTCAATTGGTTTCCGATTGATAACTTAAGTTAGGAATGAGATATCATGATGAAACCTGTGGTGTAGGTAGCTTATATGAAAACCTTGCCTGGGATTGAGAGTGGGGTCGGTGGGGTCAAGGTCACTGTTACTAAAAATATAATTAGACTTGGCTGCCACAAAAACCAGGTTTTTAATGGAATTTCCACGTCTTGTTTATCATTATGTTGATTTTTGTGTCGCCTGACTAGGCGATATATATGGATCACAAGGTGTTAGTTTAGTCGGCGGCGCAAGCGTCAGCGAAAGCGCCACGCTTTGCAAGAGTGGGATTGAAAGTGAGGTCGGTGGGGTCAAGGTCACTGTTACTAACTAGCACACATGCTTATTGTAAATACTCAAAGTGCAGTTCACATGAAGCATAACTCTACCATGTGCAGTTTTTTAATGTTCCCCTTTAATTGGAATTCCATCAGTGCATTTCTTGCCTGGGGCATAACTTTGTATTTTTTATTTTGAATTACTAGTGAACTCTGTGAGTTGAATGTGTTGCCTGATAGGTTTCGTGAAATATTCGCACGTGGTCAGTCGAAACATCCGACTTAATATTGACGACACTTAAATTCCTATTACCGTGTTTCCTTGATTATGGTGTTAAATGTTTTCTATTTTATGCAAGTTGATGATATATTGTTGTTATACAATGTATTTACATACTCGATCATTATTTACATATCGAAGCATATTGTTGTTTAAAACTTTTTAATAACAATTGATTAATATTGATTGTTTAAACTTGAATAATACATATAGCAAAGTTACGATTAAAATATGTCTGTTCATTTTGCAGACTGTGGTGTTTCAATATGGGACGAGGTTAAAATTCAGTCCAGGATATCGAAGGGATCTGCTGCCAGAGACAATGAATTCCCTTGGCATGCTAATTTCCGGACAAAGGTTGGTGATCGAATCATAGTTTAATGTTGTCCTTCGCCTGTCTTTTTTATGTTATTCCCAACTTGTTTATCAACGATCAATTACCAAATATTCAATTATGTCATAAGAGTAAACAAAATAACATTATTCCTTAAAACATTTTTACATACAAACCCCCTCAGTATTACATTTGTATATAAACCTCCAATACAAGTAATATGTATATTAAGTTGTAGTCGGTAGATATAAATGTACCAAACTCGTGGACACATTGTCTGTTTTATGTACTTAAAGTTGAATGACATGATTATTGGAATCCTATTGAAGCCAAAATGCTAGAATAGTCTAATTACAATCTGGACTATGTCAGGCAATTATTCATTTTCATCAAATGTTTGGTTGCTAGGTAATTTTCTTGACTTCTACATTAAGTCTGGTAGCCATGGTTACAAATACTCATAATTATGTTTTTCTTTTATACAAGAAAATAAAGGAATGATTGTCATTCATGTGAGATGATTTCATTTATTATTTACATGTTATTCACCTAACGGCACTCCTAACGCTACCTCTGGATTTTCCTTATTATCTCCAAAAACATTCGAGGTAACTTCATCAAATTTTCACAAAACTTAGTTTAATGCATGTGTCTGTTACTGCACTTGTCAATTTAGAAATTGATGCATATGAAAAGTCACAGTAAAAGTGTAATTTACGTCACCCGAATTTCAGAAGTCACAAAATTAAATAGGGTATTTAATAAGGTAAATTGAATATTTTTGTTACATTACTGTTTCAAATATTCATAAACGTCATCTACGTTACAAATTCCTAACAGTTGGTTAGGTATGACCGCCTCAAAATAAACTCCTATTCTGAATAAAAAAAACGATACGTTCGATGTAAACCTTAAACCTGATGGAGGGCTTAATTGTTTTTATGCCTCGCATGAAATGGCGGAAGGGCATATAGTGTTTACCCTGTCCGTGTGTGTGTGTGTGTGTGTGTGTGTTTGTGTGTGTGTGTGTGTGTGTGTGTGTGTGTTCGAAAATTGTGAAATCCTGTCCACTCTGTAACTCTGTCATTTCTTATTGGATATTTATAATATTCGGTACAAATGTTCACCACACCAAGACGATGTGTCATACGTAAGACCCAGGTCCAAAGGTCAGAGTCACACTTAGAGGTCAAAGGTTAAAGGGCTCAAATAGGCATGTGATTCGTGTCCGCTCTGTAACGTTGTCGTTTCTTATTGAATATTTATAATATTCGGTACAAATGTTCACCACATCAAGACGATGTGTCATGCGCAAGACCCAGGTCCCTAGCTCAAAGGTGAATGTCACGCTTAGAGGTCAAAAGTTAAAGGGCTCAAATAGGCATGTGATTCGTGTCCGCTCTGTAACGTTGTCGTTTCTTATTGGATATTTATAATATTCGGTACAAATGTTCACCAGATCAAGACGATGTGTCATGCGCAAGACCCAGGTCCCTAGCTCAAAGGTCAATGTCACACTTAGAGGTCAAAGGTTAAAGGGCTCAAATAGGCATGTGATTCGTGTCCGCTCTGTAACGTTGTCGTTTCTTATTGGATATTTATAATATTCGGTACAAATGTTCACCACACCAAGACGATGTGTCATGCGCAAGACCCAGGTCCCTAGCTCAAAGGTCGATGTCACACTTAGAGGTCAAAGGTTAAAGGGCTCAAATAGGCATGTGATTCGTGTCCGCTCTGTAACGTTGTCGTTTCTTATTGGATATTTATATTATTCGGTACAAATGTTTACCGCATCGTGACGATGTGTCATGCGCATGACCCAGGTCCCTAGCTCAAAGGTCAAGGTCACACTTAGATGTCAAAGGGCTCAAATAGGCATGTGATTCGTGTCCGCTCTGTAACGTTGTCGTTTCTTATTGGATATTTATAATATTCGGTACAAATGTTCACCAGATCAAGACGATGTGTCATGCGCAAGACCCAGGTCCCTAGCTCAAAGGTCAATGTCACACTTAGAGGTCAAAGGTTAAAGGGCTCAAATAGGCATGTGATTCGTGTCCGCTCTGTAACGTTGTCGTTTCTTATTGGATATTTATAATATTCGGTACAAATGTTCACCACATCAAGACGATGTGTCATGCGTAAGACCCAGGTCCAAAGGTTAAAGGGCTCAAATAGGCATGTGATTCGTGTCCGCTCTGTAACGTTGTCGTTTCTTATTGGATATTTATAATATTCGGTACAAATGTTCACCACACCAAGACGATGTGTCATGCGCAAGACCCAGGTCCCTAGCTCAAAGGTCGATGTCACACTTAGAGGTCAAAGGTTAAAGGGCTCAAATAGGCATGTGATTCGTGTCCGCTCTGTAACGTTGTCGTTTCTTATTGGATATTTATATTATTCGGTACAAATGTTTACCGCATCGTGACGATGTGTCATGCGCATGACCCAGGTCCCTAGCTCAAAGGTCAAGGTCACACTTAGATGTCAAAGGGCTCAAATAGGCATGTGATTCGTGTCCGCTCTGTAACGTTGTCGTTTCTTATTGGATATTTATAATATTCGGTACAAATGTTCACCAGATCAAGACGATGTGTCATGCGCAAGACCCAGGTCCCTAGCTCAAAGGTCAATGTCACACTTAGAGGTCAAAGGTTAAAGGGCTCAAATAGGCATGTGATTCGTGTCCGCTCTGTAACGTTGTCGTTTCTTATTGGATATTTATAATATTCGGTACAAATGTTCACCACATCAAGACGATGTGTCATGCGTAAGACCCAGGTCCAAAGGTCAAGGTCACACTTAGAGGTCAAAGGTTAAAGGGCTCAAATAGGCATGTGATTCGTGTCCGCTCTGTAACGTTGTCGTTTCTTATTGGATATTTATAATATTCGGTACAAATGTTCACCACACCAAGACGATGTGTCATGCGCAAGACCCAGGTCCCTAGCTCAAAGGTCAATGTCACACTTAGAGGTCAAAGGTTAAAGGGCTCAAATAGGCATGTGATTCGTGTCCGCTCTGTAACGTTGTCGTTTCTTATTGGATATTTATAATATTCGGTACAAATGTTCACCACATCAAGACGATGTGTCATGCGTAAGACCCAGGTCCAAAGGTCAAGGTCACACTTAGAGGTCAAAGGTTAAAGGGCTCAAATAGGCATGTGATTCGTGTCCGCTCTGTAACGTTGTCGTTTCTTATTGGATATTTATAATATTCGGTACAAATGTTCACCACACCAAGACGATGTGTCATGCGCAAGACCCAGGTCCCTAGCTCAAAGGTCGATGTCACACTTAGAGGTCAAAGGTTAAAGGGCTCAAATAGGCATGTGATTCGTGTCCGCTCTGTAACGTTGTCGTTTCTTATTGGATATTTATAATATTCGGTACAAATGTTTACCGCATCGTGACGATGTGTCATGCGCATGACCCAGGTCCCTAGCTCAAAGGTCAAGGTCACACTTAGATGTCAAAGGGCTCAAATAGGCATGTGATTCGTGTCCGCTCTGTAACGTTGTCGTTTCTTATTGGATATTTATAATATTCGGTACAAATGTTTACCACATCAAGACGATGTGTCATGCGCAAGATCCAGGTCCCTAGCTCAAAGGTCAAGGTCACACTTAGAGGTCTAAGGTTAAAGGGCTCAAATAGGCATGTGATTCGTGTCCGATCTGTAACGTTGTCGTTTCTTATTGGATATTTATAATTTTGGTACATATGTTTACCACATCAAGACGATGTGTCATGCGCAAGACCCATGTCCCTAGCTCAAAGGTCATGGTCACACTTAGAGGTCAAAGGTTAAAAGGCTCAAATAGGCATGTGATTCGTGTCTGCTCTGTAACTATGTCATTTCTTATTGAATATTTATAATATTTTGTACAAATCTTTACCACATAAAGACGATGTGTCATGCGCATGACCCAGGTCCCTAGCCCAAAGGTCAAGGTCACACTAAGAGGTCAAAGGTTCAAAGCCTCAAATAGGCATGTGATCCGTGTTCGCTCTGTAACTATGTCATTTCTTATTGGATATTTATAATATGTGGTACAATTGTTCAAAACATCAAGACAATGTGTCACACAGGAGAGACAAGTCACTAACTCAAAGGTCAAGGTCATTCTTAGTGGTCAAATGATAAAGGTTCAAAATAGTCATTCAAATCGTACCCATTCTGTAGCTATGTCATATCTGATTGGACAGCTTTTAGCGGGGGCATCCGTGTCCTGTGGACACATTTCTAGTTTTTTTAATTGTTAATTGTTTGTACTTGAAAGTTAACATAAACATACTAGTCCTATCCTAACAATGAATATGTAAAAGTATGCAGTGGAATTGAATTAAATCAGTTTAATATCGTTTTTGGTCACCAATACTTCCAATAGCAAATTGAGCTCGACTCTCGTTACTCGCAGTAATCGCATTCTCTCAACAGACTCGTTATGGTAACGGTTATCACTTGATTTTGCAGCCAAACAATATCATTTTATTTACTAGTCGCTTTGTGAATAGTGTCAATGCCTATCAAAAACATGAGTGAATCAAATCTGCATAATCGATACTTGCAAAGGAAGACAGGAGATCTACAAGCATAAATACCAACCGGGTGACCAACATATGTTCAGTTGAAGGAGTGTATTGCAATAGTCTAAAGTCTGATTTAGTTGAATGTTTGGATTATGTGTGCCAAATTTCAGGACAATTCATGGGAGAGTTTTAAAGAAAATTAAATATAGCAAAGGTATTGTTAGAAGTGCCGTTAGGTGTATTTTTAAACTTTAAACTCTCATAGCCATTGAAGAAAATTAAGATTCTCATTGAAGTTTCGTCATTTTAATGTAAATATGATATGAACTTGATTCAAATGCTAGCTAATTCCATCTTAGAATTCCAATTTTCTTCAGATAGAATTTATTCACGGGCAAAATCTATTATTTATATCAACTTTAATTTATAAATATAACATAACATATAGTTTATTGACATAAAATTGCATTAAATAGAGGATATTACCAGAGTGTCTTTTCATATTGAATTTTTTAAACGAGTTCAATAAAATTATAAAATGCGAGGCTCTGCCGAGAATTTTATCGATTTTATTCAACGAGTTTAATGAATTCAATGTTGAAAGTCACGAATGTATTGTCCTTTTTATCACGTGTTAGCCTTTTTCCGACCGAAATATAAAATAGCTAGTCTACTTATTTTCACCATAATAAACGTGCAACTTTGACGACGTCGCCTATACTTTGAATGACGTCGCGTCAAAGCTTTATTACACTAGTGTATTATCAAAAATTATCACATAACCTGCGGTCCATGAGTGCCGTAAAGCCGTGACGGAAATATCGTTCGGCACTCCCAGACCATGCAATAAATATTTAAATTAGCTTGACGTGACGTTAGCCATTCCATGCATTGATCCGTCACTGACGTCAGGATATTATCAAAGTCACCATGACGTCGCGCTCATTGTACCGCTAAATTTTGGCTGAAACATATGCAGCGCACATCATCCTTCTGAACAATATTGAGCGTTTTCTAAGGTTATGTGATAAATAGAATCTTACATTCGTGCTCATTACAAAGCCTCGTGTCATATCATTTTGTCCACTCGTTTAATAAAACTCGTATGTAATGAGCACTCATGCAAGATCCTCTATTAAATAATTGCTTTATTACGCTACCGCGACGTCAAACATGTGATAATACGATTTAATAATATAATCAAACAAATAATCAAAATATTAGTACTTCTGTGTTACCATAGAACTACACACTAGAAATGCTTGGCAATCACAAATGGTAGTTAACACCGTCTGGTAAGGGCTCATTTACCTCTGATGTGTAATTGTAGGTGTCACTGAGTAAATTTAACATTTTTTGAAGGTGGGAACTCACTTTATGTCACCTGACTGACATTGCAATTAGATACGCAAAATACTTGCTTACTGTGTTTTACGGTCCGCTGTGATCCGTTGGGTTATGTTTTCAAGTTCATACATCTTTGTTTACAAACACCAATAGCATTTATGAAAATTGGCACTTTTGAGGTTAGGATTTAAGTATACGAATTGTTTGCTCAACTTTTCACAAAATAGGATATATGTTGTAAATACATGCATATTTTTTTTTATTTAAACCATTTATATACGGTATTGAATCGTTTTCCAGGACAAACTCTCCTGGGCATTATGTGGAGGTACTTTGATGTCTCGGAAAATCATATCGACAGTCGCACAATGTGTTGAGGAAGTCCGTAACCTGATGTACAATCCACGAATTTAAGAAACCACCAAATTACCATTTTACCATTATTCTCGAAAATTAATGATTTTATATAATGTCTATTAATTTGTTGTTTTTTCAGGGTACGTATTCCCGGACATTCTGTGGAGGGACCTTGATTTCTCAGAAATACGTAGTAACTGCCGGACATTGTGTTAAGGAATTTCACAAAAGGCAGATAGGAGATTTCGATTCAAAGACGGTGACCATACATTTTGGTAAGTTCTCATTTCACTAGCGCTCCGTGTATTTGTTTGTCGAAGGTTATTGTCCAAGGTTATTAAGCGAATTCGTTTGGTTATGTAAACAAGCGCAATATTTCCATTTTACATATAACCAATATTAGTATAGAAATCGTATATGTTATTCTTCAAAGTTGTGCTATATGTCATCGACTGATTGTTTCCGCGTTTGTATGTTTATAATTGACTTAATATTGGTTTAAATGCTGAGAAAATACATGAACATATTTGAATAATATTGCACATGTATATGTCGGGGCTGTCTCCATCCACCTTGGTGGGGTAGAGCTCTGAGGGTCTAATATAATAACAACACCAATGAGTTTCTGTGTGATCTATAATACCTCCTGTAGTCGTATATTGTATATCGTAGACTTACATCTACTTCTACCTGTAATAATTGATATAAAACACTAATGTATGTATGCAATTCATGTAATATATATAACGACATTAAAGTATGAATATCGTGTAATAATTGATATTAAACACTAATCTATGCATGTAAATCATGTAATATATATAACGACATTAAAGTATAAATATCGTGTAATAATTGATATTAAACACTAATCTATGTATGTAAATCATGTAATATATAACGACATTAAAGTATATAAAGTTTACCAAATATGTGTATCGTTAAAGTATCGTATATTGATCTAAGGAATTCGATTGATTGATGGCGCGCGGACGGACAAAGGAATAATCAATCATTACTGTTACTTGGTATGAATATAAAGGAGATCTATTACATGAAATAATGCATTAGAAACAATAACAACAACGTTACAAAACAATATAAAAACAAACTAGTTACCTGCAGGTTTTAAATAAAAAGCAATGTTACTCATTCTCGATTAAGTTTGCTAATCTAATTGAGTATATGTAACGAATAAAATAGTAAGTATTGCTCTGTACAAAGATATGATCGTGTTACGCTTCACTCGAACATAGCTTACTGACCTATAATGAGTACATATTACTCTATAGTACCATACGTTACCGTAAAACTTGAAAATTTTACCTTCTCCAGTCGTCTGATTCCAGCCACTTTGGTTGCCGTCTAAGCCTCTTAGGACGTATGTTGGTTGGTTCATCTGAATCAGAATCTTCGTCTTGGTCGTTGATAAGAAGCGAGGTAGTTACCTGGTTGTGTTCCCTGCGCTGTGGAATAACGTATCTGTTGCGTTGCTCTGTTGATGCCATCCCAAGCGGAAGCAGTAAATTCCGGTGTAATCGCCGTATCCGTCTCGCACCAGTAGTGTTTTTTCTTACATCAAACACTGGTTGATCTTGGTAGGCCTGAGAGATAACGACATATGGTTCCTCCTCCCACCTGTCAGCCAACTTGTGCTTGCCGCGTAACGTAACATTGCGGACAAGAACGAGATCCCCTGGTTGAATGGACGCGGCGTGTGCATCGCGGTCGTACTGCTTCTTGTTCGAACATGATGTTTTCGCAGCAGTAGCCTTGGCCTTGTCATATGCTGTTGAAAGACGTTGTCTTAGCTTTCTGACATATTCGTTGTGGGATCTAGATTCTTCAGCATCGATGTTTATACCCATCAAGGCATCGACAGCAAGCTTGGGTTTTCGCCCGAACAACAGGAAGTATGGCGAGAATCCAGTGCTGGGATGAATGGTGACATTGTAGGCATGAACAAGTGGGCCTACATAGGACTTCCAGTCAGTCTTTTGCTCTAATTCCAAAGTCCCAAGCATCTTCAGCAAAGTCTGGTTGAATCGTTTGACCATACCATTTCCCATAGGGTGGTAAGGTGTTGTTCTGGACTTGATAACCCCAGCCAGCTGACATAACTCCTTGATGAGTGTTGATTCGAAGTTCGCTCCCTGGTCACTATGGATCCGCGCCGGGAACCCATAGTGTACGAAGAACTTTTCGAATAGAACTTTTGTGGTGGTTCTTGCCGTCTAATTGGTGGTGGGGAACGCCTGAGCATATCTACTGAAGTGGTCTGTGATGACCAATATATGCTCAGGGCCTCCTTTCGATCTCTCTAAGCTGAGGAAATCTATGCAAACCAAATCCATTGGCGAGTTGGATGTAATACCAACCATTGCACTCTTCGGCTGTAGAGTTTTCCGTCTGATGCACCTTGGACAGGAAGCTACCTTTTCCCGTATGAAGGAGTCCATTCCTGGCCAATTAAATCCCTCTTTGAAGAGTGACAAGGTTCGGTCTCGACCTTGGTGTCCGAGGTCATCGTGCAGGGCAAGGAACATATCGCTTCTGAGGTTGTCTGGGAGGAGAAGCTGTCTTTGATCAGGATTCGTCCCATGTCGATACAGTACTCCATCGTGAAACTCCAACTTGTCCCAGTCACGCAGATATTTGAGCACAGGAGAAAATGTATCCGAGTTCTGCTTAGCAGAGGGTCTCGTGCCTTCTCGTATGTGTTCAAATAACTGTGATATGACAGGATCTGCAAGCTGTGCACACTTCCAATCTTTGGAGCTCAAAGAATGTGCTCTCATCAACTCTGGAGGGACCTGAGGTGGGTTATCTACCACTGCAATGGAGCTGGGTTTGATAATACTTTACGCAAAAGGAAGTTCTTCGACTGACGCTTCTGCAACTATTGACAAAGCTGATACAATTGTCTCGACAGTTTCTTCTGATGTATTTGGTATTCTAGACATGCCATCTGCACCGGCGTTGAGCTTACCAGCTCGATATGTTGGCACAAAGTCATAATTCGCTAGGGCCGATATCCATGTTTGGCCTGTGGCGTCCAACTTGGCGGTTGTGGTGACGTAAGTGAGAGGGTTATTATCGGTAACCACTTCAAACTTGGTGCCATACAAGTAATCATGGAACTTTTCAGTTACCGCCCACTTAAGAGCAAGAAACTCGAGCTTGTGAGCTGGGTAATGCTTTTCAGAGGGCTTAAGTGAACGGCTTGCGTAAGCAATCACTCTACTCTTTCCCTCTTGCTTTTGGTAAAGCACACCACCAAGCCCACGTGTTGAAGCATCTACATGTAACGTGAATTGCAGCGAATAATCAGCATATCCGAGTATTGGTGGTTCTATGAGTTTCTGCTTGAGTTCGTCAAAGGCTGCTTGTTGACTCTCACCCCAATGGAACGTAACTTTCTTCACCTTGATGTCTTTCTGCTTGCCTTTGGTACTGCCAATCGGATGACCAATTAGTAGGTCATTCAATGGTCGTGCTATATTGGAGAAACCTTTGATGAACCGCCTGTAGTACCCTACGAATCCTAGAAATTTCCTGGTGTCTTTTACACTACGGGGAATTGGCCAAGTCAAGACGGCTTCTAGCTTCTGTGGATCGGCTTGTATTCCTTCTGCTGAAACCACATGCCCTAGGTAGGTAATCTTGGATTTGAAAAACTCGCACTTTTTCAGATTGATTTTCAAATTGTACGATGACAACCTTTCAAACACTCTATCCAACCTCTCTATATGTAAGTCAATATCCTTGGAAAATATGATAATATCGTCCAAGTATATCAAACAGTCTTGTAGGTTGATATCTCCCATACATAGTTCCATCAGTCGTTGAAACGTAGCTGGTGCGTTGCATAAACCAAACGGCATTCTATCACATTCAAAGAATCCTACACCTCCAACATGGAATGCTGTTTTCTCTTTATCCGACTCTTCCATCTCCACCTGCCAATAACCAGATTTCAAATCTAACTTCGAAAAGTATTTGGCTCCAGACAAGGTGTGTAAGGTATCATCTATCTTTGGTATTGCGTATGCATCCTTCTTTGTCCTTGAGTTGAGTTTTCGAAAGTCAATGCATAGTCTGATTGTGCCGTCTTTCTTTCTTACAATTACTACATTGGAACTAAAGGGACTTTTGGATTCTTTGATAGCACCTGCAGCCAACATTTCTTGAATGTGTTCTTTAACTTCATGGTAAATTCCTGGTGGGATTCGTCGGTATGGTTCTTTAAATGGTTCTTCATTGGTCAAGTTTATTTTATGCTTTACTTTGTCCGTAAATCCAAGGTCCTTTGATGATGTGGGAATTACATTACTCCATTTGTCAAATATGTTGAGCACTTTTTCTTTCTGTTCAGCAGTTAATTCTATATCACCAAATTTGATGTTATGTCCATTGTCGGAAGATGATATTTCCGTGTCTGTACTAGCCAGTTGTTCATCAAAAGGGTCACGGATAACAGTGACCTCATTCAACTTGCATAGCTCTTGTTTTGCATTAATCTTAATGGGCCGTGCGGTGACGTTACACAATCTGACTGGTATTCTGGCGTTACGTCCAGCAGATTTTACTTGAACTAGTCTTGGACAGATGATAGCACTGTGCGTGGCATCGTCGCCATGTTCAGTAATTGCAGATTCAACATCTTTCTGTTTACGCAAAAATCCTGTTACTGTTCTTGTTTCTCCCGGACGTAACGTAATCGGTTTGGTACTTGTAACACGTCCTACATCTGCAGACATCTTGAACAATGCAGATTTCCATTCCGGTGGCATGTTGTCCGAGCCCTGATCCTTAATTTCTCTTATGATGTTGGTCCCTATCAATATCGGTACCTGTTCATTGCACTTTTCTCCTGGTGTTATAAGCATCAGGGTGTGTATTTCTGTATTCGTTACTAGAACAGTTGTTTCTATGTATCCGATATATGGTATGCTTTCTCCATTTGCTCCTTTTAAATCAATACCAAATCCATCCATTGATTTCAATTCGGGTCTTGGATTCATGTTCGAATAAAATTCTTCATTGATGGTACTAACTTGAGATCCACTATCTATCAAAGCTTGGACTCGTGTCCCTTCTATTTCAATAGTTGTGACGTTTGCTGGTCCAATCAATTTGTTGATAACCTTACGGTTGTATTCCACATTGAGGCTTTCTATCCTGGGTTTGCTCTCATCCGCCTCTTCGATCAGAGCTGTTGGTCGTTTAAATGTTCTTCTTGATGTTCTTGTTGAAAGTTGCCGTTTCTTCTTCCTCTTTCATTAAATCGCCTTCCTCTGAATGATCTTCTTCTCCCTCTATCTGTTCCTCTATAGTATTGATTTTCTGTAGTCACTGTTTGATCTTTTGCTATTTGTTCCAGTTTAACTTTCATTTCTTTCATTTCCTCCATTTATTGTTTTATCATGTCCATTTGTTCACAGGATTGGCTATTTACGCTTACATTAGTTGTTTTTCTTTCGCTATCAATTCTCATATCCATTTCTTCCTGTCGGATCATTCTTCTTAATTCCTCAAAGCTGTCAGTCGTTTCGTAAAAATTTTTGTTGATGATCTTAATTCAGTGTTGTAAAGGTGTCTCCAAAATCTAGTTCTTAGCAAGTGTTCTTTTTTATTCTTCATCACCTGTCCTTTATCTACTGCTTTCTGTATTAATCCCTTAAGACGTATCCCCCAGTCGGAAATTGTCTCGTTTTTGGCTTGTGACGACTGATAAAACTCTTCTATAATTGATTCACCAGATCTAACGTTCCCATAAATATTCTCTAGTTTGTCAACTTTTTGTCTTGTAGATGCCGTTGAGTTCATAGTTAATAAAATTTTCCTAGTATTTCCAGTCAGTGAATTTCTTGAAGCTTGTCTTATAATTTCATCATCATATATTTTAGAATTTATCACAGCATCTACTTCTAATTTCCATTCTTCAAATGTGCTCTCTGTTAGTTTTGGTATTGTCGGTTTAATGGATGGTATGTGCCGTTGATAGCTTCGATCCTCTAAATATCTATGGTTCCCTTCTTCTAAATTATCCAGTGTACATTCTCTTTCTGTGATACTGTTGCGTAATTCGTCTCTTTCCATTTTCAGTTTACTGATCCGTTCCTTTTTGTCTGCTTCTTTGATCTTATAAAGTCGTCTAATTTCAAATTGTTCTTCTTCATATCTCCTTTTTCTCTCTTTCTCCTTCATTTCCTTTAGCAAGTGTCCTTCCTTTATCTTCATTTCTGCTATTTCTTGTTTGATCTCTTCTTCTTCATCATCATCCTCCTCCTTATAATCAATTCTGTCCTCAGAATTCTTACTCTGAATGATACTCTCTTTCAACTTTTCATTCAACCATTCCATTTCTCTTTCTAATGTGTCTCTCTCCTTAATTATTTTCTGATACGACTGGGCCATATTTCCTTGACTACTTCTTCTTGATGTAGTGTGGTCGATGGTATTAAGTGCTGTTGTGTCAATATGTAAATCGTCTATATCTAATCCATTGTTATCATCATAGTTTGAATCTTTCCTGGTTATATTAACGCCCTGCCTATGTACTATCAAAGCATCTCTTTGTTTTCTCAATTCTTCCAATCGTTGCAATTTATCAGGAACGTCTCTATCACTCAAATGTAATGTATCTGTAGTTCCAGTATCTTGTCTATGTGATCTCCTTATTTGTCTAAGTTCTCTATCTGACAAGTAATTAGCCATCCTTATTTCACTTTCACTTCACACACAAGTTAATGTTAACTTTCTGTAATGAATCCACTTCAATTCACACCACAACTACTTTTTACTTCAAACACAAGTTAATGATAACTTTCTGTAATGAATCCACTTCAGTTCACACCACAATTACTTTTCACTTTCAACTCAAAACACCAGTGAATGTTTACTTTACTTCACAACTACTTTCACTTCACAACATATGTCTATAACACAAGTATACTTTCACTTTACAAACAACATATGTCTATAACACAAGAACCTTGTTCCTACTTTCACTTTACGAAAACAAATGTTTATAACACAAGTACCGTGTGTCTACTTTCACTTTACAACCAACAATTGTATATAACACCAGTCTACTTTCACTTTACAAACACAATGTGTCTAGAACACAAGTATACTTTCACTTTACAACACCATGTATCTATAACACAAGTACCTTGTGTCTACTTTCACTTTACACAAAAAATATATATCAAACACAAGTACCTTGTTACTATTTTCACTTTACATACAACATATGTCTATAACACAAGTACTGTGTGTCTACTTTCACTTTACAAACAACATATGTTTATAACACAAATTTACTTTCACTGTACAAACACTATGTGTCTATAACACAAGTACCTTGTGTCTACTTTCACTTTACAAACAACTTACGTTTATAACACGAGTATACTTTCACTTTACAACCAACATATGTCTATAACACAAGTACCTTGTGTCTACTTGCACTTTACAACCAACATATGTATATAACACAAGTCTACTTTCACTTTACAAACACATATGTATATAACACAAGTACCTTGTTACTACTTTCACTTTACAAACACCATGTGTCTATAACACAATTACCTTGTGTCTACTTTCACTTTACAAACAACATATGTCTATAACACAAGTACCTTTTGTCTACTTTCACTTTACAAACAACATATGTCTATAACACAAGTACCTTGTGTCTCTTTTCACTTTACAAACAACATATGTTTATAACACAAATTTACTTTCACTGTACAAACACCATGTGTCTATAACACAAGTACCTTGTGTCTACTTTCACTTTACAAAAAACAAAATTATTTCATAACACAAGTACCTTGTGTCTACTTTCACTTTACAAACAACTTACGTTTATAACACGAGTAAACTTTCACTTTACAACCAACATATGTCTATAACACAAGTACCTTGTGTCTACTTTCACTTTACAAAATTATATGTATATAACACAAGTACCTAGTGTCTACTTGCACTTTACAACCAACATATGTATATAACACAAGTCTACTTTCACTTTACAAACACATATGTATATAACACAAGTACCTTATTACTACTTTCACTTTACAAACACCATGTGTCTATAACACAAGTACCTTGTGTCTTCTTTCACTTTACAAACAACATATGTCTATAACACAAATACCTTGTGTCTCTTTTCACTTTACAAACAACATATGTCTATAACACAAGTTTACTTTCACTTTACAAACACCATGTGTCTATAACACAAGTATACTTTCACTTTACAAACACCATGTATCTATAACACAAGTACCTTGTGTCTACTTTCACTTTACAAAAAACCCAATTTATTTCATAACACAAGTTCCTTGTGTCTACTTTCACTTTACAAAAACATATGTATATAACACAAGTATACTTTCACTTTACAAACAACACATGTCTATCAAAGTAGTTCTTGCTATAAATCTCAATAATGACCTAATTATATAACAATAGTGGTGATTTAAAGTAATGATACTTGTAATAAATATGTCAAAAGCCTAATTGCTTATATTTCAAATAAATTTTATCATCTCAAAAAATCTAATCAATTTATCAGTAATCAATCAATCAATCAATCAATCAATCACTAATTAATTAGTACCGAATTAACCTGAGTTAAATCAACTATCACTCAATAAAAGCAATCAAGTATGATTTTTTTGCGAGAACGAGGCTCAAGTAAGATGGCGGTGTTTTTGTCAGCGGTGAAAAAAATCAAAGAAATTTGAACATTTTGATGATAAAGCCAGTGGTTTGTACATTTATTGAGTGACAATTAACATATTTGTTGAGCCTTTATCTGAATAGCTCAAATTTGGACATAAATTGACTATTAAAACACTGCAAAATGTCTTCGAATGATAAGACAAAGCAACGGAACAATGGCGGCAAAAATGCGTCAAAGAATGCAGCTGAGGATCGAACACAGGTAAACGCCATGGATTCCCAACCACAGCCAATGATTAATCCATATCCCCAGCCGATGTTTTTTCCACAAATGGCCGTACCAGGTTCCAGTCCTAACCAAATGATGCATCCGACTTTTCATGGGTACCCCACCCACGATAAAAACCTGTTTAGCATGATCCAGGAAATGAATTCTAGGCTGAAGACTATAGAACTAGGTATTGAGAAAATTGGTCCAATGGAAAAAGATTTGACTTACCTGAAATCTCAGTTCAGGGAGATCCGTGGAGAAAATAAATCCTTAGACAAGTGAATTATTGAAGTAGAATCTTTTTGCCAAACATATAGCGATGTTACTGATGAAGTTTTCGATAAACATAAACAAACTACTGACAACTTGCAAGAACTTAAACGTCAAAATCATGTAATGCAGTCCGAAATCCAAAATTTGATAACACAAAACTCTGAATTAAATACACGATGTCTTGATGTACAAACAAAAGTCATGGAAAACAACTTGATCATATTTGGTGTTGAAGAGGCCCGTCCAGAAAATCATGAAACGCATATAACTGACGACCAATCTGAAAATCCAACGTCTGTTAAAAGCAATGCTGCAAATCCATCTGCCAGAGAAAATGTGGAATACAGTTTAAAACAATCATTGAAACGTAACCTTGTGGACAATACTGAGATATATGTAGAGTGTCCGCTGTCCATAGATGTAATAAAATTTGACAGAGTTTACCGGGTCGGAAATCCCCATAAGGCAGCAGAATCGAACCGACCTAGACCAGTTGTAGCAAAATTCTCCTCACTAAGTGATCGTGATGCTGTCAGAAAGGCTGGTATATTACTGAATAAAACGAAAGGAAGTGTTAAAATATACGAGCATTTTCCCAAAGAAATTGATGACAGACGCAGGAAGTTGTATCCAGTAGTCCGTAAACTTAGTGACTTCGGAGAAAAAGTGTCGTTAGTCAAAGACAGGCTCTATGTAAACAACAAACTATTTGATGCCAACACTGGGGCGTATACTGATAGATACGGACATATCCGATTCATACGCCACGATAACGATTATGCTCCTAGAAACGCTTACGAACATGGCGAAACTCGGCGACCACCGAACTTTCAAAATCAAAATCCGAATAACCCGTACATCAACGATATGTGGCGCAACCCGCCTAGACGCATAGACAACTGGAACCAGCCAGGTAAAACCTTGGTCTTTGAAACACCTAATCGGTACAGTGCTTTGGATATAGAGAGGCCATCACAGAAGCGAAAAGATGTGTCTCCGTTAGATACAGACAATAATCTAAAACGCCAAAACATTGATGATAACGATCCGCAGCCTCTAATTGACATAGACCCCATGGAACCTCCTCAATCATCGGTAACAGACGATACGTGTAAGTAGGACAGGAATAGTGAGTCATGTGACTTAAACTTTGTGTCCGATTTAAACTCCCAACATGTAAACAGTGCTAATACTTTCATTGATAAAACGTGTTCGGTGTTCAATAATAGTAATGCACGGGTTCCTTGTTTTGACTTAGATCATACGTGGGAACATAATTTAATACTGCCGAATAACTATGTGAACAGTGTGACGTATAATTATGTACCATCTTATTATACCGGGACACACAGTGTATATAATAGTGATTGTTTTTCAGAATATATGCATGAAACATTCTATTATGATAATGCAGGACTGTTTTCTTATCCATCACATTATATTGCTGTACCTATATATTATTATTGTGCATACCCATATTATGTTAACTATAATCAGCCTTCAACAGAGGCGACTGATCGTAACGCTAACTCCTCAAATCAACCAATTTCGTCTGAAAATGTGAAAAGCAATACTGTCAGTCAATGAGAATATTTGAAAATTCTGTCCGTAAATGTCTGCGGACTTAAGTCAAAGACAATATGTCCCGACTTTCTTGAAGTTTTAAATAACTATAGTTTAATAGGTTTCCAGGAGACGAAATTGGGTGAATCGGATTATATTTCATTACCAGGATACTCATTATTTGTTAAAAATAGAACATGCCTCACAAATAGAAAATCAGGCGGAATTGCGTTAGCAGTGAAAGACACTCTGACCAAATATATATCAATTTTAGAAACTGACTCAAAGTTAGCTTTGTGGTTCACAATTTCAAAAACGCTATGTAATTCTGAAAATGATTTGTTATGTGGTGTCGTGTACATACCACCTGAAAATTCAATATATTCTACAGAAGATCCATTTCTAGAGTTACAAACTGAATTAAGTCGTTTTCGTAGTAAATACGACAGCATTTGTTTGTTCGGCGATTTTAATTGCAGAACAAAGAGTCTGCAAGATTACATAGAAATAGATGTTGACTTTTTTGAATCGCAAAATCTTGATGATGTATGTGCAGAGTACTCGAATGAAATGAAAACATTTGATTTTTCTGAAAATATAAACAAATCACGTGATAGCAGTGACAAGAGTGCAAATAACTATGGTCACCAATTGTTAGATTTTTTACAATTCAATTACCTTTACATACTGAATGGAAGAACTAAAGATGATATTCCTGGTAAGCCGACATGTAAAAATGTTAGTACAGTAGATTATTTTATTAGTAGTTCAAGTCTATTTAAACATGTAGCATCACTTAATGTTCTAGAATATTCACCATTATTTTCTGATGTACATTGTCCCATAGAGTTATCATTAGACCTAAAATATAAACTAGATACATGTGTTGAAGAAAACACACAACCTTCTATAAGGTTGTGGGATAAATCAAAAGCGGACGAGTTCCTCAATAATATTGATCGTACAAAAATAGAAAATATTGAACAAACATTGCGCCTATATGAATCGAATGAAACATTTGAACAACAAAACGCGGATGATTTATTAAATGCAATCTCTTCATTATTCTTAAACACATCTAAAGAAACATTTGGATTCATTAATAATGAAAATAAAAATATCAAAATCAAAGATAAACCGCCTTGGTTTGGCCATAAATGTCAAAAATATAGAAACAAATTCCATAGGGCAAAGCACTTATATAAACTACGAAAGACGTCAGAAAATAAAAATAATTTAAAAGAAACAAGCAAACTATATAAAAAAACATTGAATCACTATCATAATGAAAATAAAAGGAAAAATATAACCAAACTTCGAAAGTTAAAAAATAAAGATCCTAGACAGTATTGGAAAATTCTGAATCCCAAAAAAAACTGGAAAACCGGAAGCTAACTTAAATGATTTGTATACCTTCTTCAAAAATATAAATTTTAAAGAAAACATTGATGACACTAATAATTTAGCCGATGAACAGCTAAATTATATCAACCAAAATAATGACCTGTCAAACGACTATATCAATAATACAATAACGCAAAATGAAATAGAAAAGGCTATCAAATTACTAAAAAACAATAAAGCAAGTGGGTATGATAAAATTGTTAATGAGCAAATCAAAAGTTCCTACCCCCTGATGAAAACTATCTATCAAAAACTGTTTAATCTAGTATTTGACCATGGTATTATCCCCGAATCTTGGACAATTGGTATTATAAATCCAATCTACAAAAATAAAGGTGATATAACGAAACCCGAAAACTACAGGCCAATAACACTACTCAGTTGTCTAGGTAAATTATTCACATGTATAATAAACACAAGAATAACCAAATACTTGGAATCCAACGAAATGATACATAATTGTCAAGCTGGATTTAGAAAAGGGTTCTCAACTGCAGATAACATGTTTATTCTCCATCAAATCATACAGTATGTAAATAACAGTAACAAGAAATTATTCTGCTCATTTATTGACTTAAAACAAGCCTTTGATACAGTGTGGAGAAACGGACTATGGAGCAAAATAACATCAATGAGAATCACAGGAAAATGCCAAATACTTATTAAAAACATGTATAATAATATCAAATCATGTGTCTCAGTAAATTCAGAGTTTTCGAACTTTTTCTCTTGTAACATTGGCGTGCGTCAAGGAGAAAATTTGTCTCCCCTGTTGTTTTCAATATTCCTAAATGATCTTAATGATATTTTTGAAAATGATGAAAACATAAATGGTATTAATATTCCAAATGGTCAACACATTGACCAAATGTACAACCTTTTCAAAATTTTCATTCTATTATACGCTGACGACACAGTTATCCTAGCTGAGTCGTCGGAAGAGTTACAAAATGCATTAAATATATATGAAAAGTACTGCAACGACTGGAAATTAACAGTAAATGCATCTAAATCCAAGGTACTGGTATTTTCAAAAGGAAGACAGCCGTTGTATAATTTTACCCTCAACAATCAAAAGGTAGAAGTAGTAAAAGAGTATAAATATTTAGGTATATATTTTAGCAAAAATGGATCCTTTATTACGTGCAAAAATCATATAGCAACCCAAGCAACCCGCGCTATGTATAGCTTATTAAGAAATTCTAACCGCTTACAACTACCAATTAACCTACAAATAGATTTGTTCAACAAAACAATCAAACCTATCTTACTATACGGTGCAGATATATGGGGATTTGGAAAAATTGATGTCTTAGAGCGAGTACAACTAAAATACCTTAAGTACATTTTAAAAGTCAAACGTTCGACTCCTAGTTACATGGTATATGGTGAAAGTGGATGCACACCTCTCAAACTTGAAATAGACGAAAATATTGTATCATTTTGGTCAAGAATCTGTACAATAGAAGAAAATGTTTTACCAAATAAACTGTCATCCCTAGTCTACCGGAATATATTATCATTAACAAGAAATTTTAATGATGAAATGTTGAAACGTAAATACCCATGGATGTACAATGTGAAAAATATTCTAATAAACTGTGATCTCAACAATATATGGACTGAACATGATTTTCCTAAAAATGATTTGTTAAAACTAACCATCCGACGAAAATTAAAAGACATATTCTTAACTGAATGGTATTCCCTAATAGATAACTCTAGTAAAAGTACATTTTATAGAATTTTTAAAACCAACTTTGGTATCGAATCGTACTTATCAACCACTCCAAATTCGCTATTATTTTATGCTATACGATTCAGAACCAGGAACCATCGCCTGCCTATCGAAACTGGAAATTGGTCTAGAACTCCGCTTAATCTTAGGAAATGTAGAACTTGCCATAACAAAATAGGTGACGAGTTTCATTATCTACTTGAATGCAATAAATTTAGCAACCAAAGAAAACTATTCATAGATCCGACGTTCTATAATCGACCTAACACATATAAACTTGAACAACTTATGAACATAAAAAACAAAACAAATTTTATGAAGCTGTGTAAGTTATTTAAAATTATACTGCTTCAAACCTAATGTAGAACCTACATATAAATGCAAATATATTATTTGTCCGCACTCTTTTGTCTAATTTATTTATGTTGATCGTGTATATAAACTATATGTGTATCGCGGCTCACCTTTATACCACCTTTATGTAGCCTCGTTCTTTGTTCTTTATATAACATTGACTGTTATCCTCATATTTTCATGTTGTGCATGAATTGAGCGTAATAAACGGTTGTTGTTGTTGTTGTTGTTGCAGTATCTGCACTAATGAGCAATTAATCAATGAATATCTAATTAACCTTAGTAAATTCAATGATACAATTCAACCAGTTAGTCAACAATCAAACACCCAATCACTCCTTAATTAACGCTCGATCAATATAGAATTTAATTTGTAATTTTTCTGCCAATTACCAATTAATTATTCAATCAAACTAAGTCAATCAATCAAAATATTGTTTAATGTCCCCTATTCTGTTCTGTATTGTATGTACCCTTTTTATTTATCAATAAATCATTAACTTGTTCAATTAGTGTATCATATACATGACCTTTAATTAACACAATGAAGTTAATTGATAATTATTATATTATCTTTAACTTTAAACCAATGTTTAAATTAGTTTAATTAGTTTAATTAGTTTTAAATTAGATACTCAATAGATGATTAGTCAATATGTATTAAGATTGGTTTATCTTATTTATTATTTATGTATTTATCTATTTATTAATTCTTAATTACATGTGTATCAATATATTTAACTCTTGTTTAAAGTCAATATATATTTTTAAAAAAAAAAAGAAAAAAAATCAACCGTTCCTAAGTTTCGAACCAATGGCTTTATAAGACAAACCCAATACACAACCGCTTAGCCTACTACGCTAATCCAGGTCATTGGTCAATTATTATCAATATTATTACTATCTATCGTTTAACTGGACACCACGTGACACACGAAACGACAATTGTGATATAATTTTTGACCCTATTCAAAACTTCCGACAGACGACAAAATTCGTTTTGTTTATAAAATCTACCAGAGGTTTTTAACTCTCATAAACGTTTATAAACACTAACGTTTCAATGACGGCGCGACACACGTACCATGAATTAACAAATTTTATTAAATATTGTACTTAGTATAACATTGAATAAATGATTTGAGTTTTAATTCAGTATTAGCAGAGACCTATAAACCTATGTATTATTTGTCTCTGGAACAATCAGTGAAAAAGGTTGATCAAGCCTTTTACTGCCGTTCAAACCTGAAAATTGTATATGCAAACCCAATGATATACAGTCATACAAACATTTAGGACAATTCACAGCTCATTGTAGAGTTCTCGGTTTCAATGTCATCCGTCTAACCTATTTAAATCAATACTACAGTACTTGGTATAATCTCGTAGCTATACAAACAAATACTACACAATTAATACTACTATTTACTACAATATTTACTACAACTGCTGGATATGGATTAATGAATGAAATAGTATTGGTAACACATGCACGGGTTAGGTGTTATAAGGAGGACAGGTAATGGCCAATGTATAACTTTGTGTGACTTTCCAAAAACAAAATGTAAACAATGGAATCTAAACCTCAAAAGACAAGAACCTGGCAGGTATTACAAACGTTACTTATCATACATATATGGGGAAAACATTCATATAATACATATCAACATAATAGACAATTAGAATGGGAAATAATGCACATGTAATCATAAATGTAAACAAACAATGGATGCTATATAATAATATCACACAAATAAATTGTTCACATAATCAACAGTTCATATAGTTTATCCAACGATGAAATATCCTTGACGTAGAATGTGTAGAAATGTCTCACTGGGCCCTTACGTATGATTCGCGAACATGCATGTATTAAAGTTTATGGCCATAAAGAATGGGGAATATACCGTATCCTAGATGCGACGTATAATTCTGTTGAATGTGTTGAACACCAATGTTCTATCCGGAGTCTCGATCGTTTATATGCTGGGCGCCATTGTCGGGGCTGTCTTCTTCCACCTTGGTGGGGTAGAGCTCTGAGGGTCTAATATAATAACAACACCAATGAGTTTCTGTGTGATCTATAATACCTCCTGTAGTCGTATATTGTATATCGTAGACTTACATCTACTTCTACCTGTAATAATTGATATAAAACACTAATGTATGTATGCAATTCATGTAATATATATAACGACATTAAAGTATGAATATCGTGTAATAATTGATATTAAACACTAATCTATGTATGTAAATCATGTAATATATATAACGACATTAAAGTATAAATATAGTGTAATAATTGATATTAAACACTTATCTATGTATGTAAATCATGTAATATATAACGACATTAAAGTATATAAAGTTTACCAAATATGTGTATCGTAAAGTATCGTATATTGATCTAAGGAATTCGATTGATTGATGGCGCGCGGACGGACAAAGGACAAAGGAATAATCAATCGTTACTGTTACTTGGTATGAATATAAAGGAGATCTATTACATGAAATAATGCATTAGAAACAATAATAACAACGTTACAAAACAATTAAAAAACAAACTAGTTACCTGTAGGTTTTAAATAAAAACCTACAAAATTGGATTTCATCAACAAATGTTTACTTCTTATATGGTGTAATGGCGGGTGGCTACTGCGGCCGGAAATGGTCAGTGACGTGTTATATATATGGAAAGGTTAAAGTTGAATATGAATATTAATTAAGGTTAGATGTTACTAAACATTAGGTAAGATGTTACTAAATGTTACTTTTACTTCTAAAACTATTCAAACTACATAGGCTACCTACTAATAGAATTCTACCCTACGACATATATACATATCACGAAAATATGTAAACATACAACAAACATGTGTTCATTAGATGACATGCACTGTTAAAATATAGTGCGAATTCAAGTAAACTACAATGTAGAACGCACAGTATAGATTATTATGCCTCACTTTTATAATATAGTATATATATTATATATTTACTTGCACTTCAAAACATCTCTGGATTGACAGTGTAAGTGCATGCATAAATATCTGAATACATATTTTTGTCAACTTCATGTAGATGTAGACACAGGCAGTTGTTGTTTTATTGGCAT
Organism: Spisula solida; assembly: GCA_947247005.1. Lineage (NCBI taxonomy): Eukaryota > Metazoa > Mollusca > Bivalvia > Venerida > Mactridae > Spisula > Spisula solida. Next base: position 27,975,136 of record OX365954.1, read on the forward strand.
AAACATGTAACCACAGTTAGTGTTATAACCCTTGGAATATTTAAAAAACTGGTGTCGCACTACATGTACTACCTTTAGGGCGGGCATTTGTAAACTAGTATTTCAACTCATGAAAAAGATATTAACATGCCCGACAGGAAAGGCAGCACTCAATCAAAACAAGAAAACACAAAGGGCTCAAAAAAGAATTGCATACAAATTGCAAGCTCTGTATTAACGTTTACAAAAGTTGAAAAATGATGAATACGAAGTTTTCATGACTTTTGATTGGCAATCTTCAGAGTTTGATAATTATTACTGTTGATGGCTTCGATCCTTTGAAATTTGCTACTACCACTGTTGGGACCTTTTGAAACTGACGTTTTCGCTCTTCTAACATTTGAAGACAGGTGTTATAAATATCATTTAGTTGTTTTTTCGAGGTTTTCTATACACATTTTCGAAATAATTGAAGTGACCTTTTTATATGAAATTTACTGTACGTAGCAAAACAGTAAGATGTTCTTCGACGTATTGTTCATGATTTTAAGAAGATCAGGTTTTATATACAATAAATACTTTCAGGAACTACCAATTGCACACACGGTGGAATTCAACGAACCGTAGGAAACTACTTTGTACATCCTTACTATAACAGAGCTACCACATATAACAACAATATAGCTATAATTGAATTAGATTCACCCGTGGAGTATGGAGTCGGTGTTCGACCAATATGTCTAGCAGAAAAGGGATTCATTGATGACACGTTCCTGGAACAGCATACTGAAAGAAGCCTTAAAACTAGCTCCGGAAGAGTTGCCGGATGTGGGAAAAGATCACAGTATGGCCGGCTACACAAAAGCTTACAGGTAAGAGACTAAAATTAATTACTGACTGTACATCTTTAGCCTTAGAGTGACAACTTTTGACATGTATTTTTTGTTTCGTTGAAATGAAACGTCTGTTCGTTAAATTCATATTGTATAACTCTTTCACAAGCACGGCTTCTGAATGGTTGATATATTGTCCGAATGTGGTACATGCATAGGTTACGTGTTAGAAGCAATATGATTAGATGCATCAAGCGGTCATGTCAAAACATATTTATTTCGAAATGCAATCTTTAGACCTTTTGCTCTAAAGCTATCGCCACGTAGTTTGGAGAAACTGAAACTTTATGTAGATGTATAGGACTCATGTTGTTTGTCTTCAGGTTGTTGATCTTCCATATGTTCCATTTAAACAATGTGATGAAGCATACAGTGAATTAAAACATCCGCTAACTGACTCCATGTTCTGTGCCGGCAGCGAGGTAAGTCTTCTGCACGGTAAATATATCATGCAACACGCATGGCATCATCAAGTCAATATGTTGTGTGTAGCATGGAAACCTTGTTTGGCTCCACCCACAAGTGATGGACTATTTTGCAACTGCTTCATCGTCCTGAAAGTGACCTATATACTAATGAATACAATACTTTGTTCTCTAAAACTGATGTCTATTCAAAGTTCAATTTTACAACTAGCTTTTCTTCCATTACTTTTCATTCGGTTAAAACATACTTTGTCATTATCGAACTTTGATCAACTAAGTAAATCCTTAGTAAGCACACTAGTTAAGCACTCCAGACAATTTGAGAAGCAGTATAAGTGACTAGTATTATTATTGATATGTCGTTTAGCCCCCCAAGCTTTAGCTGCTGCATAAAATGTAGAATTATACTTTATCACATAACCTGCGGTCCCACAGTGCCGTAAAGCCGTGTCATAAATATCGTTCGGCACTCATTGTACCGCTTCATTTCGTCTGAAACATTTGCAGCGTAAATAATCATTATGAATGATAATGATCGTTCTCTAAGGTTATGTAATAAATAGAATCTTACATTCGTGCTCATTACATACGAGTTTTATTTTGTCCACTCGTTTAATGAAACTCGTATGTAATGAGCATCCATGCAAGATCCTTTATCAAAATACAATGTTAACCCTTTATATCAAAGGAATACATGAAACATTTCCAACGCAATTACCTTTTTATGTCGTATATATATTAATATATATATTATACACTAGACAACGAATAACCATGAGTGCAATAATATGTTTTATAAATATATTTTGAGTAAAGAACAAAAGGAATTTACTTAGGTATTCTCGTGAACACACAAAAGTGTGATATCAAGATAGTGATGCATCATTGGTAAAAATGTTCATAAAATTAGTGTACAATTTATTTGTCGTAGGTGGCAGTAACTGGCGATGCTTGTGGGGGAGATAGTGGTGGCGGCTTTGTTATGCCCACTGAAGACCGGTGGATACTGACAGGTATTGCTTCATTCGGTGCGGGTTGCGATATTCTCGGCTATTATGGAGTGTACACTCATGTCGGCTTATTTTATTACTGGATTAAAGAAAAAACCAAATTTGACGAGGAACAAGTCGAAAACTTCTTAATAGAAAGAGCCTAAATGTATGGCGGATGTGTTCCCATAAGCAATATGTTTCTTACTTCTTCCCAATAGACAACTTTAGTGTTCTATGTGTAGACGGAATTCTAAGCGGTTATTTCTTTTAGAATGTGATATATTTTAAGATGTTGGATTTCAGATGGATATCAATATATGTGTACATATTTTGAAATGACTTCTAACGTTTTATTCTAATAACCACTACTGCGTTTACTGTGATACATTGCAAGCATACCCTTCAAAGTTCCTACAACTTATTAACTTGTGACTACCAGGTAGATTGGATACATATTTTGACATCTTTTTAAATATATTCGCGATGTAAATGTGTTTTCAAACGTGAGCCAATCTGAGTTTCCTCTAGCCAATAGCAGTGGTTTTGAAATATTATATTATTTTAATACCAGGAGCTTAGCACCTTTAAGCACGATCTATCACTTTCAGTTGTGCCAAAGTTAATAAATGCATGTTGCATGACTTTTGTCCCTTCAAGGCTGCCATTTTCCTTTTCTTGGTATTGACTTAAGCAGTATATTCAATACTGCAACAACCAAACAAAGAATGTGACACAGTGTCTTGGAAAATACAAAATGTACAACTGTAACCAAATCGGAAACTTAAATTTATCTACCACTTCCATTCTTCAACTTTCCTGGCCCACCTTTTAAGAGAAAAGGATGGTAAAAAAACTAGAAATAAATAGTTAAAAACGTGCCATCGTATAACCCGTTTACTCAGGTCGGTCATCTGTTTTACATAACATTGTGTACATAACCATTTTTTCTTAAAAGTTCCTTAAATTAATATGAAGTGTATGAGTACGTATATCACAAAATGGATTAGATATTGGTTTGCCTAGTTTTGTCCAACTTAACTGTTCAAAACGATGAAAAGTACTGTGTTATGTTACGACATTGTTTGTTATACAAGTAACAGATCTAAATAAACAAACTGTACTGATCAAAATTTATACCGATTGGAAGTGTGTGAATATTATTATTTTTCGTTATTACAGTTTTTTCTACCTTTTGTGCATGTTTACTGCTTGTCTCTATATACAAATGTAATAGTAAGCGCTGGTGCTTTGTATGTTTTGTAAACGGTAATTACAGTGTATTTAAATACGTATGTGTTTTCAATCAATGGTGTCTGTCGCTAGACATCTGTCTGTCAGAGTCGGTACATAGCTATGTACATTGTTCAAGATGACTTAGCCGGTATATGTCTGGTCACTAGACATCTCACTGTCAGAGTCAGTACACAGCGATGTACATTGTCCCATGATCACTAAGCCGCCAGATGCCAGTCTCCAGGATTAGACTTTATTGAAAAACTAAAAATCAATATTCCTGTCAAAAACACTGGTTGTCCTGAAGACCCTGCTCATACATGTTGACGTATTTGATTGAGAGATAAGCCCCATAATATACTTTGAATCTCGTGCGGAATTGTTTATTGCTTTTCATGATCTGATCATGCTCAAATAACACCATGTTTATTTGTATTAAGACTGGCAGTGTTCTAGCTACTTGTATAATCTTTAATTCCATAAAACAGACAATGTGTCAAAGAATTATTTTATTACACATATTAGGAAATACAAGAATAACTTGGAAACAATGTACATTACATGTGTGAAATGTATTTAGGTATACAGACTGTGCAAACTCTCACGAGTGCCACCTTACTTGAGTACTCTTTTCAATAACACGCGTTAGTATCAGTTTGAACCCATTAAATACGAGTGTTAAAATGATTGGACTGATAAATTCAAATACAATTAATGAAGATGTGTACCACGTCACATTTAAAGTTGAATAAAATCAAATCCACAACAGTCACCAGTCTCCAAATTGCTAATTATATTCTGACAATTAGTGATATATCTTCTGAGACATATGCAATATAGACACAAAAGTGTAGAGTTAAAAAGCCCAGTAAGCTGTGCGATGCCCGGACGATAAATGGATACTATAAATACGTGTACCTAAGTCTTTAGGAGGGTAGAGTTTAAATGCCTGTACATAAACCTGTCTTTTAGAGGCCTTTGTATTTTGTTCTTCTGTCACTCTAACTTCTTTCGAGTACAAAATTTAATGTACTTTCTCTATAAGTGCTCTGCATTCGATAAGTAGCATAGTCCGTTTCGTAACTGTAATCTAGAAACCTACGAACGACTAAATATTCGAAGGTTTATACAACTCTGACTTTTAGAGGCTGGATTTTATTTTGCCTTGAATGTAACAAGGCACACGATTATTGTAATTTAAGATTCATACCGTATTATCACGTTTTACTAATGACATTGTCACACTCACAGGTAACTGTATCATTGATAAACAGTAAAAAATATTCCATAAACTTTATGTTATCTTCGAAAGGTGCATTTGTACTAAAGTGGTCAGATTTTCATGGTATCAAAATCAAGAATTGGCGTTCAATACCTTCATAATGTAATTACATTCAAAGACCACATCGTTTGAACTACCTCCATGCAAAATCCCGTCGAAATTGATCAACTAGTTAAAATGTTATACCATGAAATGAATACAACGGTGTCCAGTCAATCACTGAGGTGAATTCAATAGAAACGACACTGCTATTCCAAACAAGTAAAACGAAAGTGACTTCACGCCCGTTGTGTTAATTTCTTATTTACGGACGGACTTTTAAAATAATGATATTTTAAATTAAAGACGAGGCTCTCTAGTTTCTGATTATGTAAATATATTTAAAATACCACCGGTATTAATGAAATGTTTATTAAAAGTAAACTGCACCTCAGTGCAGTGGACAATTTCCCGTGTTGTGAACCTTTCGAAGATATTATAAATTTCATAAAAATTGTTTTTGTTTACTCTTTATTAATGATACAGTTACCTGTGGTCACTCTATGTACATCGTTTAGTAAACAACGTTTGCCGAACGCACGAGTATTGTGACAAACACACTCTTATACGTCGAATGCGTTATTCCTCCATAACGTATACCAACGTATGTCAGCGACTCGTACGCTCAGCATACATTACTGTAATACATTGTACATAGTGTGACAGCACCTTGCCTAGGTATAAAGTGATACAGCAATCTATGTCCAACAAAACGTACTGTTTATTACACTCCTATAAATATTCACTGTAATATAACTGTCAACGAAATCTTTAAGGAGTCACCTTTATGTCTAATTAGGGTCTCGAGAGAAGCAAGTGTTCTACAACAATAAATACACGGCATGCTCCTCTGGTATGGACGCCACAACTTCCTTATCTGGTAGTTTTATCATTATGTGTGTGGGTTACATAAAAATATGTGACCTTTTTATCATTACGTTTGTTGGCTACATCAATATGTGTGGCTGTTGTATCATTATACATCAACCATAAGTTTACAACGGTCACATATAGTGATGTAGCCAACGCATAAAATGATACAACGGTCACATATATTGACTAAAACTAATTACCGACTGTACATCTTTAGCTTTAGAGTGACAACTTTTGATATGTATTTAAAAAAATGATTTCGTCGTTCCGTTAATTTCAACCGTATTGTACGAGGGATGTCCGGAAAGTTTTGAGACTGCATTCGTATTAACCAAACCACTTAGTGTATGAAATTTTACTAGCTGGCAGATCTATCTAATATATTCCTGAAAGTTTCATAAATATATCGCAAATGGAATACATACCACAAACATTATAATAATTGAAATAGATCCGCCAGTGGAGTACGGAGTCCGCGGTCGGATATATGTTTGGGAAAAAATGATTCATTTATGAAACTTTCATCGAAAAACATACTAAACAAGCCTAAGACTAGTCACGGTAGAGTTGTGAAATGCGGTTGAAGATCATAATACGGACGGCTACACCGCTACTTACAAGTCTGAGATCTGTCGATTGAACTTACGACAGATATTTTAAAACACATGTAAATCGAGAATTCAGTTGACAAATGGAAATATCCAATTTCAATTGAAAAAAAATATTGTAAGTATGCACATATTTGCGTAATCCAATGAAATCACTTGTGAACATCCGACATCAATGTCCTAACCCCGACGCATACAAAGGGGCAGGTAACTCTATCAATCATTTATGAGAAATTATGCCCCCTTTTTCAACTTTGTGCATATGTTAAAGTTTAGGTACATGTTATTTTACCTCTTATAACTTCAAAGTGCATTCACATATTTCTTTGCATACTTGTTTGATGAACCATTATGACCCCAACCCCTAAACAGGGGTAGGTAACTCCATCAAGCATTTTGTTGGAATTATGCCCCCTTTTGTACTTAGAAATACAAATGTTAGTGTTAAGGTACATGTTTTTAACCTCGAATATCTTCGAAGTGCATTGATATATTGTTTGATACTTTTCATACTTGTTCACCATCATGATCTTAACCCCTACACAGGGGTAGGTTACTCTAGCAAGCATTTTGTTGAAATAATGTCACCTTTTGGACTTAGAAATGCAAATGTTAAAGAATAAATAAATAACACTGACGCTTCTTTCGAATTTTCGAGCTCATGCTCTTCAATGATTTTATTAACCTAGCATGGCACTAGGAATAGTTGAGCGCGCTGTTCATGGAGAGCTCTTGTTTGTATAATGTATTCATAAACATTTTATTATCTTGTTTTCAAATATATTCATCTATGATTACTAGTATTACAAGAGGACAAAGATGGCCATGTTACGCTCTGTTACAAATGTGCTCATCGATCTAGTAGAACAACATTCAAACTAAACCTTGATTTCGGGTGTCATGGTTATCAGAGTTTTGCATGAATTTCAATTATCTAACTATTTTTAGAATGGACCACTCAAAAAGCATGGTTACTAATTCGGAATGAAATCCGGCCTGTACTTTCAGAATCGCACAATGAAACAGGAAGCATAATGGCGAGCTGTAAATGGACCCACTACTAAGCATGCAGTCTTTTGCTAAATTAAAGGGTCATATCCTCTACTCTATAATCTTGATAAACATATCATGAAAGTGGCTGTGACCAAGAAGCGTTCGAAATATGTAAAGCACATCACCATGAAATTCAGGCTGAGACATACCTTGTCGCAGAAGTGTCTTTAAATCAATACCATATTTAGAAATGAGGTCTGAATTACGCCTTTATAGTTTTGCAAAAGTTTTATGAAGATTATCGAAGCGATAGCCTTGTTGCAGTAACTTATTAGTTATACAAATATTTCGAGTATTATGGTCTTCCACTCGAAAACAAGCTCTAGCAAAACGGATTAATTGAGAAGCGTAAACACCATATGAAGTTGACCGTGGAAAATCTCCATCCAAGTGTGGGTAATTTACAGTATCGAAGTTAAAAGTATCTCTCTTGTCGTAAATTTTACTACCAATTTGACGTGCTTCGGATGAATTAGCTTTAGGGAAAATTTCTACGATCTTATTAGAAAAGTACGGATTATCAATATTTAAAATGTCATCAAGGTATCGGGAAGTATTATCAAACGCTGCTGTTTTATCAGATTGGTGTTCGGGAGACAATTGTAACATGAAATCGCGTTCGTAACAGTATAAAAACAGATCTGCGACAAGAGGTGCACAATTAGTTCCCATTGGAATACCAATACTTTGTCTATAAGTTCTGAAACATATGTTACTGGCAAAAACTAAGACTATTCTAGGTTACAAACAATAACTATTCTTTCGAAGTTCTTTAGAAATTGCGCCCTAAACTTGCTAGGTCGTGCTTCCTTTTTCATCGGGATGATACAACCATGAGCAGCCAACCAACTTTTTTTATTTCCAATAACGCATGGATACTCTATTCCACCTAACATTCCAGTGTTGGCTTTTCATGACTTGTTTCTATATTGAAAGTAATGTAACATAACCATCACCTTTGTCTCTCACTTCAAATAAGTCATTAATTAAGGACGTTTGATAGGGTAATTATTTGTTTTAAAGATACCAAAAAATAGGCACAATTATAGTTTGAAAACGCGACCTCTAATCCCGTTTTGGGTATATGCGCAGAAATGATGCGCATAAACAAATGTATCAAACGTCCTTAAACACTAGTTTGTTTCTAACTTTAATTGTCCAATATATATAGAAAGTTCGCTAGATTGAACTGTGATCTTCGCATTATAATTAATAAGTTAGTACTTCGCTTTAACTTTCTAACTGTCCAAGCATTAGACTGAAACTGAATCGAAAATAGTGATTTTGCAATATACATGTTTAGCATGTAGAATCGTGTTTTGACAAGTAAGGCGGGGCTAATTTGACCAACCAAATTAAATGTTAATTACATGTATTAATTTAACCAATGAAATGACTAATTGTCTAATGCAATATAGGATGCAATCTTTGTCTAAAATGTCATGGTACCCAATTATGCCAAATTCTACATCAAAATTAGACTTAATATGTCAGCTGAGACCTGTTTGTATATTTACTTATACTTGAATGTATTTCAATTCTACATGTATGATGTAACTCAATGCGTATCACATTTCAACCTTAACAATAGTCAAACATGTAACACTTCCTTGTGTGTTTGTAAGGTCGCAGGAACCGGGATGTTTGTCACGGGGATAATGGCGGCGGCTTTGTTATGCCCACTGAAGACCGATGGATACTGACAGGTATTACTTCATTTAGACAGAGCCTAAATCTACGGTGGATGTCTACCCGTCAATATTGGGTTTCGTACTTGTTCTAAATTGACAATTTCTAGTATCAAGTTTATCAGTAACTCTAAGACGGTTACTCTTAAAAATAATACTAGTACTATGCCCATATGATCATTGTTGAAAAAATCGTTTAATCCCTTTTTGTGACCACTTCAAATGGCTAAATCTTCAGAAATCGGAATCATCGTATTGTAAATGCGACTGAAAACAGCTCTCTGCGTTGCATCAATCACTGTCGTGTAACTGTTCGTATCCAACAAAGAATTAAACATAAAAGCAATATAAAAGACTAGAAGAAGTGAAGAAACAAGCGCCTACCTTTATTGCTGTCAAAAAGTCCGCCATCTTGGTGTGTCTCGACCGGCTCACGGAAAACCGTTCGGCGCAGTTACACGACAGTGATCAATATTACATGGCAAAACATCACTCAATTACAAAACCCTTTTATGTTTTTAACAAACACAGTAGTTTGCTAGTTTTGTCATGTAATTTATTGAGATGTTTTTAACTGCAATTTCATCATAATAATTACGGAGGATTAAGCCAATGTGATCATAAAAATAATTGTAAAGACAACAGCTTTAAACAATGTTTAGATTGACATATAGTATATCTTTAAAACATGAGAACAATTAGAATGATGTACATGTACTGGTAGATACTATCTCTGGTCAGAATAGTATATGTCGCAGATTATCGTATCCTCATGCCTCCATTTTTATATATCACCGAAGAAAAGCATATCATAATCGAAACGTCCGTTAGTCTGTCCGTAGTGATTCGGGGTAGTGTTTTATCAAAGCGCTTTGTGAGGCGTTATGATCATTTTAATTTGGAATTTACTATCGGAGACATATCCCTTTTGAACTGATGAATTGTGGTTGTGTTTTGAAAATGTCTTAAAGTTAGTTTACGATCAGTGATATGCCAATGAAACTTGGGACACGTACATACTTTAGCACTGGACAAGTGATACTAAGTATATAATATATAACCCTTATTTATTGGCGTTCGATTGAGACAGGCGTAAGCGAGTGGCAATTCTGTTGTTCCCCTCCAGATAGGCCAATGATCTCCGACTTCGAGGCTAGAGTCAGTGGTACAGCACACAGTCACATATCATCTAGAGGTCCTCTACAAAGAGTATTCAAATATATGCCCCTCTGGTCAAAATTAGCCCCACCCTGGGGCCATTGGTTTTACATAGTGAAACCCTTGAAAACATCTTCTTGTCCAAAAACAGAATTACCTTGAGTTTTAATATTTGACATGCAGCATCACATAGTTTGTTCAATTTATACCCCTCTGGTCAAAATTGGCCTTACCCTGGGGTCACTAATTTTACATAGACTTGTATCGGGAAAACTTTCAAAACGCATTGTCACCATACGTCCAAGCGCTGAGCAACTTTATGTATGACGTGTAGCATCATCTAGAGGTCTTCTACAAAGATGTCCTCTTCAAAGATTGCTCAAATTTTGCCCATTGGGTCAACATTTACCCCATCCCTGTGGGTCACAAGTTTAACACAGGCTTATATAGGGCAATTTTGACCTAGTGTCATGTTTAGAAATTGATGACATGTGAATTTTTGTGGTAACCCGCTCGAGTCGATAGAGTTCTGGGTTGGTGTTAACAAAGCATCTTAAGGGAAAACTTAATATTTGTCTGAATGTGAATTATTTAGCTGCACATAGTTCCCAAGAAACGATAAATAACCCATATTTTCTTTGCGATTATTGTAGCTCTTTTCATGTTATGCTTCTAAACAATGTGAAAATGGATAATCTTGATTTTCCCGTTTAGCTGATAAAATTCTAAGATTGAAGAAAAGTCTAAGTTTTCCCTTAAGATACCTTGGAAATACCATCCCATGACTGTCACGCAAGGGACCCTGATTGATCCCCACCCGGGGGCGGAGTACTAGTTCACCCAAGAAAATTATAGTCTTTAGAAGTATTTTACACATCTTTATGGCTATGGGACTCCCATTAAAACATGTGTGTCGTGTGCCATTTATTAAGGTCCGAGCTTGTCTGTTTTGGCAAGAAAACCCATGTTCTTGTATTGTGTCGGTGAATAAAACACGAGCACTCGTTCGGATGTGGAAAATTAAATTACTCGTGATACGCACTCGTGATTAAATTTTTCCGCATCCGAACTCCGGCCCGTGTATTATTCACCGGCAAAATACGCGAAGAGATTTTTATTTCTTAAGTAAGATATATGGGACCGAATGCGCTTATAAAATATGTTTATTCATATAAAGGGCACGTGGACTTGGACATCACGTGATGCCATTCTAAATATCACCGTTTGAGCATCACCTAGCTTCTTTCCTAACTCATATACGGGTCCATGTATACGATTGATTTACTTTTAATACGGAAATAAGTCATAAATTGCCAACTCTGGAATGTAAGAGGAATAGAAACATTATTAGTGCCTCATTGGGCATAAAACTCTGAACTATGCGGTTGGCTTTACACGGTTGTACAATCCTGATGATGAAGAAAAAAAAACCTAATAAGTTTAGGGCGAAATTTTCAAACAACGCCTTTTAACTAGAGTCAAAGAATTATTGTGTTGTAGTCTATACTGATCGTAGATTTCGCCAGTAACATATCGTTCGGAACTATGCCTCTTATTTCTCACAAATTAAGGAGGAGTGTCCCTACCGCAGTCTAAATTATTCTGTTTATTCTTTTATTACCATGGCATCAATTTGGCAGAGTCATGGGTTGGGAAAGTCATCTTTGAGATATCGCAATGATTTTCCAAGTTTGACGTTAATGACATGCTGTTGGTTTGTGATTATTGTTTGTTCGTCATGCTCGACGGCGCGCGTTGCACACTGGTCACAATAAGTGACGTCATCAAGACCATTCTGACGTCACAATATCATTAAATAATTAAAATTAATTGATAGATCTACATTCACTGGTACTTTCATTGTTTTAGAATCAATATTTAAAAAGTTAGAAGGACATACACTTGAACACATACTTGGTCAGCAAAGAGGATACATAACTGTATTAACAACCTGGTAAACATCCGATGAACACTCGTCAAAATCGTGACACATTAACTTTTGCTGATGTCACCATTTATTTATTCAATTTGTGAAAATTGTTATCAGATTGTAATAAAATCAATTGAATTGTAATTCCACATATTCAAGCTGCATATGTTGACAATTTCAGCAAAATCAAACGCAGTTTGACCGAATTATAGGTAAATACATACATGCACACTTATAAGATAAATTGTTAAGTGTATTTAACAAAAATAAACATGAACTCATGAAGCAACTTAACATAGCATTATCGGTAAATTTAGCTATATTTTTAATGGTAGTAGTAAGACATTATTCGACGTTCAGTGTATTCCGTGACCCTGGAATCGTATACATAATTCGTAAGTCAGAATAAAATGGACAAAATAGCATAAAGTAATATTCAGTTTCTATCATATTAGTATATAAATAGCACATGTGTTATTTATTTTTATTTTATTATACCGAAAAACATTAAAACTATTTTGCAAAATAAAATATCAACAAATGTAAGCAAAACTTAGATAGCCGTTGTGATAATTTTAAATGTACAATCTCAGTCCGTATCAGTTTCTAATGATTTGATGCTATTTTTAGTAAATATTGTCAATTTCAGCCGTTGAAATTGACAAGACTTACTAAAAAAAAGTATGTGAAATATACACAAATATATAAACAGCATACGGATACTCTCTAGCAGAGTGTTTTCCGGACTCAAATAGTACAATTTTCTATAAATAGCCCAGCCTCGTTTTTACAAGTAGTGATCTAAAACAATATCACATAGTGATCGAACAAAATATCACACGGAAGGTCTATGGGGAAACTACATTGAGAGGTCATGTGAGGTATAATAATATTGCATAGTTTACATTTACGATCAGAGCGGGCAATATTTGTTTATCTACCAAATTCAATTTCGAGGGGTGAGCATAGACGAAACTTTGATAATTCTAGTTTGTACTCATTGTTCATCTTGATATTAAGATTTTTTCTAAATTATATTGACATTTAAATTGTAAAAAATCAACTTAGATTGTGAACTCATAGTATCAGCCCAATGCTGGACATTCTGATCGTATATACGTTAACGTTGTCGCATAGAATAGAATAATTACACATTTAATTGATAGACTAGTATCCAAGTTCCATCTATACTTAAAACCAAGCGAATCAATCATACAGGGTGATCATTAATATATGGTAACATAAATAACTTTAATAACTTTGTCAGATTTTATGATAGAGAAGTGATTTGACCCTTGTTATAAAGCTAATGAGCCCAAGTTTTGTTTTGGATATGACTAATAAATGCATGTGATATAAAGGTGACGTCCATACCGTCCTTGGAGCTGCCATACATTTTCAGTGATTTCAAGAAATTTTGCCACTGTATCATTTCGCCGAAAACCTTACATTTACTTGGCCTCTATACTCACCAGACTTAAACCGTTTGGGTTTCTTTTAATGTGGATGCATAGGGGATGGAATGAATACTCCAAAACTGTGTATGCAGCGAGATTTGGGAGTTCCTAATCTTGCACCAATATTTAAGTGCTCTTAACTTGCACATAACAGATAATGGAACCGTCCTAACTCTCCAAGGACTCCCGCACTTAAGATTTGAGTACGAACGCCTAAAACATTGTTACAAAACACCGCAGTGATAATACCACCATTTGGTCCCTTGGAAAAGTTAACGAATCACAAAATTCATCAGCAGATGGATTTGAACATTGTTTTATTATTCGACAAATGGTTGGATCATTAAGACGATTTTTTGGCGATGTTTATTTGTATTGGTGTACCAATTATGTCTTCCTTGTAAGTACTACATCTTCTACGAACATCTTCGCTATTTTTGCCACGCATTCGTAGTCTCGCTTCTCCATATCTTTGCACAGCAAAGTTTCCCCACCTGGGTATTTGTTGTATTCAATTGTCATCATTTGGATGTTAACTTTATGCCAAGGGATAGTACCCAGAACCCCTTTTTCATGCCCTTCCACGTCCAAACTCAGATAATCGATATCGGTTTTGTTCAGTGCTAACAATATAGAATATAAAGGAAAACATTGAACAGTGTGTGTAGATTTCAAAGTCCTTTCCAGGATAATCCTTGATGTCAGATGATCGTCAACTATCAGCTTCTGAAAATGCAAAAATACAATGCTACAGTTATACCCAAAGACAAACAATGAAACATCTAGTACGTAAATAACCATGAAGATGCGCTTGGCAAAGCGCGTTCTGTTAAATTAGTGAGTGTAGAAGTTTATCTCGAGTCAAGGGATACGCTTATCTTATCAGTCGAGCTATAAAGCGTCTTTTGGTAGCGAAAGGAGGCTATAAGCCTTCTTAGTTCATACAGTATGCTGGTATCTCATTTTGGTTGTCAATGGTCAAAATGTGCTTACGTATTCAAAATCATAATAATCTTCACGTAAGCCAATTTGCGTTATGTACAACCTAAATTAACACGAGACAATGTACGTGCGTAACATTCTGATCATCTCGGCCTTTATGCATTGCAATAGACCTCTGACATAATTTTTCAGTCACATGTTTATATATGAAAATAGTTCAAATATAATTTAATTCCACATATCCAAGCTGCATATGTTGAAAATTTCAACAAGGTCAAACACTTTTTGACCGAGTTATGGGTAAATATATACATGTACATTTTAAAGATTTGTTAAGTGTATACATGACTTTTATTGTAGTTACAAAACTTTCATAAATTTCCGGGACTAAATCCACGAGCTTCATTTATTTTTAATCAGCGGCTATGGAAGTGGTAGGGGATTAAAGGAATGTCGATCACGCTTGCTGTCATTACTATCCGATTTGTTATTATCTATTTAAAACCTTAGCCAAATTATATGAAACTTGCAAATATATAACTAATGAAGATGGCATGTTGAACTCACGTTCCAACCGAGCCGATCAATGTCAAAGTTCAAAACTGTGAGTCTTACATTTCGTGCCCGCTCCTTAAATTCAAACGAGTAACTACTGAAGACGTCCCAACCGTATCGGCTGAAGATTAAGATCACAATTCATGTTCCATTGATATAGCGGGGTATAGCCGTTTTTAGACAGCATTACGTAGCTTGTTATAATTACGTATGAGTGAAATATTTTTATTATAGTCCAGTTAGGATAAAAATCCAGTGACGCAGCGGTTGAGTCCACTATAACGGTGTAAAACAAATTATAAAGGCTTATACTGTACAAACAACTATAATTTCAATGCTAAACTAACAAATTAAACTTCGCTCTACCTGTTTAGACAATGGTTGTGATTTTTAGCGTACACATAAACTGCAACGTCACTGTCACAATATCCTAACTGGACTATACATGAATGTACGATAAAGAATTTACCTCTGAAGGATACTCTTCCGTGCTGAGACATGCATTAATTGAAAACGCTTTGCGATGCTTACTCAGAAGCTTTTTGTACTGGAAAGGATTTGGTTCTATAAGTATTCCCATCCAGTCCCTTTTCTGCTCAAAAAACAACGTGTTCGACAAAGTTTCGCCATCGAATGCACCACTTTCTACGTAGAACCCATGCTCCTATAAGATAAAATGGTAACACATTTTATGTTTGTATTGTCCACTTTATAGTGTATATAGAAAATTACAAAACAATTTGGCCATTGAGCCTTATCTTCCTGATAGCCAAACCCCTGCTGGTGACTTAGGCTTGACGCGCGTCAAAACTGACAAAGAATGTTAATAGTCCATGTCCCAGGCCTTGAAAATTGAAGGTTCATTACCAAAGAGGTGAACAGATCCAACAATGATTTTCGGTTAGCTTGATATCTCAGCAGTCTGAAAACGGTTGATGGACTTGCGGGTCACTTTGCCAAATGACCTTTTGGCGGCCATCTTTAAAGATGGCCGCCATTATTTTAAGCAATCATAAGCTTTGGAAAAACTTGAATTATTCCTCACTCAATAGGGCTATCGGATTGCAATATGTCTTAAAATGTTCGTATTTCAACCCCACATCTGCTGATATATAAATCATAATATTATAATAAAGTGATTACTTCGAAATTTATGGTATTCTAAGAAAACTTTGATATTTTTCACTTTTTTCATTATTTTTTCTCTTGCAACTCAGATTGGGATTTGTATTTAGCCATTTTTTGTTTGTTATATTTAGAGGGTAATTCTAGGCATCCATAATATACATAACATTGATAGATTTTCACTTTGAAGTCAAAAATTGGTCAGGAATATATGACAACTGATATCTAATTAAATGGATATTTTTAAGACGCATGCATATATCTTTTCCAATAATCTCAGGAACAACCATCAATTTTGGTTTATTATTTCAAAGTTGCTTTGCTTGTTCATATGCACATATCTATACATGTGTAGGTATCTGAAAATCGAATCCTTTCCCTAATAAGATGTGGGTATGATACCGGACCCCAGCTAGAAGTCTTGCAGGCGAGGGTCTGGCTATTAGTACCGGATCATACACGCCATGGGCCGAGTGTTTCAGTATAACTTAATATTTGATTCTTTCTTTCCTAAATAGTGAATAATTAGCGAATTGCATTCTTATTCAACACGAATGTATGCCAAATTTTAGGTTCCTAAGTTATATGTTGTCTTCTGAAAAGTACGTTTTGGTGACGTTTTAGAGAAGTCATAATGAACTATATTATTATCTCAAGCGAAGGGTTCTGTATCTGGCATCATCAGACTTACCTTCTTGGTCTATATGATTACCATCACTGACAGTCATGTTTAACTTAAAAGATTAAAAACTGCTGCGTGAATTATAACGATTTCTGTGGGGAGCCTAGATGTAGGGTGCATGCTTCGGGATCGAGAGGTCCCCGGTTCAATCCTAAACTGGACCACTGCTTAATATCTCTGAGCAAGAATAATCCACCTTCCCCACTTACCCAAATGTATAAATGGATACCTGAGGGGGTCAAAAGCCTGCCAGCAGCCAACACCGCCGAGCGAGTGTAACAACTGACGTGAGACTCAATGAGTAAATGTACAGTCGGTCGAATGGTCGAATGTCTGAAAATTGACTTTAACTGGGTGCTTTTTACATACAATATAATTTTAGTATCGAAGATGCAAGTAATTTGTTCCTACATTTATGGCCAGTGTTTATATTAAGAGCCATACCCCTTGATTGCAGGGCTAGGGGTAGATGTACACTGTTTTTCATGACAATGATGACCGGCGTTAGTCGTACCCCTTGATTGTAGGAAAGCAGTAGGACTAGCAGTTGCTATGCCTAATGTTATTCGGTAACTGTTACCAGTGGTAGTTGCACCCAATGGTTGTAGGGAACCAATCTGGCGGAGAATTACTTATCTACATGTACCTCATTGAGACAGGAATAGCAGCAAACCGTGAAGTAAGACGCATCATAGGATCTTGTAGGTATAGTTCCGCCTGTTGAATATGGATAGCCCATGACACAAGCACAGACAAAGTGATGTGGGGGATAGCCATTAGGAGAGGAAGTGTTGTTCCTGTCATTGGTCGTTATCCCTTATCAGTATATGCAATAGCTGAACTTGACTGCAGAATGTACCCCATAGGAACCAAAGTGGATGTACTATGTGGTGGACTTTACTCCCATAGAGAGAGAAAATGATGTACAGGCAGTAGCATACTAGTATACCTTATTGGGACTGGAATGGACAGAAGCATTTCCGAAGGAAGGTTCTTCTATATATTAAGAAAATTGATGGATTTAATCGGTGGAATATTTCCCATGGGGTTAAGGATGGCTTACTTAGAAATATGGTGTACTTTAAGGACCAGGAATGACTATACCGATAAAATAACAAGCCCAATATGGTAAGGAATGCCCATGCATATTCACCTATTAGTATTAAATCAGAAATGACTGTGACCATAGTACCCCCAATAAGATCAGGAATGAATGTGTCTATCAGTAGAATGTACCTCATATAGACATTATCAATGGAAGTTCCTATCTTTATTAGTAACATGTTATGTAACCCATATGACCAGGAATGATTACCATTAGCAGAATGTACCACATATGGTCAGTAACGGCTGTACTCATTATATCCCTCTGTATGATGTACACCATATGGTCAGGAATGCCCGTGCCCAACTGCATAGTTACGAAAGGCTGTATGTATGTATCTGTATGTATCAAGTATTGTCAGTAATGTATGACATAGTTATGGTCAGGAATAGTTGTATACTCAATACCCATCTGTACTACGGATTCCATATAAGGAATTGATATACCTATAAAAATATGTGCCCCACATGACAGGAATCTATGTACCCATGTGTAGGCTGTACCACACATGGTTGAGAATGACTGTCCCCATCGGTACTGTGGACTCCATATGGCCAGGAATTAATGTACCCATATGTAGTCTGTACCACACATGGATAGGAATGGCTGTACCAATCTACTACGGACTCCATATGGTCAGGAACAATTGTACCTATCAGTAGAATGTACTTCATATGGTCAGTAATGGTTGTTCCTTCATGTAGCATGTTTTAGTACTCATATGGTTAGTACGTGTACTAAGTATCATATGTGGTCAAGAATATCTGTATTCATGTGTAGTATGTACTCAATACGGACAGGAACGAATGAACCGATCTGTAATATGTATCTCGTATGGTTACAAATTACTGTACCCATCTGTCGTACCGGTATGCATTAATAACCCATACGGTCAGGAATGGCGCTGTCCATCCGTAATATGTACAAAACTGGATTGACTGTAGCCGACACATACTAGTAATCCATGAGTTCAGGACTAAGTGTGCTCATCTTTGGGATGTACATCACGGAGCAATATCGTATGACCCAACCCAACAAAAAGTATACCCATATGTAATTGTGGATGCACACATCTAAAGGTAGTGCCTGCAGGCATGGCAGAGATAGTCGGTGATGCTGAAAACATTGATAACTCGCAGGATAAATATCCCCGTGGTTGACACCTTGTAGTTGTATTTGTAGTTGTAATTATCTAAACCTTTCAGTCAAGGATAACTTCTTAATATTCCATATGGGGTCATGTGCTTTGCTGAAGAGACAGCAAGTAGAAGTGACTGTGGTGTGATACAAGGAATCTGGATGGGATACCCTAGCTCTTTCCGAACAGATTCATTTTTGGTTCTTCAACGTGCCCAGCGTATAGCACCGATACTCGTGAGAATATCACACGGTTAACAACCAGGTTAATCTGTAGTTGGATGGGAAATACTGAACACTGGTCAATGAAATTTCGAACCAGGGACCTCCGGATTGGTAGTCAAGAGCACAAACTCCTCAGCCACCATCGTGTCACCAATTACAACCTTAGTTGTGGTAGGGTTGTGGAGTCTTTAAAAGTGTGTGTATATTTTTACAAATTCTATTAAGAACGGTTTTTTAAAGGTTACTAAGGTACACCTGAGTCAGAAAAGTAGTAAGCTAGACACTAGACAAAGATCAACTGATTCAATTTATAATTTTGTTTATTTTGTATCCCCTCTATCCCTTATTGTTTCCTTTCGAATACGTTCCTGCTTTCACATTTTCATTTCTTAGTGAATGCGCGAAACGAATAGAATTTAACAGTGGGAGGTATGAATTCTTACATGCTTTACTATTATTAAAGAAGAATATGAAAACAACGTTAAAATAATGAACTTTTAATGTAATATTCGGAACTTTATAAACAAAAATATAAATTTATAAACTCATATCAAATTATTTTCCAATCATTTGGAGTCATGTTTATGTTTATTTTCCGTTTCGCTGAATAGTTATTCAAGTTTTCCTGTCAATATCCATTTTTTTGAAAATAATGTCATATGAACTCATACAACTGACCGGATCCGAGCCGCCAAACCATCCAGCTAGGGGTCAGGTACCACAATAACACCCTTGTGACACTGTACTGGACACCTAGGCATATATATACGCATAGTATCAACAAAGTAGCCATGGAATAAAAAAAAATCCTGAGATTGTTGGAAACGGTCTATTCAAATGCCCTAAAATATCTATTTAATTTAGGCATTAGTTGTCTTATATTCCTGACCAATTTTGGACTACGAAGTTAAAATCTATCAATCTAATGTATATTATGGATGCCTAGAATTATTCTCTGAATGTAGCAAACAAAAACTGGCTAAATACAAATCCCAATCAGAATTGCAAGAGAAAAAATGATGACAAAAAGGGAAAAATATCAAAGTTTTCTTAGAATATCAATAAATTCAAACTAATTCCTTATCATAATATTATTATGTATATGTCAACATATGTTGGGTTGAAATACGAACATTTTAAGACATATTGCAAGCCGATAGCCCTATTGAGTGAGGAATAATTCAAGTTTTCCCAAAGCTTATGATTGCTTATAATAATGGCGGCCATCTTTAAAGATGGCCGCCAAAAGGTCATTTGGCAAAGTGACCCGCAAGTCCATCAACCGTTTTCAGACTGCTGAGATATCAAGCTAACTGAAAATCATTGTTGGATCTGTTCACCTTTTTGGTAATGAAATTCGGTCTGTCACATGGACTATAATAAGGATAAGAAATTAAAAGTATAAAAGATGTGAGAAAGAAGAAAGGTTAAAAATAGGTTAAAAACAGAGCAGGTATTATTTAGGGAGAGGCATGTTCAATACGGCTAACAGCCGTGCTGAACTCGTGTGTGGGAAGGTCAATGATGTCAGGGGGTAGGGAGTTCCAGTGTATTATTGTTCTAGGGAGGAAGGAGAATTTATAGTAGTCTGTTTTTGCATGTATTTGTTGGAATGTCCGGGAGTGTGATGTGCGTGAGGACCGGGTGCTAGGGATGAGACAGTTTGGACGTGGGATAGCAACCCGGTCATGTAAGATGTTGTGTAGCATAGTCAGTCGTTGGTCGATACGTCGTTGGTCAAGGCGTCTCCAGTTTAGGGTAGTCAGCATGTCTGTGACACTGGACGTACGACTGTAGTCTCGCTTGGTCCAACGTAACTGTGTTCATTTGGTATTTGCCCTTCTGCAATTTCGTTGTCCAGTCTAATAATGATTTATCACATAAAATAGGCTCTGAGAGTTTAATAAACCCATTACATAAAAGTCATAATACACACGTGTAATAAACATGCAAATGAGGTATATATACAAGGGCGAGTCACTTTATTTATGTATTCATACACGTTGTCAAAAAGGTAAAAGAATACATTTTTAGAATAGAATAAATTCTATATCCGATTATGAGCACTCTAGGGCATGTTATAATCACACAATAACAGATGTACAAGAACTTAAGAGATATGACTGTAAGTAAACATGACGGTAGGTCCGTTAAACGTGGGTACGAATAAGATCGGGACGAAATGTACATACCAAATATCTGGCATCTACACAAACACAGCATCGGATGTTGATTTCATTGTATAAATCCGTTAATTTTGAGTATTAAAGACGATTTTCCTTGCTTACCAAGTACTTGCATCGTGTACAATCAGTTATTTTCGGCTATTCAGACGAATCGCGAATAAATTCACGCGGAAAACCTAGTTACTTCCCCTGTCCTAAAACCCGGAACGGAACTCGGAACAGAACAGAATACGCTGTGTTGCTGCGGTCCTAGATTTAATTATTTACTTTGTTAAGCGTAGTTTTACATCTGCAGGATTTTAGATACCCTAAAAATATTATTTTGTAAAGGCAGAAAAATTAACATATTGGAGTATACATTTGTACATTGTTGCACTATTTTCTTAGCTCTTTCAATGAACCGCTTTACTCCTATGGAGTTTATTTGCTAAAGGGGAAGTGTGTGCATTCTTGACAAACTTTTACTGTGTATTTAGTTTATGTGATAAAAAGAATCTTACATTCGTGTCATTCCATATTAAATTTATTAAACTCGTTGAATAAAAGTGATAAAATGCTCGGCAGAGCCTCGCATTTTATCATTTTATCCAACTCGTATAATAAATTCAATATAGAAAGTCACTTATGTAAGATCCTCTATGTTTTGTATCTTTCAAAATAGCATGTACACTGTATCTGTAGTGGGTTGTCCTTTTGATGTGTGTTGGCCGTTTGTTATATTCTTGTCACCTGGCCAATACTCCAGTTTAGTTTGACTGACTGAGGCGGCAGACTTTCGGTGTGCGTTGTCGGGATTTACTAATTCAATCATACTTTGTTGCCTTCGGTAAGACGGGTCGATGAAATAGACGCGCAACACGCCTAACTAACCTTTGTGACACTGGCATTGATTCTAAAATCATACATGATCTTTAAAAAACCAGTTCACGTATGGAAAAAAGACATAAATATCACTTTTCTTGATAGTTCCCACTATAAAAGAATGCTATTTAATTGCCGAAAGTTTGAAATACGTATGTGTTTCACCTTGTTTAACCCTTGACACGTGACAGGAGGACTTTTAGCAGTTTAGTGTCATTTTTTCTTGCGTTCATTCGTCTTTTTCCGATTCGTTATTAGTCCCCTACCGGTTTTTTGCCCTCCGTCCGTCAAAAAATCTGGATCTTGACATAACTCAAACAGTTTTCAAGCCAGGTTTTTAAACTTGGTATGTGGATATGGGGCAATAAGGGGATAATGCACGCATTATGTTGATTCCGACAAAAATTGTAGTTGCTATGGAAACAGAAATATTGAAAATGGCTTAATACCGGTATAGCTTGCAATTCTTAATGACTTGTTATAGTTATGTTGACTACCATAAAATCATTTACAGTGTTGCTTACACTCATATTGGGCCAAGTTGACTGTAGCTAAGTAGTTTCACTTTTTCTTGTTAAGGTTCGTTTTGTCAACGTATGCATGTGGTCTGACCGTTCCATTTTGGGTCATTCGTGATCTGCTATTCATGTTGAGTGCTCATGCCTTCCTTGTCCGATGTGTTATTATCCTGTGATAATTGTGTGATACAATTAAGTCATTGACACCACATATTGCACGATGAAACGTTATTCTGCCTTCCCATATTATTATAGTACAAAGAATTTGAAACAATCCCCGACCTTCTATTAGCATAATTCCTCAGCTGATATATTGTCTTATTGATAACCCCGGTTGTATGTTTTGTGGGTCTTCAGTAGATAATCTTGCGCACTCCAATACCATGTGCATTATGTACATATTCTTTGAAATGCTTTATAACTTGTTTGTAACGAATACCTTGTTAGTATTTATATATGTGATTCATGGGCCAACGGCCTTAAAATCTTGAAAATAAACTGTCAACTGTATGTTTTCATAAAAGGGGAGTATCATGAAGACGCTTGAGGTATAATACAAGCACAAATCTAAGGGACCAATATTGCACGATTTGCTAACGAAAATTCATAGAGTCAACGCAATAACCATGTAATATATTCATGCATAAAGTCAGGACACAGTATTTAATTATGCGTCAAATAACTCCTGCATCCCTGCATGGATGCTCAAATACCATGGCACTAATGTTCAACGCAATGAGATAATGTGCAGAAGAGTGTATACCGTCTCTACGCAATGAATACAACATTCAGTTTGCGCTGCGTGTGCTCAAAATCGGATCAATATGTATAAGTCGCTTTGAGAAGTAAACATTTCTTGTATGCCATATAATATAGTGCACACTTAATATTTCAATAATGAATCGAAACGGGACCTTCTGAAAGGGCTTCACTGGATTGTCATCAAACCAAAATTGCTAGATTATCATAATTCCCCTTTACAACCCATGCCAATTTGTTTACACATACACTGCACTGTACATATTGACAGTATGCCTATTGAGAGTCATATACGCTCATACTATTTCATAAACTGATGAGCCCTTACATAAAGCCCATATAAATCTTTTATTCGTCCTCACCTTGATTATGGAAATGCTATAAACATGTTCACGTACCACCATTTCACCAAGAACAATAAGCAAGCATTTGAAAATGTTCAAAGGTGGACAACCAAACTAGTATAGTACCACGCTTAAAAGATTGGTGTTATAAAGAAAAATGTGAGTACTTTCAAGACTTTATTAGATAAAGGTAAGGTAGACGGTTTATAGTGTCGGAAATATACTAGTGAGGGACGATACTACAAATGGTTAAAGAAGAAATTGAGGGGAAAGACAAACCACGGGGCTCAAAGATTTCCCATCTGCAACAAGGTATAACAGGGTATAAATTGATATACGTATAAATTAAAAAAAATCCACAAAAGGGGCCGCACTTTCGAAGTATCTAAACCACAAATTTGTTAAAGCTATCTTCATAAAGTAATACTAATTGTGATAACCGTTATAATAAATATTTTCATGCAGTATCCAATCAATTTTTTTCAACTTGTTTAAGAATGATGCCATAAAATGTAGATACAATGTATCAGTCTATCGCTGAGGTGCATTCAATACAGATCAAAAGGAGGAAAATTGAGTACATGCTGCTTTCATCGTTGTGCAAGAATATAATATATTGGTACATAGTGTAAGGGTAATTAAATATCCGTGTAAAATACCCTGTCTTTAAACTGGCTGGCAATACCACGTGACTTTTGGCTACAGTCCCAAGTAGAAATTTGTAAACATTTGAACACAAATATATAGCCATAAATATTTTATTTCTTTATCGATTTCTATCAAATAAACGCTACGCTAAGGGGAAAATTATTTGCTTTCCATGAAATACAGGATCTTATTCAGCAGGTGGGCCGATTTTTCCAATACCATGTGAAACATAGATATAATTTATAATACTTATAATACTGGCTATATTTGTGTTCCAATGTTTACAATTTTATACTTGGGACTGTTGCCAAAAGTCACGTAGTATTGCTACGCCGAAACATGTATATAAACTTTCAAACCGTAAAAATCGAAGTTTAAACGATCAATTAGCACAGCTTGAGGTAAATTACCACATGCTTTATATATTTTTTTGTTTGGTTAGAACGTAAAATAGTGTATTAATCCACTGATTCGACGTAAATTATGAAAAACAAAAGGCACCTCAGTGTTGTCTTGCAAAAACAACATTTATATTAAATGTATTTTTTCCCAAAACAATGTTTTCATTTAGTTTTATTCATTTTCAATAATATATACGAGTCAGTGTACCCGATTTCGCACACTTATTTCACATTTAACCTCGTAAATTATTTGCAATGTAAAAAATTCAAAGCACGTAGAACAAAAGAAAGAAGATAAATGAATGTTTAAAAATTCATATTTACGCTGGTGAATGTCAAGGACATCATGCTCTTGGCGCGCTTGATTTGGGATTTACAATATGGAATATGTTCTGCACAATTCTGTACCCGGTTTCGCACACATGCTTTTGAAAAGAAAATTTACAAATAAAAATTATACTGTGTTAATAAAAAATGTTAATTGATCATCAAACTCACCATTTATCACAAATTTGCCGATTTTTAACGTCTTGGCACCTACAAAAATTCTGTTTGAAACATACAGCATGAGACATAACAGGTTCAACTGTACTTTTTTGGCATTGCTAATCTGAATGCAAAAAAAATGTTTTGCTAGAACACATGTTTTTGGGATATTCTGAACTAGAGCAAAATATATTCGATTAACGTTTGGAACAAGGTCCATTGAATCCATCCAATCGATTAACTTTTGGAACATTTTTTTTTACTAAGAAAGAATCAAGTTGTTTTACTTTTGACAGTTGTTAAGTTGGGAGAATAATTTTAAATAGTCATTATCATGTAAAATACACTCGATATGGGAGAGTTTAAATACTTTTCTGATTTAGTATATATTTTTCTTCGATTCTGTTCTAATTTTTTGCAAAATTGTAGTGAAAGTGAGGAAAACAAAGAAGTTTTACAACTGCCCTACTGGCCTACATAGGATTTGTTTATGTTTACGTCTGCCGTTGTGAAAGCGAGATCTCGCGAGAGACACATCCACATGCGGTCAATTTCCGAGAAAACAAGTCACGTTCTAATAAGTTGACAGAGCATATGCATATTTACATTGGAAATATAGAAAAATCGCGATGAAAAATAAGTGTGCGAAACCGTGAACAGTGCGAAACCGAGTACACTGACTCTAGTACAGTTACCTGTGAACAGGACTGTCAAAAAGGTCAAACGAAAGAAACGCAGCACGTGATATTCTATCAATTGAATCTATCATATGTTCGACTGATATTGTCAAGAATCAAAAGGCTGTAGAGGACGTGACCGTATTCTCGATCAAATTCACCACGGCTGTTTCATCATGTACATGTTTTTTTGTTTGTCGAACGCAAAGAAATACATTTGCATGGTGTTTGTCAGTAGAAATAATAAGTATGCAGTATTCGATCATACGCGTATTGACCTCAGTGGAAAGACATAAATACAAGTAGTGCCATTTTTGCCACGATAGAAAGCATACAATTAACATATTAGTTGAATACGGTTTATATCTCAACGTGTAGCGAAAATTATTTCACGAGCAATAAGAGCATTGAAAAGTGCACATTTAGTTTCGAAATCGAATTGCGGTTTGATGTAAGTGGTTTCCAACATTGGCCACTTTATTTTTTGAACCCTATACCCTATACTCTTCGAATATATTGATCACCCCTCGTACAAACCAGTAGTGAAGTTGTTTTCATTTGTAATTCTCCTCACAACATATGCATCGAGACTGGTTAGAACTGGGTGGGTCTCTGTACATACTGTAAACTTATGAATATTCATGGGGATTTAATTTCGCGTATTTCGTGGATGACGTCAACCACGAAATTAAATCCCCAATGAATAATTATACCAATAAAACAGTTTACAGTGGCTGCCATATACATGTAATCATGTAATGATATCTAATGGTATTAGATCGGGCTTTTTTTTGGAACATTACTTTTATCAACAGGTAATAAAATAATTATTATATATGTTTGATTTTTGAATGATTTCTTATAATTTATGTGAATTTTGACCTTGCCATTTGTCATGAAAGCCGAAATCCTTGACATTGCGTCCCCACGAAATCATGGTATTTTTAACCAAAACCACGACATTTTATCCCATCGAAATTAAATGATTTTACAGTAGTTATCAAATAAAGTTACCCAGAGATTAATAAACCACGTGAAAATGTAAACTTTGATGTAAAATACATTACAGTTAAAGCATCATCAATATGTTTGATCATTGATATTCAACGACCGTAAACAATCGTGTATGTGCAGGCACGATGTGACAGCTTGTTGTAAGCAACAGCGTTAGCCAACATTAGTAGGGAATCATTTATAACAAAAATACTGCGTTTTAAATAAGACATGTAGGGGGAACATATTGATTATATGTGAGGGTCGTTCAAACGATAATGTATTTTTGGTCATAAATAAGAAATTCATTGATTGTGTTTACTTTGTTTATGCTTGTACTTATTATGAAACATACGAAAGCCTAAGTTAATGTCACATATAGAACAAGTTTATTTCAAATTCAAAAGACCACATGGCCCACGAGAACATCAATATACAATACACAATCTATACAATGACACAACAAAATGACACTATTTAGCAACATAAATGCAATAGAGTGAGTGCGCGTACACGCACAAAGATGTGACAATAGAGTAATAATAAACAAGCGAGAAAGATGGAGTGGTTAGAGAGTGGGGTGGCATTTCACGGAAGTAATGTGGGTATTTAAAGGAGGAAGAACGAAATATGCATAGCAACGTCAGAATATATATATGAAGGTTAATTTCTATGCGAGACGGGACTTCAAATTGGTATCATAAAACAGAAACATTGATTATTCAGAGCGCATTTCCGTCAAAATCAAATGCTCCAATTTCAGATTTGTCTCCAACTAAACCTGAGCTGAGTTTTGTACTCGAGATGTTTCGAGGCCACGAGGCAGACCATCAAGTGACCAGACACTCCTGAACACACACCTTATTGATTGTGCAAGGCCGGATGGCAGGAGAACTCTTATCAACGGTCGATGCCACAGGAGGGTTAGTAGGCGAAAGTAAGTATTACTTAACAAATAGTAAGTTCAACCAACCGGCCTAGTATTTAAATCAGTTTGTTTCAAGCACAGCGTACAGATGCAGAGTAATGATATATACGAGTCATTCAAAAATACGTTGACACATCAATTTTCTATTTCATTTAGCAAGATAAATAAACAAATCATGAGTATGCTGTAGCTGCATCTTTATTCGTCTAAATTCCAACGTTTCATAGAAATAGGCCTGACGGTTAAGCGAGGAACTTGTTCTTTAGAGTGTACCCATAGTGACCACGGGGCAAGTCCCGACGTCGTTGTGGACGTCATCAGATTTGGTAACTTCAACACTTTTCTAAATGCTCCGCATAATACACTAAACACAACTCGATCACTAACCCCATTCTGTATGATCATTCATGTACCATGCCAGACTAAACTAAACAAAATAGGATGAATAAAATACCTAATTGCATCTACTGTTGCAAATCTTAACACCACAGAGGCTATTCCATTGGAAACGCCGTGACGTTATAAAGGCCAATCGGGAGTAGAGACCATGTTTGAGTTGGTTAAGACACAAATTATCCAACACCAGAGCTGTTTATTTTAAAACGATGTTGCCACACATTGTCTTGGTGAAATAACCTATTTTCTAAGATTAGTCAAGTTAGTATTTGCGTTTTCCAAGCGCCAAACACAATTTTATCCTTAATCGCGTTGCCCCGTGGTTTCAATGACGTCACATTTTCGTACTCCCAGTAAAAGAGTGACTTGGTATAATAACCAAGATCTCCATAACGGTTTTGAATACGACTTCATAATTTGAAACGTATAACTTCGTAGTATCAAAAAATACACACAGAAGTTGTTGACAGGTTTTACCAATGTGAACGAAAAGTGATGGCGCAAAGCTATCAACACAAATTTTCGACAAGACAAATCGACGGGTTGCCCCGTTTGCTCAATCTTGCGTTGTCACAACTGCCATATTTTAGAATATTACATTTTTTTAATGGCCCTTGTATCGTTTGTTGACGCGTGTAAACTGTAAAAAGAGTGTT
This sequence comes from Spisula solida, assembly GCA_947247005.1. Classification (NCBI taxonomy): domain Eukaryota; kingdom Metazoa; phylum Mollusca; class Bivalvia; order Venerida; family Mactridae; genus Spisula; species Spisula solida. Next base: position 28,004,370 of record OX365954.1, read on the forward strand.
TTTGTCGTATATGTCGCAGTTGGAATTTCATTTAAAACTAACGATACTTGAGACAAAGAAAATGCGTTTCATACAAAACTCGAGGATCATGTGCCGTTTATTAAATTTAACTGATGATGTTCGACTATATAAACATTTGAAAATATAACTGTATTTGACTTTACCTTGTACTGAAGTCGGCTGTCCACGATAGGCGCTTGTCCCATTGAGCTATCATTCTTCTCTGGAAACTCAAGATTGTATGGCTCTGTCGAAGGCGGAACGATATAATAATCCCTGATAAGCTCTACAAGACGTTGGTTATCGGCAGCAACCTTTGCCTTGTTCAATAGTTTCATCTCCTGGACACAATCTATTCTATCCAATGGTTTCTTCATATATTTCGGCATCCCGCGCTGTTCAAAGGCTGGTATTTTGCCATCAGGTGATCCCACAACAACCTTTCCCTTGTATATTCCATTAATATGTTGGTCATTATCAATAATGTTCTGCTTCCCCTCCGTAATTTTGGGCGTTCCATGTATTTCAAAATCATGCGTAGGCACACCAGACACTGTATCTGGTAGTTTGCGAGCTATCCATAATAAACTCAAACACATAATCACACAGAACAATAAACGCAAAAGTCGACTTGCTGTTCGCGTACTCACCATCATGTTAGGTTTTATATAAAATTAAATTCGGCGTATTGACTCGTATATCTACGCGGTTGCAGATTATTTAGTTTTCACATTGAAATACGTGCAGGTACTACAAGTATAAACCATAAGATAGGTTTATTCAAGTAACATACGAGGTGGTAGCTAAACGTTTGTGCACGGGCCCATTCATTTTAATATGCGTTATCCGATTGATTAAACTATCAGGTGCGGTATATGATAATATCAATGAAAGACGAGGGTCACTTAAGGTTCACTCTAATGGACGAAAATGTTTATTTTTCTTCAGTGAATTAAATACCCCTTTGGCATAAAAACACATTTAATTTAGTATCATACATCATTTTGTAGCTTAAAGTTCAAATAATCAATATCAACGAGTGTTTTTGTTATATTCACTTGTTATAAAAATGTATTTATAAAAAGTTAATTACACAATAGGTATACATTTTTCAAAATGTCAGTCTCATTTATTGGGTAACAAAATGCTAGAAAAATTAGAAATTGTGGTTGTCAAATATTTTATCAAGGTCATGCCTGCCCATTTATTTAAATAGAAGCAGTCAAAATGCATTGATTTTGAACAATAAAATACCTCAACATGAATTCAAATCTATCACATGTGTATGTGTGAAGGCCTACTTTTAATAAATCCTAAATAGTTTAGGGTACGGTGGGCCTGACGGACCAGCTAGTTGTTGGTTTGTCAATAATCGATTTTATCGGGTCTATAAGACTTAAAACTTGATTATTTGTACAAGTTTTAAGTTGCCTCGAAAGAACTGAAACAGGTTTATGGAAAATTAATAAAAGCTTTAGTATTTCTTTCAATTATAAACATATTTAGTTAGATATTCCTTTCCGCTGTATTTTATTTGTATATATACCAAAGAAATGGCTTATTTATCTTTCCTGATAACGTTTGTTCCGTTCGTTAGCCCGTTTCTTTTAACATGGAAAAAATGCTGTATTTGGTCAGTTTTTGTGTTAGAATGGTTAAATATTACTCAAAAAACTATTTGCAGACGATAATATAGCATGGCAATAACCTCACACCATACATAAACTTACCGAGCACGTTGTAACATTTGCACGGACTATTCGTGTGGATTGAAATATTTTGACAGCTACATGTAATGACCGATTTTACACAAACTGTATGTGATCTCGAAACGATCCAGACAATCGAGTTACACAACTGTGTTTGCAATGATTATACGAGCATAATTAACATAAGGATTATTTAAAAACGCATGTTACTTATGTAATTTAGCTAAAATAAAGTTTGACAGACAGCCTCGTAACACATATCCGATTATCAATTCGCTAACACGTGCAGCATGTGTTGAGATAGGAAAATGCTGATATTGATGTTTCATTGGGACTTAAATTAAACCGTAAGTATTATATTGTATTCGATGTCATTATTCGTTATGAACGGCACATTATGAACACCGCATCATAATGGTTTTGTCGATAAACTGTCGCACTACTTTGGCGCATGAATATAAATTTGCTACACAGCGCGAAATTCGTAAACAAACGAGATGAAAACAATAATAAATATTTGGATTTCATTGTTATTATCGTATGATTGTTTGTAAAGTTGATAAATTATGAATGTAATAAAGTTCATTATTTGATCTGGCTATCGATTATGTTGATTACTTTGTTTGAAAAACATGTTGCTGTACGTTTACTGTGGTGACAGGAGGGGGCAGACATGGTGACTTCCTTGTCGAAATTACACATCGGCATGAAGGTGTTTTTCTCGTAAACAAAACACCAGCATCTAATTTCAAGCCTGACATGCCCTTGCGACAATTGATTTTAAAGTATTGCCAATGAGTTCGTATTATAAAATGCAATAATGATAACGTTTGACATTTTGAAAAAAATGTTGTATTTTTCATTCGAAAATCGCCTTTATTTTAGTGTTAGCATTTGAATTAGGCAACTATATGGTACATTTTACATCACACGCAAGTGCTATAATGGTTTTCTATCATATATAATAAAAGCAAATGGTATATGCTGTTTGAAATAGCTTTTTTCAAGTGGGTGTTTTTCAAGCATTTTCAAGGGTTATGATCTACCTTAAAAAGTATTAATCAGTGGGAGAGAAATAAACATCATAGACTCAGACTACATAAAAAGTGTATTTTTCTTGCTCCCTACCTGTGTGTGTTCATAGGGTTTGCCCATACATAAATGGTTATCCCTAGTTTGTTGCCATAGTCTAGCAACATCCCGTACTTACCATTAATTCACATTTGCCGGAATTCTAGCAATAAACATGCCTGCTCTTCTCTCGGCCGATGGTGTTTTCTCATTTACTATGTTGCCTGTTGTTTGCATCCCGGGCTCTAAATGAACGGCCTCACTATTCCAACCATATCATTATTATTAATCGATAATTCGATTTCGATTATTTGATTAAATATGTGACATTAAATGGTAGAACGTTAGTAATGTGTTGTCTTCTCATTTTCAATCATGAAATAATGAGCGATTTTTAGTCAAAATTAACTGTCGTTATTCCTAGTAACCGCGTATAATAATATAATCGCTTCAGCTTGTTAAAATACTAGTGAAGATGCTCGTACAGGGTGTCCAAAAAGAAAGTACAGTTTGGGTATATATTTATAAAATCTCTTCATTCCGCTATCGTAAAGAAAATGTACACATGTTTAGACAAAATATGTAAGTTTTTTCTGGGACCAGTTTTAAGGTTATAACTTGGATAATTTTTAGAAAAATGTAAATTTACTGAAATTACCTTATTTTGCCCGTGACGTCTATTCAGTAATTTATGACGTTCTCAAGATGTCCACACTTCTTACGTTTTCTTTCTTGCACTTCTTTTAAACTATTGGTAACATTTGCACATGTGTCTAAACTGATTTTCTTACTTTCTGTTTTGATGTTTCTCGTGAGCATAGAGGTGTATGTTAGCTTTTTGCTGTACGCTAGCGATTTCACCTAGCCACACAAGAAGAATTCGCAATGATTTTGATCCGGGCTGTGGGCGGGCCATGTCACACCACAGTGGTATTTCCTGGAAATTACTTTGGATCCAACTGTTTAAAGGAATTCATCCAACCCCTTATGTACAATGTGTGGCCCTGGCACGTCTTGCATGAGCTATGTATCATTCAAAACAATAAATCACCTGCGGTGTTTAGAAATGAGCTGGTTGAACAAAGACAAGTAACGGGTTGAGTTTATTTCTTTCTATTGTGCTATCTGAATCGCTAGTGTACAACTAAATCCAACGGATACATCTATACTGCTGAGGAACATCAAAAGAGAAGGCTAGAAGATCAGGTAAGACACATGTGCAAATGTAATTGATAGTTTCAAAGAACGAGTGCAAGAAGGGAAATGTCAGAAGGCGACATGCATCGTGAAAACGTCGTTAATTACTACAAAATGACGTCACGGACAAAATAAGGTAATTTTAGAAAATTGACATTTATATCCGGGTCATAATCTTAAAATTGGTCACAGAAAAAACTTACATCTTTTGTCTATACATGTGCAAATTTTCGTTGCGATAGTAGAATGAAGAGGTTTTATAGGTAATCACTGAAACTGTATACTTTCTTTTTGAACATCCTGTATGATAATGAATATTTAACAGGGTTCATATTAAATACCTTATACAGAAAGTATGCAAGGGGTTCATAAAATAGTCTATGTGTATTGAATATTGAATTTGTGTTGAACACAAACATTGGCGTTAAATATTGCAATAAGCGGTCTTCAAGCACCCGCTATAAAACATTCAAATACATCATCAGACTCTAAACTGACGGGTCGTCAACCAACACACCAAGTGAAGCCTAAAATATTTGACACGAGTTTAAGTACATTTGTATTGAATTCAGTTAAAGATAAGTTAATACTGGGTCCGAAGAAAAAATGTAATAAAAAAGAGCGAAACACGAAAAGCCATTACAAGTAAAAAGAAAAGTCAAACTAATTATTAAAAAGGCTTTTAACCATTTCTTCATATTCTTGACGAAAAAGAAACAAATGAATGTAGTTGAGAAAAAATAGTGCAGTTATTTCGACTTGTATTAGTCTGAAAATCTAAAAAGTCAAAGCAAAATGAGCCAAAAAAGTGAAATTCGTATCGGCTTGGTATCTTCACAACACTGGTCCTCGCATGTTCAAACGCATTCTTATGCACCAGTCAATTTAAACCAAGCCCCGCTCCCCAACCCCGGTAAAGGGCGGGGAATTTTACTTAAAGCAGATCTGTTATATAAAGGTCAGGGTTTTATCTTTTTAAATACAGTACAAATGAAACATATTTTCTCCATCCAAAAATTTGCAATGGTTTGATTCTCAAAAAATTCTGGGAATGCTGTATTAAAACTTCTGTGGCTGACTATTTGTCCAGCGTTTTACGGATTTCGATGTTATTGTTACTTGCCCTTTTTATATTTTATTTTAATTAATAGTTACGTCCCCTCACATGTGATTGGCACATGAAGACAGACAACTTATTTTGTAGATAGCAGATGACCTTACACAAATGTTAATCCCGTTGTCCGTTAAGACAATTGATCTAAACATATCAATAAGTTAACCAGTACAATTGAACTCGTTTTAGACATAGTTCTGTTACGTCTTATCTATACACGTCCATCTATATTAAGTTAGTTCTTCACTTGTTTACGTCACTTTTTGAGGTGAAACACGCCGATATAACCATTTATTTCCTACTGCAAAAATGTCGCCGGTTGGCTTTGCAATCTTACTGTTGTTTGTTCAAGGTAAGTTAGCATCTATTGTAACGTTTATGGTCTTTAAATGATTATTCCTTAGAGGCTAGACTATCACCTAGCAATCGGGACTCCTCGGCTATCATTTTCGGAACTTTGACATTGATGGCGGAAAGGCCCGAGTAATTATGGGTTAGATTACTTAGTATCCGGTAGGTTGTCCTCCAAATGTTCAGAAGATGTATCTGGCAATCCCTACTATCACAAAAGACCACGTGACCTACCAAATACCCTGTTTTATCTGGGCGAGTTCACATGGATTGAGAGTTCGGTCTAGGTAAACTCGAGTTCCATCCGAACGCCTTTGGTTTCTACACTTTTTGTGCCTACATCACTGACGAGTCGAACTCCACTAACACCACTTCCTGGCATGGTTTACTGGTTCCCTGTTGCTGTACAGTACGCAAAATGAGCGGTGTAAAGGCTGGTTTAGATATCATCAGGACCAAGCTTTTGATTGGTTGATAAATTTAGAGACTTGTATTGGTGGGAGTAAACATGATTCCTGTAATAGCATATCCTACCCTAGAGCTTCCATGTGAACTCGTCCTCTATCTGGTCCGTGTATTGTTATAGACTAGGAATGAACTAATTTATCTACATAAATGGCCTGGCAATTACAGACAATGCGTTTGACTGTTAAAGAGTCTAAGTGCACGTTAATATGTTCGTACTATTGCTGTGATGAAAATCAAAGGGACGTTACTGCGTTTAAACAATTATATAACTAAACAGTAATAGGAGAGATCACCGTATTCATATGCAAAATGTCCACCAGCTAACTATTGGATAATTAAACAATAAAAACTTGCCATTCACCAATAGCTAGCTGGTGGTACTAATCCCTTTGTATACAAACATGATCTCTCCTATACCTTTCTTACACAGGATATATAACCAGTATAGAAGGGGTGACAGTTACTCATTTATCCAATCTTTGTATACAAGCCTATCACGATAGATGTGACACTCTGTCGGACACAGTTATCTGTTATGATACATACAAGTTCCATACATGGTACGTATTAACATTCACGCAGGTATATGTTCCATTCTAGATTTTAATAATTTATTTTATTGATTGTGAGTTCGAAACACGTTTTTCCAACTTATATTAATCTTTCTCGACACCTCATTACTGTTGGTATCCATCGCCATGAGGGCGTGAGAAAAGAGAAATCAGCTTCCCTTTTATGCTAAGCGCCTAGTAAGGGAATTACTAGTACCATTTTTATTTCGTCTTTGGTATGACGCGGCCCTGGATCGAACCCGGGAACCCCCCGCACTCGGGACGCTCAACCACAAGGCTATCGAGGAGGCGGCGTTCTATTTCATCGTTGTACCTGTTTTTTATTGTTTCCCAGACATTAATTATGTGCAACATACCCCAGACAAAACTATATTTAGGATCGACGGATGTTACGTAAATCCTCATAAATTGCACATGTGTGTCGCACCAAATACATATCTGAGGCGTACTCCAGACATGTATGTGGTGTAAAATCTCATATAATGCACGTGCGTGGCGTAACAATTATAAAATATATTTGTGGCGTAATCCAGACATATATATGTCACATAAAACGTACATTGTACGCGCGTTGCGTATGCAAGACACATATATGTGTGGCGTACAACCTGATGTCTCTCATCTATGTGGCGTACCCCAGGGACCTGATGGGCGTAATTAAAAACAGACTGCGTTGTACTCGTATGGCGTATTCCTGTAATACGTGTAATGTATAAAAGTCACATATTCGGCGATGTTATTGGGTGGTCTTGTTGAACGAACCTTTGTGAACCTCCCCTATACTCTCCTTGTAGTCATATTATAATTACAGGCCTAACAAACATTTGTTTATAAATAATTACAGGTGCGATTTTTTCGATGCCGCTTGCAATGGCACACTGCCACCAAATGTCACCACAATTCACCTACCCGTAGATCCAGAATGTTCAGTACTTATGGTTATTTCTCTTCCTACGACACCAGTTCACCATTATACAACAACACATCGTCCCATCTCAGCGTTTGAGGTAATTTATATATTCTTATGTTTGCGTTTTACGTCATTGATTGTATGCCAGCGTATCGACGTGCTACATGTTTTTATGTCCACGTTACAAAACATTGTGTACAGAAAAGTGTTGTTTAAGTTATCAAAATCAATGCATAGTCATTGTACATGTTAATATGATACCGGTCAATGACGTCATTTCCATTTGAACATTTTATGAAACACACACTAAAATTGTTTTCGTTTTAAATATTAATTTATTCTAACGCAAATGGGCGACGCAAGATATACTGATAATGTATGTCCCTTCCATAGTCCTATACTGATTTTAAAACTGTTTATAACAAATGGAGGAAATACATATCTCTCTACATTGCATTCTAGCAACAACATGCTTAAGGTGACAGGTGATATATTGGGGGTGATTCTGGTCCCTGTAAATAACATTATATTTAGTGTAGGGCTTATTTATAGGCGAACAATACCCAAACATTGAACTAATAAACTACAGCTTTGAACATGACAATTACTTGTGTAAGGACCGAGAATCGACATCATCAATATGTGTATGTATGTCATAAGGTACAATCTACTAGTGTGCTTGTACGATGTCATATGCATTAAATACAAATACATATGTGTCATTTATAAATATAGCGCAAAATTTATTTAAACATTTCTATTGCGCTTAACAATTATTTGACGCACTATGATTCTAGAGCTTGGATTGAGTCATATAGAACACTGAATTTACTATGAGCAAGAGCTTTCTCATTGCTCATGAAACCGACTATACAAATGTGTTTTCAATTTTGTTCTGAACATGGCTTCGAGGTGAATATCTTTCAGGTAGCTGGGTAGATCGTGCCACCATTTTGGGCCAGTAATGGCCGTAGATATATCCCCTAATTTTATTCGCCGTCTAGGAATGTGAAAGTTAGTGTAACTTTGTTATCGCAACCTGTACTCTTGTTTACTAAATGTACAAACATTCCCCTCAAATACAGGGGAGATGTACTTTTGATGACACGGAACATCATTACCAGAATTTTAACTGATGTTTTGTAACATTATGGTTGTATTTTCAGTCTAGACTTTACTCGGCTGCTACTCACGGTATTGATGACCTACTTATGTCCGCTAATCAGTCTGGAGGTACGATAGACGAGCGAAAGAAGATCTTCTCAACTCAGGATCACAATAACAAACATTACGTCCGCAGTCCCATGTGTTGGGCCTATCCTCTCGATTTGACAGCTATATCACCGTGGAACAGTCAAGGTCATACTAGGAAGGCTGGGGTACTTATCACTCCGCGACATGCTATATGGGCTAGACACTACAGTATGAAGATCAACACAACTCTTCGCTTTGTTGATAAAAACAACAATGTTATAGATAGGACAATTACGAAAACGCATGCTGTTCCTACCGAGGGACAAAAATTTTTAACAGGTCATGATATTGTAGTCGGCGAGTTAGACCAAGATGTCCCAGCTGAAATAACCTTTGTCAAGGTGCTGCCGAGGAACTTGACGACCATCAGAACGCATGGCACAAAGTTACCCGTGTTTGATACAGACTTCGAGGAGAAAGCTCTTGTTGCCAATCTAAACTACGAAAATGGTAATATGGTTTGGCTGAGTACACCAAGTCACAGTTCTATAAGATATCCATACTTCGAGACCAAGATTACCGGTGATAGCGGAAACCCTGTATTTCTGGTAATTGATGGAGAACTTGTCCTGATGTTTGTGTTTACATATGGCGGCAGTGGTGGAGGCACAAGCGTCACCTACCAGTATGATAACATCAACCATATACTTCAACAATGGGCTTCAAATTATCGGCTTACTGAGGTCGATCTGTCAAAGTTCCTTGACGCCGGAAACAATATTCCGCAAATCATTGGATAAATAATATGTACGCAAAGCTACAGAATTATCAATAAAACGTCAACCAAACTGTTGTTCGATGGTTATTTATGTATACTATTTATCTAAGGTCGATTATGAAAAAAGTTTTTTTTTTCAATTTATATTAATCACTCTCGACGCCTCATCCTTGATGTTATTAGTCGCAATGAGAGTAGGAGACAAGAGAAGCAAGTTTCTCTTTTATGCTGAGCGTCTAGCAAGGGAATTACTGGTACAATTCTTATTGAACGCCATTGGTATGACACGGCCGGGGATCGAATCAGAGACCTACCGCACTCAAAGCGCACGCAAAAACACTAGACTATCGAGGTTATTTAGGTATGGTTATTTATGTCATGTTATGGTTATTTCATTATGGATATGTTTTATTTCTCTCGGTATATACATGTTTTAACATTTTAACCGACGAAACAAAATAAAATACTAGTAAAAAAATACTGTAGTGCACATACAAACCAATGCCACACAGAAACAGCAGGTGTTGTGTGTTTGTGCCAGAATGTACAACGTTATATTCACTACTAAGCTAGACTCTGCGATATTTCCACAAATCACTTTATTTTGTTTGACTTTTCCCATCATCGCGTTTTCATGACGTTTGACCAAATTCTCAATTAAATTAATTTATGTAGAAAGCGATTTTTCTTCGAAATGCGTACCGACAGATTAATTATGTTTAAATCTGTTTATTCTATTGTGATCGATATGATTTAATTAATGGTTGACCAAAACGTGTGACATCTCGAATTTAAAATTGTATGTGGACTAGTGGGTATGGTCGTTAACTATGCATCGAGAGGTTCCTGGTTCGAATCTTAACTACGGATCGAGAGGTTCCTGGTTCGAATCTCGGATGGTACACTTGGTCATTTCTGAGGCGCTATTCAATGTTTCCCATCGAACTAGATATAAACTACATTGTAGTTTGTAAACCAGGGGGAGTCTTGCATGGATCGGCACTATATACCGAAAAAGGTTTAGAACCAAAGAGTATGTTCGGAAAGAGCTAGTTTAGACCCGTTGAACCCCTTCAGGTTACGTAGGTCTCCACATTTTAAAATAAATATACCAGATTTATATAGCGCCTTTTTCATGCGAACGCACGTTCAAAGGCACTTTACATTATTGTGTTGCAGCCACAAGGGCGCAGATGCATCCTCTACTCGTGCAGATACAGTGTGATCTTACCGTAGGGACAGACTGAGAGAAAGCCCCTGAAGGGAGAGAGAGACATTAGATACAGGCATGTCCGACGCTGCAGAAGTGCGCCTAGCTCTTGTTTTTAATGTGCCCGGTGTATAGCACCGATACACAGTTTCCTGGCACTTCCAGATACTCTGCAGACCACACGGCCAGATATAGCGGGAAATATTTCAGAAATGGCAAGTTCCGATGCCAGGGATTGAACCCACGACCTCTGGATTGACAGCCCAGTGCATTACCACTGAGCTAAATCCGCTTTAATACACAATATAGAATGTTCAGTCAATCTTAGACAACGCTGATATTTGTAGTGGGCGCCCACGGAAACTGGGCAATAATGCCATACCACGACTGAAGTCAATACAATAGTAATTCGTTCGCCATGTCATCATTCCACTAGGCTAGGCACATGTTGTAGATTTGTTACTTTCGCTCGGGAATTGAATTTTGTTGGAGTTGAAAGACTGTTGCCTAGCAACAGACAGTCCAGCTGTAGGAACGATGTCATGATGTTCTTGTAGTAGGTAGCCGGTACAGTTACCAGTGAACATGTGTAGCACCAATACAGCAAGTTCCACCGTGAAATAAAAATAAAAACAGTAATGCCCTTGCTACATGCTCACCACTTGACTTTTGGGAATTAAGCTTCTCTAACTCAAATCCATGTAGCAATAGATCCCATCATGAAAGACGTATCGAGTGTAATATGTATAATTCGGAACATCTTGTTTCACAACCAACCCAAAATTAATAAGTATGAAGTAATGACAAGACGAACAATGTAATTGTATTGCATTTTTTCAGGTGTGTTTCAAAAAGTATAATTTAAGACGAACAATATGTAATACTATAGTATTCCGTATTTCCATGCGTGTTTCAATGATTTTATTTTTGGAAATAACTTTTTAATCATTGTAGGTTCACGTTTCGAACCCATTTAGTTTCGTCAAGTATAATTTAATTACGCTCTCAATATAATATTATTAAGATTGGCTTCATGTGTAACTTGTTACATTAAGGAGTAAAATTGAGTAATTTTGTGTCTATCGACTGTTACCCGGAACAAATAGATCAAAGATGACACTGGTGTGACTAACATCTGTCGAGCCAATTACTATGTTTGTCTTTCTATTAATTGAGTAAACAGACCTTTCAATACTTCCTCAATTAAAATATAACACTTACTTCCAAACATATACACGCGTGACAATAATTTAGCACGTCAGTTTTTGCACCCTTGAACCAATCAGAAGTTGTTTGACACTGTTTACTATTGTAATTGGCCAATGAAATCGCGCGTTTCATTGAAATGATCAAATTTTACTAATTTTGACACGGTAATTTGTAAGAAAGGAACAAAAATCTGTAATTGCTGACACCTGTTCTACCCAAGCTGCTATATAAGTATGTTTGTATCCCATTGAGGATCATAACAAGCTATCTAGTCTAACAACATTTACTACTCTACTGTGTGGAATATTGTGTTTTATTTAACATGGCTTATTGTGAAATTACTCAACCTCTGCTACAAGCCGATGATGACAGTTACGATGAATCAGCTTTTCAGAATGATGCTCACATTGAAGGTATGTGTATGATTTCATACATGACGTCATATTGTTATGTCAACTTATTTTGTCAGACATGGCGATGCGTGATAAGGACGTACTGTGTCATAGTTACAGCGGCAATAATGTGCTGGATCGAAAGCGTGTGCTAACTATAATACTGCACTGGGTGTGGCTGGTTTACCACGTCTTCAGTTAAACTACAATGCAAATTACGTACAGAACTAACATTCGGATATCGTTTATATCTCGGTTTTGTATCCATAACTTGGATTTGATCTTTGTGAAGAATCAGAATGCATCTATAGAAGAGGAGAAATGCTTTTAAACGCTACATTAGTTTTGCAACTGGTCATGTTGAAAAATATAATTAATTGATCTATAGGTCTATTATCCATGGTTTGACCATACACTTCACTGAGATATAATAAATAAAGATAATGTGGGTTTCATCCAATTAAACGCCATTGCAGCGTGTTATCAATATATTATTTGTACTCACTGAATGTTTCTTTTTCTCAGATTCCTCATCCGGGTACGACTCTACAGATGTCTCAGATTCCGAATCTGATTGGCCATTGAAGTCACGTGCCAACGTCATTCCAACCAACCACGTACGAGAAGAGGAAGTGAGTGCCCGTATGAAGAGTACTAACGCTCTATGTGAGAGTTTGAAGCTGATACTTGATATGCCCGAAATGTGTGACGTCACATTCCTAGTCGGGTCACGTGAGGTACCTGTGCACGGGGTTCGTGCCATATTGGGAACAAGAAGCAGGTAACTACACACTGATAGAAAGTAGCAAAATATCAATCTGCCGAATCTAATGTAAAATTGATTCACTAAAACTGTCAATAAGTACAGAGTCAACTGTCATTGTCAAGATATTTTATACATTACGCCATGCATGTCTACAGCCTGCAACATAATTATGCCTACAGTAACTGATATTCTAATTGCATTATTGAATGCTGCAAAAAAAATCCAGTAAAATAACATTTTTAGAGTCCTACTATATATGATAGATCTGCATGTGTTTTATTGTTAACAGCCTAAACAAGATATTTTAAACATCCTACGTCATAAGCCAGGTGCATTCATTTTGTCAAAAAAATACTACTAAACATGTTGGTATATAGTGGTAGTTGTGTATCATGGTGACTGGAAAACATTATTCCGCTCAATCTAAAAACATTATTTGTATTTTCAGGGTATTTTACCAACTAATCATCAAACATTTAAATGAACGAGAGGAGATGTTAAAGTCCAGTAAACCGTACACACGTCCGTACGGACACAGACTGACTATCCCGGTGAAGAAATACGGTGTAGACGTGTTCCGTATGTTGATACAGTTTGTACATTGTGGATCTGTCACAATAACTGATAAGACTGTCGCTGGTAAGTTATCATCTCATTCTGTCAGCTCAATCTTCGGTCACACAGAGGATCGAACTTGACTTTGACTTAATTTCTCTTCTCCTCGTGGAGAATAGAGCCGTTGACAAGCCTCCATTTGCTGTCGTCGCTTCTATGTGGCTTTGGATTGTCTGAGCGAACAGTATTTTCTTTCTCTGACTGATGTTGTGGTACTATTGTAAAGTGATTATATAGGTTCAAATGCCACTGTGTGCAAACATATTTTATATAAGGCCGAGGTGAAATTAAGTCACCTGTACAAAAGCATATTCATTAGTCTACATTTAGTATTTATTACAAATGTATAGTATAGCACAGAGAATTTGAAATGATCCTGACCTTTATGCATGGATATATTACTAGGTTCTTGTGTTGAATATATAAATTCCGCGAGCAAATCGTGCAATATCGGTCCTTTAGATTTGTGTTGGTATTACACCTCGAGCGTCTTCGTGATGATCCCCGCTTATGAAAACATACAACCGGGATTATAAATATAGACAATATATCAGCTGTTAAATTATGCAAATAGAAGTTCGAGAGTAGTGTCAAATTCTCTGGACTATAATAATATTAAGAAGCAACAATATACCAAACACATCAATGTAGGTCTATAAAGACCATGCCCCAATTCCACGAAAAAACTGAAGTTATTGCTCAGCTGAGACTGCTATTTTAAAAGCATATGTTGTCAGTTAAATGACTTTCATTTATACTAGTATATATTGTTTCATCACAGTTAGATGCCAATTTAATAGAGCAATACAAAACAAGTCTGATTTTTACTGAAAATAGTGCTTAAAAGTTATAAACATCTAAAGTAAAAACTTAAGTCTGTTATAACAAGCTCAAGTATGAAAATTTTTGTAGTTCCTAACTGTTTCCATGAGCATTTCATACACCAATCACCTACTAAATCATTATTTAGCAATAAATACACATTTTCTGGTAGCAATCTACATCACAAGGCTATAATTGTAGTCATATAATAAATTCAAAATAGCTGTCTCAGCTGAGCAATAACTTTTAAGTTTTTTCGTGGAATCGGGGCCATGTATCCATTGGAACAGCAAGAAGTGATATTTGTAGAAATTAGTTTTATTGAAATGGTGCAATGGGGGATAATAATTGGTATTCTTTACCGACAGGTTCTGTAATATTGGTCTATGTTCTGTGAGAGTTGTGCTGTTATAATACATTGGTTTTCATCTTATATCGTTTATTGTATTTTATAGGTTTACTCTGTGGAGCTGACCAGTTCCAACTTCGGGACCTTGAACAAGCTTGTTGGAAGTATATTGACCGTCGTGTTGAGCTTGGATGCGGGGCAATGATTCTAACATCTGCCAGAGCTTACAGCCGTCATCATAGGAAGGCGACAGAGATTTGTAATGATGTAAGTGTTCTTAAACAGTCAGTTAATTTATACAAATGTACAGCTGCGTGCCCTTGCCTGCACATAAAAACTGTATAAAAAACAGCTGCACAGTCCCTGCTAAATGTGTCTCTTGAAAGTACCATAATTATTTATATACAAACATGCACCATGTGTAAAATAGTATATTTTGTATTTAGTATGTTCCGCATTTTAATTTCATTAGCTATCTCTATATTTCAGGTATACACAATGATGGACAACTACCACACATCGTCTAGACCATCACCAAATGAATCTACTGTTTGAAAGTCACATGAGACATCGTCTAGATCATTACCCAATGAATCTGCTGTTTGAACGTCACGTGATGAGACATCGTCTAGATCATTACCCAATGAATCTACAGATTGAATGTCACGTGATGAGGCATCGTCTAGATCATCATCCAATGAATCTGCTGTTTCAACGTCACGTGTTGAGACGTCTAGATCATTACCCAATGAATCTTCTGTTTGAACGCCACGTGATGAGACATCGTCTAGATCATTACCCAATGATTCTACTGTTTGAACGTCACATTATGAAGCATCGTCTAGATCATTACCCAATGAATCTACTGTTTGAACGTCACATGATGAGACATCATCTAGATCATCACCCAATGAATCTTCTGTTTGAACGTCACGTGATGAGACGTCTAGATCATTACCCAATGAATCTACTGTTTGGACGTCATGTGATGAGATGTCTAGATCATTACCCAATGAAGCTACTTTTTGAACGTCACGTGATGAGACGTCTAGATCATTACCCAATGAAGGTGACAGGTGATATATTGGGGGTGATTCTGGTCCCTGTAAATAACATTATATTTAGTGTAGGGCTTATTTATAGGCGAACAATACCCAAACATTGAACTAATAAACTACAGCTTTGAACATGACAATTACTTGTGTAAGGACCGAGAATCGACATCATCAATATGTGTATGTATGTCATAAGGTACAATCTACTAGTGTGCTTGTACGATGTCATATGCATTAAATACAAATACATATGTGTCATTTATAAATATAGCGCAAAATTTATTTAAACATTTCTATTGCGCTTAACAATTATTTGACGCACTATGATTCTAGAGCTTGGATTGAGTCATATAGAACACTGAATTTACTATGAGCAAGAGCTTTCTCATTGCTCATGAAACCGACTATACAAATGTGTTTTCAATTTTGTTCTGAACATGGCTTCGAGGTGAATATCTTTCAGGTAGCTGGGTAGATCGTGCCACCATTTTGGGCCAGTAATGGCCGTAGATATATCCCCTAATTTTATTCGCCGTCTAGGAATGTGAAAGTTAGTGTAACTTTGTTATCGCAACCTGTACTCTTGTTTACTAAATGTACAAACATTCCCCTCAAATACAGGGGAGATGTACTTTTGATGACACGGAACATCATTACCAGAATTTTAACTGATGTTTTGTAACATTATGGTTGTATTTTCAGTCTAGACTTTACTCGGCTGCTACTCACGGTATTGATGACCTACTTATGTCCGCTAATCAGTCTGGAGGTACGATAGACGAGCGAAAGAAGATCTTCTCAACTCAGGATCACAATAACAAACATTACGTCCGCAGTCCCATGTGTTGGGCCTATCCTCTCGATTTGACAGCTATATCACCGTGGAACAGTCAAGGTCATACTAGGAAGGCTGGGGTACTTATCACTCCGCGACATGCTATATGGGCTAGACACTACAGTATGAAGATCAACACAACTCTTCGCTTTGTTGATAAAAACAACAATGTTATAGATAGGACAATTACGAAAACGCATGCTGTTCCTACCGAGGGACAAAAATTTTTAACAGGTCATGATATTGTAGTCGGCGAGTTAGACCAAGATGTCCCAGCTGAAATAACCTTTGTCAAGGTGCTGCCGAGGAACTTGACGACCATCAGAACGCATGGCACAAAGTTACCCGTGTTTGATACAGACTTCGAGGAGAAAGCTCTTGTTGCCAATCTAAACTACGAAAATGGTAATATGGTTTGGCTGAGTACACCAAGTCACAGTTCTATAAGATATCCATACTTCGAGACCAAGATTACCGGTGATAGCGGAAACCCTGTATTTCTGGTAATTGATGGAGAACTTGTCCTGATGTTTGTGTTTACATATGGCGGCAGTGGTGGAGGCACAAGCGTCACCTACCAGTATGATAACATCAACCATATACTTCAACAATGGGCTTCAAATTATCGGCTTACTGAGGTCGATCTGTCAAAGTTCCTTGACGCCGGAAACAATATTCCGCAAATCATTGGATAAATAATATGTACGCAAAGCTACAGAATTATCAATAAAACGTCAACCAAACTGTTGTTCGATGGTTATTTATGTATACTATTTATCTAAGGTCGATTATGAAAAAAGTTTTTTTTTTCAATTTATATTAATCACTCTCGACGCCTCATCCTTGATGTTATTAGTCGCAATGAGAGTAGGAGACAAGAGAAGCAAGTTTCTCTTTTATGCTGAGCGTCTAGCAAGGGAATTACTGGTACAATTCTTATTGAACGCCATTGGTATGACACGGCCGGGGATCGAATCAGAGACCTACCGCACTCAAAGCGCACGCAAAAACACTAGACTATCGAGGTTATTTAGGTATGGTTATTTATGTCATGTTATGGTTATTTCATTATGGATATGTTTTATTTCTCTCGGTATATACATGTTTTAACATTTTAACCGACGAAACAAAATAAAATACTAGTAAAAAAATACTGTAGTGCACATACAAACCAATGCCACACAGAAACAGCAGGTGTTGTGTGTTTGTGCCAGAATGTACAACGTTATATTCACTACTAAGCTAGACTCTGCGATATTTCCACAAATCACTTTATTTTGTTTGACTTTTCCCATCATCGCGTTTTCATGACGTTTGACCAAATTCTCAATTAAATTAATTTATGTAGAAAGCGATTTTTCTTCGAAATGCGTACCGACAGATTAATTATGTTTAAATCTGTTTATTCTATTGTGATCGATATGATTTAATTAATGGTTGACCAAAACGTGTGACATCTCGAATTTAAAATTGTATGTGGACTAGTGGGTATGGTCGTTAACTATGCATCGAGAGGTTCCTGGTTCGAATCTTAACTACGGATCGAGAGGTTCCTGGTTCGAATCTCGGATGGTACACTTGGTCATTTCTGAGGCGCTATTCAATGTTTCCCATCGAACTAGATATAAACTACATTGTAGTTTGTAAACCAGGGGGAGTCTTGCATGGATCGGCACTATATACCGAAAAAGGTTTAGAACCAAAGAGTATGTTCGGAAAGAGCTAGTTTAGACCCGTTGAACCCCTTCAGGTTACGTAGGTCTCCACATTTTAAAATAAATATACCAGATTTATATAGCGCCTTTTTCATGCGAACGCACGTTCAAAGGCACTTTACATTATTGTGTTGCAGCCACAAGGGCGCAGATGCATCCTCTACTCGTGCAGATACAGTGTGATCTTACCGTAGGGACAGACTGAGAGAAAGCCCCTGAAGGGAGAGAGAGACATTAGATACAGGCATGTCCGACGCTGCAGAAGTGCGCCTAGCTCTTGTTTTTAATGTGCCCGGTGTATAGCACCGATACACAGTTTCCTGGCACTTCCAGATACTCTGCAGACCACACGGCCAGATATAGCGGGAAATATTTCAGAAATGGCAAGTTCCGATGCCAGGGATTGAACCCACGACCTCTGGATTGACAGCCCAGTGCATTACCACTGAGCTAAATCCGCTTTAATACACAATATAGAATGTTCAGTCAATCTTAGACAACGCTGATATTTGTAGTGGGCGCCCACGGAAACTGGGCAATAATGCCATACCACGACTGAAGTCAATACAATAGTAATTCGTTCGCCATGTCATCATTCCACTAGGCTAGGCACATGTTGTAGATTTGTTACTTTCGCTCGGGAATTGAATTTTGTTGGAGTTGAAAGACTGTTGCCTAGCAACAGACAGTCCAGCTGTAGGAACGATGTCATGATGTTCTTGTAGTAGGTAGCCGGTACAGTTACCAGTGAACATGTGTAGCACCAATACAGCAAGTTCCACCGTGAAATAAAAATAAAAACAGTAATGTCCTTGCTACATGCTCACCACAAGAGCGAAGATTTTACTTGACTTTTGGGAATTAGGCTTCTCTAACTCAAATCCATGTGGCAGTAGATCCCATCATGAAAGACGTATCGAGTGTAATATGTATAATTCGGAACATCTTGTTTCACAACCAACCCAAAATTAATAAGTATGAAATAATGACAGGACGAACAATGTAATTGTATTGCATATTTTCAGGTGTGTTTCAAAAAGTATAATTTAAGACGAACAATATGTAATACTATAGTATTCCGTATTTCCATGCGTGTTTCAATGATTTTATTTTTGGAAATCACTTTTTAATCATTGTAGGTTCACGTTTCAAACCCATTTAGTTTCATTAAGTATAATTTAATTACGCTCTCAATATAATATTATTAAGATTGGCTTCATGTGTAACTTGTTACATTAAGGAGTAAAATTGAGTAATTTTGTGTCTATCGACTGTTACCCGGAACAAATAGATCAAAGATGACACTGGTGTGACTAACATCTGTCGAGCCAATTACTATGTTTGTCTTTCTATTAATTGAGTAAACAGACCTTTCAATACTTCCTCAATTAAAATATAACACTTACTTCCAAACATATACACGCGTGACAATAATTTAGCACGTCAGTTTTTGCACCCTTGAACCAATCAGAAGTTGTTTGACACTGTTTACTATTGTAATTGGCCAATGAAATCGCGCGTTTCATTGAAATGGTCAAATTTTACTAATTTTGACACGGTAATTTGTAAGAAAAGAACAAAAATCTGTAATTGTTGACACCTGTTCTACCCAAGCTGCTATATAAGTATGTTTGTATCCCATTGAGAATCATAACAAGCTATCTAGTCTAACAACATTTACTACTCTACTGTGTGGAATATTGTGTTTTATTTAACATGGCTTATTGTGAAATTACTCAACCTCTGCTACAAGCCGACGATGACAGTTATGATGAATCAGCTTTTCAGAATGATGCTCACATTGAAGGTATGTGTATGATTCATGCATGACGTCATATTGTTATGTCAACTTATTTTGTCAGACATGGCGATGCGTGATATGGACGTACTGTGTCATAGTTACAGCGGCAATAATGTGCTGGAAAGCGTGTGCTAACTATAATACTGCACTGGGTGTGGCTGGTTTACCACGTCTTCAGTTAAACTACAATGCAAATTACGTACAGAACTAACATTCGGATATCGATTATATCTCGGTTTTGTATCCATAACTTTGATTTGATCTTTGTGAAGAATCAGAATGCATCTATAGAAGAGGACGAATGCTTTTAAACGCTACATTAGTTGTTGAAAAATATCATTAATTGTATCTATAGGTCTATTATCCATGGTTTGACCATACACTTCACTGAGATATAATAAATAAAGATAATGTGGGTTTCATCCAATTAAACGCCATTGCAGCGTGTTAACAATATATTATTTGTACTCACTGAATGTTTCTTTTTCTCAGATTCCTCATCCGGGTACGACTCTACAGATGTCTCAGATTCCGAATCTGATTGGCCATTGAAGTCACGTGCCAACGTCATTCCAACCAACCACGTACGAGAAGAGGAAGTGAGTGCCCGTATGAAGAGTACTAACGCTCTATGTGAGAGTTTGAAGCTGATAATTGATATGCCCGAAATGTGTGACGTCACATTCCTAGTCGGGTCACGTGAGGTACCTGTGCACGGGGTTCGTGCCATATTGGGAACAAGAAGCAGGTAACTACACACTGATAGAAAGTAGCAAAATATCAATCTGCCGAATCTAATGTAAAATTGATTCACTAAAACTGTCAATAAGTACAGAGTCAACTGTCATTGTCAAGATATTTTATACATTACGCCATGCATGTCTACAGCCTGCAACATAATTATGCCTACAGTAATTGATATTCTAATTGCATTATTGAATGCTGCAAAAAAAATCCAGTAAAATAACATTTTTAGAGTCCTACTATATATGATAGATCTGCATGTGTTTTATTGTTAACAGCCTAAACAAGATATTTTAAACATCCTACGTCATAAGCCAGGTGCATTCATTTTGTCAAAAAAAATACTACTAAACATGTTGGTATATAGTGGTAGTTGTGTATCATGGTGACTGGAAAACATTATTCCGCTCAATCTAAAAACATTATTTGTATTTTCAGGGTATTTTACCAACTAATCATCAAACATTTAAATGAACGAGAGGAGATGTTAAAGTCCAGTAAACCGTACACACGTCCGTACGGACACAGACTGACTATCCCGGTGAAGAAATACGGTGTAGACGTGTTCCGTATGTTGATACAGTTTGTACATTGTGGATCTGTCACAATAACTGATAAGACTGTCGCTGGTAAGTTATCATCTCATTCTGTCAGCTCAATCTTCTGTCACACAGAGGATCGAACTTGACTTTGACTTAATTTCTCTTCTCCTCGTGGAGAATAGGGCCGATGACAAGCCTCCATTTGCTGTCGTCGCTTCTATGTGGCTTTGGATTGTCTGAGCGAACAGTATTTTCTTTCTCTGACTGATGTTGTGGTACTATTGTAAAGTGATTATATAGGTTCAAATGCCACTGTGTGCAAACATATTTTATATAAGGCCGAGGTGAAATTAAGTCACCTGTACAAAAGCATATTCATTAGTCTACATTTAGTATTTATTACAAATGTATAGTATAGCACAGATAATTTGAAATGATCCTGACCTTTATGCATGGATATATTACTAGGTTCTTGTGTTGAATATATAAATTTCCGCGAGCAAATCGTGCAATATCGGTCCTTTAGATTTGTGTTGGTATTACACTTCGAGCGTCTTCGTGATAGTCCCCGCTTATGAAAACATACAACCGGGATTATAAATATAGACAATATATCAGCTGTTAAATTATGCAATAGAAGTTCGAGAGTAGTGTCAAATTCTCTGGACTATAATAGTATTCAGAAGCAACAATATATCAAACACATCAATGTAGGTCTATAAAGACCACGCCCCAATTCCACGAAAAAACTGAAGTTATTGCTCAGCTGAGACTGCTATTTTAAAAGCATATGTTGTCAGTTAAATGACTTTCATGTATACTAGTATATATTGTTTCACCACAGTTAGATGCCAATTTAATAGAGCAATACAAAACAAGTCTGATTTTTACTGAAAATAGTGCTTAAAAGTATTAACAACTGAAGTAAAAACTTAAGTCTGTTATAAAAAGCTAAAGTATGAAGATTTTTGTAGTTCCTAACTGTTGCATTTCCATGAGCATTTCATACACCAATCACCTACTAAATCATTATTAAGCAATACATACACATTTCATTTTCTGCTAGCAATCTACATCACAAGACTATAATTGTAGTCATATAATAAATTCAAAATAGCAGTCTCAGCTGAGCAATAACTTTTAAGTTTTTTCGTGGAATCGGGGCCATCTATCCATTGGAACAGCAAGAAGTGATATTTGTAGAAATTAGTTTTATTGAAATGGTGCAATGGGAGATAATAATTGGTGGTCTTTACCGACAGGTTCTGTAATAATGGTCTATGTTCTGTGCGAGTTGTGCTGTTATTATACATTGGTTTTCATCTTATATCGTTTATTGTATTTTATAGGTTTACTCTGTGGAGCTGATCAGTTCCAACTTCGGGACCTTGAACAAGCTTGTTGGAAGTATATTGACCGTCGTGTTGAGCTTGGATGCGGGGCAATGATTCTAACATCTGCCAGAGCTTACAGCCGTCATCATAGGAAGGCGACAGAGATTTGTAATGATGTAAGTGTTCTAAAACTGTCAGATAATTTATACAAATGTACAGCTGCGTGCCCCTACCTGCACATAAAAACTGTATAAAAAAAACAGCTGCGCAGTCTCTGCTAAATGTGTCTCTTGAAAGTACCATGATTATTTTATATACAAACATGCATCATGTGTAAAATAGTATATATTGTTTTTAGTATGTTCCGCATTTTTATTTCATTATCTATCTCCACATTTCAGGTATACACAATGATGGACAACTACCACACATCGTCTAGATCATCACCAAATGAATCTACTGTTTGGACGTCACATGAGACATCGTCTAGATCATTACCCAATGAATCTGCTGTTTGAACGTCACGTGATGAGACATCGTCTAGATCATTACCCAATGAATCTACTGATTGAATGTCACATGATGAGGCATCGTCTAGATCATCATCCAATGAATCTGCTGTTTCAACGTCACGTGTTGAGACGTCTAGATCATTACCCAATGAATCTTCTGTTTATACGTCAAGTGACGAGATATCGTCTAGATCATCACCCAATGAATCTACTGTTTGAACGTCACGTGATGAGACGTCTAGATCATTACCCAATGAATCTACTGTTTTCACGTCAAGTGACGAGATATCGTCTAGATCATCACCCAATGAATCTACTGTTTGAACGTCACACTCACGTGATGAGACGTCTAGATCATTACCCAATGAATCTTCTGTTTGAACGTCACATGATGAGACGTCAGATCATCATCCAATGAATCTACTGTTTGAACATCACGTGATGAGACGTCTAGATCATTACCCAATGAATCTTCTGTTTGAACGTCACATGATGAGACGTCAGATCATCATCCAATGAATCTACTGTTTGAACGTCACGTGATGAGACGTCTAGATCATCACCCAATGAATCTGCTGTTTGAACGTCACATGATGAGACGTCTAGATCATCATCCAATGAATCTACTGTTTGAACGTCACGTGATGAGACGTCTAGATCATCACCAAATGAATCTACTGTTTGAACGTCACATAGTGAGACGTTTAGATCATTACCCAATGAATCTACTGTTTGAACGTCACGTGATGAGACGTCAGATCATCATCCAATGAATCTACTGTTTGAACGTCACGTGATGAGACGTCTAGATCATTACCCAATGAATCTTCTGTTTGAACGTCACATGAAGAGACGTCAGATCATCATCCAATGAATCTACTGTTTGAACGTCACGTGATGAGACGTCTAGATCATCACCCAATGAATCTGCTGTTTGAACGTCACATGATGAGACGTCTAGATCATCATCCAATGAATCTACTGTTTGAACGTCACGTGATGAGACGTCTAGATCATCACCAAATGAATCTACTGTTTGAACGTCACATAGTGAGACGTCTAGATCATTACCCAATGAATCTACTGTTTGAACGTCACGTGATGAGACATCATCTAGGTACCAGCAGTATTGATCCACTCCAGGCTATCTCTGAAGGATTTGTTTATTTATAAGAACTATTATTGGCATTATTTATATTTTCACAAGGTTTTTGTCTTTGTTAAGGTTTAGTTAGTGTCTGCATGACGATCAAGTGTTGTACAGTTTATTTTGAGTATAAATAAACAAATAATAAAAGTGACATAATTTGTTTCCATTATTCAAAACGAGATTGATGGCTCCTGACTATATAATTATGAGGTATTACATTATAACAAGAGATGTTTGTAAAACATGTATGCCCCCATGGCAGCTAAAAATGGTGAAGGTCATAGTGACCTTGACTTTTGACCACAAAATCAAGAGGTCATCTACTGTTGATGACCGACCTCCATGTAAAGTTTGAAGATCATAGGAAAAGCTTTCTTGAGTTCCTGAACGGAACACATTTGAATAGTCAGAAATGGTAAAGGTCAGTGACCTTGACCTTTGACCTCAAAATCAATAGAGGTCATCTACTGTTGATGGCCAACCTCCATGTAAAGTTTGAAGATCATAGGAAAAGCTTTCTTGAGTTCCTGAACGGAACACATTTGAATAGTAAGAAATGGTAAAGGTCAGTGACCTTGACCTTTGACCTCAAAATCAATAGAGGTCATCTACTGTTGATGGCCAACCTCCATGTAAAGTTTGAAGATCCTAGGGCAAAGCGTTGAGTTATTGGTACGAACGACCGACCGACCAACAGGCAGGTGCAAAGCAAATAATTATACACCCTCATCAAAGATGGGGGCATAATAATATTATGGGACAAGGTAGTCATATGCCCACATGATGCTGCCGAGTGCATACATATGTAGTTTTATTAGCCTGTCAATGTCAGCATCACTGTATCTGCACATAATAGATAAGTCGGTGGGAATTACTGAGATATAATGAATATCATTAATGTACCTGTGTTTTATAGTAGAATAAGTCACAGTCACAAGTTTAGATGCATCATAATTAAATCACTGGTGCAAAGCACGAGTGATTTTAATGTAAGTACCCGAACGGGTGACATACTCTTTTATAGATATACATATTCATTATCTCGATTCTAACAAAGCCAATTTTCCACATTTATTTTGACAACACATCAAGACATAGTCAACGCTGCACTATTTTTTCTCCCACAGAACGCTATCAAACTATTTGCCGTATTTGTGTTTTAACAGTAATTTATGCACACCTTGGTTTCTTCTATAGGGGAAACTGCAGGCTTGTTAGAATAATTTATAGTATGCAGTTACCATGTAATGATGATAAATTTGATAAGTAAAGAAACTTACTTTACATGTATACATACTTGTTTGTACAATAAACTAGTAGCGATGTCAACAATTCAAAACGTTGTCAGGAAAAACTCTCGTTTTTTTAGGTTCTTGAAATTGATCTGTGTGTGAATATCCAACGAATGATGTTAGAAATGCTGTTTAACTTAAATACGTGTACACCTGTGGACATCAGGTTACATGACTATGAATTCCAACACAACCACAAGTTTTACCTATATACCCACACCAGAAACGAAGATGTGCATGAATTACCAATCAAGCACAGCTAGGGCAAATCATGCAATAGCGTTCCGGGGCAGAAAGTAGTGCAACGGCTAGCATGCCTTGCATTGTTGTTAAATGCAGAATATTTGCTATGTTATGTGACAGCCTCAGGTCACGTCCGTAATCCGTACGTATCCGAAATTATGCAAGTTTCACCTGTCAGTTGTGATTTGCATCACATAGCGATTATATCGCCGTAATTATCATTAAACATGTATAGCAGTGATTTATGTATATATAATTCATGGAATTTCAGTTAATATCATCATCTAACCTGATAAGATAGCTCGGCAAAGCTTTTCGTCTGTTTTACTGATATCGAGTTATCCGCCCATGGAAGAACCTGCTGTAACTATGGCGTAGTAATATGGTTGACATTGAAGTTGTTATTGAAATATTAAAGATGTGTATATCATGTTGAGTTTATCTTTGCATGTATGTTTAGCAGTATTATTGATAATAACTAGGTTGCTACTTCTGAATCTTACATTGAGTTTATTCTGTGCGGCGAGGCAGCACGCACTATTTTGTAATCCGGTCCGCGCAATGCTGGGGCATTGCTGGCGCCAACATTTGAATGTATTATATTGCATATAGTCAACCTTACTATTAGTTGTTTGATCTATAAAGCGTATTTTATAGTATCTTTGTGTTAAGTTACTTGTATTGTTTAACTGTGTTGTCATTTAGCGCTATTCTACCAAATGCTACGCTTAGCCCTATCACTATCTTTAGCTGGCACTTTATTTCCTGCAATCTGATTGGCCGCCAGCAGGCCAGCATAAGCGCCAGCATTGCGCAGGCTATATAAGGCGCACTGTCGCAAGCATTGTCAGCCCAGCTCAGATCTTTGCATCTAGCACTTGAAACTTTTTGTTTACTTATCCAAGTTTACATACGATTTACAATGGCTTACCATTACAAGCCTTCTTCAGGTATATAACTTGAGTATAACATAATCATTAGAATAGATCTTTTGAGATCTTTTAATTCTTTATTTAGGTCTACTGAACAGTGCTTGCTGCGGCTCACCTTCCCCCATCCCTTCCTTTTGTTTATCATTGTTGTCGTTTAAGACTATTTCCGTCATCGTATTTTAATGCATAGATCTTATTCTATCTTTGGTGTTTGTTAAGAATCTATTCTGCTATTGTTACATGTATGTGGAACCATTAGATACAGGCAAAGAACAATCCTGTCAATTAAATATATATTCACTTTACAACGTTGTTTTTCCGTATTTTCTTAGTTTATAGACCTAGTGAGAAGTGGCTCACAATTTTTGGTGTCAGAAGTGCGGATAGCGTAATTTACATTCTATACCTATCCGGTGATCGAACCGTTTCAAATAGGTCTATCAGTCTAAGTTAATTCGGATTTTTTTTCGTGTCTTGTAAGATTGTTTTCTTTAAAATAAAATGGCGACTCCTGACCCTGAGGTTACTTTTCGCGACCTGCCTAGATCCAACTCCGTAGAAAATAGCGACGTTGATAGTATTCTGTCAGAGAACAGTTGTTCATCGAATCCGTTTCATCCAGAAAATTCAACTAATCAGAATGACAACCCAGCACCAGCCAACAATAGATCTATCTTCTCGTCGAATCAGCCCCATCCAGAGATTGTGTCAACAAATCAGCATGAAAGCAGTTCTGCATCAATTAGAAATAGCCGACCAACCCCAGAGAACCTCTTAACAAATTCAGCCCCATTAAGACAGAACGATCAGCTTATTGATCTTGGTTTCTCGAATAGAACTAACAACAATCCTGAATGTCATCCTAGGCCTACCCCATGCTATATCCCGAATGCCCCTCAAAACCCTGGCTACGGTGATTATTTGCACACACCTAACGTTAGCGTTATGCCACCGTTCAATAGATCAATGATGAAACCCGACACATTCGATGGTTCAGGTAATTTTGAACAGTACGCCTCTCACTTTGAGGACTGTGCCGAGTTATCCATGTGGGACAACCGTGTCAAGAACCTTATGTTAGCGGCCTGTCTAAGGGGTCCCGCCCGTAACTTCTACATGAGCCTGACAACCGTTGAACGACGCGACTATAATATGTTATTGTCTCGCCTCGCTGATCGCTTCGGGAGCGACCGGAAACACCAAACCCTATGGTTAGGGAAGTTAGAAAATCGACGACGCGCGAAGGGAGAAAGTATCGCTTCGTTGGCGGATGATTTAAGGCAACTGGCACAGAAAGCCTATTCAGATCTTGACCATTTTTCGCAAGAACGCTTGGCGTTGAATCAACTCTACAAGCTTATATCGACCGAAATGAAGTGTCGATGCATGGACAACAATTGTTCATCTATAAACGACGCGGTTTGCGTGATTGATCGATACGAAGCAATCATAGGTTCATCTACCCCCGTGTCTACCATCAGAGCGTGCGATTCCGGCGAAAGCGCACCGAGTATAGAAGCAACGCTTGAAAAGATCGAGAATCGTTTAAGTAAAATAGAATCTGCTCAGTCGACTCCCCGTGGACCAAAAGCGTGCTTTTCTTGTAAATCGTTAGAACACTTATGGGCATCCTGTCCGAGAAACAAGAATCCCAGACCCCCGCGCACCAACAACGATCACTATGGATACAACGTTAACCAGCGAACCGACCAATACCAGTCACGCTCCGCACCAGTACAGGGAAACTAACGCCGGCTGGCTCACAGGGCACCGAGTCAGCGAAATTGTTAATTAGAGAGCCCGGCAATTATTTTAAGGTAGAGGAAGTGCATTCTGCACGTGCAGGGTGTAATTTTAATGAGAATGATAATGGTTTTTATGTAACTTGTAATATTGGAGAAATGTCTGTTAATTTTTTGATTGATTGCGGAGCTACGTCATCACTTATCTCAGACAACGTCATCAGCAAATTAGGTAGCAAAGGTTCGTCACGGCTTCAACCGACAGATAGCGTACTCAAGACAGTGAACGGGGATTTCATGTCAGTAGCTGGAAGAGTAGATCTTGCGTTAGAAATCGGCCGTAGCAAATTTGATATTCCATTCGTCGTCTGTGGTATTGAAGCCGACGGTATTTTGGGTCAAGATTTTCTCAAGCAACATGTCGACAGTATTAATTACAAACGTTCCTGTTTAGTACTTGGGCAGAATATAGTTCCGCTTTGGACCGGTGGTCAAGCCAATCAAGTGTGTAGGATTGAAATATCCGACACTGTTAAAATACCGTCACGCTGTCGACGAAGCGTTACCGTAAATATTCCGCAGAAAGAGCATTTATCTGAGTTTGGATACGTCGAACCATGCATTGAATTAATGGCAAAGAGTTGCATTTGCGTGATTGGCGGCGTCGTGAATACTACTAAGGACACGATCGCACTGCATATCCTAAACTACGGCGATGAAGAAACCACGGTGTACAAGAACACCAACCTAGGTACCTGTGAATCGTATTTCGAGCGCGATAGTGCCAGAGAGCGAGTTGCAGCCGTGCAAGAATTGTCCGATGTAGCCGTTTCTGAAAATCGCGAGTCTGCAGACGACACCATTCTTCCCGATCATCTGATAGGCCTATTCGACCGTAGTTCAGCCAATTTGTCGGAAACAGAAAAACGCGGTCTGCGCAAATTACTTATTAAATATGCGGGAGTATTTTCTAAGAATTCTGAGGATATTGGCAAAACGAACGTTGTAGAACATGCTATAAATACCGGTACTGCGGCTCCCATCCGACAACCACCGAGGCGACTTCCACTAGGGAAACGAGAGATAGAAAGAACCGAGGTCCAGAAAATGCTCGAGCGTGGGGTTATCGAACCCTCTAGCAGTGCATGGTCGTCACCGGTTGTCTTGGTTACTAAGCGCGACGGAACACCCAGATTTTGCCTGGACTACCGGAAGTTGAACGATGTCACAATTAAAGATGCTTATCCGCTTCCGAGAGTTGATGACTGCATCGACGCACTTGCAGGCGCGAAATATTTTAGTAGTTTAGACCTGAACAGCGGGTTCTGGCAAGTAGCCATGAAACCGGAAGATAAGGAAAAGACCGCCTTTTCAACTACCTTAGGCTTGTACCAATTTAACGTAATGAGTTTCGGCTTAGCTAACGCCCCATCTACGTTCGAGCGCCTGATGGAAAATGTTCTTAGAGGTCTGCAATGGATAGAGTGTCTCCTGTACATGGACGATATTATCGTGCCTTGCACAACGGTTGAAGAAGGGTTGGTCCGCTTGGAACACGTGTTTCAACGGTTACAAAACGCGTGCTTGAAATGTAAGCCCTCTAAATGCGTGTTCTTCCAAAAACAAGTTAAATTTCTGGGACATTTAGTTTCTGAAGAAGGCGTGGCCACTGACCCAGAGAAAATTTCAGCCGTCAAATCTTGGCCCATCCCTCGCAACGCTAAGGAAGTTAAATCTTTCCTAGGCCTTTGTTCCTACTATCGGCGGTTTGTGAAAAGTTTCGCCAAGATCGCCCGTCCGTTACACAAGGTCGCCGAGAAAGGGAATGTTTTTGACTGGACCGATGATTGTTCAGAAGCTTTCAATCAACTTAAAGAGTGTTTAGTTTCTGCCCCTATATTAGGTTATCCTCTAGAGAACTGCCAATTTATTCTTGATACGGATGCGTCGGACCAGGCCACCGGTGCTGTTCTTAGCCAAATACAGGACGACAGAGAAGTGGTGATCGCTTACTTCAGCAAGACCATGAACATTCATGAGCAACAGTACTGTGTAACACGGAAAGAGCTCCTCGCTGTCGTTCAAGCTCTTAAAGCCTTTAACCACTACTTGTACGGACAGCATATACTTCTACGCACCGATAATGCGGATGTCTCGTGGA
Organism: Spisula solida; assembly: GCA_947247005.1. Classification (NCBI taxonomy): domain Eukaryota; kingdom Metazoa; phylum Mollusca; class Bivalvia; order Venerida; family Mactridae; genus Spisula; species Spisula solida. The sequence continues at coordinate 28,035,155 of OX365954.1, forward strand.
TGAGAAACCTAAAACAACCGTCGGGTCAAGTTGCAAGATGGCTTGAAGTGCTTGGGACCTACAACATGACAGTTACCCACCGAGCCGGACTTCAGCACAGAAATGCCGACGCTATGTCGCGCAAGCCGTGCACACAATGCTTGCGTCAGGAAAATGCGTCCTGTGATGACACAAACCACCATTGTCATGGAAGTTCAGAGTTAAATACCAATACAGGTCTGAATGGACGTAGCGAGTCAGCACGCGTCGTTACTAGGTCGCAAACGCAAGAAGTTCCACCAAAACCAACTATGGCAGTCTCACCTGAGTGGTCATTCAAAAACATAAGCCTAGAACAACAACAAGATCCGGCCTTGAATGTTATAATACAAGCCTTACCAAAGAGTTCGAGACCATCGTGGCAACAAGTGAGTGGTCTCACGTCAATAGCCAAAACCTTATGGCGAATGTGGGATCGACTCTTCCTTGAAAATAACGTACTTTACCGAACGTGGTTTAACGATGAGCACAATTCAGTCAAACAGATCGTTGTACCCCAGCAGAGACGGGATGACGTCCTTAACCATTTTCATGACATACCGTCTTCAGCACACTTGGGCGCTGACAAGACCTTAGACAAGGTCAGACAATCATTCTACTGGCCAGCCATGAAGAAGGACATTGAACGCTACTGCACTACCTGCGATGCATGTTCATCCCGAAAACGCCCAAAGCCCGTGAAAGCTCCCCTAGGTGAAGTCAAGGTGTATGAAGCCCTTGAACGTTGTGCCATCGACATCTATGGTCCCTTGCCGATAACTACGTCAAATAATAAGTACATTTTGGTGATATGCGACTGTTTCACCAGATGGACAGAAGCCATAGCCCTACCCAATCAAGAAGCAGAAACTGTCACCAAAGCGTTTGTAGACGAGTATGTGTCTAGATTCGGCGTCCCATTGCAAATCCATTCCGATCTCGGCAGTAATTTCACATCAAAGTTGTTTTCCGACATGTGTGACCTACTCCAGCTCCACCATACCAGGTCCACTCCACAACACCCACAAGCTAATGGAATTGTGGAGCGTTTCAACAGAACCTTAGGTGCCATGCTTACCATGTACTGTGAAGAAAACCAACGGAACTGGGACGAATTTTTACCCCAGGTCATGATGGCCTACCGGTCGTCAACACATGCAAGTACTGGTGAAACCCCAAACAGAATGGTATTTGGCAAAGATATCACCCTTCCCCTTCAAGCGATTATTGGTTCACCTCCCAGTACGAATACTCACTTGGAGACTAGTTCATTCCCAAATTACGTCAGTTCATTAAACCGAAGTCTAGAACATCTTCATGAGATCGCCTGTAAAACCCTCAAAACTAAAGCCTTGTACAGAAAAAGGCATTACGATCTATATGCCAAGAAACGCTCGTTTAGAGTAGGTAATGGTGTATGGTTACATGATTCTACTAAACGACCTGGAATCTGCAGCAAGCTCGCTCCCCAATGGCAAGGCCCTTACCTAGTTACCAAGAAAATTGACGATCTAGTCTATTTAATTAAGAAATCAGCCAAAGCACCAGCAAAGCCAGTTCATGTAGACCGTTTAAGGTTGTACGAGGGCTCTCATGCCCCAGTATGGTTCAACGGAGTATTACTGAAACTTCGTGATTAAAGTGACGAGTACAATACATCTTAGTGTATTGTTTAATGTAAATAATTTATTTTGCTTGTGTCTACGTTTTAATTGTTGTGGGCATAAATAGCCCTTGGTGTATGTATATTGCCATGTCCAGGTCTGGTGTCGTAACTAAAACAGTATAATAGTTCGATACTTTATTCTTTTATAAACACATGCAAAATTATAGTAAACAAGGGAAGTAACTCAATTTAAGCAAGAGTTAAAATCACTAGAGTTGTCTTTCTTCTCAAGTATCTTTTACATAGAATTTGCACTTGTCGGAGTGTATTTTGTCCGTCCAGTTATCCTGAAGTAGTATACGTCTACACCTTCATGGAAGAAGTTACGAAACTTTTGTCTGAGCATTGTGACCATATTGTAATGTGAGACTCATATCGGAGATTAGATTGTGGAACTTTCGTCGGCATAGAGTTGCAGTGATAAGCACTGTAGTTTATTTTCTTTTTCTGCATTTAGTAATGAAAGAGGATTGATCACCCACTTGCGATTTACTAGAAGGCAGGCGCCTGCTATTTTGTTTGTTTTCTTGAAGAAGAGTCGAGAACCCTGAGTCTGGAGAATTATGCCGAGATTGTTAGCCACTACTAGTATGTTGCAAGTCGTGAGTCTGCATTGCAATTGGTTGCCGACTGGAGTTATTGTATATCACTAAATTTAATATTGTTATTACAGCAAGAAAGAATGCTTCCCAACGGGATACTTATTATTGCCAGAAGTGCCCAGCGGTCTTTGGTAATCAGAGGGATCTGAGTACACACAGTATCAAAGCGAACCACGCAGCGGCCTCCGTCATCTGTCCGTGGTGTCCTGATCCCAGGTCCCGGGAGTTCCGTTACCAGCAGGACCTCTCAAGGCATGTTAGAGACAACCACCAGCGGGAGTTTCAGAACCTGCCTGTTAAAACCTTGTCCAAGGCAAACTGCTTTTACTTTGCCAAAGATGCAGCATCCTACATGGAGACGCATCAACGGGTATCCGAGTTCATGTCACCAGAGGCAGTATACGCCAGGAACGTCATGTTGTCCTGGGCCAAGGATAGGACACCAGGTCCCAAGGAGTGGACTGCAGGCTGGGACCTGGCCCGTCAATCACCAAGTCGTCCCTCAGGAACTTCTAGGAAAAGACAAGCAAGTGTATCCTTTCAAGTAATGTCCCTCAACCTGGGAGCAAGGGGAACAGATCTTCACATATCCGACAATCACAACAATATGTACAAAGTCAAGCTGACAGACGCCAGTGTCTCCTCTCCACCAGTTATGTCCACTTTGTGCAGGATCCTGGCAGAGCTGGATCCAGCTTACGCCCTCCCTCGCTGTAGCTGGAAGCCACACAAGGACCAGTCTTCTATGATTAAGACACTGGCGGCCACAGTAGGCATTGAGGCCAAATTTGTGAAGAAAGTATGGGTGATGGCGGGACGACTTTTCGAGCCTGATGAAGATTCAGACAGATCGCTCAAGAGCCCAACACCAGTATTTCTGGACGAACCATTTGAGACTACGACTCCGGCAACAACCACTGTCTCCACGAAACACATCATCACTCCAGCAACAACCACTGACTCCACGAAACACATCATCACTCCAGCAACAACCACTGACTCCACGAAACACATCATCACTCCAGCAACAACCACTGACTCCACGAAACACATCATCACTCCAGCAACAACCACCGTCTCCAAGAAACACATCATCACTCCAGCAACAACCACTGACTCCACGAAACACATCATCACTCCAGCAACAACCACTGTCTCCACGAAACACATCATCACTCCAGCAACAACCACTGACTCCACGAAACACATCATCACTCCAGCAACAACCACTGACTCCACGAAACACATCATCACTCCAGCAACAACCACTGACTCCACGAAACACATCATCACTCCAGCAACAACCACTGTCTCCACGAAACACATCATCACTCCAGCAACAACCACTGACTCCACGAAACACATCATCACTCCAGCAACAACCACTGAATCCACGAAACACATCATCACTCCAGCAACAACCACTGACTCCAAGAAACACATCATCACTCCAGCAACAACCACTGACTCCACGAAACTCATCATCACTCCAGCAACAACCACTGACTCCACGAAACACATCATCACTCCAGCAACAACCACTGACTCCACGAAACCCATCACTCAGTCTACAACCACCAGCTTCAACTCTATCACCACCATGACTCCTGTTATCTCTACGATTTCGACTGACGCTGTCATCACTCCACCAGCTTTTATTGCTACAAGATATTTGTTTACTTCTTCTCCTGTACCCAGCATCGGCACTTCAGAATATTCTTCAGCCTTCACCAGATCTGCAACACCCACACAGTCACCCCACTACAGCAACATGACGCCAAGATACTCGCCCAACAACCGACCAACTCCTGAGTATTGCCCCACTATGACCATGTTTAATGAGGAGCCACTCTATGTTCCAACTCCCATCAGACCAAAGTCAAGTTCATCAAGTTCATCAGAGTTGGCCACGGAACTCCTTCAAGTTGGTGCCATGCCTCTTCTCCCACCTGGTCGGAGAGAATGGGGAAGTGTTCCGGATGAATCCGTCACCTTGACCTCCACTTTGAAGTGGCCTCCTCATGAGTGGAAGAGTTTTTCCTCTGACCAAAGGGCGTTAGCTTTGGAATTTGCCGCCAATACACTACATCAGAGGAGCAGCTACACCCCCATAGATAGAGAAGAGCTGGTCTTCAACTACAATTTTCTTGTCCTTCCAGATTCTTGCTTCCGATTCCATTCCATCTATAGTAACATGTTGGTGTTTAATTATGAAGTAGTCCGATTGATAGCCTTGGGATCTTCACCTCTGAGTGAGGCCAAGCAGGGACAGATTGTGGCATCCTTCATAGTGGCATCTCCATCATCAATACCTCATGAGATCCAGCATGTGCCGATTCGGCTGAAATCTGAAAAACAAAAGAGACGGACATTTAAGAAATAGAATTTTATCAAGCATCATGGAAGACTAGAAACATCGTTTATCATCAGTACATGGACCACAACTTCAACAGAAGACCAGTCAATTTACTCTCGCCTACATTTCCATCAGAAAATTATTTGTATCTACCAGATATCAACGATCATCATATATGAAGATAGAAATTGAATCATCCTCGACACAACGCGAGAACATTTAATCAACTAAAAATTTTGACTTCGAACAAACTATGTTGACTCTTATATATAATAAAACAGTCAATATCCTACACACAACAGATGTATGACAAGTTCTTACTATTGAAGATTCCAAGACGATCCGCTTATTATGACATCCTTCCAGAATACCTCCAATTAGTTACCGTTCAAAATGGCTCGTATAATCCGTGATGTGACAGACCTGGATATGGACAATTTTATTTTATTTTTGTGAACACTCATTCAGATGAGATTGTGTGCTTTAAATAGTGAACTGTGAACCGTGAATTAGTGCAGACAATATTGATATTGTGATGACATTGTGCTTTTGTTGTGGTTTGAATTTGCCACATATTCCATGGATGTGTAAGTAACATTATTATGGGTGATATATTGTACTATGTTATCTTGCATGTAATGTGTTGTCTTAATTGAAATTTAATTGGATTTTAATTGGTAAGTTGTTGAGTAAATTGTCAATGATATGTATTGTTTTATTGTTAGGAATTGTTTTTGTATGTTTTTGGTGCTCTCCTTAGGTTCAAACTTCAGGAGAAGTTTCATAAATTAAGGTAGGGGATGTGTGACAGCCTCAGGTCACGTCCGTAATCCGTACGTATCCGAAATTATGCAAGTTTCACCTGTCAGTTGTGATTTGCATCACATAGCAATTATATCGCCGTAATTATCATTAAACATGTATAGCAGTGATTTATGTATATATAATTCATGGAATTTCAGTTAATATCATCATCTAACCTGATAAGATAGCTCGGCAAAGCTTTTCGTCTGTTTTACTGATATCGAGTTATCCGCCCATGGAAGAACCTGCTGTAACTATGGCGTAGTAATATGGTTGACATTGAAGTTGTTATTGAAATATTAAAGATGTGTATATCATGTTGAGTTTATCTTTGCATGTATGTTTAGCAGTATTATTGATAATAACTAGGTTGCTACTTCTGAATCTTACATTGAGTTTATTCTGTGCGGCGAGGCAGCACGCACTATTTTGTAATCCGGTCCGCGCAATGCTGGGGCATTGCTGGCGCCAACATTTGAATGTATTATATTGCATATAGTCAACCTTACTATTAGTTGTTTGATCTATAAAGCGTATTTTATAGTATCTTTGTGTTAAGTTACTTGTATTGTTTAACTGTGTTGTCATTTAGCGCTATTCTACCAAATGCTACGCTTAGCCCTATCACTATCTTTAGCTGGCACTTTATTTCCTGCAATCTGATTGGCCGCCAGCAGGCCAGCATAAGCGCCAGCATTGCGCAGGCTATATAAGGCGCACTGTCGCAAGCATTGTCAGCCCAGCTCAGATCTTTGCATCTAGCACTTGAAACTTTTTGTTTACTTATCCAAGTTTACATACGATTTACAATGGCTTACCATTACAAGCCTTCTTCAGGTATATAACTTGAGTATAACATAATCATTAGAATAGATCTTTTGAGATCTTTTAATTCTTTATTTAGGTCTACTGAACAGTGCTTGCTGCGGCTCACCTTCCCCCATCCCTTCCTTTTGTTTATCATTGTTGTCGTTTAAGACTATTTCCGTCATCGTATTTTAATGCATAGATCTTATTCTATCTTTGGTGTTTGTTAAGAATCTATTCTGCTATTGTTACATGTATGTGGAACCATTAGATACAGGCAAAGAACAATCCTGTCAATTAAATATATATTCACTTTACAACGTTGTTTTTCCGTATTTTCTTAGTTTATAGACCTAGTGAGAAGTGGCTCACAATTAGAATCGAAATAATGAACATGGAACTGTGTTTTATCTGTAACAAGGCAGGGTCACCTGTTCGGATGCGTACATTAAAGTTGAGTGTATTCAACAGGTCTTTCTATTATAACTTATTTGACCTAGTTTTGGCAACATAATGACCAAACTGGGCCCAAACTTTATAGTGGTGATCATTATGACGGAACTTCATCTGTGCACATTGATCTAGTAGAATCATCACAATGTGACAGGTGAGCTAAAAAGAACAAATATGTAACACATTTTTTAAATTTTAATGAACTGAAATCATTTGTAACTTTAATAAATAGAGGTCAATCAATGTGACTTAATATTCTGAATGTTTATATAATAGCATTAATTCAAAACATAAGTAGCACTTCTTTTCAATGACAAAATAATTTATATGTAAACCTTGGCAACCAATTGGAGGAATTCGCATTCATAAATACAACAAGTTCCTTATTCTTCTATGTATTACTTACAATTTCAATAAAAACACATTATTACCACAGATTTGTAAACACAAGAGATGTTTGTAAAACACATATGCCCCCATTGCAATAGTCATCAATGTTAAAGGTCCAAGCGACCTTGACATTTGACCTACTGACCTCAAAATCAATAGGGCTTATCCACTGTTGCAACATCTATGCATAGTTTGACGAAACTAGGACAAAGCGTTCTTGAACTGAAACCATTTGGTCTACCAACCAACTGAACACTTGATATGTGCAAACAATATATCAAAGATGGGGGGGGGGGCATAAAAATAGTAGCCTTTACACAGCTCTTTCCAAGTCTTTGATGGGCAAATCTGGAACAGTCATGTCAGATTTTTTCAAATTTAATAAAGACAATAATGCATAGTTTGATAAATTTAGGTGTCTATTGGTAAGTATTCCATCAAATAATATCTCATTAAATATAAACCTATTCTGTAACAGCTACATTAATGTATACACTAAGAGAACATTGGACAAATAAACATCGTAACTATTTAAAGAAATGGTACAACTAAATGGAACATTTTAACTTCCAAAGTAAACCCCCCAACTAACAAGGCAAAAATGGGCCTGGTAATTAGCAACAATTCTCAGCTCTGAAAATCTAAGTTCCAAAGTCTGAACTCTATTTTTTTTAAAATATAAACAAAGATGGAAAAAAATTCAGGAATAAAAAATCAAACAAAGACTTTGAAAGGCCTAAATATTACCAGGCTGCAAAAGTGAAGGCAAAAACTTGATATTTCCTTCGAAGACTTATATTTATTAATGTGCTATCATGGAAATTAACTCAACCATTATAAGTGACAATATTTGATCAGAGATGTAGTTCAGATTGAGATACTTCCATAGATGAGGGCCTGATCACATACACACAAGTTATGATCTTGCTTGTACAAAGATTGTCTCTTGAGCATGAAGACCTATATCCCTGAGAGTGGCATCAAAGTCAAGCTGACTGAGTTGTCGTCGTGGAAACTGAGCAATTAATTCAAATCTTTCATTGGAATATCCATGTGATCCAACAAACAATACCAGAGCCTGCAAATGTAAATCACTGAATTATATCAAGCCAGAATAAACAAGATATAGTCTACAAAACATGAAACATATTTGCCCCCCCCCCCCAAATGGCAGCCAAATAGTATTTTATGTTTAAGGTAACCACGACCTTGACCTATGACATTAAAATCTTTGGTTGTCATGTACTGCTGATGATTATTAAGCTCATCTACAAACCTACCTGTCAAGATTTTGGATCTTATCAGTTCTATTACTGGTACATGGGTAAAAGTTCAAAATTATCAAAATGCTGTCAACATACTGACCTAGATGTTTGTCATATAAATTAAATAGTAAAATTATTTCTCGAAATACTGAAATGAGTTTTAATACTGAAAACATATACCCATGCTATTAAAGTAATGATTGGAAACCGTTCTACTCCATAAACTCTGCTGTCAAAGGTCACTGTGATTACTTATTACATAATCAAAAGGGTCTACTTCTACTCATGATGACCAACTTCCCTGTAAAGTTTGGGGATGCAAGGCCCTGCTATTGACAGTTCTCGTGTTATACTTATTGTTTGGCAATATTTGGTCTACTGGCAGACCAACATATGCAGAGCAATACACATACATTCACAAGAACTGGGTGCGTACAGACTTCTATACATGAGATTCCGTTATTGTTCTCTGATTTGTGGTCATTTTTCATGATACCAAATCTTTTATGCACTTTTTTTTATTTCATCTACCAGTATGCAATGTTTGTAAAACAGTACCTGAGTGATTAGTTCTAGCATGTACATACCATTAGTTTAGATGAAAATGCCACACAGAGTTTCTCTCGTTGTCCATCAGGTAACCGCATCATTAATGTTGTCTTCTCATCTACATGATTATAAATCAGTTCATATAAATCATTCAAATACCATAAAATACTATTGATTTTCACGAGTATTAAATTTTGCGGATTTTGGTGAAATCGATAAATCGTAAACTTGTGGTTTCTTACATTCTTGGATTTAAAATATAGTAAGAAAAATCTTTTGTCACATATTTTTGAGGTAGATTATTTTTGCGAAATTAAAGAAAATAAATCTGCCACAAATATTAGTAAAATATTACAGTACAACACTTCAACAGCTTATTAGGGGCATTTTACTCAACTTTGTGAGAGTCTTGCAAGGGCATTATGTAGATGGTATACCTTATTTTTCAAGGTTGGCCTTATTCATTGGACCAGTCAGGTGCTGATGCAAGGTTATTTCTGTAAGTATGGATAGGCACAGGACTTGCAGAGTAGTGTTAGTGATAAACATTGTTAGAAGTACAGCAAAAATCAACAGTTTTTCATTCACAAATTATCATTGACTTTTTCCCTACCAGATTGGCCAACAACATCTTGACTTTAGGGTAAGATACACCATGCAATACAAGTAATCTGAGTTTAATACCCCAGCTTTTTTTCCCATTAGACCCCCTTTGGTTCTTTAACAAGCCTGGTATATATGGAAGACAACTTCAGATTCATCTAAAATTCAGACTCTGATTTGAGCAAAATCTCAATTTGAGTTGAGATTTCTAATTGAGATGCTTCGGGAGATCAAGCCCAGGGTTACTAACCAGTTCACTTTTAATTGATGAGCAACACTGATAAGCTTTCTGGAATTTCCAGAGCCCCGACTGAGATTCGAGCCAGGGACCAGAGATTTTGGTGTTTCCAGACAAATACTTAAGCAGTGCAATAATCTCACCTGTATCAGGTCCAAGGAATGATTTGTAGTCTCTAGGGTCTGTCAGTGATTCCATAGATGAATCTGCTACCTCGGTACTACTACTCGTGCTTGCTTTACTGTCCTTTGTAGCTGTAGAATCATTCAAACAATCATCCTCTTCCGAAGTAGAATTCCGTCGTATATTTTCCAACACAGCGGGATGGACCTCATTGTGAATACTTTTGGATTTTTCGGGCGATTTTTTTATTGGAGATAATTTTCTACTACTAGGTATGTCTTTGGCTGGAGAGGATTGTCTATTTCTTCGTGGGGAAATCTTTCTCTGAGGTTTTTGAACACTATCAGCACTAGCACTTGAACCAGTTAAAGGCGACTTACACCGGCGACTCGGTGACATGCGCCTTTTTGGTTCCGGGGAATGCTGTGTCTTTGTGTTTTGTTTGAGTAAATGTTTAGATTTGGGTGAACTGTGTACCTGAGATTTATTTTCAGTACCTGAACGTTGTTTGGACTTTCCGCTTACACACGGTGAATCATCCTCTGAATCAGTGAATGTTTCAAGGTCACTGTCCGAGTCATTATCAGAATCTGATACTTTTACATACACTGGTTTAGACACTTCTGTAAGAGATGCTGTAATTGCTGCCTGTAGTTGATCATCTTCAGTAGCGTCCATCAAACTGTCACCCTCCTGAAATAATAAATAATTTAATAGTGCTGTCATCGATAGAAAGGATATTGATGTATCGACAGTATGTTTTAGTCAATCTCCAACCTTCTATTGTGACAAATATGATAGATATGTCTAGAAGATCCTTTTGTTCCACTATCCGATACAAATAGACAAAAGTCTTCTTAAATATTTAGGCTAAAACTCCCTTCTTTTAGCTTATAATTGAATTATTTATGTCAAGGGATTGAGTGTATATAACAGGCTTAGTAATTTGCAATCAGACACAGGCCTAAAATTCCAGTTTCAAAGCCTGAAACTCTAGTTTTTAATTTAAACAAAGAAGGAAAAATCAGGACTCAAATACCTGAAATCAGGACCAGGCCTGAAAAATACCAATGGGACCAAAAATAATGAACTATTCTACAAGTTTAAGAAATACAAACTGTTTTATTTCTTTTTGCTGGTTGAGGTGGAGGAGAGAGGTTGTCTATCGTAGGATGCCGAGTTAGAAATTCTGAAACTGAAGTAAAGAGGCAAAATAGACTTATTTTACAAACATTAGGAATATTCTAACAATTAATTACACAAAAATAAAACAAATTGTTCAATCAAACAAGACTGTGTTCAGTAAACGCTTATGCCCCAATGGAAGCCATGTGCATAATAACTAGCTAAATCAATCAGGGGCCATAATTCTGTAGAAATGTTGGATAGTGTTACATGGCGTTGACACTGTTAGGTACTTATGATGGTTAACAAGTATGCCAAGTTTAGAAGCAATGCATCGACAGGCTTTGAAAATATTTTCCCATGGAATAAACAAACAGACGGTCGGACAAAAGCTACAATTTATTATTTCCTTGAAGCATTACAAATGCAATGCATTGTCAGTAGTGTCAACATTAAAAGAGCATTGTACAATCATAGTTGCAATCTCATTGGCTCATCATTAAAAGAGTTTAACCATTTTTCCTGAATATCAAGAGGACAAATAATATACATGTACACATAAAGACTACCTTGATAATAAGACCACCTCAAAATTGTAATTGCTCTTAACATGATCCCAATATTCTGCATGGACAATACATATATCCCATTATCAAATACTAGAGGGATTTTTGACACAAAAACATGTCTCCCAAAATGGGGTGTAACTCCTCTAACAATCATTCGTCCTAAGATTTCAGACAATATGCACAACTAGGCATGGTACCAAGTATTCATGTGCAGTTTCATTGAAATCCAATCAATGGCTAAGGAGAACATGAGTGAACAAACTTTGTGGCGGACATCCAACCCGATAAGACAGAAATCCAGCACAAAATCCATATGTCTCGTCCCACTGTATGTGGCCCACATTTTCAATTAGCTGTCTGATTAACTTGCTTGTTAATTATTGTTAGTTGGTGTCAATTGATTTAGAATATATAGTACTGGGTGTAAAAAAGTGTTTACAGCCAGGTTTCAAGAAGCATACATTTATGATATTTGTAGTCATACTTTTAAATGGTTTGGGCCAATTTTATTTTTCTTGGACCAATTTTGATTTTTTGGGGCCATTGGCCCAATTGGCAACCTACAGAGCTAGTCCTGCACTGGGAGACATAAATATTTGACATTGTACAATTGGTATTACCAAGGTCACAGAAAGTCAAGGCTTCCACTTTATGCCAGACAATAAGGTTTTCACCAGTTCGAGGATCTAGCACAGCAATGTACGGCCAGTTTTCAACTTTATAGAAATGACAATATCTCTGTCCCTCATCGCTATCATGATACACCTGAAGTCAAATATTGTAACATATAAAATTTCAGAAAAATGTAAATGAGTGGATACAAAAAACTGGAAGAAACAAGATCGTTATAAGACAAGATGCCAATGTTGGATCAAGTGCTTTGGCACAGGAAAATGCAGCATAATCCATGAAATTCTGAAAGACAGAGTAACACATTTTGACAATTGACCATTGTTACATCATTTTCTGTCTGTATATATGTAATTTTATTGATTCACCTTCAACAGCTTATAAGAGATACTCCAAAACAGATCTCACTAAAACTTTAATGCGAGTTGACGACAATATGCCAATTGGGCAACTGGGAATCAAATCAAGAATTTGCATTATTCAAATTTTTATCAATTTTACCATATTAAGATTGCAACATGTCAATAAAGGTACTTAAAACAAATTTACCTGCCAAAAGATGAAGTTATCTTTAATTAAGGCCTTTACTGCATCTTTACTCCAGACATCACGATTGAGGGCTTGGCAAGAGAATTCCTGAACATTTTGTATATTGATCATCAACCACTTCCCCTGTGATTTACCAGTTTCCCGAGCCTGATTGACAAAAAACACAAATATAACATCATCTAGTTGCAAAAATATATTACTGATCATGCATAACCTAATTTGATTATTTCTTAAAACAGTGGATAGTTTATTAGATAATTCAATGTTTGAATACTATCATAAGTAGACCAAGAAGTGGTTTTGACACAAAAACGTAAGTCTTAACTGGCAAGATTAACTGATATAAAAATTCCTACCAGTAAGCACAACTAGGGTAAGTACAAACTTATCATGTTAAGTTTTAATGAAATCCGACCAGAGGTTAAGGAGAACAAGCGCGGACAAACTTTGTAACATCCATACTGCACAAAATCAATGTATGTGTCCCCAGATATATCAGGGAGACATACCTGTATTTGACCGGTAAGCTTAAGGGCATCGAAATATTTTCAATCAATTAAGAAAATATATATTTACACTAGCAAGTGTTCCCTTGTAAGTCATATCTATGGGAGGTCTGAAGAGGTCTTGTAATGTACGAGATTTTCTGGAGACTCGAGATCCAGATGTACCGGCCTGTCCTGCCATCAACTCTTCTTCCTGTTGACCTAAAACAAGAGTATATTACCCAGGGTTAATACTACTTTCATCAACAAAATTCCATGACTTTTCCATAAAAATGATATTTCCATGACAAATTTTAGTTTTCCATGAAATATTTCTAACATTTTTGGACAATTTTCCCAGACCTGGTTTGGTACTAAGTGTTTAATACTGATCTTCCTGACAGATCTTGTTTTATATTGTGTCCATGCATTACAGACTTTTTTCTTATGTATCAAGACAGAAAACCCTGGCAATTATTTCGAAGTCCATAAGTTTTCCATGACAAAATTGGCAAACAATGTGTTCCATGACGAAACCCCTTTTCGGGAATTTTTTTCATGTTTGTATGAGCCCTTATGACTGTCTTTTAACTTTGAAGTCCACAAGTTTTCCATGACAAAATTGGAAAACAATGTGTTCCATGACAAAACCCCTTTTCTAGATTTTTTTCCATGTTTGTATGAGCCCTTATGACTGTCTTTTAACTTTTATTTAGTTTATATATATAAACATGCTTGAGACAAACAGTGTATGGGTCATTGACCTGGGACATGTTTATAATAAACTGAAAACTTGTATTAACAATTGAACAAAATACAAAATGCAACAAAGGAAGCTTGTATATAACAATTCTAAACAATTGAACATAGAATTTTCAAAAACACCAAATAATGAAAACAAATATTTCCTGTAACAGATACTTTTGTTTCTGGATTTACTCCTTGTCTGTCTTCCAATAGGTTTAGCTGAAAATTGTCATATAAGGATCCTAGTACATTATATTCTAATTAGGTTTAACATCAATGCTGACTGTTTTCTCTTTATAAACCGTATGATTATAGTCTTTTCACTGTCATAAACTACATAATAACATAGTCTGTGCACCCTGTCACTCATAATCCACAGGGGTCCAATAGAGGCATAAAGCCCCATCTTGAAAATTAGATGCAGGTCCTGTTGCTCGTGTCATTAGCACACATTTCTACACCAAAAGCCTGGCCGATACAGTTGTAATTATGAATGAAATATGTTCATTAATAACTGTAGGAAATGCCCTACATGTTTAAATGGTCAGTCAGTAATTTGTCTCCTGGTAAGAGTCAATGGTAAAACCATTCCACATTATTTGGACAGTTCAGTGGTTTCAAAAGGGGTAAATATCAAGAGTTATTTAAATAATTTTGTACTGGATTTTATCAGTCTTTCCAAAATCACTTATACTTTAAAGAAGAATTTTACCTGTTTGACAGAATCCTACAGGGTCAAAATGTGTGATTTTCGTACATGACATTGTCAAAGGGACAATTCAATGTTAAAATGAAAATTCTGCAGTTATATTGTGTCAACTTGTATTATGTCATGGACATGGGGTCCTACTGAGACATAATACCCAATCCTGGAAACGAGTCACAAGTCTGCTTTGGGTTCCATTAGCACAAATCGCTGCAAAAAACCTATGAAACCTGTGTTTCAAACTTAAGACTTTCTACTGTTGAATTTCAACATTTCAAATGACCGCAACACCGTCAATAATTGATTCTTTTCATTAAATTACTTTTTATATTTTGCAGAAGTTTCTTCTTTTTAGTGCAGCAAATCCGGACTTCTTGATTATTCCTGAATAGTATTACCCCTGTATATAATGTCATGTATAAGAATAGATCAAAGTATGATACATTATTATAACAGATATTTTTTAAGCAAAATGTATGTATTTATTATACACATTTCAGACATAAAAACTCACGAGCTTCTTCTTGGAAGTCCCTTAGTCCATCAAATACCGATCTTGCTTTTCTTTTTCTACCACGTAATGGACCTGGAATAATTTAAATGGGCAACTCAAAATTATAAAGCTGAACAACCTGACCAGATCTATTACAATACATAGGGATCAGCTACTCAGAGTGAAGCAAATTCACAATCAACCGAAATAGTAGCTAAACAGGCATGCCTTGTTTATTATTTATTGCCATTAAACTTTCGTATTCTTAATAATGGTTGACCCATATATATGTAAACTAAAGTTTTATTCCACGTAAATCATGTTTTCAAACAACAGGATAATCAGGAGTGATCTATATATAGGAAGTAAAAAGAGTCATACCATAGGCTGGTCCATCATCCACTAATATTTCTTGTGTTTGTGGAATGGGCGCTCTAACATCATCTCTGAAACAGATATACAAGTCAATTAAGCTTAAGTCAAGTCAGCCTTGCGACAACTGTACATCGGTGAGTCTATGATCACATTTTGAGGAACTTTTCAGGGAAATTACTAGTGTTTCGTGCAACTATTGTAAGACTGTTCTACAAAATCCTTATGACGCATGAAATCCAATTTTCAATGCTTGCGTTTTCTACTAAGTCTAAGCAACACAAGAGATGTCTAAGCAACACATGAGACATTTAAGCAACACACAAGATGTCTAAGCGGCACATGAGATGTTGAAGCGACACATGAGATGTTTAAGGGACATGTGACATGTTAAAGCAACACATGAGATGTCTAAGTGACACATGAGATGTTTAAGTGACACATGAGATGTTTAAATGACACATGAGATGTCTAAGCAACACATGAGATATCTAAGCGACACATGAGATGTCTAAGTGACACATGAAATATTTTAAGTGACACATGAAATATTTTAAGTGACACTTGTGATGTTTAAGCAACACATGAGATGTTAAAGTGACAAATGAGATGTCTAAGTGACACATGAGATGTCTAAGCGACACATAAGATGTCTAAGCGACACATGAGATGTCTAAGCGACACATGAGATGTCTAAGCGACACATAAGATGTCTAAGCGACACATGAGATGTCTAAGCGACACATGAGATGTCTAAGCGGCACGAGATGTCTAAGCGACAAGTGAGACAGCTGTACCTATATCTTAAAGAGCCCAGTCTTGTTACGTCTGTCTGGATATCTGCTACTTTAATCTATCCATGACATGGATGTAACCTTGTCATGATTTTCAGGCATAAGATTATAAATCTTGCAACATAAGAATTAATGTGACTAAAAACTTGTTCTTACTCCAAGGCGCAAGCACCACCAGCTGATGTTGTAGCACCGCCACCTTCCATATGCATATTGATGGCTAGCTCCAAATTGCCTCCACATGCTTCTAGCAGTTGTTTTCCAGTAGTTCTTGGAGCACCTAAAATGAAAGTCACAATGTGCATGATATTATTTCTCTACACTCAACCAAATTCCTAATCGGTCACATAACAATAACATATTACCAAAATTTCAGTCACAAAACTATTGAAAATATATAATGTCAGTTGTAAATGTATCAGATATGTGTATACAACATAAAAATAAAATTTAATAAAGATCCTACTATTCTTATACAGAATTGTAAAATATAATAAACGACAAGCCTCAAAACCAGCAATCAACTAATATTGAAGCAGAGATAAAAAAGTGACAAAAGAAGTCAAGGGTGTATATGAAATTTGACTAATCTACTATATTATTATTTTTAGAAAATTAGTAATAGTTTGGTCTGTTTTCAATAAAAAGGGAGGTAATTTCACAATGCACAACTTTTGTAACCAGGTGAGAAAAATGTGCAACCAGACTGGGGCTCGAACCCGGGACCCCTCGCTTACAGGGCAAATGCTCTACCGACTGAGCTAGCCGGCTGCCTACACAAGTTTCTCCCTGTTAGTAATTAAATCCTATACAGACTACTACACTTTAATGCAGTACACCATTACAATTATCAATTGTTTTAGCAATGTTTGATGTTTTTCAAGTTTTATTTTTTACATTTCCAAGGACAAATGTTGCATTGCACATCAACATGGTCTTGTATACAATGGGCAATACCTCAGGATAGTTGACGTCACTAAGAAAAACATGAACTGAATTTGCTTGAGAGCATAAAGAAATTTGAGTTAAGTACCGGATACATATTTCTTTATTGTTGTGTGCGAAAATATAAGAGTTTGACATGTGACCGATTAAGGATTTGGTTGAGTGTATTTATTATTTAACTGTCACTTATTCCTTTTTTTTAATTTTATACAGAGCATTACATTTGAGATTCTCAAAACTTGGAATAGTGTAGTTTGCTTTTTTAGTAATTTGTGGGCATCCCATTTCATATCTTCAGATAGTGTTAGTAACATTCAGAATCAGATAGTGTTTAAGTACATGTATTAAACACTATTTGAAGATATGAAATGGGATGCCCACAAAAACTGTTTATACACAAAAGAATTGAAGATAGACCTGTGTTTTGTCTGACTTGTTGCAGGAATGTGTTGTCATGTGAGCAGAGCCTAGAGGTGTGTAGATTTACTACTGATGCTCATGGTGTAACATTTACTTATTTAGCTCTGTCATTTAACCTCATACTCCAAATTTGGAGTTAAAACATCATTGATATGCCATAGACACAGGTAACCAGACAGGCCCTTGCTGTTTAAGACAGGAATCTGATTAAAAAATGAAAAAAAAGTACTGGAATAAAGTTGCACAATATGGTGAAATGTTTTAATATTGATATCTACTGATACTGTGATAGAAACGTTCAGACCAAACAATAGCACATTATGTTGAATAAGTGGGTCCCAAATGCTGCAACACACCGGTTGATAACATTATTGGCAAATCATTCTAATCTTAAATAAAACTTCAATATTAAACCCTGCTGTAATGTTTAGATAAAAACTTAAAACGAAATGTCCGATATATTTTCATCCGAAACCAATGAATGTTTAAAACACTGCGAGAAAGCCAATTCTTTATAAATCACTCATGGAATAATTCAATCAGAAATTAACAACAATAAGATACCTACCAGTTACAGAACAAAACTGTGATATAAGTGAATCAATCTTTTTCGTTTTGTCCATTTTCGATTGTTATTTCGACGGTTCGCACAGCCGCCAAAACGAGGCTAACGAACTTTCGTTTATGAGTCGGCCTTGTTATAATTCGACCTCAAACGTTTCGGCCCTGGTGAATGCATAAGTGACACGAAAGAATGGACCGCATAATATTAGTGGGAAAAGTTTAGTATGGGATGCATTTCAAAGCATTGCCTGAATAAAGTGAACATTACAGTCATGGGCGTACCCAGAGGTGGTGCAACTGGGGGGGGGGGGGGGGGGGCGGGGGGGGTGGCTGGGGCTGAGATGGGGTGGGAACAGTGCCATCATTAGCACAGCCGTCCTGGACCTCAGCAATGATTTTGTCTCGTGCTACTCCCACACCACTGACATAGACACTTTACGGAACACATTCAGGGACTAAAATGTCAACATCACCATCCAGACGCTACAACCAGCTGGCCATGGATATCCAGGAAAGCCAAACGACTATCAAGGATTAAGAAGAGGGCAATGGTTCTGTAGAGCCAGGACCAATGGAACCGAAGCTGACATCAACCGGTACAAGCAGGCACGAAAAGGACATGGGTTACGAATGTAGGAAGGCATACAACCACTACATCAGCGACATGGTAACCACAGACCGCAACCCGAAGAAACTGTACTCTCTTGTAAAGGGGAAAAAGTGTGACAGCAGTGGCATATCACCCTCGAGGGCCGACGGAGTGACCCACAGCGACCCAGCCACCAAAGCACCCATCCTCAACAAACAGTTCAGCAGTGTCTTTACCAAGGAGGATCTTAACGACATGCCGTCACTCGGACACAGCCCTCATCCAGACATACACAGCTTCAGTATAGACAAGGAGGGTGTGAGTAAACTCCTAGCCGGCTTGGATCCACACAAAGCGACGGGCCCAGATAACATCCCCACCAAGTTCCTGAAAGACTACGCTGAAGAACTGGCTCCATCATTGGCGCTCATTTTCAACGCTTCAATATCACAGGGTGCCGTTCCATCAGACTGGAGGCATGCAAACGTCACACCCATCTTCGAAAAGGGAGACCTCAGTGACCCTGCCAACTATCGACCCATCTCGCTCGCCTCTGTGTGCAGTAAGCTGATAGAGCACATACTTCATAGCCAGATCATGACCCATCTCGACAAGTATCAGATACTAGCTGACCAACAACATTGGTTCCGGAAGAAGAGGTCTACTGAGACCCCGCAGCTAATTATTGCCCTCCAGGGCCTAGCTAAAGGCCTAGATGACGGAGAACAGATCGACGCTGTCCTTCTGGACTTCAGCAAAGCCTTCGACAAGGTTCCTAACGAGAGACTAGCACTCAAGCTACAGTACTACGATATAAGAGGAAACCTGCTGCGTTGGATAAGTAGCTTATTGGCAAACAGAACCCAACAAGTACTGGTCGAAGGGCAGTCATCCAACACAGCGCTAGTCACCTTCGTCATACACCAGGGGTCAGTCATTGGACCCCTCCTCTTCCTGCTATACATCAATGACCTCCCACTTCAGGCAACATCCACATCCCGCTTGTTCGCTGACGATAGTCTCTTGTACAGGACAATTCGCACTACAGAAGATGCCAAAGCCTAACAAGATGACATAGACAGGTTACAGCAGTGGGGGCGTGACTGGTTGATGTCATTCAACCCATCCTAATGTGAGGTCATCCGCATCACCAGGAAGAGAATCCCCATCAAGACACCATACTTCATTCACGGCAGCGAACTGCAAGTTGTGACAGGGGGCAATTAAGTACTTGGGTGTATACATATATGAGAAGCTCTCCTTCAACACCCATGTTGCCACCACGGCAAAGAAGGCGAACAACAGACTCGCTTTCCTGAGAAGAAACCTGACAAGCTGTCCTCAACAGATTAAGGCACAATGCTGTATCAGACGCTTGTCAGGCCAATCCTTAAATACACCAGCACTGTCTGGGACCCGCATACGAGGTCCAGTATCAGTCAACTGGAGGCTGTTCAACGACACGCGGCACGATTTGTCAAAGGGGACTACCGCACTACAAGCAGCACCAGCCGGATGATTGCTGACATTGGCTGGAAACCCCTTGCCGAACGCCGTTCCAACGCCAAGCTGGTGATGATCTACAGAATCACCCATGGACTCGTCGACATTCCAGCTGAGGCCTTCTTCCACCCAACATCAATCAACACCAGGGGCCACTCCACCAGGTACTTGCTTCCCTTCTGTCGCACTGATGTGTTCCTGTACTCTTTCCTCCCTTCCGCCATCCGACTCTGGAACCAGCTCCCTGAGCATGCCACTATCGTCGACGACGTTGAGGTCTTCAAGAGGGGCCTGGTCAGCGAATAGAAGAATATATATGCTGTTTTTAAACGTTTTTAACTCTCACACTGTAAATACTTGCTGCACCGCTCATACGATTTTAATAGTACGACATTGTCCCAGAGTGGAATCTGTACTAAACAGGAAGAAGAAGAAGGTGTCCGGGTCCCCTCCCGGCGAAGAATTTTTCAATGTTTGAATAAAAATGGTGCAATTTCCTGCACATTTAACTTTAAAATCAGACCTAAAAATGATTAAAGTATTGCTACTTATTAGATCTAGATGAAAATTTAAAAAATTAAATATTCTGATCATTCATGTTTTACAGTTCTAACATTAATTATTAAGAAATCTAAATTTGTACGAACATGATTTTTTGTGAAGATTTTTTCAATGTTTGAATAAAAATGGTGCAGTTTACTGCATTTTTAACTTTAAAATTAGACCTACAAATAATAAAGTAGTACTACTAATTAGATCTAGATGAACACTTAAAAGTGTTAATATTTTTGATGTTAAAGTTTTACAATTAATTAAATAAGAAATCAAAATGTATACATGAATAAAGAAAAATGATAATTATGTAATGTAATGACTTTTAATGCGATTAATATTTCCTGTACTATTTACATTTTTAACTTTAATATTCGAATATAAAATTGTACATTTATTTTATCAAACAAATTTCAATGAAATGCTCTAATTAATGGGATTAAACGGTGATAACCATTGATATCATTATACAATACAATACAAAGTTTATAACCATTGATATCATTATGTAAGCTCTGTCTGACCATCTTTAATCAACCTTAATTTTTTATCTGTTGCAAAAATCACACCGCCACAGCAATAGGTCCTGTTGAGAGCTGGATTATATCATAACGTCATAACAAGCTATGCATCTATGCTACTTACAGCTAAAACAATGTGAACAAAATTAAAGTGTTTCATCCTCCTGAAGAAGACCTTGTTAGGTCGAAATATTGAGAAATTAGAGTGATCTATCTACAAATATTATAGTGATCCCCTTTTAGGGATATTTTACAACTAGATTTTACATGTATGGTTTAGATCTTTGCTTTATTTTATGCAGGTCTACTCGGTCCCAGTTACAAATATGTAGATAGCACCGGAGTCGTTTTGTTTGTTTAATTAATATGTTTCAATGAAATCGTACATGTTCGTGGAAATTAAAACAATATTCTGGAGTCTATACGGAAAATACCGAGTTTTACAAATGAATAACGTTATTTCCATGACGTCACAGAACAGTACACATACTTTGGACGTCATCTCCCTGACGACGTCATTTTAGTTCCGACCTAAGCGTCAACATGGCAGGTATGAAAACAAGAGCAGTTCAAGTCCATCCGACAACAGAGGCTGCAATAAACACAGACGAATGCATAGTACTAACGTCAACAAACAATGGAGTCAGTACGGATGGCGTCAAAAATGGCGATTCCGTAAAATCAGAAGAGAAGGACGAACACTCAGATAATGTAGATCTAGATGTATGTGTAAAGGCCAGTGAAAATACCAATCATAAAAGCAAGAAGAAAAGAAAGAAAAAGAAGAATAAAATGGTAAACATGTAAAATATATATAGTTTATCTACACGGATCTTGATATATAGTTTATCTGGACGGATCTTGATATATAGTTTATCTAGACGGATCTTGATATATAGTTTATCTAGACGGATTTTGATATATAGTTTATCTAGACGGATCTTGATAATATAGTTTATCTACACGGATCTTGATATATAGTTTATCTACACGGATCTTGATGTTTTTGTATGTATGTGTTTAATTGTTCTCACTGTAGCTAGGTCTACTTTAAAATGTGACTTGTATTGTGGGTTGTCCTTGTGGTTTTCATTTATGTCTGTGTGCTATAACTCTGGTTATGTTTTGACTGCCTGTAGTGGGTGGCAATCAGTCGGATAGTGTGTTTCATTTTTCTTGCTCATGTTGTTTTCTTTTAGTGCCTTTCATGCTCTTATATGTTTCTGTCGGGTGTCGTATTCCCTGTTTGATCTTTGTTCATAATATAACAAAGATATTTTTATGATAAAGACAATTCATTATTGTGTGTATATATAGTCTTATTGAAAATGAAATTCAATTGATTTGATATACATAAAAATGTATCCTTGGACTTGATGCGCTTAGAACTATTGACATTTCTTGCAATTTTCATTTAACAAAAAGCCATTTTCTCATTTGTAATCAATTCGCGTATATTTTGCGAACTAGTATTAAACTAGTCTCATTTATCTTCTTGTGCCAT
Source organism: Spisula solida (assembly GCA_947247005.1). Lineage (NCBI taxonomy): Eukaryota > Metazoa > Mollusca > Bivalvia > Venerida > Mactridae > Spisula > Spisula solida. The sequence goes on from OX365954.1 coordinate 28,058,097, forward strand.
ATTAATGTTTTGACTTGTTAAAATAACAAATCTGATAGACCTACAGATGCTCACAAAATATTCATGAGTCCAGACCCGAAGCATCTTAAATCTCAACTCAAATTGAGATTTTGCTCAAATAATAGTCTGAATATTTCAGAAATCTTAAGTTTGAACTCTTATATGATAAACTCAGAATAATGTCTCTGGTTCGTGATACCAATCATTATGAGTTCAGCCTCCCATGGAAATTAAGTCAAAGACCTATGACAAATATGAGATGAGATTTAGCTCAGATTGAGATGCTTTGGTAGACTAGAACCAGGTTGATGATACTGACCACCACAATATTTTGCTTCTCTAGACAAAGGTGGTTGAGAAACCAATGGAAGAAACTGTGAGAAGAAACGTCAAACTTGCACCAATACCAAAACCAGACCCTACAGAAGACAATCACAAGCCTACACCAGCACCAGTACACGGTGGCTGTCTTGGTTTTATCACTAGTTGGTTAGCCAAAAGAAAAGAAAAGCGACGAGAGAAAAAGAGACAAGCAATCCGGGCTAGATTCTCACACTCATTGAATACAAAACTCAGTAAGTATGACCGTGTTAGAAGACATTTAAAAAAAATGATTACATTGGTGCCGCTCCATTCATGGTCCTGTACTGAGCATGGTATCTTTGGAAATTTGGGACGGGAAGCCGGTACTCGAGTACTTGACCATTCAATCGATTTAGCACTCGAGTATTCGGAATAATTATTTTTAGTATTTTGTACTTTTTCTTTGATCGCCTTATAATATATTCATTTAGAATTTTTACTTTTATGGACGAATAAAACAGAAGAATAACGTTCCTTTATGTTACCAGTATTTGATACATTACAGAGGAATATGAACACAAGAGATCACGTGGAGGTGTGGCATTTACAGTGGAATTGGACCGTTGTCCTCTGAAGAAACCATTGTTGCCACCCATACAAACACAACCTGGACCGGTAAGTACCATGTACGAGGGTCATCCGTAAAGTTCTAGGACAGTTCCTAAAAACTGAGTTACAGATTGAGGACAGTTTTAAAATTACCGTATAAGGCATGAATGGTCCGATTGTGTTTTTGTCGAATTCGAATGGATCGATTACAGTCCATGTAGTCCAGAATTGGCTCTAATGGAATTCGCCGTCTTTTACCGTATAGAATGGGAAATATGTAGAAAACGATCCGGGGATTCAAATAAACTCACAGAGAGGTACAAACCATTTTGAAAAGTTATCCATGTCTGCGATACTGATAGAATCTGGATATATTTATGATAATTTGATATAGCGATATCGTAAATGTGTAGCATGTGGCAGTATTTTGAAATAATTATAAGCGTAGTTTTAGACGTTGACGTCATGACGTTATAATATTATTTGGAGCGCTCCGTAGCGGTGATTATGTATAATAATAATAATAATAATAATATCTTTATTTAGAGAAGGTAACATGTACAGACATATGCAATAGACGAATTCACATACATCTTAATTTAAAAAAGGCCTTCTATAAAACAAACAACAACAAAACATGTTATTTTGACAATCACTCAAAGTACACACATACTATTAGTTAACAATTTAAATATTCAATTTTGTTATTTCCAACATAGATAATTGAAGTCATACATATTACATATAAAGATTATGGTATTAATATTTTTGTTTGCGTAATAAGAAATGTTTACTGATTTTTTGAACGAATTCAGTGATGTAAGCAGACGAATGTTTGTTGGGGTTACATTCCACATATATGCAGACAAATATGAGAAGGACATTTTCATGTAGTTTATGTTGTGTTTAGGTGTCACATTAGTCATTGTTACTAACTGACCTAAGGGTGTATGTATTATTACTGGAAAATAATAATTTCAAAGAAATGCAGAATTGTAAATATTTTTGCACAATAATGATTTCGTTTGTAAATCACGAATATATATAAAGTTTAGGAAATGTCATGTTTATGATTATGTTTTAACGGATATTTTTTACAATGATACATGTCCTAGAACTTTCGGATGACTCTCGTATAGTGTCAAATATTATATACCATATCATTCAATTAGCTATATATATAATTTATGTGTTGTTTACGGGCGCCGTGGTACTAATTTTGTTGAGCTTCCATGTACTGTATTGTTGGCCTACATTCTCCAAACTGCCAACTGGCATTTGATCGGGAGTGGGGATGTTGTGGGTTTGAAGATACCCTTTACCGCGAAAGTATAAAATGCAATTCGATCATATTTGCGAGATTTATCAATTTGTCGCTCATCACCTGTTAACTTGTAGCACATTGAAACATATCCAGAAAAAACTCTTTGTAGAACAACAACCTCTGTATAATAACCCCTTCACAATTTCCATACGCCGATATTTAATATTTAAAACCCTCTGTAGAGCAACAACCTATGTCCTATAAACAAAGACCAATATGTTCAGCCACAGGAACTTGCATTTATAATTTGAAAAAAATGGGGGAAAAATGGAGTCGACGCCAAATCAAAACTCCACAAATATTGGCTTTAAAAGCCGATATTAGACGATTATCGGTACCGATCGGTTGAGGTGCGGATGTATTCTGTATTGTTATTAGCCCCTTTAACTGCCTAGATCATGTGTTTTAACTGTCAAGTTGGTATAGAGAAAATATTTGTATTAGAATAGTTCGTGGATACAATCGCATTGCACTCCTGTCTATATTTTAATAGTACAATAGGCCTTTCAATTTTTTTTAATTTTTTTTTCAAATTATAAATACAAGTTCCTGTGGTTCAGCTAACTAAGGTTGCTCTATAGAGGTTGTACTGTGTCATGCTATAGTATTGATGTTGCGGGTGGAACGATGGTCGAGTGGTTAACACCCTCGACTACCAATCCGGATGTCTCTTGTTCGAATCTCGGCCGAGTCACTGGAAATTAAAAAAACGCTTTCAACCAAACTAGTTCGTGGGGGCGGTCAATGGTGTACGTCCCCTAAAATCTCTACATGGCATAATAATTCGAAGCAAAAACTATGAAAACTCGTGCTCGCTTCGCTCGAAAAAACCTTCTAAGTCATACTGCTGATATAAACAAACTTTGTTTGTCGAACTCTCGACGTTCGCTCAGTTTTCCTAGGATGGGGTCATACCAATACTGAGTCTTACGCCCCCTAACGCCAAGTTCCCCCTGGTCTTAATAGCTCACGTTTTCTGGTTAAAAATTAATACTTTGGTACCTAAAACTAACAAACATCTGCATGATTTCGAAATAATTTAAAAGGTCTTGTTAGGGGAACCCTGTTACATATAGGTCCACATAATTTTATACAAATGTACTACATTGCAGATAAAACTTGGCTGTGAAGAGAAATTACAGAAAGCTGAAAAGAAACGACAAGAACATTTAATAAAGAGAAAGGAGAGTGTACGTGCTAAGGAAGAGAAAAGGTATATCGTGGTTTCACAATTACACTGTATTCAGCTCATAAACTTATTGACAGATAATCTTATCGATGTACATCACTGGTGTTGGCAACACTGTTTCTTGTGTAATGGACATGCCATTTTTTATATTTAGATCTAGAATTGGGGCCAATATTTTCTTTTCAATGTCCCCTTTTTACTTATAACTTCTAACAAACTTGAACTGTCGTCATACAACTGTTATTATTGTAAGCATTTTTCCTGCATACAATACACATGTCTATCGTTCCGTTTTACAGACAAGAAAATGCTGAAAGAAAAGCTGATAATGAAAGAGGTTTCAAACAGAAAGCTGCTTTGACAATTCTTGCAAAACAAGGCCAGGCAAAGAGAAACCAAAGTCGCATGGAGAGAGACAGACGCTGCGCAAGTTCTCTGAGAAGAGCCACTTCCGTTATGTCACGTGCTACTTCCTGTGATGACGACTCCCTTGACAACAACTTCTTTGATTAAGCGGCTAAAACCCTTTCAAGCATGTTTACTAGTTTATTGTTTGGTTGAAGTTTTGCCAGACTATGTATGATGAGACGTTTTATTCATTTCGATGACCTTTTCGTTAAAATGGATAAATTGCTTCCATTTTTAATATGCAATAAATTGTATATAGACTAGATATATTACTAGTTTTGTGCGAGGTTTTAACACCATTGTGATAGAAAGTCAGCTGTAGTGATGTAGGCTCAAGTCGGCGGCTGGTTGTGCTCATAACCCCATCACCGCCAATTGTTTTCTGATACTTCATGTCTGATACTATTCAGTAATGCACCAGTCAATATTATGCCCACCCGGGATACATGGGGATTTAGACAGACGAATCTTCCCGACAGGCGGGAATAAGACGACCTAATCGATTCCGAGTTCCGGGAATAGACTTTCCTCCGAAAAATTCGACACCGCGAAAGACAACAGTGAAACTTTTATTCGTGTTTTTATAAAATACCCGGATGAAAAACCATGCCCCACGGTGGGGATTCAGACAGTATGCATTGTCCCCTGGGTGGGAATTTAGACATATGAAAATGTCTAATTCCCCCTGGGTCGCCCTCCCCCCCCCCCTCGGGCGGGCAAAATATTGACTGGTGCATAAAAGTACCAATTCTTTTTTATGTATTATTTCATACATTGAGAGAATATACTCAGTATGAAATAAGAGAACAATTAAGTGACTGTGCTTTATTATAGATAAAACACAGGTAAATGCTAAAGTACAGTTATGTTTATTCATATATCCCATGCCTTTGGTTGTATCCGGGTTAGTATCACTGTACTTTAGCATTTACCTGTGTTTTATCTATAATAAAGCACAGTCACTTGTTCGGATGCGTATATTAAATCAGGAGTGCGTGATTTTATTTAATTACTAGGCACCCGATCTCGTGACTGTGCTTTATTCTACGATAAACACAGGTACATGTTTGTACATGTTCAATATTTATTACGTAAAGTCGTTGATACTGCATGGTCTGTACATATCTGACCGAGGAAAATTATTTGACTTGTAGAACTCTTGTCAATGAAGTATTCGTATCTGTTGATCTATAACTAAGTGTCAGCTGTATACTAGTAATTATGACCTTAGTCAGTGTTTTTTGGTCTCAAAGATCAGAGTATTTATCATCTTAAGTATAGTGATATGCCACTGGCACTCGACCAGACAAACACTTCTATAAATAGCTGTGGCCTATAGTCTATAATTATACCTGGTATAAATATAGGACACGGCTGTTTACAAAATTGTGTTTCTGGTCGAGTGCCAGTGGCATATGCACCTTTACAGCCCAGTTAGGTTATTTGGAGAGTGACGTTGTCGTTTATGAGTCCACAAAAGATTACAACCTTTGTCAGAACAGGTATGTTTCTAACATAATTGTTTGACATCAGATCTGTAACACTTCCTTGCTTGCACCAAAATAAAAATAAACTGATGTGTATATACCGAAAGCTTGTTACAACATCGGCGTATAGAATTCAGGAAAAACAACAAGCCAGAATGTTTAAGTGAAAATATGCATTAATTCGATAATAAAATGCAAAAAACGGAATAGACCGATTAAAGAACTACGGAATAGCGTACAATTTTTGTTTATGTTCTCAAATGACAAACAATATTTAAAAAAATCTTTCTAGCACGAGTGGGGTTCGAACCCACGCGGACATTCGTCCATTGGAACTTAAGTCCAACGCCTTAACCACTCGGCCATCGTGCTGATATTCTACCATTCTATTATTACATAATTTAGTGCTTGAAATATCTAATCAGTGGGTTTTTTATTTCAATTTTATTTATTGAAATGACTGTAAGAATGTATAATTAATATTAATTACGTGTTCAAGAAACCATACTTGCCCTCTTGATTTTCTCCAGGCCAACCATGCTGTCAGTAAGGATGTTTAGCAACACTTGACTAAACTTTATTAACTAAAATCTTCGTGACACAGCTAGGGCACGGCATTGGTCGTAACTTGTCGTATCTATACGTAAAATGGGCTTTTTAGAAATGAAAAATAAATCGACAAAAAGGAATATTTGAATTAAGCGAGTTCGACATAAAGACAATATACTGTAATGGAATACATGTACAAAGTTCATGCACATCATGACTCTTATAGATGCAAAGTCTCTTAAAAGAACATAGCAGATCTCTCCCAAAGGTTTGTATTTTCTTCTAATGTTGCCCACAGGAATTTGGCGTTTGCTAAAGAAGAGAAAAAACATCAAAGTCTATCACTAAGTATAATAGAACACTGTTTAGTCTATTGAAGGGAGGTAATTGTGAATATCATACGACGATTGCCTGTGATGTTGCCACTCACTTCAATAGTGTTAATCATAGCATGCATGACATTAGTTCCATGGCTGTACATATATGGTTGACAATGGCATGGACAGACTATTAAATGAGACATTGTGGGTACATAAGTAAAATACACCAAATGGCATGGATGCGGAAGTTTGTATCGTGCATATGTGCTCGGTTATGTGTTCATAATTTGTTATGTTTTTATAATGTCCCTTGGTATACATGTATAGTCAGTTTAATCAGTTCTGTCACTTGAACACATGTATAGTCAGTTTAATCAGTTCTGTCACTTGTATACATGTATAGTCAGTTTAATCAGTTCTGTCCCTTGTATACATGTATAGTCAGTTTAATCAGTTCTGTCACTTGTATACAAAAAGTCATGTATAGTCAGATTAATCAGTTCTGTCACTTGTATACATGTATAGTCAATTTAATCAGTTCTGTCACTTGTATACATGTATAGTCAGTTATATCAGTTCTGTCACTTGTATACATGTATAGTCAGTTTAATCAGTGCTGTCACTTGTATACAAACATTGCAATATTATAACCTGGTATGCTTTTTGTTTTAAACACAAGTTGAGAAAAGACAGTGAAAAGTACTAGAATACCTTATTTTCTAACACAACATATCTATCAAAATAAGACATTAATAAGAGAATTTGCAAGGTTAATCTTCATAATGTTATATTACAGTTTATTTCTTAAGTGACCGACCTGATTAATCAATTTATTAATGCATTTACGTTGTTTCTGATATGAAGTTTTTTTTAAATATTGTAAAAATACTAGCACGAGTGGGGTTCGAACCCACGCGGACATTCGTCCATTGGAACTTAAGTCCAACGCCTTAACCACTCGTCCGTCGTGCTGATGTCCTGACAAAACAGTGCAACGTAAAGTGGTTAATGTCTGTTTATTACTTATAGTTAGTAATTTATTACCTAAGTCACAGACAAAAATCCCATATCCATGGGTGACGTCTCTCGTCATAATTGATCAGACGTCATAGAAAAGAACGCCACGTGCATTTGTTTGTCGAAGGTTTTTGTCGAAGTTTTTCAAGTGGAACCATTGGATTATGAAATCGTTTGCAATACATTTGTATTTCTAATGATTTACAAGCAATATTATATCATTTCATTGGTCAACTCAATTTTCGATGTACATTCGTAAACATCTGGCGTCTGGTCAATTTACTTCGCAGACACCAATTCACTTCACAGACGCCAATTCACTTCGCAGACACCAATTCACTTCACAGACACCAATTCACTTTGTAACCACTTCACTTCGCAGACACCAATTCACAGACACCAGTTTGTTTCACAGACACCAATTCACTTCGCAGACACCAATTTGTTCCGCTGACACAAATTTCGCAGACACCAATTGACTTCACAGACACCAATTCGCTTCACAGACACCTCGCAGACACCAATTTGTTCCGCAGACACAAATTCACTTCGCAGACACCAATTTGTTCCGCTGACACCAATTCACTTCGCAGACACCGATTGACTTCACAGACACCAATTCGCTTCACAGACACCTCGCAGACACCAATTTGTTCCGCAGACACAAACTCGCTTCACAGACACCAATTCACCTCGAAGACACCAGTTTGTTTCGCAGACACCAATTCACTTCGCAGACACCAATTTGTTCCGCAGACACCAATTTGTTCCGCAGACACAAACTCGCTTCACTGACACCAATTCACTTCGCAGACACCAATTTGTTTCGCAGATTTTGGATACGATGATACTAAACACATATAGGAAACATAAGCGATCTTGAGCTTTTTTCACAACTGTTACAATGTAAAAAATGCGTAAACACGAAGATATTACGAAGTTGAATTTCCCATTGTTGCTTTGTTGTGGCGAAAAGGTGAACATTCGGCATTGCGTAAATCAGTAACCATACGTTACAGATACACAAATTCAAAGGCGACGGCCCTTATAACGTAATGCAAAATAATGATTACGAAAACGCAAACGCGAAGTGTAATACCGTGATGGCATTATATGAAAATTATTTGATTTATTAATTCGCGTTTACATGGTGATTTGATAGAATTCTATTAATGTTCAGTTAATCGTGATACACCAGCACGACTGCAGAAACGAGACAGTCGTAAGTGCGTGGTTACCTGGTTTTGTCATATTGGCGAATGGCCACCGACTTCGTGGTGGAGACAGTCGTGTGATATAAGGACTGCTGATGCTCTTTCCAAATAGACTCAATCTATAGTTAGGCGGAAAACACCGAAACGCTTTGCAGAAATAACCAAGTTGCCTCGGTCCGGAATCGAACCAGTGACATGCCTCTTTTCGAGTATGATTCATCAGGTTTGTCTGGCAAGGGCAGACGTAAAATCAATACAGAGACAGTCTGTCACAGAGTTGTGCTACAAGGAATCCCTAGCTCGTTCCGAATAAGTCTAGACTAATCTGTTCTTTAACGTGCCCGGTACACGCGAGATTACACAAGGATTACCAACCAGTTCATCACTAAAAATGGCCAAGTGCCCCGGCTGAGGATTGAACCAGGGACCTCTCGATCAGTGGCCAAGAGCGTTATCGCTCCACCACCTTGTCACCATTACATTGCATTTAAAACATCACACAGAACAAATTATATAACACAATTTATTGCACTAATTTAATCATTAAAGATGAAGCAATTCATTTTAACGAAACGTTCATCGTCGTGTACAAATGCTTGTTCCAACGTCATATAAATATCATACATCCGACATAGTCTGGCAAAACTTCAAGAAAACAATAAATTAGTAAACATGATTGAAAAGGTTTTAGCCGCTTAATCAAAGAAGTTGTTGTCAAGGGAGTCGTCATCACAGGAATTAGAACGTGACATAACGGAAGTGGCTCTTCTCAGAGAACTTGCGCAGCGTCTGTCTCTCTCCATGCGACTTTGGTTTCTCTTTGCCTGGCCTTGTTTTGCAAGAATTGTCAAAGCAGCTTTCTGTTTGAAACCTCTTTCATTATCAGCTTTTCTTTCAGCATTTTCTTGTCTGTAAAACGGAACATGATAAACATGTATATTTTATGCTGAGATTTAGTGTTTTTACATTTGCGCTGTATTTAAAGTTTGTCAAATACATTTGTTTTAGAAGGTACCAGCGCCATAACAAGGAAAAAGACAACTGTAGAGCGTTAACTTATGACTTCTCACCAATGTGAATAATGAAATGTTTCCATAAAACAAAAATCACCAAATAGTGTAATGAAGCAAGAAAATATCAGCCAATGTCTATTCCATTACGGATAATTATTATTCATGCGATGATGGCAAATTAATTATTTTTATTCCACTGCTATTTTTTCAATTTAGACTTTTCAGCTATAAGTGTTTGAACATATGGTAGTTGTTAAACCAATGTTACCTTTTCTCTTCCTTAGCACGTACACTCTCCTTCCTCTTTATTAAATATTCTTGTCGTTTCTTATCAGCTTTCTGTAATTTCTCCTCACAGCCAAGTTTGATCTGTAAAGTAGTACATTTGTATAAAAATCCGCCAATAAACTTACGGAATGCCGCAACTGCCTTATGTGGAGGTTTTATCATTACGCGTTGATTATTTTAATATGTGTGACCATTTTGTCATTATGTGTGTTGGCTACGCCAATTTATGTGACCGTTGTATCATTATATGCTCTGGTTACATCAATATATGTGACCGTTTATCATTATGTGTGTTGACGACATCAAATAGCCGTCGCACATAATGATTAAACCGCCACATATGGCAGTTGCAGCGTTCCATATAAAGTTGTACAATCTATGAAGTTTACTGTCACGCGGTACATTTGTAGTTACCAAAGAAGATAACATAAAAACGCTGCTCATTTTCCAATCATTATATTATTTGAGTTTGAAGTCTTATCGATAGTGTTTCGGTCATTTAGATCATTCACTATGACACTGGACAAACCAGTCCTGGAATTACCCATATAGATATACGCTAGGCGCATGCGAGCTTGAACTGTGCGAGTTTAGTGTAATGTTCTTGTGGCGTTCGAACCTACTCATACTCTACCACGAGCCGTAAGCTATATAATAACGGCATTTCGTACACGTTTAATTGAACAAAATTGATCAATTTTGAAACATCGGCTATTTCCGTTTTCTCCGATATTTGAAGTTGCTACATATCATTATAGTCTTACGTCCCATTGGGGGTGAAGAGGAAAAGTAGCCTAAGTAAGATACATAATGACTGGCATAAAGAATATACACGTAACGGAGAATGTACATCGTTCCGTGCAAATGTAAACGGCACAAATTATATAATAACAAACACTGTACATGGTACTTACCGGTCCAGATTTTGTTTGTATGGGTGGCAACAATGGTTTCTTCAGAGGACAACTGTCCAATTCCACGGTAAATGCCACACCTCCACGTGATCTCTTGTGTTCATATTCCTCTGAAATGTATCAAATACTGGTAACAGAAATGAACGTTATTCTCCTCTTTATTTGTAAAATAATCAAAATGCATACATGTATATATTTTAAGGTAAACTATGTAAAAAGTGCATTCGATATAAGGCTCGAACTGCATGAATAAAACTGTATTTATTTTATCATTTTCTTCTGGAAATTCACGCGTAAAGTAGTATATAGTTATTAGTTGCGCAGTCCTTTTAGTAAATTATGCACATTGGTGATTTCTGAATAACCGAGTGCTAAATCGATCCAATGGTCGAGTACTCGAGTACCGACTTCCCGTCCCAAATTTCCAAAGATACCATGCTCAGTACAGTACCATGAATGGAGCGGCACCAATGCAATCATTTTTTAAAATGTTTTCTAACACGGTCATACTTACTGAGTTTGGTATTCAATGAGTGTGAGAATCTAGCCCGGATTGCTTGTCTCTTTTTCTCTCGTCGCTTTTCTTTTCTCTTGGCTAACCAACTAGTGATAAAACCAAGACAACCACTGTGTACTGGTGCTGGTGTAGGCTTGTGAGTGTCTTCTGTAGGGTCTGGTTTTTGTATTGGTGCAAGTTTGACGTTTCGTCTTACAGTGTTCACAGTTTCTTCCGTTGGTTTCTCTACCATTTTTGCCTATATAAGCAAAATATTTACACATTGAAATTCATGACAGTACTAGTATACGGTGGTAATCCCTATACAGCTTGTCAGTTCCGTCGGAGCCTCGTTGTTTCCGATGGTATATAGATCTATGGTGGAACTGAAAACAGCCCAACGCTCGAATGAAAATCCCGTCACGACGTCCTTCCGAACAAACCAGTCCATCAAACTCGCATCGAAGGTGGTTTGTCGGATTTTGTCTGTCCAAAATTTATGGGTATATTTTTTCTGTTTAAAACTATGAACTCAACACAGATAATGCTTCCAAATGCATGGACATGTAGTTATAGTCTATTATAAAACGTCTCCCATTCCTCATCTGGATGGTCATTCAGGGAAAGTATGCCTACTGATTGGAACCCAGGAGAGCGGGATACTATTAATTTATCTTGCTGCTTTCATCAAATACGTCTACAGTATTCCACCGTATGAAAAACAACTTTAACACTTTTTTTATCAAATCCCAAAGTTTCATTAAAATGAACATACTAGTACGTCATTCATTTAAATAAGCAGCATAAAGCCTTCCCTGTCCGATTTTCTGTTGCCTGTTTTATTGATATTGGTCAAAATAAACAAAAAAAATTTAAAACCCCCATTCAAAACAAAAACCAGCTCAATAAATCAGTAAAACTAAACCAGATTGTTCTAAGCAAAATCGCACAGACTAACACTGCAAGAATTTTATCAAATGAAAACTAACTGAATTTCATTTATAATAAGGCTATAGACCTACGCAGCTCTTTTCATAATAAATTAAATGTACATGTAAAGCCACTTTCTGAGTAGCCACATAAAGAACATGTATACATGTCGATCTAGATTCGTCACAAAATATAGCATTTTTACCTTCTTATTCTTCTTTTTCTTCCTTTTCTTAATGCCCTTCTTGTTGCTATTTTCACTTGCCTTTTTAAATTCATCTAAATCTACATTATACGAGTTCTTCTCTTCTGATTTGTCTACGCATTCGCCACTTTTGACTTCGTCCGTACTAACGAGAGTATTTGTTGACGTTGTAAGTACTATGCATTTGTCTGTGTTTATTGCAGCCTCTGTTGTCGGATTTACTTGAACTTCTCTTGTTTTCTTACTAGTCATGTTGACGCTAATGAAAGAGCTAAACTGACGTCGTCAGGGAGATGACGTCTTAATATAAAGCGTTGTACTGTGACGTCATGAAAACGTTATCCAATCATAAAACTCGGTATTTGTGCTAAGACTAGCTTTTTATTTTCGCAAAAATGTGCAGTTTCATGGCAATTTAGAGTTATTATACAAACATTAATGAAAAAAGAACGTACACAGTATTTATGCCCTGCACTATTTCATTTACAATCTATCGGAGAAACGGAAGCAGTCGATGTTGCACGATTGTAATAAATCCATGTTATAGTCGCACAGATGCCATCAAAAGGACTTATTGAACCGGCGGGTGGCGATCGACACTTCTAGTATGGTTAAAATAGGGTCAATTAAATTTTATTCATTTGCGCCTGATAAAGCGTATGCAGAGCTCTCATAAACAGATCTAATAGTAATTATATACTATAAAATCTGGTAAAAATACTAGCACGAGTGGGGTTCGAACCCACGCGGACATTCGTCCATTGGAACTTAAGTCAAACGCCTTAACCACTCGGGCATCGTGCTGGATGAAACAGTGGAGTAGCCTTATAAAATATATATTCATTACAGTACATGCATATTTATATCGTTAGTACAGTTAAGCTTTCGATATTTATTTGGAGACCCTTGTGTAATAGAATCTATTCTCTTTCTACCTACTGTGAACTTTCGTGAGTTATCCTAGCTATGAGGAAATATTAATTCCATAGGCGCCATTACAAACTACCGAGTACTAACATTTCATTACTCGTCAAAATCCCCTTCGAGATATGATATTTATAAATAAATGAATAGGGGTGCATGTGCTGTCGCGGATGTCTATATAAGTATCCATTAAAAGACATTTGGTGAATGTTATTTGATCAGCCACCTGCTCTTTGATTTTGGTCCTCTCAACTGTTCCTGATTTTGATGGCAAATAAAATATTAACTGACTTATTACTTCCGAGTTAATAACTCGAAACCAATATAATATCAAATATGTTCTTAGAACTTCAGTATCTAAAGTTCTTACATTGGGAGAAACTAATGTTTAATTAATTTATACCGCCGTTCCCAACAACTTTTCAGTAATACATGGCCGCCAGTATCCTGGACAGTATGTAGTGGTCTGTTTCCATTTCAAAGATATTACATGTTCTAGTATGTTGTCCGTACTCCTGTCTGTCCTGGTGGTCACCTTGGTCCGTTTTAATCTCTCAGATGCCACCAACGGACCTTATTGAACCACCAAACGTGCCACACAACTTATTAACTAACTCTATACTATACCTATGCTATACTAACTGAATACACAAGTTTTTTTATATGATCTGACCCAATGTCGTTGCCTTGAAATAACACCTGGTGACATAAAGGTTCAGAAATGGCTCATTTTAGCCCTGTGATTTTTCAATCTGTTGACAAATCTGCGAAGAATATATCATGCCATTTTTGGGCATTTTCACGACTATTTATTATGTAAAAACTTCCAAAAAACATGATAGCAGTCGTGCTATACTTTTATATTTTTACATAATCCGTGTTCTGCAAATTTTTATATACGAAATATCGAAGCGAGCAAGAATGCCATCGTCGCTTTTGGGAAGGCTTTACGTCATGAGAATGGCTGAAAATGACATTTTTGCTAAAGATGACATATTTTCAGAAGTTATGTCGAAATATTACGTGGGAAAGTGGAATATGTATGGTTAATTTTTGAAATACAGCGTCTGGTTATTAGAAATACAGGGCACACTTATAGGAAAATGAATATTTTTGACAACACTCAGGGCCAAATTGAGCCATTAATGAACCTTCTCCTTTTATATAGAAGAATATTGTGACCAAGAATCACAAAGATAAGGTCAAAATTGGGATATCTAACGTGTTCCGTATTTTCCTTTATTTTGGCATAGATACCTATTTTCGGACCACAGATGAACAGGTCAAAATTATCGGGACCAAATTATCTCAATTTGTGGTAAATCTCTACACAAATATTGTCATGTACCTTTGTTAAGTTCTATGGGAGGCTGAACTCAAACAAGAGGGTCATGGTGGCCCTATATTGCTGACCTGAGAAATATCGCTTTTGCTACATACCAAATGCAACGAATGGGTCAAGAGAGTTCCACATCGCTCAAATAAGTTCATCTGATAGATACTAGTAGTACTGTTTAAGCTTAAGTCTATATTTTATAGAGACAAACATTCCAACAAAGTTTCATGAAGATCGGGCCATAATTGAGGCATCTAATGTGTTCACAAGTATTTTCTAATATTTGACCTAGTAACCCAGTTTTTTTACCCAACATGACCTAGTTTCAAATTTGACATAGATTACATAGAGACTAACATTCAGACCAAGTTTCGTGAAGATTGGGCAATAATTGTGTTATCTAATGTGTCCACAAGTTTTTCTCAGATTTGACTCAGTGATCTAGTTTTTGACCCAGTTTCAAACTGGGCCTAGATTTTAAAGACAAGCATTCTGACCAAGTTTCATGAAAATTTGGCCATAATCGTGTCCTCAAATGTGTTCACAAGCTTTTCCTAAAATTCGACATAGTGACCTAGTTTTTTACCTAGCTTGGCCTAGATTTCATTGAGACAAACATTCTGACCAAGTTTCATGAATATTATGCTGTTACTGTGGCCTTGATGATTGATTGAATCATAGAGGATTGTACACAAATGGAGAATACTAGGTTAGTGCCTTAAACTAATTGAATTTATTGGGCGATTTGGAGAAAGGTTTATACGTTGAGCCTTTCGGCTTAATACACATTTAATAACTTAGTGAGAATTATTCTTATCATAACATACTGCAGATATGCATACCACACAACAACAAAGCTTGGTACTAATCAACCGCCAATGGCTACAAAGGAATACAATGTAGTGTGAACAAGACTGCGTTCAATAAACGCTTATGCCCCCTGTGGAAGCCTTGTCCATAAATAAGTCTAAGTCCATAATTAGGTCAAGGTGAAGGTCAAAATGGGGTCAGGTGATACAGGTGTGTGGAGAGTGTTCATATACAAAATCCATGCAAGTTTGGAAGCTTTGAGGCAAGCCATAATGATGCTAGAAGAAACGGTCAATTTGGGTTAACCAGGACGGACGGACGAACGGACGGACAGGTGAATCACTATATGCCTCCCGATCTATCGATACGGGGGCATAACAAAAAATATGAATACAAATAAATGTAATGGGCAATAACTCAGTAAATCAGTGAAAATTGATCTGAGCGTAATAAGGAATAGGCTTAACAGAAATGACAACACCGAATAAACTAATTATTTTTTATTTGACAGTATTAAATATGGCCATGAATAAAAGATATCCATGCACATTTTCTCTCAAAATATTAACAAACTCAACAAGCACTTGTTTGCATATACGCACGTAATTAAAGATATCTTTTATTTTTGTCAAAATAAATAAAAGCAAACAACAGACAAAGTAGACAATAACCCAGATCTAAATTACAGTATTTTAAAGCCTTTAAGATACAAAACGAACTGAGTCAATTCGACCATTTAA
Source organism: Spisula solida (assembly GCA_947247005.1). Classification (NCBI taxonomy): domain Eukaryota; kingdom Metazoa; phylum Mollusca; class Bivalvia; order Venerida; family Mactridae; genus Spisula; species Spisula solida. The sequence goes on from OX365954.1 coordinate 28,074,173, forward strand.
ACTAAACTTAATAAACAATTCAAGACGCGTTGGTCATAATGCGCTTATGAACAACATGACATAGTTTAAGAAGTATACCTTGTCTACAGGACACCATTTTATATATAGTAACAGCAAGATCTCAGTCATTAAAAAAACCACCTGAATAACAAGGCCACCTCATAATTTGACCACAATTTTCAGGTCCATTTTCCCATTTATATTTTTTATCTAACCTCAATATTTAGACCAACTCAATAATGGGACCAATATCCAAAGGTCACAAAGGTTGACTTGATATTGAGGTAAAACTGCAATCTACGCATCTATGTATTTTAGTGCATATCAGTTTTTATGTAGTTAAAAATGAAAAACGTTAAACTTTACACACTCTAACGATGAAAATTCCAGACAATTTCATAATTTACGAACTAATTTATAAATAATTAATAAGCCATTGACAAAAATAGCACATAATTTTAGCACTTATCAAAATATGCTGATATTAACACGCGTATCAGCATTAACAGAATAGGGGTCCTACAATTAAGACATAATGCCCAATGCTGACAAAAGATGCATGTCTGTTTCGAGTGCCATCTAATAGCACACATCCCTACTTCAAACATCTGTTTCAAACATTGTTCTAACTGAAAAAATTTAGCTTTTAATGAAATTTCAAAGCCTTAAGGATTTTAACTGTATCAATATTTTTTTCATAAATTAACTTTTTTTCTGCAGAAAAGTTCATCCTTTCTAGTGCAGCAAATCCAGAGTTGTAGGAACCCCCGACAGTTCTAAAATTCACATGTTAGTTTTAACATTCTTTAAAATTGTCAGGAGAAACCTTTCAAATTTGTCAGCTGAAGGTCTAACACAACGAAACATGAAATAAAAATATGTTAAAGCAGTTTCCGCTCAAAATTTCGAAAAGTCAGAAACAAAATTATCTTAACTATGCTATGGTTGACTTGCGTCCAAATGAAACAAGTGGCACACAACCAAACTTCGCTTTTTGATAAAAATAAATTATGGAGATAAGTTATGGAGTTAAACACAATTAAGTCTTTCAGAAGTTGATGGGTTTTCCAGAATAAGCCATTAAGTTGGCTTCTCGCAAAGCTTCGGACACAGTCTGAAAAATACGAAACTTTCAGTAAATACAGGGACACAGTCTAAGAAACACACAAGTTTTGGTAAATATCAGACACAGTCTGGAAAATACTAAACAAAGAAATGTTAACAAGTCCTATGGTATGAGGAGTGGTTAACAAACCTAGATTACAAATCCAGAACCGCAAATAGGCGCCACAATTAAATATGCACTAAAGTACAAACATATTTTTAGTCTTTGTAAACACTATACTTCATATAAATCATGATAATTATGTTAACGATAATAGTCCAAGTAATATGCCGATGCTCCTCAGAAAAAATCACTCTAAATTGCCTGAAAACTGGCATCTAAAATAAGTACCAATCATCAGCTGGCGTTCCGTTCCAGTATGTTCACAATCAGGGGTTCCACTAGCTTCTGAATCTGAAGGGTCATTTTGATACTTTTGACTTAATTTTACCATTTTTATAGGCAAAATACCCATGATTTTAAAAGAAAATGACCCTTCAAACCGAAATCTTAAGGGTCAAAATGTGACTTTTGGAAATTGCAAGGTTCAAAACCCCTACTCCCGAGTCAAATGGAACCCCTGACAATGCCTTTACATCTGATAGCACATAGACATAAGCAGTCTTGACTAAATATCAATTTTACCGGGTCTTATCTTCGTTGCACAAGAATTGGGTGCTTGTTGAGTCACTATAAAAGTCAAATAATGTCAACCAACCGTTTGAATCAATCGGCACCAAATTCATCGTGTGACTCCAATAGTGACTTGACAGGAATCCATTTCTTGTGTGATAAGGATAGTACCGGGTACCCTGTGCAGTTATTTACCGACTTCTAAAATCAGGTTTTATTATTTATGTACTTACAGGATGGGCATGACAAACACGAGCAACATCTTCACATGAAGCTCCATATTCCATTGCTAATACAGCCTCATTTATCAATTCTCCAGCAACCTGTAACATGTATGTGCTTGTGAAAGTAGTGTGATATCAAAACAATTAATATTGCCGAGCCGAGCATAGCCTTTATTTGCCAGTCAGCTTTCTGCTGAAATATGGCAGGCTTTTTGCTATTGTATGCAAACAAATGTGAAATCACTTAAAAGGAACGAAACAAGAAGGATTTTTGACACTAGAAAGAACTAGAAAGAAATCATCTGACCTAAAATTCCTGACAATATGTTCACCTAGGCTTGGTACCATGTAGTCATGTGAAGTTTCATTGATACCTGACCAATGGTTAAGGAGAACAAGCATAGACAATCTTTGAAACATCAATCTAGCAGAAAATCGATATGTCTCCCACCACTATATGTAGGAGACATCATTAGTTTAATTACAAAGAATAACATGGATGCATATCTACATTTGCAGAAACCATTCTCAAAAACCTTAACTTTTAAACTTGGGGAGAAGAGAAATACTTCATTCTAATTTATTCATTTTAGAACAATTTTGAAACAAGTTTATATCACTTATAAATATCACTCTCTTGATAACTCATTCTTGATAATTCAGGGGTGTCAACAGGGCCAAATTAAAAATCAGGAAAATCCTGTGCGGCCGACCATTTTTGCCAAACAAGAGGCTTTCAATGACATTGTTTCCATAATTAACTAAGTTTGTATCAAAGGAAATCTTTCATAGCAGATTAAACTTGCAATAACTTTTTCTTGAGATATTTTCATCAAATAACTTTTACTTTAGTCAGAAGCTATTGCTCTATCAGGAATGATAAATCCGGAATTCCGGATAAATCAGGAAAATTGACAACCCTGTGATATCGTATTATATCGTCATGAGGGTATGAGAGAGTGATGCCAGCTTTCCTCTTTATATTGAGGCACTAGCAAAGGAATTACTGGTACCATTTTTATCCTGCTTTTTATAATGACTCAGGAATCGAACCCTGGCCCTCCCTCCACTTAAAGCGGAAGCTCTCCCACTAGGCTATTTCCTAAAGGAGCAGTCAATAGACCCATTTCTTGTTTAAATACCTGGGTATTGTTTGTTATGCAAAGTGACATCCAGCAGACTATTGGTCAATTACCAATTCCATTGTTCATTCAACCAATAGTATTGCTGTATGGCACTTTGCATATGAATGGCACTCACACTGAAATGTGTCAATACCAGGGGTGAAAATTAGAAACTGAAAAACCTGAAATCCTCAAAAATTGACGATTTAAATAGAGAAAATAAAGCAAAACAGACTTTTTGTTACCCTCAAAAACCTGAAGTTCAGGCACAAGCCTAAAAACTTTCACCCATACGATACAATATACAGAATAAACTATACTTACAGATCCAATAAAATGTACACCTAAGATTCTGTCAGTAGTTTTATGTCCTAGAACTTTAACGAAGCCATCAGTATCATCAATTGTCTTAGCCCGACTGTTAGCAGCTAGAGGGAATTTACCAATATTATATTCCACACCCTGAAATCAATGTGAAGATATTTTATTATTGGGTTTTAGACTTTTTAACCATTTTTGTCATATAAGATAGTGTTCCTGGATTTAATTATGGATGAGGACTACTGTACGTCGGATATTATTCTATTTGTTTTTATTTCTACTATAACTCACAAATTGAGATCCTCGTTAATTCATAAATCTGCGTAAGTATACTTTTATAATTAATATGAACATCCTTCATGGAAACTTAAACCGTTACTTCATAAAACTGCAAAAATAAGTGTGATATGGAAATTTGCGAAATAAAAATCATGTGAATATAAAGTTATTTAGAGTAACTTGTTCTATCACAGGCAACTGAAAACTTCTTCAATATCACTGTGCCGGCATTTATTGATCAGAAACTACAAACAAGAGGGCCCAAAGGGCCCTAGGTCGCTCACCTGTCGACTTGACCTAGATTTTGTACAGATGATCATTGTGACCAAGTTTCATACAGATAAGGCCAATATTTTGACCTCTAGTGACTACACAAGATTTTTATATGATTTGACTTAATGACCTAGTTTTTGACCCCAGATAAACCAATATCAAACTTGGCCTAGATTTTGTTGAGATGATCATTGTGACCAAGTTTCATAAAGATAAGGTCGACATTGTGACCTCTAGTGACTACACAAGGTTTTTCTATGATTTAACCATGTGACCTAGTTTTTGACCCCAGATGACCCAATATCAAATTTGACCTAGATATTGTTAAGATGATCATTGTGACCAAGTTTCATACAGATTGAGTCAAAATTGTGACCTCTAGTGACTACACAAGGTTTTTCTATGATTTGACCTAGTGACCAAGTTTTTGACCCAAGATGACCCCATATCAAACTTGGCCTAGATTTTGTTGAGATGATCATTGTGACCAAGTTTCATAAAGATTAGACCAAAATTGTGACCTATAGTGACTACACAAGGTTTTTCTATGATTTGACCTTGTGACCTAGTTTTTAACCCCTTATGACCCAATATCGAACTTGACCTAGATTTTGTCGAGATGATCATTGTGACAAAGTTTCATAAAGATTAAGTCAAAATTGTGACCTCTAGTGACTACACAAGGTTTTTCTATGATTTGGGCTTGTGACCTAGTTTTTAACCCCGGATGACCCAATATCGAACTTGACCTAGATTTTGTCGAGATGATCATTGTGACCAAGTTTCATAAAGATTAAGTCAAAATTGTGACCTCTAGTGACTACACAAGGTTTTTCTATGATTTGACCTAGTGACCTAGTTTTTGACCCCGGATGACCCAATATCGAACTTGGCCTAGATTTTGTTGAGATGATCATTGTGACCAAGTTTCATAAAGATTAGGCTAAAATTGTGACCTCTAGTGTCTACACAAGCCAATTGTTGACGGACGGACGACGACGGACGAAGAGTGATCACAAAAGCTCACTCTGTCACTTTGTGACAGGTGAGCTAAAAACACAAACCTAGTGGAAATTAGTAAATTTTGCTTCAAGAATCTTAATATATTTGTGCATAAGGGTCAGAATCCGATAACTATCTACATACTATATATTTTTCTTTATATTTTCACAAACGTTTGTGAAGAGAGAGGTTTTTCTCAAGTGAAAAATCTGCAAACAAACAACATTGCAAACAACTTCAGAATACTAAATTTTCAATGTTTTTTCTTTGCAAAAATATGAATTTGCAGTAGTTTGAATTTTTTATGTGTAAAGACATAAATCTAGAAAAGAAATAAACATTGAACAAACCTCTTCTTTAAGTTGCTCCTCTGTTTTTCCAACCCAAGCGACTTCAGGATGAGTATATATGACAGATGGTACACAGTTATAGTCAATATGTACAGCACCTCCACACATACCTTCAACACATATAATACCCTCATCCTCAGCTTTATGTGCTAACATAGGACCTTGTATGCAGTCACCGATAGCATAAATACTGTCAAAATAATAAACATTGCAATTATATCTAATACAGTAAATATTTTGCCACTATACTGGGATTGGGACCTACACCTTGTGGCGCCATCGTCTAGCAATGCCTAGCAAAGTCTCAATAACAAGAGATGTTTGTGAAACGTGTATGCCCCAATGGCAGCCCAAAATCAGGAATGGTAAAGGTCACAAAGACCTTGACCTTTGACCTACAGACCACAAAATCAATAGTTAATGACCAACCTGCATTTAAAGTTAAAAGTTGTTGAACAGAAACCATTTGGTCTTCCAACCGAACAACGGACATGTGCAAAGCAATAAACCCCCTCATCAAAGATGGAGGGCATAATAATACCACCCTTGAACACTGGTCTCATTATTGAGCTGCCCTTAATAAATTCTTGATAATTTTGTACTGAAATTAATTATTTTATAGCTCATATGCATTAAGTTAAAGAAAAAATTGACTTTTCACTTAAAATGCAGCTTTTTGAAAATTTAAGGGGTCATTTCAAGTGTGAAAGGAAACCCCTGATTTCTCCCACCTGTACCCATAACAACGGTTGACATACCTGGGTACAGACGTTTGGAACCTAGCATTGACAGGAATTCTACCCCGGTTATCTGTCTGTATATTTTGTGCTTCTAATCCAAGATTGTCTGTGTATGGTCGTCGGCCAATGCATACTAACAATGTGTCACATTCAACCTGAAAAGTAACAAGAGACAAGGGAGTCAACAGAGCTGACCATTTTTGCCAAAATAGGCCTTCATCCTCATTGTTTCCATATATAACTCAGTATTTTTAAATGTTTATTAAAGAAAATCATTCAGAGCAAATATAATTGACCGCAACTTTTCCATTTCTTGAGTTATTTTCATCAACTACCGGTAACTTTTATTTTGGTCAGAAATCATAGCTCTTTTACGAAAAGACAAATCCGGAATTCCGGATAAATCAGGAATATTGATACCCCTGAAGTGAGGTTTGTAATGTATTCCCCATGGCAGCCAACATGTCACTTATGTTGAAGGTCACAATGACCTTGACCTTTGACCTACTGATCTTAAATCCATAAGAATATCCTAGGTACAACAGTATATAGACTGAGTGAAATAACATATTAGGCACAAGTATCAAATGGATTAGATTCCCTTTAACAATCCACTAGCAACTTTTTTCATATTAACTGAGTGCTATAAACTACAAGACTTTGTCAATTTTATTTGCTTCTTCGGAATATTGGATGTCCACGCACATACATATCACACTGACAACTACACAAGTACACAATACTGGAATGGCTATAACTTACCTCTTCCTTCTTGCCAGATTTAACACCTTCAATTGCTACTTTGATATTCCCTCCCTCGCGTGAAGCTGACACTACTTTTGTATCTAATTTAAAATCAAGTCCTTGTTTTTTGAGAATTCTTTGAAAGTTTTTAGCCACTTCCATGTCAATTCCTAGTCCACCGACGTGTCCAAGAAATTCCACACACGTGACCTTTGAACCAAGTCTTTGCCACACTGACCCCTGAAACATATCATAAATATTCAGCAGCATATAGGAGTGTTTTGTTTTTAACAATTTAATTTGCTTGTTTAGGTTTAATGCTGTTTCTATACATATTGTGTTATATACGGTGGCTGACGCGCCTTACCGAATGTCCTGAACTGTATCCTAAACCAGTACTAACTTATCCTTCCAAAGCAACAAGCAACTGCTCCACATGTGGAGAAAGTCAACTTGTTACACTTCCATGGGAGGGTATGACCTGATTCTTTAAATTACAGGTATTTTGGTTTTAAATCAGTAAATTTAAAACTCAAGTACTAAGTTAACAAAATGACCCGTGAGTTTCCGACCCTTACAGCACATAAACCCAAGACACAATGATACTATGCAACTCTTCGACACAATGATACTATGCAACCCCTAAACAAAATGATACTATGCAACACCTAGACAAAATGATACTTAAAAACCAAATACCAGTTCAACACCAATCACTCCTGCTCCAATAACGATCATTTTTTCTGGTACTTTATTCAATGATAGAGCTCCTGTAGACGATACAACAGTTTCTTCATCTATCTGTGAAATATAATTCAACGACAGTGATAAATTGATTATCATAGTTTTACCACACCAGAGGTGGTATTCAATATACTTTAGATCTTATTTAATTTGAGAATAAGGATAGCCAGCCAATCATATCACCTGTTACTGACCAAGAGTTTTATATGGTGTGATCTGATTGGTTGTTCTTATCCTTAAGTCAAGTAAGATCAATATTGAATACATCCCCTGTATTTTAAAGATGGTTTTTTAAATGGCTAACAAATTGCACAATTAATGTACAAGGGGCATTCTAAAAGTTCTGATAACTGTGTGATAACTTTACATTGGTTGGTCAGAATATTTAAAAGTAAACATTTTCTGAAAGATACAACCTTCCTCCACTGAAAACATATCATCATATTAATATCAGATAAATTATAATTCACCTATACGCCATTGTACATGTTAGTATATGACCCATTGAGTTGTCGCCAAAATGAGTCATATTGGCCCTTGGAAGGGATAACATTATTGTCAATAATTTCCATAATTTCTATCAGATTTGTTTGGAATTTACACATATCTTATATTATATACATGTGTATATTATGCCAAATAAAAACTGTTGTTCTGACAATGCAAATGACTTAGGATGAACAAGAAAAAAGACCACGACCCAAATGCTCTTGAAAATAGCCATTTTACCGGAAATACGCAATTTACGTGTTATTGCATTGTTCTGCTGGACATGTTACATTATAGTAAAAAACATGTGGCCGTTTTGTACATACATGTATATGCTATGTTTCTTTCCCACTAAAAATTCTGAAATATTAATAATTTAATCTGTACAGCAGATTAAAGAATATGACCACGTCATATCCTCAGAATAGCATTTCGCAAAACAAAAATAATTATATCTTTTCTTAATTTGAAGTTAGTACAATTTATTTAACTTTAAGAAAAAGGTTTACAGACCTTTTTATTACATGTATAAGGGTATCCCGTTACCCCCCCCCCACTTTCTAAAAGCATGGGTAGAGCACAAGATATTGCTCCCAAAATCAAACTTTATGAAAAATACTATTATAACGTCCCCCAAATGAAAATTTACATTCCAATCAAGACAATTTGACTTATTTAGAGTAGCTGATGGTCCTTAAACGTATTGTATGTCCAGAATTAAGAAAAAGGCATACTTGGTAAAATGGTCTCCTGATTGGGTTGTACATATTGCTGTTATTTTATTAAGAACTGAAAGTTTTTTCAGTATCATAATTTTATTCGAAAGTACAGTTATGTATATTTCAAATAATATCAAATTTATTTCAATCAGCCTCAACGATACTTCCGCAGTGCGCTTTGAAATATACATGGGGCCAATACAACGCAATTCCCTCACGTATTCAAGAGATATTTCAGTCAATACCCCAAACCATGTATTGTTTGAATACCAAAAAAATATACATTATCAGAGATAAAATAATAATTTTGCTATGGATGTCTTGCTAAAAAATTGATCTTTCAGAAAATGTCCACCAAGACAGAAAATTCTGACCAACCGATGTGAAGTTATCACTCAGTTATCAGAACTTTCAGAATGCTCTTCGTACACATGGATATTAAAGGCAGAACAGATTTATGCCAAGTTTATTATCCTCTCCCACCCCCAAATATCAACACACTGGGCTTTTCGGTTACAGTAAATGTTTAATAAAATAGTTTGTGTTTCCATGCCCATGGAAATAACCATGGAAATAAGTGTATCTGAAGATAACTAGTTTTAAATTTCATAAATTCATGGTAAATCCATTGATTTCATATTCAGTAAAGTAAAGTTATATACTAATTTCAGTATATATACAACATAATAATGTCCCAACTATATTAGCAAGTGGCTCGACATGGAATCTATTTAAGGTAAACAGAATGTTACATTTTGATGAATGTACTGTAGGTGTTAGGTTTCAAAATGGATTTGTACATTGATCAAGTGTGGGGTAGAAGGGGTGTACTAATGGGGCTTTGAGGGGTATGTATAGCATAGTAAATTTCCCCCAAATTTGTCGCCAGCATCCAGCATCTTCCACTTCTCAGCAAAGAAAACAGTCTGTGAATTTAGGATTTCAGACTACTTGCCCGAGTCAGCAAAAAGTGAATAGTTTTCCTTTATACTCCATACGTATTTCCTACTGAAGTTACTTGCCCGAACCAAAAATTACTTGTCTCGGACAATCGGACAAGTGCTAATTTCGCAGACTGAGAAAACCTCTGCAGTCATACTAACTCATAATACTACAGTAAACCAAGAAATTATTTCGCACAATTTAGTTTCATGGAGTTCGTGAGTGGTAGAATTCCAAGAAATTAAGTCGCTGCGAAAGTGCTTAAAATATTAATATGGGCATTGCAAGAAATTTAAAAATGTGAAAATTTGTAGTCGCGAACATGCCGACGATCAGTAAAACGCGAAAGTATTTGCGAAAGTAAATTGATTTACAGTATACTCACATCAATTCCAGGAAATGGTGTTACTTCAGATCCAGTAGCAATGAGAATATTTTTAGCAGTGACAACTTCAGTGCTTCCATCTTCCTTTATAGCAGTAACTTCATTAGGACCAGTAATTTTACCATGTCCACTTACATGTGTTACCTATGTAAAAGTAATATTAATATCAGTAGCATAAGTTTTTTTAAAAATAAAATCACTCACGATTAAGAACATGGTTTAATATTGATTATTTCTTTCATCATTTTTGATACAACAGGCATGTTCACAAGGCTAATCAATACTCAGGGGTAATATTTGACCTCTGATCTGACTCATTACCCTGGAAATTTCTGAAACACGACATAGTGACCTTCAGAAATATGGTTTAAAAGGGTTGTATCTTTTCATAATTTATAGGTATCAAACAATAAAATTCAAAATGCTTATGCTCTGGTGGAAGTGTTGTACATAATAAATAGCTATGTCAATCAGGGGCCATAATTCTGTTAAAATGTTGGATATTTTTACATGGTGTTGACAATGTATATGGTGTTTTTGACGGTAAACATGGATGCTAAGTTTGAAAGCAATGTCTTGATAGACTTTGAAAATAATGGAATTTCAAAAACTTGAATGTTTTGGTTAACATTTTGAATAGGATCTGATGGATGAACAGACAAACGAGTGAACTAAAAGATGAACTAACGGATGAATGAACAATCACTATATGCTATGCCAAGATAATAACAAATCAGATAGAGAAGAAACAGCAGAAGGCCCCAGCTTACTTTGTTTTGTTTGAAGAGATGAGCAATTCCTCCAGTAAGACCTTTCACAGCTTTCTCCTTCTGTTCCATCATCTTATCTAGATTTAACGTCACATTGGTAACTGAAAATGTTCATGTATGATGAAAAGCGATCCAAGAAAATAATCTATAGTTTATATAAAGCAACAACAAATTCAAATAAAGGGTTTTCATTAATATGAACTAAGGCAAAGCCTATTTTGAGCGGACTATGTCAGTTGTCCTACATTATTTGTAACATGCTCATCTAGTACTGGAATTTTTTTATGATGCATAACTTTACAATAAATTGTTCGGTTACGAACCTGGAGCCCGTTACATAACCAAGCCATTTCCAAAAGGCGCTACCAAGCGTCTATGCAACGACACGCTACGAGCGAGCAGTGCTCGCTGATAGCATACCGTTTCTTAACACTTTACTAGGCGAGTGCTACCGAAGCGGTCCGTTGCACAAGAAAGCAGTTTGATACGAATATTGGGTAAGAAGTAACGAAGGACGATAGGAACCTACCGTTTTAAAGTTCATTGTATAACTACATTGATTATGTGTATAAAATACGACTTTCCTTGTTTAAAACAAGTACTTTCGTGGTTTAAACAGTTAATTTAACTGACATTGGCAGCCTGCCGCGTTCTGTGATTTTCGCCGCTGTAGTTCCAAGATGGCGGTCAGATGATTCGTAGAGATTGTCCAAGGTGTCCCAATTGACTTAAAACCAGGGGAGGTAATACCTCTGTTACTAAGCAACAGAGTTCTTACCTCCCATACTGCCTTGATAATTATTATCTTTTTTAATGTTTTCTAGATAGGGGCCTACTCTAGTTTTCGGAATATTTTTAAACATCATTACAAGACTGCGTTCAATAAACGCTTATGCCCCCTGTGGAAGCCTTGTCCATAAATAAGTCTAAGTCCAAAATTAGGTCAAGGTGAAGGTCAAAATGGGGTCAGGTGATACAGGTGTGTGGAGAGTGTTCATATACAACATCCATGCAAGTTTGGAAGCTTTGTAGCAAGCCATAAAGATGCTAGAAGAAACGGTCAATTTGGGTTAACCAGGACGGACGGACGAACGAACGGACAGGTGAATCACTATATGCCTCCCGATCTATCGATACGGGGGCATAAAAAAATAAAAGAAAATTTATGAGCTGCCGTATATCGCATTTTAAACAACTTTTGTTATTCTATTGGCAGCCATTTTTCAGTATCATTCTCTCAGTGCGGGATTTTAACACAAATTTCCAAATCCATTAGTGAATTCGAACTCTGACCAAATCACGTGACATGTGTTATCGTAAAGCGGAACGACATCCGCTATTAACCGATACCAGATATAAACATTGTTTGAAACTGTAAGTTTAAATTGGTGATATATAGTGTACTTGCCATATCGGTTGGTTTTTTCCTGCCAATCTATTTTCAATATTTATAATGCAAACCCTGTACTGTCAGACTATAAATCCTTGGATAATATACAATGGCAAAATTTCATTATAAACAAGAGCTGTCACTGTGAGGGGACAAAGAAAGCTTTAAGTTCAGTTAAGTAATACTGTGAAGCCAAATTTACCAATAGAATTAACTTTAAGATGAATAAACACATTTACAATGAGTTCTTACTGTGGCATAGAAGGGACACAGGAAATACTTTATTGATCACATGCATGTGTTAGTATCCTGTGCACACGTTTAGTTGTCACATAATTATGTTAGATGTCATGAGAGCTACTCTTTTTTTAATGACTTTGGTATGCTTTCATCTAGGATTGATTCCCAACCTTCATTTTCCAGGCAACGCTCTAACCATTCAGCTATCGAAGATGGTATTATAAGGTTAGACAGATTACAGATGTATACTTACATTCAATGCCACGATTGTTAAGATCCTTTCCGGCAGCAAGGTGATATAGATGTGAATTGTTGAGTAAAGCTTTTGATGGTATGCAGCCAACATTAAGACAAGTTCCTCCCAGTGTGGCATTCTTCTCAATACAAACAGTCTGATAATATAAAGACATATACATATTTATCACAGTCCTGTTAAATCAAAGCACTTACGGATACCTCAAATGTAAGCCCTAATAACATCAGGTTACCGTTTTATCAAAGCACTTACATAAATCTCAAAGGTGCACTTGAATAAAGTTTATTTATAGATTCTACCAAATCCTTTCAATACTCCGTAATTTACAACAGGTTTAGAAAAGAGAAAGTCTTTGTCTATTTTAACAAGGTTGTTGCGCATGTTTATTCAAGAACATGTTTTTTACCTTCATGCCAAGTTGGGCTGCTTTAATTGCAGCAACATAGCCACCTGGTCCTGATCCAATCACTATCAAGTCATTCTCAGCTGAAATGTTTGTAAAGAAATCTGAATATAAATGCATATATATGACAAGAACACAATTTAATCCATTTGAGTGACCAAACGCTAGTGCACAGAAGGCTCCACCCATTTGTTTGTCAAAGGTTTTCAAGCAAGCTGCAAATCCATTGGATTATGCAAACATTTGAAATATTTAATGTTTTAACAGCCAAAATTAAATCCATTCATTAAATCAATGGTCAACTCAATTCTCTGTAAACATCTGGCACATATAGTCAACTGGCAGAGATTCATTAGTTTATACCCTTTCCCAAAGAGGCAAAAAAAATCACTGTTATACTAAATTTATTTTATGTTGATTGTGAAACTTATAAATAAGCTATGTTAATCACACTCAGTCTAGACTCTAGACACCTCATCCCTGATGGAGTATTTTGCCATTAGAGTATGAGGAATAGAAGCCACTGTTCCCTTTTATGCAGAGCTTCTAGCAAGAGAAATACTTATTTCTTTGTTGGTATGATGGGCCACAGATCGAGCCTTGTACTTTCCAGTCCCACAATTGAAGCGACCACTGTACCACCAAGCTATTGCAGCGGTTCACACAGACCTGAGTTCAATAGTCATTTATTCAGGTATAGATTAATGCCCATCCATAAAGATTTACAAGTAAAGAACAAGCTAACAACATACCTCCATTTGAGTAATGTCTGTGCGAAATGAGGGATGATCCTGTGCATCTGATCAGCCCCGCACACTGAAAGAAAAATAAATCAACACTTGTATATATTTATTTTTATTTACTCTTGACTGGTTCAGAATGATTATTGCTAAATGGCAAGGAAATTAAAGTGAGATGGTCTGGTCAATTATGTTTCAAATTATGCGAAAAGGAGCAAATTAGTAGGTGGCGGACTGGCAGGTCCAGACGATGCACACAGACTCGTGCAAATTTGGGTCTAGTTCTGGAAACCATAACTAGTCTTTATTTTACACTGATGTTCCGACCTTTTAGTCATTCTTGATATTAAAGGACATTAAAAGATAAAACCTGTTTCTCTGGATTTAAAATTTCATGGTCGGGGGGGGGGGGGGGGGTAGCAAGCAATAGGCCGTATAGCGGAGTGTATAAAAAACTTTTTTCAACGTTTAAACATGAAAAACGTATAAAGCAATTATTGCACATCATCATTAAACATCTTTGTTTTTAAACTTTAGCAAGAATTAATTATCATAAAATAGGCTTTATATTTGAAATATTGCATTTTATTCTACACTGCCCGTCCGTAGGTCGAGAAAACATACGCATTTTTTAAGTTAAACATATTATTCAGGCAAAAATAATGTCAGCTAGGTTGTCAAATAGTGTTGTCATTGTGTTCAAGTAAGACTTTTTACAAATTCCTATCATTTGGCAAAAATAATTGCGATTATTGTATCTGGTTGCTCTATACGCTATATGCTGCGACCTCCCTGACGTATAATCGGAATATCTCGCACATTGCGGCTCAATTAATTCCGTAATCCCCAAAACGGATTTTAACCAGTAATCTTGATATGGTGAATGGATTTGGCTTCTATGAAAAAGTTTGATGATGAAATGGAATCATCATCGTCAAAGACCTTGGAATTAGGTGAGTCCTGCCCCAAAATAGACGTTTTAAGACGCACGAATGTGGCATTTAAACTAGTGATGTCAAACTTTTTATTTGAACACAAAGGTTTAAAAGACTTGTCAATGAATGTTGCTGTGTCGGACAGAATCGGGAAATGTCGGACAGATTTTTATTAACTTTTTCCAAAGTTTACAGTAATATGATATGATTCATGAAAATTGGGATTAAATCAAGGTATAATCAAGTTTGATGTAGTTCTCTGAACTTCACTTAAAGCGCGTAAAGTGAAAGAGGTTAAAAGAAGCCGAGGATTTAGTAGGTCCTTTAATTCAGGTTGGGGCTAAATTCCAGTTCATCCGGAGTTTGAAGGACACACCAATGTTTATAATGTTTTGCACTCTGTTTCATCATAATTTGATGATTCATTGACTCTGATCATTTGTATTTGTACTAATTTAATGATTTAAGTTGTGTTTAATACAAACCCGGACGACTGATGAAGTCTTTTGTACAGTTGATGCTAACATGATTTTGAGGACGGCTAAATTTACATCAACACCGGACACCAGAGGTCGCACTGACCTTGACTTCCGCTTTCGGAATCACGCAGGCGCTCTTTGAAAATACAAGCGATCCAAACTGAGTTGTCGTTCGTTGCTCTACTGCTGGTCACTTAAGGCCCTTTATATATATGAGCCGTTCTCCAGGAAAACCGGGTTTAGTGACAAAATCATGATACTATAGCATTAGAAAGACAAGACTCTTTTGAACAGTTCTGAAAATTTTAGCAAAATATAACACCAAATAACAAAATTACAGACTTATAAAACTAGCCACTCCCGCCTTTTTGTGGGTGACGTCGCAAACGTCATTCAAACGTTATTTGACGTTACGTTAACATAAAGTTCACAAATCCAGTATTTAATGAGTTTTTGACGCAAATTCATCAAAATTATATCACATTTTAGAATTATATTCTTATTTTAAAAAACCTATCTAGATAGTGAATGTTAGCTTTAAGAGAAATGTAGCTACCGTTTTTAACCACTAACCCCTAGTTTTTCTCAATATGGATGCCCTTCAGAAATTGGTCACCATAGCAACGACGCAAGATATTTTAACATAATTCATGAGAAAAAAATCTAAGACATAGTTCTATATTGTCCAATAATTTAAAAATTAAATCAAAGAGCATGACTTTTCCCCTATTTATGAGGTTTTTCTTAACCCTATTACATAATTACTATTATCACATTACCTGCGGTCCAGGAGTGCCGTAAAGCCGTGCCGTAAATATCGTTCGGCACTCCCAGACTGTGCAATAAATATTTAAATTAGCTTGACGTGACGTTAGCCAATCCATGCATTGATCCGTCAATGACGTCAGGATAATATCAACGTCTCCATGACGTCGCGCTCAGTGTACCGCTGAATTTTGGCTGAAATATAATATTATTCAGCGTATACCATCCTTTTGAACAATAATGTGCATGTTTTAAGGTTATGTGATAAACAGAATCTTACATTCGCGCTCATTACATACGAGTTTTATTAAACTCGTCGACAAAAACAATATGACACGTGTCATATCATTTTGTCCACTCGTTTAATAAAACTCGTATGTAAAGAACACTCATGCAAGATCCTTTATATACAATGTCACTAAGCCCGGTTTTCCTGGAGAACGGCTTATATATAATAAATACAATAAACAGTTTAGAGAAGAAAAATGATAGTACCTGCCCTCACACAGCTTTGTATCGTGTATTTCAGGTGCGTTCATGAGACGAATAGAATCTAACCAAATGTAATCATAAACCTAAAGAGTATCTTCCTTAGCCATCTTCATAATAACTGTATATCGCTATAATTATACATAGGATAACCGTAAACAGTATCCATTTTCATATATCATTAAGTCATATACACTCAAGCAATTTCAAACTCATATACTTATGTATATGGAAATAGGGAAATGTACGAGGGCCAGCCAAGAAATAAAGAATTACTGAAAGTTGCTTATTCAAGACATCAGAATGTATTTGTAGTTGTATTTTTTCTATTACCTACACGCGCATGTATAGTCAAATATAACCCACTGCTGATCTGCCGATCAATTCCGTTGAATATTTACTAAATGCTGCAGTATTTTGGTTCCTAGCAACACATTTACTTACTTTTTTGTCATTTTCCTCACCATGTGTTCTTTTCGTTGCCATGGTGTTCTAAAACTAATCACTGACTTCACCATTTTTTCATTTCGATAATGAATAGATCACACTACGTAATCCTGTTAGTGACATTTTAAATATCGTGTATCGTCCTCCAAGACAACCTGGACATTAGACAAGCTAAAATCAATGTAAATTGTGCAATCTTCAATTAAGTCTTATTTCATTAATATTGACCACATTTTTAAAATTCAGGTATGTTTAAAAACTAGAAAACTTCAACTTTAATTTGGTAGCAATGTCATGAAAGTGAATTAATTTATTAAATCCATAAGGCCTCGGAAGTAGTAGCTATATATGTATATTTTGTTTCAAATATAGTCTGATTTAAAAGTTATATCATTGATATTTACATCAATATAATTCGAAATAATTACATGTTGTGAAACTAGAAAGCTTCGTCTTTAATTTGATATGAATGTTTTAAAAAATATATACATGTACTTCAAGCCATAGACTCGTGAAATTATTTTATTATTTGATATAGAATAAGGACACATAACCCCCAAATAACGAGAATGTGTGTATTTCCCATCGAAGATGACTGTGAAGTGTTTTAATAATATTGAACATTATGTTGTTTTGGTCTATGTAATAGTTATAGCGCTTTTCAGTTGACATCCTTGTGGTGCTAAATTCATTCAATCTTCAAAGCTTATAAAAATTATTTTTTTTAAATCTATGTACTGTACGGTCCGGACAGCTATTGTAAATCATGATAGATAGATACATGTACAAATTTATTTCAAAGTATCTATAGGTCAGAGACCTGTCGGATATATACACATTACTACAAAACATTTATAGCAATTATGTATAAAACTAACTGACCCCATACTGTTCCCCTGTCCTCGCGGAAACCGCTATGTGTCACATTGATTATTGACAACTAACAAGACACCGCGGTATATCACTGGTCCCCGACTGATACGAATCTAAACGAGATCATCAAAGTATATAACACATTGGAATTTTAACTAACTTAAAATCTAGGGCTTATTTATTTCTTGTATAATGGTGCATATAAAATATGTGTAGCTCACATTATTGCACTTGACCAGACAGTTTGAACGATATTTATTTACTTGATGACGCGTGATTGTATATTAGAAATTTGTTGATATGCTGACTGTTGACAAAACCATGTATTACGTAGCGATGTGGGATTTGAAAGATTCACATTCATCTATGTTAACATAGCACTATTTTGTTTGCGGAAGTTGCAATCAAATACAGCCTCAGTCGTAAGTAATCAACAAAATGTATGTCCCCGCTATAAGCGGTAGATCACACGGAAGACATCAATAAAAACCCGACGCAGAAAATCAGGAGGTCTTGTAACTTTACTTAAATAATTGTTTACGCACATTTGAATTCGATTATTTATCAAACACACCATCATACGAACGTATACGGAAGATGAAATGCTATAGTGTATGGAAGATTCCATTATACCCGTAACCGTGTATATGTAAATATATGTATTAACCCTTAATGATTTCTTTGTTGCAATAAAGGGTGTATCTTTCAAGCAAGGTCATTCCCGATTGGCGCAAAAACTATACATAAATAGCGATTTAGATAAAAAGAAACATTCTAATTGAGCGGCAAAATTACGCTTGTGAGTGTCTGCTTATTCGGACACTGCTTGGCTCTGATTTAGTAAATGTTTACGTAAAATTCTTCGATTAAAAACCATCGATTTGCAATTTTTAAGTAGGCACATGATTATGTTTAACAAATTTTTCAAAACATTGACTTAAAGCGAAATATTTAACGGAATTGTATCAAGCGCATCACACGACATCTCCGTATTAGACGCCATTTTAATGAAAGCTTGTCTTGCGTAGCAACAACGAATACCCGTAACTATAGGGGGCGTGGCTACGAAGCGTCTGCAGAAAGGTCAATTGCGCGAGGCATGAAACGAGACACGAGAATAAGACGCGATATTTCAAACGAGACACGAGAATTGCGCGAGGGCTGAAACGATTTTTAATCTCGCCCTAGACCCACAACTTTTACAAGTTAATATCTAATGTCGTGTAATCCTCGCGTATCGTATCGTGGCTTGCAGTGGATTCTCGTGCCTTGTTTCAAATATCGCCTCTTAATCTCGTGTCTCGACTTCCAATGGCAAGACACGAGAATTAAACGAGACACGATAATTCAACGCGAGGCACGAGCATCCAACATTCGACCCCATTGTATACAAAAAATCGTTGGTGTGTAAATCACCATTTGTTCGTGGAAATGTAAAAAGTAAAACTCAATGATCATCGCCAAAACAGAAAAACACACCAAACATTCCTGAAAGAATTATGCCTTACATATATAAAGATGTATAGCTTTGGAGTTCACCTCCCTTTTCATTAAAAAAAAATAAAAATCATACACCCCTTCATTTGTCATTTTTCAACTATTTGCTTCAGTTACATGTATAGCAAAATATAAGTGCGTTTGAATTCACAGTCGACAATGAATTTCCTATAGAGCATTACATTGCCACTATCAAAATCTTAAAATACGATGATTTTAATTTTCTTACATCTCCTCAACTAAACAACGTCTTGCAGTAAACCGTTTTCACATGCTTTAATTGCTGTATAATTTTCTATATGAAAGCATTGTTTATTATATTTAAAAAGAGTCCTCTGATAATGCATTCAATCTTATGATGACATGTACATATATGTGATTTCTGATTTTGAGGGTCGTTGTTTATTCGATTCAAAAATTCTGTTTAAGTAGAATAATAAAATAATCATACTATTTTTATGTTTTAAACACATAGCTTATATAATAAAACTTACATAATATGTTTAAGATAATTTTGTCAAAGGCCTAAATATACATGTATATTTTGGTATTCGATTTTTGTGACTGACATTTTAGTAACATGTTATCAATGATCATATATAACTATAATCCGATAATTCCATGATGTTATGGACGTGTTAGGAATTTGGCTCAGTGTATATGCTAGAAGTATGCGAACTTCTTGTATATTATTTAATAGTTTAATTCACACACCGGTAGTCTATTGGATGAATAAGAATTAAAAACATGTCACTCACTATTTACCAATAACTAACTGTTGGGCACGTAATTATGTATATGAATACCCCTGTATGTAAACATGACATCTCTCTTATTCTGGACAACGCTACTCATGAAAGACGTACTTTTTGTATTTAAAAACCGTCAGAATATAAACAAGCAGTATATATACTAAACTGAATCGTCTTTACTCATATCGGGTGATAAGAGTTTTCACCTACAGTTCTCGTTCTTTTTAGAGGTTCATATCGCTGGCATAATTAGAATGGGAATGTCGTAAGTGCTACTAACGACATTATAAGACTCATGTATATTTGAAATCTGCATCACGAGGCACTTCTTATGAGCTTATTGTCATGGAAAATCGGAACTGGTCATGTTAACCAAACCGAAGTTTAAAAAGCTTGTAATTTCCTAAGTAAAGACTATAGTTTTCAGACAGTTTTTTCTTGTTTTCTCAAAATATCCATGTCGACCTTCTCATCTTTAGCCAGCGATATGTTCAAGGATTTCGCAGCTCCCCATGACAATTAAAGGACGTCAACGAACGTGAAATGACGTCACTAAAAGTGACTTAAGTTTGCATTATAATTATTCAGAATGCACATTAATAATTAATGCACATGTTCAAAATGACGTCTCTTAGGGTGTTTCGTGTCCGAAAATTCCACGACTTTATTTTATTGGTGCCACCACAACTGCAATCAGCTCTAATGCAAGGGGAAGTAACTGCTGCGGGGTTTGAATTAAAGCGTCTGTTGACGCAGACCAAAACTTGGAAAGTGGGCGTAAAGTGTAAATATTGTAATTTACTGGCTGAATTCAGCACTAGTATTGCTGTAACAACGCTGCATTATGTTCAAACGCCTCCTAAAAAAAGATTCGGAGAAGGTATTTAACGATTTTTACGGCGTTTTCTTGCAGATGTTTGAAAACGAAAGTTGTCGGTATTTCGACTAACACTTTGTTTCGGATATCACGAGATTCAGTTTGATCGCCTTAATTTAACAAGATTAGAATTGATAAAACATCAATGAACTAAGAAAGCTATTTTTACGCACTTCATTTTTTGATATCTGATATCATCTACCTGGATTAGATTTATTATCTGGCGTTAAAAGCATTTCAATTTAACCAAAAATCTAAAAACTTTAGAACTTTGATTTAACCATCTGCTACTTAAATGGTTATTTTGCTAATGCTAGCTATGCAGATTTAAAAATATTTGACACTTTGTTTATACCTAGCTCACAAATTACTGGAACAATGTTGATGTTACTGTATTTGTTGTGTATCGCTGATGATTGGCATTGAATTCATGGACAAAGGGAATGGCATTGATAGATTATCAAATATACCAGTCATCAGATGGTCACTGTCACCGACGAATCTCTTTGTTACTTATTCACACCTTGATTTTGTTTAACAATGCGCCTGCGACCGGCTAATATCTGTCCAGCCTGATTAGCTAAAAAGTAAAAAAGGCAAGCTGATTGGATTTGTGACCACTGAGGTTATAATTAACCAGCTTATTTATACCTAGGATCATGTGTAAACTGAACAAACTGGTCAATAATATTTCAGCGTAAGTGCTATACTAAATATGTTGTGGGAAGTTCAAGAGACATTTTTTCAGCAAAGTTTTAGTATATAAGTTTCACTCATAAGTTTTAGTATTTATTTTTATATAAGAGTTTCACTGTTGAACAAATAATACCAGAGATAAAATCTTCTTGTATTTTATTTGTTATAACTATATGCAGTCTGTGAATTTAGGATAATGACCATATCAATGAAAGTGAATTGTTTTCTTTTCTACTTTAACTTAACATATATTTCCTGCTGAAATTACTAGTCTGAATCAATAATTACTTGTTCTGAACAGCTAGACAAGTGCTAATTCACAGCCTGATATAAATTTGTTGCTTTTAAAGCTATATATACAGAAACGTATCCACTTTCCTGCGCTATTGTATGATATACATCCTATCTTTCCTATTTATATTTTTCATGATGCTTATTTCCTACTGTTTCACCTTTTAGCCACCTCCTCCACCAAGCACTTACCATGATACGAGAACTGAAGCTCAGGTAATTTCTTGTTCTGTTGTGTAGTTTAACACTGTGACAAATCAATGGGGGTTGATACACGGTAGATGAAGGGAGCTAAGATTATGTTTTTGGTCAATATCTTTACTTTATCAATATGTTACTTTAAACACTCCTTACTTACCTTTAGCACACCAAAGACAGCTTTACCCTTCTGTTTACATTAACACTATTCAGTTTTAAACAATACACCTTCAAATACTGAAGTAATTGTTGCTCATTTTGACTTGTATTCAAGCAAATTGAAAGTAAAAATTTTGGGCAAAGATATCTTGTTTAAATTTGATAGGATTTTGTGTAATATTTTACATTAACAGAGCCAGAATTGTCTTTTATGCCCTGTTAACATGAGAATGGAAACAAAAGTCACCTACAAACACCCGTTTCATACCTGCCTGATCTTGTCACGTGGTTCGTCACACTGTTAAAGAGACGTAATAGGTGTCCGGTATAATTGTACCACTGTGTCAGTACAGTTTACTTACAATATATATATGATGCTGACATGCTGTTCAATAGAGGATATTTTCATATTGAATTTATTTAACGAGTTGAATAAAATAACAAAATGCAAGGCTCTGCCGAGCCTTTTATCGGTTTTATTCAACAAGTTAAATAAATTCAATGTGGTAAGTCACAAATGTAATGTTCTTTTTATCACATGTTAGCCTTTTTCCGACCGAAACATAAAATAGCTACTCATTTTCACTATAATAAACGTGCAACTTTGACAACGTCGCCTATACTTTGAATGACGTCGCGTCAAAGCTTTTATCAAAAATAAATAATGGCTTTATTACGCTACCGTGATGCCAAACATGTGATAAATTTCAATATTATCAACTTGTTTCTTAAAACTTTGCCTAATGTATGCTTACTTTTTGTCTTTATTTTAATTCTTGGTAATTTTAGGCTTACCAAAAAGTCTTTGTTTCTGGTACCATTAACCCAATATAGGGTACCCCGGTATGTAGGTTAGAAATAAGAACTTGCATAGAATTTGCTCAGAATGCTTTAGATTGGGTATAGCTTGGCCAGGGTTGTATCACGAGGTTTGTTGTACCAGGAACTCTAGGTCAACATTTGAATACTAAGGGCTTTGTTTTTTAAAATGAATTTTCATAAAACTTTTTCGGGATGCCTATATTGAAAATATTTACGTTAAAGTTTTATGAACAGACTGTTCTGATGAAAAACTAGGTCAGCAGAAACTTAACTGAAAGGTCTTAATCTTTTATATTAATTTTGATTTATTCCATTAAAAAATTTGTCAAACTATACATTTATGTACTAAGCTTTCAACAATATCTTTCTTCCTCAGATGAATTTACATACCGGTAGTTAAAATATTTTTTTATATCAATTTTGAAAAATCAGTTTCAGGATCAATTAACATGTCTGGTACCTGTGGTTAAAAAAGTCTGACCTTATTTCTTGTAATAAAAATTGAAACTTTAGTTTGTTTATGGGTATGAAAGGTATTAAAAGTAACCCCTACACAATATTGATGATAATAATTGTTATCAATTAGTATTAATATTCTTTCTTTTTGTCATTTCAGGGGTTTATATGTCCACAATGCATGAAAAACCTGCCTTCTGCTGAAGCTTTGCAGAAACATTTTGACTCTGATCATAATGCTGCCTCAGGACCAGACACAAACTCGGGGGTAAGTACATGTTATGAGTTGCTGTCATGGAAAGATGGTTGCGGTCATGTAAAAACACATTAGATGTACAACTGTTTATCTCACTACATGTAACTAACTCACACAAGTCTCACTTGTTATATTTTAGGAAGGTTTTTTGTGTCCTATATGTCACAAGTCATTGAACTCTGCAGAGGAATTACAAGGTCATTATGAAGAGGCTCACGAGAACAAGACAGAAAACAGGTTTGTTCTGTAATAATTTCAAATAATTTACACCCATATTGCCTACTGTTTTGATAAATGGTCAGCTGTGTATGCTTTCAGAATTTTTAATTTAGCTCTGTTGACACCCATGTGTCTTAAATCCATGAATGTTTAACCCCACAAATTTGCCCTTTCATTAAAATCTTTGAATGTATTTTTTAACTATTATGTCTGTTACAGAGATGGTGATGTTCTTACATTACGTCAAGAAAATGAAAAGCTTAGAAAAGCTTTATCTGAACAGAACGGTAAATCAGGGAAAAAATCATCAAAGCCGTTATCTGCTGATGTAAGTCCTTGTTGTTTTAGTTTATCAGTTATTGTTACACATGTAATATATTACAGGGGTTTGATTTGGGGTTGAGTCTCAAGAGCTATTTTGGTAATTATACATCCTTCGAAGAAGAGGGGTATATTGTTTTGCTCACTGCTGCGCTGTCTGTCGGTCATTCTGTATGGTATCCATTCAGTAACTCAACTCATTAACACTGGACCCTTGCATCCTCAAATAATACATGAAGGTTGGTCATCAACAGTAGACAACACTTTTGATTATAAGGTCAGTAGGTCAAAGGTCAAGTAGCTAACAGCATGACTTTAAACATAACTATTTGACTAACTTAGGGCACACATATTTTACAAACATCTTTTGTTATATCAACCAAACACTTAAAGTTTTGATCTTAATAAAATAGTTCCTTTCCAAATGTTTCCTATTAAATTAAAGCCATTTTGAGTTGTTCGATATGTTTTGTATTTGTGTAGGATATGGATGAATTAGAAATGATGAAGCTACAGCTGAGAGGATCTGAGGAAGCTAGGACATTATGTAAGTTACACTTTACACTGACATACATGAATTGTTGAGAAAACTGCACCAAACCTTATAGCCTAAGAGCTGAGGGCGATTTATTCAAAATTGGAGTCCATCTCTTAAACTTGCACCACAGTTGGACATATGACCGAACATTAAGAAAATCCATTTCTTACAAATTTCCTCTTTCACAACCGCTCAGCATCCAAGATGGCGTCCAAGATGGCCGCCATTTTTACGCGAAAATGGTACTGAACGCTTATTTGTGCATGAAATGAATTGTTTTCTCACAAATATGTTTCAAAATGTACTTATAAGTTGAAAAATGAATGGAAGACACACTTTTATCTGTTTTAATAGTACATTTCGACATTTTGGAAAAGCTATGACCCATATAGAGGCCCAAAATTGGCTATTTTGGGGTATTTTTCTATATTTTGTATTGTCAATGACTATAAATTTTACATTTAAATGATTTTATTTATTTCGTAAATTTAGTATGAAGAAAATGAGGGTGTAAGATTTACAACTTTTTTAGTTGTATGCTATCGCTAAGGGTTTGAAGTGGGTGGGGTAAATATACCCCAAAGTGAAAAAAATAAGAAGTTACATAATTTTGACTTCCTTTATGTATTTAGAGCATCATAGGTGAACTTGCTGTACAATGTGCATGAAATGATGTGTTTTTGAAATTAGTTTTGGTTGCTCTTGCTCTTTTTTACGAAGTGGGTGGGGTAAAATTTCACAAATAATAAAAAAACTAAACAACAAGATTAACCGATGGTTGTTTAAACTCTGACCTCTGTTTTTCTTCTTACCTATGATAAACTATTCTGAAATGTTCAATAAGTTTCTTTTGTAGATAATAGATGAGAGTTTTTAAAAATAAGTATGTTACATGACTTTGCCTGTTGAAAGTGGGTGGGGTAAAAAACTGCAAAAATGAGAATAATGGATATATGCAGAAGTTGCATTCTATGTATTATTTTGCTCAATATAAACAGTACACATCTCTTTCTTTATAAAAGACTTATTTGTTATGACCTATTGTTGTTTATAAACTAGATGTGTATCCATCATGCTTAGTTTATGCTGAGCGGTTGTGAAAGAGGAAATTTGTAAGAAATGGATTTTCTTAATGTTCGGTCATATGTCCAACTGTGGTGCAAGTTTAAGAGATGGACTCCAATTTTGAATAAATCGCCCTCAGCTCTTAGGCTATTAATAAACTAACAAGAAATGTTCTTGTCTGTTTGAATTTAATCTCCTAAAATCACTGAACTTGCTTCTTCACTTAAAAGGGAGCTACAGGATTTTCTGTCGGTCTTATTCAATATTGATAAATCAGGTTTTCAAAGAGCCTGACCCTTTACATGTTTCAAACAGCTTAGAATGTTCAAACACTTACATATTTATCAAATATGTTTTTAACACTATAGCCATCATATATTTATCCTACTCCAGTGGGTTCCGAGGTTCACCATTTACAGACCAAGGTAGCAGAGCTAACATCAGATGTAGACAGTTTGAGAGAAGAAAAAACACAGTATCAGAATAAAGCTGCTGAATTGGTAAGATTTCATATTCATCTTTCTGTATTTGTTAATAGATTGTAACCACTAACAGTAAACTGTGAGGCACAGTGGTTGAGGGGAGGGCGTCTGACTTCAGGGGTTTGAGTCTTGATCTCCCCATTTTCTGAAATACATGCAAATACCAGTTAGCAACATAGGAAGCAGTAACTCTTTGGTGATGAGATTTTTAACATCAGGAAATGTAGTAATTTAGGTTTGTAATTTTCAGAATGTAGACTAATATTTTTACAAAAGGTGATTAAGAAAATGTAAGAATGAGGGTTAATATTTTTACCAAGTGTGAAGTTATTTTCTACTACATGTAGATGTCAGATTGAAGTAATTTTTAGAATGTGCATGAGTAATTTTCAGAGTTTGCATTAGTAATTTTTAGTGTGCATTAGTAATTTTGTGAAAGTGCATTAGTGATATTCAGATTGTTCATTATTAATCTTCAGAATGTGGAACAGTAATCTTCAGAATAACTTCTAATGTTTCATAACCATATTTCAGTCTACAGCTACTGTGAATGCTAAATCTAAGGCAGATGAATTTGAAGGTCAGAAGCATGCACTAGAGGACCATCTAAAATCTTTAAAGGTAAATATTATTTTGTATATCCACTCTTTCTTCTCTTGTTTCAGTTAAGTGGTTTTTACCCAAGTATTGAAATAAAAGTAAACATGAGTTGTACCAATATTACTTCAGGTGTAAATATGCCAGATTATGCTGATGGTTCATCATTCAGTCCATGAATCATTGCATCTTTTGTTGATAATGACAAATGTACAGCAGAACTTCTACATGAATGAAAGTTTTCAGGCACATGCCTGAACTCCAGTTTCCAAAAACACTGTTTTTGTTTAATTTCCTGATATAAATTGTGGATTTTTGAGAATTTCAGGTTTTTTAGAGTACCAAAAACACTGTTTTAGTTTAATTTCCTGATATAAATTGTGGATTTTTGAGAATTTCAGGTTTTTTAGAATTTCAAACTTTCACCCATGCTTCTATAATTTGAACAGTTCTGTCTTGAACACCCCAGAAATATCGATAGGGTTCTTCAGTCCCTGTGAATGATGAAGTAATACAGTACATGTAAATGACTCAAACAGGTGGATGACTTGAACTATTTTCCTGGTCCAAAGGTAGTTTGAGGCTTTTGAAATTCTACTGTAATATTTTTATGCCCCTGAACTCAAAATATTTTCAAACTCTATCAAGTTTTTGCTTTCAAACTTGGCATACTTGTTTACCATCATAAACACCTTACATCAATCATCGTCAATGACATGTAGCACTATCCAACCTGTCAACAGAATTAGGACCCCTGATTGACTTAGCTAGTTATTATGGACAAGGCTTCTGCCAGAAAATCAGCGTTTATTGAACTCTTGAAGTCTTTGTTTATTTTAGGAACAAATCGAAGCCAAGGAGAGATATGCAACTAGTTTGGAAACTCAACTTTCACAGAGGTAAGTTAGTATCTGTGTTATACACACCGACATTTATGTGTTAAATAAGCTTTTGCACTTCGGTGCAGTCCGGTGCATAACTTATCTAGCTAATTTATACATGCATTTGATACCTGTACTGGATACACCATTACATTATTGCTTTCGCCTGCGTCACATCAGCTACATGATACTTTGGTTGCACAATTTATTATTTCCAAAAATGTAGTTAAAATTACAGCTAGGCTGCAGACAAAATTAAAGACATCCAGACAGATCGCAGACATCGCAAGGCTGTTATACGATACTCATACAGCTGTCTCTTGTGTCTCAAGAATAAAGTAGAAATATTGCTTGATCGGGAAAATTGCAAGCAAAACACAGAAAAAGTTGACATGCGCAACTTTGCTTTCATCTTGCGACACTAAGAGTTTGCAGGGAGTCATCCAAAACACCAGTGATATCCCCCAAAGGGTGCCCAAAAAAGTGATGGTAGACAAGTGTATAGCTGTTGCAAGGTTGATGTGATCTAGGCTTTACCATTACCCATTGTAATTTTATGTCCATATCCCATGTTCACTATGAAATTCAATATGCTGTACATTGTACCTTTATTTATGCAATATAAAGCCTATAGCACCAGGGTAGTAACCCCTACACATCACTTCTCGGTTCCGTCAGAAGGTTGTAATGATCACATTTTTCATATTTTTGCTATAAGAGAACTGAATACCAGCATAACAATCGGAGGAAACTCATAGAATGTACAACGTGGTAGTTTCCTCCAAGGGCTATGTGTTTTAAAGCTAAATCAAGCACACCTTCGTTTGCTCTTATATGTGGTTATAGGTAAAGCTGCAGGTTAATTAGAACACACAATATATGTATAGTGCAACCTCCCCACAGCAGCCCTCCATAGAGCAACAACCTCTCTTTAGCTGCAAAAATATTTTGTTCCAGGAGTAGCCATTTACTATACATTTTACCTCTCCAAAGCAACATCTTCTCTACAGCAACCATACTTCATGTTTCCTAAAGTGTTTTTCTCTAGAGAGGTTGTATTGCACATAAATCATATTCCTAATCCCTGTGTTGTAACTTACCCTTAACCATTTATTTCCCTTTTCCTTATGCACTGCACACATATAGACCTGGCACTGAAGATGTTGTTGTATTGAAGAAGGAGCTGGTATCTGTACAAACCTTGATGGACAAAGCAACATTAGAACAAGAAAAAGAAAAGGAAGCCGTTCAACAAGATTGTAATCAATTAAGGCAACAAATTAAGATGTAGGTGTTATTATGGCTGATATGTATATCAGGGTCCTACAAGTCTTGAATAATGCTGAAATTCAGATTTGCTGCACTAGAGAGAATTGTTCTTTTTGCAGAAAATTTAAGTTATTTGATTGACTATAGGGGAGATCAACTACATATCGCTGGCTTAGAATTAGAAGGTTGTAAGTACTGAATCAATATTTTGAGGAAACAAGAAAAAGCTGTCTGAAAACTACTCTTTACTTATGGAAAAACAAGCTTTTTAAACTTCTGTTTGGTCAACATGAGCACTTCCAATTTTCATCAAAATAGGCTCATAAGAAGCGCCTTGAGATGCAAATTTCAAATATGCATGAATCTTATAAGGTTGTAAGTAGTACTTACAAACTTCTAATTTTATGCCAGCGATATGTTATATTCATATGCAAAGTGCCCACCGGCAATCTATTGGATGAATGAACAATAAAATCCTGGCCTTCACCAATAGCTAGCCAGTGGACACATTTGCATATGAATTCCTTTGTATACAAACATGATTTCTCCTATGTTATAGTCATGTAGAATTTCGGAAGCTAAATTTCAACATTAAAATAATGCTTGAAACAGAGTTTTGGTGTAGGGTTGTGTGTTAATGGCACCCAAAACCGACTCATATCTTATTTTCGGGATTAGGCATAATTCCACAGTGGGACCCCTATGTGTATTGCTGTACAGTAGAGACGACCATTAGGTTTTTTAGTGGTGTTTTCATAGTATGGAGGTAACAAATTAGGATGTAATCTGTAGTTGATATATTTACTGACATGTGTATTGGGTCGTGCTTAAAGTTATATATAGGATCCATCATGAGTTGTCGTAGGTGAAATTGGGGAATTTAGTTTAAGAAACTGTGAACTCATAGACAAGTGGCTGATTCTCTATACCACATGAATGTAGTTAACGGGTCAAAACAACATCAGAAATAATTAATTTAAGCAGATGTTATTTTTTGTGCCAAAAGGCTGATAATGTCACACATTAGAGAACATTGTTCTGTGATTTGTTCTTACATGGAAGGTAACAGTATATATATGATAAAGTGTCGTCTTGGTATTTATGTGACACAGTATAGTCTTAGTATTGAGTTTGACTCATTCAAATATTGATGTGGCATTTCTATAATATACAGAGCTATGTTCCACTATAAAGAAAACTTCAGGTATTGTGAAATCCAGTAGAGGTTTGCAATTAAAAAGAACCAAAATTTGCCTGTTATTAAGGCTGATCTGATATTAAGGCCACATTTTAACAATTTTAAACTAAAACAACGACTTGGCCTTCAAGTTTAATGTGAAAGGATGACTCAATGGTGATGATTATATTATGCTTGACAATGTATATTATGTTTCCCACAAAGATTTGAGGAGACATTTTGTTTCCTTACTGGACTTCCGTATTAATGTCTGTCACAAAGTTTGTCCACACTTCTTTTCCTTAACCATTGGTAGGATTTCAATGAAACTTCACTTGAATAATTGGTACCAGGCCTAGTTATGCATATTGTCAGGAATTTTGGGTCAGAGGATTTTTGCTCGATTTATGGCCCTTTAATTATAGTAATAATTCAGTTTACAGGAGAAATATGTATTTTGTGCCACAAAAAGCTTCCAGTTATATTACGCTTTTGTATGATTTACATTTTACAGAGATGAAGAAGAAATTGATAAATTGAAGGAAGAACTTGCCAATGCTCCAAAGCTAGAGGATATTTCAAGGTGAAAGACCATTTTACATAAAAATTTGAAAACATGATATGTATAGTATCCAATATCTCCGACTTTAACTGAAAAGACAGTTGTGTGATACAAGGAATTCGGGTGTGATACCCTAGGCTCTTCCAAATAGACTCCTTGGTTCTTTACCACACTCAATGTATAGCACCGATTCATGGGGGACTGCCTCTTGGTTCCAACCAACTCTTTCCTAGTTTTATAGGAAACACTGGAAAGTGCTAGAGAAATGACTTAGTGTCCAGGCCTAGATTGGAACCCGCGACCTCTCGATCTGTAGTCAAAGAGTGTTACCCACTCGACCACTTAGCCGCCTACAATGTTTACATCTTTCCACTCTATTGAACACTCTGACTGTTTCTTGCAGAATGTTATGTGCAAAAATATATGGACAACATTAATCAGAAAAGGGAAGGGGTGATTATGTAGCCTAGTGGTGTATGATATTTGAATAAATTCCACAGCAAACCCTTTATAAAGAATGTTTATTTGAAACTCAGTTACTGTTTGATAACCACTATATTATGTTCAATTGCAATACTTCTAGGCACTATTCTACAGTATGTTGTGTACTATCATTATTATCTTAGAATTATATAGATTTTTTCACACACATTTAAAATTGTGAATGTTTTTGCTAGAACATACAGAACAAACTTACTTTTCACTTAAGGTATGAGGAACAAATAAAAAAGCTGAAGTCTGACTTAGAAGGTGCTCCAAAACCAGAAGAAGTGGCCAGGTAAGTGAAGTTACTTTAAGTTACAACTGTCTTGTAATTGATACTGAAAAATCACACATTTTCGTGTGTGTTAAACTTCGTGGATTTTGATAAAAACACATTTTCATGGGGTTGTAAGTTCATGGATTACAAAAAATGGAAGGCTAAAACCATGTTATGTATTTGGGAGTTCCATAATCTGTGGGCATTAAATTTTGTGGTTGAGTTTAACAACGTAATCAATGAAAATGCAACTCTCGAAAAATAAAGATTTTACAGTAAATTCCTAGGTTATGTGCTAGGGATATTATAGGTTTCTATGTGCGTGTAATTGGTTTAACCGCATTGATAACCTTATGGTAGAGTGTTCATTTGGGTGTGAGAGGTCTCAGTATAGCTGGCCATGATATACCAATGTTGTTAATATTGGTACTGGTATATCTCCCCTGCTTGTCACTCAGCATACCGGTAGTTAAATCCGGGTAACTGCTGCTTGGCCCTGTAGTTAGTTCTGGGTAACTGCTGCTTGGCCCTGTAGTTAGTTCTGGGTAACTGCTGCTTGGCCCTGTAGTTAGTTCTGGGTATCTGCTGCTTGGCCCTGTAGTTAGTTCTGGGTATCTGCTGCTTGGCCCTGTAGTTAGTTCTGGGTATCTGCTGCTTGGCCCTGTAGTTAGTTCTGGGTAACTGCTGCTTGGCCCTGTAGTTAGTTCTGGGTATCTGCTGCTTGGCCCTGTAGTTAGTTCTGGGTAGCTGCTGCTTGGCCCTGTAGTTAGTTCTGGGTATCTGCTGCTTGGCCCTGTAGTTAGTTCTGGGTAACTGCTGCTTGGCCCTGTAGTTAGTTCTGGGTATCTGCTGCTTGGCCCTGTAGTTAGTTCTGGGTAACTGCTGCTTGGCCCTGTAGTTAGTTCTGGGTATCTGCTGCTTGGCCCTGTAGTTAGTTCTGGGTATCTGCTGCTTGGCCCTGTAGTTAGTTCTGGGTATCTGCTGCTTGGCCCTGTAGTTAGTTCTAGGTAACTGCTGCTTGGCCCTGTAGTTAGTTCTGGGTAACTGCTGCTTGGCCCTGTAGTTAGTTCTGGGTATCTGCTGCTTGGCCCTGTAGTTAGTTCTGGGTAACTGCTGCTTGACTCCGTAGTTAGTTCTTGGTAACTGCTGCTTGGCCCTGTAGTTAGTTCTGGGTAACTGCTCCTTAGCCCTGTGTCAGGATAATGTGACTTATAGGTAGTCCCATAATTAATAAAAAAACAGTTGACCAGTGAATCTTATTAATATTTAAAAATGTATTTTACCCGATTTGAATCTTTAAAGAATTATAAAGTGTTTAATGTTTGTTAAGTTTATTTTATGATACAATTTTGCATGATTAGACTGTACTCGGCATAAAAGGGAAAATTTTCTTCTCTTCAGTCATACCCTCGTGACGTTGGATCACATCAGGAATGAGGTATCCTGAGTGATTCATCATTACTTTAAGTTGGAAAAATTTGCTTCAAAAATAAATTAGTATAAACTAAATTGTACTCAGTTATTAAAATTTGTTTATCATATATTTTTTAAAGATTAGAGACGTCATTGTTGAAGGCAGAGGAACGACTGACGCAGTACGAATCCACAACAAACACCAAGGATTCAGAAGTCAAAGGCTTACTTGAGAAACAAGGCCAGGTAATGTTTAAAACCTAAAAGTACTAAAAAATTATAATTTGAATAACAAAATTCAGGGGGTCCTACAAATCTAAATTGATCTAGAAATCAAGACTTGCTACACTGGAAAGAATAAACTGTTCAGCTGAAAATTAGTTATTTAGTGAAAGAAATCAACATATTGACAGAGTTAAGGTCATTTACAATTTTAAAAGTTGAATATGAACAATGTTTGAAACTGAATATAGGGATGTATTCTAATTACACCTAAAACTGTCATGCATCTTATTTTCAGGATTGGGCTTTACCTCTCAGTAGGACCCCTGAAATGAGGGAATTATTTAACAGCATTACTCATTTAAATATCAGGACATTAAAATGATTTCTTTCACTGTTAATAAATTGTATTAAATCTTCTTCTATCAGTGTCAAATAATGATATTGTATTTAAGTTGATCATGATATTCGTCACCTTTGTCGTTAAGATTGCAAAATAACATAATATTTGCATTGGTTAAACCTTATTCATATTGACCTAATACAGTCTAACTTGTACTAGCGACCACGCGTATTAAGCGACCTTTGTCTTAAACGACCGGTTTCAAATCCTCCTGACCATATTTGCTCTTTTTGTCTACTATATTAAGCGACTTTTGTCTTACGCGACCAGAGACCACTGTTTAAGCACAAAATTGATTGGTAAAATTGCATTAAGCGACCAAAAATTATGTGTAAATCACTGGTCGTTTGTAGTGACAGGTTGTTAATTACTTTATACCTCGTCTTAAATCATTGTTTGTTCACACTTTGGAGTTTTTCTTTTGTTAACTGGGCCCCAATTAACAGCATTTATAATCACCATTGTGTCCATATAGGGCATGTCATATCCGATTACACACATTATTACAGATTAATTGTTGTATCTTTTGCTGCAATCAGCTTGTTGTCACAGTCCATTTAGATTGGACTAAAACCCGGTCTATTTTTTACTAAATTTATTACAATGATAAATTAAATGCACATGAAGACGATGCATTTAAGTATAAAATCATTATAAAACATATTTACACACTAATGTTTATCAAATTAAGTTGAATAGTATTCAGACAGCCTAATGTCGGAAATTCGTTAATTACACTCGATGTTTCTTCTATTTGTGTTAAACGACCATTCTGTTAAGCGACCGTTTTCAGACCTTCCCCAGGGTGGTCGCTTAATACAAGTTAGACTGTATATGTCTTTGTTTATTTCAGGTCACTCAGAAACTAGAAGATTCTCAGAGGAATGTTCAAGAAAAAGAAATGCAAATTACAAAACTCAAATCTAAACTGGACAAAGCTGGTCAAGACTACAAGCAACTTCAGTCGCAACTTACACAAAAGGAAAAGGATCTGAATATGCAACTAGATGAGAGTCAGAGGAAACTGGAAGAGGCGGGGAGACAAACAAGCAAGC
This sequence comes from Spisula solida, assembly GCA_947247005.1. Lineage (NCBI taxonomy): Eukaryota > Metazoa > Mollusca > Bivalvia > Venerida > Mactridae > Spisula > Spisula solida. The sequence goes on from OX365954.1 coordinate 28,109,002, forward strand.
TGAGTTTGGAGATTGATCAATTAAATAATCAGATACAGGAATATCAATCCAAGGAGGAAGGAATAAGCCAATCTATGGGAACAACACAAAAGCAGATAAAAGAGAAAGAAAGTGCCATTAAAAAGTTGGAAGCAAATGTATTGAAAGCTGAGAATGAGAAAAAAGAGTTTGAAAGGTATGGTACTAGTTATTTGGTATCCTAAAGATTTTATGAAATTGCACCCTTGTTGAGTATTTATTATGTGAAAAAATATTTAGCCATAGCAGGTGGTTCAGTGGTAAGTTAGCTGGATTTGTACACTGGCGATATTGGTTCCATTTTCAGTTGTGCCTGATCATAATCTTCGATGAAAATTTGACTACAATGTTGAATGTCCTCCACATGTATGCTGGTTGCTTGTGGAAGTTCAGTTAGTCATGGTTAGGATACAGTTCAGGAAAACTGATTAGGTGAATCTGCTGTGTATAGAACTGAAAAAATTGTTGAGAAATGGCGTTAAACCGAAAAAACAAAGTTTAACAAACACTAAAATCTCCTTGCAGTCAATTAGATACAAAGGTCAAGGAAATTGAGGCAAAGCAAACAGAACTGAAACAGAAGGACGATGCTTTCGTTAAGATTAAGACAGAGCTAGATCAGACGGTTGGTGAGTTAAAACAAGCTCAGGGACAGCTAGTGATGAATGATGAACAACTCATCCATGTACAGGATACAATTCAGAAGGTATGCTCATTATTTGTTGTTAGCTATGCTCCTAGTGATAGCGTTACCTATCTGCCTTATCCTCTTAGGGCTGGCTTGCCCTTAAGGTCATCATCAAAGAACTCCAAAAATCTCTATATGCAGCCATGTGCTCCACTTGTCCCATGTCCAATAAATCTCTGTTATAACAGCGTTCAGTTTTCTATATTTGTGTTTGTGTAATTACACATTATCATGGTTACTGTAAAATCTCTGCAATTATTTGTTTGTGCTACTCAGTGACTCATTGCAAGGTTATTAATTATGCCCCCATCTTTGATGAGGGGGTATATAGCTTTGCACATGTTGGTCTGTCTGTCTGTCTGTCTGTCTGTCTGTCCGTCCGTCCGTCCGTCCGTCCGTCCGTCCGTCCGTCCGTCCGTACGTCCGTCCGTCCGTCCGTCCGTCCGTCCGTCCGTCCGTCCGTCCGTACGAATGCACCGGTAGTTGTGGGGTGTGGAACAATAGGCTATTTTTAGATTCCATTCATTCCGTCACTTGTGGGGTGCAAAACGCTACTTGTGGGTTGCAACCAAACAAAAGAAAGAACAAAAGAAAACCCCACAAGTACCGTCTCATGAGTACGTCCGTCCGTCCGTCCGTCCGTCCGTACGAATGCACCGGTAGTTGTGGGGTGTGGAACAATAGGCTTATTTTTAGATTCCATTCATTCCGTCACTTGTGGGGTGCAAAATGCTACTTGTGGGTTGCAACCAAACAAAAGAAAGAACAAAAGAAAACCCCACAAATACCGTCTCATGAGTCCGTCCTTCCGTCCGTCCGTCTGTCTGTAGACCAAATAGTTTCCATTCAATAACTTAAAAATGCTTTGCCCTAGGATCTTCTATCTGCTCTTAAAGATGTTTTTTAATTCAATGTTACATGTGGGAACATTGTCAGTGGTTGAACGCCTATTGTATAGCAAAAATGGTCAGCTGTATACAATTGTCAGGACTTTGAATTGGGCTCTATTGACACCCACAAACTATAGAGTAAGGGCTAAATTGTAAGATATGTTTACGCAACGTTACCAGTTTTCGAGAGCCCCTTATGGCAATTCCGCCGTTCAGCGACCCTTTGACATTTAACTTTCACTGGTAAAGTAACTGCTTACTACAATGTATGTATTCATAACTTCAGGGCCAAGAGAAGAGTGATTCTCTCTATCAACAACTACAAGACAAATCAGTGAAAGTCACAGAGTTAAGTACTACAATAGATAAACTGGAAGCTGATGTCACACAGTTAAACAGACAGCTGAAAGATTCTGACTCCAGAATTTCTGGTTCTTCAGAAGAAATGAAAACAGTGAGTTCAGTAAAACTTCAATAATATACTGTAAATCACTTAAATTTTTCATAACTTTTATTGCGCGATTTTTCCAAAATTTCAATATTTTTTTGTTCGTGAGTATGTTCAATTTGTGTCATTGACATTCTCCAGTTCCCGACTTTGTATTGCGGAATTTTCAGGAGAATCATGATTTCACATGTAAACAACCTTGCAAATATTAGTGAAAATAAAACTATTGCGAAATAAAAGTTATTTTCAGTATAAGTCTATGTTCAGAACCCTTGAAAACTGATCTTAGTTGAAAGAACTTGTTTCACATTAACCTTAACAATCACTGTGTATAAACAAGTCTACTCCCAGTTATTTCAAGAAATCGTACCCACCCATTGAATCGTATAGTTTTCCAGTAAGTCATACAGGTCCTTTTGCTCGCAATAATTCATACTACATGTAGTTAATTTATATAGGGTCTTAAGAAATGATACAGAGATAAGGTTTACACGCTGTGAAAATTAGTATGAACTGAACCTTGAGAAGGTCCTTTAAATTAGTCGACAGTAGATAAAATTTGTGGCTTTGTTCACCGGTGACCTTCAACACAATTTAATTGAATGTATTTATTAACAAGATACCTGGTATCCTTCTTTCCTATGATTTCGGGAATTCCTATGGTTTCGGGAACAGCCTTATGATGTAGTTCAACTAAATGTGCGGGTCCAAAATTTATGACAACTGATTGAAAAAGTAAAAAAACAAATTACGTCAATTTTTTTAGCATATGTCTCTTCTAAACATATTTTAATGTAAAATTAATTAAATACCCATATAATCCAACTTGACTGAAAGGTGATGTAACCTGGTCTATAATTTTGTTATTTACGCGCATCAGAATGCATCACACTTTCACCATTTTATACGAACATGATAGTGAATGGAATTCCCTGTGAACCAATTGAAACAGGGATACCCAGCATGCTATTTATAGACCAGCCAATCAGAATTCCCGAAAAAATAGGAAACATCCCTCATGATAGAGGTAAAGGCCACTTAGTAAAATGGCTGTAACTTGTAATTTACGATGATTAATCTTCATGTTTTGCATTAAATATTTAAGGAAGGGCTCAGGTAATTGTTACATCATAAAAAGATATTTTCTTGTCAGCAAGTAAATGGACATGCCTTATAAATAAGCCTTACGTTCCCAAAACAATAGGAAAGCAGGCTATGTTAGCTTATTCTTATGGTACATTTCAGCTGCAAACATCAATGGAAGAGAAGGATAAAACCATCGCATCACTTGAAAAGCAGAACATGGAAACAAAGATAGACTTTCAGAGTCAACTTCATAGTAAAGAATTACTGATTAATCAAGTCAAGCTAGAACAAGAAAAGGTATGTATGCAGGAGTGTCAATATTCCTGATTAATCTGAAATTCCAGATTTATCTATCCTGAAAGAGCTATCATTTCTGACCAAAATAATAGTTATTTGATGAAAATATCTCAAGGAATGGCAAAGTTATGGTCAATTTAATCTGCTCTTAAGGATTTTATTCAATAAAAACTGAGTTAAATATGGAAACAATGTTGTTGAAGGCCTCTTGTTTGCTTTACTTGTGCTGAGCAATGGAAACACAATTTTGCTCTCGTATTTTCTTTGTTATGGTGTGTACCTGGTCCACCTGCTGATAAAGTGCATGCTTTAACTCAATTATTTTACGATTGTTTACATTTCAAGTGCCAAGCACAGATGGACATGTCTAAGTCAGAAGTTGAGGGGCTGACTAAAAAGTTGTCATCTTTAACAGAACAACATCAGTCACTAGGTTCTGTGAATGAACAACTAAAACAAGAAATCAGAGAGTTGAATACAAAGGTTGATGAGGAAACACGCCAACTAAAACTGCGGTATGTCGTTTATTATCCCCCTATCTTTGATGAGGGGTATGTCTGTCGGTTGGTTGGTGGACCAAATGGTTTCCGTTCAATAACTTGAGAAAGCTTTGCCCTAGGATCTTCAAACTTTTCATAGGGGTCGGTCATCAACAGTAGTTGACCCCTATAGATTTTGAGGTCAGAAGGTCAAAGGTCAAGGTCATTGTTACGTTTACCATATCTGACTAGTGGGCTGCCAGGGGGACATTCATGTTTACAAACATCTCTTTTTTTAAGTTATAGTACTTGCCATAAATTGACACTATTCTTGTCTGCCCAGTTTTTAAACACCCCAATCTAAGTTTGAAGATTCAAGATGGCCGACTAGATTTTATTTAATATAGCGGACATCTTTTACAGTTTTAGACCAATTTTCATTAAACTTCATACAGTTGATCAACATGGTGTCTCTAGCGTGTGACATACTTCAATATCCGATGAAATTCAAGATGGCAGACAGGTGACCATCTTGGATTTTTAGCACCACTTTTCAAAGACTAAGGGTAGCTATTGCAGTCACTCGCACGTCGGCATTGGGGTTGGTGTAATGGTTATGTTAAAGTTTAGGTACAGGTCAATTTAACCTCTGATATTTTCAAAGTGCATTGACATATTGCTTTGATACTTTGCATACTTGTTCACCATCATGATGCTAAGACCTACACTTGAGTAGGTAACTCTGTCAAGCATTTTGTTCAAATTATCTGCCCGAATCTATTTACAGCAGAGGGTAATGCTGCAGCTATGTATGAAGCATTTTTATTTGAATATATAATGATTATATTCTCTTAGCATGGCACTAAGAATAGCGCATTGTCGTTGACAGCTCTAAGACTGGTATTTTGTCTTGTGAACCTAGTCTATGTCAAAATTATTAACAAGTGTAGATGTTTCTGTTTTATTGTAAACATGTTACTATGGAGCTTTGGGTCTTGACTGTGACAACATTACTAGGGGTATGTTGGGACCTGTGTCTTATGGGTACAATTCTAGCTCTTGAAGATTCTGTCTTGAGTTGCCCTGCTCTGAAATTGTTAAGCAAGTAAATTGAATGCTTAAGTTAGTATCAAATGGTTATAATGTTTAGGAATAACAGCTGAGGTAATGCTACAGTTTACTACTTTGTTGTTATAAATAATATATATTTCTTGTTTTATAATTTTTAACAGTGATGAAAAAGTGTCTGAATTTGAGAGCAAGCTATCATCTGCTCAAACAGAGATTCAGAGACTTGGAAACGAGAGAACGGAATTGATAGCTAAGGTATCTTACATAGACTTGTATTTTGTGCTGTGATGGTTAATATCATTGGCACATGGTTTCAAATTATGGTTTCAAATTATGTACCCTATATTGAAAGAAGTTTGTGAAGCGGCCATGTTGAACCGCTACGAGTATGACTTTACAGGAACTTGTATCCGTGGTTGCTGTGACAACTGTAGAAAAACTGAGAACCAGCTTTTGTAAGGTCATTCCATTGCAACGAAACATGGCTGCTTCCCAACCTTCTCTATGTATTGGGTAAACTCAGATGATTTGAAACCATGTGCCTATGGTTAATATTATTGATAGTCATTTTGCATTCGTGGTTAAAATTATATGTCCCAATGTCTGTTAGATTCAGAAAATATTCTTAGTATTATTCATTGGATTTGAATGGCAGTGAAAAAAGAAGTTAAAATTAGATTTTAAAAAAAATCACTGATCAAATAAAAATAAATGTTTTTTCATTTTATCAGTGAATTTTGGAACTTGAATTTAAAACCTTGTAAAAATTATCCTTTATAGGGGATCACATTACTGTATGTTGCTAAATCCCAAATAGCAACATACTTGAATTAAAAATAATGATAAAATTTAAACTATTACTGTAAATTCATAAAATTTCATGGGCATGAAATTTTGTGGATTTTGATAAAATGGCAATAGATATTATTTAGAGAAGTCAAAGATAGTTGAGCTATAATCTTTTTACAGTGTAATTAGTCCCCTACCGGTTTTTGACCGAAGGGGACAGTCACTATAGGTTTGCCGTCTGTCCGTCAAAAAATCTGGATCCTGACATAACTCAAACAGTTTCCAAGCTAGGTTTATGAAACTTGGTAGGTGTATTAACGGGCAATAAGGGGATTATGCGCGTCTAAAAATATTTTAATTCAGACAAAATTGTGGTTGCTATGGCGACAGAAAGATTGAAAATATGCCCAAATCTGGATCCTGCCATAACTCAAACAGTTTCCAAGCTAGGTTTATGAAACTTAACATGTGGATAGAGGGCAAAAATATTTTGATTCTGACAAAAATTATGGTTGCTATGGCAACAGAAACATTGAATATGGCTTCAAACCGGTAGGGGACTTCTGTATTGCTTGCAATTCTTAATTACTTGTTATTATATGACAATTATGACATGTTTCCCATATTTCAGATAGAAGCCGGTGAGGGTGTAGAAACTGCTATCAATCAGCTGAAAGATGAAAAGGTAAAAACTATGTTTATGTTGCATCTCTAGCTAACTCCAAGTTAGAGTTTTCTTGACATGAAACAGCTCAGCCCTTTTTATCCCCTGACCACAATCTCATGAAGCATTTCAAGTAGCAATCTCAACTCAAATCAAGAATTAGCTTAAATCAGAGTCTGAATTTGAGATTTGTCTGAAATTTGAGGTCTTGAAATTTTGCTGTAATAAACTTAGAATAATGTTTCTGTTCTATGAGGGCAACTTTTAGCGCAGTCTCGCTTGGAAATGAACCCTTAAAACACATGAAATTAAACTCAGATTGAGATGTTTTGGGAGATCAGAGCCTGATCATTGAGATACAAGGTTGGCAGTTAACACGGGTTTTAACCCTCTCAGTATCCATGCATACACCTGGTTGATAAAGTGGAACATTGTGGGTATTGTCACTTTGAGAAATTACTTTCAACACATCAATTGTTAGTCTTGTACTTTCAGTTCGAATATGGTCATATTAAAAGTCTGTCATTTTTTCATTGCAGAAATCATTGAAGGAGAGAATGGCTACATTGGAAACTTCATTAAAGACACAAGAAGATGATCAAACTACTGCTAATGATGAGTTTTATAAGAAGCTTCAGGAGGCGAAAGGTCAGATGCAGGTTTCTGAAGGTCAATGTGTAAAACTTCAGGGTAACCTTGATGAAAGCAACGAGAAATTATCAACTGCCAATCAGAAAATACAAGAACTGGAGTCAGCTTTGACTTCAAAGGTTTGTTCACCTAATTATATACTGCTTTCTCATGGAGTCAATCCCCTAAGAGATAAAAACCTAACATGCACACTTCAAATTGTTTGGTCTGCAACTAAATTTCATTTTCTGACTGAGAAATTACTGAACTACAGTAAAATGAACCATTTCTGGAATAAAAAAGCTTTTATCTTAAAATATTTACTTGAAAGTAAGTACCAGTCAAGAGGCTCCGTCATTCAGAAACTTTCTCATCGACCCGATCCCTCCGATTGGTCAGTCTATAATTAACCCAAAGACTGAATTATTTTATGAAACACAGTGGTAACATAAAGTTTGTTTATGCACATTTTTTGCTGTGATGACAGGAAAAAGTCCACTTTCAAACTTGCATATGTTTTGGAAAGGAACCATCACTGCGCGTGTTTATATTCTTCAAAAATAAGTAGGGCTCCGGTCGATGAGAAGGATCGACTCAATGAGAATCAAGTATAATTAGAATGATTCTATCGATGGTGGTTTCTTTTTAATGCCAATACAAATTAATTGCTGGACCATCATTTGGACATCCATTCAATTTGCTCCGATGCTTATAGGCATATTATCATAGCCAAGTTCATTTATCATCCAAATCATGTGACAAATTGGTACAGTAACTCTTGTTTCTTATGATAGATACTTCACCAATGATTTTATGATGTAAATAATATGTAACACATTTCAGGTAGAGCTATTGCTGGCATCTGAAGCTGCTAAAGCCACACAGAGAGCCGACCTTGAAGATCATATTAAAACAGCACAAAACAGTCTGGAGGAAAAGAAGTCAGAATTAAATAAGGTTCAACAACAGTTAGAAAAGGTAAAAGTCTGAGAAGATAAAAGTCTGAGAAGTCGGTGGCTGTAATGAAGTTATTTGTGCACTTGATTTGTAACATTCAATTACTGTTTGCTGGTCATACCCTTCCCTGAAATTTTGACAACAAAATAAATTTTTCTCCACTTGTGTAGAAGTTGCTGGTTCCTTGTAGAGGGGTCAGAATTTCTACTGGTTAGGATACAATTTGTAGAAATCTGGTTAGGTTAATCAGCCATCGTATATAACTGAAAAATTGTTAAACAAACAGAAGGTAAGATGGTAGTAGGAATCTCATTCCCATTTACAGGTGGATGCCAAGATCCAAGTCTTGGAATATTCAGATTAGCCAGAAAAATCTTAATGTTTCTAATTGTCTGAAATCAGGGAATTTTCAGTTAAATCAGGGAATTTTCAGTTAAATCAGGGAATTTTTAGTTAAATCAGGGAATTTAGGGAATTTTTAGTTAAATCAGAGAATTTTCGGTTAAATCAGGGAATTTTCAGTTAAATCAGGGAATTTTCAGTTAAATCAGGGAATTTTTAGTTAAATCAGGGAATTTAGGGAATTTTTAGTTAAATCAGGGAATTTTCGGTTAAATCAGGGAATTTTCAGTTAAATCAGGGAATTTTCAGTTAAATCAGGGAAATTTAGTTAAATCAGGGAATTAATAATCATTGGCACAATTTGTGAAAAATTTCGTCATCAGATGTCAAATTAGCCTAAGAATCAATTTTAGGCTAGGTTTGGGTACTTTAACGTTCAATTTCACAGTTGAGCTTGAGAGGGATATCAAAGTTGTAAAAAAAGAGCTTTTGTTAATTTTTACATGAACTTCACATGTTTCTATGATGCAGTTATTTCCCTTTGATTATTGTAGTTTAGTTCATCTGTATTGTTATAGTGAAGACATTGGCTTTACAGTCAAATCTGTGTGCAAACTTATTAAAGACTACCCTGTCAATAAAGATAACTATTACAGAACAACCTGCATTTAAAGACCACCAATTTGATCTCTCATCTGACAATTGACATTAAGCCAGAGCATAGAAGTGTTTGGCAAAAGCTTTCACGTTTATCCATCGGACCAGTTACCATTCAAATTGATTTAAAAAGGTATTGATTGACAACTGGTTTTTATTCCAGATGACCCATATTACCACAAAAAAATAATAATGTTGCTTTGCTCATGTCAGTTGCTAGAACATCGTGTTTTTTTTTATCTCGGTTAACAAATATGGCATATTTGTATTTTTCAGGCACACAGCGATATCACTAACAAGAAACAAAAAGTGGCAGAACAGGAAGAAAGCTTAAAGGAATTGAATGACAAACATAATGAATTAACGCAGAATCATTCCATGCTGGAAAGACAGATGGCTGATAAGGTAAGGCCAACATACTTATGCCCCCCACTAAATATGGGGGCATATAGATTTACCCCTGACAGTCAGTCCTGCAGTCTGTCTGTCACAAAATGATGTGTCGTCTGTAACTTGAAAAGTAATTGTGCTACAGTCTTCAAATTTCCGATCCTACCGATATTAGCAGAGTTATTGCTCTTTGAATGATGAAATTTGATGAAATTTGCTTTTTATTTATTCAAGTAATTATGTCTCCCATATAGAGGATCGAGATATATTGATTTTGTGCTGGATGTCTGAATGGATGGGCGTAAGGGTGTCACAAGATTTATCTGCCCCACCAATATTTGGGGGTGGGCATATAGATTAGCCCTTGTCCATCCGTCAGTCAGTCCGTCCCAAATTTTGTGTCGGCTGTAACTTGAAAACTAATCATAGGAATATTAGTCAGCATGGGTTCTCGTGCACCTATATATTTTAATTTGGATCCGACCAGTATTAGCTGAGTTACAGCCCTTGAAATTTGGTGAAATTTGAGTTATGACACTTGACATGGTCAAATGGCAAGTGGGGCCATCAATGTCCTATGTACACATTTATAGATTACCTCTGGTAGGATTTCAAAGAAACTTCAGTTGGTATCAAGCCTATATGTACATACTGTCAGTTCGTTTATGTCCGATGATAATTGTCGCAGTTATGGCCCATTGATACATGCAGTAAAAAATAAGTTTGGCAATGCTTGTTCTACTTAAACATCTTCAGATTTCAATGAAACTTCACATGAATAGTTGGTATCAAGCCTAGTTGCACATATTGTTAGGAATTTAAGTTCGGATGAAAATTACCAGAGTTATTGCCCCTTGTGTGAGATATACGTTTTTGTGTCAATGACAATATTTATTTCTGCTTTAAGGCCACCGGCCCACGCAACATACATACAATACACCCGACTCTACCTCTAGATTACAAGCCACTTTATCTCTAGTTGGATTGGAAACGCTGAAAAGCATTTCAGAAATGACCAAGTGTCCGGCTCGAACCAGGGACTTCATGATTCCTAGTCAAGAGTCTTGCCCACTCGACCACCATGCCACCTAAGTAATGGTTTGAAACTGTTATATTTTACCAGGTTTCTCAACTTGAAGAGTTACAGAAGCTACATTCCACGACACAAGCCGATCTGAAATCTGCTCAAACCATCTCTGAGGAAAGACGATTGGAAATCGTGAAAATCCAGTTAGACAATACTCATGTGAGTAAATGTCCTTCGTATATATGGCCAGGGTTTGGGAAACAAGTTTGACGGTCATAGTATTTATGATGCCACCCATCTTTGATGAGGGGGTATATTGCTTTGCACATGCTGGTCAGTCTATCGTTCTGTTTGTGCGTCTGTCAGTCGGTTGTCCGAATGATACCTGTTCAATAATTCAACCAGAACTCTTGGCTCTTGGGTCCTCATACTATGCATGGAGGTTGGTCAGAGGCAGTAGATAAACCCTATAGATTTTGAGGTCCGTACGTCATAGGTCAAGATAGCTGTGACCTTTAACATGAATGAGTAGACCAAATGGTTTCAGATCTATAATTTAAGAAGATTTTGGCACAACATCTTCAAACTTTGTAAGGTGGTTGGTTAGCAATCAGTAGTTGAACCCTGTTGTTTATATCAGTAAGTCAAAATCGACATGACCTTTAACATTATTGACTATTTGACTTTCATGGGAGATTACATGTTTTACAAAAATCGCATAATTGTTTAGGCTTAAGAAAACAATATATATATGAGCCGTTCTCCAGGAAAACCTGGCTTAGTGACAAAAATATTAAAATTATGATAATTTAGCATTAGAAAGACTCTTTTGAACAGTTTCTGAAAATTTGAGCAAAATATAACATCAAATTACAAAGTTACGGACTTTTAAAACTAACCACTCCCCCTACTTTGTTAGTGACGTCGCAAACGTCATTCAAACGTTATTTGACGATACATTAACAAGAAGTTCATAAATCCAGTATTTGATGAGTTATTGACGTTAACTTTTCAAAATTGTATCACATTTTAGAATTATATTTCTTTTTTAATAAAACATATCTAAATAATGAATTTGAGCTTTTAGAGAAAGGTGGCTTCTGTTTTCAACCACTAACCCCTTGTTTTCTCAATATGGATACTCTTCAGAAATTGGTCACCATAGCAACGACAGAAGATATTTTAACATGATTCAGGAGAAAAAATAAATCTAAGACATAGTACTATATTATCCAAGAACTTCAACGAGCATTACTTTTTTGTCATTTAAGAGGGTTTTCTTAATCTTATAACATAACTACTAATACAATGTCACTAAGCCCGGTTTTCCTGGAGAACGGCTCATATTTAAGTGAACTGGACCTATCCTAGATTGTCAGACTGACCCAAATTGTTTTAACTTTCTTTAAAGAACAAGATTAATTTTGTTACTGCTACTGTATAGATAATTCCTAAACCTACCTACTGTAACATTTTCCCACCATGTTACATGAGCCTCACAAGTTTTATATATTTGGACTTAGGCCTAAAATAAAATATTGCCTATTACCCCTCCCACTACCTACCCGCCATTATAGCCCCACCCGAAAAAAATTATTGAGAAATGATCAGAAATTTTTTCGTAAAAAATTAGTGACATTTGTTCAATATTACTGCTGTGAAAATAATAACAAAGCAAACACTTTCTTACCTCCTTCCAAAACCTAAATGGCATGTGCAGCAGGAGGGGAACATATCATATTTCATTTTAGGCCTTATAAGAGTTATGAAAATGAAGAAATACGGTCTTGTGATACTGGTCATGTGAAACTCTTTGATAAAAAATTTAGTGTGAAGATATAACCTCATGTGAAAGTTGTAAACATCATTATACCCCCTCACACAACGAGTTGTAAGGGGGTGGGGGTATACTGGATTCATCTTGTTGAACATAATTAAATGTTAAAGGTGCTTAACTCCAAGGTACTGCTTTATCAAAGCACTTACGGAAATCAGAAACTTACGTTCAAATTTTAATTTTCCGTAACTCTTGAACAGCTACAAGTTGTGGTAAAGGGCTGTTCGATATTGATAATATTCAATCAACAAAGTCCTACAGCTAATATCTGTCCTCAATATGGAGGTTTTAAAGTTAAGAATTTACATTTGAACATAACTTTAAGCTTTTAGTAAGTGATTTTGATAAAACAGTATTCAGGTGACCATTAAAGTATAAAATATCTTAAAACCACTACAAATGATTTGAGAAATGTTTAAATAATTTAGTCTGATTGTATTACGCTTGAAATCTCATATTTCATTGTGAATGTATATTAAACTTTACAATGTTAGGTTTCTGTTGTACCTATTATAAGTAGACTGATCCTATAATCATGCTTCATACATTTTATGAACTTTCAACAGGAATTTCTATCAGCAAAATCTATCAGCAATCATAACTTTAAATCACCAACTCTAAGAAAAGTTTTTGAAAACTTAAAAATTGTATTTTTAATTTTTTTCTTTTTATCATCTTGGATGGTATTTCATATTGATCTTACTTGACTTAAGGATAAGAACAACCAATCAGATCACACCATATTAAACTCATGGTCAGTAACAGGCGATATGATTGGCTGTCCTTTATTCTCCAATTAAATAAGATAAATATTGAATACATGTACCACCCCCTGGAGATAAGCACCTTTAAAACATTGGTACGTCAATATAGTTATTTATTATTATGCTCCCTGAAAATTCGGGGGAGCATATAGTTGCCGCTTTGTCCGTCCGTCGTTCCGTCCGAATATTTTTGTCCGGAGCCTATCTCAAAACGTATGTGAGGTATCATCATGAAACTTCATAGGTGGATAGATCTCAATGAGTAGAAGTGCAGTGCTCAAGAACCGCAACTCTACATAACCTATTTTTGGAGTTATTGCCCTTTTTTTTTTTTCATACTTAGTTTTTGTCCAGAGCCTATCTCAAAAAGTATGTGAGGTATCATCATGAAACTTCATAGGTGGATAGATCTCAATGAGTAGAAGTGCAGTGGTCAAGAACCACAACTCTACATAACCTATTTTTGGAGTTATTGCCCTTTGTTTTTTTCATACTTTATTCATTCTTAATTCTTGTCCGGGCCATAACTCCAACAGTATTTGAGATATCAATTTGAAACTTCATAGGTGAATATATCTCAATGAGTAGAAGTGCAGTGCTCAAGAAACACAACTCTACATAACCTGTTTTTGGAGTTATTGCCCTTTGTTATTTTTCATACTTTATTCATACTTAATTCTTGTCCGGGTCATAACTCCAACAGTATTTGAGATATCAATTTGAAACTTCATAGGTGAATATATCCCATCGAATGGCAGTGCAGTGCAAAACCATGACTCTTCATTGCATATTTTTTTAGTTATTCCCCTTTGTAATTTTTCATACCTAATTCCTGTCTATGCCATAACTCAACAGTATTAGAGATATCAATTTGAAACTTCATAGGTAAATAGATCTCATTGAGTGAAAGTGCAATGGCTAAGAATCATAACTCTCTTTTGCATATTCTGGAGTATTTGTTCTGTGACAAACATCCCACGGGGAGCATCACCCGTCACTGACGGCTCTTGTTTAGACATGTTAATATAATTAGATTTGATTTATACTGATCTTGAAAAGTGCTTAAATTTCATGTTTACTTTGAAATATGCTTGAATAGACATCAGAGTGCTTAAAAAGTGCTTATTTACAAATACAGTAAAGTTCTGCTTATGAAGCCTGTCAAAAAGATTGTCTTAAAACAAATGGTCATAATGACAGACATTTTTTAATCTAAATTTAAGACTTTTGGTCTAAAAAGCGGAACTTTACTGTAGATATAATGCTTAAAAAGTGCTTCTTTCTGGCTTTATTAGTATAAGTGCTTGAAACCCATGAAAAAGCAAAATATATTTTTTTCTATAACCTATGAAATTTTGAAAAACCACAATGTTTATAACAAGCTAGAAGTATTTTTGCTGCAAATAGAGTGTTTTGTTCTTGATCTATGTCTTTAATCTCTCTTTATACATTCATATTAATATAGCATATTATGAAAAAATCCCAATTTTGATCCATTGGATCTGTAGTTGAGAAACTCTGGCATAAATAATTGTAAGGTTTATATCTATGTGAATTTTGGGCTTGATTTTATTTAACTTTGAGATATGGTCAAAACGTGCTTTCGAAAATTTCCCCTTTAAAGTGCATGATTAAATAGTTTTAATGGAGAAAATTTGCATGGACTCTGTTAGGCGTCACCCTTGAAAATGAGACTTATAATCTAAATTGTCAGACATTTAAAAAAAAGAAAATATTTAGCCCCGGAATACTTTTGCAATGTGCCTGGCGTCTGTGTTTATTACTTGCACTATATTGACTCTGTTAGGGCCCAGCTCTAGATCTCCCTTGGATTTTTAAATAGGACTTACATAGTATTACTTGACTTTTGAGATATCCTTGATGCATTTATTTACATAATGCAAACAAAAGTAATGAAACAATTATGTCAGTACAGTTCTTATTTTCCTTTTATGATAATACTTCAAGTCCTTTGAAAGTTCTAAGAGAAAAATTATATGCTTGCATGGTTTTGCCTTTTACACCATTACCACATGATTGTGCCTTTTCCATTATCTTCCCATAGTTCCCCTTTTAAACCATTACCCCATAGTCTCACCTTTCACACCAATAAATTATACCCAATTGTTCTCCCTTTTGAGTTGATGTTACTGTTCTTAATTATAGCAAAATGGATCTGTTGTCATAATTGCTGGTACCTGTTTGTAATACATGTTAATGCAAATTATTGTGCTGGATTTATATTGTGCAGCAACATTGGCCTGGAACTCACGAATATTACCTGCTTAATCTGTCACTCATATCAAACAGGAACATTTTATTGCTTTGCACATGTCTGTCTGTCTGTCTTTCTGTCCATCAGTCTGTCGGTAGACCAAATGGTTTCCGTTCAATAAGGATCCTCATTAGGTTGGTTATCAAAAGGAGACGACCCCTATTGATTTTGAGGTCAGTAGGTAAAAGGTCAAGTCACTGTGACCTTTAACATAAAAGTTGTTTTCATTCAGTAACTAAAAAATGCTTGACCATAGGATCCTGAAACAGAAATGGAGTTTGGTCATCAATAGTAGATGGCCCCTTTGATTTTGAAGTTGGTAGGTCAAAGGTCACTGTGACCTTAAACCGAATGGTTTCAGATCAATAATTCAAGCACACTTTCAACGTTTTGCCTTATTGTACCGTAAAACATGTTTAAAAAAACAAAACCTGATAGGACGACGGATGAACACAGAATATTCCATGAGTACCAGGATTATGTTGCCACATTCATTTACAACAATTGTGTTTTTATTCTGACTTGTTACTGCCATTTGATATAATAATAGTTGATGTTATATATGGACAATGTGATCATATAAATATGTGTTCAAGTTTTTGGTTTATTCCCATACAAGTAAAATTTGCATAATGTTTTGTATATAATAATTATGTTTAATTTATTGTTTTCATTTAAAATGCATTTATTTTTGTTCAAACATTATTTTTGTTCAAGCTCGTTAAAAAAATAAAATATATGAAATGTTAAAGACTCTTCTTATGCCTTTTATTTTCCAAACTGAACACAGGCAGGCATAGTCAGATTTTCAACATATTTATTGTTTATCTAACATAAAAGTTTGATTTTTCCATATTTTGACATATGTTAACAGGGGTTCCATTTGACCCTAGAAATGATCCTTTGACCCCACCCTTGAAAATTCTTAAAAGCATGCTTAAATTTTGACAGAAAGGTCATACTGATTTTCTTAAATATGATTCATAGTTATTTTGCTATAAAATAGTCAAATCCAGTGCAATATTTGCAAAATAACTAGTATTGATAATCATTCCCAAAGTGGATACACCTGAGTTTGTCAACCAGAAAATATTCACTAGATTCATTTTATCCAACTTTTCTAGCTTCATTTGCATTGAATTTCCCATGTATACCCCTGACCAAAACCTGAGTCTTTAACTCCTGAAAAATGTGACTTTCAGCTTATAATCTCTGCTTGAATAATGTTGCTTCTCATCGAAATATGTATATATATACACTGCCCACCAAAAATAAGTATACAGATGTTATTTGCCCATATAATTGCCTGTAATAATACTATTTGCAGAACAGTGAAGCAACAATATTTTTAAAGAAAATGAATATTTTTGTTTATTAAATGGAAAGGCCATACATTAATTGTACCCTAGGTGCAAAATCTAAAGTTTCTTTGTTGCTCTTGAATGGTAACTTTGTCACAAAAAGATTGAAAATTCAGCCTCTTTGATCACATGGTTATTTAGTTCCAAACATCTTCATCTTTATTGTGTCGCCTGAAAAGGCGACATATAGGTGTTACTTTGGTGGCGGCGTCACAAATTGCTTGTCCGGAGCATAACTTTGTCACCTTAAGTTAAAATGACTCAAGAATTGGTATGCATGTTTGTTGCAATAAGCCGAAGTGCAGTGCACAAGAACCATAACTCTACCTGTCATAGTTTTTGAATTATTTCCCTTTGATTGATTTTATTAGAGCATTTCTTGTCCGGAGCATAACTTTGTCACCTTAAGTTCAAATGACTCTAGATTTGGTATGCATGTTTCTTGCAATAAGCCGAAGTGCAGTGCGCAATAACCATAACTCTACCTGTCATTGTTTTGAATTATTTCCCTTTGATTGATTTTATTAGAGCATTTCTTGTCCGGAGCATAACCTTGTCACCTTAAGTTCAAATGACTCTAGATTTGGTATGCATGTTTCTTGCAATAAGCTGAAGTGCAGTGCGCAAGAACCATAACTCTACCTTTCATTGTTTTTGAATTATTTCCCTTTGATTGATTTTATTAGAGCATTTCTTGTCCGGAGCATAACTTTGTCACCTTAAGATTAAATGACTCTAGATTTGGTATGCATGTTTCTTGCAATAAGCCGAAGTGCAGTGCACAAGAACCATAACTCTACCTGTCATAGTTTTTGAATTATTTCCCTTTGATTGATTTTATTAGAGCATTTCTTGTCTGGAGCATTACTTTGTCACCTTAAGTTCAAATGACTCAAGATTTTGTATGTATGTTTCTTGCAATAAGCCGAAATGCAGTGCACAAGAACCATAACTCTGCCTTGCATCGTTTTTGAATTATTTTCCTTAGATTGATTTAATTTGAGCATTTCTTGTCTGGAGGATAACTTTGTCATCATGAGGTTGAATGACTTGAAACTTGGTATGCATGTTTTTTACCAAAAGTCCAAGTGCAGTACACAAGAACCGTAACTCTACCTTGTGCCATTTTTGATTTTTTTCCCTTTGATTGATTTTATAAGCATTTCTTGTCTGTGGCATAACTTTTGTCACCATAAGTATTAATGACTCAAAAATAGGTATGCATGTTTCTTTGCGGTGACATGAAGTGCAGTGCCCAAGAATCATAACTCTAGCTTGTGTAGTGTTTGAATGATTACTTCAGATTGATTTTATCAGGATATTTTTTGTCCAGAGCATCGCTTTGTCGTTTTTAGTTCAGATGACTAGAGAACTCTTGTGAGTCTGATATGTAGCCCAATACTGGATAGTTTTCCATGACAAATGTGCATTTCGTCAGGCGACACATGCGACTCGCGGAGCTTTTATTTTTTCTATCTCGATCTATTTTGACTCATTTAGTTACTGTAGTTTCAGAAATTAGTCCAATTGTGACCGTCTGATAAACAGATATTGAATAATGAAACCAAGTTTAATTTTGCAACAATTATTTACTGTATACTTATTTTTGGTGGGCACTGTTATATATGTATATAATTCAATGTGAGTCTTGACTCAAAATTGGTATTACAAAATTAAAACAATAATTCCAGAATTTACCATTATAGAACAGCAATTTGAGCTATAATTTCTATTTACAATACTGTAAAGTTATTAATATTTACCATCATCCGTGAAATTTAATTCCCGCAAAAATTAACAATTTTACAGTACAAATTGCCGGAGACTCAGGGCCTGTTGGCCTCTATGGATCATGCAACATCTTGTTATAATAATAATGTTCAAGAACTATTTAAAGTCAGCTATTGAACTCAACTGATGTAAAACTGATTACCTTAAGTCAGGGTGACAATTGAGTTATAAAAGTTTATGTTGATAATGGACTTCTGATCAGATGTTTCATGATCGTGTTGCATGGGCCCAATTCTTATATACATGTACAAACATCGAAGCCAACACCAATACATACTTTCAGCACAAACCCCAGAAATGTACCCAGCCACCCACTGCCACCCTGATATATTATATATAAACATCAAAGCCATTACCAATATAGGTTGTCTAAAATGAAGATTTCTCAGAATTTACTGCACCTACAAATATGAGATTTTGCACGAGTGAATAAAATGTATCTACCTAATATACAATTAAATCTAAGCAACATCGGGCATGTGTGAAAAAAGTTTCGTTCATAAGTTCCATGTAAAATATTTGTAGTTTACAATGAAACTTCATGTTAGAAGACTCGATACACATAACAGCCAATTTTATGGTCACGTGACACGTCTAACGGTAGTTTTACGTATTTGTAACCTATTTAATATAGCATATACGAGGCCGTCTGTGCATCTGTACTGTCTGTGTGTATCATATTTTCGGGTCTAAGCGTAAGCTGATCACAGATTATAACAGTTACAAAAATGACAGTAAAACATCAATGGAATACCAGATTACCAGATTACCTCCCTGCGTTAAAGTGTCCAAATTCAAGTAATATCAATATACAATAAAGAATAAACTTGTTTAAATAAGTAATTATAAATTATGAAATTTGAAATGGGAGTAGGTAGGATGTAATTATGATTCTACGTAAATTTTTATCAACATCTGATGAATAGATTTTTAACAATTCAAAATTTAGACGATTTGTTTCGCTGCCAACGGGCTATACATACTTTCAGCATATTACTGATACCTCAGTACTTCAATACTTCAGCTCAATTTAACAAAAGATCTGCTGAGTTAAGGGTTTAATTATTTGTTGATTTATGACAGTTGATTAATGACAGTACAAAATTAAACAACTCATCATGCCTAGATGATGCACCAAATAATCCTGATAGCACCAACTTTCCCAGCTTTTCAGAGAAACGTCAGATCTTGATATCAATTAAAGAGACATCATTCTAATATATTGCTGGCTCAGAATTAGAAGGTCGTTTAGTACAAACTGATATTTTGAGAAAACAAGAAAAAGCTGTCAGAAAACTACTCTTTACTTATGGAAAAACAAGTTTTTTAAACTTCGGTTTGGTCAACATGACCAGTTCCGATTTTCATGAAAATAGGCTCATAAGAAGATTTCAAATATGCATGAGTCTTATAATAGTTGGGAGTCCATCAGCACAAAAGTCGCTTATTTTTCATGGTCCATGGCATTTTTTAGTAGAAGTGTTTCAATACCATATTTGAATTGCCCAATACCAGTTGTATATGGTTTGGGTGGATGCCACGCGCAAAACCCTCTGTGAAGGTCATAAATGAGGTCAAAGGTCAATTAAGTGCATATAGCATACATCAACTTGAAATTGCACCATATCTTGGTCAATTCTACAGGTAGAATAGTGAAAATGGTATCAAAATGAAGCTAATGAATTGGTTCATCATTTGCAATGATTTTATGCAAATTATCACATTTGCATACTCATGAATATTAATGAGGAAGTCAAAAATTTGTAAATTTTCGTTAAAAATCTACTAGTATAGTTGACAAATATATGCCATATCTTCCTTATTTCTATTATTTAAAGATCCGAATTGTACCAAAATCATGTGAAGACATATGGCTTTCGTTAAATGTATATTTTTATAGATAAATATAATTTAATTCCACCAAGAATAACCGCCAAAGGTGGGTGGGGGTTAATTTAAAACAGAACGTAAAAATCTCAATACAGTCAGAATCAACATTAAACACTCATTAAACATATTCCTTATATCAAAATATGATTTATTCGTGGAAATTGATTTTAACTTACTTAAATATTATGCTAATTAACTCATTTGCATATTTATGAATATTGATAATGTATTGAACATGTATGACAAATAGCGTCCAAATAAGGATCTATATCTGAGTGATAAACAAGCAGTGCCTTTTAATAATTATACAAAATGCAACACATATGTCTCATTACACAATATATGTTTGTACATGACATGTAGAACTGTATTATTTATTCTTATAATCATCGGCAAACCACAGTAGTTTCTACCGTTATTATACAAATTATACCAATTCCAATCAAAGAAAACATGTAGTGCCGTCAACGTAAAATGTCGCCTGGTATATTAACCTCTTAATTAATAAGTTGGTATTTTTTAACAAACTACCGGGTATACGTATGTTCTTTTAGTTGCATGTATAGAGTCGTATTGGAGAACAAGAAAACGTTATTCTTAGCCAATTGCAGTTCATTTCTTTCGTACCCTGACTTGTTCGTACTTTCACAATGTTTATAAAGCCTTAGTTGATACAGTTTGTTGCTATTTTAATCAGTAGCAATATGTAGTAAGTAACGATGATTAGGACGGTATAGTATGCACATATGAGTAATTTCCTTTTTGAACGTTTCTATTGTGACTTTACAAATCAATAGGTTATCAATAAAGACTACCCAACTTGGATTCAAACGAGATAGAAAAAGTCGCCCGATGCGTCGAATTATATCTGGTCTTGATACTAGTATACCCATGCCACTATCAAACGATTATATCTTCCTAATGAGTTAAACCGAAGTCGATACTCGCTAAGTTACTTTCCTTTAGTTTGCGAACAAAGTCAGAGACGTTACTAAGAAAGAACGAGCTTGTTGTAAGAGCTACCACAATGTACAGAAGACAACGAAAAGACGCGAAGTTTGCCAAATGTCATCAAAAGATGCGAGGGTCATTTTATGCTTTGGGTGCTTCAAGCGAAGGATGCCTTACTTATTTATTATTCAGTTCTCTTCATTGATTCCGTTTTTCCTCAGGTTCGGCCTCTTCTGTTCTTCGCCTTGTGGTTTTCAGTCTTGTTCTCGGTCTCTTAATGCCACGAGGTATCAATTGAGACGCTTGAAGCATATACATTTCCCACTGTGTATGTCTTTGTCTTCATCAGACAAGTTGTGACATCAGGAGGAATCATGATGATCAAGGAGTATCGGGGTGCATTGCAAAAACTCTCGATGTGCTCGAGACGTTATGCGTCAATTCCTCTTCCTCGGGGATGTACTTCCGATGGATTTAAGAGCCTAGCAGGCATCTATGATCCCATTTATCTCAGAGAAGGCATCCGGTGTCTCAGGTAAGCTTCATGAATGTTTTGGGGAATCTGGAGACATCTTGTGAAAACGCGAGTACATGTACATACGTCAGGGAAATTCAATGCATGCATATGTTTACCCGATGTATTCGCGCTGTCATGTCGGGAATAACCCGGGAAGGCATCCCAGAAGCGCACCAGAGACTCGGGAATACCAGTTACCATGTTAACTTATGCGCTAGGCATCCCAGTGATATTTGGGACACATTCTCGGTCTCGGGATTACAATTTTGAATGGAAACTTCGGGTATGTCATGAGACATTTTTGGTCATCGTGAGTAATCGGGTGGGGGTATCGGTAGACATCGGATGACTCCCGAGTTGTCCTGAAGTTATACGTTTGTCCAACTGCCTCGATGATTTACTCCCGATGGAAATTAGGGACTTCGGGATGTGTTGGGATCAGGTTCTGCAAGAAAATCGGTAGTATCGAAGGACATAGACAAATGTGTAATTCCTTATCTCTGATAAGTTCGCATCGTGTACCTTGGCATAGCCCCGACATATGTTTTGGGGAATTGTCCCAGTTACCGGAAGCCTACGTCTGATAATAGTTGAATGAGACAGGTAGAATTTGTCAAGATATAATATGTTAAAAATATTTGGGTCAAAATATTTTTCAGATTTGTCGTAGGTAGCCGTTGTGGAAACTTGACATGAGTATTTTCATGTTAGCTTAAATTTGCTTGATATATTCGCAGATTCGCAACTTTGTTGTTTGGTTGTACTGTTTAGATTTTCCAAATTTGACGTAATCTATATAATGTTGATCAAAAAAGGTTCGCTATGTTTGTCTATTAAGTGTAATAATGTTGTCAACCTGATCAATGTATAAGTCTTCAGCAAAGGTCTGAAGTATGACTTGTGTCTCTCGGGTGTTGATTTGTAGTCAAACCTAGTTTGCATACTTGCTACAGAAGAGTATGAAGGGTATTAAAATAATTATCGGGTGGCATGATATAGATGTTTATAGAATCACCATCTGAGACATTCAAATATTCAAGTCGGTATGAAAGTTGTGCCATCAAAGAAAACCAAACTGTGTACTGTACATATAATTCTCAGAACATGTCCCCAAACGACTACCGTATCATTGTTGGGTTTCTCTCTTTGACGGGATGTGAAACTATTATTCTGCTTGAAAAGATATGAACTTCTGTTGGATATTAGAAGAGACGTACATTCAGATGAGACAGAGAGTTGTACAAACTTGTTAATGACTCCTGTTTGTTAAAGCTCTATAAAACAAGGCTTGAAATACTTCCGCCAAGAAGTTAAAAAAGAAGTTAAGTTACTAATATTCGAGGGCTGCTTTCAGCAGTTCAGCTGTACAGCCACCCTTTGACATTTTAACTTCCCTGGTCATTGGGCCACCTAAGGAACCCTGTGTTCGAGTTTCCCTAGGGAGACTACTTCTCTCCTGGTGAGTGTGCAGCCAACATCTATCAGCGGCGCCCAGAACTATCGAACGTGTGTAGACATCGCCCTAACAGGCATCAATTCACACCTTGGTTGAGTGGAGCATGTGGGTTATTCTTGCTCAGAGAAATTTGAGCAGTGGTCGAGACGGGGATTGAACACGGGACCTTTCGACCCGAAGCGCGCCTCCCTACCTCTAGGTCACTGCTCCCCCAGTGATGTGAAGTGATGCGCTCGAACTGCACATCGCAAGAGCAAACTTATATCAACCAGGCACTTGTATACGGATACAAGCCGCGATGCATCCATAATGAATACAGAAATCAAGACGTGATCTACTAATTCTTCATACTACTTGCATTGAACTGAGAAGGTGTTTGTAAATTCACGTGCTAATATATCCACAGTAAATGTTCACAATCAATCTAAAACTAAACAGCGACATTGTAACTTGTCTTATTTGTACATATATACACTATTGTTTCATGAATGATTTGTGGCGTTTTCTGTATAGATTCATAGTTTAAAATTGCCAAGAACGTTATTGTCTTAAGCACTTAAGGGGGTAGTATATGCACCTTGTGTTTAATGATCAAAGCTCCCACGGACGGGCATTGGTACCTGCTGTTTCTCGGTACTCTGTAGATGTTATAACACGAAAGGCATGCTTTAACTCTATATTCATTCTAATTTAAACAAGACATGAATTAAAATATCAATCTGGTGCTGTATGGAAATATAATATAATGTAACAGTATTCATGCTTTAAAATGAACCATTCCCCACCTATTTTGAGCTTTTACAAAGGAATAAGTAAAAGTGTATGAACAATTTGCAATATCATTTTGATTATCATCATCTTTTTATATTCCTAAAGCATAATTTGAAACTAGTTTTATGTTTGTTCTTATTTATCATACTAAACTCGAAAATACTAATTGCAGCTCACGTGTAAGCCTACGTTTAGGTAGCTCATTCCTCCTTAAACGAATGTTGACATATTTTAAATGAATTAGTACATTTCAAAACCAATATAATAGTTGTTACTTGTAATCCCATTTAAATCAATGCAAACACAATATTACTTATTTATAATACTGTTGACGCTATTATGTTAGTTTGGGTTCATGTGTCATTTTAACCCCCACCCACTTTAAGCAAACGTGTGCCCTTAAATCATTGAGAAGGTAAATGTCGAGTTAACATATCAATAGCTTAGTATCTCACCATTAAATAAGAATCATTTAGGCTTTCAAATAGCAAAAATGACAACATTATAACAAATAGATGGTTCACACACGTCGAATTTTTATGAAAAATATTGCTAATTTTAGGTGTTCTCATCAATATTCATGAGTATACAAATGCATGAATTAATAAAAAGTTATTTTTATCAATAGCCCGGTGCATTAGCTTCATTTTGATACCATTTGTAAAATTTTTGACCGAAAACTGACAGAGATATAATGCTATTTCGAGGGAGATATATAAAAAATGCACTCATTTGACCTTTGACCTAATTCTGAGAAAACGAGGCAAAATCACGGATGGCATCCGGCCGTTTCAGATTGCACACATATCAAAGATAACATATAGCATGGATGCCACATTCTACTCTCCGATGCCATGGCTCGTCATATTTTCTCCGTATGGACTCCCGACTATAAGGTCGTAAGTTGCATTTAATTACGACCTTCTTATTCTAAAATAAGCCAGCGATATACCAATTTACCTACTGTATGATAAAGTTACTCTTAAATATTCAGAAAGGATTCAAAATTATAAAGGGTTTTATGTTTGGTTTTGTCAATTGCTTTTTGTCATTAGGCAGAGTTAAACTCAGTACAGATACAAATAAATATCTGAAAATCTTTCACAAACTTAATGCACCTGCATATTTTTTCCCTTTTATTCAATATTTAGTATGACCCA
This sequence comes from Spisula solida, assembly GCA_947247005.1. Classification (NCBI taxonomy): domain Eukaryota; kingdom Metazoa; phylum Mollusca; class Bivalvia; order Venerida; family Mactridae; genus Spisula; species Spisula solida. The sequence continues at coordinate 28,134,208 of OX365954.1, forward strand.
GGGGGCATCTAGCATTGTCAGTTTTATCCAAATTGATTGAGCCAGTGAGTGTCAATGAGTCTAAGAAATGTTTAAATGAACGGTTTTATTGTGTCGCCTGAAAAGGCGACATATAGGTGTTACTTTGGCGGCGGCGGTGGCGGCGGCGGCGGCGTCACAAATTGCTTGTCCGGAGCATAACTTTGTCACCTTAAGTTCAAATGACTCAAGAATTGGTATGCATGTTTCTTGGAATAAGCCGGAGTGCAGTGCGCAAGACCCATAACTCTACCTGTCATAGTTTTTGAATTATTTCCCTTTGATTGATTTTATTAGAGCATTTCTTGTCCGGAGCATAACTTTGTCACCTTTAGTTCAAATGACTCTAGATTTGGTATGCATGTTTCTTGCAATAAGCCGGAGTGCAGTGCGCAAGAACCATAACTCTACCTGTCATAGTTTTTGAATTATTTCCCTTTGATTGATTTTATTAGAGCATTTCTTGTCCGGAGCATAACTTTGTCACCTTACGTTCAAATGACTCAAGAAATGATAGGCATGTTTCTTGCAATAAGCCGGAGTGCAGTGCGCAAGAACCATAACTCTACCTGTCATAGTTTTTGAATTATTTCCCTTTGATTGATTTTATTAGAGCATTTCTTGTCCGGAGCATAACTTTGTCACCTTAAGTTCAAATGACTCAAGATTTTGTATGTATGTTTCTTGCAATAAGCCGAAATGCAGTGCGCAAGAACCATAACTCTGCCTTGCATCGTTTTTTAATTATTTCCCTTAGATTGATTTAATTTGAGCATTTCTTGTCCGGAGGATAACTTTGTCACCATGAGATTGAATGACTTGAAACTTGGTATGCATGTTTCTTACCAAAAGTCCAAGTGCAGTACACAATAACCGTAACTATACCTTGTGCCATTTTTCAATTTTTTCCCTTTGATTGATTTTATAAGCATTTTTTGTCCGTGGCATAACTTTGTCACCATAACTATTAATGACTCGAAATAAGAATGCATGTTTCTTTGCTGTGACATGAAGTGCAGTGCGCAAGAATCATAACTCTAGCTTGTGTAGTGTTTGAATGATTCCCTTCAGATTGATTTTATCAGGACATTTTTTTGTCCAGAGCATTGCTTTGTCGTTTTTAGTTCAGATGACTAGAGAACTCTTGTGAGTCTGATATGTAGCCCAATACTGGATAGTTTTCCATGACAAATGTGCATTTCGTCAGGCGACACATGCGACTCGCGGAGCTTTTATTTAATTATGTATACCTTTGAGATATTAGTTGAATGCAAATTAGTTGTTTGATCGAGTTACCTCCTCATTAGGTGACTACTCATAAACATTGTATGTCTGATGCCAGAAAGAAACTATTTGTCACTGACAATCATCAATTTTGCTTGAACTCAAAAATATGTGTGTGGTTATAATAGACATTGGAACCTGAGACTCCAGGCCCTGTGTTCACAAAGAATCAGTTTTCAGGATCAGGCTTTAAAGCTCAATGCTGTTTTTACTATTTTTTGTAGGTATTTGTAAAGTTAAGAAACTCACAAACAGTGATAACAGCAGGGTAGTCCAAATGAAAGGACCTACTTGCTTTTAGAGAGCATTTAAAGTGGAGATATTAACTCACGCATTTGTGTTACAAATTGGTCTCCATGGCAATGGATAGCTCATGAATGGATGTATGGATTCAAATAATATTTGTAGCACATCTAGCTGACCCAATAAAAAATCATGCCACCCAAGTAAATATACATATATATACATAAAGTACATAATGGCTGTCCCTGAGATGGAAACCAGTTTCCAAGAAATACTTTGAGATATATATACATAATTATAAACTGTCAGTTCTCTCATAAAATTCAGATGGTGACATAAAAAATCTCTAGAAATAGGAATAAATGACAATCATCCGTATTTATGGTATGTCTGAACTTGTAGTACATTGTTTATTATATTCACAAAAAATATGGAAATAGATTTTATTATCTTTAACATTGTCTGCATAAATTTTAGTAGCCGAATTCCAGCTTTCAAGTACGGTAAATTCCACCATACAGTACTTATAACCCGGTTTATCAGGAACCTGTTTTCACAAGCAAACTATCTTAACCAGCATGGTTTGTCAGTCCTGGCAGAACTCAACAGTATTTCTATTTAATATACTCAGATTATAACGGAATCGCTTTATCTGTTATCTGGAATTGTTTGGCAGTCCCAATAATTGATAAATACATCAATACGAGACCTTTAAGAAGAGTGAGCTTTTGTGATCACTCTAGAATCTTTTGTCGTCCGTCTACAATTTACTTGGGTAGACATTAGAGGTCACAGTTTTAGCCTAATCTTTATGAAACTTGGTCACAATGATCATCTCAACAAAATACAGGTCAAGTTTGATGTTGAGTCATCCTGGGTCAAAAACTAGGTCACAAGGTCAAATCATAGAAACCCTTGTATAGTCACTAGAGGTCACAATTTTGCCCTAATCTTTATGAAACTAGGTCACAATGATCATCTCAATAAAATCTAGGTCAAGTTTGATATTAGTAAGTAAGTAAATAAGTAACAACTTTATTTATAGTTGATAACATATTTGGTGTTATACCAATTTTCAATATGGTTTACATAATAAACAAATATACATTAAATACATGATGATATACAAACAAATTTATAAAGAAAATGAAACAGTATTTAAGTTAAACTTAACAATATAGGATACTCATGTATTGTTTAAAACGTTAACCTATGATTAAATAGCCTAGTACACATACAAAATCAATAATCAACTGTGAACAAAAGTGCTATTCAATATGTATATATTATATATAAAAACGATACTTTTAAGTCAGACAGGGAAGGCAGCACTCAGCCTAACCAGCCGGGCACAGAAAACATATAGGCGGCACAGACACTGTCCAATAAAAGTCAGTCAAACTAAAACGGAACGAGAGCTAGGTGACAAGAAAATAACAACCGGACATTACACACCACAAGCCTACAATCTACAACATATATAATGCACATGCAATTTTGAAAGATACAATTTAAGGTTCACTCCAAGAGGCAAAAATGTGTATTTTTCTTCAGTGAATTAAATTAAAATACCTTTTCTGGATAATGACCCATAAGTCCCATGTATCATTTTGTTGCTTAAAGTTCAAATAATCTATATCAACGAGTGTTTTTGTTATATTCATTTGTTATAAAAATTTATTTATAAAAGTTAATTACATAAAATGTATACATTTTTCAAAATGTCAGTCTCATTTATTTGGTAACAAAATGTTAGAAAAATTAGAAATTTTAGTTGTCAAATATTTGATCAAGGTCATGCCTGCACATTTATTTAAATAAAAGCAGCCAAAATGCATTTATTTTGAACAATAAAATACATCAACATGAATTACAATCTACCACATGTGTATGTGTGAAGGCCTACTTTAAATAAATCCTAAATAGTTTAGGGTATGGTGGACCTGATGGACCAGATAGTTGTTGGTTTGTCAATATCCGATTTTATCGGGTCTATAAGACTTAACACTCGATTATTTGGGCAAGTTTTAAGTTGCCACAAAAGAATTGAAACAGGTTTATGGAAAATTAATTAAAGCTTTAGTATTTCTGTCAATAATGAACATATTTTAGTAAGGTATTCCTTTCCACTGTATTTTATTTGTTTATATACCAAAGAAATGGCTTATTTATCTTTAGTCGTACTGGTCCCTGATAATTGTTGTTCGGTCCGAGCCCGTTTCTTTTGATATGGGAAAAACTGCTGTATTTATTCAGTTTGTGAGTTAAAATGGTTTAATATTACTCAAAATACTATTTGCAGACGATAATGTAGCATGGCAGTAACCTCACACCGTACGTAAACTAACCGAGCACGTTGAAACAATTGCACGGACTATTCGTGTGGTTTGAAATATTTTGACAGCTACATGTATTGACCGATTTTACACAAACTGTAGGATCGACACAATCGAATTACAAAACAGTGTTTGCAAGGATTATACCAGCATAATTAACATAAGGATTATTTAAAAAAACGCGTATTGCTTTTGTAATTTATCTAAAATAAAGTTTGACTGGAAGCCTCGTAACACATCTCAAATTATCAATTCGCTAACATGTGCAGCATGTGTTGAGATAGGAAAATGCTGATATTGATGTTTCATTGGGACTTAAATTAAACCGTAAGTAATATATTGTATTCGATGTCATCCTTCGTTATGAACGACGCATTATGAACACAGCATCATAATGGATTCGTCGATTAACTGTCGCACTACTTTAATCACCTTTGGCGTATGAATATAAATTTGCTACACAGCACGAAATTCGTAAACAAACGAGATGACAACTATAATAAATACTTGGATTTCTATGTTACTATCGTATGATCGTTTGTAAAGTTGATATATTATGAACGCAATAAAGTTCATTATTCGATCTGGCAATCGATTATGTTGATTACTATGTTTGAAAAACATGTTGCTATACGTTTACTGCGGTGACAGGAGGTAGAAAACATGTCGACTTCCTTGTAGAAATTACACATCGACATGAAGGTGTTTTTTCGTAAACAAAACACCAACATCTAATTTCAAGCCTGGCATGCCCTTGCGACGATTGATTATAAAGTATTGCCAATGAGTTTGTATTATAAAATGCAATAATGATAACATTTGACATTTTGAAAAAAATGTTGTATTTTTCATTCGAAAATCGCCTTTATTTTAGTGTTAGCATTTGAATTAGGCAACTATATGGTACATTTTACATCACACGCAAGTGCTACAATGGTTTTCTATCATATATGATAAAAGCATGTGGTATATGCTGTTTGAAATAGCTTTTTTCAAGTGTGTGTTTTTCAAGCATTTTCAAGGGTTATGATCTACCTTAAGCAGCCTTGTGCTGGACTACGAAATTGCAGAGTGACGCATACAAAATGAACAAAGTTTAACAAAAAAGGCACAATGGCGAAATATTTTTGTATTTTAACATTGAGATATGTATGCATAGATTATTATGTAGTATTGCGTTTCCATACCAAGAATTGTCTAATAAAAGAACTTATGTTCTCTGCCTGTCTAATATATAATGGAATATTATTCCAAATAGATGCTCCTGAATAGGAAAAAGATTTCTTAAAGAATTCCATGTTGGGATGTGGTACAACCAACTCTTCATTCCTTGTTGATCTTAGTCCAGGATTAGATCTTAACACAAATTTATATTGGGTCATCCGGGGTAAAAAACTAGGTCACAAGGTCAAATAATAGAAAAACTTTGCATAGTCTCTAGAGGTCTCAATGTTGGCGTTATCTTTATGAAAGTTTGTCACAATGATCATCTCAAAAGAATTCTAGGTGAAGTTTGTTATTGGGTCATCTAGGGTCAAAAACTAGGTCATTAGGTAAAATCATAGCCCAAACTTGGCTTAAACTTCAATATGCCATTGGGTCTATGTGATGTAAATTACAAGGTTGCTTTATAAGACAATATATATGCATTATAGGCTGCCATTAGGGGGTCTGCATGAACTACTAGGACAGTTGAGCAACCTATGGCCCTTTGGCCCTCTTGTAGTTGTTCATTTGTTATTACTTTGTCTACATCATCATCATCATCATCATTACATGTATATTATTAAGTATTTCTATAAAACCTTGTTTTACCGGCACGCTGCTTTATCTGGAATCCTCCCCTGAGGTTGAAGCGATGCCGGAAAGAACAGGTTATATTGATATTATGACATGCCACTATGTATTAATGTTTCATATGCCAAAAAAATGTCTGGCATTAATCGTAATCGTAATATTTGTCTGAATTGACTTGTATTCATTATCATTCTTTTCATTGAGGGCATAAATAACCTATTGTATTCCATTATTTTTCAGACTTTAAAGTATTCTTCATAATTATAGGAAACCATAAAAAACTGGTTCAAATTTATGACGTTTGAATAAAATGGGAATTGTTTTCAACAGCTTAAAAATTACATAATCTCTCTTGACAGCGTATGGAATAGGTTCTATATAGCTAAAGGCACGTAGGCTCCTTCCTATAATCCTATAAGTATCGCGATTTAAGTCTCGATGGAGTGCGTATGTCATTAAGAATCACACATTGTCAATGGAAACTTAACTATGCTTTTAGAACAATGTCTAATGCTATTTTCGTATTACGTATAAACCACCGTTGTCATTTGACATGATTCTTTCATTTGAAGGCTTTATAATTTAGAAGTTGTCCTTCTGACACATGCTGAGAGTTTTGTTCATTTACCGATTTAGTTTCTATATTCTGTAGTAGTGTGCTCATGATAAGGAGAAAGGCAGAAAAAGATCCTTGACCTTCTATAAGCACAATTTATATATTGTTCGCATACTTGACCTTCTATAAGCACAATTTATTTATTGTCCGCATATTTATAACCCCGGTTGTATGCTTTCATAAGTGGGGAATATCACAAAGACGCTCGATGTGTAATACAAACACAAACCTAAAGGACTAATATTGCACCATTTGCTTGTGGAAATTTATATATTCAATGCAAGAACCTTGTAATTTATTCATGCATTAAGGTCAGGATCAGGCCAAATTCTCCTTACTATATCTGCACACAGGTATCATTGATAAAGAGTAAAAAGAAAAAAATATATTGTACTTGATTCTGTAGTAGGCCTATATATACAGTAAAGTTCCGCTAATAAGACCACTTTGATTATTTTGAAATCATGCACATTTTTGCCAGTTTAAGGCCCCAAAATATTAAATTGAGAACAAAAAAGGTCTGCTAATAAGACCAATTCGCTATTAAGACCACCTTCTTTGACTGGTCTAAATATTAGCGGAACTTCACTGTAATAATATGAACTAATGCACAGCATATTTTTAGCGGACCTACATTATTTGTAACATGCTCATCTAGTACAGGATTTTTTTGATGATGCATAACTTCACAATAAATTGGTCGGTAACGAAGTTACGAACCTGGAGCCCGTTACCTAACCAATCCGTTTCCGAAAGGCGCTACCAAGCGCTTTCCTACGTCTATGCAACCTACAGAAGCGGTCCTTTGCACAAGAAAGCGCTCGATAGCGGTTTGATACGAAATATTGGGTACGAAGTAACGAAGGACGATATGAACCTGCTATCGTTTGTCAGTCCGAATGAACATTTGTCAGCCCGCTCAAAATGAAAATATATCTGTCTGTGGATAATGCACGTTTTTCAATATGTTTAATTCTATGTCTACTTAATTCAGGGGTAACTAAATAAATTTAAAAATGCATAATTAGATATAAACACAGATAACAACTGATTTCAAATAGGCCTAATTTGATATGTTACCTTTTTATACAGTTAATGGGTTGCATGAGTATATCAGACTGTACTTTTTCAGACAGTACTTTTGTTCAAGAGAAAAGGCTATTTTCATTTCAATCAATCATATTACGATTAAATATCAAACATTTTAATCTTAATCACCTTTTCTTGTTAAATAAATCCTGTTGCAAATTGTCAAAACATAAAAGATATTCAGGCGGAAAATTCCGGGTTTTATTGTATCCAATAACAACAACAACAACATGTAATTAGTTTTCGCGACCTTTATCCCGCGAATATTTTTACATTTGTTGTCTATTTTGGAGGGATTTTTTATTACATCTCGGCGAGGAATTACGAAAATGCATTCGTTTTACTCTCTTTACAATAACCTACAACTTCGATGTGGAATTATCAGTCCGGTCGGGATACGTAAAGACCCGAAACGGAATTTATACTAATTGTATTGCAAAGGGAAGAAACCGCTTTGCAAAGGGAAGTAATCGGAACATGTCAACTTAAACTTCACTTCAAGTAACCGGAACATGTGTCGTTTTTATTAGATTTTCTTAAGATTGGTTGATATTTCGCACATATGAACGATTCCTGCTTGACTTACTTCGTTATCTCAGAGTTATCATGTGTCCCATAACAGTTTGTAGCATCGTTTATGCACTGAAAATGTTAAAATTTCCTTCCGAAGCGGGGAAAAAATGGCTGCCGTTTTTGTTTCCAAACATTTAGGAAATAGCCCTCCCCATCTAGAAGATGGGTTGCACAGCAACCATGGAAGACTGATAATTATTATCTTTTCTTTTTTAGACAGGGGCCTACACTAGTTTTTGGAATATTTTTAAACATCATTAAAAAATAAAAGAAAATTTATGAGCTGCCGAGTATCGCATTTTAAAAAATTTTGTTATATTCTATTGGCAGCCATTTTTCAGTATCTTTGCTTCAGTGTGGGATTTTAACACAAATTTCCAAATCCATTAGTGTCGAACTCTGACCAAATCACGTGACATGTGTTATCGTAAAGCGGAACGACATCCGCAGACCTTACGGCCTGCGTATTGTCCGCTATAAATTTTACTAAATATTTTTTTTTCTTTTTACTCTATCAATGATACAGCTTACGTGCATGCAGTTTAATCAAAATTAATGATATGGGTGCCAAGCGTGGAAAAACATTATGCTCTCGAATACCGTACCAGAGGTCACAAGTTCAAATCCTGGCCAGGGCACTGGAAATTTCAGAAGTGCTTTGCACTGTTTCTGCCCCAATATGAGATGAACTATTTGGTAAACCAGAGGTTGTTTCACATGTATCACAGCATTACAATTAATTAATACACCAGGTACGTTACTGACTGAGTGAGAACCAAGGAGTCTTTGGAAAGAGCAAAGTATGTATTGCATCTGGATTCGATCTGTTATTACACTATAACTGTCTCTTTCCTAGAGGTCAGACTCAAAGGTCATTTGTTCAACCGAGTGCAGCAAAAATTAACTGAATGACCACGCACTTGGGGATGTCTCAGTTGATCGCAAACAAACAAACAAAAACTACAACCAACAACAATGATATGAGCCAGTCTCCAGGAAAACCTGCTATTTTGACAAAAATATTGATTTTGAGATTTTCCATAGCTTGAAAGAATAATTTTAATGAAGCAAAATACAAAATAATTTTTGTTACAGCTGTTTTTGTAGTGTCCCCTTTCGGAGCTTTTTTGTGTGACGTCGCTAACGTCATTCCAACGTTATTCGACGTAACTATGACACGTATTTCATATTACACCATTTGATCAACTATTGACATAAATTGTTCAAAATTGAATCACATTTTAGTTTTATCTTTTAATTTTTAAAATATTTATCAAAATCAAAAATGTTCGCATTTAGAGTAATGCTACTGCTGTTTTAAACAACTTACTTCTCTTTTTTCTCACTTTGAGTAATTTTCCGAAATTGGTCACCATAGCAACGAAGTACGTGATTTCGACATAATTTATGGGAAAATTTAAAGCTAAGGTATAGTACTATGTGAATAAACTATATAAAATAGAATCAATAGATATGCATTTTTTCTTGCATTAGAGCTTTTAAAAAACCTGGTTACATAATATAATATAATGGTCATTGCATATTAATGTCAAAATAACAGGTTTTCCTGGAGACTGGCTCCATATATTTTTAATATGAATTCAAAACACCTCCTATACATTATTGTTCTAGAAATTGGGTGTATCATGGCTAGACCTAAAATATTTGTACTTCCTGTCAAAAGAGATGATATACAGTGGAGCAATAAATGTAAACATTGGAAAATAAAAAAGCCATAAGTATTTTATTTCTACATCGATGTCTCTGAAATGTACGCCACACTAAGGGGATTATTATTTGCTTTCCATAAAATCTTTTTCAGCGGCGGTGCCGTTTTGTCCATTACCTTGTGAAACCGTGGAACGTGTAGGTTTCACAGGGTAATAGAAAAATCGGCGAATTTAACTGCTGAAAAAGATCTTATAATTCCCGGACAGCAAATAATTGTCCCCTTAGCGTGGCATACATTTCATAGACATCGATGATACAATAAATACTTATGGCTATATTTGTGTTCCAATGTTTACAAATTTCTACTTGTAACTGTAGCCAAAAGCCATGTGGTATTGCTACACTGATATATTTAGTGACATGTAAGAATACCTAATTCATGTACAAAATAACACTTCTCAGTTACAAATAAAATTTCATTTAAAATTCCAATTATCTCTCCAGACTTTGTGAATAACGTTCAAATATGAAATATAGAAATTTTGATTGATAAACCAAATGCAGTTGCTATTTCTTCCACAAGAATAATGACATGAGTATATATACTCAGACTTCTCTGAAAAAAAACATACAGTTTAAATTAACTTTGTTCCGTTACTTAGAAATGTGTTGTCTGTCATAATTTTCCTTGTCAGAATTGTAACGAAAAATTAGGCTATAATAATTATGTTTTATAGAAATTTATTGGCTGTCATTAATTTTCTATGTCAGAAAAAATTTACATTTTGATGAAAAATTAGGCTGTGCTGTGAGTTACAGGTAATTGATATTGAAATTCTTCAATTATCACATCAGTTTGATTTACTGATTTATGGACGCCAATACATCTTAATTTTCTCTGAACGTCTACAGTCTCAGTGTTTTGCGGAAATCAACATTCACTAAATGCAACAAACTTAGAAATTCCAAATATACTCAGCGTCAATGAAAAGTTACCACCCTATTGACTCTTATATTTTAAAATTCACGTTACACTGTGTTAAAAGCCCAACACGACAGTCACTATGTTTTGACCTTACTGTGTAAATTCGCAGCTATCCTATATAACAATATTCAAATGCACATACTATAAAACTTTTGTACCGATATGTCATATTGTATACAAAATACAGAGGTACATGTATATATAAGTGGTAACTTTTCAGTGACGCCCAGTTTATGTCTGTGTGCATGGTAACTTTAACTTAAATTATCTTGACAATTTTAGTGAAATTTTTATTTGAAAGTTTAAGTTTTCTAGGTCGGAAGTATATACCGTAACCACCAGTGACACTTGTGTAGATTAAATGTAAGGGACCCCTATACATTGTCAGCCCTGTCAGCATTGAAATACCAAGCATGGCCTTAATTTACTAGTCAGCTTTCCATACATGCCAGATCTCCTGCATCATGTGTGAGTCTCCTGCATTTGAGACTCTACTCCTGCATGATCGGAGGCCAATTGATCAAATCTCACGCATTTCACGGACAAACTTGAACCTGACATTTTTTGTTTACATTATGAAAATGATGACAAATATTAGTTTAAATTGCTACATGAAGCATGCATGGTATTGTCATCAAAGTAAGACAAGTGAAAACAGCATATAATCTTCAAAAGTTTAAGTCTAAACTTTCAGCAAGGAAAATCTCCTGCATTTTAATGAAATCTCCTGCATTTAATGAAATCTCCTGCATTTCCATCACCAATCTCATGCGAAGGGGTCTGCGAAACATGGCATGTATGGCTTTCTGCTGAAATATGGCAGGCATATGAGGGCCACTCCACCTGTATTTGAACCCGGTTGTTGCCAGATTAGATGGTAATCTTGCTAATCTTTAGAGTATTTGTGACCCCCCACCTCTGTATATCTTATAGTTAAAGCTATTTGAAAGTCAATCAAAGCTTTTCCTAATCATGATTGAAAATCAGGTAACAAATTAGGTATGCTTGTCAATCATGCTTTGAACTTTAACAGGCCGGTCAAACAAATCCTGAATTTTCTGATAAGCTGGATTCAACAATGGGCCTCTGCAGAAAATCAAAGTTTTGTCAAAGTTATGGTTATTTGAAATTCCATAAGCTGAGTTTGGACAATGTTACCACAGTTTTGGTACATAGATGTGTGCTATGCTGGCACCCAAAACAGACTTGCATCTTATGTTCACAATTGGGCATTATGTTATGCTTTTGGAGGATCTGTTGTTTTAAGGACAAGCATGATCTGACAATGCATGTTAAACAATAACGGAATCAAAGCAATCCGACTTTGGTTAAATCTGGCATGATTGACTGCTACAGATGAGCAACATTTGACCACAGCCTGTAACCTAGCATATTTCACAGGGACAAGGCTAATTTTTGAAAATGGCCAACAATGGTCGGTCGACCAAGCATATTTCACAGGGACAAGGCTTATTTTTGAAAATGGCCAACAATGGTCGACCAAGCATATTTCACAGAAGCAAGGCTTATGTTTGAACATTGGCCAACCATGGTTGACCAAGCATATTTCACAGGGGCAAGGCTTACGTTTGAACATGGCCTGTTATCATGGCTGACCTAGCATATTTCACTGTGGCAAGGCTTATGTTTGAACATGGCCAATCGTGGTTGACCAAGCATATTTCACAGGGGCAAGGCTTACGTTTGAACATGGCCTGTAATCATGGCCGACCTAGCATATTTCACTGTGGCAAGGCTTATGTTTGAACATGGCCAACCATGGTTGACCAAGCATGTTTCACAAGGTTATAATAAGGCTTATGATTGAATATGGCCTACTATGGTTGACTAAGCATATTTCACAGGGACAAGGCTTATGTTTGAACATGGCCAACTGTGATTGAGCAAGCATATTTCACAGGGACTAGCTTTATGTTTGAACACGACCAACCATAGACGACCAAGCATATTTCACAGGGGCATTAGGTTTTAGGTTTGAACATGGCCAACTATGGTTGACCAAGCATATTTCACAGGGGCAAGGTTTATGTTTGAACAAGGCCAAGTATGATTGACCGGCTAAGTATGATTGACCAAGCATATTTCACAGGGGCAAGGCTTATGTTTGAACATGTCTATCCATGGTTGACCAAGCATATTTCACAGGAAAGACAAGGCTTTCTGTTGAGGTTATAAACTGTTTGATGAAATTTTGTTAATTTGAATTTGCTGATCGTTACCCTTTCAGTTCAAAGAATCCAAAGAGAGTGAAACAAATTCCTTGAAAGAGAAGTTGGAGGGTGTGGAACATAGTGTCACAAGTGTTGGTGAACAACTGAAGAACAAGGTATTATAGTCAGACTAAATTATTCTAGTCCTCAAACTTTATGTGTGAATATATTGCACAGAATATATCAATTATCGCGAGAAAAGCTGAGCCTTGTCAGAGATTTAGATTCTGAGTCTTTATAGTATGCGCCATTCTTATTTATATTATTCTCTGTATTTGAAATAAAGGCCAATCTAAAACTATAGACAAGAATTTAACAGTTAAATTATGCTTATGGCAGGTTTGAGGCCAGGTTAATTTATTTTCACTTTAGCTTATACTCCTGAAATATGGTAGGGAGACATCTATGTTAGTATGACATACAGACGACTAAACCCTATAACTTGCCGGTCAAATATCAAGACCTCCATGCTGTACAGTAGGGGCTTGATTGTGGGGGCAACTTGGTGTGCGGCAACCAGGTGTTGCAACGTTGCCAAGGGTACAATTAATTGTTCCATATTTGACAGATTTTTATTCTGTTCTATGATTCAACTGCAATCAAGTTGATCACCTTGATAGTAAAGTTTCATCAAATTGAATATTTAACTAAAAATAAATAATTTTTGAGCAATTTATACGAACTTCGTGATCACCCCTCATATTACCTTAAACTTGATTATAGAACTCAACGTAAGTCATTTTAGATTCTTGTTTGGGCATTTTATTGGCCATTTGGAATCAAGGGATTCGACCCGATAGAAATATATTTCACATCTATACTATGAATATCTAAGACAGGGATCTTACTTTATGACTGGCCCTCATATACCCAACTCAACATTATGTCCAATATTTTAAACAAGCCGAATACAATCATTTAATTTGTACTGCACACTTCAAGACAATATAATATTATACATAAAAAATACAACTTTTATCAATACACGTACACAATGTCGCCTGCGCGAGCATAGAATGTTCACAAAATGCGTAAAACCCGGTTTGACGACACAACCCTGCACAGACAGAAACTAGAAAACAGCCTTCGATAATGAAGAGAAATCATTATTGATGATGATAATTAAAAGCAATATATGTAAATAATTATTCCAAAAATGTATCTAGCAAAGGTTGTCTGGAGAGCCCAAGGTTACACCATACTTTCAGGGACACTTAAACTCCTACTGGAAACATAGATCAGATTCCGAATGACATTTACTTCTCCATGCTTATGCTTTGTCTGCGATAGAATCTGCATTCCTATAAAATGCGTATATTATTCAGGAGATAGATAATAAGTCTTGTAATAAATTATGCGGATAAATTCAGGTCTCACAGCGTTTCTGAATTATTTGCTCCATGATGTAGCATGAAAACCTTGCGTTTATTCCGTATATATACTTGATTTTAAATCTACAATTGAACTTGTTTTTGTTCCTTTATTGTCATTTGATTACACTTAAAAGCAATTTAACAATGCAGCCTTCCTTTATTTTTGAAATTTCTCAAATTTTCCTCCTAAATTTCCCCACAGTACAGGAAACCATTGCAATTTATGTTTTAACATCTGATAGCTTAGATTTACAAGAAGGTTAATGCAAAATAATTCTTGAAATTCAATTTTAGCGATTCCCCATTACAAGTAATAGGCCTTTAAGGAATTTAGTTTTTATTTCCTGCATTGTTTCAATTTCTCAGGTATCCAATTTGTTAATTTAAAGAATTCTGTATTTTGTCTCATACCGAGTGATGCCTTGGTATTGCACAGTGTTGTTATGAACCTTTATGTTTTTTAACTGATGTGCGTTCATTAAAGCATAGGACTGGAACAATGTCAGGTTGTTCACGGTTCACCGCGTATAAACCAAATCACTGTACTCATTATTGTGATACTATACAATTCAATGTGTACTCATTATTGTGATTGAAACATCTGATGAATTTTCATCACTGTACTCATTATTGCAATACTATACAATTCAAAATGTACTCATTATTGCGATAACCGGGAGTTGACTCGTTTATACACTGTGCTATTAGTAGGTCAGACTCCTATTGATTTTGAGGTAAATAGGTTAACGGTCAATGTCACTGTGACCTTTAGCATTAATAACCAATCAGCTGCCATTTGGGCATACGTGTCTTAAAAAAAACATCTCTTGTTTTCATGAATTTTTTCTTTGCAGAGTTTGGAATGTACAAATTTAAAGAAATCCTTTGATGAAACAAATACCTTGTTGTCACAGACTCAAAAACAAGTAGAAGAGTTGCAATCTCAACTTGAAGAAAAACAAACTGTGGTCGAGAAGGTAATTTAATTAAATCCATACTTTCTTTATTAGTCCCCTACCGGTTTTTGACCGGAGGGGACTATAAGTTTGCCCTTCATCTGTCCGTCAGTTCGTCCGTCATAAAATCTGGATCCTGACATAACTCAATCAATTTTAATGCTAGGTTTATGAAACTTGGTATGTGGATAATGGGATAATGCACGTTCAAAAATATTTTGATTCCGACAAAAATTGTGGTTGCTATGGCAACAGAAACATTGAAAATGGCTTAAAAACCGTAGATACTTCTGTATTGTTTGCAATTCTTAATGACTTGTTTTACATAATCTTGACTTTAAAGGATGATGTTCAATGTATGTTGCTTATTTGTCATTTACAGTTTGTTTGTTTGTTTACACTCTAGAGGTCACAGATTTGATCATTATCACTCAATATTTCACCAGTACAAATAGGAAAATGTTTCGACAAACCAATGGTTACTTATTTAGGAAGTGTAAAGATTATTTAGAAACGTGACCCTTTTAGGGGCCTCTTGCCTAAAATCATTAATTTCCCTTCAAACATTCATTAGCAATTTCTTAGATATAAGACAATCTAAATTGATGTATTCAGCCAAAGTATATAGCACACAGCTGTAAACAAAGCTGTCACACCGAGGGTCTGGAAAGGGCAAGAGTGTAATCAGGGCTCATAATATACATCCAAGTTGGATGGACAATCCAAATGACTGATTTAATTTTAATGCATGCAACTTGGAATATTTGTCGTAAGAGTGTGCTCTCAGACTTCATTGCATCTGACTTTCAGGAAAATCTCTAAAGCTGTGTAAAAGATGCATTAATTTTTGGTGACAATTCTGCCATGGGTTAATATAATGAAGATTCAGACAGGGAAGGCAGCATATAACAGAAACAGCCAAGCATGAAAGGCGCAAAAATGAACACAAAAAATAGAAAGAGAGCACAAACCACAAGCATGTGTCACAATGTCTAACACAAAACTGAACAAGAACATGAAGCTGATATGAACATATGCAGCTACAAGTCTTAATTTTAGGTGTCATAAAAAGTAAAAACTGTAAAAAAGTAATATATAGACTGTCACTGAAAGCCTCCCTTTTGATTTGATTTTTCGGCCATCTTGGACACAGGTAACTGTATCATTGATAAAGAGTAAAAATTATATTTTATAAAATCTATGTTATCTTAGATCTAAGATATAAATTTTATAAAAAAATTGTTTTTTCTTTTACTCTTTATTAATGATACGGTTACCTGTGATCTTGGAAGGACATTATTTCCATCACAATGGGAATATGTTATATTTCAGTCTAAGAATGATTATAAGGATAAGAAGACCAAGTTACAGGAACAACTGGCCCACCAGCTATCTACAGCCAGCCAACGAGAGGAAGATCTACAAACAAAGGTTATTCATCTTTATTTTGCAAATTTCAGTAACAGATATTAAGTAGATTTCGAAGATCCAGGATAGGTCTTCATGTTCTTTATGAACGTATATATTTAAGCAGATTTTTAGCTTGACTTTTCGAAGAATAAGAGGAGCTATTGCAGACACCCAAACACTTTGCATACTTGTTCATCATCATGACCCCAACCCATACACAGGGGTAGGTTACTCTGTCAAGCATTTTAGTGAAATTATGCCCCCTTTTTCAACTTAGTGCTAATGTTAAAGTTTAGGTACAAGTTTTTTCACCATTAATATCTTCAGGGTGTATCACATATTGCTTTGCATACTTGTTCATCATCATGACCCCAACCCATAAACAGGAGTAGATAACTCTATCAAGCATTTTATTGACATTGTGCCCCCTTTTCAACTTAGTGCTAATGTTAAAGTTTAGGTACAAGTTTTATAACCTCTTATATCTTCAAAGTGCATTCACATATTGCTTTAATACATTTTACTTTTCATACTTGTTGACCATCATGACCCTAATTCCTACACAGGAGTATTTATAATAACTCTATCAAGCTTTTTGTTGAAATTATCCACCCTTTTCAAAATTAGAAATGCTGATGTTAAAGTTTAGGTACAACCTCAAATATTTGCAAAGTGCATTGACCAATTGCTTTGATACTTTGTATGCTTGTTTATCATCATGACCCAAACCCCTTTACAGGAGAAGGTAACTCTATCAAGCATTTTTCGTAATTGTCTGCCCTTTTCGTGTTAGAAATCCATGTTAAAGTTTAGAGTTATTACTTTAATTCCACCATTTTGACCCCAACACATACACACATGTAGGAAAATCTGTCAAGCATTTTGTCCAAATTCGACTCAATGTTAAAGTTTAGGTACAACCTCGGAATATTTTCATACTGCATTGACATGGTTCACATACTTTGGATGTTTGATTAAATAAAATGAATTTTACAAAATGAAGTTATTATTACAGATATCTGAGTTGAAGAAGGAGAAATTAGATGTTGTCTCAGAGAAGACAGAACTTGAGGGCAATCTTAAGGCATTAAAAGATGAACTACAAGAAAAACAAGAAGAGTCAGAGACCACTGTCAAGTCCTTACACCAGGAAAAGGTAGACCATTGTTTAATACTTAGATAATTGTATCATTCAATTTGGTAAAAAAGTAAAAAAAACATTTTTATAAAAATTAAAAAAAAAAGAAATTGTTTAAAATTTATTTATGTTACAGTAGAATCTAAAGGTACATATAAAGAATTTACAAAAAATAATCACAGTTTATTTATTTTCAATATAGTCACCTGTGATTTAATAAACTTTAAACTTATTCACTTTCACATGTATCAAATTTCGCGATTTTTATATTTTGCGAGAATGCATCAATTATACTGTATAACTGCTTCTCAAGCCTTTTGGTAGTCCATTAAGTCACAGGGAAATTTTGACAAATGTAACAAAACTGTTAAGTTTCTTTTTTGAAGACTTTTTGCTGAATCAATAATTTAAAAAATATCTGAAAATTGTTAAAATTTATGGCCATGTCACAAGCAGTCCCTCGTTCAATATGACCTCAGACAAACAAGTTTAGGTCATGCCACCTTTCTTGATAAACAATAAGACAGGGTAATTGTTTATTCTTCATTTTTCAAGGTCTATTCCTTTATCTTGACCGTAGAACTAATATTTTCTAGTAGAATATTGCTTTTTCTGAACACTGAATTTAAATGTATGTACATTTTATTATGAAGTACTGTAAAAGTGGATATTTCCACAGGTTGAAAGGTTAGCGAACATTGATTTTTATATATTTAGCATATGGAAATATTAGCAATTTTTATGGCTCCTATTTATAATCCTGTTGGGGGAAACATATTGATTTTGTGCTGGACATCTTGATCTTGACTAACTTTTGGTCAGATTTTACTGAAATTTCACATGAATGCTTGGCATCACAATTAGCTTAGTCTATATAATTTGCATATTGGCTGTAATTTTAGGGCTGATATTTTTCCTGGAGTTATGACCCTTTGATGGAGACATTCGTTAAATTTTGCATCATGAACCCGTAGTTTTATTTCTTTTTTTCCCATCATTTTAAGCATGACTTTATGCTTTCATGGGAATTGTTAGAGAATTTTAGAATTTTGTGGCCAATATTTTCATGTCGCAAACTTAACTGCTCAATATACACTAACCATATTTACAGCAGAGAATTCATTTCTGCACGATACACTGCATATTTCAGTCTATTTGATTCCTATAATATGTATGTAACCATTTGTCAAGTGTGACATTGTTAAATGTATTCTTTCTAAAACTGAAGTTTATGTCATGATACTGAAAGACGGATTGAATAGACATGTCTGTAACATTACATAGAGGATATATCTTGAGTGTCTCCATATTGAATTTATTAAACATTTTGAATAAAACAAAAAAATTCAAGGCTCTTTTTAACCGAAACATACTTATTATAAACACGCCAATTTGATGAATATCTCCTATACGTAAATGATGTCATGTCAAAGTACTATAACTTTTGACGTGTATTGTCATTTCTATGCAACAATCGTCATGTGAAACTGTGCAATATATTATTGTAATGCATTGTTGCACCTATAAGGCTCTAAGGTTATGCAAAGTGGGTTGTTCATAATTCATATTTTCAGACATCGAGGGTTGCCCGCAAGACTGTAGTAACTGCATATTTTTACAAAAGTCACTTTTTTATATTTTTGGATACATAATTATGTTTTACATGATAGCAAAAAGTAGTTTGGCTGTAGTTTTATAAAAAAATACATTATGGTTAAAATGCAATATAGTCTTAACTGATGACGAATGAAAAAGTTCCTGCAATACTGTAGTAAGTCAACTTACTACAGTATTGCGCAAACATTTTCATTAACTTGTAATATATTTTTTCCTGCAATACAATAGTAACTTAATACTAAACAATCATTATGTTGTAATGATGTTTGATGACAGTATCAGTTAATCACGGAAGGGTGCAAAATGGCTGTATCAAGTAATTAAAGGTACTAAATATAGTCCAGATTGGCCATACCCGGCTATATGTAACAGTAAGGTAACCAACTGAGTCAGGAATGACTGTGTCTGACATTGTTACTAGTACCACATAAGTATGTTTTTACACAGGGGTGGTAAGTTCCCCATTTGGCCTGGTATTGTTGGACTCTGTGGTTGTTAGAACACCTTATGACCTGGTATGGCTAAACAGCTAGAATGGGTGTAGTTGGTGATGGTGAGTTACCCCCTCAGGGCTAGTTTCGATCTAATTTATTAATACTGGTGATAAATACTGCAAAGGGCCTTAGGAATAGCTCTATTCTGTAAGTGTGAGTACCCAATAAACCTGAGGTAGCAGAATTGTGATTTTTAGTACCCCTCACGACCAAATATAGGCGGTAAAGGTTGTTGTGAGTATCCCGTTTGGCCCTGCTAGTGTTGCTGCATTCGGTCAGGTTATGACAACATCTTATGGCCTAGTACTGTTTCAAATGGATGAGGATAATGTATCCCATTTTAGATCTGGTTTGGCTGTAAGTGATTGTTAGTACTTAATAAGGCCTGGTATGGCTGTATTCAGTGGTTATGAAGACTCAGTGTCGTGTAACTGACTCTTTGGGCCTGGTATGGCTGCAATTTTTTGGGAAGAGTGCCCAATAGGGCCTGGAATAATTCTATAAGGACTGAATGCAATGCTCTGTAAGTACACTGTAGGACTGCAATTTGTGGGGGGTACCCAATAGGGTTGGGGATGGATTAATCTGTGTTTGTGAGTGCCCAATAATGCCTGGTATGGTTGAACTCAGTGGTTGCAAGTATCCTTTATGGTTTAAATTATGGCTGTAATTGGTGGTGGCGAATGGTAACCAATAGGGCCTGGTATAGCTGTACCCTAATTGAGGCGTTGTTATCCTATAGATGTTGAGGTTGAGTGCCTAATAGGGCTTTTGATGGCTGTACTCCAAGTTTGTGAGTACCCCATATTAAATGGGTGGCTTTATATAGCAGTAAACAGAGTCTTGCCCAGCTAGGAAACCATTCTGTTTTAAGTGCCCCAGTGGTCAGTGAATTCTTATACCCCCTCCCAGATTTGAAGTTTATGGACACTATTTTTGGTGTAATGCTCAAAATAAAATTTTGTTGATTGGTTTGTCTGTCGCAATGTGTCTGTGTAATTTCTCAGTAGCCAGTGGGATTAAACCCGCAACCTTCTGTTCCAAACCACTCGGCCATCATGGGCAGTTATCTACATCAGTACTTATTGTTGTTTAAAGAAGTAAAATACTATCATTAGATTGTCAAAGAAGTACCAATTCAACAAGACTTTTTAGTGTTATTAATTTGGTGAAGTTTGAAAGACAATTTTTCCTATTAAGAGTATAAATATTATAATTTAAAAAAGAATGTCTGGTGAAATTAATTTTAAAAAAGAAAACTACTTAGTAGTGATTTGAGTTGCATTGTGTTACTGAGCAAGTTAAATTGTGCCATTATTTAAAAAAGTGGAGCAAAACTATTGTGTCTTGTCAAGTATGTATAGATTATTATTAAGTGTGGCAAGTTTCAGTGCAATAACATTGATAGTAAACTATATAAGTCATTATAAAAAACATTACCAAATCAGTTAACCTCAAACTTCAAAAGGGCAATAATGCCTTTCAAAAATTATCCTTGAGTAATGACACTTATAATGTTGACCTATGCTAGTGTGTTTACCAAGTTTTATTTCTATACCATTCATTGTCGTATAATATCACAATATATAACATTATCAAACAAGAGCAACAGCTATGGGTGCTGGACGCTGGACTTTCTTGTACTTGATAGTGGCGAAAATACCAAGTGTCAAAAGGGGCAACAACTCCAACTCCATGATAACCTCTTGTCTAGCTAATGGGGATTAAAGGCCCATCACTGTGATTAAGTGTGTTGAGTCAATATCTCAGATAAATAAGGAGAAATGGTTACCTAAAGCAAAAATTATATGTTAGAAATGGGCAATAACTCCATCAAAACTATTGATAGAGTTTCCTCATCTTGTCTACAACATCATCAATGAAATGTGCAATGACTCATGTTTGTGATCAATTATGTTATGTCAAAAGGCACACCCTCTAAGATATTGAGAAATTTGACAAAAGGCAACAAATTTTCAAGTCTTCAGGGGGAAACAACTCTAGAAAAACTTATTCCAGCATTTCCTTTTGTTTATACATTTGGATTATCACTTTAAACAAGTATTTCACGTTTCAAGATAGTATCTTTGATGGTTATTGAGAAGTTTAATTTTTACAACAAAAATGACAAACATTTTAAAGGGCAACTAATTATAGAAGTCCAAGTTTGAAGTGAATACCTTTGATAGTTTTTGAAAAATGGATACCAACAATGGACGCCCCTTCAATTGACCTTGTCGCAACTGAATAGCCCTTTACTACAAAACGTCAAGCTAAAAATAACCTGGTGTAGTATTCAATATTGATCTTATTTAATTTGAGGATAAGGATAGCCAATCATATTGTCTGTTATTGGCCAAGAGTTAAGTATGGTGTGATCTGATAGGTTGTCCTTATCCTTACGTCAAGTAAGATCAATATTGAATACCACCCCTGGTCCAAAAGCTAAGAAGGGTTTTTCAAAGAAGTACTATTGACTGATGATAGTTTGTAGTTGTGCCAAGTTTCATTGCAATAGCATTGATAGTGGTAACCATAATTTCTTAGTTACAAAGGGCCATAACTCCTTACAAAAGCATCCTTGAATTATGGCACTTATCTAGTACTGTTGACTAATGTGGTTAGTAAGTTTGCCAAGTTTAATAGCAATAGCATTAATAGTAAATAAAATATTGGACTAAATACAAAACTTTATCCTAGGCCTTAAATAAATGTATTTACGGTCAGAAAGATGGATGGACAGTTCAATGTCAACAAGGCATTATGAATTGCAAGCAATAGAGAAGTCCCCTATCGGTTTGAAGCTCTTTAAATAATTTTCTGTTGCCATGGCAACCACATTTTGTCCAATTAAAAACATACCTAGATGTGCATAGTCTCCTGACTGATACCTACCCACAGACAAAGTTTTTATAAACCTAGCTGGAAAACTGTTATGACAGGATCCAGATTTTGACATATTTTTACTATTTCCGTATCCATAGCAACCACAATTTTTGTCAGAATTAAAAAATATTTAGACATGCTTAATCCACTTAATGGCCCTTACTGCCCCCTATCCACATACCAAGTTTCATAAACGTAGCTTGGATACTGTTTGAGTAATGTCAGGATCCAGATTTTTGACAGACAGACTGACGGACGGCAAACCTATAGTCCCCTCAGGTTGAAAACCTGTAGGTGACTAATAAGACAACCTTCTGGGGGCATTAAAACCAAATATATTTAAAGTATGGCTTGTGTTTTTCTGTTTATTATAACACTTACTACTGTATTGCAGTGAACTAAAAATGTGAAACCTTGAATATGTTTCCTGCAATACTGTAGTAAGTCAACACTTACTACAGTATTGCAGGAACTTTCTTAACCAGGCCATGTACTATTTCAGCGCAATAGTGTAGTAAGTCAAAAAAGTCTTCAAATTAGTTGTTTTTATACAGATATTTTAATTTTCAATTATCTATTGGTTTTTGCTCTTCATTCTCTACAAAATATAGAAAACTTGTGTTAACTATATTTAATTTGGAAAATATGTGAAGTTTTTTGCTTCTCCTGAATAATTTCCAAAAATGCAGTTACTACAGTCTTGCGGGCAACCCTCGACATGTCTCTTCACCTTTGGAACAACCCAGGCATGACATTATGCTATAAGCGCCTCCGTAGCTCAATGGTTAGTGGGCTTGCCGTCGAATCTGAAAAACTTGACCGGTCAATTCTTTTCCCCCCCTGCATTTGATCATCATACTAGAAACTTCAACTTCTAGGGGGGGGGGGGGGGAAACAGCCAAGTTGGCGATAAAAGAGGCAATGCTGCATTTGATCATCATACTAGAAACTTCAACTTCTAGGGGGCAAGATGGGGAAAATTAGGCCAATGCTACGTTTGATCATCATACTGGAAATTTCAACTTCTAAGGGGGGGGGAACGGGGCCAAGATGGGGAAAAAATAGGCCAATACTACATTTGATCGTCATACTGGGAACTTCAACTGCCAGGGGGGGGGGGGGGAACTGGGCCAAGCTGAGAAAAAAGAGGCCAAAGTTGCATTTGATCATCATACTAGAAACTTCAACTTCTAGGGGGGAAAACGGAGCCAAGGGGGAAAAAGGGCCTAGATAAAGTGTAAGACTTGATTAAGAATAGTGTTTATTAGGGGGGGGGGGAATGAACCAGAGGGGGAAAAATGGACCACAGGGGGAAAAAAGGCCCGCTACACCGGGTTCAATTATGGGTGGAGGCACTCATATTACCATCGGCATGCTCGGCAGTTGTCAATAAATAATTTTTGGGTTATATTTTAGTTGTCAGTTATAGCACAATAATGTTAGCATAATCTAATGAATTCTGTTGAATCATACCCTTAACAAACTACCAATACCAAAAGTTTAATGATAAGGCAGAACAAGCTCTCTCTGAGGGGTTAATTTATGTACAAGTTGTATCTAAAAAAAGAAAAGCTTTTTATTTTTACTGGGAGTCTGACATGAATTATTTTGCAATTTGATTTGAATGTACACTCAACCACTTTTCTAATTGGTCACTTTTCAAACCCTAATTACATTTAGCTGTGATCATAATTTTTATATGCCCGTTGAAAACAGGACGTATTATGTGAACACCCTTGGCGGGAGGGCGGGCTTGTGCGGGCGGCGGTGTCCAGTAATTTGTCTGTACTCTAACTCAAAGAGTTTTTGTGCGATCGTGTTCAAACTGGCTGACAATGCTTATGGACGTAATATCTAGGTCAAGTTCGATTATAGGCCAAATCGGCCCAGGCCTTCTTGGGTTATGGTCCTTCATTTACCAAAAAAAAAGTGAAATTGGCCTTGTCTGTACTCTAACTCAAACAGTTTTGTGCGATCCTCTTTAAACTTGCTGACAATGCTTATGGACATAATATCTAGGCCAAGTTCGATTATAGGCCAAATCGGCCCAGGCCTTCTTGGGTTATGGTCTTTCATTTACCAAAAATAAAGTGAAATTGGCCTTGTCTGTACTCTAACTCAAACAGTTTTCGTGCGATCGTCTTCAAACTTGCTGACAATGCTAATGGACGTACTATCTAGGTCAAGTTCGATTATAGGCTAAATTGGCCCAGGCCTTCTTGGGTTATGGTCCTTCATTTACCAAAAATAAAGTGAAATTGGCCTTGTCTGTACTCTAACTCGAACAGTTTTCGTGCAATCGTTATCAAACTTGCTGACAATGCTTATAGGTATAATATCTAGGTCAAGTTCGATTATAGGCCAAATCGGCCTAGGCCTTATTAGGTTATGGGCCTTTATTACCAAAAAAGCAGTCACAATGTCAAGTGACATATTCCTGAGGGTCATGGGTTCAAATCCCACTGCGACCATAATCTTTTTATTTTTATGCCCCTGTATCGATAGATTGGGAGGCATATAGTGATTCACCTGTCCGTCCGTTGGTTCGTCCATCCGTACGAATGCACCGGTAGTTGTGGGGTGTGGAACAATAGGCTATTTTTAGATTCCATTCATTTCGTCACTTGTGGGGTGCAAAATGCTACTTGTGGGTTGCAACCAAACAAAAGAAAGAACAAAAGAAAACCCCACAAGTACCGTCTCATGAGTAAGTCCATCCGTCCGGTTAACCCAAATTGACTGTTTCTTCTAGCATCATTATGGCTTGCAACAAAGCTTCAATACTTGCATGGATGTTGTATATGAACACTCTCCACATGCCTGTATCACCTGACCCCATTTTGACCTTCACCTTGACCTAATTTTGGACTTATTTATGGACAAGGCTTCTACAGGGGGCATAAGCGTTTATTGAACGCAGTCTTTTTTTATTTTTTTAAGTGTTTAGGTAATGTTTTGTCTTTAAAGCATGAATTTGAACAGTTATATGGAGGAAAATATTTTTTCCAAAAGATTTTGTTTAAATTATAGGTCAAATCATAGAAAACCCAGTTTGTTTGTACTTTTGTGACAATGCTTATGGGCATAATATCTAGGCCAAGTTACATTATAGGCCAAATCAGCCAAGGCCTTCTTGGGTTATGGTCCTTAAATTAATTTTTTTTGGATTGTTTGTTTTTTCATTGACCATGCCCGAGACGGGCGTATTTCGTGACATTTTGGCTCTTGTTAACAATATATTGCGCACAAACGTGTTATGCAATAGTCCTAACACTTAAATCCTAAAAAATCAAAATCACTTGCCAAAATATGCATGGTCATTAATGAGATAAATTTTGCATTTTCGCCATCAAATAATATGATCACAGTTAAAGATATTTCGGGTTTGAAAAGTGACCAATTAGAAAAGTGGTTGAGTGTACATTAAAGGTACTGATGTAATACAAAAAACAAAATCCCGAAACTTTTTGTTAGCCTCTCATGTAATAGTAAATTGGGAATAACTGGGTATATGATGCAAACTCTGGAAAAATGTTTTACTACTCCTTGTGCAAAAGTAAATTGAAAATAAGCAGGTATCAAAATCTCAGAATTGTTTGACTGCTCCTTGTGTAAGAATGAATTGTGGGTACATGTAAAGCACTTTACTCATCTTGTCTGCTTCTTTTGGAATGTTTATGTTGCTTGATAGACTATTTCACTTTCACACCAAGAAACTTATGAATCATCTGATAGACAGACTATCAGTAGTGAAGAATATAAGAATCCATCTTGAGCTTCTATATCCTTATCCTACATCGACTGTCTCATGATGGATTATTTTTCTCTGACGTAATTTGAGAAAATGGGACTTTACAACATTATTTAGCTTAAATGGCGTCAACATGACGTCATCATAATGGCTGTTTGCCGTACATTCTCATTCAAAACAATCATTAAAATAACGTAAATAAAGCTTACGCTGTTATGTTATGCTCAAGAATATGCTTTTTAAATGATATAGAGCCTATTAGCGGTTTTCTTCATTAGCTTTATATCGCTATTAATACATAAATCCCGAAACTAAGGTCGGAAAGAAATCACGCGAGGTGGTCGCTCATGTAAAATAGATGTTGCTAATGTAAGATAGGAGGAAGATGAATTATACAAACTTTTTGAAAATAATCTTTCATCCCTGGCTACATTGGGGCATGTTAGATTTCATTGGTTTTGGAAATTTTATGGATTTTGGTGAAGTAGCAATTTTGTGGGAATGTTCATTTGATTTAAAAAAAAAATTGAAGGAAAATTCCTAGTTATATTAAAATAACGGGAAAGAAATATCTAAATCTACTGGGTTATTAGCTCTATCATGTATCACACCCTGGGAGTATTTGCCCAAATATGTATAATATGTTGTCATGTAAAATGATAAAATGTAATTGAAACACAGATATCTCATAAAGTATTATTTGTTTGGGCTGAACATGTTTTGTCTATTTACAGAAAAGAATACAGGATGCATTAACAGATACTGAAACAAAACTAAAAACATCTGAGGAGGGAAAAGAGAAACTTTCTGCCACCCTGGACAATGTTAAGGTTAAATAATTATATTCTCCTAAAAAAGTAGTAATTCTCTGAATTTAAACTGGAGGTGTAGTGAATACGGTACAAAATGACTTAATTTCTTATGACCCCCATTTTCCATTGCTTTGCACATGTTGGTCGGTCTGTCGGTTGGTAGACCAAATGGTTTCCATTCAATAACTCAAGAATGCTTTGCCCTAGGATCTTTAAACTTTACATTGTGGTTGGTCATCAACAGTAGATGACCCCTATTGATTTTGAGGTCAGTAGGTCAAGGTCAATGTAACCTTTACCATTTCTGACTTTTGGGCTGCCATGGGGGCATACATGTTTTACAAACATCTCTTGTTTAAAATTGTGATTTAATTGTTTATTCATTACTTACTGTCTAGTGCATACTCCAATGAAAAATAAAGGTGGACCAATATTGCTCAGCATCAAAAATACAGGTGGACCAATATCAATTGCTCAGCATCAAAAATACAGATAGACCAATATTGCTCAGCATCAAAAATACAGATAGACCAATATCAATTGCTCAGCATCAAAAATACAGATAGACCAATATTGCTCAGCATCAAAAATACAGATAGATCAATATCGATTGCTCAGCATCAAAAATACAGATAGACTAATATTGCTCAGCATCAAAAATACAGATAGACCATTATCAATTGCTCAGCATCAAAAATACAGATAGACCAATATTGCTCAGCATCAAAAATACAGATAGACCAATATCAATTGCTCAGCATCAAAAATACAGATAGACCAATATTGCTCAGCATCAAAAATACAGATAGACCAATATCAATTGCTCAGCATCAAAAATACAGATAGACCAATATTGCTCAGCATCAAAACTGCCAATAGACCAATATCAATTGCTCAGCATCAAAAATACAGATAGACCAATATCAATTGCTCAGCATCAAAAATACATATAAACCAATATTGCTCAGCATCAAAAATACAGATAGACCAATATTGCTCAGCATCAAATTTGCAGATGGACCAATAGTACTCAGCTTCTCTCCTCTGATGACCTCATTAGATGGATGAAATCAGGAATGAGGTGTCAAGAGTGATTAAGATAAGTAATATTGTGGTAGAATTTTATTTTCAATCAATAAATGAGTTCATGCATAAACAAACTAAGGACTTCAATATATTCATATACAGAAGTCTTTTCCATGAGGAAATGTTTAACAACCCTATATTGCCCCTTTGGTGCAACAAGGTTGTATGTCTCTATATAGTATATAGTGGGATACAACTTTATTGAGCCAAAGGGACGATATGTATCAATCCAGTATACTGAGTAACTGACACATTTGCCACATTTTGCTTGGGAACAAACAGCATTATTGTAGACCTGTCTGTATTATGAATAATAACTGATGTATATTATGTTGTTTGCAGAAACAGTTATCAGAGAAGACAAACAATGAGGTCATGTTACAAAAGTCTGTTGACAAAGTTCAAGCATCATTGTCTTTATTACAAAAAGAGAAAGATTGTGTAGTAGCTGAGTTAGACAAAGTCAAACAGTCACACAAATCAGAGGTACATGTATCTTGTTATTATTTTTACCTCCCTTTTTAGCTCACCTGTCACATAGTGTGAGCTGTTGTGATCACTCTTCGTCTGTCGTCCGTCTGTCCGTCGCCCGTCGCCCGTCGCCAATTGCTTGTGAACACATTAGAGGTCACAGTTATGGCCCAATCTTCATGAAACTTGGTCAGAATGTTTGTCTGTATGAAATATTGATTAACTTAAAAATTGGGTCATGTGGGGTCAAAAACTAGGTCACTAGGTCAAATCTTAGAAAAGGTTGTGTACACATTAGAGCACACAATTATGACCCAATATTCATGAGACTTGATCAGAATTTTTGTCTCGATGAAATCTAGGTCAGGTTTGAAACTGGGTCATGTGGGGTCGAAAACTAGGTCACTATGTCAAATCTATGAAAAAATCTTGTGTAGCCACGAGATGTCACAAGTTTGGCTTAATCTTTATGAAAATTGGTCACTATGATTATCTCCACCAGATCTAAGTCAAGTTTGAAACTGGGTCATCTGGGGTCAAAAACTAAGTCACAAGGTCAAATCATAAAAAAGCTTTCAATAGAGGCAGAAGTTTCCTGAATCTTATTCATAAAATATAAATGATTACTTAGGTCACCATAGGGGCTTGCATGCACTACTACGACAGGTGAGCAACCTAGGGCCCTTTGGGCCCTTTTGTTTAGCGCACCTGAGCTGAAGGCTCATGGTGCTTCAGCTCATGGTGATCGAGCTATTAGGATCTATGAATGTCTTATGCCCACAGCTAGTTGTTAACACACTAGAGGTCAAATTTTGAATTAAATCTTCATGAAACTTGGTTAGAATGTTTGTCTCAATTGTATCTAGGTCCAGTTTGAATATAATATAATATTAGTATACTGTCCTTTGAAATACTGCCAATATTCCCCACTCTGCAAGTGCTATTAAAATGTTGTGGCGTGTAACCATCTTGCCCCTCTCGTTTGGATTGTCATTCAGCTCTAAAGGCAACTTTCTTACATGAAGATCACATAGCTAGTAGTGGAGTTTCTCAGCTAGGTTTATAAAACTTGGTATGTGGATAGGGGGCAATAAGAGGATAATGTACCTCCAAAAATATTTTGATTCCGACCAAAATTGTGGTTGCTATGGCAACAGAAACATTGAACATGGCTTAAAACCGGTAGGGGACTTCTGTATTGCTTGCAATTCTTAATGACTTGTTACTGAAGTTTTGTTGTATGCATTGACTGAAATAAATTGATACCTTACTAAGCCAAACCTGTAGACTATACTGTTTCTGTGACTAATTTATTGACTTACTATATAGAGGGTAGGAGCTTTTTGTATGTTTTGTATATTAATTTATTGTTCAATTTATTGCTTGACAGAATGAAAAGTGGAAGAAAGAAATACAAAAACTCAACGAGAAAGTGAAACAATCACAAACAGAAAAAGAACAACTAAATATCCAACTGAAGGTAATGAATACATCCTGACTAAGATCTTCGGAAGGATCTCAACTTAAGAGAAATCTCAGCTCTAATATTATCATATATATTTGAGTTAATTTCCAAGCAAAAGTGGACTCAAAACGGGCATTACTAAACAACATTATTCTGAGTTTATTACTGTATAACTCCAAGAGCTACAATCTCAAATTCAGACTATGATTTGAACAAAAATCTCAATTTGAGATAAGATTTCCACTGGGAGATCGTGACCTGATCTCACAAATAGAAATCTCAGCTCAAATTGAGATTTACACAAACTGGAGACTGAGCTTGAGACAAATTTAAGTTTGAGATTTTACAAACTGTGAATGATCTATTACTTTTGGAATACTAATTCTGATGATAGAATATACATAGACTCTCGTCGAATTAATCTCAAAGATAATTAATTTACTATATTTGAATTGAGATTAAGCTCAAACCAAGATTTTCAAGAGATTCCCAATCAATCTAGTGCAGCCTTACCTGAGGCATATTCACTACCAACATGCACATTTTATTTGTAAAATAGTTCACCAAAAAGTACTTTAAGCTCTTTGCATTACATGCTACTAGTATGATCCATTCATCAATACTAACACCTTTGGTAATGTATTTGATTGTATAAGTTTTATTATGAAGACTTGTTTATCAATTTAATTACAATAAAAAAACAACTTTATAATTACTTCCTACAATTCTTGTACCTATGCATGCCATGAATGTCTTTGTAAAATCTTGTAATGCATATATATAATGGGAAAAAATATGGTTCAAACTGAAAAAAAAAAAAATTAAAACCAACTCTGTTAATGTAACAATGACATGTTTATGATAATATTTGTAGGAAAAAACAGAGAGTTTAATTCAAAGTACTGAGAAGTTAGAGAAGACTAAGAAAGATCTGACTTCCAAAACTGAAGAGCTCCATGAGATTAAACAAGGCAAAAGTAAAAGTGAGAATGACTATTCTACATTGCAAGCAGAGTTTAAAACAACCAGTGCCGACTTGAAACAGTCAAAAGATGATGCGAATAAACTTACAAAAGAAGTTGAAGCATTAAAAGAGAATATTTCTTCTCTTCAAGCAGAGAAAGCTGATTTAGATAAAAAGCTTTCAAATTCTCAAAAGGAAGTGGAAGATGGAAAAAGTGCCTTAAAAACTATTAATGATAAATATGAGAATACAAAGGTGTTGTTAGAAAGAACTGAAACAGCTTTTAATGATACTAAAGCTAAATTAGAAAAATCTGATTCAGAATTGGAGTCAGTGAAAGAGGAACTAAAATCTTCAAACACCAAAATTGTAGAATGTGATACTAAAATAGAACAATTTGAAAAAACAATTAAGGACAATGAAGATGCATTGAAAAAGAAAGAACTTGAACTTTCCGACAGTGGTAGGTCAATGGATGAAACTGCTGAACATTTGAAAAATGTTGAAGAGCAACTTAAAATATGCAAAACAGAACTAGATAACACAGAAGAAAAATTGAAAACTAGTAACACTGAACTGGAGGAGATAAAGTCCCAGTTTGCCTCCTTGCAAGAGAAGCAGTGTACAATGGCTGAAGAGTTAAATGAAGCCACTGAGCGAGAAAGGGAGCTGAATAATTCATTTGATGAATTAAGTGAGGTAATGATTAATATCAATTGCAATTAAAATGATAAATCCATTAGGTTACAGGTTATGATTATTCGATTTATCACCATCTGAATTTGTTTGAAAAGGGGTGAATTAATTTTTTATGTATTTTTTTAAACATCTGTATTCAAGGGTTTTACTTGACCTAGATAGTAGTAAGTATGGCAACTCTTGAAATTAGCAATGATTCAAATCAATTTTACTCATTTAATGAAAATATCAGCATTTGAAGTCTTTGTCAAAATAACTAAAATCCTGATTAACTTCATACTAATTATCTCTGATAATTTTAACTGCTTATTTGCCTCACAGACAGACACGCCACTTGGCTTTTATGAATGCCTGGGACAGTAGTTATGCATTAAATATTTAAAAATCGTATATGAACCCACACTCGGCGTGAATGGGATTTGAACCCACAACCCCAACTGCGACAGTGCCTAGCACTGAAGTGATCGCGACCATACCAACTGCGCCACCGAAACAGCTCCGAAAAAGTTACTCAAATGATGCTAATATGGTCGCTGTCACTTCAGTACATGAGGTATAAGGCGGGAAATATTGCATTATCTCTGATGCACATGCACACCACATGCAATTGCAAAAATGTGTACTATAAATATGATTAGTCTTTCAAAAATAAAGGTTGCATTGCATACCTTAACTTTTTTACTAAGAGAATAGGCCTGTCATATGGATGACCCAGAGCTACAGATAAGGTTTTAGTCCTTTGGGTATTTTACCCCCGATTTTCAATTTTAATTGGGTTTTGACAAATTTTAATTGGGTATTTAATAAAATTCATTGGGTAAATGATCTTTTATGTACTAATTTTCACTATAACATCATATTCTTTTTGGGTTTCCCAGATTTTCTTTGCTTTTTTTTACTCCCTTCTCTCAAAATCTATTGGGTTTTTAAGAAAATTAATTGGATAATTACCCCAATACGCAGCTTATCTGTAGTGCTGGATGACCTTTATGGTATGATCAGTTTTTGGTAAATTAGGCTTAACCATGATGTCGCGAAAACCCATTAAAAATATAAATCTGCTAATATGATAGGCTGGTTTGTTGTAATTGTAAGTAGTGAAGTAGTCCTAAATGCCATTTTTGTTTACATCAATGTCATTTTTATCTCGAACAAGAATGCAACGGTTGAGTCTTGATGACCATAGAAGCTCGTATTAAACAATGTCGGAATTAACCACACTATTAGATCTGTCTTTCTTCTCTAATGTCACTTGCTTGTGCATTTTATTGATGTTGATTGTGGAACGGAATCAAAAATATCAAAACAAACATGTATAAAAATTGATAAATGACAGTCAAATTATGTGGCTGTAAATTTGAACAGCGCGCAATAATTAAAAAGGTCAAAAACTAGTTCATTGTTTGGTACTGTAAAATAGGCAACATTTGCGATGTTAGAAATAATGGACATGTAGCTGTTTAGAGGTGGCATGGTGGTCGAGTGGATAACACACTTGACTACTGATCGAAAGGTCCCTGGTTCGAATCTCGGCCGGGACACTGGGTCATTTCTGTAACGCTTTTCATTGTTTCCCACCCAACTAGAGATGAAATGGTTGGAAACCAAGAGGTAGTCTCGCGTGTATCGGTGCTATACATTAGGCACGTTAAAGAACCAGGGAGTCTATTCGGAACGAGCTAGGGTAACGCACCCGGATTCCTTGTATCACAACTCTTTCTTCAACTTGCTGTCCCTTCAGCAAAAAACAGGACCCCATTGGAAATAAGTGCTTGCACTTTCATGGGTTATCCTTGACCGAAAGGCCTAAGTAATTACATACATACATACATACATGTCGATTGAGTGCTTTGCTGTATTATACTCTTTGGGATTAGAACATTAAAAACTCTTGCTAACACACCTGTGATTTGATTACTACACATCCAAACTCATGTCTATATTTTATTACACAACAAAGCTTAGCTACATTTTGTTATTTCTTAAAAAGTGTGTTTTGGCATGACCTCTTGTAAAACTATATGAGTCTTGTGTTCAATGACATGTTAGCATATTTTATGTGTTTTTTTTTTACTTTGTTACTTCTTATTTTAATATTTGTGGTTTAAATGTTTAAGTCACTGCAAACTATTGAATGAAAACACATGGAAATCACGTTTTTCTTCTGTACATAAATAATTGTTTTTAGAAGAAAAAAAAACAAGCAATTGTTTCCTCACTGAAAACGATTTTTTAATTATTGTGCCATCTCCTTTTGCAATCTCATTTATGTTTCTCAGTAATGCTGAGTTACTCAGCTCAGACTTCCTGGGAAAAAATATCATTTAAAATTAAACCGCTGATAGAACGCTCTGGAGTCAGCCACAAATTCTTTTTATAATCATGTATTGTCTCACTTCACGTTGGCGTGACCTTTATTTCACAAATTTGGGTGACCAACTTTTATTTTGCCAATTTATGACTTTGAGGGAAATGTATACAAGGATGGGTTACAGAAGTGTAATGTTGCAGGATTAAGACTTTGCTAGGAACTTAATTTGTGAATAGCTCAGAGCTTAGTGGTAACACACTGGGACTCAATTAGAGGTTGTGGGTTTAATCCCCTGCATGGTAACTGGACTGATCGGAAATATTTATAATATTTCCCACTGTATCTGACCGTGTGTACTGCAAAGTGTCTGGGTGAAGGTGCCAGGAAACTGTATTTCAGTGCTATACACCGGGCATTTTAAAGAACCAGGCTCACTAGACAATTCAAAACAAGAGCTAGGCGCACTTCTGCAGCACCAGACATCCCTGTATCTAATGCCTCCCTCTCTCTTCAGGGGCTTTCTCTCAGTCTGCCCTCTGGTCAGATTATGCTGTATCTGCACTGGTAGAGGATGCACCTGCGCCCTTGTGGCTGCAACACTATATGTAAAATGCCTTTGAAAGTGTGTTCACATGAAAAAGGCGCTATATGAATCTGGTAAATCTATTTAAGCCAAAATAAAGACATCACTCATATACCTGATGTACAGTAGATGCCAAGTACTCTTCATATTAATGCCCGAGTTCTACCTCCAAACACAACAGGGAAATCATGCCTGCACTAAATTTCTCTGATTTGCTCTTTATGTCATGTTTTTGTGTTTGACTGAGAAAGTCGCAAGTGTGTGGTTATTCGGTTTTGTCAATGCTTAATTGGCCAAATACCTCAGGCGTCGAGCAAAGAGCAAGAAATTTGTTTGATTATAAGGCTAATCTAGCTCTCTTCGAATAGACTCCTTGGTTCTTTAACATGCCTGGTGTACAGCACCAATACATGCTAGCTATATACCTCTGGGTCACCAACCAGTTCAGCTCTAGTTGGGTGGAAAACACTGAAAAGTGTTTCAGAAATGATTAAGTGCCCTGGCCGAGGTTCGAACTAGGGACCTTTTGTTTAGGATTCAAACTCAAAACGTAATACTTTAATTCAGAGCTTACCTTTTTTAGTAGAGTTGTGGCCCTTAAAATGGTGAAAGTTAGTTTTTGTTTCTCATAACTATAAGTATTTGTACTACAGTCATCAAACTTTGTAGGAATATTAGTCAGCATGTGATTTTAACATGGTCCTAGTGTACACATTTCTAGTTTTTGGGTGGAGCCTGTCCAAATTGGCAGACTGCCAAATCCAAATTCCCAAAACTTCCAATTACATTTCAGGTGCATACATGCCCCATAAAAGTAGTTTTACTCAGGACTCACTAACCCACCTTTAAAAATGCACATCATCACTAGATGACATGACAGTTTCATATAAAAGTGTAAAAGAAATAGTATTGAAGCAAAATTGGCATTGACAACAACAGTATATGCCCAATAAGAGTAGTTCCCTTCGCCTTTAAAAGTAGCAAGGGAGATAACTGTGTTGGAGTATAAATGCTGTACTGACCATAGCTTCAGTTTAGTCAGTAAAACGCTTCCCAAGCGAATAAAGTATAGCCCCAGGCTTTCAGCACTTGCAGCGCTTTGATTATTTAACTCCGCATTGAATGCCTATTTTCCTAAGTTTGACAGTTAAGACATATTGCTTAATCTAACACAGGAGGTAGAATCTTGCAAAACAGAAAGGTCACTGGCATTTTCTCTTTCAATTAATTTTTACAATTGGTTTTTAATTCATTTGTAAGCTTAAGCCCCTAGGTGTTATGTGCTAGTCTGCTGTACACTTAAATTCTTCAACTTACATAATCCACTTAGGTGGAAAAAACTGTTCTGAGACAAATTTCTAATTATCTCTGTTGGTTTTTGTGATACGTTATCAATCTTATTACCGTTTTAATCATTCCTGCAGGTTAGAAATGCGATGAATACACAAATGGTAAAACTGGATCAGGAACTACAAGAGACAAAGGCGGTATCTGAAGAATTGAAAAAATATAAGGTGGGTAGGCATTGATAAGAAGTTTTATAATTTCTGTGAGTTTAAGGTTCTGTTACTGATCAGAAGTTTGCAATTTCTGAGAGTTTAAAGTAGGCATAGATAAGAGGTTTATGATATCTGAGAGTTTAAGTTAAAGTAGGTACAGTAAGGTCTTGATACAACGACGCTGTTTGTTTCCAAGAAAAATGTCATTATAATGAATATGTCAGTATACTGAACTGATACAAAGTACGTTTTAATACTTTTGTCCACAAAATAAGATATCAGTGATAAGAAGTTCTAAAAAGAGTGTTAATAAAGCTCTGTTAATAATCGCCTTGGTCCGGTTTTTAGCTCCACTATTCGTAGAATAAGGGGAGCTATTGCATTCACCCGAGCGTCAGCTTTGGCGTCTGCGTAATGCTTATATTAAAGTTTAGGTACAGGTTTTTTAACCACATATATTTTAAAAGTCCTTTGAGATATTGCTTTCATACTTTGCATACTTGTTCGCCATCATGACCACATCCCTTATGCAGGAGTAGGTAACTCTATCAGGTATTTTGTTGAAATTATGCCCCATTTTTTTACTTATATTGCAAATAAGGAAAACTGTTAAAGTTTAGGTACAGGTTTTTTAACCCCTAATATTTTCAAAGTGCATTCACATATTGCTTTGCATACTTGTTCACCATCATGACCCTAACCCCTACACAGGGGTAAGTAACTCTATCAAGCATTTTGTTGAAATTATGACCCTTTGGACTTGGAAATGCAAATGTTAAAGTTTAGATACAGGTTTTTTAAACTTATATATTTTCAAAGTCCTTTGAGATATTTCTTTCATACTTTGCTTACTTGTTCACCATCATGACCCCCAACCCATATGCTGGAGTAGGTAACTCTATCATTTGTTTTGTTGAAAGTATGCCCCCTTTTCTACTTAGTGCAAATAGTACAAATGTTAAAGTTTAGGTACAGGTTTTTTAACCTCTAATATCTTCAAAGTGCATTGACATATTGCTTTGATACTTTGCATACTTCACCATTATGACCCCAACCCCTACACAGGATTAGATAACTATTTAGCATTTTGTTGAATTTATGCCCCTTTTTGGACTTAGAACTGTTTATTTGTTCATCTTCATGACCCTGAGAACCTACACATGAGTAGGTAACTTTCCTGCATATTGTTCAAATTATCTCCCTTTTTGGACATAGAAGCCCCAATCTCTGCACAGCAGAGGGTATTGCTGCTGATATGAAGCATTTTGTTTTGAATATATAATGATTATACTATCCTAGCATCGCAATGTGAATAGTGGAGCGCGCTCTTCGTGGACAGCTCTTGTTGTGACTAGAAGAGTATTATGTGTGTGTCTCTCTATAATACAACATCAAGAATGTTTATATGTTGTCTTAAATCCCTTAACATTTGTCACATCATGTGACAGGTCTTGTTTGATCATATGACATTTAATGAATTCTTACAACTTGAAGGTTATCTTAGTACTTGCTCCTTCAGTCTGTCAGCTGACAACATGAAATGTGTGTGGGTTGTTTTTGTTCTTTTTATACCTGAATGTGTCGTATACAGTAGGGATTGCTTTTGACACTATTTTGAATGTCAGACATAAGTACGGTTTTGTCTCATATCTGCCAAGGAATTGTGATATTTATAGCCCTTAATGGAAATAAGTCGGTCTTTATCCAAAAATAAGCAAGATTTTGAAGTAAATCAATTATCCATTCCAACAATAGGCAAAATATTGAAGTTTATCCAGTCATTTCAGGAAAAATCGGCCAGATCACAGGGTGCCTAATAAACTTAGCTTTATTAGTCCACCTGGTCATGTGACTAGTGATATATGGTCACCTTACCATGTGATCTGACAGACTTCTTCTCATATCCTTTCCGCTACCACGATTTTTTGGGGGGTTATGAGAAATTCATATGATCCCTATACCCCGTCCCTGAGACACTATTGACTT
Source organism: Spisula solida (assembly GCA_947247005.1). Taxonomy (NCBI): domain Eukaryota; kingdom Metazoa; phylum Mollusca; class Bivalvia; order Venerida; family Mactridae; genus Spisula; species Spisula solida. The sequence continues at coordinate 28,172,552 of OX365954.1, forward strand.
GCAGCACTGATAAAAACTCGATACATCCGGATGCTACACACCTACCTCAAAACGAAAGTAGAAAATTATTGTCAACATTTCGACTGAAGGTCACCGGAAATGACGATGTGACGGTGACCCTTGCGCGAAAAACTTCTTTTTTTTCTTCTTTTTTTTTTAGCTTGACAGGCCTACTTTTTGGCCCCTTTAGGGCATTGGTCCTGACCCTTTTGTCTAGCCTTATATTCCTGCTATAGAAAAATAAAAACTTTTTGGCGCTAAATGTTGATGCAATTCCACAGGGAATCGTACCGCAATGGCGGGTAGGACCATTAATTTCAGTTTTGTAAAATCTACGTTCAAAGCCCTCTTTAAAGGGGTCTAGCGGGCCCAAAAACCTGTGCACGACCCTGGGCCCGTAATATCCTGTAGTCTGGGATGCCTGTGTACCCATGACAGCAAAATTCCCGAATTTGGGCTTTAGGTCGAAAACTACGGAAGGCCGAAATGGCCATCCCGGCGAGTCTGCATTAGTACGCTATGGTAGCGGAAAGGATATGAGAGTCGCCGTTTGAAACTCTGTACCCGAGGGTGAGGTATTGCTATCCTAAATGAGCTGGTGATTGATCGATTATTTTCTATGATTTACCTGCGTCTACATGACGTCTATCAAGATGTACGACGTCGTTGTTTATCGTGACGTCACAGAATGAACATGACATTCCGCGCTACTTTAGTAAAGAGTAACAATAGAGTCCCTAGTTTGATCCCCTTTACTGAGCAGATTAAGTGACTGGATAAGTAGAATAATACCTGGTTAGTGGCATATAAAAAAATTATGGAGTAAAAGTTTATCCGGCTTGGTTGCAGAAATTATCGGATTCACCTACGGCTCACCCGATAAATTCCTATGCCTTACCAGATAAACTTTTTATCCACAGCAATCGCCTATTATTCTCTATAAATACAATTAACTTATTCTTGTAAAACTAAATGAATGTGATTCTTCGTTGAACGCACTTTCTTGATTTCTGTCTTCCTTTATCACAAATTTTGCATGTGCTATGGGATTGCCTTTAATTATGTTTCCTGCGTTTAGTGGAGTCAGAGACATATTGATTTTGTGCTGGTCGTCTGTCTGTCTGTCCGGATGGTAAATTGTCACATAGTTTGTCTGTGCTAGTTCTAATTTACAACTAGGTCAATTTCAGTAAAAACTTCACATTATACTGCATACCAAGCCTTTTCATGCATACAATGTACTGTCTAGAATTTTAGCTCCGGTGCACGTGGTTATTGTCAGAGTTATAATTAATGGCCCTTTGTGGAAGACATCAGGGGTTTTACTAACGTCTTAATCTGGAGGGTCATTTTGATACTTTTGACTTAATGTCACCATTTTATAGGCAAAATACCCATGATTTTAAGACCTTTTAAACCAAAATCTTGAGGGTTAAAATGTGGCTTTTTGGAAATTTCAAGGGTTGACACCCGTACTACTGAGTCAAATGGATCCCCTGAGACATAAGTTTTTATGTCAAAACACCCTAAGGCTTCTAGTTTTAATTTCTTGTACAATGTTATTCTTTACAGGACGCTACAGAGCCAGAAGTGGATGAATTAAGAAAAAATAATGTGGAGTTGAAAGCAATAAATGACTCGTACACCACAGAAATAAATGGACTCAAATCTAATCTGGAACAGGAGAAAAAAGATAAAGCACAGGTACATAATAATGTTTTATTCAGGTTTAATGCAGTTTCTCAACAATGGTTCAGTTATATACAGTGGCTGATTCACCTATTACATGGTAACCAGATTTCCTGGACTGTATTCTAGTCAGTACTAATTAATCAACTTACCTTTTCACCAGAAACCTTGGCACCTAGATTATCCATTTGTGGAGAATATTCAACATTGATGTCAATTTGCAACCTATCCGCTTGTGGAGAAAATTTGACATTGATGTCAATTTGCATCTTATCCATTTGTGGAAAAAATTTGACATTGATGTCAATTTGCAACTTATTGCCCTTTGATTAGGGTTATTTTGTGTTTAGCCTAAAGTAAAATATTGCTTAATTCTTTTCCCTCTATCTACCCGCCATTTTTATTGAGATATATGAAACAAAATATATTTGTGAAAAAATTTACCAAAGGTTGTTGAAACTGTCTGTACAAAATAATTTACCTACCTACCTATAGTGGGGAGTTAGGATCGTCCAACATTATAGTGAGTTGGGTCAGTTCAGTTGTTGACCCCGCACAATATTTGGCCGCCATGTGTTCATAAATATTTTACGAACATGTTTAGTTGAATACGAAGATTGGTTGTTCAGGTTTTGACTTTGATTTTCTATCTCTCTTTTCTCAGGAGATCTCAGTACTTGAAGAAGCAAAAGGAATCCTTATAACTCAGAAACTTGAACTTCAAAATCAATTTGACGGTATGGAAGAGAAAATTAAAAAGGTGAGAAAACATTTTTTTAAAAAAAGACCCTCATACTATGAATCTGAAATTTTTGCGAGAGAGTAATTTAAATTTGGCCATTTTCGCAAATTCAATTAATTTGTAGTGTAAAATGTTATGCTAAAAGTTTTATGAACTTAATTACGAACAGTTTTTTTCTGAAGTTTAAAATTCATGAACAATTATAATTAACTAGGCAAACTTTTAACCTCTGAATATGTATTCTGTGAATTATTTGCCCTGTGATGATTACATGGTTTTACTATATTGATATCTGATACACAAAAAAGTAATATCTCTGCATGGCTAGCATTATCAGTAGAGCGCTTGACTCGATCACTGTCGCCTGGAGGATGCAAATTTGATTCCCGAGTTACATATAGGAAGATTATGCTCTGGTCCTTTCCTCCTCATGTGGAGAAGTTGTTAGTTGCTAGTGAAAGAGCAAGACAATACTAGGGCTTTCTGCATTCATAAAACGATACAAGTCTGCATTTCAGACTTGGATAAAAAATTGTAAACATTTAATTTAATTTAATTAGGTGTGATTAATTTAAGCAGTTGAAACTTGTTTCACAATCAACCTAATATAAATTAATTTTTAGAACTTAAGGTTAAAAAAAACCTGAAACAAAACCAAGAAAAGAAAACAGAAAAAAACCCAGAAAAGTATTATAATCTGAACAGTGTTTGTGAATATAGTTTAACTTCATCATTCTAAGGTCCAATGTATATATGACTAAAATTCAGTTGTAAAACAGCGCAAGTAAAACACAACGAAAAAACAAAACAAATCAGAACTCATACACAGATGCCTACGTACTAGGTAGGTTTGATATAACTTGTTTCTGACTAGATAAGACATCAGGATGAGTGTGTTATTGTTAATCATAATTCTGTTTAGAAAGTTGGATGGTTTAATTATATTGGTAACATGGAAATAGACACAAAGAAGATTAACATGTCACAAGATTGTTACAGTTAGAATTGATTGTTAAAGTTGTCTGTCTATTTGTCAATGCATTTGCAATTTTCTTATGTTCGCAGTCTGAGCATGTCACAAAAAATTGCTGTATGTCTGGTGCTATAATCTGTAAATTGAATAATTCTCATCTGAAACAAATTTGAACGTGGTTCTGACATAAAATTGGTGTGCTTATTTTTGAAAAATTACCTTCATGTGAATTTGCTGCCTTAGAAAAATAAGGTCTTAATGCCAGTTTTAGAAAACAAGATAAATTGTCTGAAAACTCCTTATTATTAAAGGAAAAAAGATTTTTCTACTTTAGTTTGGTAAACAATACCTCTTCTAATTTTTTAATTTAGTATAGGTTCCATAAGCTGCGCTTATGAGTAGCACTAAATTATGACCTTTATAATAATTCTTCTACGGCAGTGAATTGTAATCTATTGCCTAACTCTAGGATGATTTTGTAAAGAGTCATGGCCCTTTTTAATGTCTATCAATATATGCTATTGCATTTCAATCTTTAATCAACATTACATCATACATGTATAACTATAGGATTATTTTGTATTGAGTCATGGCCCATTTTTAACTTAAACATTTTGGTAACTTAAAGTACTTGTACCTACTTATCAACATTGCACTTCGGGTGCATATGTCCCTTACAGTGACTGCTCTTGTTCTTTGCCAAATTGGCCAATGACCTCCAATTTTTAGGGCAGACACAGTAGTGTGAAGCCTGTGTGAAACAAGAAATCTAGGTGGGATACCCTTGCTTTTTCTAAGAATATATTTGACAGGATTGTCTTACCTCAAAACTTAAAATGCCCCCCTTTGATACCTTGCACCTACAAAGTAATAGGAGACTATTACTGTATTTTTCCAAGTATTTCCACCTGACTTTTATCAACACAGAACCATACCAAATATTAGATGTCTCCACTACTTTTGACATTTTCCGAAAAGATATTAACATTTGGGATGAGGTAAGGAAAGATAATAACATTTCAGACAGGGTTACAAAGACAGCATGGAACAGAAACATCAGAGCACTAAAAGGGCACACAAAAGAACAAACAATTATTGCTAGTACAAGACAGTCGGTGACATTAGGAAAAACATGAAAATTAACAGAAAAATAGAATCCTACAGCTGCATACAATTAAGCCTCCAAGTCCTATTCTTTCTTTGTATTTTCACGAATGTTTGCAAATAGAATGAAACCACCAAACACGAATAACATTTAATGTATATTCATTAAAATACGACGTTTCGCCCAGAAGGCTTCTTCAAGGAAAAGAAGTAATTTTTTTTCACGATTTTTTGCGTCTGACTTGTTCTTAAAGATGAATCTTTTCTAATTGTTTTCCTGTATTCAATATGCAATACTTAGGTACACTATGGTACAACAAATCATATACAAAATGTGCTAGCCTTGCTCCTCATATTTTAAGTCCTTGTTTACTGATTCTTCCTTGGTGTGGAGAAGTATTTGGTGCTGTCTGGTGGCATTTACAGAAATAGCTTCATCCCTACTGTCTAGAAATAATATGAGCCTGCTTTAATGTACGTAGTGACTTAATTTGTGTGGGTACAGTGTTGGATAAATTTTGAACCTCAGGTCAATCCTTCTTCAGACATATTGTGAATGATAATTACTTAGTTAAAACCATATCACAATTACCCTTTGTATTTGCCTGCTAGTAGATAGGTTCGACAGGTATAATTTGCATCCATAGGCACAGCTTAATTATTGTCGACAATCACATAAATAATGAGAGGTTGACTGGGTGTATGGGTTTGTTTTGCGCTCGGATTCAGAATCCAATAACAATAAATTACAACCAAAAACACTAGAATAAGTCAAATAGTGATTCACAGTCGGCTTTGTTAATTGTAGCCCTTGATTGGCTTTTATTAGGTATTTAGGACTTTTAAAGAAGGAATTCATTGCCAAAGGTGTATATTAAGTGTGTGGTTGATTTACATCTTTTGTCTGCATTTCTGGGAGATGGAAATGAGACTGGTATTTACAGGACATATGGTGCCAGTACAACGCTGGTTTTGTCACAGTACACATCATTGATCATGAAACGTCTAGGAGAAAAATGACAGTTTTAGTATCTAGAGACACATGTACATTCATCGTATATTTCACATCTGTCTTAACAATATACATTTGTTACAATAAGGAACCAAAATGTAACAGGGGTCCTAAAATTCTGGATTAATTGGGAATTCCAGATTTGCCGCACTAGAAAAAATGAACTTTTCTGCAATATTATGATAAAATAACAGTTATTTGTTGACAAAATACCAACTATTGACTGAGTTATGGTCATTTGAAATTTTATATGCTAAATTTTGACAATAGAACAATGTTTGAAACAGTTTTGGTGTAGGTATAATATCTGCTAATGGCATCCATTATGGGCATTATGCCTTAGTACAACCCCTGATGTAAGTCAAGAATTCAGTATAAAAAAAAAATGACCAATGATGGGAGTTCATTTTGGACAAATGAAAGGACCTAGGGTTCAGCTCTTTTTAAACATTGAAAATATAGCGCATTTTTGCATTACCCTGTACTTCTAAAACCTTGTATAAGCCCATACAATGGCTCTTGTCCTGCCAAAATACTGATGTTCATCAATGAAACTAGGTGTACAGAGAGCTTATGTTAAGGGACCACTTTAGACGGAAAGTTACCGATGTGGTCAAGGTTACTGTTACTAAAAAAAGATATACATTTTATTACATTGTCCTCGAGTTTAAGTTTTTTGGCAGGTTTTTATTTCAGAGTATTTCTTTTAAACTTTATCAGGTAGTAGTCAAACAAGGGGCCTGTCATGCGTCACTCTTTATTAATATATGATGTAGATGCTTGCGAAAACCAAGTACAGTCAGATCTCGATATAACGACACCCGATATACTGACACATTCATTATACTGACATCAAATTTGGTGACAAAAGTATTAAAATGCTCTTTGTATCAATTCAGTATACCGATATATTCGTTATAACGACATTTTTCTTGGAAACAAACAGTGTCGTTGTATCTAGATCTGACTGTATAAGTGACAAATTATTTTATTAGTTTTTGTCGCTTTCTGAAAAGTGACCATATAAGATATTCAAGGTATTCAAAGAACAGCGATGATCGATATACAAATTAATCCAACAGATTTACTTGTTAGTGTTTGACAAACAATAAGGGGTTGTTATCTCTTCCATGTGGTTACCATGGTAATCGGTGCATGAGTGGGTAAAAGTACATGAAAACTAATTCTTAACAACAGAGAATTTTCTTTTTTAAGTACAGTCAATTTAATTAGAGTACACTGTCTTACTAAAAGTGAATAAAAAATGAGTAGCATATAGTGTGGAGATGAAGTACGGCTGTACAAGTTCCCTCATATTGAAGACCTAAATTGAAACAAATTGCTGGATAATTATACATGTACTCTCTGGAAGTTGGAAGCTATTGGTGGGGTAATGATGTGGTGTATTTGAAAATGGATACCTTGATCAGTGCTTGTACAGGAATAGCAGTATAATGACCTTAATGGAAGTATGTATAATGGTAGCTTGTACAATAATCATTGTTAAATGACTTCGTAGAAGTACAGAATGTTGTTGGAGATGAATAATTGACTGTTGTAAAAGTACAGTATCTTGCAACAGTCATTGATGCATAGAGTGTTAAGTTCATTACTAAAAATGCAACCAGCTGTCATCATTAGGGTTGGTTTCAACTGTAGTTTATTTCTAGAGTCATGCATATATCATGCTAAACCTAATTAGGTAACTGTAATGGATCTGAACATGGTATTGATTCCTGGCTGATATATTTATTTACGAAATATAAGTAAAAGCAAATTATTAACGAATGGGAAGGTATATTTACTTAGGAATAAGATTTTGTGATGAAACTTGTTATATTAATAGCTTGTGTAAGGACACAACCTATGATTTAGTGAGGCAACTGGGGTCAAGGTCATTGTTACTATAAATAGAAATTCTGTTTCTGCTCAGTAATTTTTGTATAGACTAAGATACTGTGATGAAACAGGGAACTTGCTGTATTAGTAGCCTGTGTAAGGATGCTGCTTGATGATTGAAAGTTGGGCTGCTGGGTGAGTCAGCGGCCTTAAGGTCACTGTTGCTTAAAACAGGAAGTCAGTTTATGCTCTGTGCATTTAATTAGGTTTGAGATATTGTTATTGAACTTGCTGTATAGATTGATTGTGCAAGGGCGCCCCTTTGGGTTGAAAGTGGTCTTGGGTACAAGGTCACTGTTGCTAAATACAGAAAAATCCGTTTCCGCTGAATAACTAGAAATGAGATATTGGATTGAAACTTGCTGTGTAGGTAGTTTGTATGAAGGCACATATTATTGTGACTGAAAATTCAACTGTTAAGGTCAGACTGTTACTAAAATTTGAAAATCAGTTTTTGCTCTATAACTTCAGTTAGGAAGGAGACATTGTATAGGCAGCTTTTGTGACCCCTTAAGAATGAAATCATGGCTGATAGGGCCTATTGTTCTTACAAATTGAAAATCAGTTTCTGACAACGCGCAATAGTCGAGCATGCTATTGCATTCCGCTCTCTTTTTCTTGTTAATTTTGATTTTTGTCCTTGAGTTTTGTCTGTGAGACTAATGTACATGTAATCCTGTTTCTTTTTTCATTTTTGTGTGATCTGTTTTCGGCCTTTTGCGCTATGCTGTTGTTGTTAAGTGCTGTCTTAGCTGTCAGATTTGTTGATATCTTTTGTAATTGTTTTAAACACAGCGTAATGCTAATGGGCTAACAGACTAATTTAAATCAAATACATGTAATGAGGATTGGTCTCAATGAAAAAAAAACGAGCCATGATAATGTTTGAATTAAAAAGATAAATTAGTATAAATTAAATTTGTTGGTTACGTTTCAGGCTGAAGAAGAACTGGAAAATGTTAAGAAGAACTCAGACAATCAACAGCAACAGCTTCGTGATGAAACTACAACTCTTCAGTCACAACTTGTAAGACAATATGATCACCTTGTGCATGTAGCACCGCTTAATTTACCCCCTGTTATTTAGTATTTTGAAAGAATAAAAATTGGATGCACAGCACTCTTTTAGACATTTTCCAAAAATATTATATTAAGTCAGACAGGGAAGGCAGCACTCAACTTAACGAGCCGAGCACAGAAAACATTAAAAACACACAAAGCACTGAAAACACGGCATCTCGTCCTGAAAGCCTGCCGCCTCAGTCAGTCAAACTAAAACGGAACGAGAGCCATGTGACGAGAAAACAACAACCGGACACCACACACCACAAGGACAATCCACAACATGTATATAGTGTACATGCAATTTTGAAAGATATGAAGCAGCCTTGTGCTGGACAACGAAATTGCAGAATGACACATACAAAATGAACAAAATTTGTAGATAAATCACTCTAATTTCTCAATATTTCGACCTAACAAGGTCTTCTTCAGGAGGATGAAACACTTTAATTTTGTTCACATTGTTTTAGCTGTAAGTAGCATAGATGCATAGCTTGTTATGACGTTATGATGCATCTCCATGACGTCATGACGTCATTTCCCGCAATATTGAAAGATATGACGTCATGACGTCACGACGTCATGCTACATTTGGCGTACTTCCCTGGAATTTAGTCCAGATGGGAATTTGGTGTTGAGTTTATTGATCCAGTCACTCTCTTTGATGAGGCGGAGTGACTTGGATCGGCCACAAACTTTTTCCAGAATAGTCACCTTAAGATTCTTAATTGAATGCCCCTTACTATTAAAATGAAAAGATACTGCCCTTTCTCTGTTGAGTCGAATGTCTCGCAGATGTTCCTCCATTCTTTCTTTCAACTCCCTACCAGTTTCACCAACATAGACCGTTCTTTCACACGCTGTACATTCCAAACCGTATACAACATCCTTTTCGGTGCAGCTTATGTCCCTGTCTGATTTAATCTGACATGTCCTGCAGTTAGGTTGGCAAGATCGTCTATGTTGATGTATGTCCTTCCTCAGTTTACCATGGACTTGGATGTCTCCAAGGTTCCGGTCCCGCCTGTATGCTGCCATGGGTTCTTCCTTAAATACTTCCTGCATTCTTTAAGATTTATGTAACAGGCCCATGTGCTTATGTAGAATGGCCCCTATGTTGGGTAGTTGTTTTGCATATGTTACAACCAGGGGAACTCTGTTAGATTTACTTTGTTTCTGTTTGTACTGGAGTAATTGTTCCCTGGGTATGGCATCCACTCTCTGTAGCTGTGCCTCAATGTGTTTACCAGAGTAACCTCTTTTACGCAATTGTTGCTTGAGTTCAAGCCGTCTTTTCTTGTAATCTTCGTCGTTTTGGCAAATCCTTTTGATTCGTATGCCCAATCCGTATGGTACAGCCTTTTTAGTGTGAGGGGGGTGGTTGGACTTATTTTGGTCCCGCCTGTATGCTGCCATGGGTTCCAACTCTTGTACCTTCAAAATAAGTCCAACCACCACTACTGCATGCAACTACCATTAAAGAGGCCATGAAAATGTCATTATTTTTTTAATGCAGTTTTTAATGCAGTTTTCATGGTTTACCATTAAAAATACCCTCTTAATCTTGAACGTTTTAAGGGTCATTTTTTTAATGGCAGCCCTTAAAAAGCATTACTAGAGTCTATTAAAATACTGTCAAAATCAGGTCATTAAAACTATCGTTTTAAGGACCATGAAAAGATACTTAACCAAACCATTAAAAAAAATTACTGGGTTTAAGTGCCATGAAATAAATCCATTAAAAATATTAATGGCTCTAAAAAACCCATGCAAATGTTTTAATGGGCACATATTTAATGGGCCATTAAACGTGGCATGAAAAAATGGCGTGAAAATCCCCTTAAATCGTTTAAGAATAAGAGCCATTAATTTTTATTAATGGAACAGTGTGTCATTAAAACTTTTTTAACTGGTTATTAATGGTCCCATCAAAAGGTGCTTAAGTTCTTTTAATGTTTTTTTAAAAGTACTTAAATGTTTTAATGTTTTTAGGGCTTCATTTAATCCCATTAAAGTGTCTGTGAATGGATAGACAAAGCAGAAACTATTTGACTTTGTTCAACCTTTCTGTAGCACAAACTATCTGGGTTTTTCATCTCATTTATGCAGAATTCTCTCTCTGCAAGTCATTAGACTCTTTCATTTACAAATACAGTTTAAATTTTATAGGGCCATTCAGTAAACATGGTTTTATTTCAGGTCACAAATGTACCATGTTCAAGTCTGCTTTAACAAGAGCTGTCTGACTCCTCTCAGTGATGGATAGTTAAATTTAAGCACGTCATCAGTAGCTGCAGCCCAAAGTACATAATTGTGTTAAAATCCAACCCAGAGTTAATATTATAACTTAGAGGACTTGGCCAGTGACCTTACATGACTTACAGAACTTGGCCAGTGACCTTACATACAGTAATGACCGCAAAACATGAGTTAAGTTTCGATTGAAAACAGTACACAGAAAAAAAATCACTGGGAATCCCACAGCCAAGTGTGTGTCAAAACTTCAAAGAACTTTCGAACAAACATTCTATGCCACATGTTCATATGTGGAAACGAACATACGTCATGCAAATTCAATATCCGAAAATGTTTTGTCCGAAAATTTGACAGTTTCAAGTCCAAACAATGACATTGAATGCTGTTGATTTTATACATCATAAATTATAGTAACAAGTAAGACAAATAAACTGACCTTCTTGGTTATTAATTCATTCATTTTACCATCCCAAACAACAGGAAAATGTTAGCAGAATGAAATATTTCCACCCAGACAAATTCCCGCCTGCAGGAAAAGTGCTTGTTTATTGTGAGACATTTCAGGAAATATGAGGCCCCTTAAAGTAGACCTTTGTTTAATTGATAGCCCCCTTGACATAATTTCTTTTCTAAGCCCTGATTTCAAAGTTATTTCACATGAATGTTCCTAAGGACCATATCTAGGCCAAGTTCCATTATAGGCCAAATCGACCAAGGCCTTATTGGGTTATGGTCCTTTAATTACCAAAAAAGTATGAAATTGGCCTTGTCTGTACTCTAACTCCGCCAGCTTTCATCCGATGGTCTTCAAACTTTGTGACAATGCTTATGGGCATAATATCTAGGGCCAAGTACGATCAGAGGCCAATTCGGCCTAGGCCTTATTGGGTTATGGTCCTTTAATTTCCAAAAAAGTATGAAATTGGCATTGTCTGTATCGTCTTAGGTTATGGTCCTATAATTACCAAAATAAATATCAAATTGACCTTGTCTGTTCTCTAGTGCAAAGCGTTTTCATCAGAGTATCTTCAAACTTGGTGACAATGTGTATGGGCAAAATATCTATGACAAGTTCAATTGTAGGCCAAATCAGCCTAGGCCTTCTCGGGTTATGGTCCTTTAATTAAAAAGAATGTTGAATTGTTTGATTTTGTCATTCACCATGCCCAGAGACTGGCATATTTTGTGACATTTTGGCTCCTGTTTTTTTCATACATTTACTTCAATTATGAGTCTCTATCATCAAGTTCGAAAAGATTCTGGATATTGGTTAAAATTTTCCTTTGTTGTCTATATTTGTATTTTAACCCTTAAAGTGCTTTAACTGAATATATTATGCCTTTGTGGCTATAGTGCAAACCCAGATAAACCAGCATGCAAATGTGCCAGCTGATCAGGATCTATACTGTTCGCTGTTTAATCTGTAGGTAAGGCTTCAGTGACTAAGCAATGAAAAGTTTAGGCCCTGATCAACCGGAACAGTTGTATGCGGGCTGATCTGAGTCTACACCATCACTACATGTATATCGGAATCGAACCGTTCTGTTCTCCCCAATAACTGTTAATTAAATTGCTGACTATATTGGTCCAGAATATTTGCTGGCATAAAAGGGCCAAATGTAGACTATCATAAATTTAATTACTTCTGTGAGCATAGGAAAAATGTTCGTTTAAATTTAAAGGCACGTAAAGTAAATATTTGTACTTTTAAATACTGTAGTATAAAAATGTTTTATTTAATGGTACTGAAATGGTGACCGCAGTCTGAATTTACGGGCATCATACATAATGTAATGGCCATTAAACAGTGTTTCTATCTCTTTAAAGAAACAGCTACCTATTAATGGCCATCAAATATATCTCTTTAAAGAAACAGCTACCTATTAATGGCCATCAAATAGAGTGTCATGGCCATTAATAACACTCGGCTTGCAAGAATAGGAAATAATGGGCATCAAAGAAAATTAAGTACCATGAATATTGCTATTAAAAGTTGCCAATGCAAAATTTCAGGGTTATTTCAAGGGCATTAATTTCTCAAGTTACAAAAACACATATTTAGTGGCACATTTTACGTCATGAATGATGTTTTTCATGGTATTTTAAAAGGGCACCCATTAATTCTTTGCAGCCTGTTAAATAAATTGATGCAAGAATTAATGTGGTAAATTAATGTTTTTTGCTCCTTTAATGGGTATTTAACAGGTAATTGATGGCAATTTCATGGCTTGTGCATGCAGTAGTGCACCCCCCTCACACTAAAAAGGCTGTACCATACAGATTGGGCATACGAATCAAAAGGATTTGCCAAAACGACGAAGATTACAAGAAAAGACGGCTTGAACTCAAGCAACAATTGCGTAAAAGAGGTTACTCTGGTAAACACATTGAGGCACAGCTACAGAGAGTGGATGCCATACCCAGGGAACAATTACTCCAGTACAAACAGAAACAAAGTAAATCTAACAGAGTTCCCCTGGTTGTAACATATGCAAAACAACTACCCAACATAGGGGCCATTCTACATAAGCACATGGGCCTGTTACATAAATCTGAAAGAATGCAGGAAGTATTTAAGGAAGAACTCATGGCAGCATACAGGCGGGACCGGAACCTTGGAGACATCCTAGTCCATGGTATACTGAGGAAGGACATACATCAACATAGACGATCTTGCCAACCTAACTGCAGGACATGTCAGATTAAATCAGACAGGGACATAAGCTGCACCGAAAAGGATGTTGTATACGGTTTGGAATGTACAGTGTGTGAAAGAACGGTCTATGTTGGTGAAACTAGTAGGGAGTTGAAAGAAAGAATGGAGGAACATCTGCGAGACATTCGACTCAACAGAGAAAGGGCAGTTATATCTTTTCATTTTAATAGTAAGGGGCATTCAATTAAGAATCTTAAGGTGACTATTCTGGAAAAGGTTCGTGGCCGATCCAAGTCACTCCGCCTCATCAAAGAGAGTGACTGGATCAATAAACTCAACACCAAATTCCCGTCTGGACTAAATTCCAGGGAATTACGCCAAATGTAGCATGACGTCGTGACGTCATGACGTCATATCTTTCAATATTGCGGGAAATGACGTCATGGAGATGCATCATAACGTCATAACAAGCTATGCATCTATGCTACTTTCAGCTAAAACAATGTGAACAAAATTAAAGTGTTTCATCCTCCTGAAGAAGACCTTGTTAGGTCGAAATATTGAGAAATTAGAGTGATTTATCTACAAATTTTAAAGTGATCCCCTTTTAGGGATATTTTACAACAAAATGAACAAAGTTCAACAAAAAGGCACATTTAGGGCGAAATATTTTTGTATTTTGGTATTTTTACTATAAAGTGCACAATACATACATAGAGGAAGGTTGACCAAAGGGCTTCCGCTTTGGTATGGACAGTGACAAATGTCACTGGGGGCTTAAACGTGTTACAGTGCACCAAACCTCACACTTACCCAATAGATGACCTTATAGCACATTACAGTGTAAATAAAAGTAAAACCTTGTTAACTCTCTAGAGGCTACATTTTGGCTTCAATCTTCTTGAAGTTTGGTCTAAATGTTTATCCTAATGACCTTAAGGTCAAGTTTGAAGTTGTGTCATATGGGGTCAAAAACTAGGTCACTGACAAATAATAGAAAAATATATAAAACACCATTGAGGCCACATATTTCTGCTTTAATCTTCATGAAATACATAGGCCATGTTTAGCAGGTGAGCGCCACAGGATCTATAATCCTCTTGATTACATTTGTCTTTTTCTTTGAATCTGTTATCACCCAATTTTACCTGTGTCCATTTTAACACAGCTGCATGCATACAATTACTTTAATGTGTGAATATGGTACTAATACATACCTTTTCGAAATTTTGCAGACTGGTTAAAAGTAGTCAGTGACTCAGTTGGAGATAATTCATATTGATTATATAGTCTGTTTCCCTGTCGTACTTTAGTGTTTTAGTATTAACATAGTGATAGGGGAGGTTATCCAGACTAATTGATCGTATTGCACTTTTCCCCAACTTTTCCTATTATTTATGAATGGCCCATTTCTCCAGGGACATTTTGTATGTCTTTCCTCAATGTTGCTTAATTGTATTCCATTAAAGTATACTCTCATAATTCACTTCTATTGATGAAAGCCCTTGAAGAATCAATTGTCGGTCATGATCCAGTTCCATACTAGTATGGTTATCACAAATATCAGCTACATTCTTTGTATTACAAGGTGTGCCGTGTAAATTCATGTTTGCCTACGTCAAACTGTATTACGGGTATATCTATCAAATTACAAGGACACCATGGATAAAAATCATGTAATTTGCTTTTTGTTTTTGCTATATCCTTTGAAGTATAATACTGATGATATATCTTTATTGTTGTGTGTTTGTATTATTCATTATGTTGCCATTGAAATTGTATGTTAAATGCAGAAATTCATCTATCCATCTTGAAAGGAAGCAAAACATTATTCCATCTCTTTTTAGCACAAAGTGACGAGGTGAGGTTTCGTGATAACTCTTCGTCTCTTGTCTGTCCATCTGTCCATCTGTCTGTCGCCGTTGTACAATTCACAATTTATTTTGATCACACTAGAGGCCACAATTATAGTCCAAGCTTCATAAAAATTTGTCCGAATATTTGTCTCTTTAAAATGTAGGGCAAGCTAATAACTAGGTCACTAGGTCAAAAACCTTATGAACAGGTTACAGGCCACCATTATGGACCAATCTTCATGAAACATGGACAGAATGATTGTCTTAATGAAAGCTAGATCAAGTTAGAAAGTAAGTCATTAGGGGGTCAAGAACTAGGTCACTAGGTCAAATCTTAGAAAGCTTGTTAGGGCATTAGGGGCAACTATTTTGCCCGATCTTTATGAAACTTCGTTAGAATGTTTGCCTCATAAAATTGAGGCCAAGCTTAAAACTGCGTCATGTTATGTTTACAAACTAGGTTCCTATTCTTATGTCAAATCTTAGAAAAAGCTTTTGAACAGGTTAGAGACCAAAATTAATTACCAATCTTCCTGAAACATGGTCAGAATGTTTGTCTGTAAAATCTAGATCAAGTTTTAAACTGGTTCATGTGGGGTTAAAAACTAGGTCACAAGGTTAAATCTTAGAGAAAGCTTGTGAACACAATTATAGGCCACAATTATAGCTTAAGCTTCATGAAAATTCTTCAGAATATTTGTCTCTATAAAATTTAGGCCAATTTTATAACTATGTCCTGTTAGGTTACAAACTAGGTCACTAGGTCAAAACTAGGTCACTAGGTCAAAAAGTTTGTGAACAGGTTAGAGGCCACAATTATGGACCAATCTTTATGAATTACAATGGTCACTTGGTCAAATCATACAAAAGGCTTGTGAATGGAATGAAAGTTGTTCCAAATCATCACAAAATGCTTGCAAAAGGAGTGTGAACATCTGTTCTATGATTGAACCAGTATCTCTCAGATGAAATTATTTGAGCGATCTGGAACAGTCTTGGCTCATTTGCGGCATTTGGTATATAGCATCTCAAGTGAGCGATATAGGGCCATCATGGCCCTCTTGTTTACTCTGTTCTATATAGTGCTTACAAGGCTTTACTTTGAGATCTGCTATATGTCTGGCATATGTTGTCAACAATTAATTGGCTTGTAGACACCCTAGTGTCCAAGTCTTCATATGGACTTGAAGAAACTTTCTATGTTCGATTTATTATTATCTTTCTTGCTGCAATGTTTGTCTCTGTAAAATCTAGGTCACAATCACTACAGGGTCACATTGGTATAAAATAAGCATAATCTAGAAAAACCTTTTAAGGAGTCTAGAAGCCACAGTTTTGAATATAAAAGTCTTACTAATTGTGCCAAAATTGCATCATACTTCAATGATCGAATGCTGCGTAGGGTTATGTCAAGAGATGGCTTAACATTCTGTTATATTGAAGTTTATATTACTAAATATATTGTCATGAAATAAACCTTATATTGCCATGAAATAAACCTATCAAATTCATCTACTGGCCCAAAATGGTGGAACAATCTACCCAGCTATTCACATTCACTGCGAAGCTATGTTCAGATCAAAATTGAAAACACATTTGTATAGTCGGTTTCATGGACACAGATCAAAATTGAAAACACATTTGTATAGTTAGTTTCATGGACACAGATCAAAATTGAAAACACATTTGTATAGTCGGTTTCATGGACACAGATCAAAATTGAAAACACATTTGTATAGTCGGTTTCATGGACACAGATCAAAATTGAAAACACATTTGTATAGTCGGTTTCAGGGA
The DNA here is from genome assembly GCA_947247005.1 of Spisula solida. NCBI lineage: Eukaryota > Metazoa > Mollusca > Bivalvia > Venerida > Mactridae > Spisula > Spisula solida. The sequence continues at coordinate 28,189,598 of OX365954.1, forward strand.
CAATGAGTGTGCTCTTGCTAATAGTCAATTAAGCACTTTATGACTAAATTCAAGCTCTAGAATCCTAGTGTGTCATGTAATTGTGAAGTGCAATAGCCAATAGTATACACTCAACCACTTTTCTACTTGACAAAATGGTCACTTTTCAAACCCGAAATATCTTTAACTGTGATCATATTGTTTGATGGCGAAAATGCAAAATTGATGGTATGACTAACCATGCATATTTTGGCATGTGATTTTGATTTTTAATGATTTAAGTATTAGGACAATTGCATAAAATGTTTGTGTGCAAAATATCATCCAACAATATTATTACAGTTAAACGTATTTCGGGTTTGAAAAGTGACCAATTAGAAAAGTGGTTGAGTGAATGTTTAAATAATTTTTGCGCTTTATAAATGGCATGTATTTGTATTTATAGGAAAGCAAGGAGAAAGCCAGTAAAGAGTTACAGAGACAACTTGATGAGGAGACGGCTCGTACAGAGATGCAGATGTCCGTATTGAACGAGAATCTTGGTACTGTAAGAGCTGATCTAGTTACCACGCAACAACAACTTACAGAAAACACAAAACTTTTAGATGAACTGAAAGGAGAAAAATTAGGTAAGTTAAAGGGAAGGTTCCTGTATTTTCTCAAATATTGAATTGTGATTTAAATCTTAATAGAGTAATAACGAGTTTATGTTCCTATGCAAAAATGTGAAGAACTTTAGATCTACCTACAAGAAGAATTTATAACTGCAATTGTATATATCATTTATTAGTCCCCTACTGGTTTTTGACTATAGGTTTGCCCTACGTCCGTCCGTCCGTCCGTCAAACAATCTGGATCCTGACATAACTCAAACAGTTTCCAAGCTAGGTTTATGAAACTTGATATAGGGCTAAATAAGGGGATTATGCATGTCTAATAATATTTTGATTCTGACAAAAATTGTGGTTGCTATGGCAACAGAAAGAGTGAAAATATGCCCAAATCTGGATCCTGCCATAACTCAAGCAGTTTCCAAGGTAGGTTTATGAAACTTGATATGTGGATAGGGGGCAATAAGGGGATTATGCATGTCTAAAAATATTTTGATTCTGACAAACAAAAGTTGTCGTTGCTATGGCAACAGAAACATTGAAAATGGCCTCAAACCGGTAGGGGACTTCTGTATTGCTTGCAATTCTTATTTACTTGTTTTAAATGTTTTTACACATCAAAAGCCAATTGAAATATCTTTAGGGGTATGTACACATATTTTTACAAATATTTAAATTGTGATTTAAGTCTTATAGTAATTACTAGTTTATATTTTTATATGCAACAAATGCTGAAGATCCTATGCCTACAATTGTATACAACATTAATTCCAAATTCTTTTAAAAAATAAAGACAAATTTTCTTCAAACGTATGTATACACTTATTTTTACAAATATTAAAATTGTAATTTAAAGCTAAATATAGTAATTATGATTTTATACTCATATGCAAAAAATGTACATATGTGTACATACATAACTATAAGGACATCACAAATATGTACATGGCAAGTAAAATTAAATTGATAAGAAAAAAGTTTATCGCCCACAAACTGTGATAAGAGGTGGTTTAACCACTCATTTTTATAGGATTGCTGTACTTAGTTACACGTACATATAGGAGTGCTTGCTAGATTAGCAAAACATTCAACTACACTTACTGCAGCAGCAAGACATTACTTTGAAAACCATTAAATTAGAAATTTATGCGAGGTCAAAATTTTGCGATTTTTTTATTTTTAAGAAGTTTGCGATGTTAAATGTTCACAATTATTAAATTAAAAAATTTGAAAGAACTGGTTTCTGCTCTTTTCTCACATTGTTCAAGTTCATGAACATAAATTTTCTAAAACTTATCGGTTTTGTGAATATACTGAAAATTTACCCCTTGTGAATATTTCTGATTTTACAGCAAACGGCTTAGGAAAAGAATGCAATTATTTATGGTGATTGGTTTTCTCTAGCCAGGGAAGGTGTTGTGTTATTAAGGGATTCTGCACTTTGCTATATCCGATGTAATTAAAGTCTCTCACATTCATGTGTTCAATTGTTTAATTATCTTTTATGGGTTTTTTGATAGAAAATGGGTATTGGTGATACTTTTAGTATTATTGAGCCACCATGCCATAATTTACAATGTGCCCTTGTCCAGTTTGTAGACTATGCACTTGTCTCACACTTGCTGTTTTGGTATCAGTCTGTGCAATACCTATATAGCTTTCCAAAACCATGCAGTTACTTCACAGTGGTCCTACTATTTCAGAATTATCTGGACATCTGTAATTAATTGGACTGCAGAAAATGGAAGTAATTTGAAGAAAAAAATCAAAGCATTTACTAAGTATTTGAAATTTTAGAACATTATTTAAAATGTTTTGATGTAACGATGTGTGCTAAATGGCATGTGAAACATCTTATTTTCAGGATTGTGTTTAATGCCTCAGTTAAGTACCCCCTGTACTTCTACAAAAGGTTCAGTCCCAGTAACTTTCAGTTGTCTTTTCAGAGCTAGAAGCCAAGCTGGAGAATAGCAACGATGAAAGGAGGTTACTCCTAGATAGGTTCGTATTCCATTTTTTTAATTGTCCCCGTCATAGGAGGGAGAGGGTCCGGGAACCATCCCTCTTCCTACCTTACAGGTTACAGCTAGGCACAAATGTATGTGTGACTACACAAGGTTTTTCTATGATTTGACCTTGTGACCTAGTTTTTTACCCCACATGACCCATCATTACAATTGACCTAGATTTTATTGAGATGATCATTTTGACGAGGTTTCATAACAATTAGGTCAATAATGTGACCTCTACGTCACAGACTACATAAAGATTTTTCTATGAATTGACCTAGTGACCTAGTGTTTGATCCCAGATGACCCAATACTTAACTTGACCTTGATTTTGTTGAGATTATCATTGTGACCAAATTTCATAAAGATTAGACCAAAATAGTGACCTCTAATGACTACACAAGCGTTTTCTATGATTTGATCTACCAGTAGTGACCTAGTTTTTGTCCCGGAATAACTCAATATCAAACTTAACCTAGATATTGTTGAGAATGTCTATGTGACTTAAGTTTCACTTAAGATTATCCCAAAATTGTGACCTCTGGTGACTTCACAAGGTTTTTCAATGATTTGAACTAGTGACCCAGTTTTTGACCCTGAATATTAAACTTACCTAAATTTTGTTGAGAATTGTTAAAGGTCATATCTGAGCTAATTACACAGCAAGTTTCATCATCATATCTCACTCCTAACTGAAATTATAGAGCAGAAACGATGTTCTTTCCATTTTTAGGAGCAGTGACCGTGATGTCACCGGTCCTACTTTCAATCCCAAGCAAGGATTTCATATAAGCTACCTACAGAGCAAGTTTCATCATCATATCTCATTCCTAACTGAAATTATAGAGCGGAAACTTTTTTCCTTTTTTGATAACAGTGACCTTGACCCAAATGGCCCTACTTTCAATCCGAAGCAAGGTTTTCATATAAGCTGCTTATGTGCAAGTTTCATCATCATATCAATCGGAAACCAATTGTAGAAGCCCATCCCCCCCTACCCCCCCCCCCAATTTGCCAATCTAATAACCAGTTTTTTCCGTTGGCAAATCTGGTTAAAAATTATACTTATTAGCAGCTTCCAAGTCCTTCTTCCAGGTGTCTTGTTGCATTTATTTAAACTCTTTTCTGTACCATAAGTGTAAATGTTGTTATTACTATGAGTGTTTTGTTTTCATATTTATATAATATCGTTTGAGAAATAATATACTCTATTGTAATCCGATGTAGCTATTTTATCTACAGAAGACAAACGCTTATATAGTTGGACATCCATGACAATTTTAGTGTGTTTGTTGCCGTTTCCTGTGAGATATGGGGACAGTTTGTCTGTATTATAGACTGAATTTGTTAAACATTTTAAAAAAAAGTAGTATATGGACTGAGAAGCATATTAGAAACAGAAAAATGCAAAAATAATTATAAGTCACTGTTCTTGTTTATGAACAAATTTGGAGTAAAACACTTTTAAGTTTCATTGGCAGATAACTCATAAACAGGTTTGTTGACCCTCAGATTGTTGTAACTGTTATATTTTTAGCTCACCTGTCACAAAGTGACAGAGTGAGCTTTTGTGATCACTCTTCGTCCTTCGTCCGTCCGTCTGTCAACAATTGGGTTGTGTCCTCTCTAGAGGTCACAATTTTGGCCTAATCTTTACGAAACTCGGCCAAAATAATCATCTCAACAAAATCTAGGTCAAGTTCGATATTGGGTCATCTGAGGTCAAAAACTAGGTCACTAGGTCAAGTTATAGAAAAACCTTGTGTAGTCACTGGAGGTCATATTTTTTTATAAATCTTTAAGAAACTTGGTCACAATGATCATGTCAACAAAATCTAGGTAAGGTTAGATTTTGGGTCATCTGGGATCAAAAACAAGGTCACACTGTCAATTATAAATCTCATAATGTCAATTGACATTTTCCTGAGGGTCGTGGGTTCAAACCCCACTGGAACCATAATTTTTTTTTTTTAAGTGTTTAGGTTTTGTTTTGTCTTTATAGCATGTATTTATACAGTTATATGGGGAAAATATTTTTTCCAAAATATTTTGTTTAAATTATAGGGCTAAATCATAGAAAAACCTTGTGTAGTCACCAGAGGTTACAATTTCAACTTAATCTTTATGAAACTTTGTGACGATGATCATGTCAACAAAATATAGGTCAAGTTCGATTTTGGGTCATCTGGGGTCAAAAACAAGGTCACAATGTCAATTGACATATTCCTGAGGGCCATGGGTTCAGACCCCACTGGGAGCATATTTTTTTTTTTAAGTGTTTAGGTAATGTTTTGTCTTTAAAGTATGTATTTATACGTACATTTATATGGAGGCAAATATTTTTTTATCAAAATATTTTGTTTAAATTATAGGTCAGATCATAGAAAAACCCTGTGTAATCACCAGAGGTCACAATTTCATCCTAATCTTTATGAAATTTGGTCCTAATGATCATCTCAGCACAATCTAGGTTAAGTTTGATATTAATTAAGTCATCTGGGGTCAAAAGCTAGGTCACATGATCAAATCATAAAAAAAACTTGCAATAGAGGCTGAGTTTTCTTAAATTTTATTCAGAAAATGTGTAGGGTCACCATAGGGGTGTGCATACACTAGTACGACAGGTGAGCGACCTAGGGCCCTTTGGGCCCTCTTGTTCTGTCTCTTAAAAACAACAAACACAGTAGTGATGAATAAGCCTTTGACTGTAATTGTCTTCCGAACTTCGTCAGATGTATTCTTCTGTTTCTAACACGCGATACTGTATACATATTCAAATTTTAAACAAATTCTTTAATTGGGAACGTGTTGCCCTGTCTTTCATACAAAAAACTGCAGCGTAAGCATTAAAACAGATATTGAAATAATTTCTTTTTTCTTGTCTCTGTGCATTGACTGTATGCATATCAATCTTGTTTTTCATTTCAATATATCTCGCATTTCGATGAGTACAACTTCAATTTCTAGATAGCAAACCAAAGTTTGGTATTTATGTGAAGTCACTCCTTAACATGACTTAAGGTTATGCTCCATAGCCAAAGCAGATTTGCGTAGGATTTGTAATCTGCTCATATTTTACCAATTCAACACTGGTAATAAGGTCAATTTTATTCTGCAAGATGATCTGAGTTTTTATTCAGTATACAAACATTGCATCAAAATATGGTATCTCCCTTTAAAAAGAAAATTAGAGAAATAATTTTTCATTATTGACCGGCTGTCAAGATCTGTTTTTGTCTAATAATTCAATCTATACTAATAATTCTGTCTGGAGACATGCCTGTCTTTCTTCATTTACTGGAATTGAGACACATAAGTACAAACGTCATAAATCACCAGACCTAATGTAAACGTCAAGCTTGAAAGTTGTCTTATTTTTCACAAGGCATGTCATGCATACTTCAAGCATTATTATACAACAGATCTAAACAATCCTGTACTTATCTATTTGAAATTGAATTGAAGAAGAAAATCATTTCCAAATGCACCTACACAGTTTTGGCCTAATCTTTATGAAACTTGGTCCTAATAATCATGTCAACATAATGTAGGTCAAGTTAGATATTGGGTATTTCGTGGTCAAAAACTTGGTCACAAGGTTGAATCATAGAAAAACCTTGTGTTGCCTGTAGAGGTCACAATTTTGACTAAAATCTTTATGAAACTTGGTCACAATGATCATGTCAACAAAATCTAGGTCAAGTTTGATATTTGGTCACCCGGGGTCAAAAACTACAGGATCAAATAATCGAAAAACCATGTGTAGTCAGTAGAGGTCACAATTTTGACTTAATCTTTATGAAACTTAATCACAATGATCATGTCAACAAAATCTAGGTCAAGTTTGATATTTGGTCATCCGGGGCAAAACTAGGTCACAAGGTCAAATAATATTAAAAGCCTGTGTAGTCACTAGATGTCACAATTTTGGCTTAATCTTTATGAAACTAGGTCTCAATGATCATCTCTACAAAAGCTAGTTCAAGTTCGATATTGGGTCATCTTGGGTCAAAACTAGGTCACAAGGTCAAATCATAGAAAAACCTTGTGTAGTCACTAGAGGTCACTATTTTGGCACAATCTTTTTGAAACTAGGTCACAATGATCATCAAAACAAAATCAAGGTCAAGTTCGATATTGGGTCATCCAGGGTAAAAAACTAGGTCACAAGGTCAAATCATAGAAAAACCTTGTGTAGTCACTAGAGGTCACAGTTTTGGCCTAATCTTTTATGAAACTAGGTCACATTGATCATTTCAACAAAATCAAGGTCAAGTTTGATATTGGGTCATCCGGGGGCAAAAACTACGTCACAAGGTCAAATAATAGAAAAACCTTGTGTAGTCACTAGAGGTCACAATTTTGCCCTAATCTTTATGAAACTAGGTCACAATGATCATGTCAAGAAAATCTAGGCTAAGTTTGATATTGCGTCATCCGGGGTCAAAAACTAGGTCACAAGGTCAAATCATAGAAAAACTTTTGAGTCTGTAGATGTCACAATTTTGACTTAATCTTTATGAAACTAGGTCTCAATGATCATCTCCACAAAATCTAGTTCAAGTATGATATTGGGTCATCCGGGGTGAAAAACAAGGTCACAAGGTCAAATCATAGAAAAACCTTGTGTAGTCACTAGAGGTCACAATTTTGGCACAATCTTTTTGAAACTAGGTCACAATGATTATCTCAACAAAATCTACGTCAAGTTCGATATTTGGTCATCCGGGGTCAAAAACTAGGTCACAAGGTCAAACCATGGAAAAACCTTGTGTGGTCACTAGAGGTCACAATTTTGGCCTAATCTTTATGAAACAAGGTCACAATGATCATGTCAACAAAATCTAGGCCAAGTTGGATATTGGGTCATCCGGGTTAAAAAACTAAGTCACAAAATTAAATCATAGAAAAACCTTGTGAAGTCTGTAGAGGACACAATTATGACCCAATATTCATGAGACTTGATCAGAATGTTTGCCTCGATGAAATCTAGGTCAGGTTTGAAACTGGATCATGTGGGGTCCAAAACTAGGTCACTATGTCAAATCTAAGAACAAATCTTGTGTAGTCAGTAGAGGTCACAATTTTGGCCCAATCTTTATGAAAAAACTAGGTCACAATGATTATGTCAACATAATCTAGGTCAAGTTCGATATTGGGTCATCCGGGGTCAAAAACTAGGTCACAAGGTCAAACCTTGCGTAGTAACTAAAGGGTCACAATTTTGACATAATCTTAATGAAACTTTGTCCCAATGATCATGTCAACAAAATGTAGGTCGAGGTCATGCATGAACTACTAGGACAGGTGAGCGACCTTTGGCCCTTTTTGGCCCTCTTTTTTTAGTGTTTAGGTAATGTTTGTCTTTAAAGCATGCTTGTATTTGTACAGCTAATTTGTTTAAATTTTATGTCTAATCATAGAAAAACCTTGTGTAGTCACCAGAGGTTACAATTTCGACTTCATCTTTATGAATCTTGGTCACAATGATCATGTCAACACAATCTAGGTTAAGTTTTGTATTAATTAAGTCATCTGGGGTCTAAAACTCACATGGTCAAATCACAAAAAAACTTTAGAGGCTGAATTTCCTTAAATCTTATTTAGAAAATGTAAATTATTACCTAGGTCACCATAGGGGTGTGCATGCACTACAGGGTGTCCCCAAAAAAACCGGGGACCTACCTAAATCCTTAATAACTTTTTTAATATGTAATGACTTTGACTGTTGTTTTGTGAGAGTGTATACAAGTAACTTCTTCTTTTAAAATTGGTATCTGTTAATAGGTTTTACTACGACAGGTGAGCGACCTAACCCTATAAATGCAAATACAACAAACAGAGAGCACGCACATATTAGTTGACACATAAATACACAAGGTTGAATAGAGACATTTCAATCGTCTAGCGTTACATTGCAGCAGCACAAACAATTCTTTATGCTCAACATTGTTCTGATATAAGTGGGGCATCTCTGCTATTAGGTAGCAGCTAGTCTAAGTTAAAAAATAAAGTTTTGTGGTACTGGTTTGTTTCAGATGCCTCAAAAGTGAAACAGAGAGTGAAAAACTGCAACAAAAGTCGATAGAACTGAAGCGCAAGGTTGATGACATGACCACAGCTCTCCATGAGATGGGACGTGAAAACCAATCTTTACAGGTTAGATGTTCACATGAATATATGTACAGAGACGCTCAATTGACCAAACTCCAGCGTTGAGAACGCTCCACCCATTTGTGATCACTCTTTGTCCGACGTCCGTTCGTCCGTCCGGGCACACGAATGGCCACTTGTTGGATAGGAAAGAACAAAATAAATACCCAATAAATGTCCATTAGTGAAAACATTCTATTCATTCCGTAAGTCTATTATTGGGATGTATTTAACAAAAGAAATACCCAATAAGTGGTCAACTTTGAGGATGTCCATCTGTCCTTCCACAATTGCTTGTGAACACATTAGAGGACACAATTATGACAGGCGAGCGACCTAGGGCCCTTAGGGTCCTCCTGTTTGAAGGTTTGCACTGAAGGTCATCGAGCAAATCCATTATAGATTATGCAAACATGTGAAATATTTTACAGATTTTAACAACCAATATTAAATCATTTCTTTGGTCAACAGAATTCTCGATTTACAGTTGTAGACAACTGGCGTATATTTAAACCTTGGTTTAGTTGAGATGATTAAGATTAAGTCAAAATTGTGATGACTAGTGACTACACAAAGATTCCCTAGTGACCTAGTTTTTGACCCAACATGACGCAGTTTCAAATTTGACCAAGATTTCATCAAGACAAACATCCTGACCAAATTTCATGAATATTGGTTCATAATTGTGTCCTCTAATGTGTTGACAAGCAATTGTGGAAGGACAGATGGACAGACAAAATTAGACCATCACTATTTGTATAAGACTAGCCCTGTAGTACAGTCTTTGAGTACAATAAACATCAACTTACATCTGTAAAACTACAGTGCCCACCAAAAATAAGTATACAGTAAATAATTGTTGCAAAATTAAACTTGGTTAAATTATTCGATATCTGCTTTTCAAACGGTCACAATTATACTAGTTTCTGAAACTACAGTTACTAAATGAGTCAAAATAGAGATAGAAATAAAGATAAAGATGGTCAGAACTGAAATAACCTTGTGATGAAAAAGGCTGAATTTGCCATCTTTTTGAGACAAAGTTACCATTAAAGAGGGACAAAGAAACTTTAGATTTGGCACCTAGGATACCAATTTATGTATGGCCTTTCCATTTTAACAAACAAAAATTTTCCTTTTCTTCAAATGTATTGTTGCTTCACTGTTCTGCAAATAGTATTATTATTACAGGCAAGTAAGTGGGCAAATAACATCTGTATACTTATTTTTGGTGGGCAGTGTATTTCCAAAATTGTTAGTGTAAACGTACACGGAATATGGATTAGTGGCAATATGAGCCTATTAATGTTCAATTACTTTAGGTTTTTAACTGCTCCAATATTTAAATCCTGCATGCTGCACTTACTTTGACCATAATGTTTATCGATATAATCACATCGCTGGTTTAGAATGAGAAGGTCGCAAGTACAAAATTGATATTGTGAGACAAAAAAAACATATCTGAAGACTACTCTTTACTTACGGAAAAACAAGCTTTTAAAACTTCGGTTTGGTCAACATGACCAGTTCCAATTTTTATGAAAATAGGCTCATAAGGACTTAAAGATTTCAAATATGCATGCGTCTTATATGGTTGTAAGCAGCACATATGACCTTCTGATTCTAAGCCAGCGATACAAGGTTGCCACATTAGTCGAATAAATTCCAACCTAAAGAGTTTCTTTTTCATGTTATGTTTATAGTCATAATACAAAACTGAATGTAGAAACTTAAATATTTGACATCATCACCTTGTCGGTCTGTTCATCCGAAAACTTTGAAGTTGTTAGATTCAAATAATTTAGAAGTCAATGCATTGCTTTCAGACTTGGCATACTTGTTTACCATCATAAACACCTTACATTGTCAAAGCCATGTAGAACTATCCAAAATTTAACAGAATAATGACCCTCGATTGTTTTTATGAACAAGGCTTCCACCGTGGCATAATTAAGCGTTTATTGAACGAAGTCTTTTCTCAAAATATATTTGACAAATTAGTTATTGATTTCACTTCTGCTCATTAGACCTATAATGTGCTACTTTCTTAAGTGTTAGTTGTTCGTAGCTCAATTTCTAACAGCTTCAAATTTAAATGTTGCAAATAAATTCTAAAACATAACTGAACAGTTGCTTGCAATCTAACATGGCATTATTCTTATTCGCAAATTTGTACTTCTCTGTTAGAATATGATTTTGAAATCTGAGCATGTAAACTAGGCATCACAATATCCTATCACGCTTCTTATTTTGTTGAAAGCGATCTCATAAACAAACATTAATATTGATTTGATGGAGTTAAAGCCAAATGCGTTGCACTAGAGTCTCCTTTAAATGTCAGATCGAAATTGGAAATCACTATAATGTACGTATTTACGTGGTATTTTGGTATCACAGAGTAAGGAAATGAATGAATATGTTTGCCTTAAGACATTTATGTCTGATTCACACAACTTTGCTGGTAATTTAGTGAAAGTGAATTTGTGCATGCACAGCTCATTTTCTTTGGAGCAAAAACTGCCACTGACAGAGTTTTTAACAGCCTCAATGAAATTGTTTCTCCTTAAAATGTATCATACTTGCTCATTCTCAATTGCATACACATTAACACTTTGTCTTATGGGTCAATGGGTAAATAAAATCAAAAGCTGTTAAGGATGATAGACTTTGACTTGTTTGTAGACAAATAAGTTTTAATGCCACGCAAATTATGTGTAGGGGTCGAAGCTAAGTTATACATAACTCACTATTATTATGTTGATTTCTGTTATTTTTGTTACCTGTCAATATTTTCATAGTTAGCGTTCAATATGACTGCTCAAATGACATATATGAACCAGTTAAGCTGCATAAAACATATCATATTCAAATGATTTATCACAGATTACCACTACAAAAGTTCAAAGCAGAAAATGGACAGATGATAGTGAAGTAAAGGAATGCATGGCATGTGCAAAAAAGTTCTCCGTTACAGTTAGAAAGGTTTGTGGTCTTCATGTTACCTTTAGCCTAATAACCTATGATGTTTACATGTACGACCGCATTTATTATGCATTTTTCAAAACAAAATACCATTGCACTTGTATAGTTAGTATATCTATATTGTTTTCAAATTACCAATTCCTTTAAGCGTACAAGTGCCTTAGGATTATATATTTGCATGTTATATATGTAATATTGTTTCAAGCATAAAATCAGAGGGTCGGTTGCATTAATTTTTTCAAATTACTGTCAATAATGCAATGAAAGCCTGGGAGAAAGTGTTGACCTAGTTTAATGTTACAATAATAAATCCTCAGCAAATTGAATAATTAATGGAATATTGGGGATTAATTCTGTTTTTGGTAGCAGATAAGATAACCTGACATGAGTAAATGTTATAAATTATTTGCAGGACAATTTCTGAACATAGAACCCTCATAAACTTAATGTTGTAAGTTCTCAGAGGCTAGTTCGGTCGTTATTAGCATCTTCAAGCAACTTTCCCACAATGTTAATTCCTCTGAATTGACGTAAACAAGTTTGCATAAGGAGTTACTTATTTCACTTTTATTGTCGCCGAGGAACTAATACGTTTTTATATACCAATGTCTATCCTGGCTTCGTTAAATTTTCTTAGACATGTGTAAGTTAGGGGAATTGTTTCATGAAGGCCAGCATGTTTTCCAAGTATAAACTGGATAATTAAGAATTAAAGATTGTCTTAAATCAGAGGCAATCCCCGAAAAGCGGGTTAATTTTTAAACAAATGGTTTCCTCTCGTTTTCTTACCGTATCTTTCCTTGTTCAGAATTATTGAATAGAGATACGTGCAGTTCATCAATTTATGTTACTTGTGTTTGTAGCAAACACTATTTACTAAAATTAGTCACTCCTCGAGTCTTCCTGTATATTTCTATATTTTGTAATATTAGAATAAGTTGAACGTAATTGGAGTTGTTCTATAGAAAAAGAAAAGATTCTTCTCCGTACATCAATTAGTTTTTCGTGGAATCAATTAAAGTTATATTGCTAGCTTATTCTTCGTCCAGAAATAACCAAAAAGATCAGATCATTAGAATATGTACTTTCTAAGAATATGAAATGTACTTTTAGCTATAGCGTGAAAAAATGGTTCTGTATCAATATACACAATATGGTGGATTAATCAGATGTGCACGATTTACCAGCGATGTTCTTATTACGAAAATGACCATATCTGTTTACTTAAGTTATTTGTAAAACCAATTTTGCAATAGTTGACAAAACTGATCCATGTTTGTTAACTTCATATTATCCTGGGAGTTTCTTAAAGTAACAGCTTTTGGTTTATTATTGGCTGGCATAAATGAACCAAAACATCGTGTTCATTGCAGTTTCTGCAAATTGAATTACGCCAAATTTTAAGTTTCACCATTCATTCCAATTATGTATTACGCACAACATAAGACTTCTTCACTTTAAAACTGAGACGAGTATAAAGCACGCCATTACTAGATTAATTATCTTTGCACGATGTTCCCCTTTCTCATATGCCATGCAGCATGAACAGTTATATGCTCTGAAGAAAGGATGTTTAATGTCTTTACATCTCTTTGGACCTTTGAAAATATATTGTACAATCGACTCGTTATCTCGAATTTTTCGAGGCCGTGAAAATTACTTCGACATAATGAAAATTTCACCCTTTCAATTAAGGACGCGTATTTGAATTGTCTCCCTTTGGTGACGTAGACAGGGGTCAGGAAGCGAATATCGATGCGAGACACACGAAAATATAAATTCTGTTGGTAAAGGTACAGATTATAATGACCCATGTTGCCTACACAACTTCCGCAAGGTTTTGGCGGGGTAGGTGTTTAATGGAAGAAAGAACTTGATCCAAAAGTGACTGTCCTTGATGACGGAGGAAATAGAATTCAGTGCGTGCAACTTTCTAACTTCAAGGACAATATGGGGTTAGACATAGTGTCTGTATACATGCTCTGTCGAGGGTTATGTGGTAATGTGACTGAGTTTTGTGACTGTGTTGATCAGTTAAGGGAAATCATTTTAAAATATAACACTAACAATTTCATCCTTGTGGACGGCGACTTTAATGAAAATCTTGGAGGGGCTCATGGATCTAGAGACTGAATTATTTGAAAGAACTGGTAAATGACTTTGATCTTAAATTTGAGAATTCAGGGGAAACATACTTAGTCCCACTGTGAAACTAATTAGGGTCAGATCTTTGTGGTTTATCTTGATCTGGGACCAATATACACTATATTTTCTTCCAACACAGGGGATCTATGTTGTTTATTGTCTATCATTATGTAATTGTGCAACACAATACTGGCCTAGGTATTATTTAAGAAATAAAAATCTGTTTGCGTATTTTGTCGGTGAATAAAACATGGGCAGGAGTTCGGATGCGGAAAAATTAAATCACGAGTGCGTACGCAAAATTATCGATATCGATGAAATCATATCTGTTCGCTCCTGCGTATTGCATTTATTTGTTTTTACCCCCAGTCTGCGTCACATCCGGTAAGGGAGGTAACCCTGCACGCACTAAAATCGCTTAATTGACAGGGTCTATACTAGTCACTAGTATAGGCTTCCAAACTTATCTCTTAATTTTCCTTATTACATGATTACAATACTCAAAGTTTGCTATGTTCAAAATAATTTATGATTTTTTATGCTAAATGTGCATTTCAGGATTTAAAATATGTTATATTCTTTTACCAGCTTCTGTATCTATAATGGAAATGCTCCTATCCTTGCACATGATTTGCCATTATATATTTACTCATCTTTTCCCCATGTAGCACCATTGCAGACACTGTGGTAATATCTTCTGTAATGAATGCTCGTCAAAAGAAGTTAAGTTAGCCATGGCAAGGAAACCTGTTCGGGTGTGTGAAACATGCTATGCGGATAACGTACAATAACACAGTGGATGAAAACTATGTGGATGCCATACGAGTCATCAAGCACCAGTTACGATTTTGCCATGTCATGGACATTAAAAAATGCTTGGTAATACGTTACTCAGCTGCTTACAGTTAGAAATCAACACATGCCAAACCACCTCATTCCGTTTGTGGCTATGATTTCAATGCCTGTATATGTGTGTTATATTCGCATGTATGCAATATTGCCCGAAATGATGTGCTTTCGTCTATCTCCAAAAACACCATTTTCAGCATATCTGAGTTAAATTTGTTTATGATGACTCATTTCCATTTCATCTACGAAATATTGTACAAAGATAATAACAAATCTGACAGGGAAGGCAACACTCATCAGATACAACAGAGCACGGTTTCAATGCTAATGATACATTTTTGTACACACAAAACGGAAAATCACAGACTACAAATCACACGGACAAACATCAAATTAAAAAAAACTAATTTAAAACAGCTACAAAAACTCAACATCCTACTCGGCCGACCTGCCAATCAGTCAGCCAAACATGACCGAATTGACATAATAGTAACGACTTTATTTAAAGAGGCAACACAGATGGGCAAGCCAAACCTCTCCTGTGAGTTTCTATACAACGAATCACACGGTCGACCACACATGGCAATGACAACCCACCAAACAGCTCCTGTAGTGGAAATGCCACATTGAAATACAGAAAATTTTATTTAAGCTGGCTTGTGCTGGGCTTCAATAATTCAACACAGCACGAAAACAACAAAGCTAATAGACAATCATTGAAATAAACTTATTACGAAAAGGCACAATGACAATTGTTTTGTAATGTTTCCCATACCTTTAAACCACATGTTACATGCTTGCAAAATATCTGTATAAAAATGACACTCAGCTTCAGCTCAGTCCTCATAAAAATAATGACGAAACACATTGTCATCATGTATTCGGCTTTTTGACAGCTGAAAATTAGACTTCCAGGTTTTTTTAGATCGCTGAAACTTGGACTTTCGGCTTTTTGGTAGCTGAAACTATCCGTGTGATGACATTGTGGTCTTTGTTAATTTCTGTTTTATTTGCTCTGCTGTTGAGTTGAGTGTTGCCTTCAGTATCCGATTTTTCATAATCTTTTTGTGAGCTTGTAATATGGGATTTTGTTGTAGGACTAAATAAATAAAACAAATTGGGAATAGTTAGAAGTCCCATACACCACAGTTAATTAAAAATGGTGAAACTTGATGTTTTCCAAGGTAAAATCGATAAGTATTTGTCTGCAACTATTATTTCTGCAGTTTTATATGAGCTTGTTGTCTGATGTGCCTTGTGCAATAGTATGCTTTTCCCAATATATCTTCTACTCTCTAAGATAGCAGTCTGATTAAAAGACTATATAAAGAAAGTATGTGGCGCAGTTTTATTATATAGACGATAGTATGCAATACACGTTTAAAGTTAAATGGATTACCCTATTCTGCAATTAACTCTGCTTTTAGAATACAATGCATTGCTTTTATCTACGGGAACACTTCCCGTTTATTTAAATGTACCAGTAATAACATTCCATTTTATTAGAATAGAAAGTTTGTTTAGATAAATTCAAATGTTATGATGAAACTGTATTTAACTAGCGTTATTGATTGATTGTGAACTGGGGAAGTGGTAATAAATAATCATGTTCAATATGATTTATAACACAATATAATACGTGTAGCTCAAGCAATTAAATAATTTATCATTTTAAGATTTGTGAAGCTGTATAATTATGTGTTAAAGTACACTACCAATTTTGATATCTTATAAAATTTTCCTGGCAGGTGATCACAATTATAATATTTGTTACATAGTTTTCATCTCTTGAAATAGCCCGTATAATTTAGGTCGAAATATTTAGATAGTAACATATGCCATTTTTGTGTCGCCTGAAAAGGCGACATATAGGTGTTACTTTGGCGGCGGCGGCGGCGGCGGCGTCACAAATTGCTTGTCCGGAGCATAACTTTGTCACCTTAAGTTCAAATGACTCAAGAATTAGTATGCATGTTTCTTGCAATAAGCCGGAGTGCAGTGCGCAAGAACCATAACTCTACCTGTCATAGTTTTTGAATTATTTCCCTTTGATTGATTTTATTAGAGCATTTCTTGTCCGGAGCATAACTTTGTCACCTTACGTTCAAATGACTCTAGATTTGGTATGCATGTTTCTTGCAATAAGCCGAAGTGCAGTGCGCAAGAACCATAACTCTACCTGTCATAGTTTTTGAATTATTTCCCTTTGATTGATTTTATTAGAGCATTTCTTGTCCGGAGCATAACTTTGTCACCTTACGTTCAAATGACTCTAGATTTGGTATGCATGTTTCTTGCAATAAGCCGGAGTGCAGTGCGCAAGAACCATAACTCTACCTGTCATATTTTTGAATTATTTCCCTTTGATTGATTTTATTAGAGCATTTCTTGTCCGGAGCATAACTTGGTCACCTTAAGTTCAAATGACTCAAGATTTTGTATGTATGTTTCTTGCAATAAGCAGAAATGCAGTGCGCAAGAACCATAACTGTGCCTTGCATCGTTTTTTAAATATTTCCCTTAGATTGATTTAATCTGAGCATTTCTTGTCCGAAGGATAACTTTGTCACTAAGAGGTTGAATGACTTGAAACTTGGTATGCATGTTTCTTACCAAAAGTCCAAGTGCAGTACACAAGAACTGTAAATCTACCTTGTGCCATTTTTCAATTTTTTCCCTTTGATTGATTTTATAAGCATTTCTTGTCCGTGGCATAACTTTGTCACCATAACTATTAATGACTCAAAAATAGGAATGCATGTTTCTTTGCTGTGACATGAAGTGCAGTGCGCAAGAATCATAACTCTAGCTTGTGTAGTCTTTGAATGATTCCCTTCAGATTGATTTTATCAGGACATTTTTTTGTCCAGAGCATCGCTTTGTCGTTCTTTTATAGTTCAGATGACTAGAGAGCTCTTGTGAGTCTGATATGTAGCCCAATACTGGATAGTTTTCTATGACAAATTTGCATTTCGTCAGGCGACACTTGCGACTCGCGGAGCTTTTATTAACGTTATTCAATGTATATGGTTATGTGTTAGTTAATTGTTTTATTTCGTGTAAGGTATTGAAGGAAATAGTGTAAAATAAAAATCATGCCTCGGTTTCAGTTGTCACATACTTTGCATTTATTTGGTTAGAGGTATATTTACGTTGCAGCCTTATGTATTCAATGTATATTATGCCTATGTTATTCTGACACAAGTTATGTTTGTTTCTAATTCTTATTTTGTATCGTTTAAGGCAGAGTTTCATTATGGCAAAATACGAAACAAAACGATACACGTAAAATTCTTTATGTACATATTTCTATGCATCCACATATATAAAAAAATCTACTTTTAAATTAGATTTCTGTATAAATTGTGACATATTCGTTATTTTTAAAAGTTTCATTGGATTGTATAGTTTTGAACGTTTGTTTAGTTGCTATTCAAATTTACAGTTGGAACATAATTATCATTTCTTATACTTACTTCTGTATCAAATGACATTGTTTCACCAAGTTCAATTGACTCGTAGTAATGGTAACCCATTTTGTCTTGTCATACTTTTTTAGGATCTATTTTTAGCTACCGATTTGATTTTGAATTTCTGATGAATTGAAGTATGTGCCAAAGTGAGACTATGTGTGGTATAACTATGGTTGCTGATATTTTATCAAATGGGGCTTCCCATGTAATGACATGCTTTAATCAGACTGAAGTATTATTTGATTTACAGACACATGCTATGATATTAGGATTACATATCAAATTGTTAAATTTTATATTAAATTGCTGTGGTGTGTGTGTTATAAATTGCTTGTTTTAAATGATATAATTCTTATATTTGTATTATTCAATAAAATTATATTTTTATATAATATGATACAAAATAAATGCTGAAAAGTTTGTGTCAGTATTTTATTCTTCCATGCACTTCACCCGTCTTACCTGTGTTGTATATTGCATGTGCACACCGTCTACTTCACTCCATTTCAACCACATGTGATTGCCTTCCTTCTTTGCTATGAATCACCGCCTTTGCGTATCATTACTTCACTGTTTGACTAAATATTATTCAAATTCCCTTTAGTTGCTACCATTTTTTAGGTCTGAAGAAGAAATATATATACAAGAAATATTGACTTTTGACTAACCCGGACTGTCCAATATGAATTGTTAGTCGGGTCATGATTAATTTGGTTCCTGAAACCTGTTTCGCAGCAGAGTTATTTTTCTGGTTTGTGATTAATTGATACCAGTGTGTATGGGGGGATTGTTTTAACATGTAAACATAGTGAGCTAATATCTAAAGCGGGGGAAAATTTGAATCTCATCCGATTCCAAGCTAGCATGCTGTATTTTACATAATTATGTCCAATGACACGGAAAATCACAACGCAACTTTTAAAACATGGTATTTGAACGCACAACATTCTGGAACTACACTAGAGGCCGGAAAAGGTATACTGTAAGAAAAAATTACTTAAACACGAACCTGCTAGTGGCATCCGTAAAGTTCATGGACAGTCCCGAAAAACTCCTTTGCTGATCCTCTAAAAAAAGCTTAAAGAATGGAAAAACTTTTCAAAAATCATAAAACATCAACCGCTGGACAGATTTCAAAATAATTTTAACAGAAATTCTTGTTGGGTGACCCTCTTGCAAAATTGACATTTTTGTCATGATTAGTCAAAAAACATGGCCGCCAGTGGGCGGGGCTCGTTTGACCCTGTATAAAAATAGTGATTTTTTTATATGCAGACTGGATTTCATTATATGATTAAACGACCATTTGTTGACGTTCATTGATGTGTAAACACCCGATCTGAAGCAACACATTGAGTAAAGCCCAGAAGGGGCTTTATGTTAAATATGTGCCTTCAGATCGGGTGTTTACACATCAGTGAACGTCAACAAATGGTCGTTTAATCCTTATAATTCCAAACTGACGCTTATTAGCTTGATTAAATGACGTCGTAAACGTGACGTCACCATAACGTGACGTTTGGTGAATTACGTTAGCTAAACAAAAAGTGTTAAGATGCTCCGATCCTTACGTAAACACAAATTCATGGGATGAACATACAGGTGGATAATGTTCTATGTCAAAATTAAGCTACAAGTGCTGGTACAGCTGTGATGGGCCTTTGCAGTTTGACTTATTCCACACACATTCGTCTAGAACCTCTACGTCAGTAATGTCCGAGGGTCCCGATTGGCGAAAGCGGATGTTTACTGATGTGTAAAGGTCCCGTCTTAGCCAATCAGAATGCAGGGATTTGCTGACTTTGGAATTATTACAAATTGGTAACAATATTCCTTGAGTGCTCCATTCCATAAATAGCTAAATAATTGAAATTTATGCAGAACCATGGCAACCAAAATTAAGGTCCTATTTGAATAATTATGGTTCTTCTAGTTCAATGTGCACAGGTGAGGGATACAGGGCCATCTTAGCCCACTTGTTTTTGTCAAGTTAATGCCTTTGGTTTACTGACTAATTTTGTCCTCTTACTAGCGGGTAGAATTTCATGAAACTTAGAATAAATATGAACAACCATACTGTGATGATGCCTTGTAAGTTATTTTATTGGTCAATTTTCTGTTGTTTTATTGCCCTTGAATTATTGACAAGTGTTATCTGATGAAAGCTTACATTCCAAACTATGCAATGAAATACTGATAACTTGTAGGCGGGGGATATCAATTCAACGAATTTGCTTGTTTGTTAATGCTTTACCACACTATATCGTTTGTAAATCAGGTATAGGTAATCGGAAATGTTGTGTTTAAGATAATATTTTGACGGATATTTCACAATGATACTTGTCCATGAACCTTTACGGATGATCCTCGTATAACCGGCCGGATATGAATTCTAGTACATAATTATAGAGAAAATGTCCTTTCCTGCAACAAAAATGTCTTTAAAGGTGTTGAGCTTCTGACAAGCATATAAAATATTTGGAATCATTGCATGTGGACTCTTTGAACCTTTTGCAAAGGTTTGAAAACGGTTCAGCGCCTTTAACATTTAGTTTGATGGCATCTGAAGTTCAGCATCTTCAATAAGTCATTTGAATGATTATCTGAAATTCAGCATCTTTAATACGTTATTTGAATGATCATCTGAAATTCAGTTATTTGAATGATCATCTGAAATTCAGTTATTTGAATGATCATCTGAAATTCAGCATCTTTAATAAGTTTATTCGGATGATCATCTGAAATTCAGCATCTTTAATAAGTTATTTGGATGATCATCTGAAATTCAGCATCTTTAAAGAGTTACTTGAATGATCATCTGAAATTCAGCCTCTTTAATAAGTTATTTGAATGATTATCTGAAATTCAGCATCTTTAGTAAGTTTTTTGAATGATCATCTGAAATTCACCATCTTAATAAGTTATATGGATGATTATCTTAATTTCAGCATCCCACAGCATCAATTATCGGTAAGAAATAAGTATCGCTACACGACGCGTGCTCAACAACAGTCGAACTATACGTATCCCCTAGCGTAATGTTCTTGGGCTAGTACCCAGAAGCTATAATCAGGGTTATGATCATAGTTATTATATTCTGGTTCTCGATAATTACAATCTTCGTAGTAAAAACTTATGTAATGTACGATTTGGATACGGGAACCAGACTAATAGTTATCAATGATAAAACTATGGTATAACGATGATCATAGACCCTATTACGAGAACTTCTGGTTATTAGCCGCTGATGAGCTTGCAATGATATATTGATGAGTTCATATCGTAAATCATTATGTGCTTAGTACAAAAACCTTCGAATATTCTACGCTAACTGTATTTGTTTATAGAATATGGAAGAAATTTCACTGGTTTAGAAACGAATGAAATCCATTTGTGACTAGGCTCCAGTCAGGCAATAAATGATACATTCGTGACCAAAATCTAATATGAGTAGAATCAATCGATCTGACCCTCCCAACTTACTGAAATGAGTGATGACATATACATGTACTATAATAAGAGGCCTAATTGAATAAGATTTAGAAAAAAATATCACACGTACCTCTGATGAATTGCTACTTCTAATATAAGTCTAATATTTATATTGATTTCCAATCAAGTAATATGATATAGATCAGATAAAACATCGAACTGATATAAAAAGAAAATATAATAATACATCGGACAGGGAAGGTAGCATTCAAGATAAACAGCACTGCTGCAGACCATGAAATGTACATAAAGAAAACATAATATTATTACAAAGGCAAACCTCAACAAACATAAAAAGTAACTAGAAAAAATATTAAACTGAATCTAGCGGCAAAGCCCTACTTTCATATGCCAACTTGGCCAAGCTGGTATGAAGTCCTTAGGAAACCATGCCAAAAACAATACCAACTGTTATCTGACAGATGTAGGCGGTTACTCTAAAATACTGAAAAAGGAGGGAAAATGAAATGAACAAGATTTTCTAAAAATAGCATGTGAAATATACACAACACTACATATATAAAAACACAGTCATGTCTATTGTTAAAATTACCTTTTTAACCCAACCAGCAGCTTCACCCGCCTTAATTGAGTACACACAGTAGTCGCTGCGCTCTACGAAGCGAATCCACACTATTTAGATATCAGAGTAGGAACGAAATTATCAGGCGATGGCGAGGAGAGAAGGACAGTCGTTAAGAATCATAACAAGGTAAACAAGTAATTAAGAATTGCAAGCAATACAGAAGTCCCCTACCGGTTTGAAGCCATTTTCAATATTTCTGTTGCCATAGCAACCACAATTTTTGTCAGAATCAAAATATATGTAGACGTGCATAATTCCCTTATTGCCCTCTATCCACATACCTAGTTTCATAAACTTAGCTTAGAAACTGTTTGAGTTATGTCAGGATCCATATTTTTTGACGGACGGACTGACTGACGGACGAACGGAGGGCAAACCTATAGTCCCCTCCGGTCAAAAACCGATAGGGGACTAATTACATAGGAATTGACCAGATTTTCAAGGTATCAAAAACAAGAATTGGCTTTCTATATCTTCATAAAGTTATTATATTCAAACAAAACATCGTTATAACTACTTAAATGCAAAATCCCATCGAAATTGATCAACTAGTTAAAAGGTTATGCCATGAACACATATCACGGTGTCCACCCGATCACTGAGGTGCATTCAGTTAAAACAAAAAATAGAAATATTGAAGATATGTTGCATTAAACGTTGTGTATAAACATAACAATGTGGTAAACTTAAAGAACGCAAAAGTTGGAACAAATTGACCTGGATAAAACATCTATAACTTCAGAAAATGTATACGTTTAAGCCGTCTGAATATTTTATTGTCAAAATGACTCCATATTTGTCAGAATGTTTCGAATGATGATTTTGTGACAGCGATTTTCATTAGTTGATTTTATACGCTAAGCCAATGAACATGGCCGTTAAAAAACGGCCGGTCGCGCTAAAACCCACCATGGCCGTTCCTCAAGCGTTTTACGCCGTCAAAAGTTGAAATCAAAGTTTAAACTTTGAATAATATCGTATGAAGATAAATTTCAAATGCTTTCAATGCACAAAGTTATTTTTGTTTACCTAGTCCTACTGCCTTATAAAGATAATTTATGCCGTAAACGTTGTAAATGATGAAATACAAAATGTACTCTAGTGACTGTTTGGTAAATTCACTATGTAATGTACCTTGTTATGATTCTATAAATTTTACTCCAAATTTTTTATTTCACTCTTAATCAATGATACAGTTACATGTGAACATACCAGCTTCTATACCTCATCCACTAGCTGCTCTATGTTTGAATCTCATGCGTAGTGACAAAATGTTCTTACCTCCTTATTGATGGTCTATAAAAAACTAGTCTATCGTACTTTATGTACGTATTTCTATTGACGAACTTTACAGATACACTGGTTGTGGACGTAATCAAGCATTTTAAACAGATACAGATGTAATAGCAAATCGGACAGCAGGCAGCATCCAATAGAAAAAACAAAGCGCAAAAGACACAAAAACACAAAAAAGAAAACAAGAAAGTGACTCAGTAGAATTACGTTTGTATAATTTATGTTATATGCTTATTGTCAATCATCAAGAACAAATTGCACAAGTGACTTTTTTTCTTAAAGGTGCTGCCTCACAGATTGGGCTAAAATTTTTGTATGACGTAATTTTCCTACCTAACCAAGTATTTATATAATAGAAAGTCACTGGTGGTTGCTTTATGAAAGATTTATGGCAAAAAAGCAATTTAAATCACTCTTGATATTTGGCACTCAGTATTTTTCTGTTTGAAAATATCGCAGAGTTTCCTTCCAAAATGTTCTGTGAATTATGTAATTCACACATGATCAAACTGTAACTTTAACAAACTAAAGCCGAAACATCTGTGAGGTATTCGGTTCATTTCGCAAATCGTTTTCATCGAATGGAAACATATTTCAGGCAATTTAAGTGATAGTAGTGCTAATTCTATAGGGTATTAATACCCTATAGAATTTTGGGTGTAAAAATGCTAAATTACTACAAAATGCCGATGTTTCCCAAGTTATTTTTTATGTCAATGTGGTTGTTTATGGCATATACAGGAAACTATACCAAAATTACATGAATATTTGACAATTTAATTTTATTTTTGCAATACACCAAAACGTGAGGCAGTCCCTTTAAGCATACTCAAACCGCAATGCCAATGCACGACTTTAAATGTTATACAAATCGCTTGCTTAGGATAAGAAGGTCGTTAGTACTATAAGACCCATGCATATTTGAAATCTGCCTTTGAGCCTATTTTCACGAAAATCATGCTGACCAAACCAAAGTTTAAAAATATTGTTTTTCCATATTAAGTAAAGAGTAGTTTTCAGACAGGTTTTTTTAGTTTTCTCAAAATATTGATTTTTGTACTAACGACTTATAATTCTAAGTCAGCGAAATGTGTACGTGTTTTATTCCCCCTGGAAATCAGAGATATTCTAGTGGATGAACAGCAATGAAATTTACGTATTATGCGTTCTTTATTCCAGCACCACTGCAGAAACTGTGGCAATATATATTGCAAAGAATGCTCTGACAAGAAAGCTCAACTTCCGAATGCCAAGGAACCAGTTAGAGTATGCAAGAAATGTTTCAAGGAACTACATCGATATTAGCACTGATATGAGACGCATGTTGCCATGGCCTTCTTAGTGGACAACCTGACTAGGCCATAACACCACGGGAAACGCTCTTTGCTTAATGAAGTCCTTTTTATATGAGTTTAATGACAGCACATTGTACACGATTACGTGAGAATTAGCTTATTCACGTATAACAATAATATGTTGCTATTAACACGCCTGACATTGCCAGCAGACATGTTCAATCCGCTTTGGTATAAGTGTATTATTAGTATATGTATTATGACAAAATGACCTACATCGACAACGCCCTAGGAACACACTAGTCTCTTTATGACATTATGATGTATGGAAATTTGGTTGCATACCTCAAACATACTGGTATAATAAAGGTTTCAGACTGCATCACTAATTCACCGTCGAATATAATAGTGATAGAAATGCTGTAAATGTAACAGCATGTATCTATGGGTAGCTATTAAATTCCCTGTACATGTATTTGGCATCAACAGTCGCCACAGCGCGTAAAAGTAATCACTGCGCATGACTTATTGAGAGATTATACAATTCAATTTGTATGGCTTATTGAGAGCAAAACATCTGTGATTTCCGGTCACTGTATGACTTATTGGGAGACTATACAATTCAACGTGTATGACTTATTGCGCTAGCAGGAAGTTGACTCGTATATACGTGCATTCTGGTGACGTGAAGGGCGCATGCAATTTATTTGAAATTCTTTGATTACACATTATATTAAAATAAACTAGTAACATGTTATGTGTTTGTTTGTTGTATGATAGAATTACAGAAATGGTACAATGTAGACGTTATGTAATTTATTTGAGCCATTCCACAGGAAAAACCGGTCTTAGTGACAAAATTATGAAAAACATGATATTTATAGCATTAGAAAGACAAAACACTTATGAATAGTTTCTGAAAATTCAAGCAAAATATAACGCTCTCTTACAAAGTTATATACCTTTAAAACTAACCACTCCCGCATAATTTTAAGTAACGTCGCAAACGTCATTCAAACGTTATGGAACGTTACGTAAACAAGCATTACACACATCAAGTATTAGATAAACTCTTACCGTAAACTTTTCATAATGTATTACATTTGAGAATTATATTCTTATCTTAATAAAGCATATCAAAATTTTGAATCCTTTTTTTTTAGAAAAAAGTACTTACTGTTTTAACCACAAACCCTGGATTTTCTTAATATGGGTACTTTTCAGAAATTAGTCACCATAGCAACGGCAGAAATCATTTTAACTTAAAGGTGCTCGCTCACAGATCGGGCATTTTGTAATTCTTTGCTCGCAAAACAAAACGTGTGCAAGTAAAATTAATTGACAGTTGAAACACGATTTCTTCATGAATCGATATCGATATATAATCGATTTTTATAAACTCAATGAGTCCATGGATGATACAATCTTGAGTTTCCCGTGCATAAGCATACCAGTGTGAAATAGTATAAATATATTTCGCCTGCCACGCGTCTTGAAATCACTTGTAGAAACTACGGACACCTTCATTACGAAATACGCTCATAATATTCACGTAGCGGTACATAAAACACGTTCAGTTTCGTAACCTGTCTCTAATACAGTACAAATCACGACATGAAACCAGTCGTTTCGAAGAACCATTCTTTTGATTTAGTATAAATGCCAAAAAAATACGCGTAGAGTTAATGGATTCCACAACACACACACATTGACCTTCACCCCGTGGCTCTTCATATTAATGGTACTTACGTAATAGAGTAAATAAGAGAAGTTGCGTTGTATCGTTAATTTTGCGTGGAAATGAACTGAATCAACAAAAACTTACATGTGAAAGAAGTACTACTGTAAAAAATAATTATTTTTTAAGGGGGTTTAATTTTCGTTGATTTCGTTGTTAAACGCGACCACGAAATCTAATGTCCACGATTAACAGCCTTCAAAATGCACAACTAGGGATTTCCTCCCGTGTTTGATAACCCACGAGTTTACGACTCTACAAAATGTATATTTCTCAAAATCAACGGAATTTGATATTCGCGAAAATATGTGATTTCACAGTATATTCAGATGATACTATCCCCGACCTTACTCCACACATTGAAGAGTTCTCGCCTTCAGTAGGACAGGATAATGACAAAGTTAGTAGTTTAAGTCAATGTGTATTTGTGAATAAGATCCTTTTACAGGAGAAATACAAGTAATAAATACTCTCACGATTGCACATTGTCAGCACTAATGTTGGATAATTGTACGTTTCTATTCTTGTGCTAGACAATTAATGAATAATACACTTCAATAATTTAACTTTTTGTCGTTCCACTCTTTATACGTGTGTGGCAGTGCCAAGTTATTATGCCAAGACGTCCCAGGGAATTAATGCCATCACACAAGGTCAACTCTTTGCAAACCAGAAATGGCCTTGAAAGACCAGAACCAGTTATATGTCCGCACAGAGGAATACATGGCTTATAATCATAGGGAATATTTGCGCAAGATTTAAATACCCTATTTGAGTATTAAATATCAAACTGTTGTTCTGTACAAAGTCATGAAAGCATGTTAGTCAAGTAAGATTTTAATAGAGAATTTCTATTCAATTGACTGTCATGCATATTGTCCTGAGCTGCAATACGGGTCATTTCAAAATAATGGATACTAACTTGTCTAATGTTTCAACTCGTGTGTCGATGTTAGTACACATATACCAGGATTCAATCTGATTAAACCCAGTCGTTACCCCATCTTTCCTCGTCATGAAGTAGCTCGCGGAGGAAGGTGCGCCACATTACGGTTGACGGGTTAAACGCCATTCTAGATCGGACCGAAGTTCAATCTACTGGCACAACATAGTCTTCGATGTGCTCGTAAGGGTATTAGGACTATTATACGGACGAAAATGACATGTAGCTGCTTTTCGTAAAAGGAACAAATTATCAGCTAAATTACTTTATTGTAATCGCTGTGACAAACAAGTGTTGACCTCGTTCACTAATTTAAAAGCAGCTACACGAAGTCCCAATTCCACAACCTGACAGCTGCATACACGAATAATTAACGAACCGGATTGGGTATGAATAGCTCGATCGAATCTGTTTGAAGACGACTTTAATGACAGTTTAGCCATGTTTTTATTAATTTTTAAATTAATGTTAGGCGCCTGTGTAAGTGCGAATCGCTGGGTACGCTCCTGGCAGGGCCTGAAACGCACAAAAATGGCACATGGAAACAAAAAGACACAGGCAATGACTAGACCTTGTAGCCAAACAAATGATTTTTTGATGAAATAATTAATAATTTAAGAACCACTGTAAATGGTAAACCCACTGTAGACGGTATTGGAGCTTTAAATTAAACATGGCACAATTTTCTAGTAAAGTATATACGAATATAGAACTAAGGGCAGAGGAAGCACCCAACAGCAGGACATGAAAGGCACAAAAGGACAAAAATACCTAAAGAAAAACTAAAGAACTACAAAAATCACGACATCCCACTCCGTAAGCCTGCCGCCTCAGTCAGACAAACAAATCCGGAGCAAGAGTCAGAAGACAAGAACATACAAACCGGACGACAAGACACTACAAGGCCAGCCTACAACAGATAAGGCGTACATGCAATTTTGGAAAATACGAAGCAGCGTTATGTTACATACGACACAATTGCAGAAAGGAACCTACACTGTTTCACAAAAAGGAACAACTTCTTTTAATCATTTTATATTTTGACTGTAACAATGACAATTATGTTATTATATAAATTATACATGAAGGAAGGTTGACAACGGACAGCGAAAAATGTCACGGGGGGGTTAACGTTTTACAGTGCATCAAACATCACACTTACCCCACATGCAACCTCTCATATCCTCAAGGCGATGGATAACCTCAGGAATGAGGTGTCGAGGGTGGTAATATTAGTTGGAAAAACTTGTTTCACAATCGTCCTTGAATACGAGGGTGTTCGAAAAGAAATACAACTTCATGCAAAAAAATTCATGCAATTGTATTGTTTGGGTTTTCGTGCTTCATACTTGGCATATGTACCCATTAGACGATAGACTTCTTCATTTGGAAAAAATTCTTGAAGTCAACAACATTTGTACTCACGGGATACTATGCCCATTACATGGTAACCGAAAAGTTGTCTTATTTTAAATGCCAAGAAAATATTAAAATTATACCTCCAGTTCTTTCTTAAGAGAAGTTTTTACGTGGTATAACAGAGGATGAAAATATCATATATGTGCTACATTGTACCAAAATTTCTAAGAAACCCGTTATTGTAGAACACATGCTGTCAGTGATGAAAATGATACATTTGATTTTCTTCACTCACACAGGTCCTGCAATTTTAAAAACCACAATCAATGGGTAAATATGTTACAAGAAGGTTCTATAGTTATTTTGTGCAGAATAAACTTCAGAAATATTATAAATGGAATAGACCATATGTACATTACTCATGAAGATGCCTGATGATGATTATGGGTTGCATTGTAAATTATTCTGTATTTCTTTTCAAACACCCCTCGTACATTAGTATAAACTAGACAACCTTGTAGAACAGGAAAGTGTAAATAAATAAAGCCAGAGCAACAAGAGGAGCAAAATATTTAATGTCATGACAATACAATGTAGCAGACATGTATAAATACCTGCCGACCGGAAAGACTTAATTGCAGGTTAGGCATATTCAACGTGTCTTCGTATTTATACGAGGAATTAAAGTCGTTTTGCTGTGGAAACTGGGTCATTCAGCTAGGGCATTCAGCTAGGGCATTCAGTCTTTTGGTTGCTGAAACTATTAATTTATTATACTTTTCGACAGCTTGGATTTTGACGTATTTTTGCTTGTTTAGTTGGGCATTGTGCCTTGTATAAGTTTTAGGTTTCCTGTACTCGGTTAGTTCAGTTCAATTTTCTGGACTGTTATTTGGTTAAAACAATTATGTCTACATTGTATTATTTACGTTAGTCAAAATTAACACGGTGTTTATTTACATAGGCCCTATGTTTCAGTGTCTTCTAGTTGGTTGCTGGTGTAATACGTTTATATTACATGTAAATACTTCGGAACTACTTCGCTTAGTCAATAGTGTATATTCTAAAAATAGCTTCTTACAGAACCTTCAATATAAGTTCTAAAAATAGCTACGCAGTCGGGACATTAGATGGATACGTCATGCATAAATTATTCAAATAGCTATACAGCCGAGACATGTGATTAATATGTCGTTTTCATATTATGAAACCAATTCCATATGGTTTCAGCGGAATGATTATTTGCAAAAATATTGATTTAACGAACAGTTTGACAATATTTTTTTATCTTAGAATAAAAAAACATGCTGATTTAAGTAAAAAAGTTAAAATATTTGCAGAAATATATTTAATAATATTGAAAATGTTGACAGTTTCTGGAACTACTTGAATGCGGATTCACAAAGCAGCCTAAAGGCGGTTCAGATTCTATTAAGAAATGGACAATGTTAGTAACGAGAGGCTTAACGCCTCCCAAAAATTCACACAATCTGCACAAACTGGAAATAACTCCCCTAAGAATCATATGATAAAACTGCCTTACAATGGTTTATAAATATTCCCCATAGTCTAGTTAAAAATGCCTCATAACATTCCAGGAAAACACGACAGTGCTGTGGAATACAAATAATACATGGACATCCATACTACAAAAATACATTATAATTATAGCTACATGTACTTTCAAGAATTAATGTCGCAATGTAAGGCTATATAAATGTTACAAAAGCAAGTCACAAGGATATACATAAAACAAAACTAAAGCTCAAAGGCTTCCAAATTAAACATGCTGACACGAGTATACATAGTATCATATGGTATGGACCCACAGCATAAAATACTTTATAGTGTGGTTTTCTGTTACATCCTACGCGAACGAGAATACAGCCACACAGAGAAGTAGCTTGTACGAGGGGTGATCAATATATTCGTGGACTTTTCATCTAGAAATTTTGTTTTGTCAGCAACGCTCAAAAGCAAATTAGCATTATTCAGTGTAGGATATCCGACCGAATGTACCTATAACATAGTTTTATTCATGTAATGGGTGCGTGACGCAGGCCGTCACATGACGTCATTCCAAGCGTCACCGTTTGCGCAGCACCGAGCTCCTATCTGGACTCATTTCCGACCCACTGTATACGATTTATTTACTTTTAATACAGAAATAAGTCATAAATAGCCAACTCTGGAATGTAAGGCGGAAAAGAAATTGTCTCGTTGCGTTACTAGAATTACAACTCTGAAAACAGCGATTGGCTTTGCACGGTAGCATCATCCCGATGAAGAAGAAATCACGACCTAACAACTTTAGGGCGCAATTTCTAAAGAACTCCTTTCAAATGGAATGAATTATTTATTGTTTTGTAATCTATACTGATCGTAGAGTTCGCCAGTAACATATCGTTCAGAAATATGCCTCTTATTTCTTAGAAATTAAGTGTCCATAACTCTGTCTTAATTCTTCCGTTTATTCTTATTTTACCATGGCGTCAGTTTGACAGAGTTCCTACAATCACATAAACAACGAACTCGTGTGTAGATCACTGATATGGAGTGCAAAGATTCCCCATACATGTTGATAAAGTCATCTTCAAGCTATCGCAAGGATTTTCCAAGTTAGGCGTTAATCTTAATGAAATGCCGTTGCTCTGTGATTATTTATTGTCCGTCACGCTCGACGGCGCGCGCAATAAGTGACGTCATCAAGAAGATTGTGTCGTCACAATAAA
Source organism: Spisula solida (assembly GCA_947247005.1). Classification (NCBI taxonomy): domain Eukaryota; kingdom Metazoa; phylum Mollusca; class Bivalvia; order Venerida; family Mactridae; genus Spisula; species Spisula solida. Next base: position 28,221,240 of record OX365954.1, read on the forward strand.
ATTAATTAATTAAAACGCTAGGTAATTGATAGATCTATATTTCCTGGTAATTTCATTGTTCTAGAATCAATATTTAAAAAGTTAGAAGGAAAGTCTTCGAATATATTGATCACCCCTCGTATGTTGAATAACAGCATCAGATCATCATGGAATAAAGCAATCCATTACAAGATGATATATTTACATGTATTAACCAAGTACTTCCGTGTTTCTGTCATCAAAGAAAGGGAAAACAATGTTTATGATGTATCAATGTCGATGGCGTTTTGTACTACACTCACTATCTAGTAAAGTATTATCTTAATTGAAGTAAGGTGCCAGCCATTTGAAAGGTTGGGACAATACATTAACGCCTTATTTTCATAAAGTGTTAACGATGCACACGAGGCAACACCAAACACCGTAATTTCAATATAAATTGTGGCATTCACTGGCGTTATGAGTTGCAACCAATACAACGGTTTTATCGGATGCTATGTTCATCTTCGGGCTCTAATTATACAGAATTGTCTAAGAAATTCATGGCTGAAATAATGTTACATGAGAATGTCTAAAATAACAGCTACATGTAAACGGATCTTTAAATTATTACAAGAAAATTGACGATGCATTATATGAAAACAGGCTTCTTTTTAGAGTTGACGAACACAACTAATACATGATTACAAGCTGTACTCTACAATTTGTAATACTTTGTAGAAGAAGTCAATACATGGTACGTCTATGCATTCATGAATCGTTGTTTTATAGTTGTTGAAAACAGATGATAATAGTCCAACTGGGTCGGCAGCACTAATCAGAAACAGTAGAGAATGAAATATTGAGCCGCTAGGACATTCCATCCCGACAGCCTGCCTCCCCATGCAGTCTATCTTTTGAAAACAAATCCTGAGACAGAGACAGAAGACGGACCAAAAGGACGACCATACACCACAAGGACAACTCATAAACAAAACCCAACGGATACAGCGTACATGCACTTCTGAAGGAAACGAAGCAGCCTTAAGCTTGATAACGAAATTGCAGAAGGGCACATACAAAATGAACACAGTTGCCCATTTTTTCAAGAAAGTTACCTTTCGGTTACATTTTGTACATACTGTATATCTTCAGAATATGTTTGTACATTCCTTTGCTGCATAAACCAGTGTTGCAATACCACGTGACTTTTGACTACAGTTACAAGAAGAAATTTGTTAACATTGGAAAATAAAAAAGCCGTAAGTATTTTATTTCTTCATCGATTTCTATGAAATATACGCCACGCTAAGGGAACATTTATTTGCTTTCCATGAAATATAAAATCTTTTTCCGCGGCAGTGCCGTTTTGTTCATTATCTTGTGAAACTGTGGAACGTGTAGGTTTCACAGGGTAATGGAAAACTCGGTAAAACTGCTGAAAAAATATTATATTTCACGGAAAGCAAATACTTTTCCCCTTAGCGTGGTGTATATTTTATAGAAATCGATGAAGAAATAAAATACTTATGGCTATATTTGTGTTCCAATGTTTACAAATTTCTTCTTGTAACTGTAGCCAAAAGCCACGTGGTATTGCTACCCTGTAAACGTAACCGTTATGTTTATGGCATATAAAGAAACTCTGATTTCGATGAACGATCTCTCGATAACCACTGATGTGTCAACTTACCCCTATACTAAGCTTGTATAAATATGAGCAAGTGTAAGTCTCTTGTGTCGTGTACGTAGTCTCGTGTGCGTTGTACTTAGTGACATTGCATTGCAGAAAACTATAAGATTCACAAATCACAAACATAACCAACGTCAACAACCACACTGTACGTTAAAATGGCCACTCCGTCACTATTTTGTTTTCGAATTATATCCAAATTTGACAGCGCGTGAGAGAAATTATCATAATCAAAGTTCGTGGTGAGGTTTACTTCGGTGGTTCCTACCGATAATGAACCGTTCAACCGCAGACAACTTAAATATTCGACCAGATGAAATACGCTCCTGTAACTTGACAAGTATCAACGCCCGTTTGCTGTTAGCAGATAAAGGTCGATACTAGCTTGTTTCGAAATAATTGGTCTATAATTGCCTTGTTCAGTAAACGAAATATACGGTTATTTTTTGGACGAAATTATATTCTTGATTTAAGCAAAGAGTTCTAATGCGACAGTCCATATATCACTGTGACATTTAAAAACAAACATGTTTATATAAAAAACAATGAAATATCTGACAAGGAAGCCAACACTCATTTGAAACAGCCGAGTACAGTAAACAGAAATAACTCAGACCACAATCACACGGCACGCAATGCCCAACACACAACTGAACGAGAAAAGACAGTGTACCGCTGAAAGTCTTAAGCTTAAGCTGTGAAAAAGCCGACATTCCATGTTTCAGCTATCCAAAAAGCACCCTATGAGCTTGCAAGTGACACAGAAAAGGAAGCTGATGGCGAATAATAGATCGGTGTAGTTAGTTTACTGCTGTGTACGTATTTTTCTTTGCTAATCTATCACATTATTCATTAGAGTACTTTCAGTCAATTTTACAGAAAGGTTTTGTGGGAAAATCTAAATTTGGATTGGAGTTTAATTAAATTTCCAAGACGCTAACATACGGGTTGAGTTTGATAAATGTATGTTTCCATGCCGCGTTTATAGTCTCTCACACAGTTATTAAAGCGTGTTTTAAACATACACATAGGTCAATTAGCTAAAGCAACACAATGTTATCGGGATGCAGTCAGTTAGATGCAAGAAAATCTGGACTTGGCAAGTAATATTTAAAAAAGGAGAATTCGTGACACCTAAACTTAGTACCACCATGAAAATAAGAACTGGCTTTTAATTGCTTATTCTTGGTATTTGGGAGCATGTCATGGTTATTAGGCACCGTACAATGCTGCGTTGGTTTTTCAATAATATTGAATTACCAATACGCATCGTACCAAGGGCATAACTTATAAGGCCATCCAAATCGCAAATTGTGTTTACCGTCCGCGGACTGGTAGGTTTTGGGCTCATGCAATACAAACAACGACATATTTTCACTATTTATTATGCTAAAAAGTGAAATCGTATGCGCAAATCCCGAGTCAAACATCTGCATTTCGCCCATTCCGTTGAATAGAAGGATCTAGGATCATATTCGTTCAACACCGCTGTCGATAAGCGCTTGGTGCGTGCGAAATAAACCTTGAAAACAGATATGTTTTATACATTTCAAACAATTTATAGTTCAGAGTCAGTTTGTTTATTCTTCTGGGTTCATGTGTTTATTTTCTGAAGGATAGATAGGTTAGGCGAAAAGAAGTTGACGCTAAACCAAATAAGATTTGGAATGGCCTGAACATACAGAAGAATGATGTTTATCTGAAACAAGCTTGTGATGTAAAAATAAATTTTATTAGATGTACTGGTTTATTTATTGAACAAACTGCTACAAATTTAGTCAATAGCCGATACGGTTCCATAATGACAAGCAATTATGTCAAAAATAATCAAAATGAGACACAAAAAGTTAGATTCCGTTTCTATCCTTTCTTCTATATATTAAGGCGATGTTTTATTAAGTATACATAACTTTCTGTTTTATTATTTTATTGCCAAAGTCGTACATTACGTATGTCGACGATTTACAACTTTTGTTTATATTTCGACGAGACGGAATAGGAATTTAACTTAATTCTATATGGCTCATGCATAGGACAACATGCACGATTTAGTCGGAAAGTACTGCTACGACATAAATAGTAATAGAAAAAATTTCTGGCATTACTAGTTGTCTCTTCGGGTTTATCTGCATTGTATTAAGGACTGTTACCCAGAGCACCATAACATCACAATCGCGACATAATGTACATGTTTGTAAAAGTAAACATTTGCAGTTATTAATGACAACAGTCCTAGTCAATCAATTCTAAAACGAATTGACAGCTGTCATGCGTTCATATGTACTGTGCGGCTAACTTTCTAAAACGAAATCCGTTTGTAACATTACTTTAAAAGTACAGTACACGTGTGCAATAAGAATACCATAGTTATTGAAAAGGCGAATAAATATATATTAAATTAACTGACCTTTATGGCATTGGTTGATCAACAAGCAATATGTTTACGTCAAAATGAAAGTACGAAATTAAATCGGAAGGTACTTTGTAGACTTCTAAATTCTTCTGATTCTTGCACTTTTATGGTTTAAGAAGAATTCATATTTCTTTCTTGAATAACTGCTAAGGTCATTGCGCAGCCATAGTTGTGATATCACTTGCACATCGACAACTGAATCATGTCGTATCAAATTGTTTATAAGGTAAATGGTATAAATACTTGACGGGCGTAATTGGCTATTAGTATGTTAAAAATTGACCCGTACCTCTTCACTAGGGATAATAGGACTAATAGTTGCTGTGTCAAAGGTTTGTTAATAGTACGATAATCGCATGAACAGACACAATAGTTTTTGAACACATAAGGTCTAGAATGAGGAAAGCACTACAGACAATAAGCTATCTTTATCTCGATCCATAAGATATTGATGATCTTGTTAGTTCTTAATTAGTGTTTTGTCGACGAGTTTACTAAAAGTCACATTTAATGAACACGAATTTAAGTTCTGTTTATCAAATAACCATTACAATTAATGTGCGAAGCTTATTATATACCATTTACAGTGGTGTTACAAATAAATATACACATTTATTAAATGAAATGTTTTAGCCAATGTAATTGCAAAATGGACTAACTATTTTTTCAGATAGGCGTACATGCAGCTCTAGCTTATCTTTGATTTAGATATCATTCTGCATTGCTCTCATTGTTGGTACTGAACATACTTAGAGCTATTGGATAATGACACATATGTCTAGGTGGTGTATGATTTTAATTTTCATTTCCAGAAATGAAACGCATACTGAGCAACACCAATGGCAGAAAAAATATGCCTGTAATTTAGTAACGACACACGTGACGGAACTTCTAACGCCTCCTTAACTATTTTAGGAACTTGTCAATGTTATTAACCCATTTATGATACTTGTAGCATAGAATTTATTGTTCACTTATGTCATAAGAATTCCCTGAACTTTACTGAACTATCAGTTTAATAGCTTTTGCGATAATCAGACATATCCGAACCATTTCGACATTCACAATCGCGCATGTATTTGTTCATTTGCAATATCAGTATCTTGTTTTTTTCCATTTGTTTTTGCTTGATCGACTGCTAACCAATGAGCCGATTTATCCGAAATGTACCATACTTATGACATACTGTATACAAGGAACCGTTGCAAGTAAGACGACAAAAAATTAAGAGTAATTTAGAAACCTAAAATTTAAGGGGCGTTAGAAGCTCAATTAATTTACTAAATACATGGTGCTCTAGAGAATAGTTACCAAAAACATTGTACACCAAAAAAGAAAAACTTTTCATTGAAGTAGTCTGTTTTCCCTATGTGTGTCACTAAATGTAGTTTGATTATTATCCACGCAGAGTTTGGTATTGGAATAATTTATATATACTTGCTAAATATCTGTTGCCTAATACTAGTATCCTTACAATAGTATCTACTGTGTAGCGATCTTGCTCAAAACTATATGGACTTAAGAGTGGCAAAGTATTAGGGGAATCCCCAGTAACGATTACATGCGAAAACGCGCATTTGTTGTTGTTGCTGTTGTAGTTTTGCATTCGCTTACGCCTTTATGTTTTTGATAGACCGGATCTCTATGGTCATTAGGTGTAGACGGACTCTCGCTTTCGACTTCCGGTAGCGAGAATTCGATACTGAAAAATTGATAACCATTCTTGATTATATCTTAATTTTTTTAATGTGGAACATAAATAATAACCATAGTAAAAGACAAGTATAAAACTATTATCAAATATTTATAGATAATATTTATTATGCCAAAAACAAACAAGAAATATCTTGAAATAGATATACAGCGTTGAGTTAATGACAGTCTGCGATTGTTACATGTATTTTTTCAATACATTTGCGAATGTAATTAGTTTTAATGGGTTTATACTTAGTATACCAAACGAAACGCTGTACATTTTTTATATTATGACAGACAGTTCCCGTTACTTATATAATATAAAGTAACAGTTTATGTGGTCGGATACCGGAAAACATGCGCATATTAAAAAAAACTTTGAAAATGGATGAGCTAAAAGTTTGTCTACCACACATATGGCCGAGCGTAGGGGTTTTGTCAACCGTTGATAATATTGTCCACCTGCAAAATTATAAAAAAAACTACCCTACATACTTGGAATAAACATATTTACGTTACAACATACTATTATAAATTTATAGAATATGCTATCATAGTACAAATGCACAGACAATTAAGTTGACTGCATACTTAATATACGTAATAAAGAATGGTCCATGACAAGATACAAAATAATGTTGATTTATTCAGTGTCACAGTATTCATGTGATCTAACAGTTTTTTCAACAAACTAATTATTTGCATTTAATTTTGTGTTTAGAAGATTAAAACAAATTCAAAACAATAGTACTTTTAACACTGAACAACCCATGTTTACATTGCTTGACCGATCTTCACATAGCATGCAGCAGACTGTATTGATGGCGTATACTATATAGTTGTGAATCCCCCCTATAGTAGCTAGCTACTGCTTTTGACTGGTATAGTAAGAGGTCGCATAAAGTTCAACACTGTAATCTTGTTCTTGCTTAGAGCACACTGTAGGGCTAAAGCTATGGTATAACAGACAGGCGAGTATAATACTATAAAATCTAGTTGTAAAATATCCCTAAAAGGGGATCACTATTATATTTGTAGATAGTTCACTCTATTTGCTCAATGTTTCGACCATACATGGTCTTCTTCAGGAGAATGCAACACTTTAATACTATTCACATTGTTTAGCTGTATAGTAGCATGGATGCATAGCTTGTTATGACGTTATGGAATGTATGTAGGACTCTTGTCTACACCTGGTGCTAATGTTTTAAAGGGAACTTAAAGCCTAAAAGGAAAACTCGGCCCTAGTTAACAGAGCGAAACTCGTCATCCGCTAAGACTGGCGTCAGACGGTAAAATGACGTATTGTAATTATACGAGGGTTGTTCAAATTGGAATGCAAGTGAAGCTATATCTTTCTTGTATCAATGATTTTTTAAGAATAGTAAGCTGTATATCAAAGAACATTGAATTAGCTTTAAATTGATACCTCGCATTTCAAATTCCGTTGAGTGTAGCTGTAACAATACGTCATTTAACACTGTCTACTCGTGTATACTAATGCTTAAATTATTGGGAAAATGTCACTTTTTTCTGGCCAAATTCGGTCCTATTTAAGAATCGTTGTTTTTTTTAATGCGGGAGCAAATACAATATTTTACATAACATGTTTGGTGAAATGGTGGTATGATATGTCTTTTTCATCAACTACTTGATAGTTTACGCAATTTAAAAGTGGTGTAATTTTATTTGGAAAGGAACCCCATGAATGCCATCCAAATACCGCAATATACTATAAAAGGGTTGCGAAAATCATATTTGTTTTGGAAACTGGTGGAATATTTACAATTAGGCAAGTAGCTCAATGTGTTGGCACATCATTAGGAGCTATTCATACAATTACCAAACATATTAAAAAAAATAGGACGATAAGTACACTTTAGATACCCCTATCTGCTTAGAGACACCAGCACACATGCCCTTGCAAACTGTCCACAAAATAGTTGAAACCAGTTTCTAGATAAAAAAGTCGACCGTTTGCAAATGTAATGACCATAAACGAGACACGGGTTGATTTTTTCACCCATGCGACAGATCCTTAAACTAATATGGGCCAGCAAAAACAGAACAAAAGTATGCATTGCAAAACGCACCATGGGCGTCAGCAGAAATGTACACCTTTTTCTATATAAACCAAGTTTCTACCATTAAATTTGATGTATAAAATAGACAATGGGTAAATGCCATGCTTGAAAAAGGAAAATTGAAGAAATACTCCGACAATCGCTCTCAAAGCACATGTTTGAAGTATGACATGCTATTGCAGAGCAATGGGCCTCCACCTGCAGCAGCCATTAACGCGACTTTCGAGAAGCGTGAAGGTTCTTGAGATTTCCGACCATCCTGATTTGTCAAGCAATGTCCCTTGTGATCTTTATTTGTTTCAAACGGCTCTTAAATAGCAATGTCGGAAGAAATATCAGATACGTTAAGATCTCGGTTTGGCACGTGTCCAGTATATGCACAGTGACCCTATGAATTATAATAAAATCGCATTTTAAATATGAAATATCTGAATTAAACTTGGCATATATACCGGAGATGAATACTGCAATAGAATCAAAGGCTAGTTTCAATATAATCTATTAAGGAAATAAATGTATGGGCTTAGTTGCATTCCAATTTGAACAACCCTCGTACAGCATGTTTTTAAACTCATATAACATAGTAATATACATGTAATGATAAATGCTCAGCTGAAAACTTTATCATGATCACAAATCATCAAAATTTAAGAGACACTGATCTATTTCTATTCAATCCAGAAATTCTGTGTTCAAACAGTCACTATTTTAATTCTGACATGAACTGTATGATACAGTGTTTCATTTTTAGTAGATTCTACTTTGTGCAACATTGCATTAGAAGCAGTGTACATGCTAGATCTATTTCTAGTAGGTTCTGACTTCAAAATTTCATCAATACAATTTGAAATAATAGCTACCATTTGTCAATAATTCTATTTTCTGTTACATGTGACAATCTATGTTCATGTGTTGGACTGTGAGATTATCTGGACATATCACCATGAATTGTAAAAACATATACAGTATGTTCTAGATCTACCTGGAATAAAGAAATGAGTCCTGCTTTAAATTAACTGCACCATTTTCAGTAAAAATGAGAAAACTGGTACTGGTACTGTTCTGTAAACACATGTTCAACACTTGCAATTTTAAAATGACAACCAGATTAAAACAAAGTTTTATTACATGGATAAAGGATTGATATATTCTACGATTTCAGTAGAAGATGATTGGAAATAAGGAATATTTTTGGAATTTTTATTTGTCAATTCATTGCAGTTCCAGTTGGAGTATTCTCCTTTGACACATCTAAATATCGAATAAACAGCTTCAATATTTTATATACATGTATTTTAATACGAGATAAACAACAGGAATTAAAAGGAAACGACCAAAACAAACATGTTAGTCTTACCTACCTGGTTTAAATTATCATCGTTCCAGTGGAGGCATTTTTAGATTGGATTTTCTTGTGATCGGTAAGCAGATCACTCATTTAAACGATTTCCACTCGTTATACTTCTTAACCTGTCAGTGTTCGTTCGTCCCAAAACATTTCGAAACATTTATATTTAACAGAAAATGCTTAAAATGCATATGAATCGGGCGAAAAAATGGCGGCCATTTTGTTGGTGTTAAGATCGATATCGCACATAAGACTGCCTCCGATCGGCACTATTTAGGACCGATATCGCACTTAAGATTCTTTATGAAACGGTCATAAGTGTAGGCCTCTGACTTAAGCATTATTTAAGACCGATATCAGACATAAGATTTTTTATGAAACGGCCAGATATTGCTTTTGTGCTGGGTGTCTGTCTGGATGTCTTTATCTCCTTAACCACTCGTCGCATATGAATGAAATCTCGCTTAAATGCTATGTACCAAGTCAAGTAGTGCGTTATTGTCAGGAAGTTTACATGTAGGTATAATGATGTTTACATGAGTTTGGGCATACATCTTTTTAAGCTAGCAATTATGTCAAGGGGTAAGATACAGGGGTTGGTCGGAAAGTATTGATACGACATACATAATAAGAGCTATGCACGCGTGATAGACAAAATTTCAATGTACTGGCATTACTAGGTCTATCTTAGGGTTTACCTGCATTGGATCAAGGACTGTTACCCGGAGCATCAAAACATCACAATCGCTATAAATGAAAATATCAATGAAAACAGGTCAAGTCAAACAATTTTGAAACGAATTGCCAGCTGCCATGAGTTTATATGTACTGTGCGACTAACTTTCTAGAACGAAATCCGTTTGTAAAATTACTTTAAAAGTACTGTTAACATTTACAATAACAAGACCATACCAATTGAAAAGGCGAATACATAATTGAATTAACTGAAACTTAATGAGATTGGTTGATCCTCGAGCAATGTATTTAGGAGACGCGTCTAAATGAAAGTAGGAACTTCAAACGGAATGTACTTTGTAGACTTCTTAACAGTGTGATTCTTGCACTTGTATACATGCTTTAAGAATAATTAATAATTCTTTCTTGAATAACTACCAAGGTTATTGCCCAGCCATAGTTGTGTTGTCGATGGCACATCAATAACTGAATCATGTCGTATCATATTGTTTATAAGGTAAATGGTATAAATACGTTAGCGTTTATGTTAAGTATTGCTTCTCCTACCTCCTCGTTAGGGATAAAAGTTAATGTGTCAAAAGTTTGTTACTAGAAAACTATGTGCATACAAATACACAATTTTAGACATTATTCAACATATAAGGTCTATCATGAAGAAGGCACTAATAATTAGCTACTGTTATCTACACCTAGGATCTTGTGTGAGTTCTAATTTCGTATTTTGTCGACGGGTGTTGTAAAAGTCACATTTAATGAACACGAATGTAAGTTCTATTTATCACATTACCTTTAAAATTAATGTGCGAAGCTGAAGGGTTTTTAATATATGCCATTTACAGTGTTGTTACACTTTTATACACACAAACCATTAAGATGAATGAGCGAAGCTGAAGGTTTATTATATACCATTAACAGTGTTGTTACACTTTTATATACACATATATTGAACCAAATGTTTTAGCCGATGGAATTATAAAATGGACTAACTAGTATTTCAGATAGGCGTAAAGCTCTGGTTTATCTTTGGTTTAAACATCATTCTGCCTTGCTATTATTGTTGATATTGAATTGACTTAGATATAAGATTGAATAATGACAAATTTGCCTAGGTCGTGTATCATTTCAATTTTCTTTTCCAGAAATAAAACTCATACTTAGCAACACCAATGACAAAGGTAAATAATGACTGTAATTAAGTAAGAGCACACGTGACGGAACTTTAACGCCTCTTTAACTATTTTAAGAATTTATCAATGTTATCAACCCATGTTTTGATACTTGGAACGTAGTATTATTTTTTCACACCGTATGTCATACGAATTCCCTGAACATTAATAAGCAACAGCTTTTGCAATATGAATGATAAAATTATATCAATCCAAATCATTTCGACATTCACAATCGAGCATGTGATTGCATTCGTACATTTACAATGTGTCAGTTTCTTGGATTTTAATATTTTGGGTTGTTTTACTGGATCTACTGCTAACCAATTGTTCCAAATTTTGCAGTCCATACATAAGACACTTATAAACAATAAACAGGTACAAGTAACAAGCTCCTTTAAATGTAATAACTATATTATACTATAGAGAATAGTTACAAAACACATTCTACTAAAACAATGAACACTTTTCATTGCAATAGTCTGTTTTACCTATGTTTGTCCCTTAATGTAGTTTAGTGTTGGAATAATTTATGTATACTTACTTAATATTAGTTGCCTAATACTAGTATCCTAACAATAGTGTCTTCATTGTAGCGATGTCGCTTTTAACAGTATGCATTTAAGTGTGGCACAATATTATTTAATTAAAGACACTGGGCTATGTGTTGTAAAAAGATAATATCAAATCGGACAGAGAAGGCATCTCTACAACAGAAGAGCATTTAAAAGAACACACAAGCCAGCTAAAAACACAAACCATATTGGTTCAAGCTTATACCCCAATCACACGAGAGTCAGAATGAGCCGGAATGTCGTAGGAATAGCGATTAGGGGTACATTCTAGTATGTTCGAAGTGTATTCCGTCTGTATTCCGAGTACATTCTGTCTAATAATAATTTATACTGGTCATTTCGAATGTTTTCAAATGATCTAAACCTAAAATGTATATTAATTCAAATATTCCAGATCGCATGCCATCGGAATAGCCGGAATGTCACCAAAATGTAAAATTTGAGGTGTATTCCTGCGTAATCGAAGTACATTCTTAACACAATCCGTCATATTATGTTTGTATTCGTAGTACGTTCCATAAAGTCAGGCCTATTATTGAGGCCACTTCGAATGTTTTTTCGCATGTTCAAAACTATCGAGATCGATTCGAAGTCGGCGAAATATCGAACGGCTATCGAAATGTATTCTTCCTACATTCTGATTACATTTTAAATATTCCTACGGCATTCTGACTACATTCGAAACATTACTTAAAACCACTATATGTACTGTTATTAAACACATCACCCGTGCCAGAGTCAGTAGAAGAAGTAGTTCTACCTTTGCTGTCCGTGCTAAATTTCGTGCAAAACGGTCCGATGACTGTGTGTACCGTAGAGTGATAACACATGCGTGTACGTTCTCCGCTATCATTCCAGACGGGTTCGAAGTGTATTCGAGTTATATTCGAAGTTTATTCGAATTGTATTTGAATTGTATTCGAATTGTATTCGAAGTATTCCAACGACATTTTGACAAGGCTACGATAATTTTGGTCAATTCGAATTATCATTCGGAATGTGTTTCGAATTTTTATTTTTCTCCATTCCGACTCATTCGGGCCAATTCCGGCTGATTCGAGATTCGTGTGATTGGGGTATTACGTTGCAATTTCAAACACAAAACAAAACAAGAAAAAAATATATTGAGCGGCTACAAATTTGACCCAATATAAGTGTAAGCCTAATTTGACCCAAAATAAGTGTAAGTCTAATTTGACCCAATATAAGTGTAAGCCTAATTTGACCCAATATAGGTGTGAGCCTAATTTGACCCAATATAAGTGTAAGCCTAATTTGACCCAATATAAGTGTACGCCTAATTTGACCCAATATAAGTGTACGCCTAGTTTGACCCAATATAAGTGTACGCATAGTTTGACCCAATATAAGTGTAAGCCTAATTTGACCCAATATAAATGTAAGCCTAGTTTGACCCAATATAAGTGTAAGCCTAATTTGACCCAATATAAGTGTACGCCTAATTTTACCCAATATAAGTGTAAGCCTAATTTGACCCAATATAAGTGTAAGCCTTATTTGACCCAATATAAGTGTACGCCTAGTTTGACCCAATATAAGTGTACGCCTAGTTTGACCCAATATAAGTGTAAGTCTAATTTGACACAATATAAGTGTAAGCCTAGTTTGACCCAATATAAGTGTACGCCTAGTTTGACCCAATATAAGTGTAAGCCTAATTTGACCCAATATAAGTGTAAGCCTAATTTGACCCAATATAAGTGTACGCCTAGTTTGACCCAATATAAGTGTAAGCCTAATTTGACCCAATATAAGTGTAAGCCTAATTTGACCCAATATAAGTGTAAGCTTTATTTGACCAAATATAAGTGTAAGCCTTATTTGCTTAGCGAGTATTACAGCACTGTATAGTATATACTTGTACTTTTGTTGAGAATATATTATATCAGTAGTGATGAGCATGTTGATGTATTGCTAACAATTTATCGGGTTGCATTAATCTAGGACATGTGTCGAATTAATAGGCCATCTAGCGAGCGCATATAACTCTACTTCAATTTATCAAATATTACTTTTAGGAAACATGTTTGTCATTCTTGATTAATTTTATGGAAACTGAAAATGTCTAACTTTCCACAAATCATCAGAACTAATGGATATCCGAACTGGAATGTTGTCTGTTTTCAAATTTGTCCAATTAAGGGGGAACATATTCTTACGTATTCACGCTCGTAACATTTCATAGTGTGCAGTCGGAAATGATAGCAATTACAAAACACCGTAGATAGAATGTCTATGAGAATTCATAAGAATTCAATTTATTTGAAACAGTACAACATAGATGAGTGAGCGTATGTAAACGAATTAGTTTAAACATGATTAGCTTTGTTACCTGTCTATATTTCTTCTAACTATTGTCAGTACATCTAGTATGCTAATGTAATCAAACGACTTAAACTTTTATATATGTGCATTGCTTGCCAAAGGTTTCATTTGTTTCTGTGTTAATACTGTTTGCACTTTCTGCGCTATGCTGTATTCATTGAGTTAACATCATAAAACATACAATTGACTGCTTCTATTCTTTAATGGCCATGATTATTACATAGGTTGGAGTGTCTCGAGAGTTATTTATATGATATGAACTTATTTCAAATGAATTAACGTTCATTTGTAGAAAAAGAATCTTAATTTTTACTTCCAATAATTCAAATTAAATTTGCTCTTTTAGATAAATATTGTTTTTAAATGATTATGTACAGCTATACGAACAAGTACAGAAAAGTCTCCATGATGTTCCACTTATGCATTTGTACTTTACATGAAGATGTTACTTCGGGATATATGAGCAGGAAGGTAGTGGCTTAGTATTATGAAGTTTCCAGAATTGGGCTGTACTTAGTTAATATATAAGTGCCCTTTTGAAGTCCTGTATAACTCAGCTTCGTTTATTAAATAGGGCGTACATACTGTTTTGTTGCCTTGTTGGTTGTGATGAGTGGTCGTCTTTGTAATTCGTTTAAATTGTCTGCTGGCTGACACTCTTCGTGTCATTCTTACTCGTGTTATGATATTTTTCGGGTGTTGGTTTGTGTGCCTTCATACTCCAAAATGCCTGTTGACTACTGCCTTTTCCTCACCGATCGTTTTTCGATTTTATAGTCAAGCTTCCGAAATTGTGACAATCTTTCTTAAATTCCATTTCTAGTTTCTACTGTTTGGAAAAGGTGCTTTTGTAAATATGTACTTTGTCGTTGCTTTCCGTTTAGTTCAAGTTCAAAACCTTCTGAAAATTCTAAATCTGAGCTGGTTTATATTCAATTACGGTTATTGAAATTATTTGATTGCTCGAATCGGTATCAAAATAGAGACAATATTATAGCAGCTTTATTTCTAGATCATCAAACTAAGCTTTGGCCCCAACCTCAGATTATGATTTGAGCAAACTTCCAATGTGATTATATTTCTATTTGAGATCCTTCGGAAGAACGGAACAAGATCTTTACATGCATCTGCAATGTTTCATTTGTGAGTCATAATAGTGGTCATTATTGGTTGTTTGTTTGTAATCGACGGAGACAGTCGTAAATGCGTGGTTATACGGTTTCCCCCGCACAATCAGTCTTTGATCTCCAGCTTCGAGGGAAATATAAACGCTATCAATTCTATCATTAGGTTCAGAATAATATAAAACTTGCCCAACAATCATTATACGATTGTTATTATGAGTAGCGTGAAAGTCTTACTTTCTCCATTGCTATTAGAAGAAGCATGACATTCTTCTTTGTATGATGAAACGAAAATAATATTCTACTTTACTGCACATAATCAAACGAAACGCTTAAACCAGTGATTCTCCTTTACATTGGTGTAGAGTAATAGGCATTATGCTCTAATTTAGAACTTGATTGTACTGACATGGGATGGACTTTTTGTTATTAATTCTGATCAAAGGTGGATTACTTGACATAAAGAACGTAATGAGTGATGGTGATTGGTTTGCGTTCTGCCTAAAGAATGTGTCTTTGGTTGACACAATTTGAGTTCGATGAACCACAAGTGAGTACAAGTGTAATACCATGGATGGATAGTTCCTTGGTGCATGCCCAATAAACAAACTAACTACTGGTTAAAATAGATAATAGACAATCGGACAGAGAAGTTAAACAGCCGAGCACAGAAAACATTAAAACATATCATACCACAATTACATTGCACATGTACATTGTACAAAGTCGTGTTTTGAAAATACCTTCCAATACTTTAAATATCATTATGATAATATAATATCCTTGCTACAATATCTATAGTACGCATTACTAGAACGACACATGTATTAAATCAGGCAGGCCTACAGCTAGATTGCTGGACAAAATATATCACGTTCACTAATGTGTTTTTTTTGTATCGTAAATGTTATAAATGTACATACTTTTATATAAATCGACATAATTGTTTGTAAGAGACCAGAGCCTGGGAACTATATAGACAGAATGCAGCACCTGGTTCACATAAACAAGTGTTAACATTGATCTGATCAAGTTTACGTGAAATATTCTTCAACTGAGTCTCTTTTATGTAAGACAGAAACTACTTCAGTTTGGCATTTAAATATATTTACTGAATTAAATGTACCGTAAATAAAAGTCTGTGCCAGATTGAATTCAGACATTAGATGTCTGTTTCACTCAACTTCTTATGGTTTTGTTTCAATTGTAACATATAGTGATTGACAATTGGTGTGAGACTTGTGTGTCCTATTCGGGGGGGGGTACAAACATCTTAGTATGATATAAGACTCCCAGTTTACTAGCTTAGTAAAATGCGAACTATTCTTAATGCGTATGGTGATTTTATATCATGACCCAACTTTCGAGACTATATTCCGCATATCGTCCCACGTCTTGTATCTTAACAACTTTGCAGTCCGTAAAATATTGTATTAACTGAGAATATTCAAAGACAAGCGACGAGAAAGATTTTTGGGCTATCACATATGTACTATACATGAAGGACAACTGCAGAAACTTGGGTTATCAACGGGTCCGGTGGATATGATCGAAGTTTATGAACTGTTAAACAGTAAAGAGAATAAGAATGAAAAAAATATAAACCTGAACGAAGAGATTAACACAATACGGGAGCACAATTAAACAGTTTTTTTACAATTCAAAAATTATAACTGTTAAAATCTTGACCATTACTTGAAATTACACGTTTAGCAACCCAGTGGCCGACGTATTCATGTAACTCGTTACCGAACAATGCAATCAGTGCAAAAAAAAACTCTAAATACATTTGAGAACATTCTGGATAAGTATTGGTGTAAAGAAGTCCTTAATAATTTCGAAGCGGAAATTGTAACCGGACGCAACAAAAAAAAACAAGAATATCTTTCGACAGAGGCTTAATGTCTTCTGCGATAATTAATCGAAGGTTGGCTAGGGTAAGGTAATAATGCATTATATATGTTGTCCAAAACTTAGATCATGGAAACATTTTTATATCTCCCATGTATAGTTGGAGAGACAAGTTGATTTTGTGCTGGGCGTCTGTCTGGGTGTCTGTCTTGGTGGATCGATGCCACAAAGTTTTCCGCTCTTTATCTCCTTAACCACTGATCTCACCTCAATGAAACCTCTCACAAATGCTTGGTACCAAGCCAAGTAGTGCATATTGACTGGAAGTTTACATGTAGGTACAGTATAATGATATTTACATGAGTTATAAATTCATGGCCCCTTGTTAAAGACATTCTTTCACGTCCATGTAGTAATCTTCAGCTACCATGCCACCATTCAATATCTTATTACATGTACCAGCTAATTAATTAACATTTAACTCCATTCTGTATAAAACGTAATTATATAGATTGCAAGAGCGTCAATTGACAATGTGGAAATATTATATACAGCAAAAAGTAAGAGATTTACCGTCTTTAGTAGTTATTGTGATCTAAGTATATGTACATAAATATATACAGGGTACTAAATACCATATTAGTGCCTACGTGAACTGACTGTGATATACTCTTAATTCAGAATGACAGGACAATAGGCAGGCTGGTGATAGGTTGACACATGTTGGTGAATACGATTCCCTAACAGTCAAATAAAAGACTTATATATTTACACAATTACATATTGTCAACATTTTCTGTCGGTTAATTGTTCGTTGAATCCCCTATGCTCAACAATTACGTAAATCTATACCGCAGTGATTTAACTGTATAACGTTGCACTCTTCTTATGTGTGTCAACGAAGCTGTCTTCTGTAATTTTGTGACATAGTACATTACACCTAGTCATGCGTACATATAATATGTTCACGAACGATTCTGTTTTAATATTTAATCAGAATGCTGCGGTGCAATTACATTATGATGTTGCTTTCCTCCATTTGTTTGAACAGCATACTGTGACATGTCATTGAGATTAAGTAAATAGTCGTCAAGGGATTGCAAAGTACACCATTTACATTATTAACACTCTAAAGCAGTCAATTTGATATTGTATTTTGATGTTTCAGTTACGTAACTTTCTTAGTGATTTGTATTGACCATGCATTATGCCCATGTTGTGAGGATATGAGTACATCTCTAATTCTCAGCACATGGATACTACCAGGAAAACAGAAACGTCTCCTATACAGTGCTTCTTTTGCACCTTTTGAAGACGACAAAACATAATTTTAATCTTGAATCAAATAGTTAAATTAGTGTGCAATATGTACAAGAGAGTTCATTGAAGGTTTTCTGTGCGTTTCACTGTATAAGGTTCAGTCAATAAAAAAGAGTCAGTTGCATTTCCTTTTGAACACCCCTCGTAGTTATCAAACAATCCATAAGCTTGTGGCTTATTTTAGGTTATTGTAACAGTTAAATCAGTGTTAATATAGGTGTTTACTTGCGTTCGGCTAACTCTGGGTCAATAGCCTCACAATTATTTCAATGGGACAGTTCCATTCCAACAACGATTAATTTGGTCCAGAGAGTCTACTATCATCTGCTTCGGTCAATCGGTCGCATTTGTGTGAAGATAGTCGGGAGCCAGTGTGCACCTTGAGGCATTGTCATGTACCTTCGGGGGGAAATCTGGCGGGATCGCCTCAGTCTGTAGAGGGTCGGGTACAAAAAATGTAAGGTTTTTGAAGATAATTTTATAATTTGGTCGTCTAACCAGGTTACAACCATTTTTTAATCCTTTTTTTGATTGGATGAGTTAAACATCCGTAACTAGAACCATTGCGAAAATATCTACATACATCGAATTTTTAACACAACTTTATTTTACAACGTACTTTAAAAAAGATTCAAGTGATTTTTTGCTAATTTTGTGACGTAATAATGCAACATAGAGATATGAATTTCCAGCTGCAATTTTATCAGAATGGTTCTTGCGGATGTATTCGCCAATACGATCATACGAAGGATCGAATATTTTTTGAGTTGTAACTTGTTTAGATGGGCATACAAGTAGTATGCCTTTAAACATGTTCAAAAACAGTAACAAGGCAACATCTATGGAAAGGAAGTGTGATGAGCTCGCAAATAACACATAGTGACGAATAACATCTAACTAGCACCTATCCTGAAGTGATAGCTGCAATTATGTATGATATAATATAATCTATATCTAAGATAGCCATATCGACAAAATTTTACTTGGTACATAAGGTTACATAATTATGGCCTAACGAATCTACAAGGTTACCAAGTCCATGGCTGTCACATAGTCCATAGCTATTATATCATTAGTATTAGTTGTAATAAGCGGGGCGAGTTTCTTGAGCAGACGCTTCAATTACAGATACAGGCATCGACCCAACCTCCGCAAAGTTATTTGCCAGGTTCCCATCACAGCTCGTTTCAAATACCTTCCACCACAATTACTGACGTGGCTCATCTATGTATCTCAGTAACATATTTAAAACTCTAGCTATTACAACTTTATTTTAGTGATATTTAGAACTAATAGACGGAACATTTGCATAGTTAAAGCGACAATAACAAAATAATGTCCAATCTTGATTTCGATAGTGGTGGCAGCGGTTAAGCCTAAAAAAGTCTAAAACAAAGAATGGAAGTAATTGCTTGGAGGAGTTTGATATCAACGTACAGAATGCTATGTCTGTAAACTAATTGCATTGGTTTGAACCGTGTGCTACAATGTCTCACTGCGTATATAATGGAATATAGATGGAATGTACTGATACTTAACTTTCTTATTACGTTAAATAATCATTGTCAACGATACATAATGTATATATCTCATTTTATCTACGCCATTAAACCAGAAGATGTCCATACACAGTGTGTTACATGGAATAAACGGTATAATTATTATAAAAATAAATTATCGAATAAATTATGCGTCTAGAAAGTGCACACAAATGTCATACTTAACCATTGAGTCACGTTTCGATGCATACATGTATACATGTATACGATGACATACACTGTACCTTGTCACATGATGTCAAATACAGACCTTTATTAAGGATTTCCATGCAGTGCGTTACGGAAGTCATGGAGTACTAGTTAGTATGTTTAAATAACCAGTATAAATATGCAACACGCACCACTAACTGTTTTATCAAAGCACGTACGGAAATAGTAAACTAACGTTCAAATTAAAATCTTTATAATTCTTTAACAACTAAAAAGTGTTGTAAATGGATCTACAATGTAAATTATGTTAAATTAATGAGCTCTTATAAACCATATCAGCTTGCAAATTGTAGTTGTGAAACAATTATAAAAGAATCAAGTACATTCAAGATTGATAAAAGTGCTTTGATAAGATAGTACCCATAACCTTATGAAAATGTTCGTTAACAAATAGAGGTCTATGACAAAAAAGTTAAAGATATGATATGTCTATCTGAACCAGTCTCATCGATTTGGCAAACCAGTTTTGTCAAAGGATTGGCTAAAATATCCTTAATCACAACCATTATGATAGAATTGTCGCTGTAATATATTTCTTTTTGTCGCATTGTTAACGATGACTTCTAGAATATGTGTTTGTGACGCAACTTTAAGGCAAGTCATCAAAACTGCCAAAGCCAATAGACAGCCTGACAAGTAACTCAACTGTATGTTAGAATGTTTTTATTTAAATACTTATATAATTACTTCCTTTTTTAATAGTACATGTGGGATCAGAAGTTGACATAAATAGCACAATATTTAATACAGTTAGATACATTGTATGCTTATAAGAGTTAGTCGCTGGCTTAGAACAATCAGGTCGTAAGTACTTATACTTCCAACTTTATAAAAAGAGAATATTAAGTCAGACAGGGAAGGCAGCACTCATTACATATTCGAAATCTTCATCACAAGGCGTATCTTATGAAATTAGTTAGAACAGTTTTCAGTCAGTTTTTCTTGTTTTCTAAAAATGTCATTTTTGTACTTATGGCCTTATATTCTTCTAAGCCAGCGAAGTGTAGATAATGCCAAGCTAGATAACTTCATTTAAAACTGGGCTCACTTGCCAGAACTACAGACCCTACGCATAAATATTTTAAGGACAGATTTGTTTGTTTTTTTAAGACAAGCTTTCTATAGAGTACGTCTAATACGTCAACAATACAGCAAAAAAGCAAAAACAGAAAAACAAACAACAACATCAAAACAAGTAGCAAATTTACAACATCAACGTTAAATTCATCTTTTTCGCATGTTTCTGTTGAGTGCAGCCTTCCATGTCCTATGTTTCATTATCTTTTTGATGTATTAAAGTACATTAAATGAGCTCCGCTGTGCGATTTCCAACCGCTTAAAAAATAACGCAATTTGGGAAAATCACATTTAGTACAGAGCAGATATTTTTTGAAAAAAAAACAAGTATTTTTCTCGTATCGTGTCACACAATGTCTGTCTTGTAACATAGTAAAAATCTAGGTCCGTACATGTTAGTAAAGGTAGACTTTTTTTAGTAAAAACCGGACAAAATATTAAAGCAAAGCATGGATTTTTTGGAATCTATAGATCGCAATGTCATTTGTGGGTTTATTTGATAATAATATATTGTGAAAGGTAGGTGGTTAATTATAGTTTAAATGTCAAACATCGTTTTCCATGTTATTGCAAAAAATGCGATATTTTGGGATAAAACCTTAAAAAATAGAAACAAAGCCGTGAATTTTGGGAATAGGTTGACTACAAAGTTAAATAAGTTTATTTGATAATTAATCACTGTGATCTAAACATAGTGCCTTGTAGTTTAATGCATCAAAAATAAACTGCCAGAATATTGATTTTTTTAGGTAAAATGTTACAAAATACAGGTGAAAACTATGAATTTTGGGAATCTATTTATTATTGTGTAATGTTTACCCCATAAAAAAATACCGCACACTATGGAACTTGATTTCAGTATTGTACAAGACATCCATAAGACATTGTAATCCAACACAATTGTTTTCTGGGTATTTTATTTTACTCTTTTGTAAATGTGGCTCTTACAGGAAGACTTGAGCTGATTAAATGACGTCAATATAATTATTGTGTTAACGCGACGTCAATAACAATCGGTATGTCTAGTGTATATCATGCCATAGAATGCCACTTAGTTGGCCATTTTGAAAAAGTATAACTTTTTTGAAACCTTCAACATTAAATTAAACAATTCTATCAACATTCGAAGAGGTGAATTTTGACCTCAGGTTGGAAATCCTAGAGCAGAGCTCATTTGTAAATGTTGAAAATCATTCAAGTCGATCTAAACCCCCAACAAACCCATGTAGGTTCTGCCAAAAAAAAAACCCTTCGATGGTCACTCCGGTGTAGGTGATCAAGAGACTTACCAAGTCAAATACCAGTGGGGCAACACTAAGAAATAAGATAGTTATGAGTTACCTGGAGAGAACCAAAAGCTAAAGCAAGCAACATAATTTAGTGGAAAAATCTGGTGGCGACATTACGTTCCGAAGCAGATTTCAGAAGATATAAAGTAAATATGTATACAAGTGAAGCCTTTAATTACATAATAAGCCATTGTCCCGCAGACATAACCGTCAGATAGATTCCGTACCAGATCTCATTATAGATGCTTTAAATATAAACCATTTTGCAGACAAACACTAAGTTTTCAATCAAAGGATAAGAGCGCATCTGAGATTTTACCATCAGCATGATTTTATTTGGAGTCTATCAAGTCTAAGCTTGTCCAATACCGATGCATCCAACTTAATCCGAAATACTTTATAACATCATCACAGACTATTGATAAAGCCTTTGATTACAAGATATCAAAATAAATTCATATAAGCGCCATATTTAATTGGAATTAAGTAAACAACAAATCGTATACTTATTGACAGAAACCGGCTAGACTAGTATCATTAACATAATAACATAATTGCAAAGCGTTGATATCAGTCCAAAGACGTATTTCCATAATGTCAAAACGTATTTCCTGTAATAATGTCTGTGTGTATAGTTACTCGACGTGATATTGGTATATAGTGACATAACCGCAATAATATTCCATCCGTTCGTTTTGGAAACATACCGCTAACGATGCACAAATCACATGTGTATTTTTTATTTGACACACACTTCAACTTACGTCCTTAATCCTCCAGTTTCAGACATAATGATTACCGACAAAAATATAATAACTCATTACACAGGGAGGCGTGGACACGAAAGGCCAGGCAGAACATTATACGAACGAATTCCTAGCTCTACATGCACGTGACCCGGTCACAATGACGAATACTGTCCAGCGATTTTACAAACAAAATACCAGCGACGCAATCGTCTTAAATGCCCGTACATGCTACAACGGAACGGTAATTTCGATAACTTTGTCACCTCTAATGAGATCTCTGATGAGATAATACTTATTATTGCGACATTTACGGTAAAAGAGCTAATTGCTATTTAAGAAATGTCTACGAGACTACCAAACTGTTAACATTCGTTAAGCATTCGAGTTGCATGCCTTGTTAAGCTGTTTTTTAAACTAATAAAAAAGAACTCATATTTTTTCTACAAAGGGAAAACCTAGCGCACAGTACATGTACTATGCTCCTAACGTTTAAAATCGTTTTTGGACAAAATGTTAGCCACATCTCGTTCCTGGCCACAATGCCAGGAACATGGTGTTTTGGTCAAGACTCAGCTTCATACCCCACCACATTCACGCTATTCGATACCTTAAGAAAACGAATTCCAAGTATATTACACCAGAATAGAACATGCCGAAGTCTAACATTCCTGCATTCATAAACTTTGGAATCTTAAAGTTAAAGCAGCATTGATTACACTCGATCAATGTTTACACCATCAATTGGGGATTGCGGTCTTGAAAAAACTCAAAACAATGCCCCTACGAAATTGTTGATTTGCGGTCTAACTAAATTGCAAAAATAAAAAACAGTGAGTGTATATGTTAGTCGACACATTATTATCTGTGGCTGTATAGGGCCATTTTGAATATAGCGTGTCAGCATAAAAATATCGGATGTCTTACTCTGTTCAAATATAAGTGGGGCACCTCTCGTACAGCTGAGAAAGAAACCGTAAATCGGCTTTGAGAAAAGTACCGGATTTCAGCTAAGTGATTTATAGCTTCAGATTTAAATGTGGGAATGGCTTAACTTTTCAAGAAGTAAGGTGACTGGAGAATTGTTGTATTTTTTTGCTATCAAAATATCATTCAGATGGAGGTCATGATGTGTAAGAAACTTATAGTATAACGAATCTGTATTTTTGATTTGTTGTTTTGTTGCCTGTTCTAGTAAATGCCAAACCTTTCTAAATACGTTACGAAACATCTCTATTGAATGGTTTCCACCATATGGTGTTCATTAAATAATTATCAATTGAGGTATGAGATAGGTTTTCTCCAATGATTTAGAGATGTGCTTTTGAATTTCATAATTTATACTGCTCAAACTTTAGTAAGGGTGAAGAAGTCGATAACATTTAAACAAGACCGATTAAGGAATCATGGTGCAAATGTAAATACCACATAATCTACTGCTTAATATCTTAAGGTCATGTGATGCGTTTGGTATGCATTGGTATACTGTCGTCATTTGCCATGTAATTGAGTCATATTGGCAGGGACCAAAGTAGCAAAACATCTTTGTCCTTTTTATATCCTTATATTATGTAAGACCCAAAATTCCAAACACCGACCGCATTCTATTGTTACAGAGAATTGACTGCAACCCAAACATTTTAGAGAAGTATGGCTTTTGAGTACTTAGACATCAAACATTAATGAATACTTTTATGAAAAGTCGATCAGTCCATCTAATTATTGAATGCAACCCAGACATTTTAGAGAAGTATGACTTTTGAGTACTTAGACATCAAACTTTAATGAATACTTTTATGAAAAGTCCATCAGTCCATCTCTTGTTTACATAACATTGCGTACATGAATAATGCGATGTCTCTTATTAATGTCTTATTTTAATAGATATCATGTGTACTAGTATTTGTTTCTGGCTTACTGAATAAGGTATTGATTTTCACTGCCCTTTTCTTCAATTAAAAAAAATACAATGTTATGATAATCAATATTATTGCGATGTTTGTATACAAGTGATAGAGCTGAATAAACGGACTGTATACTACAGTTCTTTTATTAAGGTTTCTGTCTTGTATACAAACAAAACAACTTCAAAACAAAGCTTTTTCATTGGTACCAACATTTTAAATGGCCACAAATAATACATTCACTAAGCCATATACCCATGCATTATAGGAGCTTGTTATATGAGCGCCGCTTTATACGTCACTTGTCGATGGGAAAATAGCCCATTCCTGTTTTCATTACTACATGTATCATGCCTTGGTTTCTCATAATACTGGCGTCTCAAGAGGAGGTTTAACTGGGGGGGGGGGGGGGGGGGTCTTAGATAAATATATGTTGTTAAGTATTCCTGATACATATTTTATTTATCAAGGACATGCGTGGACGTAAGATCAACACCAATTCGTTATCTATAGCTATTAAGGTGATTCCCAACTCTTCATTTGAGCGGAAGTTTAGTAATCGGTGTAAATAAGACGTATTAAAAGCGTCTGTCTACCATGATGAAATAGTACGAGAAATTAAAAATTGATTCGTCAGCATGTTCTCCTGTCTTAAAATAGCGAATTTACTGAATAGTTGTTACTATATTATACTATAATAAGCTTTCAGACTAAAGCTATAGCTGCAATTTTATGTACCATTTATTCCAAACTTTAAAACATCAACACTCGCGAATACTAGCTACAACGTATGTGAAACGTTTTATAATGCGCCCACACAAAATTGTATCCAAGTTTTAATATTTGTTTAGCAAGCATCCCGACTACATTAGAGGAAGGTTCTTTGCATTTATTTCGTCAGGATATAGACTAGCTAATGCAAAAGAGCATATAGCTAAAACTGGGCTCATCTTCAAATGTACACATTTTTTTCAAAACAAATTATCACGAAAACTGGATACAACGTATTCAAAACGTTGCTGTATTTGTAAACTCTCATGGTTTCCGACATTTCCGAAATCACTAAACTGTCAATAAAAAAATCTAGCAGAGCAACTGCCTTGAAATTTGGAATAAAACTTCTATAATAGTTACTCTACTGGTTGCATGTACGAAAACAGTATGTTGTTCAACTATTTTTTTTGTATAACTTAAAAATGAAAAATCTTATATTTTAAAATATCCTTTAAAATACACATAACATGCATATTCTAAAACAAACATTATCGTGTGATTCCGTATATACGAAATTTCATGGAATAAAATGTCAAACTTATTCGGTAAAATGCAAATATCCGTTTTTAGGGGGTTTCCCCAAATTCTAAACATATCTCAAAAACTAGCCGAGCAAACTGTAATGGGTTTGCACACTCACTGTCATGAGTCTGTTCTTCATAAAAATCAGGTGTTTAATACCTCTTATATAGAAAAATTTAAGAGTTATGAATCACCTTAAATCGATATGCATGTCCCTTTTAGTTCGTACAGGAAGTAGAGTCGTTAGCGTCATTGACATCCAAGGAACAAAATCCACAATCGCCTGAATTTAATGTAAATGTTACTTGGATAAGTATTTCTTCACTCATCTCACTAGATGTGTAATTGTCTAGATGTCGATTATGTAACGGAAATAAAACTATTGAACAACAGCGTATTAAAATCAATAAATCAATTGTCAAAATATTGGGAGTATGAAAACGGCGCGGAAGATTTAACAGTGCAGAGGTAAAAATTAAAGTCGTATTTTGTTGCTGTAAAATACGAAATATTTGCCATTTTAGAATCCAAGTAATGAATAGGTAGCTGTGCTTTGTTGCGTAATAAAATGTAGGCACTCGTTTGGATGCGAACTTTAAATTTAAGTTCTACGCACCAAAACTCGTGCCTTTATTTTAATACACAATAAAGCACAGCTACCTATGCATTATTTCTTAAATAATAATAATAAGAGAAATTGGCATATTAATGTCTACAATGTTATGTGTACAGAGGAATGACATGAATAAACGAGTTACGGTCCAGTTAGGATACTAATATTGCGACGCAGTGGGCGAGTCCACTATTACAGTGTAAAACCAATTATAAAGGCTTATCCAAACATCTATAATTTCAATGCCAAACTAAAACACTTAAGCTATTAAGACAATGATTGTAATCTTTTGAGTACTCATAAATAGAAACATGACTCTCAAATTATCCCAACTGGACATACACATTTTGTTTGCAATATATAAAAAAAGCGATCGTGATCATACTAAATAGTGAAATATGTTAATGTGATTAGTTCAGCAGTAAAATTATTGCTTGATCTTTTAGAGTTAAAATAACAATCGTCATTAAGCAACATAGATGTTGTAGTATATAAATTCTTTCAGAAATTCGTATCAAAATCTATTAAAGATCTCCCAAACTTTATTGTGTCAAGTAGTACTCCCTTAACTTTGCAATTGCAATCAATACCAATGGAAAATAACACATGTCACATAATGACTTAAGTATTGTTTTAAACCACCCAAGTTGCTGGCCTTTCACAGAGCAAACGTCACATACATAGGTCGTAGCCCTAGGTAACCACAATATTGACATAGGGACATGCTTGATAATCTTAGCAATACAATACAATACAATACAATACAATACAATACAATACAACATTTATTTCGTCAAGGTTACACGAGTAACAACAGACATATATGGGTAAGCGTAGTAACATACATAGTACAATATTAAATATATTTCATAGCAACTTATTTGTAGTTCAGTATAACAGAAGTTTAACATATCAGTAAAAGTGGTGTCCAATATTAAGAGTTGTGCATAACTATAAACTATTAAGATGATTTTTCGAATTAAAGAAATTCATATATATATATATTCGTATATATGCAGATCGTTACTAATGAAGTTACATAGTGTTTTTAAAATTAGAAAAAAGTATGGATACATTTGCATGGTAGCGTTTCTGGTGTAGAATATATGGAATTGCATAGCAACATACGTTGTTAACCTGCGGCCATATTGGATTGCCAAAAGTAAAATGACCATGGAGGGGCACGTGACATGTTCTCGATGGTTTACGATTTCAAAAAAAATATCCAACAAAAGAAGCATTTTGTAAGAATGTCGTGAACCAGACTAATTCCATTATTCCATGCGGATAACATCGGTCTTTATCGTATTACAATAGTTTATTTACCACAAAAAGCAGAACTATTCCGAAATTTCACTTTGAACGCGAGACCACGAATCTAAACAGCAGGTGTCTGCAGCTGCATAATATTCCCAGTCAGTAATAAATATAGTGGGCAATGCACTAAATCCCGTAGAGAACACATCGCTAGATTAACAGAAGCATGGTACTGATACATGATAAGTTTTTTTCTAATTCTTTTGAATTTGTTCATTCGTTCGGCACATACATTTAACACAACCAAATAATTGGAGGATATTCGGTATTGTCCGATTTTACATGTATTGGAATCATTTTGACAGAAACATTAATTTAAACTTACACCGGAATAAATTCGAATTGCGTCCAAACTGCAAAAAACACATCCTAAACAATACAACTAAATTACAAGGCCGCAGGTAATCACCCGCAGGAAACTATTTGACTTGTACAGTAGTGGAAAATAGTATTGCAATATTATGTAAATTGATTATTAGCGTATAATATCATCATATTTGGTACAGTATTAAAATACATGACAACATTGAATAATTAGCAGTAAATACTACTGGTTTTAAATATTTCAAAAACACAAAACAACAACAAAGTCCAAATGTAGCACAGTATACACTATGACAGAATGTGACTGTCACACAAACATTCAAAAATAAACACATGTGCATAATCCTTTCACCATTATTGGAATAATGAATAAATTTACCAACTTACAGCGTTTATCAGATAGGAGACAAAAATAGCGACTTATTTTAAGACATTCATGTTATCATTATTGAGAAGTTGTTGATATTTGATTAAATTTGGGAGCGTATAGTAGTATTTTTCTATGGATAAAGTGCGTTTGTTCTGAAAGTTGCTACATACAAGCAGATAGTGCATATTGTCGCCTACACCACCTCTACAAAAAGTACATGTTCGTTCGTTGTAAGGGATATCATCCCATCTCCCAGTCTCGACGGGGAATTATGTTTGAAAGTCGAAACTTCAGAAGTGGTATAAGGTATCTATATAGATGGCAAGGAGATTAGGTAGTTTTCGAATTCGGTATTATCTTTGAAAGTTTTGTATTCTTTCCCTTTATTCGACTGTTCAAGTTTACCACTTCAGTTTTGTTTAAATTGGTCTATTAAGTTCTGTTTTATTAACAAATGTAAATTCTTGCTTTGTATAGCATTTTGATTAATAAAGAGGTCAGAATAACCAGTTGAATCTAGAATATTTCGGACACAAGATATCCATTTACTTGGTTTGTTACCATGAATAAGATGTTTGTATATCATGTAGGAGAATTTATCTTTACTGCCATTGATAATATTTAGCCAATATTTTATCATTCTAGTTTGAAAATAAATAATGAGTGGGTAACGACCAAGTTCGGCATTGAGAATGTATGCGGTCAGTTAACTGTGCATTTTGTATATTATGCATGTTTGTTTATTGATAAATCAAGAGTTATCCCTGGCAAACTACACATCTGTCATCAATATAACTAAATTAGTATTGACTTACTAAACAGTTACTTTAAATGGAGCTTGCTCATCTTGTCCCCTTTTGGTTTTGAGGTAGGTGAATGCTGGTGACATTTAACATAATTTTTTACTAATGTTTGGTGAATCAGGTTAGTGAAGTTTTAAAATGTTGGCCATTTTTACTTGTTACAAGTTTGCTATTCTACAAAATAAACTTGACCTAAAATAATGACTTGTTTCTTTGTACTTTGTTTTGATAATAAACTTATCAGTCTTGTGTCCAAGCTTAGCTGACACTCTTTTACCAGATCCAATCCCAAGTGCTGAAATTTCATTGTGCACGCAATATACTTTTTTTCCAGATACATAATGTATGCCTAAATCGTATATATACATTTATTCGAAAGATAATAAGTATGTCTGCTGCCACATTTGGGTCATAACATTGATAGGTTCATTACTTTATACATGCATATTATACTAGTAAATACAAATACCTCTTACACAAATAGCTCTCTAGACTGTCAATAGAGAGGTCCCTGGTTTGAATCTTGGCCAGGGCAATGGATATTTCAGTTCCCATCCATCTAGAGATGAATTGGTTAGAAACCTAGAGAAAGTCTCTCATGTATTGGTGCTATACACCTGGCACATGAAAAAACCAAGGAATCTATTCGGAAAGAGATACTAGGCAGCCTGAATTACTTGTATCGCAGAAACTTTCTTAGAAGCTGTAGGTCATTGACCACTTATAGACGGGGATAAAACCGAATGGCCACAAACTATGACTGTCTGGGTCAAATGCAAAATTGTCACACACTATGACTGTCCGAGTCAAACGCAAAATTGGCCACACTGGCCACACTATGACTGTCTGAGTCAAACGCAAAATTGGCCACACTAGGACTGTCACAGTCAAATGCAAAAATGGCCACACACTATGACTATCACAGTCAAGCGCACAAATTGCCACACACTGACTGTAACAGTCAAATGCGAAATTGGCCACACACTATGCTGTCACAGTCAAACGCAAAATTGACCACACACTACGCCTCTCAGTCAAACTCAGAAAACACTGGTAGTACATTTCTATGTAGATATCGATCATCATCTTCAACAGGGAGAGAGATTTAATATTTATCTGATTCAGAAACATACCATCAGTGTAACTTAAAAAGTATGCACACTGCTGGCCAAACAGTCATAATAGGCAGAACTGAGTTGTAATAATTAAGGTGCCAGTGTACCCAGAATTGAATACAGGAACACAGAGCCAGGTCTGTGATCAACGTTTAAATTGCATCACGGGTTGGATTTGTTCAAGTTCCAATCCAGAGAGGGTCAAGACCCCTAACCCCTGAAATATTGCTATATACTAGTATTGTATATTCAAGTATTGAAATGAGTTTACTTGGGCTTAGAGTCTGGTCCATTTGTGAATACAGAGTCTGGGTAAATCTGGGTTCTGAACATCACTTCAAATTTTGGATAATTGTGGTTATCTTATATAATTTACACTGGTTTAGTTTGATTAGGACAACCCTCTAGATAGAATAGCTAGTCATACATTTTCCCTGAGAAAATATTCTGAATCTTTACAAGAATACAGAGTTAGTTCTGAAAGAGACCTTTGACCTTATCACAACATAACAAAATTTAATGTATATTTAAGTGCCAATACCAGGCCTGGTATAAGACAACCCATTATTTACTGGTTATTTGCTGCAAGTGGAATATTGATCTCAAACAATTACTCTGATCTCACAACTAGCAAATTTCAATCCAAAACTTAAATCCTGATCTCATCACTACCAAACGTCAATCAAAAACTTAAATCCTTATTTCAGGACGAGCAAATGTAAGTCCAAAACTTAAATCATGATATCATGACTAGCAAATGTCAATCCAGACTGAAATCTTAATCTCACGACTAGCAAATATCAATCCAAAACTTAAATCGTGGTCACAAGACTAGCTTATGTCAATGCAAAACTTAAATCGTGATCTCACTACTAGCAAACGTAAATCCAAAACTTAAATCGTGATCTCAAGACTAGCAAACATCAATTAAAAACTTAAATCCTTATTTCACGACTAGCAAATGTCCATTCAAAACTTAAATCTTGATCTCACAACTAGCAAATGTCAATTCAATACTTAAATTGTGATCTCATGACTAGCAAATATCAATCCAAAACAAACATCATGATCTCACGACTAGCAAATGTCAATCCAAAACTTCAATCGTGATCTCAGGACTCGCAAATATCAATCCAAAACTTAAATCGGGATCTCACGACTAGCAAATGTCAATCCAAAACTTAAAGGTGCTGCCTCACAGATTGTGCTAAAATTTTTGTATATCGTGATTTTCCAACCTAACCAAGTATTAATGTAGTAGAAAGCCACTGACTGTTGCTTTATAAAGGTTTTGGTGCAGATAAGCAATTTTAACGACTCTCGATATCACCCACTGAGTATTTTTTTCTTGAACAAGTTTTCTTCCAACATGCTTTGTGAATTATGTAATTCACACATGATTGAACTGTAACATCTACAAACTACAGCGTAAACATCAGTGAGGTATTTGGTTCATTTTTCGATTCGTTTTCATCAACTGCGAACAAATTTCAGGCAAAAATTGGTTAACATCGCAAATTTTATGTGTTATTTTTTAGATTATACACGAATTTGATAAATGTGTGTTGACATTATTTACAATCTCTGTCCGTTTTAAGATCAGTTCAGCAGTTGCAATAAAAGCTGTTAAATTCCCTGGCGTAGCTTCGTCGTATTTTGCCAAATTTTGGCCAGCCTAATCTATCTAACTCTTCCGAGTATTATTGAAAAGTAATTCCGAAACAAATCATACAGTACCATTTACATGTTTATTTTAAACATTTTAAACATTTTTTAAATTTGCCCTCGCGCTTCAATTTACCCGTACGCTGTTATATTATAGTCTGAGATATTTCATGATAACGAATTTCACGGCCCGCGGCATAAAATTCATCTACCGGAACCGGATGTCCGGCGATGTTTATGGCTGACGATTTTTGGGCTACACCGGCGTACTTTTTCTAGAATTTGTTTTTTTCTAAGAAATTCGAGATGAATCTTTTCCATTATATCCGTATTTTCGTAACTCCAGATATCACTACCATATGATAAGATAGGAAGGATTGTATGGTCAAATAGTTGCAGCTGTAAGTCGATTGGTATGTGGAGGTTATAAATACGTTTATATAACAAGTACATGGCTTTTCTAGCTTGTGATAAAAGATGGGACCTAGCTTTATAGACACTTTCGTTTGGTGAGAAAAAATACCAAGATATTTATATGAGTCAACAATCTCAAGTCTGCAACCAGCCAATGTAAAATTGTAATGATGAATGCCTCGTCTATTTGAGTCAATTACTATGATTTTTGTCTTGTTTGTGTTTATTTTAAGTTTCCAATTCTGACAATATTGGTTAAAATCGTTAAGACAGTTTTGAAATTCTTCCACAGTCTTGCTTACAATTACTGTGTCATCAGCAAACAATAAGACAAGAATTCTTATAAATTTCAGCACATCGTTTTCCATAAATTCTAAATTATGTCTGATAGGAACTTTTGTAAGTCGTTTAGATACAACGAGAATAACAGAGGGGATAAATTGTCTCCTTGTCGGACTCCTGAGTCACAAGAAAAGAATGATGATATATCGGCATTTACCTGAACACAATATTTAATATTTGCATACATATTATGAATAACTCTAAAAATACTTTCCGTCCACCCCGTTACGTAATAATGTTTGAAACAATTCTACTCTTGGGATAAGGTCAAAACAACGTGAAAAATCGATGAAGCTCACAAATAGCTTTTGTTTCTGTGATCGAAATAGCTCGATTAAGGTGTTAAGGACAAATATGTGGTCGGTAGTGGAATGATCTTTTCTAAAGCCTGCTTGATTTTCCTCAATAATTTTATGGTGTTCGACAAATTTGGTGAGTTGTGCATTTAGAACTGATGTAAATAGTTTACCGAGACAGCTTAAAATAGTAATGGGTCTGAAATTTTCCGGGGCCGTTTGCGAACCCCTTTCTTTGAATATAGGGATAATGAAGCCTCCTGTCCAGCATTTAGGAATGTTTCCGGTATCTATGGTGATATTGAAAAGTTTAGTGTATATAGGCAGCATTATGGATTTCTTTGATTTTAGATATTCATTAAGGATTTGATCAGATTGGCTGCATGCTTTCGTATTCTTACATTTTCCAATCATTTTATCAATTTCATAAGGGACGATTTTCGTATTAAGAATTTCATCAGCGTTTTCAATATTTGGATTAATTTCTATATCATCAGTATCTTCAACGTCAGTACCACTATTCACGTTCTTAAAATATTCGTAGAACTCATGTAAGGTTGGTGCTTTCTCGGTTTTATTACGTTTAAACTTGTTAAGAAAATTCCAGTAGGATTTTTTATTTTTTTTATTTTATGTTCCGCAGTTTAGACTGGTAATGAAAACGGTGCGTCTGTATGTGAGAATTCATTGTTTGTTTATAGTCGTTGCTCGCACGTTTCAATACCTCTTGAGCACGTGGAGTTTTAGTCAACCGGTACTGTTTACGAGCGCGATTATAAATTACTGCGACATTTATTGCAGCAGAGGGCATTTGGATGTATATCATGTGCTAGATATAAATGCCATGGTCTTAGATCAAAATATTTTCACAGTTCTGCCTTTACCAAATACGTTTGGCACTTATGACCTACTAATGACATTACTGTTTTAGTTTTCGGACAAGTATCCTCATCAAAGGCAACGGATATGATGACAGAGGCGCCCATCCTACAATCAATATTTATCTACTTGCATACTGACATCCTTATCAGTAGAAATCAAAACCTTTAAACGATTCTTTGGTGAAAGGAAAAATATTCTCAGGACATCAAGAAGTGCACTGTTTTATCTTAGACTTTTCCTACTTCTATTATACTTGTAAATTCTATATTTGAACTTTGTGTAGTAGTTTTGTTTAACCGTGTAGAAACTTGGCCATCGCCCAAATGTTAATAACGCATGATATTGCATCGAATCCTGTGTAAATAGAAAGAAAATAAAAAAAGAAAAGTCATAGGTTAAGGAATAAAGAAACCATGACGGTCCAAACATGTGCATTGTGACACCATTGAGATGCTTGTGAACGGGACGTTGTGCGATGTCTTACTTGTAATGCATCGATAAGTCCGCGTCTGGGGACATGCTTCTAACACGTTGGCACCGTTCGCTACCGCCCCACATTCAGATCATCCACGTTTAACAACTCCCCGACATGACCAGTAACTCTGCGTCAACCACCTCCGGAACAGGTTCACTGATGCTGGCATTGCTAGAGAACTTGTTGGACGTCATGGAAAAGCAATCAAATAATCATTAATCGATATTTTTCCTATTTGTTTTAGAAATATCAGTCTGAAAACTGTTTACTTAAATACATTTGTGATTCGGTATTATTCAGCCACACGATGCACAGAACACCGTTTGTCAGCGCTTTTTCTTTTTCTTTTCGTCCCCGTCTATACTGTCTCCTCGAAGTCCTCCTTTGTGCCATAGAGCTTCTTCTATGACGTTGTTGGTTCCAGCCATATGCCTTTTCTTGAATTTTCATGCAAGGGGCAAAGCTGCAGTAGGTGTTCTGTTGTTTGGTCACACATTTCACATGAGCATTTTGGCAATGGGGACAGCTTCACGTTTTCATGTATTGAGCATTGAACTTATTATGTCCTATGCGTAGCCTGAATACCATGACTCGTTCCCCCTGTCAAGTAGATCTTAGTCATTCTTCTTTGACTTTGCTCTCGCTAGTGTCTTCACCATTTGAATAATGGAATTATGTGATAAATGTAACAGGTGTATTGCGAATGGAATAACATAAAATCAAGTAAGTGAAGTTTGTTTGAAAATTATCAGGTTGAAAACTTATTGTCAGTAGAACTAGTATTGCGCTTATAGATGTACTCGGTATATAAACAATTTATTAAATGTTCTCCGGAGGATTTGTAATTGCAAGTGTTTGTGGCAAAATCTGGGAGGTTTTATCCCTGTATTACATACAACAATGAATATACGATGTTTAACTTGACGTAAAGTAGCTGCGGAAAGAGCTCAGACCCCGATATCTAGAAGGTGTAGGAGCTAAATCTTATGTCACCAATGTCATTTATCTTTGAAGTAAACTGGAATCATAAATGCCATCACAAGACAGATTCAATACTTTGAGTTTATTGCAGTAAAATGTCAAGATCATGAACATTTGATATAACCTAAAAGTCAGACTGATTTGCCCCAAATCTTAATTTGTTCTGAGATTTCTACTTGACATACTTCGGGGGATTAGGGCAAGATATGAAGTCAGCTTATTTATTCTAACATGTAGAGCCCAATGTGGAAACGCCCGAAGAAAAAAACATAATGGAGCGTACCCGTTAGCTGTAAACACTATCAGACATTTGAATAATAATTTGAATTTTAAAAGCATGAAAAACATGTATTCAAAAGATCTGAAATTAAAGTTATAGTTATAGACTTAACGTAGTGGTGAAAAGGGCTTCATGTGTATATAATCAAAATAATCACTCTTAATCTAACAGATGATCAACCATTTACACTCGGTCGAAAATGTATTTTCAATTAGCTGAATAGTTTCAGTAATTGATGACCGTACGCTCAGTGGCAAACAACACGAGCAGAAATTGTTTAGATTACATTACTTAGTTGACAAATTACGAAGACGTCTGGAAATTAGCTTCTGATGTACTCTAGTGGTAGGTTTGATGCATCTGTTTGGATGATCTGCACTGTTATCAGTCTATTACTCTTTCTATATTACCAAAGTCTCTCATTTTCTAGAATTCAGATTGTTGTGTCGGTCTTTATTTCAAGCAGCTAGGCGTAAAGCGTTTAATGTCTAAGTAGATGATGTCTATGAGATTTTCTGCTTAAAAACAGACCAAGATAGCCTGCCTGTTAGATTTTTCATACTGAAGAAAAATGATGCAAATTACTAATCAAGTTATATTAAGGTTTCAAATGTCTGTAATGTTATATCTTGGACAAAAACTGTCCTCGCATTTCCAATATTTATCAAATTAATCCAACACCTTGTCTAGAGCAAGGTACAAATGCTCAACCAAATTTGCAATAATAAGCTATGACATGTGGCGATAATGACACATTCTATGACATTGTCATTGGTTGCAGATGCACATAATAAAGGCAAACACTACATCAGGGAATTACTTCTCACTGTATACAGTATCACACTATGTACTCAGATAATCCTAACTGTATCCCGCTATCCCAACGCTGTGTAAAGATTGCAGACAGACATATGAAACGACTTGTCTCCTACACAAGTTCGATAGATAAAAGTATGTTATGATTGTTACATCTGTCTCTATTGATCAAGTATATATTTCTTAGAAATTATAATACCTGTATGGTATTAGATATATCTAATGTTGTTTTTCCATTTGATAAACTGAAGAACGATGCAATTATTCAATGAACATTTCGCTGGCTTAGAATGACAAAACTAACCGACCTGGAAGGCAGCACAGAAACAGCCGAGGGTGAAAGGCACTAATAGAAACACAATCACATACCACGAGCACACGACACAATTGATGAATCAATTATACGTTAATTATGATGGATTAATCGCTTTCATACACAACGTATCTGTTTCTATACCTTGATAGAACGTCCGTCTATTAATATATATGCTGTCTTCTTGAATTTTCCGCAAGAGTGATTCTTGTAATACATGATTCTTTCACCGAAGTATTTCACAATAGACAGTAATAAAAGTGTTACTTACAATGACTACTTATAGAGGAATCTCATTAATTTTGTGATTAGTCCTATTTTCCATGATGTTATCGACGTGTACGATAAATACGATGGATAATACACGAAAATGATGTAAATATACACATGAACTACATGTATATACATTCAGACTATCGCCGAACTGCTTATAGTTTCATAGTTTTCATTTTTATTCATTTTACATTAATTTGTAAAACACGGTCAAATGTTGTAACTTTTTGTAGCCAGATTAGACGACAAGCGCAGTTACCACTGAGCTACGGAGACATCAACTCTTAAGTCACCGGTCCTTGAAAACAATAACAGAAAGATAATAAAAATTCGGACAGGGAAGGCAATATTCAACCGAAACAACCGAGCACAGAAAACATAAATAAACACAGACCATGATTATACGACATAACGCCCTATACTACACTGAATGAGAAAACGAAACTAAACCGCTGACAGTCCCAGTTTCAGCTGTCCAAAAAGCCGAAAGACTTAAATTCAGCTATAAATGAGTTAAACTACCCAGTTTCAGCTGTCCAAAAAAGCCGAACGACCTAAATTCAGCTATAAATAAGTTAAACTACCTAGTTTCAGCTGTCCAAAAAAGCCGAACGACCTAAATTCAGCTATAAATAAGTTAAACTACCTAGTTTCAGCTGTCCAAAAAAAGCCGAACGACCTAAATTCAGCTATAAATGAGTTAAACTACCCAGTTTCAGCTGTCCAAAAAAAGCCGAACGACCTAAATTCAGCTATAAATAAGTTAAACTACCTAGTTTCAGCTATTAAAAGCTGAAAACCAAATTTGAGCTGTCAAAAAGTCCTAAATACGAGACTAATTGATCATTACACTAGATTTTGGACTTTGTTGACATCGAAATGGACGACATTCAACCCAACGAACTTCGGATAAATACGGTTGTTAGAACCATTATGGGTACCACAAAGTATCCCCATAATAACCCACGAATAGCATATTAAGTCCAACTGAATCTGCAGTAAATTATACCCTGACGGGATATTCTAACAGTTCAGTATATCCATTTAGATTTACAAAATAAGGAATGTTAGAGAATAATGATAAGAAACTTTCAGTAAAAACGCTGAGAATAATATATTTCCATTCTTACGAGTAAGTCGATTTCAAGGCCATTACCAGACAATAAGCCGTTTTTATGTTTTTGTTTGTTGTCGTGAAAGCTATCGCGCTGTACCTTTACTTGGAAATATTGACCTGATTTCAAAAACATACTGTAGCGCACAGACAATCCAAAGCCACAGAGAAACAGCGGCAACGCCTAGCTACCCCGGCAAGAGTCTGACATAGAAGGAACCATCCATATTCTCCAAATGGATATTTAAAACGAGGCTGTATAATCACCCCCTGCAGTGAATGACATACTGCGGACATTCAATTTCGTGCAGAATTAACCATAAGTGTGGGGGGTAATTATGCATGATACACTTAAATGAAGTAAGGGGCGACTTTTTACAGGAACCACAAGGGATTTAACGCCTGTCGTAATGATAAGTAAATACTGTAGCGCACAGACTATGTTGTTAAATGTTCAAATGTTCAAATTTTCAAGGGTCGTAATCTGTTATCTAGAAACTGTTTTGATATTCTGTAACTGCTAAGGAACATAAAATTACATAACTGTACATATTATTTAAAATAAATAGCAAAAACAAAATGGAGCTTAAGCCTGATCCTGAAAATTGATTCTTTGTGATGAACACGTTGCCATGTTTGTACACTGTGCCTTTCGTGCTCTGCTGCTTTGTGTTTGAATGTTGCCATCCCTAACATATTTGTTATTATCTTTTTGCAACTATTTTGGTGATTGGTGATATTAATTAACAATTTATTACTATTTTGAGTGTTTTCCGGTAGTACGAGGGGTGTTCGAAAAGAAATGCAATCCAAGTATATCTTTGTAATTGTAGGGGCTTCCTGCTTTAAACTTGGTATGTGTACGCATTAGACCATTGTCTGCACTTGAATAAAATTTGGTTGAAATACATGCATCAGTGTGGTCATAATATATGTTTAATACTCACTTACTAATTTATACTAAGCTAAAACACGTTAGAAAAACGTATCGTAACACTGACACTGATACCATGCTCATTACGTGGTGCCCAAAACGCCATCTTATTTCAAATGCCAAGAAACCATTAAAGTTATACCTCCAGTACTTTCAAGAGAAGTTTTTACGTAGTATAACAAAGGAGGGAACATACGCTCACTATCATTAACCAAGAATGAAGCAGAAATATCATATGTCGATGGGTTGGCGGAAAACTCCCTATGTTTTATATCGAGTTACAATAGTTTTCCGCCAACCCATCGATGTGTGCTACCAAGAATTTTAAGAAATCCATAATTGTAAAACATACAAGTCACTGATGGAAATGATTCATTCAATTTTCTTCATCCACAAAGGTCTTGCAATTCAAAAACCAGAATCAATTCACAAATATATTCCAAGAAGGTTCTATAGATATTGTGTGCATTCAACTTCAGAAATATTTCATGAAGCGTCAAATTGTTAATGGAATAGACTATATGCATATTTCTCATGAAAATACCTCTTCGCATAGGGCTTCTACTGTAAAGTAGTTTTTGAACGAATAACGCATGATAATGCTTTATCACCGAGTTTATTATGTGGACCTAGTCCTATGCGGATACTTTTAAGTTCCTCGACTTCAATTGCGTACGGTACGGTTCCAGGAAACTTATATGGTCAGCCATATTGCAGTGCATGGGTGTAGTACCTTTTGCAGATAACAAAGCATACCTTTAATCTTGGATTTAAATGTGAAATGTGTAAAGGAGAGTTCATTGAAGGTTTCCTGCGAGTTTCATTGTAAATGATTCTGTCAATAAAAAGTTATAGAGTGAGTTGCATTTCTTTTTGAACACCCCTCGTAAATTGCAAATTGCTTTAAGGTAACTACTGGTAGATGAACCTATGAATAATTCTTTGTCACTAAGTCTTTAAAAGCAAGCCTTAAAGTAAACGCAGTTCAATAATCTGAGTCATTAGTTGCTTATGGCTGTATTTTTCCATAAATAAACAACGAAATTGAACAGGAAATAGTTCCAAATAAGCATTAATATGACTAGACATATTACATATAATTTATGTTTAGAGAAACATAATTGTATAAAATGACATTCTAACCAGCGAAACATTTTCAATTTTGGTATAGTCGGTGTATTTGGAGAGAAAGAAATGTTAGGTTGTACTAGTAAAAAGATAATTACGAATCTGAGGAACACATAAAAAAGAGGAGAGATCGACGACCACAGGAACGGTCGTCGTCGTCAATAGAGGGGTTGCGAAGTGAACGAACATTTGTACGTGTAGCTACTCGTACATGTATAGGTACACGTTGCAATTAAAATTATTTGGCGAAGCACAAGGTGTGCCTGTAAGATCACGTTTCAATTTAGTATATAAACTCAATGAGTCTACATAATACACACATTAACATCGATTGTCGCACGTCCGTTACTTGTAGACATTACACACACGTGGATGACGAAATTCTCAAAACGTTGGACGTACTACATGTACAAAGCCGTTATCAATAAATCAAGCCTTAATAACATTATTTAGCTCAAAGGTTATGTTTTCTTTTATTTAATTTTAAATAGTTGAATAATGTAATATTATCTCTTAAATTTATTTTTAACTGCATTGTGTTAATATAACTTATGTCGTTGCTATCGTGACCATTTTCTTACAAGTACCAGAGGCAAGGTATGTTGATTTGTTGTTCAATCAGAAAACGAGGGGTTTAGAAACAGTTACTACTTTTCTGTAATAGCAAACATTCCCAAGTTTGGTATATTTAATTAAAATAAGAATATATGACGTATCCTGTTGTCCTGAAAACAATATCAAAAAGTACCATAACGATGCGATTTCGGCCATTTTCTGATATGTACAGATTTGTATTATGCATGTATGCAGTTCGATAGGTTAACCAAGTTTGTTTTCTACAGCAAGCATAAACATTATTTTAATGACATGATTAGAGAATTAGTATTTAGCATTGGTTTTAATAGAGAATATTTCGAAAGCAGAATAATGTATTAAGTAATAAGTACATTGTCTTCTTAATTGTTAACAATGTTGCCAAATAAGATATTTTGAAGATTTGTCGGCAAACTTCGTCGTGTT
The DNA here is from genome assembly GCA_947247005.1 of Spisula solida. Classification (NCBI taxonomy): domain Eukaryota; kingdom Metazoa; phylum Mollusca; class Bivalvia; order Venerida; family Mactridae; genus Spisula; species Spisula solida. The sequence goes on from OX365954.1 coordinate 28,263,065, forward strand.
CAGTAAATTAATGTCTTTATCATTGAGACATGTGCTTGTGATCTGCACCATTTTTGTGACCTTACGTATTCGTCAATTTATGTCCGATTCCTTATTATCTTCTTCTAAAATGATTTCCCTTCAGACCAATTTAATAGTGGAATATGACATTCCCAAAACATATGATATTATGATACAGTTTTTTCTAAATCGATGTTGCAAACCTCACATAGACTTGACGTGATTAAAATAGACTTTAGTAGGAATGATTTATCGGATATTATATTCATGATATATTAATATTGGGATTATATTGGGATCCCCTATGTTGAGTATCTATTTAGATATAATTTTATTATTTGACATCTTTTTGGCTCATTGCAATATTTAATCATAGATTTAAGTATACACACGGATGATAAAAAATCGGACAGGAAAGCCGAGCACAGAAAACATACAAATATCACGTAACACAATTACACGACACAATGCCCAACGAAAATGATGTTGCCCGCCTACCGGTTTCATAGATCGGCAACAATGTTCCAAGCAAGTTAGTTTCGAGATACATTTAAGGAACATTTAATTATACCCGACCATAAATGAATAACCAAATCGCATGTAACTATTTATGATGTGGTTCAGAATTTCACAATACCGTCTAGACGGTAATGTATTTTTTTCACAACTGTAAATATAAGTTCAGACTTTCCTCATAGTTTTCCAGAAAAGGAACATTAAATTATACCCGACCATCAATGAATGACCAAAGCTCATGTGACTATTTATATTATTTCACAGATTTAATCACACCGACAAGACGGGTTGAATGCTGATTCCGCGGTATTCAAATTTGATTTTGGATAATGTTTTCACTAGACTAGTTACGAGTGTAGAGAATGATTAATCTATTTGTTTGTCGAGGGTTTTTGTCGATGGTTATGAAGTGAATATATTTGATTATGCAAACATCATTCCAATGTTTCTCACAACAAAAAGTCAATTATTTATTATTATATATATCAACTGTATTCTCAATGCACACTTATATACATCTGGCATATAGTCAAAAAAAAAAAGTCACTATCAGTGTTTCAATGGCCTGACGCTCAGCACCACCAGTGGCATCTAGTCTCTGATACACTCTAATCAGGAATAAAGAGTCAAAGAGGTAATTTTATTAAGTTGTTTAACTATTTTCTTTTCACTAAGTTCCTTCTTTGGGACCCATTAATCTTACAAACATGGTCATACACGTGACGAAATGTCACGCATTTTGGTGATGACGCGAGTTATTTCACAAATATATGATGGGTTAATATTATCAAAGATATGTTCAGGCTGGTGAACCGTTACACTTTTCATAATGTTACTTGAGACACATATCTGTTTTCTTCGATCTAAAGCTATAAAGCTGGGTTCACACTCTAGCGTTTGGACCGACGTTTACCGACGTTTGGGCAAACGTTCAGCTCTGCTAGTAAAAGTTACCAAACGTTTCGAAAAGTTGACGATCGTTGGTAAATGCTGAAGAACGTTGAATTCGTTGAAAATGTTTAACATGCAAAAACTTTGCCGACGTTTGGAAATAAACGCTGATGTAAGTTGTGCTCTAAACGTCCCTGAACGCTGAATTAAGTTAATCAAAGTTTGCTTAAGTTAAACTCCGTTGGCAAACGTCTGCTGAAACGCTGGTGGTGATAATAAATTTAGTCGAACGTTTATCAAGCGGAGGCCAACGGGTATCCAGCGCAATGAAAGGGGTAGTAACGCAAGGGCTGGCGTAAGCCAACTTTCTCCAGCGCAGGCCAAAGCAAGTGGTCAGCGCAGACGAACTTTCAATAACGTTTCAGTAACTTAGGTAAACTTTGTTTAACGGATTCTGACGTTTGGCACCTCGTTCGTCTAAGTCGGACTAAGTTAGACACCGCTACACATACGCTAACCTATGTTGGCAAAAGTTCACCTACGCCGATAAAAAAAGCTACAACGCAGGCAAACGTTGTTAAGCGCTTGTAACAGCTGTCAAACGCAGTTGAGCGCTGAGAAACGTTCCGAAAACGTTAGCGTGCGTTAGATACACAACGTTCGCAGTGTGAACCAAATTATTCCTCCTCACGAGCGTAATTTCACCGACGTTTGGGCTCATTTTTCTGACTTTTGAAACGCTGATCAACGCTGGTACAAACGTTCACAGTGTGAACCCATCTTTAGTACAGTTGCTACACATTCTTACCTCACGACACAACAACACTATCCTGATACATTCATGCTTTAATCCGATTTCAAACAGGGACTTGATTCAACGTCCTAATGAGTTTCCGTGAATATAAAATGACAGAACATTGTCAATTGGTATCTCCGGTAAACCAGAATGACAGAAAGTATCAATAATCTTAGTTGAAAACAAGGAATTAGAAACTGACATTTTATAGTGTACATACATTGACAATGCTCATGCGGATTTGTTTTCAAGGAGAATTCAATCCTTGATGGATGCACTTGCACTAAGTACAAGTCTTTCGAATGATAAATCTCACTCTCGCTGCACAAATAGGTCGTATGGATTATTTTGCTTCCACTCCTTGTGATATATATATAAGATGTTCGTACTATAAAAGCTATATTAGTATAATGACGAATGTTTCTTTGACAACTTTAGAAAAACACGATGAACGACTTGTGGGTTAATCCTTTTGAAAATGATGACGACATCACTTGTTTTGCTTATTGACTACGTATATGACAGATATTCAAGTTTTGTGATATCATTTGCGAAACGTAATGAATTCTAAATAAGAAACAGGTAGTGTTAACCTTCGTGAACTATTGCATGCAAAGAAAATGAAGTCGGCGCGACCATCGGTAGAATAAAAGGACGACAATTATTCCAATAATTCAGATATTGTCTCTAAGTGCGTCGTCCGCTCAGTGTGGACACACATATAAGACGTGAAATCATTCAGATAAAATAGGATGCAATATCAGGCCATAGTTTGTTAACGTGGAATCATTCAGATAAAATATCATGCAATATCAGGCCATAGTTTGTTAACCTCAATGATATCTTTAGACTCTTGGCGTATTATGTATCTTAGCTTACTTTAGCACGAAGTGTGATATAACCCGTGTTGTTCAACTAAAATTAAATCATTTGATTTCACATAAGTTATTATACTGTAGCGTCCTGTCAATAACATCTTGACAAACCTAGCTACTTGCATTTAAACTGCGAACATGTATATTTACACGAGCCTATTTTATGTCAAGCAATTTGGTAAGTAAACGATACTGTATACATTTGTCAAAATTTTATGTTAACCATCATTGGCGGGTTGAATATATTAAGCGGTGGTCCCAACCCACCGTACTTGCAAGTATGTGATGTCTACTAACAAAAACGTGGGCAAATCTGGAATCCATACGTTGTGAGTTCTCCCATCGTATAGTGCGGCCAAGATATGATGGCACAATAGCATTTTGTAAACGTCACTGGTTAGATAAGTCCACACCAAAACGCGGGAAAGTAGATAAATCCTGATAAACTGAGCGCTTGTTCAGTTATTTCAAACTTCTTAAGGAAGAAGATCGATGTCTTTATTATATAGTCTAGTAGTAATCTGTCTAATCTCAACGCAGAAGGTTAGAATCAAATCAGAATCTTTTTCTAGTTTTATTTTTTTCCGCAAATTATTTTTATATGGTGATAGTGATAATTATTTTTGCAGATTTTTTAATTGATTCTGTCACATACACTGCTGATGAATAGTGTTAATTCATATAATTTATATATACATGTATACGTACAGAATATTGATTTATTATTGATTGTACTTGGTCAATGTAATAAAATATATTATAATAAATATATAGAATAGAGAAAACATAAGAATAAAAACAATGTAACAAGATAATCAACGTGTAACGGGATATACTAAGAAGAAAAGTTTTCTAGAACTTTAGAATACAAATCATTACCCCAAAAAATACACAAAAAACTGATACTCGAGCCAGTAACCTACATCCATAAAATTATTGTATTTCTAAAGCTTTACCAACTGAGCTATCGAGGCACATTTAAAAGTGTCTCGTATATTTGCTCATATTGCGAAAACGTAATACGAAACAAGCGTTTATTGACAATGACAGTAAATAAGCACCCATTTCTGTTGAAAATGAACCTGCCGGCTAATTAGCATGCGTAAATGTTATTGTGCCATCATATCTTGGCGGCACTATGCTGGTTTTGGAGCATACAGACAGGACGTAGCACGTTCAGTGAATGAGTAACTATCGCTGCGTTGGAGCTGCATTCGGGATTCAGATTCACCCCAGTGCATGAAACGCGTGTTTCACGACGTGCACGTGCAAGTAGGCTCTCGTACGATATCATGGCAATAGAACGTAGATCGTATGCTATAAGCACGTACAACTCAAACAACACGTAAGCAACAGACGATGCACACAGTCTTTCATGGTCAGGCGCAACCGTGCATGTAACGAGTGGACGTACACCCTCCCTATTCCTGCTATTCCCTTCCTATGTTTACGCACAAAATATACATTCAAAACACATGGACGTTAGGAGTGCGACCTGGTTTTAAGTAAACTGTCTATTTCTGAATAAACGTAATATCTAAAAGACACTCGTGTTATTAACTGCTTAAATTACTATCCTAAACGATTTGGTGTTAAAATAGTCGGATATTACATCGCATGTGGAGGGGTTAATGTTTAAGCAAAGAAAAGTACATTAGAATACTGTAGTTTTTACCTTCGCGTAGAATCGTGTCATTAACCCAGCAAAGGGCAACGTACATACAATAAACCAGAAGTAGGTCAAAATCTGGTCTAATATCGCTATAAAATGTCACTCCTTTCTAGTTACCTAATAGTACCAATTAGTCCAGATTTACTTAGAATACAGTACATCCGTAACATAAATCAACTTGCCAGTGGTTACAGTCTACTTAGAGGAAAGTTGCCATGACAAATCGTTAATTTACTAATTGTAACGTAGCTAAAGTCCGTAAAAAGCTTTCACGGACCTATGCCTGAAACATTTATGTCATAATTAATATCATCATCGAATGAAGAAAATCACACGAAACATTGCAAACCGATAATGCCAATTATATAAATTATCCGTTCTCGAGGAAAACCGGGCTTAGTAACAAAATTATGAAAATCAAGATAATACCGCGTTAGAAGGATAAACATCTAACGGACAGTTTCTGAAAATTTGAGCAAAACAAAGTTACATACCTTTAACACTAACCACTCTTGTCTACTTATTGAGCGACGTCGCAAACGTCACTCAATCATTATTTGACGTAAAGTTACCTAGTATTTCACAAATCCAGAATTGATCAATTATTGACGTAAACTTTTCAAAATTGTTTCAAATTTTAGAATTATATTCCTATTTTATATAATAAACCGAAATCGTGAATGGTTCCTTTTGGAGAAAAGTTAAGCTGTTACATGTATAACCAATATCCGCTCGTTTTTCTCAAAATGTGTACTTTTCAGAAAATGGTCACCAAAGCGACGACAGAATATGCTTTAACATAATTCATGAAAAAATCGAGACATACGAGATTTTGTAGTACTATAGTATCCAAGTTCTTAAAATAAATCAAAGAAAATGTTTTTTTTCTCATTTTTGGAGCCTTTTTGAAACCTTATTAAATAATTACTACATGTGTATAATGTCACTAAGCCCGGTTGTTCTGAGAACAGCTTAAATATATTAAATTGGTATACTAGTCACTAAAAACTTCCCAATTTGGAAAAGTTTGTTTATGGTCACTGTTGCATTTATTGTTGACAGCTGGAACTAGATCGATTATAATTTATTATGGTTTATGCATAATTATATTTATTTATTTACTTATTGATTTATTTATTATATTATCATCTATGTATACAACATATATTGCACATAACATAAAACAAAAAATTGTATAGCCACTCTTACATGTACAAAGAGTTATAAGAGACATTATCTACATTAAAATAAAACATCGAATTATCACATGGTACATGTATAATATAAGATTATGATATTACACATTATTGCATAATACAGGCAAATCAAATTAAAAGTGAAAAACATGTGTAAATCTTTATTGAAATATGAACTAAAAAGACAATAGTTTTACGATACTGAGAATTTAATCAAATACGTACATTGTTTACAAAGATAAAAATAATGTCGCTGTAATATATTGGTGTAGGTTTTGGCACTTATCCGTACCATGTACCAAATTCTTCCATGTCGTTTGTCACACAAGTTCTACAACGTAATGTTATCACTGTCGACACCTCAATCCTGATGATATTCATCGCCTTGAGAATATGAGAGAATCTTACAATTTTGCAAATAATTGAAAGTATGTGCATGTTTTGTCTATTTATTTTGTTTCATAATGCTTTAAAAATAAAATAAGAACATGTATAAATCAAAAATGTTATCTATGAAAGAAAACAATACCACTTTATGGAGATGCATGTAGTCAATTTGTAATTAAAATGTCGAAGGTAGAACATTTGAAGTAATTTGTAGCACGATTCCTAAAAATTCAGAGCTATTTAAGACGATCCTAAAAGTACATTGTGCCTAACAAAATTAAAATTAGCCAAAACTTGGTTGGCGTTCAATTAGTATTGAATTACTCGGATAAATACCGGAACTAGGTCAGCTCAGGAAAGAAACTGAAATAAATCAACTGGAAAAAAACGCCAAAACTTGGTTGGTGTTCAATTAGTATTGACGTTACTCGGATAAATACCGGAACTAGGTCAGCGTCAGGACAGACACTGAAATAAATTAACTGGAAATAAAACGCCTGCGTAGAAGCAGAAGCAGAGCCTTATACATTCAGTAATGCCCTGGTGAGACTTGACCGCAAGATGACACAGTTTATATAAGCTAATATATACTGGAGACAATGAACCTTTAATACTAGAAAGCTGTTCTGTTGAAGGGCATGCCATTGGTCGTGGTAAAAAGGGATATAAAAAGGATGTCATTTGCAGAAATCTATTGTCTGCACTACAGCGACTTTCCTTATATGTATAACTTTCCTTTGTTAGACGAACTTACAAAATTCACCCAGTGGTATATCTCTAGAAGAAATAAGAAACAGAATTAGAAATAAATAACGTTATTTAAGAAATAAAAATATGTTCGCGTATTTTGTCGGTGAATAAAACATGGGCAGGAGTTCGGATGCGGAAAAATTAAATCACGAGTGCCCGTGTTTTATTCACCGACAAAATACAAGAACAGAGTTTTTATTTCGATTATAAATACGATAATATCCCGCACTATTTAACTGCGCGCATTCCGTTTTCACCCATTTGACATTAACATAATTCTACGCCGAAATTGAGTGGCTTATTAGCTGGTACAATTACCTCCCTCGTTAATGAAAACGACCTTCGTAATTTTCTGAAGGAAATAACACATTTTAAACATTGAAACAATTTTAATAACACGCGTATAGTGTATCTATTTCGTGAAATGAAAAATATAAATGAATTGATTATCAGAAGTTTTTATGAATCTTAATTTTGAGAGTAGATTGGAGTTTCTAAAAATAGATGCGTCATAGCTGTAACACTGGATACTCGTGCAACTCGCGACCCGTTGAATTTTTTCTATAAAGTTTACGTTCATTTATTCATAAATATGGCACGTGATAAGAGGCGTAAGTAGTAACAGCCAATTTGATACCATGTTTTATTGCGGTAATAATACATGTCCTGATTTTTTCTATGTGTATTGGATTAATCCGCGGGTCGTGTTAGAATGCAGGTTTTATCATACCACTTAAGAAGTGGCGCTAAATTAATTGTAACTGAAGAAATAGTTTGTAGTGTGTAGAGAGGGAGCCGTTGTGGAGAGGGATTGTACTTCTAACAGACTTGTGCATAAACAGCATGATTTAACCTCCAAAATATGTACATGATGTACACAAGCAGCGTGTCATAATTAGTAAAGATGAATACAGTGTATTGAGGTTGCTAACTCCTGACCAGATTATGATCTTATTCATTCTATAAAAGTAAATTATTTCGCCGAAGCTTACAATAACTCACAAGAAATAGACATTATGATTCGTGTCGGTTAACCCAATCTCAGCATCTATTTCGCCCTATTGAAGGTTTGTCTTTATATACATTACAACCTTTCAAGAGTGTTCCCCTGCGGAGCAACAACCTCCCTCTAAAAACACCTTCAAAAATTCCCTAAGCTGATTTATACCTCTTTGGCACAACAACCTTTATGCAAAGGTCAATATTTGCAGCTCCCAAAGAGTATTGCTATCTTGCTATTTTCAGTTTTTGTGCAGTCTCAATTTAAAATTCATCACACAGTTCAGTTTCCAGTAAAAAGTAGAAGTAGAACAGCCTGTGAGAAAGAATAAGTTCATTTCATTGGTCGACTATGCTGTGATTTGCACTTCCTTAATTTCATACTGTACTTGTTACGAAGCATGCACTAATCAAAATGATCTACAGAATAATATGAAAACATGCGTTTACTTTCAATCTGTATATGAGGGTTAGTGTGTCAATAACATAAATTGTTTCATTAGCCTTGCCTACAATTTCCAATCCCTCTAAATTGTCTGAATGGTTTATTACTCGTATTTGCTGTGATACAACTTCTATAACTCTATTGTTCCTTCAAGACGTCGGTTTTATATCTCCCAGCTATCAATAAACGAGACACGTGTTTGGCTTATGTGCATGTTCAACATCACCATTCTATTCCCTTCATCGCTTTGTGTATGTATTGTTCACTCTAAAATTAAAGAGAACATTTCAGAAATATAGTTAGTCACTGTGGATATCTCTTGTTACCATTGAGTCTTGAACATGTGATATGTGTTGTCTGAGGGCTTTAATTTCGACTACGCTTGGATTAGGCGGCATGCAGGCTATAGAAGTTAGGAGTCGGATATTAGCCATGTGCAATGTGCATTTCCATTTTATTTTGCCCAATTTTATTACATATCCTTGTGACCTTCTTGGAGGTTATCCTCCAAATGTCCGAAATACTCTACCAATTAAAATCAACCGCCAGCTACGTCTTTCACCATCTATATAGTCTTGTTTGATGGGATACATTTGATTACGATTCCATTATACTACCAAGACCGGGAAGTTTTGCTCTCAAAGAACTCATTGAACTAGTCATTTGTTTTCTAACTTGCATATTAGTCATTTATTTGCCAAATGACATTTCCAAAATCTCCAGAAGCTAAATGGTCGTTATTCATAAACTAATGCTGAGACTAAAATCGTAAATCATCTGTGTCCTGCAGCTCACATGATTATTGTTATTACATGTATTATTGCAGTGAATTATGATTAGTTGAAATATCAAAGCTAAATACAGTTCAGTGCATACATGTATGATGTAGTACATTATGAGGGGGTGGCAAAAAAGGCATATGTATTGACACGAGTCATTTGGGTAAAGTGGTTGGAATCGTAGACACGTGTGGTTCTTGCACCCAATCATGAAATTGATACAAGAAGATGTCCGGACAAAATAATCAAAGAAATCAGAAATGTAAGTGTGTTAGGGTGTGTGTGTGCGTGTTTGGCTGTGTGTATGCATGCGTGTAAATATAGACTTTCAAAAAAAATCACGTGCTATTCCCTGTTTCATTTTACCAACAGTGTTTATATAGACACTTAAGAAATATACGAGAAGGCATACCAGGGATGTTCGAAAAATAAATCAATGCCATTGATATCTTGGTATTTTTAGGGGCTTTGTACCTCAAAATTGGCATGTGTACCTATTAGCCTATTGTCTGCACTTAAAAATTTGTTTTGAAATCCATGCTTCAGTTTGGTCATAATGTATGTTCAATAAACACTTACTAATTTATACTAAGCTATGATATTCGTCTCAATGATGCAATATTATAAGTTGAACTGTTAGCTGGTCGTACAAGCTCTAGTTTATCCCAAGTTCACTTCATTTGGAAGAAAATTCTTGAATTTAACAACATTTGTACCTACTGGATACCATGCTCATTATGTTGTGCCCAAAACGTCATCTTATTTTAAATACCAATAAAATATTAAAGTTATACCTTCAGTACTTCCAATAGAAGTTTTTACGAAATATAATAAAGGATGGGACATACATGTACGCTCGCTATCATTAACCAATAATGAAGCAGAAACATCATACATGTGCTAACAGAATTTGTAAGAAATCCGTAATAATTATTGTAAAACACACACAGTCACTGATTGAAATTATTCATTTAATTTTCTTCATCCACAAAGGTCTTGCAATTCAAAAATTAGAGCCAATGGACATATATGTTCCGTGAAGGTTCTATAGATATTGTGTGCATAGAAAACTTCAGAAATATTTCATACAGCGTCACATTGTTAATGGAATAGACCATATATCTGCACATTTCTCATGAACATGCCTCTTCGCACAGGGCTTCTACTGTAAAGTAGTTTTTGAACATGATACGCATGGGAATACTTTATCACCAAGTCTAATCTATAGACCTAGTCCTGTGCGAATATTTTTCAGTTCCTAGACTTAAATTGCATGCATCAGGAAACCTATGTGGTCAGCCATATTACAGTGAATGAGTGTTGTACCTTTTTCCGATGACAAATTATACCTTTAATCTTTAATTGGAAGGTTAAATGTGTGTGCAAAGTGTAACGGATTGTTCATTGAAGGTTTTCTGTGAGTTTCATTGTAAATGATTATGTCAGTAAAAAGTTATAGAGTAAATTGCGTTTCTTTTCGACCATCCCTCATACCACAAATAGTTTACATGCACACTGCTACACAAAATAAAAGAAACGATAGAATTTAATGCACATGAGCAAAATCCAAAGATAAACATGTAACAGAACATCAGATAAATGTTCCATGTTCTACCTTCGTGCCAATTGTTTCACATAGATGTCTTCGCGGCCATAACGTCCGGTTCCCAATTGTTATGTTGTAGTGGTACTTTTCACTCAGATAAAACAAGATATAATGATCAGTATTTTTTTATTTGGTCTGTGAATTCTCTGCTACTACTTTGCTGTACATATGTAGATATGTTATACATTGAATATGTTTGAGATGTTTACGGCTTTGTTAAAAGTCCGGTTTCAACTCATACAGTATCACATGTTTGTTATTGTTTGAACAACTTCGCAAACTCATAACATATTATTACCCCGGTAGCCTATTATACATACTAACTTTCTCATTATGCATTATTAATGTATTCATAAGACTGTTCTTGCTGTTTGTGAACGTTTTCCTTTCACCCACGAAATATCATAGCAGCCGACCGTAATAAAATCAAACCGGAGGCTGCTTCGGAGGCTTCATGAATTCGAGCTATTGCTGGAATAAACTTGGCTAGTTAGTAGGTCATCCGACTATACGGGCCTTTCAACGTTTTAATACTGTTATTTAACTTTTGAGACTAAAGGCTGCTATAACTATGTAGTTCAGCAGTTTTACTGTTGTAACTAGGTCATTCAGCGTAGGCATTCCGCCTTTTGGTTGCTGTATCTTTTCTACTGGGTCATTCAGCTAGTTATAATTTATTATGCTTTTCGACAGCTTGGACTTGGGCGGATCTGCGCTTGTTTAGTTGGGCATTGTGCTTTGTGTGTTTTTAATGTTTTCTGTGCTCGGCTGGTTAAGTTGAGTGCTGCCTTCCCTGTCTGACTTAATATAATCTTTTGGCACCTTGTTTCGTGTTTCGTTAACATTTTTAAGTTTTGTCTTGGGATATAAATAATTCCATTTATTGACGGGGACGTATTACACTGTTACACAATGGTCGTATAACAGTACATATTTGATGGCATAAGCTGGAATGCATTTAGAAATAATGTTAGTCAACATTGCCATCAACCAACAGTTACTAAACAAGACAATCAGTATGGTAAAATCAAGCCGGTTAAATAATACATTAAAATATATGGCAATGATTAGTGCTCGTAGAAAATCTAATGTTAAAGAATAAGGTTAATCACCAAACCAATTCCGATTGATAAGACGATGAGAATGGGAAAATTATCTTGTCTTAAACAGACAATCATGTTAGATTTTGCACATAATTGTTCATTAACACTAGCGCAATCCGGAAGTAATTTAGATTGTGCAAATCATTCCGGAAGTAATTTAGATAGTGCTTTGATTTTATAACAATAGGAGGAGTGTAGATAAAGCACAGATGCACGGGTGTGGTTTGTTTATTTCTTTTTTTTGTATTCCATTTGTGCCTTTCGTGCTTAGGTGCTCAGCTGTTTCTGTGAAGTGCTTACTTCCTTGTCCGATTTTTCATTATATATCTGTAATCATTTAGTTCAACAATCTTTGGTAATCGCATTAGTTTATTAATATTCACAGCGTTATAGTGAAGTTTCATGATATTTATATAAACACTAACACTGTACTTGATGTATTTTGTACAAATGTGTTTAATACATATGAGCCGTTCTCCAGGAAAACCGGGCTTAATGACAAAAATATGAAAATCGTGATAATTTAGCATCAGAAAGACACGACTCTTTTGAACAGTTTCTGAAAGTTTGCGTAAAATATAACATCAAATTACTAAGTTACAGGCTTTTAAAACTAACCATTCCCTCTACTGTGTTAGTGACGTCGCAAACGTCATTCAAGCGTTACTTGATGTTACGTTAACAAGAAGTTCATAAATCCAGTATTTGATGAGTTCTTGACGTAAACTTTTCAAATTGAATCACATTTTAGAATTATATTCCTTTTTTAATAAAACATAATCTAAATCGAGAATTTTAGCTTTTAGAAAAACGTAGTTACTATTTTCAACTACTAACCCCTCGTTTTTTCAATATGGATACTCTTCAGAAATTTGTCCCCATAGCAACGACAGAAGATATTTTAACATGATTCATGAGAAATAAATCTAAGACATAGTTCTAAATAATCCAAGAACTTAATGAAAGAGCATGACCTTTTTGTCATTTAAGAGGATTTTCTTAACCTTATTACATAAATACTAATACAATGTCACTAAGCCCGGTTTTCCTGGAGAACGGCTCATATGTTTATTACGACGTCTGATAATACAAGTCCTCAATACATTTAGAGGCTGCATAAGCCATGCTATATAACAAACAAAGTAATCAAGCAAACGTAAAAAACACGTAATTAGACCCTACGTGGTAAAATACTTAGTAGACGAAACATAAATTATTTTATTTGATACGAGTTATTAAGGTCTTGGTATCGTCCCATACTATTCGGTTATCTGAATTTTTTCTATGATCCCGACATGTACCCCTTCATGTCGATAAAGTATGCATGATTTAAACGGGGTACATATGTCTTCTGGAAAATTTATCTATGTGTAGACAAGTATTAGCCAAATAAATAGCCAAATTTTGATGTTTGTTCTAGATACAAAAATCGACCAATGAGGTCTAGAGCATTTGTATCTCCTATATGAATATAGAAAATGGCTGCGTCACTTGACATTTATTTGGCTGTGTGTACACTATCAATATTCGATTATAGAAATCCAATACAACCAATGGTCATAATTTTAAGTTCTCGCTTGCAGAAATATAGAGCTGTACTGGCATAAACGGTATTTTGCTTTCATCGAATTGTTGGTATGGGAATTTATTGATGGCCATCGCTGACGTTTTGGTTATGTCAAATCCATTACTCCACTTTCATCTAATGACGCCTTACACCGAGTTATATAATGCATAATTCATGTTAGCTTATATAACCTTAGCACAAACAACAGTTAAGCATGTTGGGATAAATCAATCCTAAACCAGTATGCGATGTCCTGTTTTAGGTTACTTTGTTTCTCTCCTTGATGGAATCGTCACAATCGTAACTATGGATACATTCGATTAGGAATAAATAACTTAAAAGGAAGACATTTTGTTTTCCCTCCCAATTTTATAAATACAATGCATTGTAATGGCAGAGTGTAGTGTATACAGTGCCCACCAAAAATAAGTACACAGTAAATAATTGCTGCAAAATTAAACTTGGTTAAATCATTAAATAACTGTTTATCAGACGGTCACAATTATACTAGTTTCTGAAACTACAGTTACTAAACAAGTCAAAATAGAGATAGAAATAAAGATGAAGATGTTCGAAACTAAAATAACCATGTGATCAAAAGGGCTGAATTTTCCATCAAGAGGGACAAAGAAACTTTAGATTTTGCACCCAGGGTAGCAATTAATGTATGGCCTTTCCATTTAATAAACAAAAATATTCCTTTTCGTCAAATATATTGTTGTTTCACTGCTCTACAAATAATATTATAACAGGCAAGTAAGTGGGCAAATAACATCTGTATACTTATTTTTGGTGGGCAGTGTATTACATATAATAGTCTTCGTTGAATGAGCTAATTTATTCGCCCATTCATGTGCTTATTTTGTAAACACTTTCAATTTTGGATGGGGAATACGTTGTACTCCAAGTAATTAAATTAATGTAAAGAGAGATTTTGAATGGGACAAATTATTTTTTGTTTTATTGATAGAACTTCATATTCCTGTGATTACATATACAAAGACTGTTTAATGTGATCAACAGTATTTTAACGTAACAAATACCCTTTACGCACGATATTTTGAGAAAACTGTAGCAGTTACTGTTTGTATTTAAATGTATACTATACCTATTGTCTCTTGAGCAAAATTGAAAATTTCTAATATAATTATATAGTCATAACTGATAAATATGAAAATTCAACAAATAAAAAAAAACAAATTAATTAAACCATCGCATGCCTTTAATGTGTCAAAACAGGATACTAAGCAACAATGGACGTTTATAAAAACAGCATTTTGCTCCTTCTGTCCCTGTTACAATCGACATAGATTATAAGAATCCATCATAAGCTTCTTTGTCGGATAAGGATTTCTCCCACTTTAACTTGTGTAAGATAGGTTTTCAGCTCCTATCTTGCATTAGCAACATCTATCTTACATGAGTGACCACCTCGCGTGCTTTCATTCCGACCTTAGTTTCGGGATTCACCTGTTAATGGCGATATAAAGCTAATGAAGACGAACGCCAATATGTTCTATACCCTTTAAAAGGCATAGTCTTGAGCATAACATAACAGCGTAGGCTACACTTTATTTACGTCATTATTAATATTTGTTTTAAATGAGAACGTACGGCAAACAACGCGTTATGATGACGTCATGTTGACGCCATGAAAGCTAAATAATATACAAAGTTCTATTTTCTCAAATTACGTCGGAGAAAACAAAATCCATCATGAGACAGTCGATGTAGGATAAGGATATCTCACCCTCGGGGTCGGAAATTTAACCAGGAACTCGGCAAGCCTCGCCCCTGGTTAAAATCCGGCCCCTCGGATGAGATATCCTTATGCTACTTAGAAGCTCATGGTGGATTCTTATAATATCACTCGAGGGGTCGGATTTTACACAGGTTAAACCTGGTTAAAATTCCGACCCGAGGGTGATATATCGTTATTCTACATCGATTGTTTCATGATGGATTATTTTTCTCCGACGTAACCTGTTATTCTTATTATTTCGCTTTCATGGCGTCATCATAACGTGACATTCGCCGTGCGTTCTTATTCATAACAATCATAAATAATAACGTAAATAAAGCCTACGCTGTTAAGTTATCACAAGAAAAGAAAATGCTTTTTAAACGGTTTAGAACCTATTGATGTTCGTCTCGTCAGAGTAATAGCGTCAGTAACAAACTAAAATAGTCTACTCTGTGTCGCGTGTACGCCCATGTAAGATGTAGTATGATGGAGTTATCTTCTATTAGCAACGTGCCTATCTTCCATTAGCAACGGCGGAGAAATATCTATCTATCAATACCAAGGTAATATAACGGTAGTTTTAAGCCAATGTTATCACAAACAAAGGTTACATGAGTTATAAGCTATGTTCTGAAAATGAACTTGATATACTTAGTGACAGTGTGACGTTATAGGTGCCATATATCGTACCAAAACACTAGACATGGAAACGGATTTCCTGGTTACTTGGTTACAGGATCTAATATCACCAGCCGTCTCAATGAAATATGGTGTCTTTGTATGTCATTTTCCTATTGTTATATGACACAACTTGTCCTACGTGCAGAAAAGTTATCGATACGATCGTATGAACAGAAACTACTTCTTGTTCCTACACCAAGACTTTAATTTTGCAGAAAACTATTGATCTATTCAGGGTCAAAACTTTTAACTCCCTTCCTCTTACTGTACGAACACCTTGCGCATCTTTAAAAGTGACTATCTAAAGTGGCTGTAGTCCATTCAATAAAATGTGTCAATTCTGTTGTTATTATCATAATATTATTATTAACCATGTATAATCCAGTCAGGATAAAAATCCAGTGAAGCAGCGGTCGAGTCCACTATAACGGTGTAAAACCAATAATAAAGGCTTATAATGTACAAACAACTATAATTTCAATGCTAAACTAACATACTTAACTTCGCTCTACCTGTTTAGGCAATGGTTGTGACTTTTTGCGAACACATAAAGTGCAACGTCACAGTCACAGGATCCTAACTGTACTAAAATACTTGTTTATATTTGTTCTTGAAAGTGTTTTACCCATGTATATTTTGTTCGGTAAATTGTTTGTTTGGTGTGTATATTTATATGTTGTTTTTGAAAAAAGCTCACAGGGAAGACTGGGAATGCCCAAATGTGTTGCCTCAATAAATAAATTCTGTATTATTATTATTATTGTTAGCCTATCTAGTCTGTTCGTGCCCCTCATGTATGCATATCGCCCAGATGTTTTATTTTTGCCATATTTCATCTAGGCAATCGTCTAATTAGAGTTTAGCAGTACTTCTATGTAACGCATTACTCTAATGCACCGAATATGTTACATGCAAGTAAATTTGGCAAACACCGGTATACTAACCGATTAAATGATGAACTACATTTTGCAAACATCGGACTACTAACATATTTAACTACGAACCACAGACACATTACATCACTATGACAGTGCACAATATTTGCCCTCGGAAAATTGAAAGGCTGAATGTAGACAGAAACATATCAAATAACGCAATTTTATACTCTATGATACAAGGAATCCATCTACGGTATAGCGAGATTGAAGAGGAAATTGGTTCAGAACTCCGTATAATCTTAGGAATTGTAGCACTTTTCGAAACAAATAGGTGATGAGTTCCATTGTTTACTCAAATGCAAAAATAGCCACCAAAGAAGATTTTGTATAAATCCGACCTAATACATATAAACTTGAACAACTAATGAACATAAAAACAAAACAAGTTTTATTAATCTATGCCAATTTTTAAAAAAATATGATGCTGCAAACTACATACACATGAAACTATATTACTTGTCCAAACCCCTTTTTATTTTATTTATTTTGACTTGTGTTTATACACTTAATGTGTATCCTGGAAACTATGGATAATAATAAAAGCTCCAGTACGTGTTGACTAATATAAGGTATTTTGGAAAAAATAATGGTGCTTTTGTCTGTAGGTCACTAAACGATGCTTTCATATCGAATGCATTAACGATCACACAAACACAAGGAATTATAGCATGCATCCCAAAGGGAGAAAATCCAAGACAACTTCTGAGTAACTGGCGACCAATTACACTTTTAAACTGTGTTTATAAGATAGGTTCTGGATGTATTGCGAACAGATTAAAAATATCTTGAACAATTAATAAATGCTGACCAGACAGGTCTATAAAAATAGATTCATCGGAGAAAAGACAAGGCTAATATATGATTTAATGAAACATACTGGAACAAACGATAATCCTGGGTTATTATTATTAATTGAATTTGAAAAAGCATTCGATTTTTATCTTAGGAATTTGTACAGAAAACTAAAACCTTGTTTAACTTTGGAAATGACATAAAAAGTGGTTCAATATATTATATAAAGATAGTGTTTCAGCAATTACACAATGTGAATTTGTATTCGATTTGTTTTCAACTACAACGTGGTTGTCGTCAGGGTGACCTTTTAAGCTGTTACATCTTTATATTGTGTGCTGAGATTTTGTCCTTGAAAATTAGACCAAATAATACTATGAAAGGTATAAAAGAGAATGACGTAGAACACAAGTTGTCACAATTTGCTGACGACACAACAATTATCCTTGACGGCTCTTCAGAATCGCTTAACGAAACCTTAGTATTTCAGATTTCACGTATCTCTCTGGACTCAAAGTTAATTTCGATCAAACTAAGGTGGTTTGGATAGGTAAACAAAAATATAGCTCTAATACCATAAACACAAAATAGAAACTGTCTTTGAATCAAAAAAGTTTTGAGATGTTAGAAATAAAATTTCACGTATATCTTGAAATTATAATAATAGAATTAAATTTTACAAATAAAATATCCGTATTCGAGTGGCTGCTTTGGATTTCATGACAGTCGTTGCATACACATTTAATCAAAGCACTGAGAGTGCTGGTGTGAGGCTTTCTGGTTGCTGCTATTAAAGCTCAAACCTACTTTACACGTTTTATGTTCGTTTTCTTACTGCCAATCATGTCAAACATCAAACATCATTATGCGAATATCGAAATCGGCAGTAAAAATTATAAGCGCCTAATTATCAGATTCTACAGTACGCTTACAGTAAACACAGTAAAACAACCGAGCGCAGCTGGATTCCGATACCGAGACGCTAGTATATATCTGGTCAGTATTACGCTATAAGATTACATAACCGATAACAGGCATTGCAGACGATACGAGGGTAATGGCTATTCATTCATAATAGCAAATTGATCAGTGACCCTGGTCTTGAAGTAGTAATTTTCTGGACTGTTATTTGGTTAAAACAATTACGTCTACATTGTATTATTTACGTTTAGTCAAAATTCACACGGTGTTTCTTTATATAGGCCCTATATTTCAGTGTCTTCTAGTTAATACGTTTATATTACATGTACATACTTCGGAACTACTTCGCTTAGTCAATAGTGTATATTCTAAAAATAGCCTCTGACAGAACCTTCAATGTAAGTTCTAAAAATAGCTATAGAGGCGGGACATATGATGAACACGTCATTTTCATATTACGAAACAAGTCCGACATAGCCTTAGTGTAGTAATTATCTGCAATAATATCGATTTAACGAACAGCTTGACAATAATTGTTGATCTTAAAATAAAAAAATATTGCTGATTTAAGTAAATCAGTTTAAATATTTGGAGAAACATATGTAGGAGTACTGAAAATGCTGGCAGTTTCTGGAACTACTTGAATGCGGACATAGCAGCCTAAAGGCGGTTCAGGTTATATTAAGAAATGGGCAATGATCATAATGAGAGGCTAAAGCCTCCCAAAAACTGTTCCGGAGTGAATACCAAACGACTCGCTGATTACCGCTGACTTCCCTTACTTATTTGCATATAACAATAAACAATGTTTTAAACTTTATACAGGTTATTTCAATTAATATTGTAATGTAATAAAATTAAAAGTGAAAATTAAAGAATGCTAATGTTTATTTATTCATGATAAAATAGGAACATTATTAGACTTTATATAATATACGCTAATGACACAAAGCCTTACCATTCACTGCGGGACCAGACTAGAATAATGTGTACACAATGAAAGTCATGAAATCCAAAACAGCAACTCGAATAAGGATATTGCCTAAAATGTAACTTAAACACGGTAAATGGGTGATATATTTAAGAAATAAAAATCTGTTCGCGTATTTTGGCGGTGAATAAAACATGGGCAGGAGTTCGGATGCGGTCAAAATGAAATCACGAGTGCGTAGCACACGGGCAGGAGTTCGGATGCGGAAAAATTAAATCACGGGTGCGTAGCATGAGTGATTTAATTTTCCGCATCCGAACTCCTGCCCGTGTTTTATTCGTCGACAAAATACAAGAACAGAGTTTTTATTTCGATTCTTAATACGATAATATCCCGTACTATTTAACTGCGCGCAATCTATTTTCACCCATTTGACATTGATCATAATTCCACGATCTTAATAATTTTCTGAAGGAAATAACATATTTTAAACATTGAAACAATTTTAATAACACGAGTAAAGGGTATCTATTTCATGAAATGAAACATATAAATGAATTGATTATCAGACGTTTTTATGAAACTTAGTTTCGAGAGTATATTGGAGTTTCTATAAATAGATGTGTCATAGCTGTAACACTGGATACTCGTGCAACTTGCCTTGTTTGCCTGTATTGAAAATCCCACACTTTTGCTTAGTGTGCGTGCGCTTGCAGGATTCCCAGAAAATAACGAGACAACATTTTATTACAAACTAAACTGATTTACACGTCGGAAAGATAAATTAATACACATGTAAAATTATATTGCAATAACGTAAATACTTTGAGCGATATCGGGCTTTGAATTAGGTGAGGCGTTTTTTAAGTCCTTGGGTGTATAACAATGACCGGATGATGGGGAATTTCAAAACTCTGTATTTTGTGATATTATTTCTTAGGCCTGTGATCAAATACATGTAAAGACATCACCAGAATAAAATTTCAAATATTCAATACGTCAATCATTAGCCTAAATATTTCACCATCGTTATATTTGTACAGTACACATTTAAAGCCTATTTTCCATGGTTTGAGCTTTGTACAACCCTAATATTAACACAAAATTTTTTTTCATTGTGTCCCTGGGGTAGTCTCATTCCTTCTGTTTATCTAATATTTGATGTAACATGTTTGTTTATGTTATGACTCAAACGTAATAAACTAAGATATATGTATAAGGCAGTGTCTCGATTAATCTGTTAAACAATAAACACATTGCCCGTTGAATACTATAGTATAGTCCGATTTTGTTTGTTTATATAAGAAAGCTATAACATAACATAATATAGGAGAATAGATGAAAATATAGAAGATAAATATTAACTCGAAATCATTATCATTCGTCGGGGTCAAACTTTTGTTGATATCGCGATCGAATTCCACCACGAAATAATCCCCACGATTAATCCAGCACCGAAGTAGGGGACAAGGGTTTCCTCTACAACCTTTGCAATCCACGAAATAATGACACCATGAAATTACATTTTACCAAAATCTAAGAAAATTGATACCCATGAAAATAAGTGAGTTCACAGTATCCCAATTAGTGGCGGCTTCGGAACTTAGCAAATCCGTTTTGATTTATAAAACATCCACTACACAAAATGCAGTCAGAACATATAACTATTAAGAAAATAAAATAATTGACTAAATTTAACAACAGTCTAGTTATAACATGTGCTCAGTATAAATTAATATTTGTACAAAGTACTAAAGCGATTATGAGAAATATCAATTGATTGTTCGCTAAGTCAGTAAAAGCCATCTCTATGTCATCTCTATGTCAACAATATTAGTGGAATAAAGCAAATTACATGGCTATTTAGGGTTTCTGAAATGTTGTTTGTCCAAGAAGGATCCAAAACAATGTTAAGCTGTCCTTGACTCTACTTGAGTCTTTGTTTTGTTCAGTTACAATGTTCACTTCTAGGTATTAAGTTTGTGTCCGTTTTTCTCCATTTCTTCATGTGTGGAATGAAGCCTGATGAGTACTTAGTGGTCGATCCTATTTACTGAAGTAGTGTTTGTCTAACAAGGAGCAAAATATTTGTTTATCTTGACTGTACTTTAGACATTGTTTTTTTTCAGTTGCTACGTGTACTTTATCAGTATCATCCTAGGTTAAACTGTTAGACTTTATGCCACAAATGATTTGCCGTTGTATTATGGGATGATATATTTATTTTTGCACTGGATGTCGTTTGAGTGGATGTCACAAAGCTTGTTTGCGCTTGTTTTCCTTAACGACTATGAAACTTCACATACATGCTTGGTACCACATTAGATGTGTATTATGTTAGAAATCTATGGGCGGATGATTTTAGCTAAAGTTTTGGCCCATGGTGGAAGACATACATTTATGGGCAAAATTCCTCCAAGTTATACCTTTGTTCTTTGATACCTGGATGCTGAATAGCTCAACGGTGATTGTCATTTATTTTTCAATGTATTAATATACTCGTAAAGCCTTGATCTTAATAACACAACGGGACTGCAGTCCACAAAGTCAACGTTACATTGAAAATAATGGAAGAATAATTTCCTATCGTGAAGTCATGAATGAAGATAAATGTTTTGCCATCGAAATGATAAATATATTAGGAGCTTGAATTATTATTCCGAAATGCGTTGGAGTCAACCTGGGAATATTCGGGCTATTGGGTATTAACAGTCATATGCCGGTATTCCATGTCTCCGCGTCCGTGTTCTGCATCCGCTTGTCCTCATCCGCCAAGTGAGCGATTTTGACGTATGCGGCACATTTTACGGACAGCACACCAAGATGTAGGGCAAACTTGGTGTTAAATAAAATTCGGAGTTGTCTTAGAGTGGTCTTTATTAAATGTTATAAACTCAGGACTCGATATAACTACATCCGATATACTGACAAATTCATTATACTGACATCATTTTTGGGAACGAAATTATTAAAACGCTCTTTGTATCAATTCAGTATACTGACATATTCGTTACAACGACATTTTTCTTGGAAACGAACAGCGTCGTTGTATCGAGTTCTGACTGTACTGCATTTTGAAAGGTGTTCATGTAAAGAATATTTCGGCACAGTGATGCAACAACTTCCCTCAAGTTTTTAACTTTATGAATGTGTTCCATAGGTAACCATTTACTAATAATTGTACTAGTCCATAGACACAACCTATGTTCAACACATTTTTTGTGTTTCAAGTATTTCGAAACAAATATTCTTCATAAGACGTTGTAATGTAACTAAGCTAAAAAAACTTGTATAGTAGAATAACGTTTTCAAAAAAGGTCAGTTAGCGGATACATAAATAGGGTATCCCTGTTCGTAACTATGCGGAACGCGGCAGCGGAACACGAAAGCGGACACAGGCGCATGCACATGGAATACCGGCCTTAAAATACAAAATTATTGAACAATTCGTACGGAGAAGGCAGCATTCAACAGAAAAAACAGAGCACAAAAGGTAGAGAATGAACTGTGTCCCAATCACTAGCTCTGCTTAAAAATCCCAACAACTACAAATCCTTACTTTACTCTATTGCCAGTCAATTGCAAATGAGAGTTTTTACTTTGACAGTCAGTGCGGTAAAAGCAATATTAAAAAAATTATGAACACCATGTGGCTATTTGTTAAAAGCATGACATAATCTATACGTATCTACATAATATCATTTGTCTCTCTGAAATCTAATATACTAAGAAACTCAAAGGCATGTTATTGTGTATGATTGATGTTCTCCTAAAACAGACAGTAAAAACTTGTACCAGGATATGCATAGTATTGTAATAAAGAGAAACTGTTAACCTCCAAATTCAATTTGATTTATCTCAGTATATCACATTAAATTACACGTGATGCACTTCAAACGCAAAATATCACAATAACCAATTACAAGAACCAATTGATACCAAAGTAATAGCATCAAACAGAAACGCGACATAACCACGACACCACGCTTTCAAAACATGACCAGATTTAGTCTGAAATTGTATAGGAATAACACTGTTCAATACTCATATATTTAAAGACAAAATGAAATATTAAACAGTGTTATAAAATAATTGTCCTTAGATTGGACCTTATTCTGACATTTTATAGGAGTTTTTAACATGTGAATCTGTACAGTGAGTCATTTATGCAGTGAATCAGAATATAAAATACTCGACACTAAAGATTACGTACTACAGTTACGTAAGAATTAGAGATGGCAACGAGTACTAAAATCGGTACTCGGGTACTCGGTCATTCTTTCGATCGAGTACTCGGAAAACTATAAATTTATGTGAATGATATTTGGGATTGATGACACGTTGTTAATTGTAATTTTAGTAGACCAGATAAGACTTGGACACGTTCTGTACAATACAGGATTAACAATTATTGTTTTTATTTTTTACCGAGTACTCGAATACTGATTTTGCTATTCGATAATCGGACCTTTGAACGAGTACTCGAGTACTCGGGTACTCGTTGCCATCCCTAGTAAGAATTGATAACAAGGATGCAGATAAATAAGATATAGAATATCTTGCTTGAGTGCTCATTACATTAAATGGGTGGACAAGGCTTTGCAAACGATATTTGTATCATTATAACGAGGAAGAAGTGACAAACACTTACTAGTATTCAAAACCATTGAATTGTACACCAAAAGAAACATAGCAATTAAAATTACTGATAAACGACCTTAGTATAATGGGAATAATTTCATGACTTAAACGGAGACAAACGGGTTTTGTATATCAATAAAAACAGAGTTTTACATATTCAGATGTCTATAAGAAACGCAATATCGAGTACAGTATGTGAATCTAATTCATAGTTAATGTCAGGCTGATATTCTCCACTGGGTAATAAATGATAATATCGTGATTTGCTACATAGTTATTTGAGAGAGACCCTCCTTACATTATCTGACGAGGTGATGTATTCTTCTATTTTCATTTATTTTTTTAATGATGACCAATAACTCACATAAGAAGTGTATAATCGGGTCTTACTCCGCAACGATTTTATGGTGATTAATATAAACAGTAGAACCTGTATTAAGAGACCACCCTCGGGACCGGGAAAAACTGTCGCTTAAGAAAGTGGTATCTTAATTATATAGTTTGAGATAATTGTAAAAGTACAATGTCGATTTTTCATATCTTTATTCAGCACTGTAACTATCTACCACAATTATATGAAACTCAGTACAGATGCAATATTTATAAATGTTTACATGTTAAATAAATAATCCTGCACAGACATTAGTCATTTATATTATTGTTTCTTTAAAATTCATTAATTCGTTTTTGCTTTGTTTTTTTCCCGACTTGCAGTAATGCACAGCTGGTTTAATGCCATTGCACTATCCAACTTTTCATTAGAACCAGGACTCAGTTAAAAATAATTAAGTTGTATTCCAGCACTTCATGTTTTGTACAGGGCTTATCATCACACATATCACCATTATCATAAGAAACATAAACAGCCCGTAGCTGCTTCAAAATAGCTGATGTTGAAGTTGTTTCCCAGTCAATTTCATATTGAACATGCGTATCAATATAAACTTTTCTCACCTTTTTAGTTGATAACCACTAATCTACACCAATTATCTATTAGGAAAAGAACTCAATAAGAATTAGGCTTTCGTTCCAATCCTCTCCTTATAATAATTGTAATGTACAGTGCCCACCAAAAATAAGTATACAGATGTTATTTCCCCATTCACTTGTCTGTAATAACACTATTTGTAAAACAGTGAAACAACACTTTTTTGAAGAAAAAGGAATATTTTTGTTTATTATATGTAAAGACCATACATTAATTGGTACCCTAGGTGACAAATATAAAGTTTCTTTGTCCCGATTGAATGGTAACTTAGTCACAAAAAGATGGAAAATTCAGCATTTTAGATCACATGGGTATTTAAATTCAGAACATATTCATCTTTATTTCTATCTCTGTTTTTACTCATTTAGTAACAGTGACTGTAGTTTCAGAAACAAGTACAATTGTGACTGTCTAATCACAGAATATTGAATAGCAACAATTATTTACTGTATCCTTATTTTTGGTGGGCACTGTATATGTATTGTTTATAATATGTTGAAAATAGAATATAACCACCAAACACGAATAACATTTAATTTATATTCATTCGATCACAACGTTTCGCCCAGAAGGCTTCTTCTGGTATATAATATGTTGTAAATAATTGGAATTCATATGTTTAAACTACACCAATTATCTCTACATACGACCTCGTAATGGGTTTGTTAATTGGCAAAGCGGGGGTAAATAACAAGATGCATGTAATTACAATAAAACAAGCATGTTGCTACCACGCACCATACCATGTTTATATTTAGCATCAATTCGCATATTAACTAAATGAAAAGTGGTATCAGTTTGCGGCCAACCTGGTTGCTTGATAAAATATTTCTGTATATATTGCATGATAGTATTGTGTTATGGAAAAGATGAAGCGGACTGTTAAGCCCATGTTCGGGCAGTGCCTGAAACTTTTGTCGTACCACCTCGCATCAATCGAACTTTATTACTATAATTATACTGGTAACACAATCGCCCAAAACAGCTATATTTTCGTAGGCAGTGGATACTGGTCCTACATATCTACATCGGATCGTAATCGCTTATTGGTACCACTTGTAATCAACCTACATAACTGGATTCTGGTAGTAATTGCCAACTAGTACCACCATATATCTACACCCACGTCTGATAGTAAATGCTTTCTGTAACTACAATTGTCCTACATACCCATATCTGATAGTAACTGCCTACTGGTACCACAATTGTCTTACATCTGATAGTAACTGCTAACTGGTACCACAACTGTCCTAGATACCCACATCTGATAGTAATTGCTTACTGATATCACAATTGTCCTAGATACCCACATCTGATTGTAACTGCTTACTGATATCACAATTGTCCTAGATACCCACATCTGATAGTAACTGCTTACTGATATCACAATTGTCCCAAATACCCACATCTGATAGTAACTGCTAACTGGTATCATAATTGTCCCAAATACTCACATCTGATAGTAACTGCTTATGTAACCAGGTGTTTTATTTTCTTGTCCGCCCTTTTGTGTGACTTTGCCTCTTTTTGCTCTTTTGTCTCTTTTCGTGCTTTTATTTACTTTTGGTATTTTGCTACTCTTCATTGTCACGTGATTTGAAGTCGAATCAGCTGTTTGAAGAAAGACGTTTTGTAGTTGAGAAAATAACTGAATTTTGATAGATTTGATGAAGATATGATGTTTATGTTGGTTGGTATAGGTTTTTGAAGTATTCAATCATGTTTTCCTTTAATGTACTGCAGTTGTCTATTTGGAATTGTGCGGAAATATGGTTATTTCTGGATGTTTGTGTCGAGATTCGAACCCCGCGTTTTTGAGTAAAATGGCGGCTTAGCTGAAAACCTTCTAAACTTAACTTTAACTTTTGATTAATGATAACATGTGTCTGGGATTAACCTTATTATTGATATCACTGACTATCTCTGTATTTGCACCTTTTAACTTTCCAGGAATAATAGTTGGTGGATTGGTCACGTGAGATTGGGAGTGTTGGAAGTGTTTGGTCCCTTAGACCGGTAAGTTATGTGTCCCGTGTCCTGTACTGTGTACTGTTAATATTTGTGTATTGTATAATTGATATATGTGCATTCTGTAAGTCATCATTACCTGTAAGTGTTAATGTAAAGGACTGTAGCCATGCACTTGGATTTATGGTGAACTGTGTTGTGACAGATTGTTATTTCAGGACTTTTATGTAATTATTCCTGCAACTTATGTGTTTATTGTTTTGTCTATTGCAGGACGCCTTCATTCTCCATTCTTCATTCTGTATTCTTCATTCTTCATTGGATTGAAGCATTAACCATTGTACTGTGTACAGAATTTATCATCATTAAATAACATCAGAAGTTGACATTGTTTTGTGTTGGTCCTGGTCCCTGTGTACCACTATTACAGAACACTGACTTTACTATACCCACGACAACAGCCACACTAAGCTAGACCTGGGTATACTTACTGATATCACAATTGTCAAAGATACCCGCATCTGATAGTAACTGCTAACTGGTATCACAATTGTCCCAAATACCCACATCTGATAGTAACTGCTAACTGGTATCACAATTGTCCCAAATACCCACATCTGATAGTAACTGCTAATTGGTATCACAAGTGTCCCAAATACCCACATCTGATAGTAACTGCTAACTGGTATCAAAACTGACCGACATACCCACTTCTGATAGTAACTGCTAACAGGTATCACAATTGTCCCAAATACCCACATCTGATAGTAACTGCTAACTGGTATCACAATTGTCCCAAATACCCACATATGATAGTAACTGCTAACTCGTATCACAATTTTCCCAAATACCCACATCTGATAGTAACTGCTAACTGGTATCACCATTGTCCCTAATACTCACGAAAGATAGTAACTGCTAACTGGTATCACAATTGTCCCAAATACCCACATATGATAGTAACTGCTAACTGGTATCACAATTGTCCCAAATACCCACATCTGATAGTATATGTAACTGCTACCTGGTATCACAATTGTCCCAAATACTCACAAAAGATAGTAACTGCTAACTGGTATCACAATTGTCCCAAATACCCACATATGATAGTAACTGCTAACTGGTATCACAATTGTCCCAAATACCCACATCTGATAGTAACTGCTAACTGGTATCACAATTGTCCCAAATACTCACAAAAGATAGTAACTGCTAACTTGTATCACAATTGTCCCAAATACCCACATATGATAGTAACTGCTAAGTCGTATCACAATTTTCCCAAATACCCACATCTGATAGTAACTGCTTGCTGGTACCACAACTGTCCTACCTACCCACATCTGATAGTAACTGCTTACAGATACCACAATAGTCATACATACCCACATCTGATAGTAACTGCTTACAGGTACCACAATAGTCAGACATACCCACATATGATAGTATCTGCTTACTTGTACCACAATTGTCCTACATACCCACATCTGATAGTAACTGTTTACTAATACCACAATTGTCAAGCGTACCTACACATGATAGTAACTACTTACTGATATCAAAATTGTCAGGCATACCTTCATCTGATAGTAACTGCTTACTGGTACCACAATTGCCAGGCATACCTACATATGATAGTAACTGCTTACTGATACCACAATTGTCAGACATACCTACATATGATAGTAACTTGCTTACTGGTACCACAATTGTCAGGCATACCTACATCTGATAATAACTGCTTACTGATACCACAATTGTCAGACATATCCACATCTGATAGTAACTGCTTACTGATACCACAATTGTCAGACATACCTACATCTGATAGTAACTGCTTACTGATACCACAATTGTCAGACATACCTACATATGATAGTAACTGCTTACTGATACCACAATTGTCAGACATACCTACATCTGATAGTAACTGCTTACTGGTACCACAATTGTCAGACATACCTACATATGATAGTAACTGCTTACTGATACCACAATTGTCAGACATACCTACATATGATAGTAACTGCTTACTGATACCACAATTATCAGACATACCTACATCTGATAGTAACTGCTTACTGATACCACAATTGTCAGGCATACCTACATCTGATAGTAACTGCTTACTGATACCACAATTGTCAGGCATACCTACATCTGATAGTAACTGCTTACTGATACCACAATTGTCAGGCATACCTACATCTGATAGTAACTGCTTACTGATACCACAATTGTCAGGCATACCTACATCTGATAGTAACTGCTTACTGGTACCACAATTGTCAGACATACCTACATCTGATAGTAACTGCTTACTGGTACCACAATTGTCAGACATACCTACATATGATAGTAACTGCTTACTGATACCACAATTGTCAGGCATACCTACATCTGATAGTAACTGCTTACTGGTACCACAATTGTCAGACATACCTACATATGATAGTAACTGCTTACTGATACCACAATTGTCAGGCATACCTACATCTGATAGTAACTGCTTACTGATACCACAATTGTCAGACATACCTACATATGATAGTAACTGCTTACTGATACCACAATTGTCAGGCATACCTACATCTGATAGTAACTGCTTACTGGTACCACAATTGTCAGACATACCTACATAATTTTATGATAGTAACTGCTTACTGATACCACAATTGTCAGGAATACCTACATATGATAGTAACTGCTTACTGATACCACAATTGTCTGGCATACCTACATATGATAGTAACTGCTTACTGATACCACAATTGTCTGGCATACCTACATATGATAGTAACTGCTTACTGGTACCACAATTGTCAGGCATACCTACATATGATAGTAACTGCTTACTGATACCACAATTGTCAGGCATACCTACATCTGATAATAACTGCTTACTGGTACCACAATTGTCAGGCATACCTACATCTGATAGTAACTGCTTACTGATACCACAATTGTCAGACATACCTACATCTGATAGTAACTGCTTACTGATACCACAATTGTCAGGCATACCTACATATGATAGTAACTGCTTACTGGTACCACAATTGTCAGACATACCTACATATGATAGTAACTGCTTACTGGTACCACAATTGTCAGACATACCTACATATGATAGTAACTGCTTACTGATACCACAATTGTCAGACATACCTACATCTGATAGTAACTGCTTACTGATACCACAATTGTCAGGCATACCTACATATGATAGTAACTGCTTACTGGTACCACAATTGTCAGACATACCTACATATGATAGTAACTGCTTACTGATACCACAATTGTCAGACATACCTACATATGATAGTAACTGCTTACTGATACCACAATTGTCTGGCATACCTACATATGATAGTAACTGCTTACTGATACCACAATTATCAGACATACCTACATATGATAGTAACTGCTTACTGATACCACAATTGTCATACATACCTACATATTTGGTAGTAACTGCGTACTGATACCACAATTGTCATACATACCTACATATTTGGTAGTAACATGTACTGCTTACTGATATCCCAATTGTCCTAGATACCCGCATCTGATCCATCACAAAATCGTCATACGTACTCTAAGTAATTATTGTTGTAACAATCTACATACCCTCATTTCGTCAGTTAAATATATTTTGTTAATTTAAACGTCAGTTGCAAATCTTATTATGTGTCCATGTATTACATTATACTGTTATTGACTTATGTTGAGCTGAATATGATGTTTTGTTGACCTGAAAAAAGTGATATTGACCGATGACGAAGGTCAACTAAACATCATATTCATCGAAACATAAGTCGACAACTGTTATATTGTATACCATGCCATAAGTCAAGGAAATAAAACCCATTGACACTGTTTAACTTATAATAACTTCAGTTTCTCTTCAGGAAAGTGTATGTAAGACTGCTAACAATGCTCTTCTTATGATGTGTATGCCCGACTATTCGTGTATTTATTAACGGTATTTATCATTAATGGCTAGTTTAGAGCCTATAAATATGTATGAGCAGCTGTAGGTCAAATAATACGGGAAATAACGTTACGTTGTTTGGAACGCTAGGTCGCACAAAGACGTCACGTTATAAAATAGTGATATCCACCCCAGCCTCGCTTTCGGGAGGTGTATATTAAAATATATACACCTCTCGTGCAGGCCGTCTAAGCCAATCAGAATCCTTGTTACATAAGGTATACAATATTAGTTTCGTTTAGTGTCTGTATAGACCAGGAAACAATTGAATAGATGTGCTGCAAAACTAAACTGAAATCAAATTTAGCGCAGTAAAGGTAATACTACAGTCTGTTTTACTGTTTACGAGACATATTAGGCAATGAATTATTTTGTTGGAGTCGGATGCAAATTGTTTCTAGTTTTAAAATATTATGCTTTGCTATATATGTATATACGAGTACAGTATGTAAAGGTTGCGCATTGATGATGTTTGTAACTAGTATATCAAACTTAAGACGATCATGAGAAGCATGATACCAAGGGTACAACTATAGATTTCGTTATTGTTGGCAGCGGTCAATATATATACAGAGCGGTCCTCTTCAGGGCCACAACCTCTCTTAAGTGTCCAAGAAGTAACCATTTACTTTACATTTTGTCACAGCAAAATCCTCTATACAAGAACCAAACTTTGTATTGTATCATAAGTGTTGTTCTAGTGAGGTTGTCCTACGACAACATCCACAACTGCCCACATTATGTAATCAACTGACTCTGAAGCTAGATGACAAATATTATGTTAATAATCTACATATGCATATTTCAGTGATGTATTCGAAGATAGCAGCCACCGGGTTTAAATTTGATACACTTATATTTAGCGACCAATATTATTTAATCAAATAGATGTTTATTATCATTAACAGCGACGATAGCTCAGTGGTAACGCACAGGGGCTATCAATCCAGAGGTCGTGGGTTTAATCCCCGCTATGGTCACTGGACTTTACAGAAACTAAATGTATAGTATTTCCCGCTGTATCTGACCATGTGGATTGCAAAGTATCTGGTAGATGTGTTTCCATGCTCTACACCGGGTACATTAAATAACTAGGCTGTCTATTCGGAATAAGAGCTAGGCGCACTTCCGCAGCACCGGGCATGTCTGCATCTAATGTATCTCTCTCCCTTCAGGGGCATTCTCTCAGTCTGTCCCTCTGGTCAGATCATTTTGTATCCGCGCTGGTAGAGGATGCACCTGCGCCCTTGTGGCTGCAACACTATATGTAAAGAGCATTTGAACGTGTGATCGCATTAAAAGTGCGCTATGTAAACTGGTATTTTTTATATCATACAATGGCCTCATGCATTTGAGAACCACATACATGTACTTAAGTTGACCAGCCTAAAATAACCCTTGTCTAGCTAATTTGCCACTTTTCATCAAGATAGTTAATAGTGCATTGTTGTTAGAACCTTGTCTTTCAAAGACATAATCGCATCTATTCAGGAAATCGGTGTTGACAGGGTTTCGAAAATTAATTCCATTCAATGATAACATTATTAATTATACACTTATGGATGCACTTACAATACTGATATATTTCTCAATACATCACACACAATATCCCAGTCGGTAATGACAAGAAGCAAACCGAATAATAGGGTACACTTTTATCTACTCAATTTTAAAATTCAATTTTAAAAGATGCCTTCAGCAATTAGTCTTAAAAAGAATTCATAGATGTCATATATTTTTAGGTATAACATAATTGGCGTGTCGCCATTGTTCCCTGGCTAATAACCTACATGGATATGTAATATTCTTCTACTAGTATCTAAAGAATTATTGATATATAAGATTTCTACAATGAAAGTTCTTGTATTACCATGTATAACGGGATTTTATCACATATCCTGCGGTCCAGTAGTGCCGTAAAGCCGTGCCGTAAATATCGTTCGGCACTCCCAGACTGTGCAATAAATATTTAAATTAGCTTGACGTGACATTAGCCAATCCATGCATTGATCCGTCAATGACGTTAGGATAATATCAACGTCACTATGACGTCGCGCTCATTGTACCGCTAAATTTTGGCTGAAACATAATGCAAAGTACATCATCCTTTTGAAAAATAATGAGCATTTTTTAAGGTTATGTGATAAATAGAATCTTACATTCGTGCTCATTACATACGAGTTTTATTAAACTCGTCGACAAAAACAATTCGACACCCGACAAGCTTCGTGTCATATCATTTTGTCCACTCGTTTGATAAAACTCGTATGTAATGATCACTCATGCAAGATATTCTATATACCATCTACTTAGGGTTATACGACCAAAACAACAATAAAAGTGTTTAAATGATGTATAGATCGCTTAAGTAACCAAAAAACAATACACAATCAGTAAAGCTGAACAATATAACTAGTAGAATTGATATACATGTAACGCCAAAAAGATAATATTAAGTCAGACAGGGAAGGCAGCACTCAACTCACCCAGCCGAGCACAGAAAACATAAGTCCAAGCTGTCGAAAAGCTGAATGAAGTAGTTTCAGCAATCAAAACGCTGAATTCCCAAGCTGAATAACCCAATACTAGCCTTTAAATGAGTTGTGATTTGATACAGTGCTTTAGAGACTATCTTTGCATCAGCTTACAAAGCTTTGTATAATTCTATATAATGTTGGTCTCAATGGAGACGAACAATATAAGGAATTTAAGAAGCGAATAATCGGGTATTACGTGTTGTGTTGTATAATGTGATATATATCTTGAACATTGCGTTTCGTGTTAAATAAAGTGATAAATATCTCGTGTAAGATAAAATGAACAATTTAGCAACGCACGTTAAAGTTATTGTTTTTACTTCTAGTTCACCACTTGATGTATTTTCTTGTAACTAATTCGCATTTAAACTTAATGCAGAAAACTAATGACTAACCTAACAGGGAGGGTAACGGACAACACAACAGAACAACAGGAAAGAAACAAACACGAACACACAAAAAAGAAATATAACTAGTCGCAAACACAAAACATACTCCTTAATTGACATTTCTGCCTATTTTGATTGACAGGTGGCGTTAGCCAATCCCATTGCAGCATGAGCGTACATCCCCGGGCAACGTGATACGGCGGTCATCTTGTTAGACAAACTACAAAATCTCTACACCCAATTTAAGAGTACACATGACATTTTGATATAAAACGCCCGTCGCCTTAGTCTTTGGCAACATATCTGGAAATAATATAAACATCTCTTCACATTGACTAGGTATCTTAGAACCCCATAAATACCATTATATCCCATTAATGATCATAAGTCTAAATAATGTAGATATCTGGTAACTTGAATTGTTAAACGTGTTACTGCTTTTCACTTTTATAAAATGCGGTAAAATGATCTGTCACGAACATTAACCATGCAAGACATTGGTTGTGTCTTGTGATACCAATTACTTTCGAGTTTATGTTGTATGAACATTTCATTTATCTTATGCCAATCAGTAGATTCTTGTTATCGGGGGAATTTAACTTGCTAGAATTTGTTATATTGATAAAGCAACGGAAACTAAGACAACAATGTGTTGGCACTAGTAGGTACTTATGGTTCCATGGTGGTAATGATAATGCACTTTTATACGAAATTAGGATAATATGCAGTGATGCAGAGGGGCCCGGTGCATCAACTCAACAGAAACAAACCTGATGAAAACAACCACATAAATTGTATTTAGAGGAAATATGGGACCAACGGCTTCACATTAGAGGTGCTAGGTATTTGCTGTATTTGAGAAAAGTCGTATTTAAACTTCATTAACACGGCTTGGTGATCATCAGTAGAAGTACCTTAGTTTTACATTTCATCTTAGTTTTAACTTGAGTTAACTGAGAAAACAAATGGGACATTAAAATGCAATGGTGTATCCCTGCGACAACGCGTGGGCGGTATATTTAAATGCGCAAACCTGTGTTTAAACAAAAAATGTCTGAAATTCTTAATTATGCTTTAAAACCTACATTTTTGAGACAGATATGGTTTGTAGGAGTTCGTTAATTTAAGTATAATTCATATGGAACAACCTTTTATCATAATTAAGATATGTTACAGAATGATAAATAATTTAAATTTGAACGTAAGTTTAAGAATTTCGTAAGTGCTTTGATAAAACAGTACCCAGATGTTGATAAAAATTTACGTAGAACAATAATTACATCCTACCTACTCCCATTCCAAATTTCATAATGTATAATTACTTATTAAAACAACTTTATTCTTTATTGTATATTGAAATTACATGAGTTTGGACACTTTAACGCAAGGATGTAATCTGGTATTCCATTGATGTTTGATGTCATTTTTTTAAACCATTATAATTCATGATCAACGAGATTGACATTGATGTGATGATGAAGGCGAAATGTATGAGGCCCGTATAAGTCTGTTAATTAAGGTATGTCGCTTGTATATAGATCCTGTGCAATAATACCATGAAAGAAACGATGAAAACCAAAACCTTATTCACTTAGCAATGTACATGTACATACTGATACATGTACACATACTAATGTTAAATTAAGAACTTAATAAAATTACCCAAATAGTAAAGTACGTTCGAGTACGACCAGTACGATCGTCAGCTGTATGGATCGAACCCGTCAGGCTATGAATGACAGCCAGTCATTCAGTAGTGGAAGTATCTTTCACTTTGTACGTATACAATTATAATTTAGAAAACAAAGATTCGATATTTTTCACTTTTATTAATACGTATTCGGTAAAATTCGAGTATTACCATCCAGGGCGTTTGTCTATGTACTTTCAGACTTTTAGTAGATATACCCGAAATTATGATACACGCAAACAGTACTATGTCAGATGCACAGACGGGCCTCGGATTAAAAAGGTTAGAAATACGTAATTCCACCACTAGACGTGTCACGTGACCATATAAACCTACATCTGGCAGTATTTGTTTGATGATACAACAATTGTCCTTTGTGCGCTCAAATAGTCGGTTAAGCCGATTCAATAATAGAAACGACAAACGTACTTTATGTTTCCAAATATCGAATACTAGTCTATCATCTATCGTCTATTGGTAGATTCCTCCACTACTCTTTGGAGCACCACTCTTCAATGTTGAAGTTGAAGAATGTAGTAGTTGTTGTTGTTGTCGGTGGCTATAAAGCCCAATATCCGTACGTACTTCTTGATTGGTGAACGAATATCTCTTCCACCACATAATTACACTATGTTTATTTCATGTGTTCATTAGTAATTTAAAATTCCTAGTACAAGGGGATTAGTATCGTTCATGTGGCGTTTTACAGTGCGTGTCTGGGCAAGGAAACAATAACTGTCCCGATAATTATATTCTGTAACAATGTTATGTGCCACACAATTGAACGTCATTCAATTCCAGTGCAGTAAAGGTAATAGGAGTTGATTTACGTTACGAGTTGGAATACGTAATGACTTGTTTGCCCTAATTGGCAGCTGTCTATTGTATTTACAAATTGTGTCCAGTCGATCTTGCTGCGCCTTTGGTTGTGTCGTTTTCATTTTTACAAGAAGCATCACGTAAATATTTGCTCACAAAGGATTGGGAAAAACTTTCTACCTTTTAATCTTCTCTACATAGGTCTTTGACATCTTCTTATTCTTCTTTTTCTAATAACTGTGCATCGCTCTTCTGGAGCAATGTGGACTTCTAGTGATGGGGTGGTGATGATCACGTCTGGTAGATGGTTCCAGACGCGGATGCCAGAAGGAAAGTAGGAGTATCTGTAGGCATTGACGCTGGAAAAAAGTACAAAAAATCTGTTGGCATGGCCTCTTGTATGTTCTCCGGCTGGGATGAGCATCTGCTGGGCTTGGACATCCACAAGATAATTGATGATTCTTTACCTCATGGCAGCCTTGGTGTGTTGGCGTGGTGCCAAGTCGAAGTCCTTCATCATTGATGTAACGCTGCTGGTCTGCCTATCGTCTCCTGTGCAGAATCGAGCAGCTCTTCTTTGTACTCCCTCGAGTTTGGTAAAGTTGGCCCTAGTGTGTGGGTCCCATATTGATGAGGCATACTCCAGCTGTGGCCTGTGGAAATTTAACAAGTGGTATTGACGTCTCCTGGGCAGGAGCTAAATATTCTGCGAAGGAAGGTCGTGGTGTTATAAGCCTTCTTTGCTGTCGTATCTATGTGGTTGTTCCAAGACAGTGTTTTGTCAAATGTGACACCAAGGTACTTCGCCTTGTTCGTTTCTTGGAGTGTATGGCTATGCATAGAGTATGATCCGGCAATGATCTTCCGCTTGATGGTGATTCTGATTATTTCGCATTTCTCAGGGTTGAAGGCCGTCTACCAGTACCGCTTCCATTATTGTAGGTGATCCAGATCTTCTTGTAGTGCATTAGTGACTTTGTCCGACTTGATGGCCCTATAATAATAAAAGGCAGTCATCAGCAAAGAGGCGTGCAGTGATTAAGTCCTACCTGGTAAGTCATTGATGTATACTAAGAATAGGAGCGGTCCTAGCACGGTCCCTTGTGGATCTCCGGATGTTACTGGAGCTGAGCGAGATGTCTTTCCATCCAGTGCGACGTGTTGTTGTCTGTTGGCACGGAAGCTGTCTATCCATCCTAGAGTCTTACCCCTGATACTGTAGTGGTCGAGTTTTGTTGAAAGGCGTCGATGAGGAACGCTTTCTAGAAGTCTAGTAGGATGGCGTCGATCTGTTCTTTTTCGTTGAGACCTGCTGCTTAGTCCTGGACAGTGTTGATGAGTTGGGACTCACATGACCTCTTCTTCCGAAAGTCATGTTGCTGGTCGGAAAGGATGTTAATGTTGTCGAGGAACTTCATAATGTTGCTGTGTATTATGTGCTCCATTAACTTGCAGCAGATAGATGTTAGCGAGACTGGTCTGTAGTTGGCTGGCTTGCTCTTGTGGTCTTTCTTAAATATGGGGATAACTAGTGTATTCTTACAGTCATCTGGTACCTGGGTTTGGTCGTAGAAGGCCTGAAAATTAGAGTTAGGGCTGGCGCTATCGAGGATGTCATCTCCTTGAAGAAATTTGGACGAAATTTGGTCTGGTCCTGTTGCCTTGTGTGGGTTAAGGTTCGTAATAAGCTTTCTGACTCCGTTGACATCGAACATAAGCCAGTGTCATAAGTTTACCACCGACTACTGCCCTGTAAAGAACTGACCACACAAGTCTCAAAGTGGAAGTCAAATAAAATAAAATTTAGTAAGTATATATTAGCAAACAAGCTCACTTGCATTAAAGAACTTATTACTCGACTAAAATTATTGACACAAGCGATCCATGAATATAAATAAAACAGTTGAAAACAAATCAGACAGAGACGGCTACACCCAATGAAAACAGCATATCATGCTAGAATATACAGCTACAAGAACAGGAATCCCACTCCGAACAAGAGCCAGCAGACGAATCAAAAAGACGAGCACACATCACAATGACAACCCACAAATCATAGAAAATATCGTCTCCTTTAAATTATCCTTCATGAAGCAGCCCTCGGCTTGCTTCAACCATTGTTGACCCTGAATGTTAATAAAACATAATCGCAAGAATTCGTTAATTCTATTAAATAATTGAGTTCACTATTCAGATGGTCGGTATTGATAAGTTTCATCCTGTTAATAACACTTAATTGAAATATTATCAAACATATCCACTTATGGCTGCGCAATACTAAAATGTGTCTTCCTTATTAGTACCAATGAGAGCAAGGGGTAATTGAAAGACAATCTATTTACACATATGTCTTATCAAACGGTACAAAGCTGTACATACTGTGTCTGTATTTTATATTTATATCAGTATACTGAATTAATGAACTAATTACTTGATGGTGTAAATAGGTGGAAACTGTTTATTTCAGTAAACTGCATTAATAAACTACATAATTAACTAAAGGTGGAAACTGTGAGAGTTAATTGGTATTAATCTGAGGACATAAATGTAGATAATAGAAATTGAGAAAAAAGTACACTTCTACCAACCATCGATCAAGTTAACGAAACGAGAAAACATATTATGCACGTTTCTGTCTAATCAATTTTGAATGTGCCACAGTGGTGCTTGCGTCAATTAGTGTAGAAAATAATGTATAGATATACTTACTCTACATTGTATTGACATAAAACATAGCACGGGGAATTATTCCCTGAAATTTGTGAAGCATTAGTTTCATCCATCTTATTATTGAATATTTAGACTAATTGCGTCGTGTGGTACAAAGCAAGTGTAGTTTGTAAAACCAATTTGTTATACTTATATAACCATCGTGACTCGTTTTTCCGATCAAATGTTATAAACTAGGAAATCCAATAAATTTTCGCAGCCAATAACCATGTATTGAATGGTATAATTTAAAAAACCTTATCTGTAGAAAACCTCTTAAATGTGGAATAAGCAATCGTTTTTGTAGCTGAACAGTCTCAATTTTTCTCGTTCACTTTTATGTGAGTCATTAGACGTGTGCTTATTGCCTTACTTTGATTTGTCTTCTTCTTTGCGTGTTCATGTTTGTTCATTCCGTGCCGAATTGTTTCTTGTTTGGTGCTACCCTCCCAATACGAGTAGTTAGTATCATTTTACAAGTATTGCATTTCGATCTGAAAAGTAGAAACCACACACATTTCATTAAGAGCGATCCTTTTTAAAAACGCGTAACGTTTGTGTTACTCATTTTTCATAGTTGATATTTACTAGGCCTAAAATACAATATGGTTTGTTTCAAATCTCTCTACCCTACCTACCTATGGAATGCGGAGTGCACAATGATTCCTTTATCTTTGAGTTTAACAGTTAACTACGTAGTTAAGAGACTTTAAACCGCGGTTACAAGTACCATCTGCACATAAATTCTGAAACCGCAGATTAAGAGTTAGAACTGCAGTTACACGTCTCTTAACTCCAGTATACGGTTGAGAGAGAACCAATGAAAAAACAAAGCATTTACACTAAACTCAACGCTGATTGGACATCTTTTCCTAATTATCGTTTAAAAAAGTTGAAAATGTTGTTCTAAATTTTGAACTGTGTTTCTAAGACTTGAACTATGAGTAACTCTATCAGTTACTTTTCAAAACACCTAACTAGATTTCACAAAACATACAAAGTGAACTCCAATGGCACGATACCAGCATATAATAAATCCAAACATTAAAGGCATTATTTGGTCGCCGCACGACCAACCAAAATGCATAATTTGGATATTTTATGAGGAAGATGATAAATTTCGTGGACTTATTAATAAGACTGTATTTGATAAAATATTTCAGGGATGGTTGCCTATAATGACATCTTCCAATCCTTACCGAATATGGCTTTTAAGTTTAGATTAATAACAAAAATCAACAGAATTACCAGAGGCGACTGGCAGTTGTGTGTTTGCAAATGACCTCATAATTCCCTGAAGCGCTATATAATTATCATCGAGTCACATGAACTCTTTACCAAGTTAAAAGTACACGCGATATAACAGACTTCCGTCTCTTTGGAGTAAGTGTATGATAGCATGCATTTAAAAGTCATAATACCGGTAGCTTAGTCTAAACCTACAGGCCTTTGATAATAGTCTATATGGCACGGTGGTCGAGTGGATAATGTTCTTCACTACCATGAGAGGTCCTGAAAGTCTTTTTAGTGTTTCCTACCCAACTAGAGATGAACTACATGTAGTTGGTTTCCAGAGGTAGTATCTCGTGTATCAGTTCTGTACACTGGATACGTTGAAGAACCAACCAAGGGGTCTATTCGGACTGAACTAAAGTATCGCATCCCGATTATTTGTATCACACAACTGTCGCTTTCATCGAAGCGGGAGCTGATTGAACAATATTGCTGGGAAGTAAGAGAATGACTATACGAACTTAACGAGTGGTTTCATGCAAACAATGCAAAATTGTACATAATATAATAAAGCTGTTATATTCCAAACACACGCGACTCTCAGCATTGTTAATACAATGACGTGTATGGTAATTACACTTTCATGCACATGCGGATAACATGCACATGCGGATAACATGCACATGCGGATAACATGCAATTACTAAATTCCTGGAAATAAGAGAAAACTACATCTCAGTTAATACCCACTAATCAGCAGAAACTGAATTCCAGGAAATCCAGGAAATATGTAAATTACATATCTGTAAATACCCCCCCCCCAGCCATAAAACTAAGTAAAAAAAGCTGAATGACAGTCAGGGTAGTCTCTTTGCATAGTTAAGTACCACGAAAAGACTGAATACACATGTTATTATTACACGTATGACGTGTGAACAAAGTAGGGATAGCATTACATTAGGACAAATCGTTGATTCTAGTTATTCTGTTTGCACGAGATTCGCTACTTATAAGGTTCTATAAAATGAAGACAAGCAAAATAATCGCAGACTGTTAATGCACTTACAGATCTCTTGTCACTGTGTTTAGTCGTTAAATGTTTATGTTAATGTTTGGCCTTTGTGCTTTTGCTGTTATCACTGCCCTTTTAAAACTTCGAAGTCAAGCAATATGGTTGTTTGTCTATTCTAACATGGCATGTTCACTGTTTCTCTTAGGTGCTTCTTTGTGGGCTGCCCGTGTCTTTGTTGAATTTAGACTTTGAAGGAACAGATAGCCGTATGATACATGTGCAATGAATCCTGTTGCGGTAACATCTCTTAATGATAAGACTACATTGTACTTGTTTATTTCAGTCGATACTAGTACACGCGAGACTACTCCTTCGTTACCAACCAGTACATCTCGAGTTGGTTACCAATTGTACAGTGCTCCAGCGCTAGGATTTGAAAAGGGCAGGTTGCAACTTTGTGAAAAGGGCACTTTGGGGGAGGGTTCTGGAGGGGGTTGTCCCCCGGTCGGCTGAGGGGGGATTGGGGTTTTAGAGTCTGCTTTTGGCATCTCCTGTGTTTCCTGACAGAAATTGTGGTGTTTCTCCAGAAAGCAAATATACCTTTTCATTAAAAGGAAACAACTATTTTGTAAAAAATGAAGCATAGATTTCTAAATGATCACAAAACGTTTAAACAGACAAAAGCCAAAGTATTGATCTACTTGTATGTATAATCAACAATCAACTCTGTTTTGTCAATTCACAAACATCATAGTAGTTAATGTTTATTCTTTTGACAGCATTCATTAACTGTT
Organism: Spisula solida; assembly: GCA_947247005.1. Classification (NCBI taxonomy): domain Eukaryota; kingdom Metazoa; phylum Mollusca; class Bivalvia; order Venerida; family Mactridae; genus Spisula; species Spisula solida. Next base: position 28,305,428 of record OX365954.1, read on the forward strand.
TAATTGTACGATGTAAAACATAAAAAATACGATTTTCTAATCAAATTTCTCTTGCACAACGGTATAGTATAGTAGGTACATTTTGTATTTCCAATTAACCTCAATTGTCCTCGGTGTGTAAAAAGGTAAAACCAAATTGGGCAGTGAAGGCAGGACTGAACAGAATAAGCAGAACACGAAAGGCTTAAAACATTGTACAAATTGCTAGCTGTGCATGAAAGTGACCCCCTTCCTTATCAATGCATTCCATCGGATCACAACCAAATAGCTTTTTCTAAACAGGTAAGTGTACAAAGGTAATTCAGAAGTAGGAAACAGGGTACTGTTTTATCAAAGCACTTACGGAAAACTTAAACTTAAGTCCAAATTTAAATTCTTAATTATTCTTTAAAACCCACATATTGGTGACAGGTATTGTTTGTACGAGTTCATTGACTGAATATTAATTAGTATTTAAACAACCCTTTGACACAATTGGTAGCTGTTAAAGAGTTATAAAGAATTTAAAGTTGAACTTAAGTTTACGATTGTCGCAAGTGCTTTGATAAAACAGCATCCTGGTGCCTAGTGTACGTATGAATATTTCAGGACGCAGATCTTTCCACTTAATGACAAATTTAATTATGGATGTTTTAGTATAAAACACTCGCAATTCTTAGCGGTTATCAATACGTAATTCAATGATATACAAAAACGCTCACCATTTAATTTCTTCAAATTGATATATTGGCTTCCTGATACAGATCTGATTATTATAGACCCTTTTGGACGCCCCGACCTGTATAGCATACACCAATATAGAATATTGACTTTGTAAAATCGGTCATTTAGTGTACAAAGACGCATCTTTGACATTTATTTAATATCTTGTTTCTCTGCATCCAGCCAAATAGCAAACGAAATTAAAACCAACTAACCGACAGGAGTCCAAGCTTGCAGGCCCATTTAGTCGTCTTATACGCGGATAACTTACGATAGTCAGAATTACTGTAGGGCTGCGATTGGAGATACAGGGTGTTCAAAAAGTTTGTTCTCAAAATTTGAATTCATACTAAATTTTATCTGAGCCATGTTCACAGTGTACAATTTCAATTTCTTACAAAAATAGCTTCATTTAACGCTCAAAAGATTAAAGCAATTGTAGAACCCTCTGAATTTTAATCTGAAAATTGTACATTCTTCCGACATCAGGAAAATAAACTATCGAAACTTAAACTTTGAGAACGAACTTTGTGAACACCCTGTACACAATCAGGATGACTAGTACAAACCTTTAAACCCATGCGGACATCTTACGATTTTGAGAACCAGACATTTGTGTATATACACGTAATAATTGTATTAATCTTACGTTCAGCATTATCAGTCTAGCTTGTCATAGTGTAACCAATTCATGAAGTTTTAACCATATTTATGCATTGTCCGATAACATTATGCAGCACTCTATTCTCCTGCTGTCTGCAAGGACTACCAAGCTAACACCTCTTGACTGCTAATGATTCCGAGGGGGTGTTAGCTTGCTGCGTTTTTATGTCTGGTCCTAATGATAATATATTGTTAGGTTGACGCGTGGAACATAATGAATTAATCGTTCGACGAACTTACTACCATTGTAGATATCCCAAAGTATGATTATTTTATTGCTGCTATCACAAGGCACGGCATAAAATCTAAGCGATTATATTATATATGAACATTATTAAACTCAATGATTATGAACTACATGTATTAGTATAATAATTATACGACTCTTCGAACGACCACATTGGGGTTATCCGATTACCTGATACACCGAATCTCTCCATAAATTTGATACGCTGAAATTATAGAATACGCCCATAAATTATATAACATGCGTGCCATTATACACTAAACAAATATATAAACAAAATACAGAATGTCAAAACAAAACAGACTGTCTGTTTAAAATTATTACAAAACAGGATTCGAATCGACCCCATGATGTACGGCGCCAACGCCTAGCAATAGGTAAATACAATTTTACGAAAACATTAGATTATTCGGATATCGCAGACCCCAACAGTTGCGCGAATCAATTAACCGTTATCGATGTAACAATACACCAGTAATAGGTTGATTTGTACGGGGCGACTTATTACGCAATTTTTGAATATATCTAATTTTTCTTCACACAACTTACCGAAACGTTCACAAAAAGATAATATAAAGTCGAACAGGGATGGCAGCACTCATCCTAACCAGCCAAGCCCAGAAAACATAAAAGAAATCGCATTATGTCCGACACATAATTTACCGAACGGGAAAATGACCAAATACCAGCTGTCATTCAGCTGAATGAATCAGTTTCAGCAATCAAACGTCCTAGCTGAATGACCTAGTTTCAACGGCTGCAATCTAGATTTAGCTGTCTGAAGTCATAAAAGGTTACAGAATAACAGTAATAAAAAGCTGAATGTTATAGTTACAGCTTAATGACCAAGTTTTAACAGCAAAAAGGGTAAATTACCTAGTTTTAGCTTTAAGTCTAAAATAGTTACGAATAACAGTTAATGTTAAATGCCTGCAGCTGCACAAATAATGCATTGATAGTATAAAAAAATATATATATAAATACTTGGATAGTGGATGAAAGAGCGCAAGGAAATGAAACTAAATGGTCATGATGGCCCTATTTCGCTCACATGAGTACCATGTCTACCTATATAAACAAGTACTAGCCCCGCCAATGGCAACCATTATTTCTTTAGTAGAGGGTCACTCAAGGTTCATTCCTGTAAATTCAGATTGAAATCCAGCCAGCAGTTTTTCAAGGTTTTCAAGTTTTCCACATATAGCCATATACTGCAAATTATTCCCGACTTAAGCAAACAACATTAAAGACAGGGATTTGGTAGAGGGTCAGCCATGGAACATTCCTGAGGAATTATATTAAAATCCAGCCAGCAGTTTCTAAGAAGACTTTTGAAGTTTTCTATATACTAAGTAACCACATATTTGAAACTAGCACCGCCCCTTGCGGCCATGTTTTTTAAGCAATCAATAATAAAACTCGGAAAGTGGTAGAGGGTCAGCCAAGGAACAATCCTAAGGAATTATGTTTGAATCGGGCGAGCAGTTTCTGATTTGAAAATTTGAACATGAACTAGGACCATCCTAGCATCATCCTAGTAAAGTTTCAACGAAATTTGCCAAGTAATTTATAAGGAAAAGTTGTTTCAACTAATTGTTGATGACGGACGGATGACAGACACAGACCGATTACAGTAGCTAAGTGCTAAGGTGAGCTAAAAACTACATATATGACTCTGCATATTTACATAAGATGCTTAGAACATTCTGTTGTTATCGGAAATGATCGTATAACAACGAGTTGAAATTATAGAACATTGCTAATACATTGCATTATAAGGAACACATGCGGTTTACTACAACGTATTGATATATTAAACAATAAATAATTCAAATTTTCCTGAACAGGTTAATGGAGCAAATACAAATGTAATTGGTAGAGCTTCCTATTTGAAACCATGAAACAGACATAACTATTACAGTAGTTGTCTTCTTCGATAGACAGACGCATACAATAGAAACATCTCTCACAAATGCATCTTGCGAAGAGCAAATTAAACGTTTTGATGTGTGTAATTCGTCATGAAGTTGCAAATATATTACATTCAGTAGCAAATTGTAATGGGAAAAAATAAGATAGATACTGCCATTCTTTAACTAATGTGTCTACAACATTTTCTAATCCCACGTTTGTTAAAGCATGCTGTCGCAATCAATAGTTTGTAGCATATCCAGTCGCTATAACTAAAGTCTGAACTAAAAAGGAACAATTCAAAACATTCATTACTGTACATATTCCGTGTCTGTTTTCCCTCAAAATGACAATAACAAATCGGATAGGAAAGGCAGCACTCAACAGTAACAACAGAACCTTACATGTATGGGGCGCCGTTTTACTATTTTGATATCAAGGAATTATTTGTTTATATCAATACATCTTTTTCCTGATATCAAGAAGTTCATTTTTTTATTTTCTTGATATCAAGAAATCGGTATCATTTCTTGAAATCAAGACTTCGATTTTGGTTATCAAAATACTGTCAATTCTTGATATCAAAAAATCGAATTCTTGATATCAGAAAATCATTTCTTGATATCAAGAACTTGCTACTATCAATAAGCCCATCTGCGTACGCAATTGTCGGACTTTAGGATTAGAAATTAGAAAATAAATAGAAAGTGTGTGCAGATATTATAGATAATTAAATAATTCCCGACCTGACTTTGTATTGAAAGAAAAAAAACATATATATCATACATATCTTAAAAATATTAAAACGGCGCCCCATAATATGACATCCACCAAACGAACACATGCAATAATCAAATATTACAAAGTAAGTCTACAAGACACATGTACAAACATCAATTTGGACAAGAAACCTACATTAAACAGCAACAAAAAGTCAACACCCCACTCTGACATCCTGTCGCATCGCATCACCCAGTCAAAATAAGAGTTAGCAGCAGACAACACTGATCTAATAAGGACTTCAAACATAAAAAGGACAATCCATTAAGAAGCATACACCACCAACAATGCACATGTCATTTTCAAATTAATGATGTGGCATTATGCTTAACTTCGAACTGGCACAAAAACATCAGGAGCATCATTGAAATGAACAGGTAGCAAAAGGGCACAATGACAAACTTTCCTTCAAATCAAATCCCAAGACGAAATTTGTCAACATTGGAAAACAAAAACAGCCGTATATTATTTCTATACTCATTTCTTTGAAAAATATGCCAGTCAGAAAATGTTGTTTGTTTGTGTGACTGTGACCAGGGATGGGACATGATCATACAAGGCTAATTTAGTTGCAATCAAAGCAGTTATATTCTAGATAATCATATATAGCTTTTATTCAGAAAAAAGCTTTGAGACTATCATTCCGCAAACATATATACAAGTATACACGTAATATGTCAATGGTGGTGCAAGGACATAATTATGAAACTAAGTACATATATACACGTATATATATATACATGTAGTATATATAGTATGTTCAAATTAGAAAATGGTGTATACATGTAATTAATAAATTAGCACATATTAAAGTTAATCTATAAATACATACATGTGTGTCTAACAGAAAAAGTTGATAATTGGTAAGGGGAGAATTGGGATTTTAAGAAGTATAGTTGCGACCTTAATTCAAAACTTTTGTGTACAAACAATGATTTTTCATAGTACATTGACTGTTTAATAGTTCTGCAAATTTCATAACTTTCGGGTGTTTCCAATAACATTTTTTTGATGTAAACTTTTCTTAAATCCTCATATACTGGACAAATTCTAAAACAAAATGAAATTCACCTATAAAGTGCTACAACATTTACATTTACGTTCATTAAATAATACTGGTACTTTTGCTGGCTTATGCCATCATATACTTTACAGAATAAACGATATTCGAAACTGGATCTATATAATTATACAGTTATACACCAAAGGGATTCGACCCGAAAAAAATATCTTTCACATCTATACTATGAATATATAAGACAGGGGTCTTTCTTTATGACTGGCCCTCATATACCCAACTCAACATTATGTTCAATATTTTAAACAAGCCGAATACAATCATTTAATTTGTACTGCACACTTCAAGACAATATAATATTATACATAAAAAATACAACTTTTATCAATACACGTACACAATGTCGCCTGTGTCGATCATAGAATGTTCGCAAAATGCGTAAAACCCGGTTTGATGACATAACCCTGCACAGACAGAAACTAGAAAACGGCCTTCGATAAAGAAGAGAAATCATTATTCACACACGATCTCAGGAAATTAGTATGACGATTTGATAGAGGAACATATTTGGAGCAACTCACCGACACTCGTCCGTTTCTGTACCGCTTAGCTAGACCAAAGCAGCAATTAAACAACATTGACTGAAAACAATTCGCCGACTTTTGCCATTTTGACAGTGACAGCACGGCTTTTGTTACGAGTAATTTGATTGGCTGAAGAGTTGCATGGTATTACCCGAACACCAATCATTTTCTATATTGTCACATGATCCGTCACGTGATACTACAAATGGTCGAAATGAATGTAAATATTAGAAATTGAATATCAGTTCTGAACTCGGATTATCGTCTATTTAAGCGGAACAGAAACACAAAGGTGGCGGTAAGTTGCAAAAATTATGTCCCACTATCAAATCGTCGTACTAATATCCTGAGATCGTGTGTAAATAACGATTTCTCTTCTTTATCGAAGGCCGTTTTCTAGTTTCTGTCTGTGCAGGGTTATGTCGTCAAACCGGGTTTTACGCATTTTGTGAACTTTCTATGCTCGACACAGGCGACATTGTGTACGTGTATTGATAAAAGTTGTATTTTTTATGTATAATATTATATTGTCTTGAAGTGTGCAGTACAAATTAAATGATTGTATTCGGCTTGTTTAAAATATTGAACATAATGTTGAGTTGGGTATATGAGGGCCAGTCATAAAGAAAGACCCCTGTCTTATATATTCATAGTATAGATGTGAAAGATATTTTTTTCGTGTCGAATCCCTTTGTTATACACTTAACAAAACTTTAAGTGTGCACAAGTTTTTACCGTATAACTTTTTAATTCATGAATATTTCTGCATGGAACTTTCTGTATATGCTATTGCATAAAACAACATTGGATGAATAAAGTTTTGTCTTCAAAATAATTACAGCGGTGCACTGAACCTTGACACATCAAAACACGCAAAATGCATAAGAAATTGACGTGTAGGTGTGACTCATTTTTATCTATCATGGTTAATTAGTATTTTAATTAAATCATCAAATTCAAAATAAAAAGGCTATTTTTCACTTGACAACATTAATATTTTGAATTGTATTGTCATCCTATGTGTTAAGTATATTGTCATTATATGTACATGTCCTCCATATCGATATCCTTCAAGTCTCTGGAGATCCAAACAAGGTCCTACTGTAGACTGATGTGGAGTATTATTGTAATAATTTATTAGCTAAAGAAGATATCTGATTGTTATTTTTGTTAAATCTTTCCGTAAAGATTTGGTGATGTGTTTCTAGGCCGAACTCCGAAAGTGAAAAGCTGCTGTCTTCTGCGCGCTTTCTCTTTTATATAAGTCGCGCTTTGATACTTTAGAACAAAGGAGTGGTGACGTGTCCGGTATCATCCAATCAGATTGAAGTCGTACTATTTACCTATGTTCCATTCATCCAATGATATCTTTCTCCACGTGGCATACTTGTAGTTCTATTAATAGTAACAAGTAGTCTCCGCATACTGCAAGCATGTGTGTGAACTGTGATCCTTTGATTGACCAAATATGGAATTATTATTAACTGTTAATATAGTCCAGATAATTTGACACAACTATTGACCTTCAATTAGCATAATTTAACAGCTGATATTCTCTATATTTATAATCCCGGTTGAATGTTTTCAAAAGCGGAAAGTATCGCGAAGACGCTCGAGGTGTAATACCAACACAAATCTAAAGGACCGATATTGCACGATTTGCTCGCGGAAATTTATATATTCAACGCAATAACCTCGTAATATATGCATGCATAAAGGTCAGGATCATTTTAATTCTCTGTGCTATATGTAAGTGATACGTGCTTAATAAATCCTTAGACTGTGCAAACGTGTGACGCCTATTCCTGCACTATTCCTGGCATGGTAAAAATTAAGTGGAATATCGAGGTTCCCGTACAGCCCTGCTAAAAACGCTAGCGACATTTTACGACTTCTAGAACTTCCTTTTATGTTAAAAACATGTATATCAGCTATATAAATCGCTTTACACAGGATGACTGGGCCTGTACGAGTACCTTGAAATACAAGATATAAGATTTTTACGAAATATTGGGTACCTATCCTAAGAAGGAAGACTGCTTGAAAGTCCGCTCGCAAAGTTTTACAGGGTATGAAGAAGCATATATTTTTTCCTTAGTCTAGGGTATTGTTCCATAGAAATCGATGTCGAAATAAAATACTATCAGGCTATTTTTGTTTTCGAAGCAGAGCAAATATTGATGAATTTTGGTTTTGGATTTGACGCTTTTAAATAGTGAAGTCAGAGTCAGGTGGTATTGTTACACAGAATCTTGTAGAAGTTTTGAACTTTCTTATTAAAATGACATACACTAGCTTAAAGTTTATAAGTGATTGTATGCTTGTTAGTGAACAATAGCACGAAATCCACCGATCTGTCTTTAAGTCGCGTGACATTGAGATATAGGGAAGTGTAACGCGTCAATTACTCTTCGAAGTGTTTTTCAAATTCGTGGAAAATTGAGGTGTTATATTTAGAAAACATTACGAGTATAAATCGTTTAATTTAAAAAAACCCATGAAAATATATAACCTCAAAGCGATAAATTGCAATACAGAAATAAACACAACATCCGCTATATTAATCATTTCAAAATATTTAGGAGCATGCAAACTTTATTTGTCGTGCCAAATGCTTTCAAAGGCAAATGTAATGTTTTTAATCCATAACAAAAATATAGGCAATTTTGTGTTTGTTTTTGTACAGCAATTTATCGCGTTAGAGTTATACCCATCGAATATGTGCGTAACGTTATAAGTAATAAAGAACTAATGATAAAAGAGCGAGAAAAATGTCAATTACTAAACTAAACGAGAAAAACAGCATATTAATAAGGAACTTTACCGTTTGAAAAGGAGTGTCGTATCTTGTTCTTATATTCATCTGAAAATACCAGATATATGCGTTGAGACATGAGTATTAAAGTGTGAATACATATGTTATTAAGTACCGGACGTCTACATAGATGCTTCCTTTAACAAGAGGTGCTCTGTCACACTAGCGGGTCGTTTCTTATAAGAAATGAATATACATGTATATGTGACATGCCAGTTACAACAGTAATTTATACTGATCATTATTTCGCCTATGTGCATTAATGTCCTTGAATATGTAGTTGGGTTATAACCCTTGCACTGTTGACAATTTATAGAAAAGAGGACAACAAAGGGGACAGGAAATGCAACACTCTACAGAAATATCGAAGCACCAAATCAAAAATAAAATTGCCTAGAGAAGGCAGCAGTCAACTTAAAGCCAGAATTACACGACACCATGCCAAACACATAACTGAAGATTCAGCAGTCAAAACATCGAAAGTCTTAGCTGTCAAAAAGCTGGTCCTAGTCCTAGCCGAACACAAACTTTGAAATAAAGTCCTACTATCAAGTATCAAATTTCTAGCTCTGCATGAACATACGCTAACATTGCAGATAAATGCTGAAGCCTGACACTATGCACGTCTCTTTATTGTTTCCAGTTCATCATATTGCTATGAAAACAGTGATAAATGAGAATTGTAGCAGTGGTATGCAGATCAAAGTGATATCAAATGTTCCGAATTTTTAAAAGTGATTTATCGAGTTCAGACAGAATGATCAATTTACTGCACAGTTTTACATTTATTCAAACGTTTTGAATGACAAAATAACCAATGTATGTTAAGTGTTTCAACTCAATGATTTTCCGGTTAATTAAATATAGAGAATATCTGTGTAAATGGGAAGAGTTTAATACTTAACTATTGATTATACAATAACTACATCTCCATATAAACGAAATGGCAAACGAGATAGTGAAGGAAAATAAAAGAAAATGATCACTCATTTTTTTCTTTTTTGCTACATCTTGCAAAAGCAGGGGGAAGATAATTTAGACGCATCATGTGCTATTATACCATACCATGCTAGAAGCAACGAATGCACAACTATCCATATTATTTTCCACTTAAAACATTTTGTATCGGGAATTGCTTGGCAATTAGAGGATGCTATTACATTATCACGGCGAATTATGCAATATCTAATTATAGTATCAACATGAAAGGAGTGTTATATGGTAATAAAACGCATATCAGTGTGGCCAACATGTGAACCATTACAGTTTGCTCTTGGAATAATGAAGTTATATAGGGTTTCTATTAGGTATTTGGAAGGATAGTTCATTTACAGATAAGAGTTCATTACTTCTGAGGTGTAATATAGACATAGAATCCCGCATTACGAATGTGTAATCTACAGTACAACCTTCAAACTTTTATATCAAACACAAACCAAGACATATTGTTCATTTAGTACATATAGCTGGCTTAGATTGAGCACTTACGACCTTATAACTTTATAAGACTAATGCATAATAATGTGAAATCTGCATAACGAGACGTTTCTTTTGAGCCTTTTTCCGTGGAAATCTGACCTGGTCAGGTCATGTTGACCAAACAGAAGTTTAAAAAGCTTGTTTTACCATGATAGTAGAGCGTAGTTTTAAGATTTTCTACTTACGACATTATCATTCTAAGCCATTGGTAAATGGATCAACTCCAGACCCGTATAATATTTGTGAACGATAACTCTGCTACAACTAGTATAATGAACGCTAGACAAGTTTTCGTTCCACAAGTTAAATGGTAACATAACTAGATCCCGATGTACAAAACATAAAACATGAAATATTTAAAATATATAAGAAAGTCTGAAAACCAAGAGTCTGGAAAATCTAGCATGAGAATCACAGTAATGATACTTGTACGTAACAATAACATTCTCTTAGAATACTTATCCAACATATTTCTGTATCAGAACTTAAAACTGTGACTTTAGTTAAACGTTGTAATAATGTAGTTTAGGACGATTGTGAAAATCAGTTTTAATCTAATATCGATAATGAATGACGACGAATGAAAAAGGAATTTCATTTTTGTCACCCGTAAAGTTTTTTTCATCCTTGTTTTAACCCTTATCGTGCTTAGCGCGACTCAGAGTCGCGCTACACGATACTTTCCACCACTGCTAAGCGCGACTGTGAGTCGCGCTATACAGTTGCGCAAGTGGGTTTGGCCTTTAAGCCCCGTTTCACCTTGCTTGTAGTATTCGTGAATGAAATTTAACTATAATTTATTCAGTAGTAAATTACGAAACTATTTCTAAAAAAAATATCAGCCAATCAAGTACAAAATACGTTAAAATTACGGTCGACCATTTGTTGGAAATTCCGAAACTAAAATGGCTGACGATCGGCTAGAAATGCGCAAGATGTTTTAGAATGAATATAAAAGGATAATTAACATTAACTGTATTTTTTCCAAGGAAATTTGATTTATTAATAATTGAAATAAATGCATCATTATATTCTGACAGTTTTAGTCGGAATATTCAATTCTGCGATTGGTATTTATCATTCGGCCTACTTTATAACTTTAAGCATAGCGTTATGTATGACGTGCATGGAATATTTCACATTGCATTGACATACTGCTGAATATCATAACGTGTGAAATACCAATAATTATCGAAATTATATCAATGTGTAGCTTATTTCATCTTCTTTGTATAAAGTATAAGGTTTATATCAGTATTTTGATAATTAACACCATTAATTAGATACTAAACAGAGTCACTATCAGATGAGATTTTTATCTCAAGTAGACTGCTAATATAATTCAGCACTGGTCAGCTGATAAGCCCACTGGGAATGTAGCACGATAAGGGTTAAGGTAACTATGTTGGAAATTAAATGGCTTTGGTTACATGAAACAGAAAAATAATTGAAAACGTCAATGTGATGTTTCAAAGTCAATAGCGAATCATAAATACGTGTAGGTAGGAAGTTGAGGTACCATGGTTTGATACACACCATATTATTATTACCTATCTATAATTATTGAAAAACGTACCCAATGGGGACATTTATGGTTTTTAGGAGTTCTTAAACATTTTCAATATTACAAATTGTTTTTGCAACACTCTAATGGATGTAAACGTACCCATGTGCTTCACGCTTTTCTAGCAAATGTGCCTTAAATAGAGGATCTTGCATGAGTGCTCATTACATACGAGTTTTATTAAACGAGTGGACAAAATGATATGACACGAGGCTTTGCCGAGTGTCATATTGTTTTTGTCGACGAGTTTAATAAAACTCGTATGTTATGAGCACGAATGTAAGATTCTATTTATCACATAACCTTAGAAAAAGCTCAATATTGTTCAGAAGGATGATATGCACTGCATATGTTTCAGCCAAAATTTAGCGGTACAATGAGCGCGGCGTCATGGTGACGTTGATATTATCCTGACGTCAGGGACAGATCAATGCATGGATTGGCTAACGTCACGTCAAGCTAATTTAAATATTTATTGCACAGTCTGGGAGTGCCGAACGATATTTACGTAACGGCTTTACGGCACTCCTGGACCGCATGTTATGTGGTAAAGTTATTTTACAAACCTATATTAGATTATACTACGAAGGTTAACTACTGTAACTAAACCTTTCGTCAGTTACATTGTATTGGCGAAGAATGATTGGTATAGTCATAAATTGTAGGTCACATGATTCAAATAAAGAACTGACGAAATCTTGAAATCACAAAATCAAAACTATAGACACTGAAGTGGGAATAGTTTGTACTGTACTGTTAGTCTTACAACATTTCACTTTTAACACGAGGTTCTCTTTTACATGAGTGGGCGTTCCATTAATATAGTATAGTATCGTATTATAAACAATTATATCGGGCTAACCGGTAAATTATGATAATGTTTGGAATGATGCACATTTTGTGATTGCTATATGTACATGTAATAAGTTCATAATCTGTGTATTATTGAAAACAAATTGGACAGGAAAGGGAGCACTCAACATAAACAGCATAGCAAGAAAGTCACAAAAAGGAACGCTCAAAACACTAACCACAAGTACGTTTTACACATGCATGCACTAACACAAACGAGAAAATTAAACGATGTCCTAGATTGAATTATAAAATTGCTAACTCTACATGAACATACACTTACCTTACAGGTAGAGTCGGCAGTTTGACAAAATGCTTGTTGTTTACTTGTTTCCAGTTCATGAAATTGCTATGGAAACAGCTGGGATAGATCAGAAGTGTAGCATCGTATCAACTGTTCTTGTTTTTGTCAGTGTGATTTAGCGAATAACAAACTAACAGACTGATCATTTTACTGCATAGTTTGACATTTCATTTAATTTTTAAAAAAATGACGAAATATGTTTATTGTTTCGACTAAATAGTTTTCCTGTTCATGTAATAGAGCGAATTTGTGTAAAATAGATGCTTTTTGTGCTTTAGTATTGATTATACAATAACTGCATCTTCATTATCAAACGAATTAGAGAAACGAGACTGTAAATCAGAAAATGGAAATAATAACTGCAACTTGTTTTTTTTTTCTTACTACTTTTACAAAAGGACGGGGTATTTTATTTAGTCTTATTAATTGGTGTTATACAATACTTTGTAATCACATAATTCGCAATTATCCATATTATGTTCTACTTAAATGATTTGTATTTGGAATAACTGGACAATTAGAGGCTGCTACATTCTCACGGCGTCTTATGGAATGCCCTAATTACAGTTCCAGCATGAAATCTTGGAATGATGTTTAAAAACATACAAGTAGGGCAAACATGCGCATTATATTAAGTTAGCGCATGCTTTTTCGTGCTATAACATTTGCAGAGTCCCGAGGAACGGTTGGTTCTCAAGCTCGCCAGGGCGAGGGCACCAACGTCCCAAAGGGACTCTGCAGATGTAATGACACAAAAAACACGCTTAAATCATACAAAACATTATGGCGGGAGATTTTGAGGCGACGTCGCGTAAACATACGTTACGTCATGCCAATTTTAGTTATGAGGGTCGGGAAATACCAAAACACATGTATAATACGCGGTTTTTCAAATTATAATTCTAAATTCCATAGATCATTTATTAGCAGTTATAAATCAATTGAGAATTGCAGTTTATATGACGCTGTAAATTGACCTTTCTGCCGACGCATCGTAGCTACGCCTCATAGTAACGGGTATTCGTAGTCTGGTTCCCGACGTTCTCTATAGTAATAGTACGTCTGGCACAAACGACTAATGGATTCATCCATGATACAAACGACAACAACAACAATAACATGGATATAGAAGGGATAACACATAAAATGTGCTACTAAACAGAAAATGTATATTAAGTCCTTATAACACCTTATTAAAAACCGATACATTTGTGTAACTGTACCTGTCAGTTAACCTATAATTAAACACAGTGATGTAATCAAAACGAAAGTACAGGGTTTGACTAAATAATGGAGACATACGGGGACAGGAAGAAAACGAAATGGACTGCCAAAAATCTCAATTAGAGTAAAGAAAGTGTACACACATGGCCCATGTGTGTACACTTTCTTTAATTGAACAAAGCTTTTATGTGATATAAAACTTAGAATAGAGTCGTGTATGGTGTATTACAAGTACCGGTTTAAGCACTATTCTATTTCTGACATTTATCAATTTCCTTTATACGTTTTTTGACAGACAAGTTAAACGTTTACTTAAATTATACTATCAAATGATAATTTTCCCAGCTGTGTAAGGAAACTGACAGGATAGACATGGGCGATTACGTTAAGGATAGCCAAGTGTTAAGCCAAACACATAACTAAAGACATAGTCATTGTTTCAACTTCAATATTATATTGAAGAAAACAGTAGCATATTTAATACATGTAGATAGGTGTATTTTGCTATTTAGTGTGCAGGTTTATTTGTCAGCCAATGAAATTTCTGTATTTTAAATTTTTCGTGAGTTCTTAATCCCGTAGAACGAACAAGATGGTTTACTATGTAAAGCTTGGTTCATAAAAAGTACTATGTAACTTAGTACCGTTCTATGTAACATAGTACCGCAGAAAAATAAACCTGCACACTAAGTCGCTCCCGTCAACGTTTCTAATTTCTATAGAACAGGAAGGATGAACACTAATATATACATAATGCTTAATCAAAATAGCGTTCCCATTATAAGAACAAGGACAAAATACCTTACTGTAAATATGGTAACCTAAGACATGTATCTTGACCATAGGGACACGTCGGTTAGAAGAGTTAGCAGGGTTATCGACACTAATGCTCATGAAATGGCTATACAATTGTTGTCATAGGTATATTAAGACGGCATCCACAGAATGTAGGTGTATAGTGTTGTTGTATAGTGTTGTTATAGACATGTTAGGGCGGCATCCACATAATGTAGGTTCATTCTATATTGTATATTGTGTTGTTATAGGCATGTTAGGGCGGCATCCATAGTATGTATGTTCATTCTATGTTGTATATAGAGTGGTTATAGACATGTTAGGGCGGCATCAATAGACTGTAGGTTCATTCTATGTTGTATATAGAGTGGTTATAGACATGTTAGGGCGGCATCCATAGACTGTAGGTTTATTCTAAGTATGTTGTTTATAGTGTTTTTATAGACATGTAATTATTTAAGGGCGGAATTCAGAGAAAAGATGTGTAATATAATGCTGGATATCTTGTTTTAGAGAAATGTAGGAGCGGTATCCATATGCTGTACGTATAATAAATGATGAATATAGTGTTGTTATAGACATGTTAGTGCGGCATCCATTGAATGTAGGTTTATTCTATGTTATAAAGTGTTGTTTTAGAAATATTAGTGCGGCATCCATAGAATGTAGGTTTTTTCTATGTTGAATATAATGTTGTTACATGTAAGGGTGGCATCCATGGGATGTAAGTGTTTATAGCAACACTATATATAATTACACTATATATAACATAGAACAAACCTACATTCTATGGATGCCACCCTTTCATGTCTATAACCACATTATATACAACATAGAATAATCCTACAACAGTAAGAATCTAGTTTTTGTTTACACAACGCATGCCACATAAGCCGTGCCCCTCAGACAGTTGTAGGCGGAGTGACGAAAAATGCTATAATCTCTGTTACATTGGTGATATATGGCTGCCGACTAGCGATTACCTACACCCGTATTTTAAACAGATTGTGGCGCAACGATATTTAAAGATAGTCAACTAGTCCCATTTGTCTGTTAAAGCCTAATACGTCGCTTAGATGTACTCGAAGTTGCACAAAAAGACACCTTGGCATGAAAAATCTAATATGTATATTGGATACCATAAAAATCTTCTTCAGTAATTGGTATTCTGTTTAAACTACAATTATACTAGAATAATGGTAACTTGGTTAATTAAGTTTTTTATTTTCTTTTCGCTCCCTTCGATTATTTCACTTGGAAATTCCTTTTCGTAATTTGGCCTGTACAGGAAAGTACATGTACATTTTTAGACAATGTACACAATTGAGTGGTATATTAAAAACTGAATTGTACTCAAGTTGTAAAAAAACTTGCTCTACTCATGCATAAGACATAATCAATATCGTTTAGTATAAATTATACATAATTATTCAACTTAACAATTCATTATATCTAAAATTTGTTTGTAAATTCATTTTTAGTCTGGATTACTTCCCTTTTTGTATAATGTCATGGAAACGTGTTTAGTATTTTGTAAAAAATATGGGTAAACCGAGTGACACATGACACATACTCATTGGATTTTGATAGAATATAACGTAAGGACTTATGATATATAATCAGTTTTTATTAGTAACACGTTTTATGTGGTGTCCCTTGTGTAATACATATGATTGTTGTTGTTGTCGTTGTACCAATAAGTGCCGCCATTACTGGTTTGTACCTGACCTAATCACGTAGTGTAAGGGGCAGGTAATCCAGACTACGGATATTCGTTGTAACTACGCAAGACAAGCTTTCATCAAAATGGCGTCTAATACATGTCATGTTCTTGATACAATTCCGTTGAATATTTCGCGTTTGGTCAATGTTTTAAAAATATTAAAAAACATAATAATGTGCCTACTTAGAACTTGCAAATCGAAGGTTTTTAATCGAAGACATTATACGTAAACAGTAACTAAATCAGAGCCAAACTGTCTCCGAAAAAGAAGTCAGTCACTACACGCTAAATTTTGTCTCTCAATCATAATGTTTCTTTCTATTTAAATCGCTATTTATGTAAAGTTTTTGCGGAAATCAGCGAATATTTAATGACCAGTCTTGAAAGAAACACCCTTTATTGTATCAAAAAAATTATTTAATTGGTTAAAACATATATTTACATATACATGGTGCAATGGAGTCTTCCATAAACTATAGTATTTCCTCTTCTGTGTACACGATCGTATGATCATAATCAGTAATTTGGTGCGCTAATAAATAATCAAATTCCAAAGTGCATAACCTTTTGTTTAGGTAAAGTAGACCTATCTCCTGATTTTCTGCTTCGGGTTTTTATTGGTGTCATCCATGTGATATACCGCTTAGCGGGACATACATTTTGTTGATTACTGAAACAGGGGCTGTGTTTGATTTCAACTTCCGAAAAAATAACTGCTACGACATGTAACGTTAACATAGGTGAATGTGAATCTTTCAAACCCCACATCGCTACGTATTATGTGTACATGGTTTTGTCATTCAAAAAAATAGGGGTCCCCAGCCCTTTTTGGGAGCTGTGCATAAAAAAGTACTAATTATGAATAAATTTGCATAAAATTAACCTAATTTGCATATTGTAATGAAATAATTGTTTATTAAAAATATTTCAAAGTGTGGCTACCTCTTATAACTAAACCATGCACTACATATTATATATAAGCATATACATTTGAACAATTGAAGGGACTTATTGTGGACCCATATTATTTACAATTTTGCCGTTCCCCACCCACTTTTCATACATGCAAAAAATTAAAAAGTTAAAAATATCTAATTTGTGCAATAATATTATGTTTATTATCATTAATCAACATTCATATGCGATCATTGAAACTAAAATTCGTGTTTGTTCTTATCTAATACGATTTTTAAAAATGTCGCGCATGTGCACAAGGTAGCTCGGACCTCCTTAAATATATATTTTCATACGCTTTGGAGATTGAATGCATTTAGCACCACAAGAATATCAACTGAAAAGCGCATTTACTATTACATAGACCAAAACAATATAATGTTCAATATTATTGAAGTACTTCACTATCATCTTTGATGAGAAATACACACATTCTCGTTATTTGGGAGTTATGTGTCCTTATTCTTTAATAAAAAAATTCACGAGTCTACGGTGTAAAGTATATATATTTTAAAACAGTCATATCAAATTTAAGACGAAGCTTTCTAGTTTCTCAACATGTAATAATTTTGAATTATGTTGATGTTGCTTTTAAATCAGACTATTTTTCAGACAAAATATACATACTTCAGAGGCCCTATGGAATTAATCAATCAATTTACTTTCATGACATTGCTACCGAATTCAAGTTGAAGTTCTCTAGTTTCTAAACATACCAATATTTGAAAATGTGTTCAGTATTAATGAAATAAGGCTTTATTGAATATTGTACAATTTACATTGATTTTAGCTTGTCTAAAGTCCAGTTTGTACTACTAGATGGCGGCGATAAATCGATGCCGAAACGACACATGCCAATCAAAATCGACAGGTCAATTGTTTATTGTCGTCGATGTGGCCGTTAAATACGCATATGTAAAACAATTTTTCTTCACAAATTTATAGACGATTTCATTGTACGAGTTTTGTAATTATTATTATTATTATTATACCATATTTATATAGCACTTTTATCATGTAATTACACGTTCAAAAGTGCTTTACAATCACATTTAAGACATGGTTAAGACAATTTTACATAGATACATGCATGCAAACATAACAACAAATGTATATATATATATATTAAAGATTAAGGCTAAAATCCTCCCTCAAATACCCCCTAAAATGGGTGTTTCAAGAGCAGCGTCACATACCACTGCCACGAGAAACTAACTCCAAAGGAATAATGATACTTCCTTTAAGGAGGCAGGATGCATGGGTGTTTCAAGAGCCGCGTCACATTCCACTGCCACGAGAAACTAACTCCAAAGGAATAGTAATACTTCCAGGAGACCCCCGATTTATAAGACACTATTTACTACTGTACTAGTGTTTCAAAAACAGCGTCACATACCACTGCTACTAGAAACCGTCTCCAAAGGTATAAATGTACTACCTTTAAGGAGACCCTTAAAAAGTCGAACTAATAATCAGCCAGAATATGCTTTAGTAAAACAGTGCGTTTTTAGCGCTTTCTTGAATGATGGTAGTGTTTTACTATCTCTGAGTGCTGTTGGCAGTGCATTCCAGAGTTTCGGTGCTGCAGCCATGAAACATCGATCACCGTACGATACCGTCCTCATCCTCGGCACAACTAGAAGAATAGAGTCATTTTGTGACCTAAGCTGTCTTTGTGGAGTATATATTTCCAACATACTTCTGATGTAGCCTGGGGACTTTCCATGTAGTGCTTTGTAAACATGATTCAATACCTTGTACTCCACTCTGTATTGTACAGGTAACCAGTGAAGATCCCTCAGTACCGGAGTGATGTGGTTGTATCGCGGTATCCGTGCGATGAGGCGGGCAGCTGTATTTTGAATATTTTGTAGTTTGTTCAGAATGGTTTTTGGGGAGCCGCACAGTAATGAGTTGCAATAATCCAGTCTTGATGTTACTAAAGAATTTATGAGGGATTTTGTTGCATCAACTGTCAAATATTGTCTGATTTGACCTATTTGTCGGATCTGCATGAAACAAGACCTGGAGACAGAGTTTACATGTTTATCCATATTCAGGTGTGAATCCAACATGGCACCAAGGTTTCTCACCACTGATGATGGGCTGATCACAGCGTCACCAACTTTCACTGTGATATTCTCGGCAGCATTGGTATTCCGTTTCGGAACAAACAGGATTACCTCTGTTTTGTCTGCATTAAGTTTCAACAAATTGTTCTTCATCCAGAACAAGATATCCTTCAGACATGCTTCAATTCGTTGCAGTGTTTCATCGCGTGAAACGCAATCTTTCGGTTGGAATGCCATAAACATTACTGCGTGACGCCATTATGTCAATGTTAAAAGCATTATATTTACACAGATACGTGTAACAATTCACGTATCTAATGGTTTGAAGCACTTTTATAGAATGGCAATCAAAGGAGTGAATCAGCTACTTTGTTAAATTCATTCGATGAAAAAGTTAACAGAGATATCAATATAGCCAGGTTCTATTGAAATCGGTGCTTTTGAGCCAATCAGATCCTTACATTTTCTCCATTCCTTTACCGCTGATTGAGATGATCCGACTGCACTCCGTAAGATGTCATGTTCTAATGACCTCTCTGGTGCACAGTGGCGTCACGCAGTAATGACATTCTAAATAGCCGCTTCATTAGACTTTCACCCCACTTTCAGATTTGTGAAAGAAGCAATTTGATTCACAACGACATGACCCCATGCGCGGTGTCGTCAAATCCTTCATCAGTATAAAGTAGTGAAGCGTAATAGGGAAATGATTTTAATGATATTGGAATAATGACTTCTTTACCAATTTGAACAATAATTACTAGAAATCATTACATTTGCAAAGCGTAACATTCTAAAATAGTTTAATAACATTTAAACATAATTAATCTCCACTACAGTTTTTTTTCTCATGAACCGATCTGCTATTGTTAAAATCAACATATCAAAAGTGTAATTGAATGTGCCTGTTTTACAAAAAATACGACTCGCAAAATTACTGCCCAGATATTACAACTGCGTCGAATCGTATCCATCATGGAGGAATTGGCATAACAAGATGACAAAACATTAAAAGACAGTTTCCTGATCAATAAAAGATTTTTCTCATCATATTTGGTAGTTATCATTATTCCTTGCACCACTTTTTCAATAATTATGTTCTGCACAGTAAATTTGTGTTGCAACATTGCACAGTTTCGCTAGGTGATACAGGCATGTATCATATGGCTTGAAATCTAATAGGACGCCTTATAATAAATGTATGTTATTTTCAAACATAGATTATTATTTGTTTAAATTGTCGTTATTTGTCGTTATATTTTATTCAGGAGAAGATCGATGTGACCAAAAAAGGAAATATATAAACGTCATCAGATATTAGCCAAATTATTGACCGTCTCATTTATAAGACGGCTTAAATTTACAATACCACTTTAATATGCACCGAATTAGAGAATCACTTTCCAGTAATAACTCTATGCATTATACATGTAAATACATACAAATACAGGGTAGTTTGTCGACTAACTTTCGTCTATGGTCATGATCTAAAGGATAGGTTTACTTATAGTATACATAAGTTGAAAAATGTTGTCAAACTTTATTTAATTATTCGTACTTGATCTACTAACTATGTAATTGTGTGGAAAGTACTAAATTGTCTTATAAACCTCACATAGCATTATATTGACACTGTGTTTTTGGTATATCTATACACGTCACACATTGCATCGTTTTTAACGTTAAAGTCATGAATTGTTTTCAAGAAGATATTTTCGCCAGTGTCCTAAGATCCTGTACTTACTGTGTTTTACATTTGCGCTGTCGGCAAGATTCCTAACATGCGCACAGAAGTTAATAATGTACTGGACTAGGAGGTTGTTGAGCCAGGGTCATCACTGACTGATTGTTTAAAATGCTATATCTATTACATCGCCGAAATGTCTAAAGCAATTTGACGGTAATGTTATTTAAGGATCGAATTTTCCTTGAAACATCTTAAAATGACAGAACAATCTTCTAGAACAACATTGAAATCATTAAAATAATATGTCACCAGGCTCGTTTTGGAGATGCATGGCTTTCTAATGACCTACCATTGCATTTTGTTCATTTTATCTATTTTCTGCATTTATTGCACAATTATGTTCTTTTTTAGATTTGTATTATATGAAACCACTTTTTAACAATGCATGATATCTTATGTGTTCAATGATCATTCCTATTGCAATTACATAGTCACAATTCAGACTGCCTGGTGAACAAATTCAGTATTTGTACATGTCAAATAGTTACCCCACCCACTTGCAAAAAAGTGTGATTTTCAAATGAACGTCAAAAAACATCTAACGATCGAAATTAATATAAAATTGGACATAAGATGAGTTTCAAATAGAAGGCCAGTTTAGTCAAAATTAGGGGTCACCAGCCTTTTTTGGGAGCTATTCATCAAAAAGTACTAATTATGAATAAATTTGCATAAAATTAACCTAATTTGCATATTGTAATGAAATAAAATTTATTAACAATATTTCAAAGTGTGGCTACTTCATATAACTAAACCATGCACTACATATTTCATATAAGCAAATGCATTTGAACAATTGTAAGGACTTATCGTACACCCATATAATTCACAATTTTGCCGTTCCCCACCTACTTTTCATACATGCAAAAATAAAAAAGTTAAAAAATACCTATTTTTTGCAATATTATTAAGTTTATTGTCATTAATCAACATTCATAATTTATGCGAAAATTGAAACTAAAATTTATCTTTATTCTTATTTTATACGATTTTGAATTTTCGCGCATGCGCACAAGGTAGCTCGGACCTCCTTAAATCATTTATATCTATTCTGATGTTGTGTCGTAAATTGTGAAAGAAAAATATATCCCAAATTATTTCTATACTAACATAAAGTAGCTAAAATAGTAGAGACAGTTTTGTCTGAGCTGTCAGTTTTAATTGATTGTATAACATAGAAAATGAGAGTTAAACGGTTGTGACAAAACTAAATACAATTAGGCATTGAATAATGACGAAAGACTAAAACACTAAACAATGATTGAAAACGAATGCTTATCAACATATCACTGACTTAGAATGAGAAGGTCGTAAGTACAAAACAGATGCTTAGAAAACGGTCTGACAACTACTCTTTACTTATGGAAAAACAATAAGAAGCGCCTGGTGATGCACATTTTAAGTACGTATGGCTCTTAGAAGTTTGTAAGTAGTACTAAGACCTTCTCATCCTATGCCAGTGATATGACTAATTTGTTACGACTCGACAGTCAATGTACTAGAAAAGTTATATATTGTGGAGCGTTTTTGACCTGTCAAAACGGTAGCTGCACACTATAAATTTGTAATGCTTTCTGGAGATGACATATCTATAGAGACCACCTACTGCGAGTGCATGTTTTCTTGACAGGTCAATAAAACTCTACAACAGAGACATTGTTGTATCATCAGGTAATGTATATTTTTGATGTTGTAACAGTGGGAAGTAATTCATGTTTTTTAGATCAAGCAATCATAATTGTGATATTTTGTTGTTGCAAATCTAGGTTATCAGAGCACCGACCTTTATACGTCATCGAAATTAATTGACTATAATGATGCTATTGCCAGCACATAATTATTTGTGAAATTATCAAGAAAAATGAGGCAAATCGCCAATATTTTTGTGTTCCGAGGCCATCCTGCACTTTCCCAGCCCATAATCAAAGCCTGGCCCCAATTCCACGAAAAAACTTAAGTTATTGCTCAGCTGAGACTGTTATTTTTTATTTATTTTATGACTACAAGTATACTCTTGTGATGTAGATTGCTACCCGAAACTGTGTATTTATTGCTAAATAATGATATAGTAGGTGATTTTTTTATGTAATCCTCATGGAAATCCAACCGTAATTAATAATAAAGAACGGCATACTTGAGCCTATTATAACAGACTTAAGTTTTTGCTTTAGGTGTTTATAACTTTAAAACACTATTTTCTGTAAAAGTTGGACTTATTATGTATTGCTCTATTACATATGCATCTAACTGTGATGAAACAGTATATACAAGTATACATGAAAGTCATTTAACCAACAAAATATGTTTTAAAATAGCAGTCTCAGCTGAGCAATAACTTAAGTTTTTTCGTGGAATTGGGGCCTGAAGTCACAATGCATACATGTGCGCTCAGCAAATTGTTCTCATTTGGCTGAACATGACATTGTTTTATTACTGAAATGTCCATTCAAATGACTACTTTTAGGAGTATTTCGAAGGTCAATAGACATAATAGCAGGTTAGTCACGATGTTTTTTTGTATCAGTTATTAAAACTTTTTATACATATTATAAATCCCAAAAAGGATATCGTATTCGTTTTGTTCATTATCAAGATAAATTGATTTTTAAAAATTTTGACTACTCACATTTTGATGGAATTAAAATAAAAACAATATGAGTTAGTATCTATTATAACCTAATTATTTCACTAAGCGCTTTGTCTAAACGCTATGCCCACGTTCCTAATTGCACCATACACGTATGTGCCAATACATCGGTGATGTTTCACTTCTGATTAGCTGAAGTCGATTTCAGTACCTAACATTATGAGAGGCTGAGTCCGAGAAGTAATGTTGAAGCCAATATGAAAGATTGCATTATTGTAAATATGTTAGCCTCGTAAAATAAATCATTTGCTTACTTATGTGATGTTTACAGTCACTAAAGCTAATCATTAGTAGCTCTTGTATATCTAAATCAATTATTTTGTAAGGTAATAATGTTGAATTTTACAGAAGGTTTTCGACAAACATAACTTATCAGACGTCTCCTATCTTAGTCAAGTGACATAATATGATTTTGTAGGATTACATAATATTAATTATTTGCTTTCAATGGATTATGGAGTTTTTTCAGTGAAAATAACAGTGAAAATAACAGTGAAATTACCACTTTGTTATTTTCACTGTTTTGAAGCTGATTCCAGTATCCTGCAAAAAAGAAACGTAACGTCAACGGCGCCGGGATTTAAAATATGCGTTACGTCATTATGACGTCATAATTCTCACGTCATGACGTTCCAATTTCGACGTGATTTTTTCCAATGAAGCAAATTACGGCACATTTTAAGAGAAATTGAGGCATATAATAAACAGAAAATTTGTTGATTTTTCGTGTAAGATCAATTTGATTTCCCTCGTGATCACAGCAAAATTAAATTTACACTCGTGGCTACGCCACTCGTGAAAATAATTGATTTTCTGTGTTCACTCGGTGAATGAAAATTTGATTTTACACCAAAATCAACAAGTATCCTCTATATATTTTCGTAAGATAATTTCTTCAAAATTCTAACCTAGTCTTGTGATAAGTGCAGTTAATTTATATGATCCAGATACTTTCTCTTATTGAATAAATCGCACTTTGATAGAGAACAAACTTTAATTGATTGGAGGATATAAGCAGGATTTCAAATTGAAACCAAATCAGAGCATATACCTATTGGTTCTTTTGGTACTTATGTAGAAATTGATAGTAATGAATGATGTACTCGATACTACGGCTCATGATTATCGTTACGCAGCCGGATAAAGTGGCATGGTGTTAGACTCTCTTGAAAATAGGCGTGCAAAATACGCAGCATACTTATGGCTTGTGGATATCTGAGTATGTAATATCCACGCCTATTACCAATGCGATTACACATGCAAAACACAATTTCTTCACTTGATTGGTATCATCAAAAAAATAATAACAGTTTAATGCTCAGATGGAAACTTGATATGGCATGATCGCTCTTTTAATTTCCATTGACGTCATCCATTAACTGCCACTATATCGAATATAAAAAACGATTGATAGGACATCAACTGTCGACCGCATGAACACTTGCGCACATCGCTTAACAAATGCTGATGCAACACGAACTAGTTCCGACTGAACTTAGATTCTTATCCAATGCAACATGACAACGATTTCCAATCAAATAAAATGACATGTTTGTAAAATATAACGGGGCACTAGTTTCGTATTGATGTCACTTGTTCATGAGTATTTTACTAGCGATCTATCAAAATGATGGGTATAATGTCCGTTGTATATCTCATCATGCTTGGTGCTCTAATCCGTATGCAATATTCATACCTATGTTAAATTACACGATAAATAACGATAAATATAGTCATTCCTTTTTCAAGTCAATATACACTATTCATGTCTATGTTTTATTTCACAAGGCAATAGTATTACATATTGTACTTATCAATATCGTGCAGCTTGCCTTATTCGTAACCCGTTTTTACTATAAAGTTTACGTTCATTCAAACATAAATATGTCACGTGATACGGGGCGAAAATAGTACCAGTCAATTTGACAGGTATATTTTGTTGCGGTAATAATACATACCCTGGTTTCCTCTATGCGTATATAGATTAATCCGCATATCGTGTTAGAATAAATCAATATGCAATACTAATGCATTTTTAATAACCCGATTAAATATGGTTAAACAATATACTAATAAAAAATATGCAATACTAATGCCTGCAAACATCTTATGCCAAATAGATACTAGTATTATTATTTTATCGCAGGATGAAATGTGATTATATATTTTACTAGTCCGTATTAGCTTCGAACATGTAGTGTCTAATGGTAATGATGTTAACCTACTTTTCTACCAATCAGAGTGAGGAATATAGTATTTTCATGGCTTTTATTTAAACTGGCGGTTACTAAATAAGCGACTTTATCCTTTCGCACCCTCGAATGCAGATTGTTAACAACACAATGCTTGCTTTGCTACGGTATTTGAAATAATTGAAATTATTCTTGATAAACATTAATAAAATATTTAACCTACTTGTTTCATTTTCCTAACAAATTTCGCTTGTGTAGTTATTGTACAACATTTCATCAAGACAGTTAATAGTGCATTGTTGTTGGAACCTCGTCTTTAAAATACATAATCGTAAATAATCAGGTAATCGGTGTTGACAGGGTTTCGAAGATTAATTCCATATAATTTAACATTATTCATTATATACGTATGGTTGCACTTTCAATACTTATATACTTCTCAATACATCGCCCACAAAACCCCAGTCGGTAATGACAAGGAGCAAATCGAATAATCGGGTGCACTTTTGTCAAATCAATTTTGAAATATGCGTACATCAATCAATCTTAAAACGAATGAAGTTTTGTATAGATACACTGAAGGAGATGTCGAGTTCAATTACTGTAGACAATACTGTATAGATACATTTACCCTACATTTTATCTCACACGAACAAAACACGATGTTTTTATTGTAGAAATGTGTGCAGCATTAGTTTCATTCTTCATTCTTGTTAAAGAATATAACTGCGTCAGATACAAAACATAAGCTATTTATTATACTTATATAATTTCCATGCCATGTTTTTTTCAGATCATTTGTATAAACTAAGAAATCTGCAACTGCCAATCCTGAAATGGTGAAAAATGTTGTTACAAAACTGCCTCACTTACAGAAATACGAGCATGTATTTCAAGTTAATTTAAGGTAAAATGTCAATACTAGTAACAAAATACCGGCAATTTTATACAAGTCTAAAATTTCACTGCCGATTCTAACTATATTACTTTATATAATGGGAAATTGCATGCATAAACAGAATAGGTATGATATAGTAATAATTATCTATGTCCATTCCACAAAATTCCCCAGGAACAACAGTGTAATTAAAGTTCATATCCTTTCCGCAACCACGATTTAGGGGGGGGGGGGGGCTATGAGAAATTCATATGGTCCCTATACCCCGTCCCTGAGACACTATTGACTTGCAGCACTGATAAATACTCGATACATCCGGATGCTACACGCCTGCCCCATAGTGAAAATAGGAATAATTGTCAACATTTCGACTAAAGGTCACCGGAAAAGACGATGTGACTGTGACCCTTGCGCGAAAAACTTGTCCACAGGGAATCGTACCGCAATGGCGGGTATGACCAGTAATTTTAGTTTTGGAAAATCTACATTCAAAACCCTCTTTCAAGAGGACCAGCGGACCTGTGCACGACATTGGGCCCGTAATACCCTTTAGTCTGGAATGCCTGTGTACCCAATACAGTGAAACTCCCGAATTTGGGCATTTAGGTCGAAAACTACGGAAGGCCGAAATGGCCATCCCCGCCAGCCTGCATTAGTACGCTATGGTAGCGGAAAGGATATGACATAATATATAGAGGATATTTGTTGATTTTGGTGTAAGATCGAATTGTATTTCACCGAGTGGTTACGTAGCCACGTGTGAAAATTTAATTTTCTGTGATCACGAGTGAAATAAAATTGATCTTGCACCAAAAGTTGACAAATTTTCTGTTTATTATGTGTCTCAATTTCTCTTACAAAGGTACCATTATTGGCTAAATTGGAAAAATCACGTCGAAATTGGAACGTCATAATGAAGTAACGCATATTTTAAAACCCGGTGCCGTTGACGTTACGTTTCTATTTCTGCATGATACTGGAACCAGCTTCTAAAACAGTGAAAATAACAAAATGACAATTTCACAGCTATTTTACTGTTATTTTTAATGAAAAAAGAAATATACATTCCCACTTTTAATCCAAATCAAATACCAAATTTGCGCTGACTTAATAAAATTCACAACGGTCGTTTTGTATTTCATTTTTACATAGTAAAAATCATGCAGTTATTAGGTTTGTCTTAAAACCATTGCCATGTAGTGTCGCCTACAATGAAATCTGAAAAGCTGTTATAAATATGAGTTTGAGTTGAAATTAGGTCAATAACACAATTCAACATAATTACTACAGGCCACAGAGAATAGCTTTTGACAATGAACCCATTATTTTCTGTATTAACATCGACTTTCTTTTTTTTCTCGCGATTGAATGATTCAGCCATTTCAAGGTATGGATAAAATAACCTGAAAACGTTCACGTTATAATCGTTGTGTGATAGCTTAGTGTTGATATACAGCCATCAGCTAGTTATACAGTCAGAACTCAATACAACGACGCTGTTCGTTTCCAAGAAAAATGTCGTTGTAACGAATATGTCAGTATACTGAATTGATACAAAGAGCGTTTTAATACTTTTGTCCCCAAATATGATGTCAGTATAATGCATTTGCCAGTATATCGAATGTCGTTATATCGAGTTCTGACTGTACATTAAATCAAATAATATACATACAGAGACTATTCGAAGCTCTTTTAAGCTGCAATGCAAAGTCACCTACACAAGAGACAGACACATAACGTACCATGCATATCCCCTTAAATTATGTCACAATAAGATAACTTAACGAGTGTTGTGTGACGACTAAGTCATTTAAGCGTTTTAATATAAGTGGTGGGTGTACACCTGAAATTATGACTTTTTTCTGTGTGGCATTGTGGCAGGTGCTTATGTCTGTGATTTATCTTATTGTGCGTATCGTTTTATGTCTGTCGTGACCGGCTGCTTCCATTGAGTGCTGCCCGTTTTGTATATAATTTTATGTAAAACATTGATAGTTGGCGTGTCGCCATTGTTCCCAAGCTAATAACATGCAGGGACATATTATATGCTTCTACTGGTTTCTAAAGAATTATTGATATATATGATTTCTACAATGAAAGTCCTTGTAATACCATGTATAACGGGATTATGTCATCTACTTAGGAGTGTTACACCACCAAAACAAAAATAAAAGTATTTAAATGATGTCTATATCGTTTAAATAACCAAAACAATACACAATCAGCTGAACCTGAATACTAGTCAGACTGATATACATGTAACGCCAAAAGATAATATTTAGTCAGACAAGGAAGGCAGCAGTCAACTTAACCAGCCGAGCACAGAAAACATAAAGACACATACGAGGCACAATGTCCAACAGAACAAGTAAATGATCCGCCCAAGTCAAACCTGTCGAAAAGCTCAATGAACTAGTTTCAGCAATCAAATTGCTGAATGCCCAAGCTGAATGACCCAGTTCCACAGTAAAACAGCTGAAGTACCTACTTTTAGCTATCAGAAGTCCTAAAAAGTTGAACAATAACATTATTAAAAGCTGAATGTCAAGCTTTCAGCTTAAGTACCTACTTTTAGCTATCAGAAGGCCTAAAAAGTTGAACAATAACAGTATTAAAGATGAATGTCAAGATTTTAGCCGATATACCTACTTTTAGCTATCAGAAGTTCTAAAAGTTTATCAATAACAGTATTAAAAGCTGAATGTCAAGCTTTTAGCTGATATACCTACTTTCAGCAATAAAACAGCTGAACGCCCCATCCATATGAGAATAACCTTTAAGAAAAACCTTGGTATGAGTTTGATAACAGTGCTTTAGAGGCTCCCAATGCATCAGCTTACAATGCTTTGTATAATTCTATATAAAGTTTGTCTCATTGGAGACGAACAATACAAAAAATTTGTGTTGCGAATAATCGAGTATTGCAATACGTATCGCGTGGTATAAAGTGATATATATTGCGTAAGATCTAACCTTCGTGATAAGATGAGCAATTTAGTAACGTACGTTAAAGTTATTGTTTTTACTTCTATTTCACCATTTAATATGTTTTCTTGTCACTTTCGAGTTTATGTTTTAATAGCATATCATTTATCTGACGTCAATTGCTAGATAGTTCGCAGACGTTTCTAAATCAGTAGGATCTTGTTTAACTATCTATAAGTGGCTATATTGATAAAGCAACGACAGCTATGACAACAATGCAATTTGGCAGTAATAGGAACATGTACTTATGGTTCCTTATTGGTAATGATAATGCACGTTTGTACGAAATTGGATAATATGCAGTGATGCAGATGGGCCCGGTGCATCAACGCAACAGAAAGTGTGTTTTTCGGAAACTTGATGAAAACGACCACATAAATTGTATTAAGAGGACACATTGTACCAACGACTTCACATTAGAGGTGCTAGGTATTTGCTGTATTTGAGACAGAGACAGATCATCAGAGGAAGTACTACATCTTATGTTTAACTTGTGCAATATAATATCTCCGCGATAACCCGTGGTCGGTATGTTTTTAATGCTCACACCTGCGTTTATACAAAAAACTTGAACACTGCGCTATGTTTATGAATCATTAATTATAATCATGTGTACACCAAATAATTGCTGTGGACACCAAATAGTTGCTGTGTACACCAAATAGTTGCTGTGTACACCAAATAGTTGCTCTCGAAATGTGATATGGACAGAATAAAGCAAAGCAACAGAACAGAATGAGACAGGGATCGAGTGAGTAACACATTCAGGGAGTGGTATGCAAACAGAAGAAAGACATACATGGCTGTGTACACACTGAGAAAGCCTTAGACAGGGATACGTGTACACAAGGTGGCTCTTGTATTCAAAAGCAGTGTCAATATAACCTTATTTAACTTTTGCGGCTCACCAATTGGACCTACTATAATTAAGAAATAAAACTGTTCTTATACAAAGATCAATTGTATATTAAGACAGTGTTTCTTTCTGAGAGTATATTCTTTACTTGTTTATCTGTATGACGTCATCGGTTAACTCTATTCTTGTTCTTTGTCTATATCAGGGACATCGATGGTCATGTTAGAACGGATCCTACACACGGAAAAGTACAGAGATAAAAACCATACCCTTATAATCACTATCAGTATAATTATGTCTCCATACTTGGTGAGGGTGTATATTGCTTAACACATGTCGGTCCGTCGGTAGACCAAATGGTTTCCGTTCAAAAACTCAAGAAAGTTTGACACTTAGGATACTAATACTATATATGGCGATTTGTTATCAACCAACGGTAGGGGACCCTTATTGATTTTTAAGTCAGTTGGTCAAAGGTCAAGGTCACTGTAACCTTTACTGTAACATGTATCGTGTCTGACTACTAAGTATTTGGCTGCCATTGTGCATACGTATTTTACAAACACCTCGTGTTTGGCAGATGATTTATTGAATTTATTTATCTCCAGTTGTATCCTTATATAAGCGGAAAGTATTAAGAAAGTATCAAGAAATGCCATACACACCAGGGTATCGTTAATATATTCTGCGCAAGACATTCATGCATAAAGGCCATGATCAGGTTAATATATCCTGACCAAACTAACAATCGGCAGTAATTGCTGTAGTTTGCTAATACCACAGTATACACCTACATCTGGCAGTATTTGCTTGGTGGTAAAACAATTGTCCTTCATGCTCCCATATAGTCGGTTAAACCGATTCGATGACATAAATGATTTGTTTTATTTTTCCAAGTATCGGAAACGAGGAGATTAGTATCCTGCACAAGCCGTTTTACAGTGTTTGTTCAGGCAAGGAAACACTAACTATCCAGATAATTACATTCTGTAACATTGTTATGTACCACACAATTGAGCGTCATTCAATTCTAGTGCAGTCAAGGTAATACGAGTTGATTTACGCTACGAGTTAGAATACGTAATGACTTGTTTGCCGTAATTGGTAGCTGTCTATTGTATTTACAAATTGTGTCCAGTCAAATTTGCGCTTGAGGTTGTGTTTGTTTTGTTGTTACAAAAAGCATCACGAAAATATCAACTCCAACTATGTTATATCCCCACTCCGAAAGTTCAAGACCATTTCCAGGTTGTTTTTTTTCAAATATAATCAAGTAAGACCAACAAAATCAGAACATAAATTTCCAAGGATCCGCAAGAGAACGATATTACTAGGGAATAACTACAAAGTAGTTTAGGATACACGTGTTTATTGTATTAAATATATTTTATTTAGCTTTCTCCATTACTTGTTTCACCTTTCCTACATTGGTCTGTTGACATAACCAGTGTTACTAGGTTACTACCTACTACTGCCCTGTAAAAAACTGACCACACGAGTCTGAAAGTGACTCAAATCAAATAAAATTTAGTAAGCATTTATTAGGACACAAGCTCACTTGCATTGAATAACCCTTTAATAAACTAAAAGTATTGACACACGCGATCCATGAATATAAATAAAACAGATGAAACAAATCGGACAGGGACGGCTACATACAATGGAAACAGCTGAGCACGCATGGCTTAACAGCTACATGAACAGGAATCACACTCCGAACAAGAACCAGCAGACAAACAAACAAATCAAAAGGACGAGCACGCACCACAAGGACAACCCACAACTCATGGAAACGATCGTCTCCTGAAAATTATCCTTCATGTAGTAGTCCTCGGCTTGCTTCAACCATTGTAAACCCCGAATGTTAATAAAACATAATCGCCAGAACATCGTTAATTTTATTAAATAATTAATAGCATCTATGTTTGATCCCGTTAATTACATTTAATTGAAATATTATTCAAAATATCCACTTATGGCACAATACCAAAATATTTGTTCATTGTTAGTACCCATGGCAGCAAGGGGTAATTAGAAAGATAATATATTTACACTAAGATTTTATCAAACGGTACAAAGCCGTACTGTATTTTATATTTATATCAGTATACTGAATTAGTGATCTAATTACTTGAAGGTGTAAATGGGTGGAAACTGTTTATTTCAGTAAACTGCATTAATAAAGTACATAATTAACTAAATGTGGAAACTATGATAGGTACTTTGTATTAATGTGAGGACATAAAAGCAGATAATAGAATATAGCAGTTGAGAGAAAAGTACAATTCTACCCACCATCCATCAAGTTAACGAAAGGCGAAAACATATTGTGAAAGTTTCTGTCTAATCAATTTTGAATGTGGTGCTTGCTTCAATTAGTGTAGAAAATAATGTAACGATGTACTCACTCCACATTTTATTGACATGGAACATAGCCCGGGGAATTGTTTCCTCGAATTTACGAAGCGTTAGTTTCATTAATTCTTATTATTGAATATGGCTTTATCTGGTACAAAGAAAGGATAGTTTGTTATGCTTATATAATCATCATGACACGTTGTTCCGATTAAATTTTATAAACTAGGACATCCAATGAGTTTTCGCAACAAATTACAATTTATTGAATGGTATATTTTAAAAACCTCGTCTATAGAAAACCTCTAAATAGAACTTCTAATGTGGAATAAGCAATCGTTTTCTGTAGCTGTACAGTTTCCATTTTCTTGTTCACTTTCATGTTTATCATTAGACATGTGCATGTTGTCTGTCTTTGATTTGTCTCCTTCTTTGCGTGTTCATGTTTGTTCATTCCGTGCCCAATTGTTTCTTGTTGAGTGCTACCTTCCCAAAACGATTAGTTGTTATCATTTTACAAGTAATGCATTTCGATCTGCAAATGAGTCAACCAGATATATTTAATTAAGACCGTTCCCTTTTAAAATCTCATCACGTTTGTTTAACTCACTATAATTTCATAATATGCCTAAAATACAATATAGTTTGTTTCCAATTTCTCTACCTACCAGCCAAAATCGCAACAACCCGGAAAATCTTATTGCATGAACTAAATTAAAATGTAATATATATATATACGGATAAGTAACTCTGTGAGTTTCCTTTCAGAAAACCAATTTATGTTTCACAAAACATAAAATGTAAACTCCAATGGCATGATACCAGCATATAATAAATCCAAACATTTAAGGCATTATTTGGTCGCAACACGACTAGCCCAAATGCATGATTTGGATATTTTGTGTGGAAGAGCATAAAAATCGTGCACTTATTGACTGTATTTGATAAAATATTACAGGGATGGTTGTCGATAATGACATCTTCCAATCCTTATTAAATATGGCTTTTAAGTTTAGATTAATAACTCAAATCAACAGAATTATCACTGGCGACTGGCAGTTATGTTTACAGATGCCCCATAATTCCATGAAGCGCTATAATTACCATCGAGTCACAGGAAGTTAAAAGTACACGCGATATAACAGACTGCCGCCTCTTTGAGGTTTGTGTATAAGTTAGCATGTAAAAGTTATAATACCGGTAGCTTAGTCTAAAACTTCAGGCCTTTGATATTGGTCCAGCTGGCACGGTGGTCGAGTCGATAATGTTCCTAACTACCATGAGAGGTCCTCTGAAACGCTTTTTAGTGTTTCCTACCCAACTAGAGATGAACTAGTTGGTTTTCAGAGGTAGTCTCTCGTGTATCAGTTCTGTACACTGGACACGTTCAAGAACCAACCAAGGGGTCTATTCGGAATGAACTAGAGTATCGCATCCCGATTATTTGTATCACATAACTGTCGCTTTCCTCGGAGGTGGAGCTGATTGAACAATATTGCTGGGAAGTAAGCGAATGACTACGGACTTAACGAATAGTTTCATGCAAGCAATGTCAAAATTGTACACAAAATAATAAAGCTGTTAAATTCAAAACACACGCGACTCAGTATTGACACTATAAAGATGTGTATTACAATTACATTTAACTTGATGGTAATTCGGAATTAGGAAACTGGTACATGGTCTACGAACGAAGAGTTCAATACGCGTATCTCTGTATATACCATTTAATGAAAAATTAAATTATATATGTTTTAGTATAAAACACCCACAATTGTAAGTGGTTTTAAAAACGCATTACAATGAGGTACAAAAACTCTCACAATTTATTTTCTACAATTTGATATAGTGGCTTCTGGTACAGACCAGATGATAACAGACAGGAATATCCATGACGTAGTGCGTATGATACACAAACTGTATAACATACACAAGCATATAATGTTAACTTTGTATCCTGTCTTCAAGTCAGATGCACACCTGTATGAAAACACATCTTTGACATTTATTTATTATCTTGGTTATTTGCATCCAGAAAAGTAGCAAACGAAATTAAAATCAACTCACCAGCAGGAGTCCAAGTTTTCAGGCCCATTTAGTCATCTTACATGCGGATACCTATACTTTACGATTGTATCAATTAGGTACTGTGAAGCTGCGATTGCAGATACACGATCAGGATTTTAAAATTGACTGATTAAGTGCGACTTTATAAACCCATGCAAACATATTACGCATATGTGATCGAGGCATTAGTGCACATACTTGTATTAATCGTACGTTCAGCATTTTCAGTCTAGCTTGTCTTAATGTAACCAAATCATGAAGTTTCAACCATATTTATGCATTGAGAGATAAAATTATGCAGCAAT
Source organism: Spisula solida (assembly GCA_947247005.1). NCBI lineage: Eukaryota > Metazoa > Mollusca > Bivalvia > Venerida > Mactridae > Spisula > Spisula solida. Next base: position 28,341,167 of record OX365954.1, read on the forward strand.
CTATTCTCCTGATTGTCTGCAATATCTACCAAACTAACACCTTTTGACTGATAATAATCCCGAGAGGGCGTTAGCTTGCTGTGTTTTCATGTCTGGTCCTAATAACAATATATTGTTAGTTTGACGTGTGGAACATAATGAATTAATCGTTCGACGAACTTACTATGCACTATCATATCATTGCAGTTATCCAGAAAAATGGTTATATCAATGTAGTATCACAAACCTCGCGATAGGCGTATAATGATAGTCCATGGCTGACAGACCAAGTGACACTCATTATATAACCGGATTGACCAACCGCTGTGATGAGACGTATTTGTGACGGTTGCGTTTTCGTGCTAGATTATTTTGTTGTAATCCATGGTAAATACTGTAATCCACGAACAATTCAAAGTTATACAGAGCCGGTGGTTCGCCTAGCCACTGATACACAAGATCGTCACAGATAACGTACTATACGTATCCCACAAAAAGATGATTAGACTGCGGAGGAAACATCTGTGACGGGTGCGTTTTCGTGCTAGATTATTTTGTTGTAATCGATGGTAAATACTGTAATCCACGAATAATTCAAAGCTATACAGAAGCGGTGGTTCGCCTAGTCACTCACACACGAGATCGTCACAGTTAACGTACTATCCATATCCCATAAAGGGATATTTCAAGTAAGCCTATAAAAGTATAGTGCCCCTTACAATTAATATATAACAAACACGTGTTCATTAACATTTAGCACAACCGATGTCTGCCGTCCCAGAAAAACACGTAACATGCCGAGATTGCCCCAAATGAACTTGGATGACGTGTAAGAATCTTACAACAAAATTTCACAAAGGCTACTTAAATGAAATGTCAATTTTGCAAATTTTGCTTGAGTGTTGATTTCAAAAATTGAAGGTTCCTGTGAATGGAAAAACGGAAATAAGCATTAAAATAACAATTACAAACGAAATAGAAAATCATTTTTGTAATAAACAGTAAAACTAAGGGCCGCAACTTCATCCAAGTTGATGACATCCCGACAAGTCAACCGTTTGTGACAAATTCAACATGTTAGGTGCATTTCGCGTAGGATAATCTTCACTAACATCAAAACCGTACATAAAAACGTGCTTTTCGACGCGCATGCATTACACGTGTAAATTATTCTAGATTACGTAACAAGTCTAAAACGGTGAATTAGACCGTTAGTAGGCCAAAATAAACAAATATTTGGCTTCATTGGATATTCATATGTCATTATGTGAAATTTCAGGTTAATAAATGCATTATTAATATTATTAATAAAATAAAAAAACGTCAACTAAGAATTGTGTTCACAGTGGTTTTTCGTAATCTCATGAGTGTTCCTCTCGAGTCAGTTATGGCATTTTATGTGTTTTTTAAGATGAACAGTCATCAGTAATGCCGATTTTGTTTATGGGCACGTAAATTCTGGTCCACATGCATTGCACGTGCAAAAATGCATTATTACGCAATACACCAAATGCACTGAAATTAACTGCAAAATGGTCAAAATAAACCAATACTGCAGAGCTGCATCACTTAATCATGTATCGGTATGAGAAATTTCAGGTGAATACATGCATATTTCACAAAACTGAAATTAAATATAGACTGGAGGGTTAGAACATTTGGGGAATGTATATAGAGCATTGCTAATGCATTGCAAAACAAATGCGGTTTACTAATACGTATTGATATATTAAAAATAATTCAAATTTTCCAAACAGGTTAATGGAGCAATTACACATTTAACTTACAGAACTTCAATTTTGGAAACATTAAACAGACGTAAATATTACAGTATTTGTCTTTTTCGATAGACAGACACTTACAATAGGAACATCTCTCACAAATGCATTTTGCGAAGAGGAAATTCAACGTTTTGATGCGTGTAATTCGTCTTGAAGTAGCAAAGATATTACATTCAGCAGTAAATTGTAATGGATAAAAATAAGATACTGCAATTCTTTAAATGGTGTGTCTCTAACATGTTATAATACCATGTTGGTTAAAGCATGTTGTCACAGTCAATATGTTGTAGCATATCCAGTAGCTATAACTAAACTCTAAACTAAAGAAAGAAACAATTCAAAACATTCATTACTGTACATACTCCGTGTCTGTTTTCCCTCAAAAAGACAATAACAAATCGGATAGGGAAGACAGCACTCAACAGTAACAACAGAACCTAACATGTATGGGGCGCCGTTTTACTATTTTCATATCAAGGATTTATTTCTTTATATTAAAAAATATATTTTTTGATATCAAAATGCCTTTGATGCCTTTAAAACGTGAAGGCAGAGACACGTGATACTGTTACCCTAAATATTGTAGAAGTTTTCATCTGGCTTTAATATTGACTGTATGCTTCTTAGTATACAATGGCACGAAATCCGCCGATCTGTCTTGCAAAAAGATATTAGGAAGTGAAACACATTAATTTCTCTTCGAAGTACTTTTCGAATTCGTTGGGAAATGAGGTGCTTTATTTTGAAAACATTACGAGTATTAACCGGTTATTTTAAATGAACCTGAAAATGTACCCAACGAATATGTGTAACGTTGCAAGTAATAAAGAACTAATGGAACATAGGTAGACAAAATGTAAATTACTTAACTAAACAATAAAAACAGCATATCAATAAGGAACTTTTAAAAGGAGTGTCATATCTTGTTCTTATATTCATCTGAAAATACCAGATATATGTGTTGAGCCATGTGGATTAAAAGTATGAATAAATATTAAGTAAAGTATAGGTAGTTTACATAAAAGGTCATCATTAATACGAGGTTCCATTAACCCTACAGGATCGTTTCTTATGAGAAAATAATATAGAGTCTACGTGTTATATGCCAGTTGCAACAGTAAATTGTTCTGATCATGTTTTGGCTCATGTACATATAATGTCCTTGCATATGTTGTTGGGTAGTTACCCTTGTACTGTTGACGATTTGGAGAATAGATGATAGCAAATCGGATAAGAAAGGCAGAACTCAACAGAATCTTTAGAGTTCGAAAAAAGACAATCGGCCAGAGAAGGCAGCACTTAACTTAACCAGCCGAACACAGAAAGTATAAAACCATCACATACCACAATTACACGACATAGTGCCCAACACATAACTGATGTTTAATCAATCAAAACATAGGAAGTCTCAGCTGTCAACAAGCTGATCCTAGTTTCAGCAATAAAAAAACCTGAAAACCCTAAATTTAACTATAAAAAAGCTGAATATCCTAGTTTCTGGCACAAAACGGAATACAACAGTAAGCATTACAAAGACAAACACAAGCATGAACAAGAAACATTTAAAACAAAGTCGTACTATCAAGTATCAAATTGCTAGCTCTGTATGAACGTACGCTAACATGGCAGATAAATGATACAGCCTGACACTGTGTACGTCTGTTTATTGTTTCCAGTTCACGAAATTGAATTGCTATGAAAACAGTGATACATGTAAATGTGAATGGTATCAATGGTATGCAGATCAAAGTGATAACAACTGTTCCGATTTTCTAAATGTGATGTAAGGAATTCAGACAAATTGATCAATTTACAGCTCAGTTTTACATTTATTCTAACGTTGTGAATGACAAAATGCAAATGTATGTTAATTGTTTCAACCCAATACTTTTCCGGTTCATTTAATTATAAAGAATATCCGTGTATTAAGATTTTAATACTTTACTATTGATTATACAATAACTGCATCTCCATATAAACGAAATTGCAAACGATATCATTGTAAATGAAAACAAAATGGAAATGATAACTGCAAAGTGTTAAGTTTTTACTACATCTTGTAAAAGAAAGGAAAAATTGTTTAGACGTATAATACCATAACGTGCTAGAAGCAAAGAATTCACAATAATTATTAAGAATTCACAATAAGTATTATCCATATTTTTCTACTAAAAACATTTTGCATCTGGGATAGTTTCACAATTACAGGTTGCTATTACATTATCACCTTATCGGATTGAATACCTAATTACAGTATCAACATGAAGGTACCGTGATATGATGTTATAACGCATATCAGTGTGGCCAACATGTGAACCATAATAATTTGCTCTTAGAATAATCTTAGCAAGGGTAGTTCATTTACAGATACGAGTTCATTACTGCTGAGGTGAAATTGAGACATAGAATCACGAATTACGAACGTGTTGCCTACAGTACCACCTTCAAACCTTTTATATCAAACACAAAACAAGAAATATTGTTCATTTAGTACATATCGCTTGCTTAGAATGAGAGGGTCGTAAGTGCCACTTAAGACTCATGTGTATGTGAACTTAAGACTCATGTGTATGTGAAATCTGCATCACGAGGTGCTTCTTTGAGCTTATTTTCATGGAAATCGGAACTTGTCATGTTGACCAAACCAAATTTTTAAAACCTTGTTTTACCATAGGTAGAGTGAAGTTTTCAGACAGTTTTTTCTTGTTTTCTTGAAATATAGATTTTCTACTCACGACCTTCCCAATCTAAGCCAGCCATAAATGGATCAACTCCTGTGTAATATTCGTGAACGGTAAACGTTCTGAAACTTGTCAAATAAATGCTAGGCAAGTTTTCGATGATAACATAACTAGATCCCGATGTGCAAAACATAAAAAACATTATATTAAATAAATACGTGTAGCTAGGAAGGTGTGGTACCATGGTTTGTTCATAGAATGGACTTACTGGAATCTCAAACTGATACACACCAACTTATTATATGTTATCTATTATTATTAAAAACGTACCCAATTGACATTTATGTTTTTTAGAAGTTCTTAAACATTATCAATAAGCAAATTGTTTTTGCAACACTCTGGTGTATGTAAACGTTCAAATTTGCTTGACGCCTTTGTAGAAAATGTACTTTTAAATTATTTTACAAACCTATATTAGATTATACTACATTGGTCAGCTACTGATCACTGTAACTAAACCTTTCATCAGTTACATTGTATTAGAGAATAGGGATTTGTATAGTAATAAATTGTAGGTCACATGCTTCAAATAAAGTCATGAAATGACATAATCAAAACCATAGGCATTGAAGTAGAAATAGTTTGTAAAGTACCGTTAGTTTTATTACATTTCCCTTTTAATACGAGTTGTTTTTTACATGAGTGGACGTTCCATTGATAAAGAATATACATGTAAAATACCGGCCTAAACGGTAAATTATTTTGATAATGTTTGGAATGATGCACATTTAATGATTGTGTTACTAGATCATAATCTGTGATGTAAGATGAAAACAAATGGGACAGGGAAGGCAGCACTCAACAAAAACATCGTAGCAAGAAAGTCACAAAATGGAACGCACAAAACAAAAAACACAAGTACGCTTTACACATACATGTACGAAAAGAGAAAATGAAACGATGCCCTACATGAACATACACTTACTTTACAGGTAGTCTGCAGTTTGTCAGGATACTTGTTGTTAACGTTTTTTCCACTTCATGAAATTGCTATGAAAACAGCTAAGGATGTTCTTTGGACTAAATAATGTTCCCGTTCATATAGTGAAGCATATCTGTGTAAAATGGATGATTTTAGTGCATTATTATGGATTATACAATAACTGCATCTTCATTATAAACGAATTGGAGAAACCTTACTGTAAATGAGAAAATGAAAATAATAACTGCAACTTGTTTTCCTTTTTACTACTTCTTACAAAAGGATGGGACATTTTATTAAGTCGCATTATTTGGTGTTATAGAATACTTTGTAATCACATAATTCGCCATTATCCATATTATGTTCTACTTAAATGATTTTTATTTGGAATAATTTGACAATTAAAGGCTGCTACATTCTCACGGCATTTTATGGAATACCTAATTACAGTAACAAGTAGCACAAACATGTGCATTATATAGAGTTAACGCATGCTTTTTCATGTTATAACATCTGCAGAGTCCCAAAGGACGGTTGGTGCCCAAGCTCGCCAGGACGAGGGCACCAACGTTCCCAAGTGACTTGTTCGATGTAATGACACGAAAACGCTATTATAGCATGCAAAACATCAAATTATGCGTTTGTAATTCACAGTTATGACATTTTGGCGGGGGATTTTGTGGCAGCGTCGCATAAACATACGTTACGTCATGCCAGTTTTAGTTATGAACGTCGGTTCTGGGATGGTGAAATACCAAAACAACATGGATAAATTACAAGAACATTAATTGGCAGTTACAAATTAAATGAGAATTACAGTTTATATGACGCTGTCAATTGTTTAATGTCGTCGACGAGGCCTGAATTTTTATATTTACGCATAGTGCTTGTCCTGTTAACGTATAGACAAAACCACCGTTTTATGCTTTTTATGCATTTAAAACAATGTAGTAATTAATTGTATGTGAAAGGTTTTTCATGATAGCGCTGTACATATTAATTATTTCTGTTAAAGACCCGAACACTACCCGTACGAGGTCATGTTCTAATGACCTCCCTGGTGCACAATGACGTCACGTAGTTTGTCCAGTGAAATTTTATCTAGCCGCCTCAGCAGACTCTTTCAGATTTGTGAAAGAAGCGATTTTATTCACATCGACATGGTCCCATACGCTGTGTCGCCAGATACTATATCAGTGTAAAGTAGTAAAGCGTAATAAGGGTATAATTTTAATGAGATTTGAATAATGATTTCTTTGCCATTTTCAACAATAATTACAAAAATCGTTACATTTGCATAGCGTAACATTATAAAATATTCAAATAATGTTTAAACAAACTTTATCTCTATTACAATATTTTCGCAATGAACCCATCTGCTTTTGCTAAAATCAACCAACTAAAAGTGTTATTGCAATAGCCTGTTTTTCACAAAATACTAGTACGGCTCACATAATTACTGCCCAGATATTACAACTGCGTCAGATCATATCCACCGTGGAGGGATTGGCATAACAAGATGACAAAACGTTAAAAGACAGTTTCCTGATCAATAAAATATTTTTCTCATCTTATTTCGTAATTAACACTATTCCTTTCTCAGCTTTTTCGATAATTATGTTTGCAACGTTGCACACAGTTTCGCTAGTTGGTACAGTCATGTATTATATGGCTTGCGATCTAAAAGGACCCCTTACAATAAATGTATGTTATTTTTATACATAGATTAAGACGGTATCGCCAATGTGACAACATTATATTATTTGTTTAACTTTCCGTTATGTTTTATTCAGAAGAAGGTCGATGTGACCAAAATAGGAAATATATAGACGTCATCAGATATTAGCCAAATTATTGGCGCGTCTCATTAATTAGAAGGCTTAAATTTACAATACCATTTTCAATACACTTAATTAGAGTATCACTTTCCAGTAATTATTCTATGTATTCTATATATAAGTACATACAAATATAGGATAGTTTGTGAACTTTGTTCGTCTATGGTCATGAGCAAAAGGATGGTTTACTTATAGTATACTTAAGTTGAAAAATGTTGTCAAACGTTATTCAATCATTCGTATTTAATCTACTAACTATGTAGTTGTGCGGATTGTACTAAAACTGTCTTATAAACCTCACGTAGTATTATATTGACACTGTGTTTTTGTATCTCTATACACGTCATGGATTGCTTTGGATCCTGTACGGACTGTGTCTAACATATACGTTGCCGGCAAGATTCGAAACATGCGCGACGATGTTAATAATGTACTGGACACGGAAGTTGTTGAGCCAGGGTCATTACTGACTGATTATTTTAAATGCCATATCTATTACATCGCAGGAATGTCTGACGCAAATTGACGGTAATGTTATTTAAATGAACAGTGCCATTCAAACACGGAATATGTAATGAATATTTCAAACCCATGAATAAAGTATACATTGGAAGAAATGTTCATGATGAGTCTAGTACTGTGTTGAACGTCATTACGTTTTGTATATAATACTAATTGTATTTAATTTACATCATATTGATTATATTTAACTTAATTAAGAAATTTATTAACTCACGAAACTGTAACATTTATGTTGAAACATTTTGTACGCAATCCACAAGGGTACATGTAGCCATTTGTGGCCGAAACATAAAATAACTACTTATTTTCACTATAATAAACGTGCACTTTGGACGACGTCGCCTATACTTTGAGTGACGTCACGTCAAAGCTTTATTACACTAGTGTATTATCAAAAATAAATAATGGCTGTATTAAGCTGCCGCGACGTCAAACATATGATAAATATAGTTACATTCAAAAAGCACAAAATTACTAAACAAAATGGTAAGTTTTAATTTTTAAAAATACAGTTGAAATTTTATGGTCAAAGGAATGGAACCTTTCCAAAAGTACATTTTAACACAGAAGTGAGTAGATATAAACCTAACTTGGGCTTTATTCTTATCATTGATTTCTCTATTTCTGCCTTGGTGATAAGTCCATAAACTTAAACACGAATTTGATCTTCAAATAGGATACATAGCTGCATTAACAACCCGATGAACGCACGGCAAAAACGTGTGAAATTAGCGTTTGCTGATGTCATCATTTGTTTATTCTGTTTGTGAAAATTGTTATTGGGTTGTTATAGAATCAATTGAATTGTAATTCCACATATCCAAGCTGCGTATGTTGAAGATTTCAACAAAATCAAACACAGTTTGAACAAGTTATGGGTGAAAATATATACTATCCACACTTATAAGATTTGTTAAGTATTCAGTAATTTGTTTCGTACTAATTACAGACTAAAAAGTACCATACGATGTTCATCATATATTTATGATTTACATGTAATACAAGATATACATTAACAACTTATTCTCTGACTGCGCATACTTCTTAATGTTTTCACACTAATATTTGCATTATATAAACAAAACTCAAAATTAATAATAAAAAATTGACATCATTTATATCTTATGTTTTGTCGTAAAATTTCTAAATAAATATATACCACGTCAAAACATTTCTATACTAAAACCATAAGTAGATAAAATAGAAGAGACAGTTTTGTCTGAGCTGTCCGTTTCAATTGATTGTATTATATAGAAAAAAAACTTTAAAGGGTGTGAAAAATCTTGACAAAATAAAATGCATTGAAATGTGACAAAAATTAAAACACTAACATAATGATTAAAAACGAGTGCACATCAATATATCGTTAGGTTAGAATAAGAAGTTCGTAAGTGCAAACTCGTTATTTAAAGAAAATAGGAACAATTGTCTGAAAACTACACTGCACTTATGGAAAAACGAGCTTTTTTACTTCAATTTGAATAACATAACGTTGTATCAATTTTCATGAAATAAAAGAAGCGCCTTGTGATGCAGATTTTAACATGTACGTGGGTAGATCCAAAAGTAATGTCACTTAGACCGTGAGCCAGAGGGGGTTTTGCTCCCCCCCTTGGGGGAATTTTGTGGACCATATTTTTTTGAAACCCCAAGGTGTGGCGAACATTTTGGCATAAAGTTTGCAACTGGCGGGTGGGGCTTTTCTCCGTTACCACGCTTTAAAATACGTTACCCCCAAAATATAAAATAAAAATTGTAATTTTTAAAGATAAATTGTACCATTATGCTATTTAATAATTCCAAGTTTGCATTTGTTATTCAAGAGTGTAAACTATTAGCTGCTAACTGATTGAATTGTAATGCCAAAATGCAATGTTAAAGAAGATAAATATGGGAAAACATACGTTACCCTAAAAAAACAAAAGGTTTTTGGCATAAAGTTTTTTATTGCAAATTTAGATGACCAGGTAATCAAATGATGAAGTTACCATTAAAAAGTTCAACATTCAACCTAAAAAATGATGTATAGATTGCCAGTATAGGTTGAGAGATAGATGTCTGGTAGCGATTCTTAAAATGTCACCCATTCTCCAAAACATGTGCGTTTTTCATTCCTTCAATAATTTCAAGTATTCAAATTGTATCATACACTTTTCAATTACATATAATACCATTTTATATATTTATAATGGTTTATATTATATATATTAACAAGTCTCTTACTTGTAAGGTATGTTAAGGCAATACTACATTGCACTTTACGTTACCAAACATACAAATTAAAGTGCATGTCTTCATTGTCTTAAAAACGTACTTAAAAATAAAAAAAATAACAATTTAATCCTACTCAAAACTTATTATAGGTTTGCAGTTCAAACTGTATATTAACTAAACAACATATAAACTATAACGTACATGTATTTAAATATCAAACAAAATTACAATTTACTAGCCTTGTATTCTGTTACTTTACCACTAAAAATAATTGATTTTCAAATCAAAATATCTTTTATCGCAGTTTGCATTTAAACTTTCAACACATGTATTTAAAAAAAACAATTTATGTTTCAATTTACGTTACCTTACTTACAAACTTTACAATATCATATACACATGTATGCTGTAATTTTAACACAATGTTGACTCATCTTTGTAAAATCCCAAACGTACAAGTATTTTTGTTTGCTTTATACAATATGTATTTAACTTAATACACACACACAAATTTAATACTCAAACTATGAAACTAGAACACAGATTGCCCATCGATTTAATATCTTTATGAGAACACTATGCACACACATGGTTTTTAAACATTTTCTATATACATGTATACAATCGTATGTCAGTTATTTAATCACACTACATACAAATTAAAAACCAAAGTGTATACATGTATTTGAAAATAAGTTTGAAACATTCTCTAGGGTGCACCAGGAATTAGACCCCAAAAGTAAAATTGTCCAATTCCTCTTGGTCTGTCTGGAGGAAAAGATTGATAGGTGCATAATTATCTTATATCTTATACTACCTGAATTGTTGTGCAATACTGACCAGTGAGATGTCACAATCATTTAAGGTAAAATAGTGTAAACTGTGTTACTGACCATTGTTTAAAGCCTTTGCTTATATTTCCATATATGTCTTAAGCCAGTATTGCATGTGTTACATACGACATGTAGTCAGGAGTTGCTGCAGCATATGACATTGTATGGCTTTAATAAGTGGGGTAGTTACACAATATGGCCTAGGATGGCTGAAATCTGTATTGGTGGGTTCCCAAATTGGCATAGGATGGCTGAAATCTGTATTGGTGGATTCCCAATATGACCTAGGGGGGGCCGAAAAAGGTGTTGGTGGGTTCCCAATATGGCCTAGGGGGGCTGAAATCTGTGTTGGTGGGTTCCCAATATGGCCAAGGAGGGCTGAAATATGTTTTGGTAGGTTCCCAATATGGCCTAGGATGGCTGAAATCTGTATTGGTGGGTTCCCTAATTGGCATAGGATGGCTGAAATCTGTATTGGTGGATTCCCAATATGACCTAGGGGGGCCGAAAAAGGTGTTGGTGGGTTCCCAATATGGCCTAGGGGGGCTGAAATCTGTGTTGGCGGGTTCCTAATATGGCCTAGGAGGGCTGAAATCTGTGTTGGTGGGTTCCCAATGAGGCCTGGGATGGCTTAATCTGTGATGTTGAGTACCCAAAATGGCTTTGGTGACTGTACTCAGGTTCGGTGGGTTCCCAATAGGGCCTGAGATTACTCCATTCTGAGGTTGTGGGTACCAAATGGAACCTGTGATAGCTGTTCTCTGTGGTGATGGGCATCCAATACAGCCCGGGATGTCTGTACTCAGAGGTGGTGGGTGCCCAACAGGGCCTTGGATTACTGTACTCAGAGGTGGTTAGTACCAAATGGGGCCTGAGCTGGTTGTTCTCAGTGGTGATGGGCATCCAATACAGCCCGGGATGTCTGTACTCAGAGGTGGTGGGTACCCAACAGGGCCTGGGATTACTGTACTCAGAGGTGGTTAGTACCAAATGGGGCCTGAGCTGGTTGTTCTCAGTGGTATGGGATAGTCAATAGGACCTGTGATGGCTGTTCTCTGTATAGGTGGGTACCCAATCGGGCCTGAGATAGTTAGACTTGTGGAGGTGAGTACATAAGCTGGCCTGGGGCGGCTGTACTAGGCAGTGTTAAGTACCAAATAGGGCATTGAATGGCGGCATTGAATGGCTTTTTCCAGTGACTATGAGTATCTCTTGGGATAGTATGGCTGTACACAGTAGTTGTGAGTAGGGCATTGGTAGTGGTAAGTACCACATAGGGTCTGGTATGGCTAAATTTAGTGTTTGCAACTACCCCGTAGGGATTAGTATGACCATAATTGGTGGTGGGGAATTACCCAATAGAGCCAATGATGGCTATAGTGCACCTGGTATGGCAGTATTCAGTTGGTCTGAGTACCCCTTAGGACAAAGTATGATTGTTACCGCTGGTGGTAAGTACCACAGTCAGGTGGGACCGTACTCAATGGTTATGTGTACCACTTAGTGAAAAATATAAACTGTAATTGGTGGTGGTGATTGGGCCTCGGATGTCTGTACTATGTTGTTGTGACTCCTTGTACCCTATACAACTTGGTGAGACTGTAAGTCATTGGTTATGAACACCCATATGAGGTATGAAATCTGTAATTATTTGGGAGGAGTACCCTCTTGAGTCTTATATGACTGTAGTTTTGTACTAGTGAGTAACACATATGGCCTTGTACAGCTGTCCTCAGTAAACGTGAGTACCATATAGAGACTTACATGTATATGGCTTTACTCAGGTGTTGTGAGTATACCTTAGGGCCTACTATGGCTATAATTAAGGGTGGTGAATACCCAATATGGTCTTGGTTGGCTGTATCTTGGTTTTAAGCATCCCATAGGGCCTTAGATGTAGCTGGTGCCATTGCGAATTCAATAGGAATTGTTGTATTGGGCAGTTGTAAGTACTCCATTGGTTACGGAATGTATGTATAGACAGTGTTATTAGTCACCCATAAGGCCTGGGTTGACTATTAAGTGGTTTAAGAACCCCTAAGGACATGATATGGGTGTACTCGGTGTTGGTTACACCCCCATTCAGGCCTAATATATGATGGTGATGAGTACCCAGTCATGCCTGATACTGGTGTAATTGGTAGTGGTAAGCATAACAAAGGGTTTAGTTAAGAGTACCCCTTATGGCTTAGTATGGCTATAATAAGTGGTAGTGACTACCCCATACGGCATTGGATGGCTGTACTCTGTGATGGTGAGCACCGAATGTGACATTGGGTGGTTGTACTTGACAAGTGTTATGAACCCCATTTGGTCTTGGGATGCCTGAACTTTACAGTGTTGCATATCCCATAGGGCATATTTTTCGTAACTTGACCTTGAAATGACCTTGACCTTGACTTCAAAGTGGTCAGTCTTGTATGTCCATTTGATGTACATTATCAAATGAATAATATCTAAGCAAATATTTGTGACTATATACATAAATAAATAAAAATGCATGAGAACATAGAATTTTAAGTATATTTGTAAATTATGGCGGCCATCTTGGATGCCATCTTGAATTTTCGGGTCCACACCACGTGTTGATAATTTATGCCGGCAGTTCCATATAGTACATACATAGGCGAACATTTTGGTATATAACATTGCTTGTTCTACTTTAGTTGTCACCTAGCTACCCCCAAAAAATCACCAATTGTCACCCCAATATATGTGTTATACCGAAATTTTAACTGAAATATTGTTGAAAAAAACCCCACATATTTTTGAAAGGTAACGTAATTTACATGCCATTTCGTATCAATTAACTATTTGTGTAGTTGTACTATAGCTATATACATTATTGAGCTGCATACTAATCAGTATCATCATTTCTTAACTTAAAAACGTCATGTACGTTGACTGTTTTTTTAATATTTTAGTAATTTCATGCAAAGTAACGTAAATTACGTATGTTATATCACATTTTTTGCCTATAATAATTTGTACAACTGATAGTTTCAATTTTAAATACATTTAACATACATAAATGTCTTATTCACATGATTTATTGAACAATTAGCATGTTTATAATATCATATAAGCAAAATTAGTGATTCCTGTAGAAAATCGAATAGTCACGTATTTCAAATCTCCGTAACTCGTTAAAGCCCCAACAGAAACTTGCAAACTTTTGTCTGTGAATGCCACCTACCATATGGTTTAAGAAAATCATAGTGTTGAAAATTCCCCCTGGGGGGGAGCAGGGTCAATTGTCAGCTCAAGGTCTAACTGTTCCACTGGCGAGTTTATTTGTTGGCGTACGTCAATAAAATTTATATCAAAATGTGATGTAATTCAATTCTGATTAATATCATTTGTGTCATATTGTTTGAATGTTAAAATAGCATTATATAGACATTCAAAATATACCACTGACGTCACGTCGCCGCACACGAAAAATGACGTTATTTTGCCGGCGTATAACTACAGTTCATGAGACATGGGTGTATTTCTATGACCCTGGATCAAGACAGGCCTGTAACAATGTGTTTTCCTCACTACATAAAGACTCTGGTATGTAAATGTGTTTACAAAATGGGTGAACAGACATGAGCGCTGTATAGAACATCAATGACGATGCTTTGAAAGATGTAAGAAACGTCAAAATTTGTTACGACGTCGATAACGTCATTTGCTTGCGGCGATGTCCTTAAGTAGGCTTCCTATGTACACGTATATCTCAATAACAAACAATTGCATTGTTATGAAATTTGGCGATTATATTGGAAATAGATTAACGTAGCTGTGTGTAAAATTGCGTTGTTTTATTTAAATTATGCATGATTTTACAGCACCAGTGACATTACTTTTGGATCTGCCCACGTATGTGTCTTATTTGGTCGTCAGTAGTACTTCTCATTCTATGCCAGCAGACTAATTTACTAAGACTTGACAGTCAATGTAATAGAAAAGTAGAGTATTGTAGAGCTTTTTTAGCCAGTCAAAAAAATAATATTAAGTCAGACAAGGAAGGCAGCTGAACACTTATAAATTAGTAATACTTACCTTTCTAGAGACCACTAATCTATGGAGTTCATCTACTGGTATATGTAATACATGTATTTTGGACAGGTCAATTAAACTCTACATTCGTGAGAAGAAATATTGTTGTATCATTAGGTAATGTACTTTTTTGATGTTGTAGCAGTGTGAAGTAACTCCCGTTTTTAGGGCAAATTTTATAATCATAATTATGATAATTTGCTGATGCAAATCTAGGTTTTCAGAACATCGACCTTTATACGTCACCCAAGTTGACTATAATGATGCTAATGCCACCACATAAATATGTGTTAAATTTGGGAAAATGAAGCAGAGTGCCAATTTGTTTATGTTCAGAGGCACTTTCAGCACTTTCGCAGCCCATCATCAGTGCCTGAAGTCACAGTTAATTTATGTGCGCTCGGCAAATTAATCTCATTTAGCTAAACACATCATTGTTTTAATAACTCAAATGTCATATCCAATGACAACGTTTGGGGTATTATGAAGGTCAATAGAAAGAATGGTAGGTTGGTCACGGTGTATTTTATATCAGCAATTAAAACTTCTTTGTTCTAGTTACCATGTTTGATAAAATACATACACTTACGCACACTCCCAACGCAACACCTACCTTTTTCATCCTTTCTCAACTATTTATGCTGCGATTTGATTAAAATTTGGCATATCATTAGATACATATTTAACTTATGTTTCGATGATTATTTTATCAAAATCGATTGATTGTAAGAGGAAAATAAATTCAAATTGCTACCATCACTGCGAATTGAAAAGTCACAAAAATACACAATGAAAAATATTACATAAAAGGACTTAAATTTTACTAAACATTTTATAACACTAAAAAAGTAAAAGAACAACATTCTGTTCCTTGTCAATTAGGATCTAGTATGTTCATCCATGTATTTTATGATATACTTTTTCTTCGGTCAAATCGAAAGCACATACTTCGTATCAATATCTGGGGAATGGTCACCATTTCTTAAAAACGGCCCGTTTCTGTCGTTTTTGTAGGGTTGGAGGTCGTCTCACTTGTCGCCTGCACACCTGGTCCCAACAAATTCCAAATAATCTTGAAATTCGAAGAATTCGATGGTTACGGCAACTGTTGCATGTTGTAATTATGCAGAAATGCTTGATGTACATGTGCTATGAGAGCTAGAGCTACGTCATGCAGTATTGTTACATGGTGTCATTTTTGTGACTTTTAGTTTTGCGGCGATGCTCATTAATTGGTTATTTTTTATCTTTCAATGATCTGATTTGCATATAAATTCTAGGAGACATGCAAATAATATGTGTTCATTAACATTCCATATTTGAACTATATCCATTGAAAAATAGTTGAGAAATGATGAAAAATGTAGGTGTTGCGTTGGGAGTGTGCGTAAGTGTATATTAAATCCCGATAAGGATATCGTATTCGTTTTGTTCATTATCCAGATTAACTGATTTTAACATTTTGATGGAATCAAAATAAACACAATTTGAGGTAGTGTCTTGTCAAATATAACCTAATTATTCCACTAATAGCTTAATACAATCTATGCACATGCTCCTAATTATACCATATATGTGCCAATACATCGGTGATGTTTCAATTTCTGATTAACTTAAGTCAATGTCAGTACCTTACATTATGAAAAGCTGTTTCCGAGAGGTTATGTGATGTTTACAGAAAGTCACTGAAGTTAATCTTTAGTAGGTCATGTAAGATAAGAACGTTGAATTTTACAATATGTTTTCGACAAAAATAATGTATCAGACTTTTGTTTCTTAGTCAGGTGACATATGAATTTGTATGATCACAAAAGCTATACATTTTGTATTTGTAAGATTACCTTCGAAAATAGAATGAAACCACCAAACACGAATAACATTTAATGTGTATTCATTAAAATACGACGTTTCGCGCAGAAGGCTTCTTCAGGTAATGATTATACAAAAACACGTAACGTCATCATGCATAATTACGCGGTGGCGCCAAAATACATTTTATGAATACATATGAACAACGTTTCATATATTGAATTGTAAAGAACAACAATAATAATATATAATATACAGTACATTGTACAGGTATAACCTCTATAAAGCAACACCATATAGGAGCTACAAAAGGTGGTCGTAATTAGGTGGTAGTAGCAGCTCTCCAAGGTTAAGATTTAAAGGAAAAAAGTCTAGTGAAAAGATGAATGTTTATATATTAAGAGGTAGTTGCTACACAGTGCGGTCGCTGTAGAGAGGTCATACAGCACTGCAATAAATTAATTATTATTATTTGTTTTAAAGATTTTCTTCAAAATTCTAAACTATGTATATGTTATATGTTCTAGAAAATAAATCGGTCTTCGATAGAGAAGAAACTTTAATGGGTTTTAGGAGATATTATTAAAGCATGTGTTCAAATAAAAACCAATTCCGAGCAGATGCTTAATAGTTCTTTTGGTATTTAGGTATAAATTGATAGTAATTGCATGATGTACTCGATATAACGGCTCATGATTACCATTACGCAGCCGGATAAAGTGGTAGGGTGTTAGACTCTTGAAAATAGGTGTGCAAATACGCAGCATAGTTATGACGTGTGAATATCTGAGTACATAATATCCATGCCTGTTACACATGCGATAACACATGCAACACACATTTTCTCCACTTGATTTGTATCATCATAATAATAATAACCGTTTTAGACTCAGATGGTAACTAATTATTGCATGATCGTTCTTTTAATTTCCATTGACGTCATCCATTAGCTGCCACTATATTCGAATGAAAAACGATGATAGAACAGCAACTGTCGACCGCTTGAACACTTGCGCTCATCACTTAACAAAATTAGTGCTGTTGCAACGCGAACTAGTTCCGACTGAATTCAGATTCGTATTCGATGCAACATGATAAAGATTACCAATCAGATAATATGACATGTTTGTACATTATAACAACACGCTGGTTTCGTATTGACGTCACTTGTTCGTGAGTATTTTACTAGCGATTTATCGAAAGGATGGGTATACCTCATAAAGATTTGTGCTCTAATCCGCATGCAATGCTCATACCTATGTTGTATTACACGATAAAAAATTGTCATACATTTTACTAGTCAATATTACTATTCATGCCTATGTTTTATTTCACAAGGCATATTATTACATAAATTAAATGTACTTATCAACATGCAATAATAATGCATTGTTTAATTACACAAGTAAGTACATAGTTTATTGATCAATATGCATTACTAACGCACTGTTTAATAACACGAGTTAATACGAGAGGTTCCCCACTTATATTTGAACAGCGTTGAATATCCAATAAGTTCATGCGTACCCGATATAAATGACATAACTCTTTTGAACCACGTAAAGTAATGGGTCAGATATCACATGCACTCCCTGTTTGGTTTGTTTGCAATATTATTTGAGCCGAAATCAGCAATTTTGTAAAGGATGTGGCTTTTGGCTTTTTTGAAGGTCAAATGCTCCTTAAGAAGCACCAATAATGTGTTAATAGATCATGGTTATATCGTTTCTTTGAAGAGTATCCGTATTTGTCGTCACTAGAAGTTTTACGTCCTGTTGCTTTAATATGTGAAATAACACAACATATTATAAAATGCCAAAGTGTGACGATTCCTTCAATAAAACAATTTACTAATCAATTTGCAAAAAATATTTAAACTACTTTTTGCCTTTTTCCTAACAGGGTCGACATTATGCTCTTATACCGATTGCGTTGATTGAAGGCGCGAAAAATCCCACCACTTTGAATAACCCAAAAAGTGGGTTAAACTTTTTTCTATTATAAATGAATTCCAAGCAGATAAAATAGCGATTGGATTATATGTACAAAAATGTTTGATGCTTGTCAAAAAACGTTTTAAAATGCAATAACGCAATATATCTTAAAAACTGATGGTATCAAAGCAGTTTTAGTCTAGCACTAAATGAGAATTGCAAAAGGAATTTCATTTTTATCATTCGTAGAATTTCTGTCTTTTGTCATTATGTTGGGAAATAAATGTCTTTAGCCACGTGAAACGGAAACTAATTGAATGCGTCAATGTAACGTTGTAAAGCCAATGGCAAATCATAAATGGTGGCAGAAGGCGTTTACAAAGCAACACGTGCAGCACTGTTCACTGACAGCACTTACGGTAATCTTAAAAACAATGCGTAAAAAATTGATACAGATTATTTATAATTTTTCAACAACTACCCAATGGGGAACGATATGATTTTTGTAGAAATGCTGATATATGATCGACATTAAAGATCTCTTTAGCGTAGTTTGTTTTAATATTTGATAGATGAAAAAGTAACGATGTGTTTGACGCTTTCGTACGCGATTACGTTTATAAACCTCGCTTCTTGATTTATTAAACGTTTTTAGTATTCTGATACTCTGAGTAGCGAAAACACTTTGCTTTTAGTTTGAACACAATACACAACTTTTTTAAAATTACGTTGATGAATTATTATGCATAAGTATTTTAAATAGGCACGTTTTTTATGTGCATGAACTTTTCTGAATTTGTACCACCCTATCGTATTCCTATGTACATGAATGTTGATAAGTCTGCTGACCAAAACATTCCGATCAATATCTCAAGAACAGTTGTGCCTAGGATAAGTCTGTTGACCAAAACATTCCGATCAATATCTCAAGAACAGTTGTGCCTAGGATAAGTCTGTTGACCAAAACATTCCGATCAATATCTGTTGTGCCTAGGATCATGAACTTTGTTCGACGGTTGGTGTTATTATAAATAGGTGTCCCTACATTGATTGTGAAGTGAATTTGGTAAAATGTCAAGATCACCGTGACCCTTCTATTGTAAACGGGGCTACTGATCTATAGCTTAAGAACGGCCGAATCTGAGACAATTGGTTAGTGATCGTTCCAAATCAACACATATTTGTGTTGAGGTCGGTACATGTAGGACCGCGGTGTCAATATCACTTTTGGCTGCCATGGAGCATACATATCCTTTCCTTTATGCAATTTTAAAAGTATCCCCATTTTGTGTGGGTTTTGTCTGTTGTTTAATTATGTGTGTGGATTATGTGTGTGGGTAAGTAAATGAAAATGTGTTCAGTTCGTTTATTAAAGTAAAAAAAGAGAATGTCATACATTTTAACACAGTATTTGTATAGAAATAGTTTGGACTTAGGCCGTCAAAATCAATGAATTATCCATTAATCTACATGCTTATACATATGCTCTCTGAATAATCTGAATAAGTGACATAGCAATGTTTATCACAACAGATGGTTGACCTAGTAGTAGTCTACATACCATAAGTTTGCACGTAACATCGTTTAAGACATGCATAGTATTTCGGTACAAGAGTCATATGGAGTATATGGATCCATTATTGAATATTGCTGTTATATTACTCATGTGCACGCATGCCGTAAGTAAAACATACGGAGGCATAAGTACGCCACAACATAACGATCAATCATTCCGTGAAAAAAAACCAAGAATTTCATGAATACAGAAATAAATATCATGAAACCAGATGATATTTATATGTAACCAGACGATGTTTTCATAAACGGAAAACAATAATGTTAACGCAAAAAACTGTTGCAAGAAGTAGTAACATACATTATTATATACAAAAATATAGAAGCATCACACACGGGGTGTACTTAAAACTTTGAACTATTGTACTATCTTCGCTGCATTTACCTAATTAGTATGTGCAACTGTTAAGAACATGTTTGTTTGACAATAAAACTATTTTATGATTGCTTAAGCTTATCACAAAGAAGACGTACAGAATGAATTCCATTCCACTTATTCAAAATTTCATTTGATAAATGGAAACATAATTAAAATATTCTTAAAATTTGGTGCACAGTAATGAAACTGTTTGTACTAGCCAAGAGAGACTAAAAAACAT
Source organism: Spisula solida (assembly GCA_947247005.1). Lineage (NCBI taxonomy): Eukaryota > Metazoa > Mollusca > Bivalvia > Venerida > Mactridae > Spisula > Spisula solida. The sequence continues at coordinate 28,361,961 of OX365954.1, forward strand.
CAAACAACCGTGTTTATGTATACATTTAAACATGAAATGTACTGCACATGCACATTGAGTGTTAAACGTTCGAACTAAACTCCTAGGTTTTATTGATGATAACCTTACTGTAGTAATATGTTCTCATAATTTATACATTCGACAGGTTTCTAAGAATAATGGTGTACATGTACTTGAAATTCTCGCACGAACATATTCAATACATTATGTACTTCCGTCTGTTTCATGAGGATAATGAAATAACAGTGCATTTTAAAGTATGCAATGGAATTTAAATGAGATAATTGCCCAAAACCATTGCATGTGTTTAACTTAAAACAATTACTGAACTTATGTTGATTTTAAAAGGAAAGTAGATTCTCAAATAGTTTAATAATACATTATTACATAAACCAAGTGTTAGAAGTCAACGTTAAAACTAATATTGATATTAGAAACGCGACTTCGTGTGATGTTTTTATGTTTTCTGTGCTCGCCTGTTTAAGTTGAGTGCTGCTCTCCCTGTCCAGATTTCTATTATATTTTTCAGTCTTGACTAAAACAATTGATGGAATGTTGATGTCCCTTTTGTCAATGTTGTTATCCTCTGATCATCACATTACTGGTTAACTGTATTGAATCTGGATATTTGAGGGGTTTTGTGAATGCCGAGAGTTCTAATGCGTTAGGTTTTTGTTTTGAAATCGTTCATATTTCGCATGGCAAGGCGATGGCGCCTTATAGTATGGGTTTGAATCCCAACTGCTAACTATTAATAGAAAAACAAACACATGACACAAACCAAATGGTGGGTTGCCAGTGATTATTTATGAACTTTTCCACCATTTAAAGGCTGTTCCCCCACCAGCAAAAACAGTAACCTTCCCGTTTTTCCCTTTGAACAGAAACGAAAATCTTAAAAACCAGGCAGCGTAATTGTTAGTTAATTGTAAAATATCACACTCTGGCGTGTCGATTAGGTTCCAGATTCTGATGACACTGCAAAAAAACATTATTTCACGGCAAAAACATGAATTTAGTTATGTGTTGGGCATTGTGCTGTGTAATTGTGCTATGTAATATTTTTTATGTTTTCTGTGCTCTGCTGTTTAAGTTGAGTGCTGCATTCCCAGTCCGATCATCTATTATATTCTTGCTAGCGCCCCAGGCACCGTGTATGGAAAACATCTAGGCAGTTAAAGATGCCGTTGCTGACTTTCCATATTTCGGGACCGTACATCAGGACGGGTCAGACAACTCTTCTAAAATTCTAAGTATCTGCGAACGACGTCCCTATGTTTTGCGGATCGGCATATCATTGTGTCATTTTCAATATCATCATGCTCTTTGGCTGAATGAGCCTCTTTTGTGCTTGTGTGAGAGTAAATAATTGCAACGTATCAAAGTTATATCATTTTGGTAGTAAGTTCGGTTCAGGAATTTAGACATTATGCCAAAACGCGGTCATTTAAAGCTATTTGTACTCTTGGCTAAACCGCAATCGTTAAAACATGATCCAAACTATCCAATAGTCCGCTAATTTGTTCATGCAAAGATATTACTAAAAGCTTATTTCTTATGGCTTTTGGAGTATTTTTTTATTTAAACTAATGAACGAAGAAGACATACCGCGAACGTTACGAGTACATTTCAAATAAACATCCACATTCGTTATTCCTAAGTAAGTTCATTGGTAACCGATCGTACAATGAAATCCTTGCAATGTGACATTATAACTGCCGCAAAACTTCGAAAAATTTAATCTACGCAATTTCGATTTTTTAATGATCAAAATCTACAGCAAATATCATCACAAACACGTTTGATTTATTCATGTACAACTTTAATATGAGAAGTAGCTTTGGAAGTGAATAATGAAAATTCCAGGTGTAGTGCGGTTATACAAGATCACGACAACATAAATGGGAACTTCATTTACCTGAATATACGATTCGCGTCCAAACTTTTCTCAGAAATGCAAATATTTAATTATGGCAGTTAATTGTTCAAAGGCACGTATTTGATTTATGTATACCAGCTTATTAATGAAATGCAAGAAATAGTGCCGCTCATATCGCTGTAAATCATGCTTAAAATTTCGTTCGTACATTGACATTTGCAATAATTAGCTCAATATGATTTCGACTCGTTCATATCTTTAGAAGTGTCATAAATTTAGAAATATGTGATTTGAATTACTTAGGAAATTATCTTATTGTAATGAGATACATTTTTCAATGTGTTAGATTGTATTACTCCAAAATACGAGAGGCGTTCAGAGTAATATAATAATATTATAAATTTAGTGTTGAAACTTATTACAAATGTATTCCTGTGGACGTATGCAGACGAATGCTATGACGATTGCTTGAGGGTCGATTTTTGTTCTCACTGCCTACAAAATATCATAATCCCATGTCAACAATCTAGTAGTCTATTGAACTTCGACTTGTGCATACTCGAGTTTTCTGGTGTGAGGTTTAAAGTTGAAGAAAGGATTGACATATCTGCAACATTTGATACGTAATTAAACCTTTATGTGCAAGAATCTACATAAAGATAAAAGCCATGCTGTCTTTGAATGATACGATAGAAAACTTAAGATCGTGCAATATGATAGATATTGGTACTACCACCAATGTGTATATAGAATTAGCAGATCAATTGATTGATTTGATGGATGTTGGACCGTGTTGGTAGTGTGTATAATTTATTGGTAACTCTCATTTACAATATTGAGACGTCATTAAAACTCTATTTACTGCAAAAAACGAGATAAAATCGAGTTTGTCATGTTAATAATATTTATTTACTATTAGTGGGTAATAACAAACACAAACAAGATAAAATCGAATTTGTCATGTTATTATTTATTTACTATTAGTGGGTAATAACTTGCAGTGTCGACAAATTAAAGAAAAAAAACGTTGTTTCTTGGCACAATAATGTTTATTTCTCATTGTACAGCTTCCTTCTTCAGGAAAAAAGGCATACAAATCTAATAACCAGATAATATGTTGTAATGGAAAACTGATCAAATTCAAGAAAGTTTTACAATTCACTTGCAATATGTTTAACAATGTTATTTAGTCGTATCTCTTACCTTCAAGTCATGAGTAATATGTTTAACAATGTTACATAATCGTATCTCTCACCTTCAAGTCACTTGTAATGTATTAAACAGTATTATATAATCGAATATCTTACAATCAAGTCACATTTAATATGTTTAACAGTAACCTTCAATTCACGTGTAATATATTTAACAGCATTATATAATCGTATCTCTTACCTTATCAAAATTAATGTTATCTAAGTAAGATAACATTAATTTTGATAAAAACAGGTTTGCGCTCACTAGATTCCGTGTCTCAGCACACAGGTTAGAGGTTGAGGCAGGAAGATGGCACAAGCCACATAAAATCCCATACGATGAAAGAAAATGTCATACATGTCATACCCTAGAAGACGAATTTCACTTTTTATTAGAATGTCCCCTATATCACGAAATAAGAAAATGTCATATTAAACGATATTTCTGGAATCATCCAAATGTACCAAAATTTGTTGAACTTTTAAAATCTGATAATAAGACTATCCAGAAAAACCTATCTATGTTCTTACAGAAAAGTTTCGAAATAAGACGCAAGACAATCATGTATGATTTTAATTAGTACTGTAGTATATTTCACTTTAATAACTCTCTCTCACTTTGTATATATGTATATGTGTTCATTGAATAACTACAATTACAGTAGGAGTGTATATATGTACCATACATTTAAACCGATTATGTTGCATGATAAAGTTAAAACTTACAAATTGATTATATTGCTTATTATTATATCAATATATTTGATACAATTATACCTGAATATGCTAATAATGTCACCATTAACCGTTGTAAATTATGTGGAATTGTATATATTTGTAGAATGATAGGCATATTTGCCTTTTTCTTGAATAAACTATACATATACATGTTTAACAGTAACCTTCAATTAACGTGTAATATAGTTAACAGTATTATATAATCGTATATCTTACCTTCAAGTCACATATAATATGTTTAACAGTATTATAAAATCATATCTCATACCTTCGAGTCACGTGTAATATATTAAACAGTATTATATAATCGTATCTCTTACGTTCAAGTCAAGGGCAATATGTTTAACAGTATTATATAATCGTATCTCTTACCTTCGAGTCACGTGTAATATATTTAACAGTATTATACGAGGGTCGTTCAATATATTCTTAGACAATCATTCTCATTTGATTATTATTGCGTTTTAACAATAACTTCTTATAGCATTACAACTTATTACCAACGGTCAATGCGAATAAATCTTCAATAATGCAAACCAGTAGCATATTATACGCCACTCTATTACTATAGTAACGCGCTACCACTCCCGACCGACGTTACGTGCCTTTTTCATTGGTTCAACTAGTTATAAATTCCGATTAAGTTAATATACGTTTAAATGTTTCTACCAGAGTATTACAAAATATTATCATAGGATTTCATGGAATTATGAAGTTATTTGGACGCCGGAGAGTGAATTAAAAACTGTTTAAGGTGGAACAAGTGGATTAAAAAATGTCGGGAGTCTATATACAAATTTGGTATCATTGTAAAATTGAAGTTATTTCCAATTTAAAACTGAACGTTAATCTTCCGTTTTTTAGATGATGACGTTGCTATGACGTCGTGAAGTTGCTATGTTACGCACGTTTTTACGTTACGGCGCGACAAGCCTTGCACGTAGTTAAACGACTGTGGAAGTTGTAACAGCATGGGTGTCAGACTTGTGGCATTCGATTCGTGTAATGAATGCGCGTCCGTACATGCATAATTATCACACATTAATTTCAAAACGCGCCGACGAAACCCTTAAAATGACGTCGTTGACTTTTTTGTTTTACCAAAATTAAGGACATTTCTGCTATTTAAAAAATATCTGCCCGTCAAAAAATGACGATTTTTTTATATGTTTTACTTACATAATTATAAGACCTAAAGTGTATAAACAAATTAGAAACTTTCATCGTTCGTAATTTTCTCAAGATGACGTCAACACATACCTATGCCGACGTAAACATTACGTCAATTTCGTTGCAAAACGTCGAACTTAAAAATTGACATATTAACAATTTTCAATGAAACGTATAGGTCAAACTAAATATGATACAGTGTAGCAGTAATCTATTTCCGTAACACTTTTACCTTATTATGAGTTTCCACACTAGCTTGATACACGTGATTGACTATAAAAAGTACACGTTCATCCTTGATTGTGTCTTGTAAATTTTCTATTTTCTGCATTTCCTTTAAATATCGGTTCATAAATCCTCCTTGTGGTTAGACATAACACAGCACCATATGCAGTTCATTCTGTTGATCGTTCGTTTAATGACGTGAATGGTTTATCGCTGGCTTACAATCAGAAGGTCGTAAATACAAAATCAATATTTTGAGAAAACAAGAAAAAACTGTCTGAAAACTACCTTTTCTTATGGCAAAACAAGCTGTTTACACTCAGTTTGGTAAACATAACCTATTCCAAGTAGAACTTACGACCTTCTAATTCTAAGCCGGCGATATATGCTAGTACAAATAAGTCACAATGCTTAGACAAAAATACACATAAATTGATTAATCAGAACAGACACTTGTTTACATAACATTGTGTACATAAATATTGCAATATCACTTACTAATATCTTTTTTAGTAGATAGTATGCTTATAAGTATGTAGCTTAGTGAATAATAATACATGGATTTCACTGCCCTTTTCGCAAATTAAGGTGTTTACGACAATAGAAATACAATGTGATCGTATTGCAATGTTTGTTTACAAGTGACAGACGGAGGATAATTGACGATCTGAAAGAAAGTTTCTATGATAAAATTGAATAATTGACTTAAAGACTCAATTATTCAATTTAATCATTGAAACAATCATTTAGACTGTCAAATAGCTTCCGTCTGTTGGTTACCCGCGGTTTCCCGTTCACCAATTCTGACAAGATATATCCTATTCCGTTTATATTATCTCTTCTATGGGCCAGCATAAGATTTTCAAAAGTAATACAACTGACAACGATTTTTTTCCGTAATAAGGTCCGTTAATATACTTTTCCCTTTATGCGACAATTGTGCGCGTAAATGTGCGACTTTGTTGCGGACGAAAATTCTTGCCGAGCTTTTACAAGAGAACGATGCAAACAATTCTGCCTCCGCATATAAGTGGGTGCGAGGGAGAGCAGTAACAATTTTCATTAATGCCTTAGCGTCTTCTGTAGCATCGTGTGCATTAAACGCACATGTAAATACGTGTTGGTACAGTGCCGTTAGACTGTATGCTGGAGAGGCCTTCACGTGCTTACGCGTTACCGGGAGTGAATCCATTACACAATGTATGACTCCTTTAGCAGCATTAAGCAAGTTATATGTATCAAAATGACGACATAAAATAGCAAATTCGAACCGGTTACCGTTGTTAGCAACCAGACATGTCTGTCCTGGCATCATTCTCAACCATTTTAAAAAGTCAGAAAGAGCGTTTTTTATCGGAACCGTGTTAAACTTAGAACCACTTCGAAGTAATTGTCGTTCTCCACTTATTGCAGAAACGGTAAAACCAGTTTTTTCGGTGGCTGTTTTCAAAATGTCCCGTGTTGGTAACATGAATCGGTAGAAGACATCACATCCACAACATGTCGCGAGTTGTACGATTTCGGCTTGGTAACCAAGTCTGTCCGTCTCTAAATCAACAAGTTATTAAGAATTGCAAGCAATACAGAAGTCCCCTACCGGTTTTAAGCCAATTTCAATGTTTCTGTTGCCATAGCAACCACAATTTTGGTCGTAATCAAAATATGTTTGGACGTGCATTATCCCCTTATTGCCCCCTATTCACATACCAAGCTTGGAAACCTTAATCAAGGCGAGTCGCGTTTTCAATAACGTCCAAATGTCTATTTCTTTACGCAAGGAAATTCATACGACTATTGATTTGTGCATGGGGCTTGGTAAACTCAGCAGACACACAAGAGCTGATACAGAGAGCGAAAGGAGAACATACAGAATGCAGTGGTCTTGTGTTTAAGTGGCAATTACAAATTTCTGAAACGCAGCATGGTATTTTAAACGATAAAGGGATGTGCAGATAGGCAAACGTAGTGACATTTCACGCAGCGTCCGTCGAATTGTGCAAGGTGTTTTCATATTGATATACAACCATTATGCCAAGCCTTAATCCTTAACTTAGACTGTATAGGATATTGTGGAAGATATGTTAAATCATATACAATTTAAATGTTTTTTTCTATGTTAATAACATAATTTTATTTCGGGTTACCATTTGAGAATCAGAAAAACGTCAATAACTTCGCTGACGTCAGATAATAAATATTGCGGTGTGTGGTGGTACCGGTATGGTGATATTTATATTTTAGCCGTATTTTATTTAAAAATGCGTTGGTTATAATTTTATTTTTCATGCTCGTATTTATACGTATATTTTCATTAACATAATACTTTATGGTAAATGTACAATCATATATTAGCTAAATCAGACATATTACATTTAAACAACAGTAGCTAAACTTTCTTCATCCGCTGCATCTGTCTCGGAATTGCTTTCTTCAGTGGCGGTATCCGTAGCCTCATCACTTTTTATAAATTGGGTATGATCATATGCTATTATTAAAATAAAATAAAAAATACTATAAAAATATGGCATTCTTCGGATTCGAACCCGCAAAACTAAAAGTGAAACAAATTCAGATGCTCTAGCGTATACCACTGAGCCACACAACCACATTGAACAGATCCTTCATCATTTCGATTATATTCATCTATTGTACAGTCCGTTTTAGATAACTTCGCAGTGACGTTTAAGACGAGTCTAAGCCAGTAGGGAAATCGATATTATCATTATTTTAATTACATATCTTTATGTTATAATACTATACCGAGATAGTCTTTTCGTAATGTGAAATTAGTACCGACGGTAAAGCACTAGGCATAGTAGTGAATTATTTTTACTAGTTTTCGTATGGGTTCGAATCGCACTCATGCTAATATTTATATCCTTGATGTTTAATGTTTTTTTAAGTTTATCTCTATTTTTTGCCCTTTTTCAATAGATGTATTTTTTCTTTTTGTCTTTTGGTTTATCTATTTAATTTCTTACTGTTTATAATTCAAATCATATTAAACAAATACAAACATTTACAACAAAGCATTACAAAACATTTCAAACACGAGGGGCCGATTCTGATTCCGATGCTGTGTCCGTCTCTGAATCACTTTCATATTCTGATGCAGTGTCAGTTCCTTCGTCACTAGAAGTAACTTCTATAAGAAGTATCTCAATTTCCGTCTCGATGGCAATGTCTGTCGCCCAGTAGTTCCGCTCCAACTTCTTTACATGAGCACAACATGACCGCCAATCCTCTGCAGTTACAGATGAAATAGCTTCCCTGGTAAGCTTCAAGACGTCATTCTTGTTGATGGACATATTTCGGCGCGCTACATATCCTTTGATGTTCGCCCACACCAATTCTATGGCATTCAAATCTGCATGATAGGCAGGCAGTCTGAGACAGGTATGCCCATGTTCTTGCAACCTGGTGTCCAATAAGTATGTCGGGGGTGGTTTCTGTTGTTTACAACGTAGCAACAGCTCTGGCTTCAACATTGCATCCGTGTGTGGTATGTTGTGTCGCTCCATCCATGCCTTTATCTCGGCCTTCCTAGTAGACTGGGTGGGACACCTGTCAGACTGTATGTTATGATACGGTGCATTGTTCACAACAAGAACTGATCTTGCTGGCAGGTTCGGCAGTAACTTCTCATCTCAAAAAATTCGTCGAGTTCATCTCATCATGGTAATCTCCACTGGCCATCTTCGCCTGGAAAAGAAGTTCCGCACCTGGAATGAATCCCGATTCCGAACCAGCATGCACAACTATCAGACGGCTTCCCTTATTGAACGGCACCTTGAGCGAGACATCCTTCGACTGCCAGGTTTTCGGTACTGTATGGGAAGAATTAACGTAGGTTTCATCGATGTAAATGATCGGACGACCCTCTTCCCGGTACTTCTTTATATGACGTAGGAATTGTGCACGAGCAACAACGATGTCTGGCCTTTCCATCATGACGTCTCTGTTACTCTGGGTTTTCTTCCAGGTGAATCTTAAATCCTTCAATGTTCGCATCAAATGTCTTTTTCTTCCGGAGTACTGGACTTTTTCTTGAAGAGCTTGTCGAATGTTATTTACTGTCGGGACTCTCTTCTGGCAGACAAGTATCTCCTGCACGGTACGACGAACAACTTCTCGGTCGAAACCATCTATCGTCACCCTGTCTGAACGCCTTTCGTTGAACCTCTGTTTCACCAGCCTGTTCTCTCTGGTACTTATAGAGTGTCCTTTCGCTGGCACCTGTGTAATGTGCGGCTCGTTCAACCGGGGATGTGAGAGGAATGTGAAGCTTTCCGGCTTGCTTTTCTTCTTTACACACCTGAAGTAAAAGATATGAATTCATTTAACTGAAAGGTTAAACAATATTCAAATATGAACTGAAATAAGGAAACATAATGATGCTTGCAATAACCTTCAGAACATTCTGCAGTATACATTTAGCATCATTCTTATACTGAGCAACGTTTCTCTTTACAATTACTGACATGGATGCCTCGGACATATAGACTAGACTGATCATATTTGACAACGACCATATAGGAATTTCAACCTGCACGAAATTTCCGTGTATGATCACAATGTGTTAACACATAGCCAATTGCCAGCCACTTCAAAACAGAATTAATTTGGTATTTGTTCTATTATCTCAAGATATTGAAAGCTACATACTCAATGACATTAATATAGTATGGTTAAAATGGTTAAATGGGAATACACTCACAAAAAATAAATCATTTATACCTACCTGGATTCGAACCTACAGCCTGCAAAACTAAAGTTACCAGATAGCGTTGCTAACCACTGAGCCACAGGGACGTATGAAAATAATACAATTATATAAAACTAATATCATTGTGTATGTAAGCCGCGTTACCTGATTTGATAGTTGTATCGATCAAGACAACATAAACAATCGTGACGTCACTGCGAAGTTATCCTACACTGACTATAAATCATGCATACCCTATGTTTTTATCATAGGGGTCTGTATCGACTCACTGGTCTCTCAATCACTAGATATAGATTAACAGGGACGTAACTGGTATCAAAATTGCGACACCACCAACTTTACAAACAGCCTTGTAACTTTTCCAAAAAGGCAATTAATCGCATACTGTTTTCTCCAATAGCAAGCTTATACATTTATCTTCGAGATACAACCAATCTTATGTCAAAATATATCGCACTCGAGCCGTTACAAATGCATACATGTTGAAAATATACTGAAAAATAAAAACAGGACAAAAATGTGGACAGGCCCTTACCATACTATAGGGCTCTTCACACAGGAGTGTCGACAAAAACAATACCATGGTTGGATGATCGTATAATAACTAAAACTATAACCAAAATATCACCTCTGAAAATTAACACAAGCGCTAGTGCGGTCATTCTATCATTTTGAAATCTAAAAATGTTCATCGGACTTCCATGTTTGTAAAGCCGAACACCCGATGATACAAGCTATTTTACTGGATAAACTTTCGAACATGTGACCACTGCAAACAGATATACTAGTTCTCGATATTCTAGCGCAGGTGATACGTACTGGATGCACAACCGGGATCAAGTAGTTTGTAAATAAAAATACTACGTATAGTTCGTGCTAGATAACGTGGCAGTCGAGTCTATTTCACTACAGGCAATACACGATATTGATAACAGATAAATTAAAAAGAATGTAATTGTTTGTTGTTTGTGCGTTTTATTGAATGTCATGCAAGTAGAAAATGTTGAAATACATACTTAGTATGGACTAGTGTTCGTTTACTTTTCATACTAGTATGAATGCCTTGTGCAGCTAATCCTTTACCATCCATTGAACGACGAAATGTAACATTTAAAATAGGCAGTTATCCAGACCGTTAAATTGGTTGGCCTTATAGTCATGCTTGACTAATTGCAATATTATGTAAGCACTAAATAATTGTAAGTAGATATGTATGTTCTAATAGCTCAGATAGTAAAGCCCAGGAATTGTAACTGAGCGATTCAAGTTCAACCCTTCAAAGAAGTGTTTTTGTGAATTCGTCACATTAATTTTAATATTAGTTTTTATATTCTCTTTGTGAGTATTTTGGATTTGTTAATTGTATATTTTTCTTTTTGTTATCATGTTCATGATAATATATATTTTTAATTCAATTCAACTTATATGAAAGGAACATAAAATCATTATGTACAATACAAACGAATTTTACATCACTTCATCTGCTGTATCAGGGTCTAAGTTACAGTCACACTCAGATGCTGTATCTGTGGCTTCGTCGCTTCGTGAATCACAAGTCGCTCCAGTACATCTTCGATGACTTTATCTAGCTTCCAATATTGTTCTTTATGTGTCTTAACATGATTACAACAACGTGACCATTTTTCAGCCGTTAAACTTAAAAGCATCATTCAACAGAGACGAAACATCTGATAACTTGAATGTCTGTTAAATTTATTAAGATAAAAAAAAGAAATAAAAATGCATAACTTTATCTTGACAAGTTTCGAACCCCTAGCCAAAAATGCAGATATACTTAAGGAGTATAATCTACGCACTAAACCTCTCGGCTACGAAGTATGTTCTATTTGATGGGTGGTTAAAATTATTTATAATACCAAACCATGACCATGGTACACCTAATTCAATGAATTGACATAGTCCAAAAGAGAAAACATTGTGTCACGTGACTGCCACATTATCCTGCACGGACTATATCGGTCTACAAATTGTGCACGAAAAACTCGTGTTCTGATCCAAGTGAGTAATCAAGGAATGTAGAATGGTTGTAAATATTACTATATTCCACTGAAAAGCGTGCAGCAGTTGAAGGTTTTAAACTAATCAATGAGTCTACTCCCCATTTTAAGAAGCACACGTTAAATGTACATGAGGGATGATCAACACATAAAAAGGAAAATGCTCATAAATTATTGTTAAGTGACCAATGTTGTTTAAACATATAATATATTGGCTTATTATAAATAATGAACTATAAAAACGTTCATTTTAACACAAACAAACAAACAAACAACTTAACGTTTATGTATTTGGATTATTTTATTTAAAAATTCACGTCATGTGTAATAAGGAGTAGGGCCTACAGCACTGAGAATTGGGTCTGATCCTTACCTTTACTGTATAATTGAATATATAACAAGTTCTTGCGTTGAATTTATGAATTTCTGCGAACAAATTGTAAATACCCATACCAGTAACACGCACGTGCCTATGTTCTTCAGAGTTTTGAATCGGTACTAATCGTTTTAGAAAAAGTTATTTCCGGTTTAGAAAATTGCGGAGTCGAAAGAAGTGAATGGTTGAAAGTATTCAAATTGCGAAACTTTTGAGTCCTAACATATTCTTTCATAACGTTAAGCCTGATTCAAATCATGAACATTATTGAAAAAATACATATCTTATTTAATCCAACGTAAATAAAACAATATGGTGACGTCGGAATTGACGTCACATCATTTAACGCGACGTCATCGCACGTTAACGCGACGTCGTCGCACGACATAGCGCGTCAACTTGTGAATAAAATTATGTTGAATTGAAATATAAATAGAGGATATTACATGAGTGTCTTTTCATATTGATTTTATTCAACGAGTTTAATAAATTCAATGTGGAAAGTCACAAATATATTTTTATCATATGTATAGCTCCCTATTTTCACTATAATAAACGCGCAACTTTGACGACATCGCCTATACTTTGAGTGACGTCACGTCAAAACTTTATTACACAAGTGTATTATCAAAAAAAAAAAATGGCTTTATTACGCTGCCGCGACGTCAAACATATGATAAATAGCAAATAAAAGACGAGTGTAAAACTATAATAACTATTTATAGGGAATATCTGTGCAACCCGTCTCTTAGATTGGAAAACACTCTTTTCGAAGTATTTGTTCGCCTGGTTTTCTATGTGGTGCTGCCTGGCAGCCAGAGGCTAGATCTATAGTCTCTGTAGTAGAGCAAACAAATTCCAAAGTCATTTTTTATGCCCCCCCTATCGATAGATGGGGAGGCATATAGTGATTCACCTGTCCGTCCGTCCGTCCGTCCGTCCGTTCGTCCGTTCGTCCGTCCGTCCTGGTTAACCCAAATTGACCGTTTCTTCTACCATTATTATGGCTTGCTACAAAGCTTTCATACTTGCATGGATGTTATGTATGAACACTCTCCACATGCCTGTATCACCTAAACCCATTTAGACCTTCACCTTGACCTAATTTTGGACTTAGACTTATTTATGGACAAGGCTTCCACAGGGGCATAAGCGTTTATTGAACGCAGTCTTGTTTCTTCGATCAGATTATCAAAAAAACCTGATGGGAAATCCCCGCTGGATGCAGTGCATTTGTTCATATTACATATAGACAATATATCATCTGTTAATTTATGCTAATAGAATACGATCAAGTTAAATTCTCTGTACTTTACTACATGTATATTGATACCATATATATATACAACTACAAATGTATATATCAATGCACGATCAAAACCAACCCGTTATCAAAACATGACGTTACAAACGCACGATTGGTACTTGTAAAACAGTTTGCGACACGCAACGTTGGAAACATTAAGCTGTAAGGCGTCGTCGAACAAAGTTACCACAGGAGGTCATCTCTATTCGGACTTTGGTTAATAATAAGAATATATGGTTAAAGAAAGGGTACCTATATATTTAGAACGTTTCATAGACTTCCAATGACGAATAAAGTAGATAGGCCTACAGTACTAAATTAGTAACTTTTCCGCATATTTGTTGATCAACCCTCGATCGAATTTCCTAATGTCCCAAGGTATGGTTTGTGACGTCACATTTTCCACCAAAGCGTGTCCAATAAAATAGCTTGTATCATCGGGTATTCGACATTACGTCACGTGACTCAAAATGGAAGTCCGATGAACATTTTTAGATTTCAAAATGATAGAATGACCGCACTAGCGATTGTGTTACTTTTCAGAGGTGATATTTTGGTTATAGTTTTAGTTATTATACGATCATCCAACCATGGCATTGTTTTTGTCGACACTCCTGTGTGAAGAGCCCTATAGTATGGTAAGGGCCTGTCCACATTTTTGTCCTGTTTTTATTTTTCAGTATATTTTCAACATGTATGCATTTGTAACGGCTCGAGTGCGATATATTTTGACATAAGATTGGTTGTATCTCGAAGATAAATGTATAAGCTTGCTACTGGAGAAAACAGTATGTGATTAATTGCCTTTTTGGAAAAGTTCCAAGACTATTTGTAAAGTTGGTGGTGTCGCAATTTTGATACCAGTTACGTCCCTGTTAATCTATATCTAGTGATTGAGAGACCAGTGAGTCGATACAGACCCCTATGGTTTTTATTAGTATAAACGTTTGCTATTAATAGTCATGTTTGTAAATAACACATTATCGTTGTGGGACTATACTTCTCTGATAAGTTAAAAATCACAATATTTACGACTGGAATGTGTGGCTCTAGTGGTGTTTTTACTGTCTTTGATTTGCTTGAATATAGCAGGTACAATTTGAATACCATAACCTCATTGTTATTATTTTAAAATAAAAATACGAGAGGTGTTCAACTTATATTTGAACAAAATTGAACATAAAATATTTTCATGAATGTCAAAACGAAATCAAATTGCGTTAATTCATTCGTGTATAGTAATGTATCGAGTAATATAAACAGCCATTGTAGACTATATGTGTAAGATCCTTAGAAAAAAATCAACTGTTGTGTAGTGGGTGTTTAATTTGCATTTTTGAAAGCCAAAACCCCCAAGTGTTGATGTTGACAATTCCCTTGTCTTCTCGACGTTTCATTATTCTCTAGATTGAAATGATATAGATGCTTCATCAGCAAACCTCAGTATCCAGTGTTTGGGTATAATATACTTCCCAGTCTTATTCATAAGGTACTTCATGACATGTTTTGTACGGGGACAGGAAGTTCAGTATTTGTGAAACACCCTATCTTTGGTAGGTAATCAGGAGAAGGGCGTGTCACATTTTTGTCGAAAACAAACTTTAAAACATTTTTGCATAAATAAAATATGCGTTCACCTTGGTCCCCTTTGCAATCATTTTGAGTTCCGCTTTTCCATAATTTCAAACACAAGCTCATGTCATGAAAGTGGCCGCGAACACACCAAGCTTAACTAACTACAATTTATGCCTTTCTAAAATAGCAGACTCTGTCTATATAATAACTTCCTCAAAGATAAAATATTATCTCCTGAAAGGCGACACATTTGTTCCAGTTATCGTTCCGCAGTCGCATACTACATATTCATATTGAATATGAATAGATTATTTTGTTATTATATGTAAAATTGCAAGCGGAATGTATTGTATATGACTTTACAAAGGCGAACTACGGCAAATATATTTGCTTAAGATTAGCCAGAGGTAAGAGTTACTTAGGGGATATAATTTGTTGACTTTGGTATAAGATCGAATTTTATTTTTATCTGTTATTTTCACTGAGAATTGTCTATAATCCATTGATAAGCACTACAGTAGAACTTCGATGCCTCGAACAGTACTTGCCTCGAACACCCTAGATGCCTCGAACTAGTTCTTCGGTCCCGTCAAAATTTCTTCTTTATTCATATGGTAAACAGTAGATGACTCGAACAGTATCTAGGTCGAACACTCGAACTGATTGGACGGTCCCTTGCTACGATTTACCCGTAAATGAGTCGAACAATACAAGTTTTCGCACCTTTCATTGACTGTTGAAATCCATTTTTCGAACGCGGGTAGTCGGCGACAAGTTGTGATAATTACTGTGCCAAACAATTGTTTGTGTTCGACTTCATTGTATAACACGTTTTTAAACATTTATACATCGATTAAATGGTTAAATGAAGGCCGTCCAGGAAATTGTAACTTATTTATTTTTAAATAAATCGGAATAAAATATCATTTTTCAACGTGTGTCAAAATAATCTGTTACATTTCCATTTATTGATTTGTAGTCGAACTTGACCCAGGACAAGTTGATATTATGTGGCTCGCAGCTTAATTTTTATACTCGTATATAAATATGCTGCTTAACGAGAAATTAACCTTACACGCGTGAACACTCTAAGAGCTTGTAGGAGATAAGTCAGATTTCATGTCAATTTGGTCAAACTATATTGTTCTATTATTGTTATGAATAAAATTACAAAACAAATATAGACCTATATTAGTTATACACATAAATTATGCAATATACACACACGATTTGTAAATTTACACGTACCGACATCAGTTCGAACTTATACCCATGCATATTCTTGGATACCATAGATGCCTCGAACACCCTAGATGCCTCGAACTATTTTCCCGGTCCGAAGGTAGTTCGAGGCATCGAAGTTCTACTGTATATACAGATGTAGTATAATAAATTGGTTTAACAAGTCCTTCTCCCCTCAGTATAATAGCCTCTCCGCAACAAGACCTACCATAGTGCCTCTCCGTTGGCGACACGGATCAACTGGGCACCTCACGGCCCCAGGCTAGACTATGGAGGACTAGGAGAATGGACCTTGCCCCGAAAGGTGTGGCAACTGGCCCGCTGGTATGCGGATATGTCCAGTGTTGCCCACCAACAGGGTCCCCCAGTCAGGGGTAAAATGGCCCCTGTGTTCCCAGGGATATAAGGTTCCCCACCTACTGGGTTAAGTAGGAAACCACTGCCTTGTGGTTCGTCTTTGCAAAGGCTAAGGGCGAGGTAACCCCGACAGAAAACCTAGGGAGTTGAAATCAGAGATGTTAGGCCATTGGCACTCCCTTAACAAACCATGACGTCATGTAATATCGCTATGTCTACACAATGAGCGAACGCCAGTAAGTAAGTAAGTAATTGGTTTAACGCAGATACCGGTGAAACACAATTAGCTTCACGTTGCCATATAGTTATCAGTCTGAGAACGAACATAACGAATAAACATAAGATGATTAGCTATTTTCAGCATAATTTGACGTTGAAATCTCCATTTCATAAGAGACTGAAGTGGAAACACGTAATTATGGTGAAATATTAAACTGATTAAAGTGAATGAACGATAGATTGTTGTAGCACATACGGCTTATTAATAAGGAAGTCTTTAAATAGTCATGTTTCCTTGATATTTATTAATTTGTCCTTACATAGTTATTACGTATGACATTATATAACGCTAGCTTAGAATGAGAAGGTCGTACGTACAAAAGCGATATTTGAGAAAACCACACTTTATTTATGGAAAAACAAGTTTTTTCAACTTCAGTTTGGTCAACATGACCTTTTCCTATTTTCATATAATATTGGCTAATAAGAAGCGCTTTGTAATGCAGATTTCAAATATGTATGCATCGTATATGGCCGTAAGTCGCGTTATGACCTGCTCGTTTTAAGCAAGCGAAATAATATTATAGTATGCATCACTTTGACACTGATTGCGGTTCACTTGATAACCTTCAACAAACGGCTTTTTGAAAATACGACTTTTGTACTTGGTAATAATACGTATATGGTAATAATTCATTGTAATACTATCTCATGGTTAATCATAATAACATAGACTATATTAATCTATAATATAATAATTATGTAAGTTTATAGATAGTACATGTACAATGTATAACCTATCCTGAAACGCTTAAATAGATGTTTTTCAAATGATTATAATGCTTCTAACTACGATGTATTACCGTATAACTCGAAACTTATACAATTGTTATAAAAATTATGTAAAACTAGTATGCCATTTAATTTATACTGATTATATTTCGGCTCCAGCTGAGTTTTCATAAATACTTATATTTTCATTTCCTTATTTCATCAAATAAATATTAATGAAGGCATCGACCCTCAGCCAAACCGTATAAGACATTTTGACGCATTGAAACGATCATGCAGAAAGAAGTTATTAATAAGAAAATATGTATAGGTACCACTGAGGTAAACATTGGCGATTATGAAATAAACATTTTCTCTTGATTGGTCCCCATGAGTTTGCAAACATGCTCCGGGCCTACGCCTCCCGAATCCCCTAATTCCCATCGAGAGAATACATCCCAAAGGCAATGGGACCGACGTGGACACATCGGGAGTGATCCCGATATCACCCGATAACCCCAAACTGATTTCTTGCGATGTTACAAAATGACTTCCCCGAAGTTCAAGTTTACAAGAAAATGTTAACCAGCCAACTGTTTTTCTTATTCATTGAAACAGACCATTAGGCTCAAAAGAGCACTAGTATAGGTGATATATGTGTAGAACCATAGTTGTCCCTTTGTCCCTCTGTGATTTGTAATTAGGAAGACAGTGTCCCTGTCATCATGTGCTGACCTTTTAATTGTACGAGTTCATATGAGGGTAAGACCAATGCTTATATGTAATTTTAAACAAGTATGCATATTGCTCGGCGAGTTTAATCTTACCTACGCTATTATACCCTGTACCTGGTTTTTACATTTTACAGGCGGTTATTAGAGGACACCCCACGACTCCATTCCGCAATTCCACTCTACGACTTCATTTTTGATGTTTTGTAGTATACCTGCGATTAAAACGATATAAAGTGTAGTATAATTTCATTCCCAAAGCCAGACAGTGTATAAATTTTAAAAGCGTGCTGTTGTTAATATTGGTAGACGCAAGAACTAGCGTGTATTCCCACAAATATTTTCAAATGTCTACGAAGTATAAGAAGTTGTTTGGTTTAAAGTTTGTAAAAACTTTCCCGATGCAAAAATTGCAACGTTATATAAAACCGCCGTTGTTTGTTTGTTTACATTGATGCGGTGCTTCCAATAACTGCTTGTGTTATAAGCCGAAATAAATCAAATTGTAATTCAGATCTATACAGAAATAATTATTTATTGAAAATAAATTCATTTGAGTCGCTCACTGTATATGATAATACATGGGTATCGATCCCTTACAGTAAGGGACTTTGGAGATGCCCCCGCTGGCTAATTAATCTACGCCAATTTATATAACAGGTAGATTAGATATCAGTTGCCACTGATTACAGCTGTAATCAATAATTATTATAAATAATCATTTGAATCTTCACTTGAAGACTATAGCCAGGCACCAACATATAATGTAATAACACCAGACACAGTGTATGTGAAAATGTCATTTTATTTTAAATGACAAAATTATTAAAACATTTCTAAATTACTAGAATAAGTGCTTAACAATACTTAACTATAAAATATGAACATAGATGGTGAGCAATTGCCGTCATAGCTCTGCTCTCCAATTTTGTAGCCTGTCTATAATATCCAAGTGAAGATTCAAATATATTTGTTTCTAAACATTCATTAGATTTTCAAATAATCTAATACCCAATATAAAAAGATGATACAATGAAGTATTTGAGACACAGAATAAACAATAACACAGCATGAAATATTACGTTTAATTTACTATTATACGTTACTTAAATTTAATTATATTCGGAATTTAAATGCATTTAATCAGAAAAAAGTAGCTATTAAATTCCATATTTAAGTAAAGTTTAATACTACATTTAAGTCGAATTATTCCTACAAGTTTAAGTCACATTTAAGTTGCATTTAAAGGTGATTAAATATAGAATATAAATGGGATTAAATGCACGTTTATGCAATATAAACGCAAACTTAAATGCGAATAAAGTTTAACTTAAGTTTGAAATTTAAGTTGCATTTAAAAGATGATTAAATGTCTTTTTTTTGTTTTTAATAAAATTTATTCTGCACATATTGTACAAATAAGACAACAAACCGCTCAGTAGTAGAGCAGTAAGCAATATAAAGAATTCTTTGTGCGATTTATAAAGTATAACCATATGTTTTTATGTTAGCTATATGTACTGCTTTTTATTTCAATGTTCATGAGCAAATATGAAGTAGAATTTAAAGATGTTACACATACACTAGTTCACTAAGAAACTACTTAACGGTATAATTTGTATTTAAAGTATATTTAACGGCAAGGAAAAGATATATACAAATTTTACTAATATTTTTATTCAAGGGAGGTAATAAAACAATTATGGAAATTCTTCCGTTTTTTCATGCTGTGTACGGACAGGACATAATGACAACTAGAGATGAACTGGTTAGAAACCCAGAGGCAGTCTCGCGTGTATCGGTGCTATACACCGGGCACGTTAAAGAACTAGGGAGTCTATTCGGAACGAGCTAGGGTCACGCACCCGTATTTCTTGAATCACAACTCTTTCTCTCCTACTTGCTGTCCTTTCAGCAAAACACAGGACCCAATTGGAAATAAGTGCTTGCACTTTCATGGGTTATCCTTGACCGAAAGGCCTAAAACATTACACACACAGTTTTGAACAAAATCAAACATATGCATGCTATTATAATATAGTTCCATCAACTAGTGTTCTAACCGCGTTGTCGTAGATGCTCTACGAAGTTCAACGTATTCTTTTTCGGTTGAAATACATTTTGTACATGTACCCAACTACCTTCTGCAAAGTGAAAAGTTCCTGCAATGAACCATTACCTCATGGAACTTCCATTTTACGTTGATGATTAAGTAAATAAGTGATTTAATTATATAATAGTATGTACTGTTTTAAATGAGTTCAGCACCTTTGAACGTATGTATACATGAAAAAGGGCTATATAAATACAGTATAAAAATAATAATAAGAGTACGCCGTCTGTATGAATGACACATTATATTTTACATATGCATTCGTCACAAATCTGATCCGATCGTGTTGTAATTTGTGTTAGAATCACGCAATGATACACCTATATAGTCGTGTTTTGAATTTGAATGATTGCTGCAGAGTCGGCTGTATTACAGCAGCATTTGGAAATAAAATGATCGGTTAATACCAGTCTCATTTCAACAATAGACGTATAATTCATGTTACACTGCTTCCCTCTGTACGATATTATTCTAGCCATTCATACTTTTCTATATATTCACCTACACACGTACTTGCACAATCAGCTCGAAATGTCAAATGTGTTACTGGTTTAATTATGAAATAACACTATTATATCCATGAGTTATGTTGTTGTACCTGAGTATTTTGCCACAAAAACAACAATGACATTTCCGTTACATGGTAACATCTAATAGACTTGATTAGTTTACAAGGTATGTGGTAGATGCATTACATTTGATTACATAATTGTAGTATTGCGTTTGTGACTAGGGTTTCATTCAGCAACATTAATAGTACATGGGTACGTTTCAGGTATGTTTTCCCATGATAGAAGATAATGAGAACGGAACAGGGAAGGCAAAAATAATCGGAAACAACAGTGCACGAACTACTGAACAGCTACTTAAAACACGACATCTTACTTCGACAGCCTGTCTCCTGAGCCAGACAAACAAATCCGGAACAAGAGCCTTAAGACAGACCATAAGAAGACCATAAGAAGACCACACATTATAAAGACAATTCATAAACAACACCACACATAAACAGTACACATGCACTTTTGAAAGAAATGAAAACGTCTTACGCAAAAGAAATAAGAGGGCCATAATAGACCAATATAGCTAAATTAAAGCATCCTCGTTCGTCCCCCGAGCAGCTGTATGTTTTCCTTGTTCTATGGGATTTTAGAATGTATTCCGAACAAAGGGACAGGCTGTGGTGTTCCGGATGGAGACGTATGTTTAAATCCACTGCAAAGCTTAGACCTTAATAAATGCTTTTTCTGACTTCTAATGGCTGGGGCCGGTAAAGTATGGTTTTTGTTTGAACGTCGTTTCCTTGGTTTGTATGATAGATGCATGTGTATTTACCTTAAAGTATTAATAATATTAATAACAAGTAGTTAACAATTGTAACTGACTGACCGCAATGTCTCTAATACATATACAAACATACACCAGTTTTTGGTTGTTCTCAGACGAGGGCCGGATATTCGACAGCTATCTTCATCGGTCTCTCGTAGTCAGTTTTTGATGACTGATGACGCTTGGTCGCACGAACATAGCTTCGTGTGACACTTAACAGTAATTGTTCCTGTCATGGGTGATTTTTATTTGTTCATATTATTGTGTAAAACACGTATTCGATAGAATGAAAGCAGTGTCGTATCTAGCCCTAGTCGACATATTATGTTAACCTGCATTAGATTGCCAAAAATATGAAACGGCTTGTACGTCTCCCTGTGAATGACCTTAACCTTTGATATTTTGTAACAAGTTGGAGAATGCTTCAAGACGTAACGCTCAAAACTCGAACCACCAAACGTTTTGTCAAATGACGTTGTTTGTTGATTTTACTAGGAGTGCGGTTTTTAGAGTTAACCAAGCATGTTTAGATTTAAAATTGACATTTATGTATATATTCTATTTTAACTGTTCCGTAAAACTAACACGTTGCTACTGTAAAGATTTCATTTATAAACAAATGGAAAGGTTTTATGGCATGTTGTTTTTCTTTCGCGGTTGCCTTTGGGATAGGTGGTATAAAACGATCGCCGAAGTTTCATGTTTTATTTTTGACATGATTTTCCAATTTTTCATTATTCATGTACATGTAATTGTTTCCATTTATACTGTTCTGTATGAGCATTGTTTAGACTTTGTCACAGTTATTGTCGCATTTAACTCATATCACAATTAAACAATTCCCTTACCTTGTTGTTTTCGTTAGACAAACAAAACGACCGTTTAATAACACCCTGGTTTCAACGTTTACACGAACAAAAACATTGCATTAAAACAGTATTATTCTCAATCGAACCCATTCCACGCCCGGATAGATTTGTCGCCGCACTATGTAGTCCATAATGTTCTCTAGTAATTCGTTAATCATAATGTCCAATGTTGTTTTCGTTTTTATATCCCAGCAATGGAATTACATTATCAAAAATCGATGAAATTCAAATATTACTGTATAGAGAATGCAACATAATTATGATCTACATGTCTATTATGAAAAATAAAAGAGAAAAGTTCTGTCGGGACTTTGGTTTTGTGTATGGAACGATTCTAATATGTAATTAGAATATATTACACATTAAAGTTATATGCATCTTTATTATATCAACATAACTGAAATGTTTGTTATCAGTTTGTTTAAATCGTTCTTTATGACATTTTGTACATAATTGGTTGAGCAGTACGGACATACCACTTAGTATGTGACGTAATTCGTGGCTTAAACGCAAGAAGAAATATTGTCGACACAGTTATAAAAACAACCGTAAGTATGTTATTCTTCGACTTGCATGTGTAATAAAAAGGAGTTATTCTCATACATCACTTACACGCCTTTAAAAAGCAGAACATCGCAATTTTCAGGACAGTTTCATAAAATGAGTAAAACAAATATGATTAAAGCAAAATGGCTAACGTACGTGTTTACGTAGACACTAAGAAAAAACTTTTAATATACACTATGTTTGGCATTTATAAACATTTTACAGGTGCTGCCTCACAGATTGGGCTAAACTATTAATTTTTCAACCTAACTAAGTATTGATGAAATAGAAAGCCACTGACGGTTGCTTTATGAAAGATTTGGTGCAGATAAGCAATTTTAACCGCTCTCGATATCGCCCACTGAGTATGTTTTTCTTGAAAAAAATCGCCAAATTTCCTTCCAACATGCTTTGTGAATTATGTAATTTACACATGATTGAACTGTAACATCAACAAACTAAAGCGTAAACATCAGTGAGGTATTTGGTTCGTTTTCGATTCGTTTTCATCAAATGCGAACAAATTCCAGGCAAATTAAGTAATAGTAGCGTTAATTCTATAGGGTATTAATACCCTATAGAATTTTTGATGGAAAAATACCGAATAACTACAAAATACCAAAGTTTCTCAAGTTATTTTAGATGTCAGTGTGGTTGTTTAGGGGATATACAGGC
Source organism: Spisula solida (assembly GCA_947247005.1). NCBI lineage: Eukaryota > Metazoa > Mollusca > Bivalvia > Venerida > Mactridae > Spisula > Spisula solida. The sequence goes on from OX365954.1 coordinate 28,386,019, forward strand.
AACTATACCAAAATTAGGCGAACATTTGACAATTTTATTTTATTTTTGCAATACACCAGTATTCACGCAGTCCCTTTAAATATTGTTATTTTATTTTGCATTAACAAAAACCTCCAAATTAAGAAAAATGAAAAAGAAATATTGAATGTAAGGAAATGACACATGAAGTAGTCAACGTTATTGCATTTTCATGAGCAGGTATGCAACGGCAATAGTCATAACAATGTGACCTAAGACATGTGTGGTCCGAGCCCTTCATCGCTTTGATTAATTATGAAGTTGGGTTTGACTAACCATTATATGTGTAGTACTAGAAGAAGATGGTCAGTATGATGCGTGGCATGTGGTTTTTCCTTTTTTTTTTTTTTTTTTTTGGTTTTTACTTTTTGTGTGCCTTTCGTGCTCTGCTGTTTCTGTTGAGTTCTACATTCCCTGTCTAATTAGGTGTTATATTTTAACACAAAGATATCAATACAATACAATGATCATTTGCAGGTGAGCTTAAATCTTAAGAATAAAGCATCAAAGCGTTCAAAGCTCATCAGCATTAAATCGTTAAAAGCTAATCTGCATCAAATCGTTCAAAGCTAATCTGCACGAAAGCGTTCAAAGCTAACCTTCATTGAAGCGCTCTAAGCTAATCTTATTAACTGTTTTGCTGTAAGATGCGATCATAAAGCTCCTCCCTGACATTCCGCTCCAACGTTTAATGGTCAAATAAAACATTACAGTCTTTATGAAATCCTTCAAAAAGAACAATTAACCTCTTACTGGAGTATCTATATAACAATTTGCATGTAAGATTAGTATTGCAATACCTTTGAGTGATAAATAGATGGCAAGTTAACGTACAGTTTCCCATCTGAAGAGCCACAAAACTCGTGTTTCGATAACATACGAGATTATTAATCTTACACAGCTTGTTAATCACTATGGCTAACCCACGTGACAAGATGCTGATGTTAGGAGTCATTTTTGACAATTTAGTTAACAGTTTTGCTTGTAACTTTCTTAATAATGACAAAATTATAAATATTCTGTACTTTTTGCTAAATGGGATACGGCGCATTTTCGTAAACCTCAATATATGCTATGGTTCAGAGCAATTCACTTAAACTTGTCCTTAATAAATTACAGCTTCTACAAATTAATAGCGATAACGTGGGTCGCAAAATGTAAGACCAACAAACAAAATATATCTGATTAATATGACGAACAGGCAAAATGAGACGGCATAAACAAAAATGCTACGATTCGGAGCTGAACTACGGTCTTTTTATATTATCCTATAATCACACTCCCAACCCAACACCTACATTTTTCATCATTTCTCTACTATTTATAATGCGATTTGGTTCAAATTTGGCATATATCAATAGATACATAATTATTTAACTGATGCAAATTGTAAAGTCACAACAATTCACATGGAAAAATATAACCTAAGTGGGTGTATATTCTACGAAACAAATAAATACAAAACAACATTCTATTCCTTGTTAATTAGTATCTAGTATGTCCTTCCAAGTATTTTATGATATACTTTTTCTTCTGTCCCACCCAGAGCACATAAACGTCAAGTTTTTGTCTTATTTGCGGGGTTAGTGGTCGCCTCGTTTTTCGCCTACAATCTCGAAATCCAAAGACTAATATGATAGGGACAACTGTTGTTTGTTGTGATTATGCAGAACTGCTTGTGTTGTATGTGCTATATTAGCCAAAGCTCCATACTCACATGTAATATTTACATGGCGTCATTTTGTTTAGCAGTGATGCTCATTATTTCATTGTATTTTTATCTTTCAAGAATGAAATGATTTGCATATATATTCTGGGAGGCATGTAAAGAATATTAGTTGATTCACATTCCTTTGAACTTTATCCATTGAATAAAAGTGGAGAAATCATGAACTATATAGGACTTGCGTTAGGAGTGTGATTAAATATACTTGTGTTATAGCTCTTCTATCACTAAGTGATTAGGTGAGCTTTTTTGATCGCCCCCCACCCGTCGTTCGTACACATTTAATTTCTTGTGAACAGAATAGAGGTACATGTGATACCAGTAATTTTGACGCTAACCTTATGAAGCGTAGTTATATAGTGACCGTTTGTTTGACGTCTAACTGCCTCTCAAAATCAGGTCATCTGGTGTCCAAAGCTAGGTCATCTGGTGTCCAAAACTATGTCATGGGGAAAAGTTATAGACAAACCGTGTGAACACGCAATAGGTCAGGTAATTGACATGACCTTTATGTGTCTTGCTAACAATGGACATTTCTATAAGATCGTGGTCAACTTGATATTGGGTAATCTTGTGTCAAAAACTAGGTCAAGAAGCCAAATCATAGAACAACGTTGAGAACAAGCTAGTGGTAGCTTTTATGACCTTACTAAAGGTCACAGTTGTCATCTCTAAATAATCTTGGTTATGTTTGATACCGGGCCATCTAGGACAGAATTAAGTCCCAAGTCAATGCATAGAGGAAAACATGTTCATGTATCAGGCGCTGTATTTTGCATTGGATATTCGTGAATCTAGGTCAGAAAGCTCAGTTTGTTAAAATCAACGTCGAAATCGATTAATGGTATTCTGTTAGGTGAGTGAGTCCAATAACTCAGGTGAGCGATAAGGGCAACTGTGACGTTAAAGGAAGTATTCATGTCCAACTTATTCATCAACTGGGTCATTCCTAAACAGTAAAATATCGACGACAAAGGCTTACATAAGATGGTTGTCAATACAGTATGTATTTCTTGACAACAGGATCAATGTATCGACGTAGACGCCAGACCAAGTGCATTAAGTTAACTCGCTCTAACACAATGCCATGGTTAACTATTATTACGTAAACCAGGACGATAAAAACGTTGGAGATCATAAATATATCGACGTAGACGCCAGATTAAGAGCAGTAGCCTAACAAGGCCAAACACATGGCTAACCTTTATTTCATAATCAGGACCATAAAATAGCACATTTATGTAATACTAGTATTTTCGTACATTTTAATCTGGAATTAACACGCAGTGTCGACACTTTATAGACAATAAAACCGTCAATTCTTAGGAAGAGTTTACAGCTTCTATCAATAAACAGGACATTCGTATAGTTTTATGAAAGCCACACAACAATAATGGGTAGTAAGGGATAACTGATCATCGTGAAAACAGTGATCTTATGTTTTGTTTCTTATGTACTGTCCATTGTTTTTGCACTTAAGGGTGGGTTATATTAGAACAAAATGATTGTGATTTGGTCGTTAGCATCATATTGGAACACAAATGTAGCCATAAGTATTTTATTTCTTCATCGATTTCTATGAAATCTACGCCACGCTAAGGGGAACAATATTTGCTTTCCATGAAATATAAAACTTTTTTGAGCGGATGTGCCGTTTTGTCCATTACCCTGTGAAACCGTGGAACTCGTACGTTTCACAGGGTAATGGAAAAATCGGTAAAGCTGCTGAAAAATATCTTACATTTCATGGGAAGCAAATAATTCTCCCCTAATGTTTACAAATTTCTTCTTGTAACTGTAGCCAAAAGTCACGTGGTATTGCTATAGTGCGCCCAGGATAACAAGAAGGGCGGGAAATTTTGGTATAATCCATTTAGGTGGATTAATCAGGTGAATGATTTATCCGGTATGTTTTAGAATAGTAATGCGCAAAACCAACTTTCCGATAGTTTACAAAACCGATTCATGTTTGTAAACATCACGCTATCCTGGGCGCACTATACACTGCATATAGCGGATAGAAAGCATTTAATCCTCAGATTAAATAAAAATGGATGATAATGATGCGAAAAATTAAAACACTGTATTATAATTGCTTCGACAAAAAGTGGGTAGTGTTCTACTTCTAAAGAAACAAAAACATCTTCAGATAAAGATAGTTTCACGCGCAAATTATAGAAAACATATAAGTTTAGTTTAAACATTTTTTATTAAGATAAGTGTCTTGTTCTTTACATTCATGCAAGGAACATATACATTTTATTTTTGTACATGTTTCCGTCAATTGTATACATTCTAAAACAAGTCGGTTTAGTATTTTCTTGTAACACATTTGTCCGCAAAAAGTCAATTAGTCGTTTAAACAAAGATACCAGAAATACGAAGATGTAGTCCAACACAAACAGTTACACAAGAACATAATTATGAGCGAGTTCATATGGAAGCTCTATGGTAGGGTATGTTAGTACAGAAATGATGTTTACTTCCACCAATTCAGGCATCTCTATTTATCAACCAATCAAACGCTTGACCCTGGTAATATCTAAAACAGCTTTTGCCCACTCCCATTTTGCGTACTGTACAGAAGCAGGAAACCAGTAAACCTTGCCAGGTGGTGATGTTAGTGAAGTTTGAACTGTTCAGTGGTTAAGGCACACAACGTGTAGAAACCAACCGCATGCGGATGGAACCCGAGTCTACCTGGACCGAACTCGTGTTCCATGTGAACTCGCCATATATGAATCCTTATGTTATAAGTCATATGAGCGAAAAGGAAACAGATGGTATCAAATCAAACTTACTTGGGCTACGGTACTGTGCTTTTAGATCGACAACTGCAACGAGTTGTTGCCGGTCATATAACACATACATGTTCCTTCTAATGTACGAGAGGTGCCCCACATATATTTGAACACCGATGAATATTCGATACTTGTATTTTCATGCTAGCCCGATATAAATGGAATAACTCTTATGAACGGCAAAAAATAAGGTGTCAGGTAAAATGTTCACTCACTGTTTGGTATGTTTGCAATATGATTCGAGCCGAAATCAGCAATTCTGTAGAGGGTGTGGCGTTTGGCTTTTTGAAGGCCGAATACTCCGTAAAAAGCACCAAGAAGGTGTTAATAGATATGGATATACCGTTTTGGTGAAGAATATCAGTATGTTTCGTCACTAGAAGGATGTTTATGTTATGTTGCTCTAATAAGTGAAATGACACACTATTCAACGGTGTTCAAATATAAGTCGGGCACCTCTCGTATTGTATACGCATACACAGAACTGCACATGGGCGATTGTAAAGATGTGAATTCAGTACAGAGAGATAATACCATTGCGACAATATGTGACCAAATAAAACAACCAATGAGACATAGTATTGTGTCGGAATAGTGTATAACAGTCTGTTTTGCTCTAAGTGTTTTAACAGTTCCATCAAACAAAAACAATGTATACATTTCATTGCAATGTTTGGCAACATAAATAATAAAGTACATTATTTATTTATAATGATGAAGATACGAGTATTAAGGTTATCCAAGAAAGTTGCATATTTTCCTATCATTCTATATGTATATACAATTTCACATAGTTTGCAATGGTTAAATGTGCGTAATGACTTGTCATATAATATAACCATTATTACATAGCCGCGAGATGTCTTTTACTTTCAAACATCATCAACAAGAATCCAAGGTTAATAACCAAGAATCGTGTCACACCAACATGTTTGCAGTCTAGGGCATCCAGCTTTTTATAGGTGAACCAAGGTCTTTCAGCTTTTTATATAGCTGAAACTAGGTATTTCAGCTTTTGTATTGGTGAAACTAGGTCTTTCAGCTTTTTATAGAGCTGAAACTAGGTCTTTTAGCTTTTTGACAGCTGGGATATGGGACTTTCGATTTCTTGACTGCTGAAACTTGGTCTTTCGGTGGTTAAGTTTATTTTCTCGTTCAGTATGTAATGGACATTGTGTCGTTTAATTGTCACATGTGATTTTTTATGATTTCTGTGTCCGCCTGTTTAAATTATTATAAGTACTGCATTCACTGTCCGATTTTCTATTATGTCCTTGCATACAGTTGATGAAATGCTTGTTACAAGATAGAACGATATCTTTAATCTTGTATTCTGTTGAAACCATCTAGTGTCGACTCTATACAACATAGTTGACAACGATCAAGTTCAATACAAATCTCATTTTCATTTCTGCAACGCATATACACTTATCACATACAAATTATTTATACACAGCACGTAATTATATCCCATAGATGATATAATGATAGCTTTTCGATTAAACAGCTTCTGATGTTTCCTGCATGCACCCACACACATACTTGCACACACATTAGGGGATTAATTATAATGTGACATGAAACACGGTTTGTCGTCTGTTCCTCGGATTATGGCAACAATTAAGAACTGTGATATTACTATTACTTGATTACATCACAAAAGAATCGTAATTGGTTTTCCAGTTGCATTGTACATGGTTTAATTAATGTACACTATAACTACACTACTCAAAATTTGAAACGGATCAACAAAATTTGCTTTTGGTTCTTTTGCAAATTTGAATAAGATGGGGCAGGTGGAATTTTCATAAAACATAATGCTACATCTGCAATATTATCAACTAATAAAGATTGCTTAAGATGTCTTATTTCTGATAAGCCCAACCTCAACCAAAAGTTTGTACTGCATTCAAACGGTCCGTTTATTGGGCATTTCGTGTCTAACACAATATGAGAAAAGAAAAGGGACAAAGATGTTCATGTAATTATTGCTAGTTTGGCCCTACCAGTGGGGCTTATCAGTAACCTGACAAAAATCGGTTTTACGTTTAACTTAATGCATATATAATGCATGACATATTTGTTTTAGATAATAAGCAGCAGACTGGATGAAATTGCAATATTTACACAACATTTTCTTAATCGGTTATCAAACTTTGAGAAGTATATTATGTCGGCACATAAGCTTCCTAACATCACAATGTTTCATTCCTATGAGTAAAATTTTGAGCAAAAACTGACTTTCAAATTTAGTAACGGTGACTGACCCCAGACAGCCTTATTTTCAAACATATTCATTATAATGATGGGTATTTGACCACCTTGTCAAATCTAGGATAGGAGTTTCAACCTCCCAGTTGGGACTTAGTCCACCGACACAAATTTGAGCAGTAAGGATTATGTCCAATGGGAATTCTGTCATACACTCAATAAGGCCGTCCAAATTGCAAATTATGTTTAGCGTCCGCGGGCCGGGTAGGTGTTGAGCTCATACAAGCAAAATAACATTTTTTCACTATATTTTTTTGCTCAAAAAAATGAAATTGCATGTGGAAATCCCGAGCCGAACATCTACATTTTTATTGCTCAAATGTGTTGATTGTACAAATATGTCCTAGTCTTAAATGGACAATAAAAAAATTCAACCTTGAAAACAAACTAATCTGTTTGATATATTTTAAACCATATATATACTGTTCATAATAAGTATGTTTTTTCTTCTCGGTTTGTGTGTTTTTTCTGGAGGGTAAATATGTTTTGCGAACAGTAGTTGAGGCTCAACATAAATACAATTTAGAATGGCCTAATAAATGGTCACAAAATGCTAGAATAATTTCAAAAGAAACATAATATAGAACTAGGAACTTCCGCAACTTCTATTTGGCTTTGACTTGTCTTTGCATAACGTGTGTACAATTAACGAAGTCGTCGTCAACCGTAAATTATTGAATTTCATCATGGCCCTTGATTTTAACCGCTATCATTAAAAAAGCCTTTAAGGTTTGCTCTTCTCAAATGTCCTGATCGAAATTCTTATAACGTATATTTATAACTGTTCTGTATGATACCCCTTGTAACAGCCAGTCTAAATATTACTACTTAAAAATACAATCACATTGTCAAAACTTTCCAGGAACCGGTGTCAGATAAACATGAATAAGATGTACAGTTTTCCCCCGATTGTTTGGAGACGTCAATGTGCTGATACTGAATTAGATTTTGGCAAAGCATTTCAATATCAATCATTATCGCCAATATATTACCATGAGCAAGTGTTATTGCATTTGCCCTCATACTTCTTAATGTTGTGAATAGTCGAAACATTATTATGTAAGCTTCAGTAATAGGTTGACGTTTTCTAGGATCACTGTCTTGGCAGATGTGCAATCTATCGTGAATAAAGCATAGCTGATACCTCTGATTGATGGTGGTATTTACTAAATTGCTGACGGCACGAGGCGTTGACTATCATACGGTAAAATTATAAATGTGATTTGTTGCAGACCGATGTAATTCCACAAGCCAGACAGTGTAATTGTTGGCAATACTTTTCACTGTTTTTATTGCCAGACCTTCTAAAACTGCTATTTAAATACCAATATCACACAAATCTCGAATAAGCCGAACGAGAAGGAATGAAGAAAACAAATTCCGAAGGACAGTTGAATTGACCAAATGTATTACAGCTTTGTCAAAATGCCATTCGAATACTTCAAAAACACTTCGAACATATTTTGAATATTTATAATTCAGAATGGAATGATAGCGAACAACGAGACGAATACGTACATGTTACCTTTTACTTTTATTAATCTGCCGCCACAAAGTTGAAGGGGATTATAGGAATGGTCATTATCCGTCCGTTCGTGCGTCTGTCCGTAACAAAATCGTGTCCGCTCCATAACATTTTAACGCTTGGGCCGAATTCCATGAATCCCTCAGCAAATGTTTAAATGATAAAGACGACATGCACAACTCACATTCCAATTGTGCCAGCTCAAGGTTAAGGTCACAGTTCAAGATCAAAAGTTTGAACGTCGCACATCGTGTCCGCTCCATAACTTTTTAACGCCTGGGCCGAATTCCATAAACCTTTCAGCAAATGAGTAACGAATAAGAACGACGACGTGCAGAACTCACGTTCTAATAGTGCCAGTTTAAGGTCAATGTGAATATTAAATCAATATTGATTTTTATGACTCATTTATCAATGTGTCTGTTTAGCTAAGTTGGGTATGCTGACGTGTTATTAGAGTTTAGTCCTTTGAAGTTTTTGCTGGTTCAAATCTTCTTAGGATCGTACTTTTTTCATTATATGAGCCGTTTTCTAAGAAAACAGGGCTTAGTGATATTAAATAGGAATTATGTTATAAGATACAGAAAAGGCTCTGTTCAAACTGAGAAAAAAATCATGTCCGTTAATCTTATTTTAAGTAATTGAATAGTATAATACTATCTCTTTTTTTTGATAACTATCGATATTAAGAAAACGAAGCTACTTTTATCTAAAAGCTAACATTTACTACTTTGATATGTTTTTTTTAAAATAAGAGTATAATTCTATATTGTGATACGATTTTTGACAGTTTACGTCACGAATTTATCAAATACTGGATTTGTGAATTGCTTGTCAATGTAACGTCAAATAATTGGTTAGTTTTAAAGGTACGTATCGTTGTAAATAAAAGTGATAGTTTTCAGGGAAATTTGTAAATTGAGCCAAAGTCTGGGAATTCCTTATTATAGCTGTTGATAATTGTCCATTTCTGTTAAGAAAACACCAAAGTCAGATATAACATCGCTCGCTCGGGACCATTCTGAACTATTACTCAGTCTTAAAACTGTTGGCTTACAATTTGTTTTGTCCCATATGCAAAGATAATTGTCTTTAGTCTATTGTATGGCCCGATCGCTTTAAAAAGTGAGGGAAAACCTCTCTTGTTCAGGGAAAAATCATGACATTTTGTGCCAATATTTTTGTGTGAACCTTCACACTGACTATATGTACGGTGAGACGTTTTACAGCCGCCACACGGCACAAACATCCTATAGTGGGATTCAAACCCATACTGTACACAATGCGAAATACGAAAGTATTCGACCACTCGGCTATCGCAACGTTATATGTATATATACATATGCTCATATCTTAAGGCATTATAACTTTGGCTTCTGATATTACTCTCAATGCTTTGAGTTAGTTGTTAGTTTGTGCCAGTGTTTTTGATTTTTTTGCGCCTATTCGTTGTCCTCTATTCTTTTTGTTTACTACCATCAAACATTATTTGTGCGGCTGTTATTCTTAAATAGTTTAAGACGTTTTGACAGCTAAAACTTCCAGTCTTTAGCAGAGCTGCAACAATGTCATTTAGCTTTTTATTGTTGAAACTTGGCCATTCAGCTTGTTGACAGCTGGGTCTTGGACTTCGACTTTTTGGCAGTTGAAACTTGGATTTTCATCGGTTAAGTTCATTTTCTCGATCAATTGTGTGTTGGGCATTGTGTCGTATAACTGTGGTCTTTGTTGCTTTTATATGCTCTGTGCTTGGCTATTGAAGTTGAGTGTTGCCGTCCATGTCCGATATTTATTAATGTCTTTTCACACAAGTTGCGCTGAAAAGTTGACGGATTAAAGCCAGAAGATACAGACTAAATTTGACTTTTCGTGTAACGCAGTTCAAACTATTTATTTGGGGACTCAATAGCTATTACATTTTCGAAAGGGTTCCATCCAGTTGCATTAATCACATTACCACTTTTATAATCCAAGTCCTTTTATTCTGTACGATATTAGAATGAACCTAAATGAGTAATGGTTTGGAAGGGATGTTTTCCGATCGTTGTGTCCGCCGACGCAGCTACAGCGGAAACTCCTTAATCCATAAGCCTCTACAATCCGAATAGTTTCCATGGTACCGTTTACGTTAAGTATAGTGTATATTTACACCACGTGTACACATTAAGACGTTTTGACCTTGAAACTTACCTGTTATGCTGCGGCAAAAATATCAACAATTGAGAGCTAAGGAATTTAATGCTTGTTCCATTTTTCCACCAGTAAAACGGTGAATGTAAGGGTGCAGTGGTTCTTCCTCGACAAAGAGATGTATTTTGTGTTGACACCTAACAATTGTAAACTTGATAACTTAATGTGTCAAAGCATCAGCTGTTCGGTCTATAAAAATAATCAAGAATACTTACAAATTACAAATTTCTTGAATATGTAGTGAAATAATGATAGCATTTTTACTCGCATTAATGTATGCACTAGTATTTAAAAATAGCAAGAAAACAGCTACCAATCATTACAACGTTTAGCCCAGTGAAACGACTGTATGACAATACAAAAATACATAATATAATTATTATTAACGTAATCTTGCATTACTCAAAGGTACTCTTTTTACTGTGAATAAAAGTTGTTACCGAGTTCATGTTAATAATTGTTTTTATTCCAAAGTAACTCCCGTATAGATTATTATTTAAGTATTGCAACCAATAAGACACATTACATACATTACAGCGAAAAGATAATAACATCTCGGACATGGAAGGCACCGCTCAGGGGTTTAAAAAAGCAAAAGTACAAATCCTCGCCATTCCCGGGGTTGGGGGCCGTGGTTTCAATTGACTGGTGCATTATAAGCTAATACAAGCTGCCTTCTAAGAGTACACTGCAATACTAACGAGCAAGCTCAACTATGTTATGTGCATAATAAATGACGTGCGAACACTGTAATCATACTGCTATATTCCTCCAGATTACTGTATTTGTAAACAAAGACATCAGCACCACACTACCACATATGTCGTCTGTCAGAAGGATTGCATGTCAAAGTCCCGTTATTTACGTAGATACCAACATTAGCAGCTACGCAAATGACTACTTACAAAGAGGTATTACACTTCATGCGTTTCATAACATATTACCGACATTCTAGTTATGAGTTGTCTGAACTAAACGGTATGCCTCGTATTTTACTTATTTTAACAATGTGTTCAGTCACGCAAGCAAAATTAAGATGACGTGCACAAATAAGTTTAGGTTTGGTACTGATGATTCCTGCTAAGGCAATCATTACAAACACTTATGCAACCATTGTGTGTTGACGATATGATTGGTGCTAAAAAGTCATTGAAAGTTCCATTGAAATATAACCAACGGAAAATAACAAAGGCCATTAACTCTCTTAAAATTGAGCCGACTAAGGTGCGCTGACGATATGCACAAGTAGACATGGTACTGATATGTCATACAAAGTTTAGTCGAAATCCGACAGAGAAATATCGCGAACTAAATTATAAATGGAAAAAACAAAGGGCAATAACTTTCGTAAACTTTATCACCCAACATGCGCCGACCATATGCACAACTGGACTTGATACTGATAAGTAGTACAAAGCTTCGTTGAAATCAGACAAATAGGTTCATAGAAATAGGACGGGCAACATCATAAGTGAAAAACACACACGAAAGGACAATAATATAATTTCCTTTAAATTTATCCTACCAATGTGCACCGCCGAGAAATAGCGCGGACAAAATATACCCGGACCCACCCACCAACCAACCGATCAACGAAGCTACAGACGAACCAACCGGCCTCAAGCATGACTCCAGTATTGCAATCATATACTCTGTATCTTTATATTGTATAATAATGCGTTATAATATTTGCGAACAGCACTAAACTGCAACAGCTCAACAAAAAGGTACAAAAAGGAACCCGCTCAAAAAACACAGAATACAAGAACACTTCTCTTTGCCAAACACAAACATGAACAAGGAAAAGGCATAGATACGTTGATACATGTAGAGCAATGAAAACAATCATAGGATAGCATTATAACCTACGTGTTAAGATAAACATAGCAACAAACATATAATATTATGTTTTCTGTGTTCGGCTGTTACAATTGAATATTGCCTTCCATGTCCGATTCTATTATATTTTTGTAAGTTTCAATGTAATATCATTTGGTAGTATATGAGATACGATTTGAAGTTTCAATCTTTAGTTGACCAGTTTTGATGAATACATAGTTGCATTTATTCCAGATACACTAGTAGTACTGCTAGTAAGGTATTGCTAGTAAGGTTATAATGCCACATGGCAAAAGGATTTACCACTTCACTTTATCCCTGCTTATCACCACAAGCTCGACACCGGTGCACATATACCTACATGTACAGTAGTTTATTACGTAATGTGCAAAATCAGCATACACTTCGTAGTCATAGTAAACTTTCTCTCTGAGGCAACATCGAAGTTATTGCGTCGGGCAATTAATCACCCATAATTACACTATTGGGCTTGATTAATGGAACTAAACTGTACCAAATCGTAGTTATAATTACATCGTACCATAGCCAACTACTCCTCTCGTCAGTATTGTTTCCATCAAATGCTTTATTGACAAGATTTTGTCTAACCACGTAATTGATATCCTGACAGAGGAACAGAGGCTATGTCTTACTTTAAACGAACCCAGTAAAGCTAGACAAATGAAAAACATGGGGAAAATAGCGATACAGATATCTATCAGCAAAATAGCTAATCACAGCAGAGTTCTTAAGAAAGCCAAAGACTACTCTGTCGTTTGTACTTGGGGGATTTCCCCCAAAAAAGATTATATTAAGTCAGACAGGGCAAAGCAGCACTCAACTTTACCAGCCGAGCACAGAAAACATTAAAACACACAAAGCACTGAAAACACGGCATCCCGCCCCAAAGTCTGCCGCCTAAGCCAGTCAAACCAAAACGGAACGAGAGCCATGTGACGAGAAAACAACAACCGGACACCACACACAACAAGGACAATCTACAACATATATATAGTGTACATGAAATTTTGAAAGATACGAAGCAGCCTTGTGCTGGACAACGAAATTGCAGAATGGCACATACAAAATGAACAAAGTTTAACAAAAAGACACAAAGGATCTTACATCGCATATCTAGGCACAAATCCGTACCATGAAACGTTGGTATTTTGAAAATATCTCGGTAACTGACGTCACAGACGTTCTAATGATTTCCTATTACTTCCTTGTCTTACAAAGCTAAAACGTTATCATTAAATCATTTGTGCCATTCTAAAACCGATACACGACTTGCAGAACTGTTTCCAAAATGTAGTTACGATAATTTCATACGATTCAGAAGACATAATCATCTTGCTGTTGACAAAACTTGGTGCTTGTCCGTTTTTCCTTACGTTCTGGTGACGCTCACTTTTACGTCACGAATTTGTCACACTTGGAGTTCACCTTCTGATTATTTCAGTACCTAACGTCCAAATGTCCTCATTTTTGCAGACATCATCCAACTTGTAACATGTAATGATACGGCGAGGTTTGAAAACAAACGATATGATAGTATTAAAGATACACCCCATTACGTAATCGCCATTAATGATAATTGTTGGGCTGCGCCGGGTGTGTGTTACCATGGTTTCAAAATGGACGATTATGAAAGGACGTGATAGTGTAACTCGATAAATCAGATATCGAATTTTCGCAATTAAATTGCGATTCGATATTATGTAATAGAATTTGTATAATATCGAAAACTGTAGCCACGAGGGCCCCAGTCCTGTTTATTTTTGAACGTCCCACGTATATATTATAGTACAAAAAGATGGAGGAATGTTCCCCCATGTAAATATTATAGTACAAAAAGATGGAGGAATGTTCCCCCATGTATATATTATAGAATGTAACGATGGAAGAATGTTCATCTATGTCTATATTATAGAATAAAAAGATGGAGGAATGTTCCCCCATGTATATATTATAGAATAAAAAGATGGAGGAATGTTCCTCCATGTATATACTGTAAAATAAAGGATGGAGGAATGTTCCCCCATGTCAATTCTATATAATAAAAGATGGAGGAATCATCCTGCATTTTGATCGGTTGATAAAAATTAGCGCCAAAGCATGACTTCACGTCTGGTAAGAGCAAAATTTTAATGATTAACTTTTCATTGAACAGCCAAAATTTCGCGCTTCATTGGCTCATAATATTGGTTATATTCTAACAATTGTTAGATTGTGGGAATAGACTGTACATTTACTAAGTATTTTAAACATCCTAAGTATCTAATTCCAACTTAGAGTACATGAAAAATAAATGGTGTACATACCAATTTTCATTTATTCAATCATATCCCAATCTGTACTTTTGTATGAGAAACCTTTGTCTTCCATATGTATCCTTTTAATAAAGTTTTCACACAAATATTCTACTAGTATGTTAACCTTTTAAATATCTTGAAAAAGCAATGACCACAATGATGCTTGGATACCTGGGACTAGTTGCTTTGCCTGTCAAACTTATCTCAAGATCTGACAGTAATTTATAGTCTGTACATGGGGGATGCTGCAGCTTAGGGAATAGTTGGCATGCATTATCTTTACGAGTTACTAATTTTCTCCTGCATTTAGCTGTTGTACAGTTTACCAGTTGACTGAGGAATTAACTCAGTGTCCAATAGTGTTGATAAAATAATCAAATCCAGTTCAAGTATATTTAATTGTCTTGTATTGTACTCAATACATAAAAGTTTTATAATGTTCCTGTCTGTATGTTTCTACAGGGATTCTCCTTGTTTTTTATAAATCCAATAAACATTTTTGCGAAGACAGGACCATTTTAGTTAGGCCCATGCCTTCAAATATTAATCCATTATTGTTACAATTCATTTTTCTCAATGAAATATATCGAATAATTTCTCTAATGCTACAGTCACAAAGCTTGTATGATTCCTTACTCGTACGTCAGAGTCCACAACTTTTGGAATCCTACTTTTGTACATTCGCAGCGTCTGGTCACAGCTCGAACGGACCACATACGATTATAGAGATGCAATCATATGATATCCGTACGGGGCTCGCAAGGATCCGGGCTGTATGTCGCACGGTGCTCTTTGGCCAATTGGAACTCTCAGATCACTTGTATGCTGTCTGTACAATGACCGTACGATGCCTGTACGATGTCTGAGAGACAAGAATTGATATGTTCGGCAATAAAGACCCTTCGAGCTCCGTGTGAGTTCTCAAGGACAACGTAAAATTACAAGAGTATTGTACAAATTTTTTTACTCCTAGGGAGCTCGGTGAAAATGTTTCCATATTACAGGTTATCCTAGTATAATCAAATTTTTGATATGAGCTTACGCATGTTATAAAGAAACAGTGATATTATAAATTAAAATGAAATGTCTCAGAAATCTAAACAAGTTTGAAGGTGGAACCAACAAGTGCTGATATGAAAAAATAAACATTTAGTGTCTCACGAAAAAAACAGTGTTTGCCAATTTTAGCTAAAAAGGGTTCTTACAAGTGGAATTTTACTGACTTTAAAACGGATTTTCTGGAAAAAAATCAATTTCTATAAAGAATAAAAGTTGGTTATTACGGAGAGATTACAACAATTAGTTTTCATCCATTATTTAAGAAATAACGAATATGTGACCATATTTTATTGCGTAATAAAATATAGGCACGAGTGTTGATGCGTAGTAATTAAATCACGAGTGCGTAGCACGAGTGATTTAATGATCGCATCAAAACGAGTGCCTATATTTTATTACGCAATAAAATATGGCCACATATTCGTTATTTCGATTCTAACATCGCATAAATTTCGTATTTTACATCAACAAAATGCGACCTAATTTTTTACCTCTGCACCGTTAAATCTTACGCGCTGTTCAAATTAACGCCCCATATTTTGACTCTCGATTTATCGATTTTAATACGTTGTTGTTCAATATTTTCCATGCCGTTACATAATCGACATCTAAACAAATACCCATCAAGTGAGATGAGAGAAGAAATACTTGTTTAAGTATCATTTACAGTAAATTCAGGCAATTGTGTGTTTTGTTCTTTGGTTGTCAATGACTCTAACTGCTCTACTTCCTGTTCGAACTAAAAGGACATGTATATCGATTTTTAAGCTATAAATAACGGATTGGTGTTGATCTGACATCCACGCATGTGTCTGATAAATAAAACAGGCACAAGGAATACTTCTAAACATATATTATGAGAAACCAAGGCGTGATGTGCGAAATATTTGCATTCAAACAAAATGCGCTATTTTCCATTCCACAAGTGACGTTGAAAAGCGGCGCTCATGTAAAAAGCTTTCCCGTAAAAACTCCACTGTTTAAAAAATATCGATTATTATTTAAACATGTAATTTTTGTTGGATCTATTTGCATCATTTTGTTTCTAGTATTTGTTTCCATTGAATTGTAGTATTTATAACCCAACTATAGCCACGAAATTTATGTAAAATTCCCGTTCTGTCAATAGTACTTGTGAACGATGGGTAAATGGGAACAGCCATATTTTATCGCGGTAATAAAATATGGTAAGCTCAACATACGCAAAGAAGGCAAATCTCACGGGCTATGTTAGAATTATGTTTCATACTTTTTAGCCAGTTTTACTAGTTAGTGAACCTTGTCCTTATATACATGGATATTTGAACTAACAATTAATATTATTTTAATGAACTTTAACCTGCACAAACACAATACAATTCTTTGGAGAGCAGTAAAATAAATTTCTGGCAAGACCACAGCCTTGTGAGAGGCAGTCAAGAATATTAAATCACTGTCATGGTACTAATACATACCTGATAATTAACTGCTAATTTTACCTCATGCTGATAAGACTTGGGGAGAATATTTGCTCATCCAGGCAGTTATGCCATTATCCCTCAGGCTTGGTATTCATTATGTTTTTACAGATGGCTTTAGTGTTCTTGACCAATTTAAAATTACTGAAAAACTTATTTAATGATTAATGGAATTATGTACATGTACTTTTCAAAAGAAGTCCAACAATTAACTGGTATTTACTCTACTAAACAGTCCATAGTCCAGTCTACAGTCGACAACTCAGAGTTGAGTTGCTTCAAAATAATCTGTCCTATGGCATGTAATTTCAATGATCACCTAACTGGTCTCAGCAATTTACTGACCTAGCATTCAGTCAGTAACTCCCATGGCACCAATTTAAAGCTAACATCTAGCTGTTGTTCATGTAGTCAGAGCACAGTGATTATATTCTTACAGATTCAGACTTTTTCAGAGAATTTATAATACAGTCCTACCATGGTGAATCAAAGCACTGAAGGCACCAGATTTGTTTGGGTTTGAATAATGAAAATGTAAAAAATCTTCAGTCCTCAATAACATGGCAATTCTCTTTTGTAACGTGCTGGACAGATAGACACTGAAAAAATCCTGTCAGTGAATAATAATAATAATAATGTCTAAAAACGAATCAGTGTTAAGTTTTGAATGGGGCAATCTAAAATAAAGTTTTAAAATTGCCTATGTTTAGTGTTTTTTGAGCATTTGGGACTAAATTTCTTAATTCAGTTGTAACCCCAGCGCTTTCAGACAAAGTCAGAGGGAGTGTAGTGATTCTGGGATTCCGGTCTGTGTACAGTACAGCTGGGTACAGGTTTTATCAAGTCTGAAATGCCATGTTATTCGGTGAGTTGAGTGGTGGCTCTCTTCTAGTTTGGCTGTTGGACAGTGCGGTTGTGTGTGAAAGCGCAGAATAGGCAATAGACAGTAATTAGAGACTGATAGACTAGTGTAGAGTATGTTTTCTTCACACGTGACACAATCCGTTCAATGCAACATTCATGAATCTCTGACCATTAGAGGGTGTTATTGCAAACTTTAACAAGAGCCACGTTCACATGGCCAACCCAGCATAAATGTTTTTACTAATGGGTGTTTAATCAAACTTCAAAGGGAGATAATTTCAAAACGGCCATATAGAGTTATGGTTCTTAGTCATTGCACTTCTCCTAGTTGCCATCTATTCGCCAACCAAGTTTCAAGTCAATACCTCAAATAGTTATAGTCTTATTATAGAGTTATGCTCTGGATGAAATACTATTAAAAATTAAACAAGAGGAAATAATTTAAAAACTGGGTATTCTAGAGTAATGGTTCTTGGTCACTGCACTTCTCCTAGTTGCCGTCTATTTATATATTAAGTTTAAAGTCAATATCACAAATAGTATTAGAGTTATGCTCTGGACAAAAATCTATTTAAAAAAACAAGGGCAGATAATTTCAAAAGTGAACCATATAGAGTTATGATTCTCTTTCGCTACACTTCTCGGAAGTTCTCCTAGTTGTCATCTATTCATATGTCAAGTTTCAAATCAATATCTTAAATAATTTTCAAGTTATGCCTGGACAAAATATCGGACAGAAGGACGGACGCATACAATTACTATTATCCCTTCGCCTTTTGCGGGGAATAAAAATCATGCAAAACATTGAACGATAATATGAACTAAGGCGCGGCCTTTAACGGAGAAGTTTTATGAATATTAATTAATTTAGATTCTATGTATCTACTATGTATGTGCAGCGTACATAAAGAAACCAGGGATTTTTCTGTTCATTTTGGGAAGGATCCTTAGTCTCTACATTTTGGGAAAAATATTAGTGTATTCCTGATTATGGAAAAAAGGAGGGTATAACTTTTTTGGGAAAACTGCATGAAGACATTTTCAATCAGGAAGGGGCCTTTTATAGGCCTCTGTTATATATTAATGCGAAAAACCCCTAAAAACATGTATGCATATTAACTACATGTATTGAACGGTTGACAGGAATCAAAGCGCTGAAAGCCCTGAGGTTGTTCGATTGAATGCCATTCTGATCACCTCGGCCTTTATGCATTGCGCAATATTTACCGGAGACAAACGGAAATGTTCGATCTTTCATGATTAGAATGAATAAGAATGCATGCAGAGAAAGTACAAGTGAAACAGTTTTCTGAGGCCAGATAATTAACTAGAAATGCTTAGGATGTGTTTTTCTGCAGTTAGGATGCTGATCGAATTTATACCGGTCACCGGGTGCACGTTTAAATTCATTAGTCAGAATAATTAGCCAAATAATTCAGATACGTGTAAAATCAGATACTACGGACAGGCGCATAAGCCTTGAAGTTGGTTCTTATGGTTAGGGGTCCTCAGGATTGTGAAATTTGGGACTTTAATGCCTTTTTTGCCATATTATATTTCTGCTGTACAAATTAATGTTCCTCATGTGCATACGTCCGTATTGCTGGCTACCCCACTGACTGATTAATCAAACCTAATAAACTATTATGTAACAGTTCATAAAGAGTAGTGCTCAATATTACAGATTTTCAACGTGTCGTAGAGTAACTAGAGAACTATTTTGCCGGTTTACATGCTTCCTTTGCATCGGCGAAAGATATGCAAATTTGTAATTGCTGGCTGACTGGTTTACTTTCCTTAATGTGGCACTGTCCATTTGTGGCATAGAAAAGAAGTTTCAGGCAGTAAAAATGGGTTGCAATTGTTGATTTGTATTAAAACTAGTTGTTCTTTGAACAACTTAAAACATTATATATATTGGTACAAATGTACCGGAAAGTGACCGTTTTTAGTCACAATATTTGTGACAAAAACCGCGTGGAATATTATTGACATTTTGACACTGTGACTATACAACACTAAAACAATGGAATGAAACTAATACAATCTGTGGGAATGTTAATAAGGTAACATGGTTTGAAAAGTATGTAGTTGGACCAGGGCTCAAACCCAGTATCATCTGCTTAGAAAAGGCGAATGCTCAACTGAGCCTGTTATCTGGACACAGCTTTCTTCCTTCAATATCAATAATTGAATTCTAAACTGGCAGGCAGGGAATTTCTAAACTTTTTGGGATTATGATTTCCATTTATAATTATGGTTTTTGTGTGGCATAAACGCCACACAATGATATTACCACTTTTCAGCTTACGACCAATTTAACGCATTAGGCCACGGCAAATAAATAGTTCTATGATTTGAACAATATTACAAGCATGCAACACAGGTTACATGTATCATTGGACCTGATTTGTTTACATTACCAACATTTACTTATATTAAGACCAACAATTATATCAGACTTTTATTTTTAGAGGATATTTATAGCAAATCATTCCGCAACGGACTATATTTTTACTACCAAAGAATGTTCTCACTGGTGGCGGGAATCTAAAATAGTTCCCACGGCTTTCAATCGTATACTGTAACGTATGTAAATCACCCCGCCGCCGCACATTGCAGACGATGACCTAATTATGTTGTATACAAACATTGATGCTATGTATAGCTGGTGGGGGGAACTGAAATAGTTCTACGTACATATCGATCGGCCGATTAACAATGTTACCGCGGTAAGCGTTAAACGCACTAGTCAATTTCTACCCTGCTTTATATAAGACCTCATAATTTTCGTATCTATTATCCGATTTTGAATATTTAAAGCTTGTAATGAAGCAGAGATATATGTCTCTCTTTTAGACAACATTCAACACGATACCCTAATTATTAAATCCACGGCGACGAGTAAGAATCCGTTCCGCGTAAAAGTAAGTTTAAAATATCCCGTTTTATACCAAATAAAAATTCAATCAACGGTCGAAAATCATCAATTATTAATTTAATATTCGATCGATTTTGTTCATTAAAGCTTGTTTTAAAAGTTAATACTTTAAGGTTTTATAAAATGTAAAACTTGATTTTAAAGCATTAATCGGCCGATCGATATGTGTGAGCGAAACCATGTTTACCCCTTTTACATACGTTAATATAGAGTGTCATATACATTTAATTAACATGCGTGGTCATACGGAGAATAAACAGTCACTTATCTTGACACTGGTCGAATTCTCCAAGTCGTTAAAATGGTATTTGTAAATATCCCTTCATTGTTGCTCAGCATAGTTACTTAAGTAAGTTCCAGGTAACTGCTGGTTCTCTTGCTGTCTTTAGCAGCACAAATGTTTGAGTAAGGGTGGGCTTATCAGAACTGTGACATAAAATTATGATACAACCTGGATTCGATATTGGATTTAATGGCATCAGTACGCCACACACCAGTACTTTCAGTGCTTTGATTATATTTGAAATTACACATGTATTGTACTTGTCTGTGAATACTTGTCTGTCTTGATCAGTCCCTTGATTCAGTGGATACACCAGAGGCGTTGCGACTTGGGCGGCGAGTAAAGGCAAAACTTTATAAAAATATGCATGAGAATTTAAAATTTTGCAGCTGAAATATTGGCTACCAATTGGAGCGGCAAAACGACGAATAAGGGTCAGTGGTTTCTAAAGACATGCATTCAATGCCATGCATCGAAGGGTAGCTAGCGTTCGATAACGATACTCGTCAATGCAGTCGGTACATAAGCGAAGGATGAATTTGAAATATCTTATATTTGAATTGTATTTACAACAGCACCAAATGAATGTAATTCAGCAACTATATGCCTATAAGGCATAACTATTTGGTAATAATGATACCAAAAAATGACTACCATACACGGACGATCCAAAAATTCATCCAACGGAATACATATATAAAGAACTGGAAATCGCCCCATTTATGCTCTGATTTCATAATATTTCCTCATAAAAACGGAGGGGATACCCCTCCCTGCCGCTCCAATATTCGGCAACCTGCGAAGAGCCTGTACACACCTAGTCCAAACCATGGGACCTAACTTGTAAAGACTGTTGGACCTATTATCAACTAATGTAATGAAACGTTTAGTTTAGAAACGTTTGGTCTCGGTTGGGACTACACACCTCAAGTTGGTTTGACTAGGCAAGATGCCATGTTGGCCATTGACAATTTGCTTACAGAGCGATTACTGTATCGACTGAGCTATCAAGCCACTTGTTTAACATATTGGACGCATACAGTTTAAGTAAATAAGTTTACACTACTGCGGCTCAGTTCAAAAAGGCAGTGGCTAGCCGTCTGGCGCCGGACGACTAGACAGCGAAATTAGTCGTCCGGCATCGGACGACTAGCGAACGCTATACGTGCATGTCGTTCTATTTCTATACATAAGGCATCCATAATTTCAGTTATTTTCTTGTGATAAGTATCACGTATGTTTCTACCTTGTTATAAACTACGAATTCGGCAAGACATGTTAGTGCATTTATCTGCATCCATTTTGTGACCGGCCGTGTATCTCTGTATATTGTCCGCCATATTGGAAAACAAAATATGCACGTTAATTTGCCGAGGTGTCACAAACAAAGCAATCAATTATTTTTCATTCGCAGTTTTAATGGCACATAGATCTATATACAAAACAATACAATTTTCAATTTACAATTGTATTTTTTTTATATTTTAAATACAATATACAATAGGGCCTACAATGATACGATTCATAAACGGCAACATTGTTTTCACGCTATTATAACCAGTGACATTCCACACTGTCAATTACCTAACACAGCAATTTCATTTTTTCAGCATGAAGTAATATACTTTCCCCATCCTCATAATACTGTAAATGAAACACTTTCCGCATTCATTCATACCAGTTTACACCATCCAATATGGCGGACAATATACGGAGATACACGACCGGTCACAAAATGGATGCAGATAAATGCACTGACATGTCTTGCCGAATTCGTAGTTTATTACAAGGTATATACATATGTGATACTTATCACAAGCAAATAACTAAATTTCGTATGCCTAATGCCACAGGTCCATGAAAAGTGACCTAGCCCATCTGTATATACATATTTAAATAGAAGGTCTGCAACGAAGGATTTCCCAATATATACACGCCACTGACAGAAACATTCACAACTCAATTATTACTGCATCAAATCTCACAGGGTTTTTTGCAGAATGCTCGTAAAACATCAGTTCCGATGATAAAACAAACATTCTGGGTCTCAAACCCATGTTTCTCCGAAAATTTGGCGTCGGACAACGGTCAGAGCGGCCAATTTTCGCCACTTGCTCTAAACCTGTCCCCTCAAATGTGACGATTTGACGTGTTTTTTCACCTGAATTGATGCTTTGTGGCGGCATCAATCAAGTCTGGAATCTAATATTTGCAATGAGTAACAACAAACGATCGTTCTAACTGTACGACGCGAAAGCATGCTCATCAAAACGATGCATCGTACAAGAATCGCTATTTTAATTGAAATATCATAAACAATTTTCGCTTCCGCATTTCGTCATTTTACTGTCCCGCAGTGAATCGCAGAATGGCAGCACGTGTACGTCCCATTGTAACATATATTTTCATTGGACGGACCGATAACGGGGTTAGCCAATCGATAGTTAGTATTTTGGACACACCTTGGAACTTTTGTGCTAAAATATTGTTGACAGAAGGCCCCAAAAATGATAAGAGTACTGCTACAGCCTTCGACAATCGTCTTGTGGGGTGTGACCTAAATCAACCAGTCTTCACGATAAAATAATTATTATGAGCGCCATATTACGTCATAACAAACTGTGTTAAACCGTGTCAAACTAAAATATTAAGATGTCAACACTGTAAATCCACGTCGATCTGACAATATTTCAAGACGAAGGAGGGTTCATCGGAGGTGTTTGTGTATACAATGGGGATCCTTGAGGTGTTAGAACCACCGTTGAATCGGGTAAGTTAGTAATGTGCGAAATGACAGCTGTAAATTTCGAACTGGTTTGACCCGGAAGTGTCTGAACATTTGTTGATTACTGTATACTAGTAACAAAGTTATTCCCACACAATCAATTTGAATTGCATTTCAATAATAATGAAAATAAGAGTAGAACTAGAAATTAATTGGAACATGTGATTAACCTGAACTGGTTTATTGTCTGCACACTATTATTAGTATAAAAGTTCTTAAATCTTCAATCTTGGCAGCATGTTTATTATATACATTTGTACTAGACCTGCACTGTATCAACTGTGCTGGGTCAAGTTGAATCACTATTTGTGCTGTTTAAATATTACATTACTGTACATAATTGATTGCATTTAGAAATCCACTTACAACAGTGAAATATAATTTTAATACTGTATATAATAATTTTCTATGTGCCAATCTTGTAATTTGTCTCATGAAGAGGTCAGCTATTGTGCTCTTGGAAATCCAACCTGGTTAGACTAAGAGCCCTGGCAGATAGCCTAAATTCCATGGGGTACAGACCCCCTATGGATCTGTGCATGTCAAATGATATATTGATAAATACATTATCATACTGAGGATACTACAGAAAAATTAAAGATTTTTTGCAGCATATTATTCATGCTTTTAAAATTCCAGGTAAACAAGAGGCTGTTGCTCTGACTGCTAGTATATAGATGACAGGTCCTACACAGTTCCCTTGTTAGTCCTTGTGGTGATTGAAAGCCTGATGCTGACACTATGTGGTACAATACAAACAATCATCAAAAGGTGGCCACAATGTTGGGTTTAATGAGAAGAATGTTATTTACAGTTTTATTCTGAAAAATGGAGACTGTTTGCTATCTTTTAAAAAAAAATCTAAAACATCTTGTCACACAGCTTGTGCTTTGTTGGTATTTGAAGACATTCAATAATTATAATACAACATTGGTATTATTGTGAAAAATTGCACAGGAGATATATTTTTGGATTGAGACTGTTCTGCTTAAATAACCTTTATAAGCAGGTTTTAAGTACTTGTTAAGTACTTGCAAAATCATAATTACTGTGAATTAGGTCACAACCAATATCTGATTGCACTTTTGAATTTGTACTATGACTAGAAAATTAGAAAGACATTCTCAATGCAGCTAACTTAATGTTATATTGTGAGACATGCTATTCTAGATTAATAATTTCTCTTATTTTGAGAGAATTTAGCACCATTCAGTGGTAGAAAGTAAAAAAACGACCTGTATATATAATGAGAGATTATCAGTGTATTGTAGTTGGTGAATAACAAGTAGAATGATTGAAGTTTGGCATTGTCTGTGTAGTACTTAGGCAGTTTTTGTCTACTTTTTTCACCATGTGGCTATATACTGTAGAAAACTTAAAAAAATTCTTCTCAGAAACTGATTGTCCTATTTAAATATAAGTTCACATGAATGTTCCTTGGTCGACTATCTACCAAATTTTTAAGTTTAATTTTGATTGCCTAAAAAACATGGCCACCAGGGGCGGGGCTAGTTTTCACCATGTGGCTATATAGAAAAATTCAAAAATATTCTTCTCAGAAACTGCTTGCCCTATTTAAAAATAATTCCACATGAATGTTCCTTAATTGCACCTCTACCGAATTCCTAAGTTTAATGTTGATTGCTTAAAAAACTTGGCCACCAGGGGCGGGGCTAGTTTTCACTATGTGGCTATATAGAAAACTTCAAAAATATTCTTCTCAGAAACTGCTTGCCCTATTTGAATATAGAATAGAATAGAATATAGTTTATTTGCATATTCAGTCCTGAAAAGGACTTTTTACAAAGCAACATTAATACAATTACATAAATAGCATGGTGATATATGACGGGAAAATATGCGATATGATATTATACCAAATTAGAAAAAATCTTTTATATATGTAACCGAGGTATATATGTATGAGACGAATTTAGGACCGGGTTCGGGAGAGACGGTATTTTTTTTTTTTTTAGAAAATTTATAGTTTATGTACTGATATTATATGTTAAGCACAACCGCTCTTATTATCCGAGAGATTGTACATTACATACAATATAATTGTACAAAGAAACATAGTTTATGAAATACAAATGTATAGTGTTTCCATTATAAAGTTTACCTTGTCGAAACGAAATACAAGGCATACTTAATGGTGTAAGGTTACATTTATAAATGATTTAAATAACATATTTGAAATAAAAATGCAATACATGTATTAATGCACATGACAAAATAACAATAAAATAAATGATAATCGACACATGACAATAAACAAACATTTAAGATAGGTATATGTACATGTTAAACGTGTTAATGATCTATCAATACAATTACGATAACATGGCATGAAGTTGTCTTCTTTCGATGAAAGCATGGTGAATAAAAGTGGCAAGGTTTCTAATATCAGAAACATTTTCACTAGTAATTAATTGTATAAATTTAAACATATTTGGATGTCTCCAATAATAAGGTTTAAGTAATTTTTCACGAATCTCTGAATAAATTGGACATTGAATGATAAAATGATATTCGTCCTCTAACAAGTTGCATGCAATACATAAACGTTCATTAAAAGGAACCGGTAGGGTTTTTTTCCATCTCCCTGTTTCTACATAGAGCCTATGCGAAGACATTCTTAATTGTGACATAGATATTCTATACTTTTTAATGTTGATAATCTCAAGATATTTATTGTGAGTAAAGTTAGTGAAGGTTTTAAAGAACAACGCCCTTGATGAGTTTTCTAATCTTGAATTAAAATCCTGAATCCAGGTATCACGAATCCTCTGTTTCACCAATGCCAGAAAATATTTATCATTGACTACGCCTTGGCTTAACCAAGCATCGTGAAAGCCAAGTTTAGATAAGAGAAGCTTAACGCTTGAGACCCAGTTTACCGTGCGCGGATTTAATTCAATATCATTTTTAAGTAATACATAAGCTTGTTTAATATATTTTCTGTCTTTTGCATAGCATATTTTTAACCAATATTTAATTATGTTGTACATTCTAGAAGCTTCCATATCATATCTGCCTAGCTCACCATACACAAAGTCGTTTTGTGTCGATAATTTAACACCAAGTAGACGTTTACAGAAATGCAGGTGTGTTTTTTCAACATCAGTCGCTTTATAAAAACCCCATACTTCGGATGAATAATTTAGAATTGGACTTATCAATTTATCAAAAAGTTCAAGTGTATGTTTTGGAGATAAATCAGTAAATTTATATAGTCGTTTGTTCATTTCAAAAATTGCTTTAAGAGCCTGACCAGCTAACATTTTGTCTTGACCCTTGAAAGAACCAACCGGTGTGAAAACAGCCCCAAGATATTTGAATGTATTTACAATCTCTAATTCGATATTTTTGTAAGTGAATTTCATGTTTGCGGGTAAGCGACCGCCCTTTCTAAAGACTACAATTTTTGTTTTACCAGTATTGACTTCAAGTTTCCATTTATCACAGTACTCTGAACGAACTTCTAAAGCATGTTGTAAACCATCACTAGTTTTAGAGAATATAATTATGTCATCTGCGTATAGCAAGAGACATATTTTAGATTACCAAGATCTATTCCATTTACACCTTTTGCAACAAATTCTTGTTCTATGTCATTAAGAAACATACTAAATAAAAATGGAGACAAACTTTCGCCTTGTCGGACGCCAAGATTGCACGAAAAAGCTTCGCTAACCTCATTAAAAAGTTTGACTCTAGACGATATACCTTTGTACATGGATTGTATGACATTTAAAATATTACCTCGTACGCCATAATTAATTAACTTGTACCATAAAATATCACGAACGATGAAATCAAAAGCTTTTTTGAAATCGACAAAAGCGCAAAATAGTTTTTCATTATTATCAAGAGAGTGTCTAATCAGTGAATTAAGTACAAAAATGTTGTCAATAGTTCCCATTTTATTTCTGAACCCTGCTTGCGCTTCAATATAAATTTCGTATGTTTCTGCCCATGTATAATATAAGTCCACATGAATGTTCCTTTATTGAACCTCTACCAAATTCCTAAGTTTGATGTTGATTGCTTAAAAAACATGGCCACCAGGGGCGGGACTAGTATTTACTATGTGGCTATATAGAAAACTTCAAAAATATTCTTCTCAGAAACTGCTTGCCCTATTTGAATATAAGTCCACATGAATGTTCCTCTATTGAACCTGTACCAAATTCCTAAGTTTAATGTTGATTGCTTAAAAACATGGCCACCAGGGGCGGGGCTAGTTTTCACTATGTGGCTAATAGTATATAGAAAACTTCAAAAATATTCTTCTCAGAAACTGCTTGCCCTATTTGAATATAAGTCCACATGAATGTTCCTTTATTGAACCTGTACCAAATTCCTAAGTTTAATATTGATTGCTTAAAAACATGGCCACCAGGGGCGGGGCTAGTTTTCACTATGTGGCTATATAGAAAACTTCAAAAATATTCTTCTCAGAAACTGCTTGCCCTATTTGAATATAAGTCCACATGAATGTTCCTTTATTGAACCTCTACCAAATTCCTCAGTTGAAAATGAGAGTGTGAGTTTCTTGTTTACAAACTTGTAGTATGTAAAAGTTACAAATGAATGCATACTGTATATCAAAATATGAATGCACATTTAATTCTTGCATTGAAATATATTAGTTGTGAATTTCCATTTGGAAAAAATAAATTATATGAAATATAAAAACTTCTGTTTTGTTCTGTTTAAGTGTTACAGTAGATCTACATTGATTATCAGAATCAAGCTCAATTCTGTTTTAGTTATTTTTTTTTAAATATTTGTTAAGTGATTCCATTCTATTTTCCCTGGCATGTAAAAATACCTTAACATGTTCTAGACAACAGATTGGTTACCTTCAACACATTCATTTTCTTTTAAAAATGGATTTATTGAAGGTTTACTTGAGACTGATCTCAAGCCTTCAGGATCAAAATCTAATACACCAGCTTCAATTTTAAAATTATGAGTGGAAATTATTTGTCTTTGAATTTTAAGGAGACATCAATACTGTTACCTGTGGATAAAAGAAAGTATATTTCTATGAACATAACTTCTGTATTTGAAATAAACAGTTTTGAGCCTGATTCTCAAAAACAAGTATGTGAATACAGGGACTGGGCACTAGATAACATCCAAGTGATGGTCAGAAAATAGTGTGTTTGTATAACCATGCACATATTGATCATAATTATTTAAAGTGAAAGATCACGACCACAGAGCTCTATGTATAAAATAATAGAGTTTATTGAAGGCAATATTGCCAATGAGCATGTATATATATATATTTGTAATACATGCAATCATGAATGTACAAACATAAATATCATAATGCATGCATAAAATAAACTTCCAGAGACATCATGGCCCCTGACCACCTGTTTACAGCTCTAAAAGCTGTTTATTTGTATTATATTGATATTTTTTGTTACATATGAATTGAAAAATGTCAAATGTATCCTAAAAGTGCATTTTGGACAGTCTGGAACTTTGAATAATTTGAGGCGGTTTGCGACATTTTCTTGATTGCCACCTTGTCATTTGGGGTCCATTAACATTTAATGTGCATGCATGTGCCTGATATAGGTCAGAATGTGTTATTTGGTGTTAAATGGAATCTGCAGGCTTAATCCTGGTGACATATTTGAGTGAAAATCTTGAAAAACTTGAAATATGACCAATGTAGTACTTGGAATTTGATGGTCTGAGCAGAGTTACTTCCCTTGGCTGCATATAATCGCTGCTTTGATGATTTCTGATCCATCCTGAGTCATATTTGTTCATTTGTTTGATAAAATACAGTAGAATAAGGTTTATTGAGCACATTTACACTGCAGAAACACATACAGAACTACATTTTGGCTTGTATTTTGTGATTTTGGAACAATGGTCACCATTGTTGATTCAACCATTATGCAGTTCAAACATCCAGATTGGACCTTTTTTCCCGGTTAAGTGTTCCGAATGCTTTATTTTGTGAAAAACAACTGGGCGTGAGACACCAAAGAATCATTTTTTGCATATTTAATATAATATTTCCCTTGAAATAGGAAAATAAACTAGCTATAGCTCTGGCTAGCCTGTGATGAAGAATTAAATTGAATTGGGCAAAATTGAAGGATTTATATCATAATGCATACATAAAATAAACTTCCAGAGACACCATGTCATGATGTGAACATATAATTATTATAAATATGACCAATGAAGCATACATGTGTACACACGTGTTTGATTTCAGCAGTAAATTACAGACAGGTGGAAGAAACAAAATGATCTAGAAATACACTAGATCTCTGTCTAGACTATAGGGCCTACCTATTATGATATAATACACACAGTTCGTATCACAACATAATATGTCTCTAAATACTTATTTGATTTTGTGTATTGCACCTGTGAAACAAGTATATCAATTATTTATGGATCTACAATTAGGCATTTTAGTAGATGTGTATAAAACCCGTTCGTTGCACACATACAGTAGATCTACATTTACAGTTTTAATAGGAGGACAATTGTGCATTAATAAGAGGACTGAAGTCTGCTTGTGGCCTATATACTTGCTGTCAGATGCTGTACTAACCATGCTAAACAAGGATACAAGACACAAAATCACATTGGCTAAATAGGCCAATTTTGTATATAGATATACATTATATGCATGTTATAGTAGGCATATACAACCCAATTTGAGTTTGTGCCTTGCACCTGTGGTGCTAAACTGACAGTCAATACCACATACAAATAATAGGCACTAAACATATACACACACATTCGATCTACATCTACTTTGAATTTATAAAACATCAGATCTACATTGTACGAGCTGACATACATGTATACATGTAGGCCTATTGGCCGTGTATATAATGATAGTCTGTTCTATGATTTGTAGATCTTATGTAATCCTCCCTACATTATGATGCAATCAAACACAGACTGGGCATTTATGATTTTTACATAGTCCCTATAGTGATTACTGATATTCCACCGAGTAGATCTATCTATTTTACATTCCGCTCGTTTCGCTTATTACGTCACGTAAAGTTATACCCCATTTGGTACCTCTATATAAACTGATGACGTCAAAATTACAATCTAAAACATGACAAATTGATCGACCTCGTTATTGAACATTTATTTTCACACTCAGTACTCTAATCTCAGAAAACAAGAGTAGAATAAGGACGCAGGATGGTTAGTACACATATTTTCGGTGATCAACTTAATTGGAAATTCCCCACGAAGGGCCCAAAGTACGAGCTTAATTGACTTGGTTGAAATCTAGTAGACTTTGTCACTCGAGTGTGCTGGATGCGTGAAACTACGCTGTTTTTAGATCGGTGAAGAATTAAAAACACAAATTACAACCAATATCAACCACAGTACCGGTATCCGGTGTATCCTTGACGCCTTTGAAAATGTTACCGCTACGAGAACTTGTTTGTTTTGTTATGTACACAAAACCACGTGAGCATGGCCATGACGACGCAACTTACAAAACAAAACAACACAAGTTTAAATATTTGTTTTTGACAAATTTGATGCGTGTTTTGTTCAAATCAACATCACTAAAAATATGTATTGTCATAAGCAACATCTGCAACTATTTATCGTAAATTATAAATGTCAATTTACAATTTTCAAGAATTTTATTTTTAACCAATCAGTGAGAGGCTCTCTTTGCCCTTATTACTTACCGAAAAAGCGGAAGTGAGAGGGGACAGGTTTAGAGCAAGTGGCGAAAATTAGCCGCTCTGACCGTTGTCCGACGCTAAATTTTCGGAGAAACATGGGTTTGAGACCAAGAATGTTTGTTTCATCATCGGCACTTATGTTTTACGAGCATTCTGCAAAAAATCCTGTGAGATTTGATGCAGTAATAATTGAGTTGTGAATGTTTCTGTCAGTGGCGTGTATATATTGGGAAATCCTTCGTTGCAGACCTTCTATTTAAATATGTATACTTATATAGACGGTATTGGACACTTTTCATGTACCTGTGCCTCATGCATAGAAATAGAATGACGGTTTCCTAGCCAATGCACGTAGCGTTTGCTAGTCGTCCGATGCCGGACGACTTATTTCGCTGTCTAGTCGTCCGGTGCCGGACGGCTAGCCACTGCCGTTCAAAAAAGCTACAACTGAATGAGACGGCAAGCTTGTCAAGCTAGCCACCTAGCACAAGTTTTTCCTTAAATCCTATACACAGTACTACTATAATCTCAAAAAGATTGCTATCAAAAGCACAATACAGACATAACATTGTCAAAGGGTCATTTTGCATTTTTTTGGGGTCGAATAGTTGCGGGTACGACATGTTATTTGTACTTACGAAACCTCTGACAGTCACACACGGCATCGGGTGTTGATTTTATTGTATAAGTACGTTAATTGTGAGTGATAAAGACGATTTTCCTTGCTTACCAAGTACTAGCGTCGTGTAATCGGAAAAAATCTCCTATAAAATTTCTTTTCTTGCAGCAACAAAATGGCGACAGTTTTTATCATGTATAAATGCCGGTCGGACCGTTCAGATTAGGAACGAAGATGATACTCATATGCGCTATTTTTAATTAGACATACAGTTTATAGATAACTTGGATAACACATATACTTGAAACGTTTTAAGAATATTGTATGGGTTTTTTCATAATCACTTTTTTTTCAATTAAAAAATCGCATTGAAAAACGAACTACTTTTTACATACGTAGTACTTCGGGGAAAATTTTAACCGCCGTGGCTTCATACACTTAGAATCACTGCGCATTATAATTTTAATTTATTCATATTCTATTACTTATTTACCTTCTTTGAAATTTAACAACCTTGTTATGAGATTCAAATCATCAGCATAGTTAACTCATATGAGAAAATATATTTTGATCACACAAAAGGCACATATATGGAACTACTTTGTCTTTAATTGAATTTTCTGGACTACTTTCGCTCAGATATTAAGGACTCGCGTTTGAGATTGACTTCTGTTTTTGTTTGGGAAACCCAAACAAATAAAAACAGATCATGTTTGAAGATTAAACATGCCTTAACATAGTTAAACATATTTTTTATGCCCCCGTATCGATAGATAGGGAGGCATATAGTGATTCACCTGTCCGTTCGTTCGTCCGTCCGTTCGTCCGTCAGGTTAACCCAAATTGACCGTTTCTTCTAGCATCATTATGGCTTGCTATAAAGCTTCCATACTTGCATGGATGTTGTATATGAACACTCTCCACATGCCTGTATCACCTGACCCCATTTTGACCTTCACCTTGACCTAATTTTGGACTTAGACTTATTCATGGACAATGCTTCCACAGGGGACATAAGCGTTTATTGAACACAGTCTTGTTTCAAACAGTGATCATGTTGGTTAACTGAATTATATCTTATAATTGGACTTACATTTGCAATAAAATTGAATAATAACAAAAAGACAGAGACTTAATTTAAAGTAATTAAGTTTTTGTATATTTTACAAACTGTATTACCAATCTTTTATAACTCTATACCTGAAGAGTATATGTGGCATTAATAACTTCTTGAAAAAAAAACTTCTTGAACAATCACTGTTTATGAAGCAGAATGTTCAAGAACTATCCAAACAAATTTGATAATATTCTTTTAGTTAAGATTGTTGTGCATAACTTATTTGATGATAAGTCGTAAATACATTAACATTATATAGGAAATGGTTGAATATGTTTACACAAGATAAAACATGTTTTGTGAAATCATGATTGACCATGTTATTATGATGACTGATTAACATGATCAGTTCGACAGTCATGATTGATCATGGTAGATTGTGGTGCCATTTAACATGTATGTTTAAACATGTTCAAACATGTGTTGTTTAAACATGTTCAAACATGTGTAAATAAATGTTTGAATGTGTTTAAAACATATTCAGACATGTTTCAATCATGGTACCAAGAGGTCAGAGATTTTGAATTCCCCAGAATTTCTAATTGAGGGCTAATTATTGCCGTGAAACCAGAATGAACTGGCATGTCAGAGAGTTACAAATTACTTCTTTAGATTGGCTTTTAATAGCCCTATCGGATTACAAGCACTCTTCTCCAGGTGAATTGAAATGGACATTAGGCCAGATTTGTGTTGATGGGTTTCTCTCTATGAGAAGTTACATAGATAGTTTCAAGAAAAAGATACACACAGTTTTGGTTTTACAGTGAAAATGTATTTTGAATGAAATGCACAAGGAAAGTAATAAATAAATGAAGTACACACTCAAAATTAACAACATTTCTAGTTGGATAAAGAATTTCATGAAAAGCACATTAACTCTTTGAATGTAACAATTACAAGTAGCATAATCAAGGAAATTTATGTATAACAATGGAACATGCCTATTTTGAACAGAAATTGACTGTGTTGGTTAAAATTATTTTTGTCACATGTGTTAGTTTGATTATTGTTTAACTACATGTTTGAAATAAAAGGTATTGAACTGTAAAGAAGACACTTATATCACTAGTAATATATAAAAATTTAGATGATTCAATGTTTGTCTGAAGTTCATTTCATGTTAATTTATTTTATTTATTAAAGAACATGTAAATTGACTTGGGAAATGACATACCGATAGGCATTGCTTTTCAAATAAAATATTCACTCATTATTAACAAAAATGAACATTTGAAAAATATAAATAACAATCCCTAAAAACTACATGTATCATCATACTAAAATTGCCTGTACAATCTTGAAATTAATTAAAATATGTAGATTCTCTACGCATTTTTTGTCAATGACAAATTATTAAATAGGGGAGACCGGGGCTAGTCGGGCCTCGGGGCACGTTCGGCATATGGTTGTTTAAAGCGTGTGAATCAAATTTTAATGCTGCAAATCAATAATGTCTAGGGGTTCACAATCTAAGGACCATGAGGACTTCTAATTCAAGACGTGAGTTTCATGGTCAATGTTCAAATTGGTTCCATGAAATACAAATAATGTATCATAAGTCTTTGACCGCCGAACAAGCCCCGTGGTGTGGCCGGACGTGCCCCTTCGCGGGGCAAGTTCGGCCTACTTGACCTGATGATTTGGGCAAAGATTACTTCCATACATACAAAGAAACACTGAAGGAAGTAAATGAGCTAGTCCCGCCTCATTATGCCTTACCTAAATATAATTTTTCAGAGACCAAACTAGATAAAATATGTTTGTAAAATGTTATTTTTCTAAAAAAGGGCCGAACTAGCCCCGGTCTCCCCTACTAAAGAATCCCTTCTTGAATATGATGTCTAAATAAAATACTGGAACCTACTTCTACAAATGTTATAGACCGTTAGGCAAAATATTTTAAATATGTTATTATGTTCACAAATCAAAGCTTTTGACATAATCACGAAATGATTACTGAATATCATGCACAATTTTAATATAACTTGTTTTCTTCAAAACTAAACGTTTTATTGAAACTCTTTTGTCGTCGGTAATGTTTGCTATCACGGAAGGATAACACCTGCGTGACCTAACGAATGACAACACAAGCCGTATATGACATCATAACTAGTCAGACGAGACTAATGTGATCCCAAGTACTAACTG
The DNA here is from genome assembly GCA_947247005.1 of Spisula solida. Taxonomy (NCBI): domain Eukaryota; kingdom Metazoa; phylum Mollusca; class Bivalvia; order Venerida; family Mactridae; genus Spisula; species Spisula solida. The sequence continues at coordinate 28,421,689 of OX365954.1, forward strand.
TCGTCACATTACTGTTGTTTACATGAAAACTCTGAGGGTTTGAATTTGCGTGAAAATGGTTAAAAGTCCGAAAAATGCCCCGCCTTGGCGTATCGAAGGTTACCTTAGCAACCATGAATTTTAGCATGATGTCACTGTAATCATGAACACCCAGGGAAACATTGCTAATGTATGTTATTATACCTCACGTGACCTCTCATTGTATTTTTCCCATAGACCTTCCGTGTGATATTTTGTTCGATCACTATATGATATTTTGTTCGATCACTACTAGTAAAAACGAGGCTGGGCTATTTATAGAAATTTGTACTATTTGAGTCTGGAAAACACCCTGCTAGAGAGTCTCTGTATGCTATTTATATGTTTGGGTATATTTAACATGCTATTTTTAGCTCACCTGTCACAAAGTGACAGAGTGAGCTTTTGTGATCACTCTTTGTCCGTCGTCCGTCCGTCCGTCGTCTGTCGTCCGTCCACAATTACTTGTGTAGACACTAGAGGTCACAGTTTTTGCTTAATCATTATGAAACTTGGTCACAATGATCATCTCAACAAAATCTAGGTCAAGTTCGATATCGGGTCATCTGGGGTCAAAAACTAGGTCACAAGGTCAAATCATAGTAAAACCTTGTGTAGTCAGTAGAGGTCACAATTTTGGGCGACCTATGGCCCTTTGGGCCCTCTTGTTAGTAAATCTTGTCGATTTCAACCGTTGAAACTGAAAAGATTTACTAAAAATAGCACAAAATCATTAGAAACTTATACGGACTGAGATTGTACATGTAAAATTATCATAACGGCAATCTTAAATTCTGCTTACATTTGTTGATATTTTATTTCGCAAAATGGTTGTTATTTTTTTCGGTATAATATATAAATAACACATGGCTGCGAGGGTGACAGTAAATAATACCAACCCTTGAATAGTCATATCACCCTCTTTATTTCGCAGAATGGTTGTTATTTTTTTCGGTATAATATATAAATAACACATGGCTGCGAGGGTGACAGTAAATAATACCAACCCTTGAATAGTCATATCACCCTCGGCTTCGCCTCGGGTGATATAACTATTCTCGGGTTGGTATTATTTACTATCACCCTCGCAGCCATGTGTTATTTATATATTATTACTACCAGCTAAATTTTGAGTTAAATCTAATAGATCATTTTCTCATTATATATGGATCATCCCTCGTATAACTAACCGACCTGTCTGAAGAGACCTTGTATAGATATTTAAGGATTGACCCCTGTAGACAATTGCCACCTATAACTAACCGGCCCACCTGCCTGAGACCTTGTATAGATATTTCAGGGTTGACCCCTGTAGACAGCTGACACCTATAACTATTTACCGACCCACAAGCCTGAGATCTTGTATATATATTTCAGGGTTGACCCCTGTAGACAACTGCCACCTGTAACTAACCGACCCGCTTGCCAGGGACGTTATATAGATATTTCACAGTTGACCGCTGTAGACAAAAGCCACCTGTAACTAACTGACCCGCCTGCCTGAGACCTTATATAGCAATATCATGGTTGACCGCTGTAGATAACTACCCCCTGCAACTTACCAACCCGCCTGCCAGAGACGTTATATAGCAATTTCAGGGTTGACCGCTGCAGACAAATGCTAACTAACTGACCCGCCTGCGACCGTGGCCGAGTGGTTAGGACGTCCGCCTTGGATGCGGGAGTTCGAAGGTTCAAATCCTGGCGGAAGCTGGGATAGAACTGATGCAGCCGGTTGGTGAGCCGCCAGCTAGTTAAAGAACGGTTACCGTAGGCCCATCGCTTGTATCTTTTATTTTGTTAGCACTGGCTACGGGATTCTATTTTGGAGGGGGGAAGGCGTTGCATTCCTTCAGTATTATATAATACGTATGGAGTTATTTGTGATGAACCGACTTGTATAATATTTTATTGGTAGAACTTCAAATTCCTGTGGTTAAACATGAAATTATTTAACAATGTGTTGATAAATTTCGTATGTCAAATTATCGTGTATATAGTTTTACAATTTGAAAACTACCGGCCTATCGCGCTTATTTTTCTCGCACAATTTTGAGATTTTCATGTTTATTTTTATACACATCAGCTGTTGAATTATGCAGATAGAAGGTCAAGGATCCTGTCAATTCTCTGTCAAATGAAGTCGGTACATCATTTGCTCGCAGGAACTATTTGACTTGTTACCCAGCTGGTAAGCCTCTGCTAAATTTTAGCAACTTTTTCAACCTCTTGGTAGGACTGAATACTGTGCTCGCTCCACCCTTTTTAATCATCAAAATTTTTATAACAAAAAGTGATTACTTGAAAACTTATAATACAAGATTTCAAATCATCAAAGCACTAAAGGAATTGGGTTAGAAGTACTCTCAGTCTGGGTGATATCATAACATCATTAGTTTGCAGTCCTTGTAAAGCATTGAACTTTGATAGAAGCGATCCATTTGTGATATTCCAAGTAATGAAGGTAGAGTTTGAAACTGGTTATGGTACATTTCTATTGGCGCTGAATATATTAGATAGCGTTGTGGTAAACTGTCCGCTTCAGGTGCAGAAGATCCCGCCTCATGATATCATATATGATTTGTTTCGTTCGACTCAAGAGGCAGTCTTAGTGCGAGGCAATTCGGTTTTATCCCTGCCTAATGGCCAATGACCTCAGGCTTCGAGGGAAGAGACAGAAAGTTTGTGTGTTACAAGGAACATGGGCGCGCCGTCCTAGCTCTTTCAAAATAGACTCTTGGGTTCTTTAATGTTCCCAGTGTGTAGCACCGATACACGTGGAACTACATCTGGGTTCCTAATCAGTACATCACTAGTTGGGTGGAAAACGCTGATAATCGTACGTAGTATGTACAGACTGACGGAAAATGCCAATTCTGTTATATGTTGGGACTAACAAGATTTACGCTACATTGAGTGTAACTAAGGTTCGAAACAGAAAAAATAGATTAAACTGAAAAGGCACAATATCCATGCACAAACATCGCATCATTCTCAATAAACCACTGAAGGGAGTTTATTAGAAAAAGTGAGTAGTGTAACTCAAACGTGATAAATAGCAGAACAAAAACAAACACAATATTGCCTATATTTTTGTAATGGATTCAAATCAAGGACAGTAACATTTTCCTATGTAAGTATTCAAACATCTGACACATCATAATTTTTTTTATAAAGTTTGCATGCTTCTTAATATTCAGAAATATCAATATAGCAGATTTTGGGTTAGTTTTTGTATTGTAATTTATGGCGCTAGAGTTATACTCCTTATACTATTTCTCTATGGTTGACTTTATAATTCGTTGTGGGATGTACATGTATATAGCTCTACATCTATTTGAAAATAAAACACAAGATTTGAAGATCTCACAACACCGTACTGTTCATTTTGTTGATAATGTCATAAAGAGTTTATAAGGTTTAATACTTAAATGTATTTCTGACATGCATCCCCATTATAATTAGCATTCTTCTAACTACACTTACACCCAGAACCTCATAGTTTGATAAAACGTGTGCTATCATTGGGAGTTTAAACAGAGAAACCTTCGACACAAAACTAATGTTCTTACAGCCCAAGATCTGTAAATCCCTAGACAGTCATAAATCAGTGCTGTGAACAGTGATTTGACCCAGCACTGGCCAAATTAACTGTTACCAAATTATTTGTGGCAATTTAAACCCCTATTAATCGGTAATTGAGAAGTTAATTCCGACAGAGATTTTCAAGCTGAATGTAGGCTGTTCTGTGGATGAAAAAAATAATAAAAATTGAAGTTTATATTTTTCTGTCAAGTTTACTCCTAGCTTTATTCAAGGACATGACTGTATTTAATTATGAAGATTTTTATAATTATATCATTAAATCACAGAGCATCTCTTTATAAATAAGTCACTTATTCTTCAACAAAAGTTCTATACTTTTGAAATGTACAAACTGGTAACATTAAAATATAGATCAGTGTTTTGTTTTGATGCATGTTAGAAGTATGGTAGAATGATAAAAGCAAGTCAAGCAATATTGTACAAATGTGTACAATTTGACAAACTGTCGGCCCAAGATTTTGAGTGTGCATTGAAGTCATAGATTATTGTAAATAATATAACACAAATGTATTTTCGTAATTCCTTGCCGGTATGTAATAAGAAAATCCCTCCAAATCATAAAAAAATGTAAAGATTCAGCAGGATGAGGGTCACGAAAACTTATTATGTTTAAGCAGTAAATGATGTGGTACGATACCCGAAAGTACAGATTTTTAACAAGAAAATGTGATTAAGGTAAAAGGTGTTTGACAGCGAATAGTTAATACTAAAACAATGAATTGAAATCAAAATCACCTTGTTCATATCAGAAAGTCATGTCAGACTTAGTATTGTAAAAATAGGCCTTAAAAAGCTTGTTAAATAGTATAGTATGTTGCAAACAGTAATAATGCATTTCTCTCAATTAAGCAATTTAAAAAGGTGCATTTTGATAGATCTATTTTCATTTTGTTCGGACTCACAAATAGTAATTTCGATTGACAACATTTAGGAATGACTGACGGGTGTTTAAATTTTTGCTAAGCCTGTATTTGGTGTCTAAACAGGTTCTTACGTTTGCAATGAAAATGGATTAATTCGAACCATTGTAATGCTTTCAGCGCTTTAATTGGTGTAAGAAATCATTTATACATAGGAGAACAAGAAATGTATTTGAAAAAAGTAAACACCGTTAAGATAGCAGATAAGTGTACTAGTTTTCAATAAAGATGTGGACGTTATTTCATCTTGTTGAAATTGAAAAACACAAATCAAACTAGAATCTATATATTTATACATGTATATTGTTTGTCAGCAGATACAAAAATAATAATATAGGTAAAATGTATGTGTAGTAGTCTAGATTCTACGGTCCGTTATATCCGTTAATTATAGCGATAGTGATTCCAAACTTAAGTCAGATTTTAATATGAAATACATGACATTACCAGCTCGACTGTCGGTGGTATTCATATTGGCGTTGTATGATATTTAATATTGAGTCCACGGCTACAAATTTTGAAGTCAGAGGAGATTAACTTTAAAGGCAGCTTCACTGACAGATACTTACTTCATGTACATCGTTTAGACCGTCGGGGGATGCCTGGCAACTAGAAAGCCATAATTCCTAGAATGGCATTTAGTGAGCGACATAGCTTACACGTGACCTTTATTAAGTCGATTGTGAAACAAGTTTTACAACATTGAACTAATATTAATCATTCTTGACACATCATGTCTGATTATATTCATCGTCACAATGGTATCGATATACATAAGAAAAGAGAAGCCAGCTTTCGCTTGTTATGCTGGACATCTTGCAAGGGAAATACTTATATCATTTGTATTTCGTCTTTAGTATGAAGTGACCCCGGATCGAACCAGGGACTCCCCACACTCAAAGCGGACGCTCTACCAAAAGGCTGTCGAGGCGGCACTTTGACTCATGAATGATTGCAAATTTAGAAAAATATAATGCACATCATCGATATGTGTAACAAGTGAGCACAGTTTTTTTTTCATTTAAATATTTCAGCTGTATTCATATCAACACTAGGGAAAATTAAAACCAATGATATGGCAAAGAATACAAGCAATACAATTCCATAGTTGTGCTCCATATATAAATACTGTGATTGGTTATCTTTTCACATTTTGAAATTTATGTAGATACATAAAAAAATTGTTGAAACCACCCAAAATTATCATTTTTCCTGCACATTTTTCCTGCACAAAAACTTTTCCTGGTTAAATGGAAATTTACAAATTGTCAAAATTGGTCAAGCCATGATTAAGTGTACTCGTATATATCATATATTGTGCATAAATTAAATTTAGAATAAATCTCCATGGTTTAAATGTTTTGATATTTAATATTTTATCCGTTTTTTTATTGACCTATTGTTAGAGGCATTGAAACAAATAATTACAGGTGGCCCTAAAAGTTTGAAACAACCTTGCTTTTAAGCTATATCAGCTGAAGTTTTCTGGCCATTATAAATGCAGATGCAATATTATAACTGCAAGCAGAAAACAGGACTGCGTTCAATAAACGCTTATGCCCCCTGTGGAAGCCTTGTCCATAAATAAGTCTAAGTCCAAAATTAGGTCAAGGTGAAGGTCAAAATGGGGTCAGGTGATACAGGTGTGTGGAGAGTGTTCATATACAACATCCATGCAAGTTTGGAAGCTTTGTAGCAAGCCATAAAGATGCTAGAAGAAACGGTCAATTTGGGTTAACCAGGACGGACGGACGGACGAACGGACGGACGGACAGGTGAATCACTATATGCCTCCCGATCTATCGATACGGGGGGCATAAAAATGAAACCGTACTAACATTTAGGGATACAAACATTCAGAACCCTAATGAGTATAGAGAGACATTGTTTTCTGTGGCCATGTTGTAGTGTTGATTTACAACACATCATTTCAGGCGTTAAAATGCTTGCCCTGCTGATAAACCATCAACTCATTTTGGTATTACATAATCAATCTCTTTCGACAGTAGCACTGCCCATGTCAGTTCTATCCCCTGTGGTGAATGTCCATCCTGATTGGTTATTGTGGTCAGCATTTGACATACCAAGTACTTAGGGTGTGGTCTGCCACCTTTGAGGTGGGTTTAATGGTAAAGTGTACCTAATGTTGGTTTTCATTCACATTTCTATAATTCCAGAAGTTCAGCTATCATTGGTTAAAAGAGAAACTTTAAAGTTGTGTGAAAATCTTGGAGTTTTTTTGGATTAGACATTTTTGTGTTTAGCTAATAGCTACCGTTCCAATGAAGTTTGGTTGAAGTTTAAAACTGTGCACAACCAGTATCAAGTTCATTGTGCAATGTACTTGCATCACAAAAATGGAAATTACTATGACTTTGTAATATCTATGAAATCAAACATTTTAAGTTCTGATGCTGACAGAAAGGACAAGATAATTGCTGGAGTCAGTAAGTATCCTGGTTATAAGATACATAACTAGACAAATATAAATGTAAAATATGGTTATATATTTTAAACAAAAAATGTGCAATAGAAACAGATGTTAAACATTCCTCCACCTTTTTATTCTATACAATTGACATGGAGGAACATTCCTCCATCTTTTTATTTTATAGTATAGACATGGGGGAACATTCCTCCATCTTTTTATCTATAGTATATACATGGGGGAACATTCCTCCATCTTTTTACTTTATAGTATAGACATAAGGGAACATTCCTCCATCTTTTTATTCTATAGTATATACATGGGGGAACATTCCTCCATCTTTATTCTATAATATAGACATAGGGAAACATTCCTCCATCTTTTTTTCTATCATATGGACATGGGGGAACATTCCTCCATCTTTTTATTCTATCGTATGGACATGGGGGAACATTCCTCAATCTTTTTATTCTATAATATATACATGGGAGAACATTCCTCCATCTTTTTCTTCTATAATATAGACATGGGGGAACATTCCTCCATCTTTTTATTCTATAATATATACATGGGGGAACTTTCCTCCATCTTTTTATTCTATAATATATACATGGGGGAACATTCCTCCTATTACATTCTATAGTTTAGACATGGGGGAACATTCCTCCATCTTTTTATTTTATAATATATACATGGGGGAACATTCCTCCATCTTTTTATTCTATAATATATACATGGGGGAACATTCCTCCATCGTTACATTCTATAGTTTAGACATGGGGGAACATTCCTCCATCTTTTTATTCTATAATATAGACATGGGGGAACATTCCTTCATCTTTTTATTCTATAATATAGACATGGGGGAACACTCCTCCATCTTTTTATTCTATAATATAGACATGGTGGAACATTCCTCCATCTTTTTATTCTATAATATATACATGGGGGAACATTCCTCCATCTTTTTATTCTAAAATATAGACATGGGGGAACATTCCTCCATCTTTTTATTCTATAATATATACATGGGGGAACATTCCTCCATCTTTTTATTCTATAATATAGACATGGGGGAACATTCCTCCATCGTTACATTCTATAATATATACATGGGGGAACATTCCTCCATCTTTTTATTCTATAATATATACATGGGGGAACATTCCTCCATCTTTTTATTCTAAAATATAGACATGGAGGAACATTCCTCCATCTTTTTATTCTATAGTTTAGGCATGGGGGAACATTCCTCCATACTGTGTAGGCATGTAGGAGCATTCCTCCATCTTTTTATTCTATAGTTTAGACATAGAGGAACATTCCTCCATACTGTGTGAGCATGTAGGAACATTCCTCCATCTTTTTATTCTATAATAAATACATGGGGGAACATTCCTCCATCTTATTATTCTATAGAATTGACATAGAGGAACATTCCTCCATACTGTGTGAGCATGTAGGAACATTTCTCCATCATTTTATTCTATTGTTTAGTCATGGGGGAACATTCCTCCATACTGTGTAGGCATGTAGGAACATTCCTCTATCATGGAGGAATGTTCCCCTAACTTGTGTTCCCCCAGAAAAAGGACATCTGGAATTTCCTTTTTTATTCTGGAACGGCTTATACGAACAATTCAGAAATTACTACGATTTTAACCATGTAATTTCCCCACAACCAATTCATTCGAGCAAGAAACGAGTTCTAGACAAACTCAACCAAAAGCATAATTTTCAATAATTTTTGTCGAGCCCGCTTGCGGTGAGCGAGACTTAGTCGCCACTTTTGGTGTATGTGCGTGCGAAAGTGCGTCCGTCCGATTTTGTCCGGACTATAACTTTGTTATACTTTGACCAATCTTGCTTATATTTGGCATGAATGTTCTCTTCAATGGGGAGGAGTATCATGCCCAACCCCTCAAAGGTCAAGGTCACAGTTGGAGGTCAAAGGTCAAATTGAAGCTTGTCCGGACCATAACTTCGTCATACATTGACCAATATTGCTTATAGTTCGTAGCAATGCTAACCTCTATTAATCGGAGTGTCATGAGCAACCCCAGGTTTCTCTCTCAAAGGTTAAGGTCAGTGTTGGAGGTCAAAAGTCAAATTGAAGTTTGTACAGATGATTTCTTCTTTATGCATGGTGGGATAAGATGTAATTTGGTACATTTAAGTGCTTTTTTCAACGTGCATCGAGGCTCGACTTAATAAGCCCGAGGGCACGATTTTCTTGTTAAGAATATTTGTACCTAGCAATTGAATTATATTTTGTTTCTTTGTATTGCGAGATCATTTGGAATGTTTGTTTCTTTGAGTTAATGTATCTGTGCGAATAAATTCCTACGCGCCTAATGAATTTTGAGGGGGGGGGGGGGTAAAAATAACTATAATATAATGTGTGCTTATTTTCACTATTTACAATATTTTGCATTTGGTAAGAGTATTGATCGACGTTTCATCCATTAAATTACTTCAGATCTTAAGCTAAATAGTTTGCGTCTATTTTTAGAAAAACCCTTTTCCAAGCGCTGTTGTTTACATATTTCCCGCCGAGATCGAGACCATACCGGTAATGTGTGTTTCGTCCCAATTCTGAATCGTTCGCGCTACTCGTACCATATCCAGTTCGTTTGCAGCTATAGTTTAAGCAAAGGAAATTTAGATTTTGTGTAGTTTTGGTGCTAGTTTTGTTTTTATTTTCTAGCGCCTCATGTTAATAGTTTCGATCGACGTTGTGTCAATTAATTTACCAAATATATTCAGCTAAATAATTTGCGTATATCGTTAAAACAACCCCTTCTATACAAATTTCTTATCCAGATTCGAGACCATGTCTGTCGATTTTTCTTTTATCCCCTATCTGATTCTTTCGCGCAATTCACACCCTATGCGGTTCGTTTATAATGCAGCTGTTGAGTTATGGAATTACGACTTAGTGTAGTTTGGGTGCTATTTTTTCATATATTGTTTGCGCCCATTCATTCGTTATCCAATTATATCTACTTATATTATTTTTATTTACTACCATCAAATATAGTTTGTGCAGCTGCATGATATAACCATTTATTGTTATTCTAAAAAATTTTAATACCTTTTCTCAGTTAAAACTAGGCCGTACAGTCCCCCTTTTACAGTTGAAACTAGTGCATTGGGCTTTTTATGGATGAATTACCTTTATGGGTCCTTTTGGTGAGATCTGAATAATGTAAACCCTATATTATTACCAAGAATTGCGATATCCCGAACGTATCAGTACTTCGGCGAACTTGTACGAAACTTGACGAGATATATGATCTTTGGGAAAGCCAATAATTATTTGAAATATTTTTTTTTTCAATTGTAAGGTTCGTTTCTACTTAAAAAACTTACTTCTTTAAACGAATGATTCAGGTATAATAATCACATTATTATCATGAAATCCATTTTCTTAGCTTGAGTTTATAGAAACACAATACTAGTAAGTTAATAACAGCCCAATAGTCAGAAATGGTGATGGTCGCAGTCACATTTGCCTTTGCATGTAGGCAGTTTCAGGCCGGCGGTCGGTCGGTCGGTTGGTCAGGGCGTGTAGTAGTGCGGGCGGGTGGGGCGGACTGGCGAGCGGGCGTGCTATCGAGCGGGCGGTCAGGCAGGCAGGCAGACAGACAGAAAATTAAAAAAACATGTTAAACAGTGTCCACATATTGACCGAAAATGCCGAGCATAGCATTTATTTGCCAGTCAGCTTTCTGCTGAAATATGGCAGGCATGTGAGTGCCTCCAACCATATTTGAACCCGGGTCGCCAGAATAGATAGCAAGCGTGCTAACCATAGAGCTATAGAGGCACCCATGTCTGTAAAATTGATGAGAAACAAAACCCCTGATCAGACGCCATGTTTCACATCTTTTGTTAACAGCTTATCTAAGCCGAATGCGATCATGTACAAACTTGGTTATTATTGTGAGTAGAACACAATGTAATATAATCAGCTTATTTTTTATTTCAAATCGTTCGTGTCTCACATGGCTTCCAGATGGTCGTGCTGTGAAGATAAGGTGTTAGCAACTGCGTTAACGACTGTACATTATTTACTATTCAGACATAATTCAACAATAGAAACAGAAGCGAAGTAACTAATCTAAAAGTTTATGTTTATTAGTACAGTTCCCGTTCGGATAAATATTTCGCTTAATTGGTACTCAGACACCACAGAAGTATTACTGCACTTTTATTTTTGTAAAGGGCATTGGCTTTTATATGACTGACAAGAATAATTTTCGACATAGAATGTATTTGATGATCAGACTAAACTCTTTTTGCTATTATAGTACAATTTCCTGCTGGACCATTTAGCTGACAATGTACGCCACTAATAAATCATGTCAGGAACATCGTCCGTAGTGTGCCTCCATAGCTCAATGGTTAACACGCTTGTCGTCTATTCTGGCGACCCGGGTTCAAATCCGGATGGAGGCACACATATATGCCTGCCATATTTCAGCAGAAAGCTGACTGGCAAATAAAGGCTATGCTCGGTTAATGTGGACAGCGGGATAACAGTGCACATCTGTAAAACAGGTCGCGTGAATCAAGTTATAGTGCGCCCAGGATAATGCGATATTTACAATCATGGATCGGTTTGGTCAACTGTTGCAAAATTTGTTTTATAAAGTGTATTTTTAAGTTATGCATGTTTATGAACTTTAATCATAGACTTTGTACAGTAAATCCCTCCGTTTAGCTACCCGAGTTGACAATTTACCTTATACTATAGTAAACGGACACAAAACGTTTCAATGCATAATGCTTAGATCTAACGTCCACAACCTTAATCTTTTCTTACTCCTAACCTTACTCTTACTGTTCTGTCCTATCTTTATTCTTACAAAGTCCAGTTATTCTAATAAACAAGTTGCTTGAATATTACCTTTAAGTTAGTAAATATGTAAAAATCTTAAAGGTTAACACTTGCATTTAAATTCATGCTATGTATTATTAACTTGAATATATTATTGAGAAGCGATAGCCTCTCTATACTACCATTGCCCATTTCTTAATGCAACATCAACCGCCTTTAGGCTGCTATGTGAATCCGCATTCAAGTAGTTCCCAATACTGCTTCATATGTTTCTCCAAATTTTAAACTGATTTAATCCAACAGTATACACTTATTTCATGTCTGTTTGGTTAACAGTCAAAACTATTGTCCCGAGGTATCGGGGAAGACTTTTGAACTGTTGCACGAGGCCGATAGGCCGAGGGCAACAGTTCAAAATGTCTTCCCCGATACAAAGGGACAATAGTTTTGACTGTTAACCCAAAACAGACATGAAATAACTGTTTTATTACCTAATACTCTATATAACTACAGTAAAGTTCTACTTATACAACAAACAAAAAGGATATTTCTAAGACATTTTGTCATACTAATAGCTGATATTTTTTGTTATAAATTCAAGACTGTCATTATCCCCATGATTTTATTAGCAAACAAATAAAATCGGCATGTAATAAAGCAAAATGGGACAAAACATTGTTCAAGAGTTATATTAAAAATACGCTATAGATCTAGCAGGGTGTTTTTGCAGGAATTTATATTGCGCATCGTAGTGCGCAGGTAACAGTTCATCCAGGGGTGTAACAGTCAAAACTGTTGCCCTCCTGGCAATGAACTGTTTCATACCTGAATCTAAAAATAAACATTAAGACATAAAACAGTCAAAAATAACGAATTACTCGTTATATAGAGTGCTAGGTAATAATAACATTTGTTTATTCTAAGATCAATAATTATTGTGAAACTGTTCGTTAAATCGATATTTTTGCAGAAAATCACTACGCCAGGACGATACCAAACTTGTTTCGTAATATGAAAATGACGTGTTCATCAAATGTCCCGGCTGTATAGCTATTTTTAGAAACTTCAGAACAGGGTCACGTGATGGTTTTATCAATGAATCGTATAACGTCTGTAAAGTACTGTTATGCAATCATAATGGTGTCGCAATACTAGCCGCTTTCTAAAGATGTCTCAAGCTGTGAGGGAAGTGATTACAAGACGGTACTGTAGAATGTGATAAATAGGCGCGTAGTATTATTTTAAAGCCACTTTTGATATACGCATTCAATACACGTATTACATATTAATTAATATGCCCCTTTTTACAATTATGTAGATACCCAACATGCCTATATAGTCACATATGCCTTTTTTGACATTTAAGACAAGATCGGCAGTAAGAAAACGAACATTAAACGTGTAAAGTTGGTTTAAGCTTTAGTAGCAGCAACCAGATCGCCTCTCATCAGAACTCTCAGTGCTTTGTTAATGTAATTGATATTGGTATGAGGGGAGAGCCGAAACTAAGTTTTGGAACTTGTGGCTCGACCCTTTAAGCCATGTATATAAAATGTATTTATATATATATTTGTATGACAGGGATTGTATATTTTGATTGGATAATAAAATATGTTTAAACAAAGTAAACAGATAAGGTCAGTATTGTACTCAAAACATCACTGATAAATCGTGCACATCCAATTAATCGACATATGTCGAATATACAAAATGTTCCCGCCATTCTCATTACCCTGGGCGCACTATAACAATGTCTGTTTATGAAGAAAAGAAGTATGTAACAATCATAGGACCGTTTTGCATGGACTTTTGCACGGGTATGATATTTAATAACAGTACTATTACCATTTTAAGTAATGTTTGGAATGCAGTAACAATGCAGTTAGAATATTTAAAATGTAATCAGAATGTAGGAACAATACACTTTGAAAGCCCTTCGATATTTCATCCGACTTCGAATGCATAATGCATCTCGAACATTTTGAACAAGCACAAAACATTCGAAGTGGCCGCAAGAATGGGCCGGAATATATGGAATGTACTACGAATGCAAACAGACTACGACGGTCTCTTTTAAGAATGCACTTCGATTGCACAGGAATACACCTCGAGTTTACATTTTGGCGACATTCCGGCTAGTCCGATGTCATGCGATCTGGATAATTTGAGTCGATACACATTTTAGGTTTAGATCATTTGAAAAATATGGAATGCACTCAAAATGCAGACAGAATGCATTTCGGACATACATTAATTTACAACAAATAGCCATTTATACGGCAATCCGGCTCATTCCGACTCTAGTGTAATAGGGGTATTAGGGGTATTGCATACAAGTGTACCAATATCGGACTATAGAATAACATTGTATTATTCTCATACATCATAAGTACCGGAATACGTGTAACACTGCGGGCTTCATGAAAGTATATTAGTGTATTAAACAAAGACATCATTGGGTACATGACAAGAAATACAGTAACACATTACACGAGTATGGTTTTATAATTGTGTATGTATTATATGAGCGATTTACGTCATCGTTTCTAAATCGTCATCGTTTCTGTCTTAAAAAAGGCTAAATGTGATTCTACATGTATGTATGTTTATATCCTAAAGCCTGAGCACGTTTGCCTTGGCGATGTACTCCTAATTGAAATTAATGAGCTATCCGGACATCGGGAACAGGTTCCTCGTGGTCCATGGGAAGCTTCGGGGAAGTCATGAGAGAGTTTGTGATATCAGAAGGAATTGTGATGAATCGGATGGCATCGGAAGAAATCGGGAGAACATCGCCGATGTGGAATTCCTCAGTGGACTCTTGGCTTTAGTGAATTCCAGATGACGGTCAATAAGTATTATATTGTGAACACTGTTGAGTCAATTGCGTCTGTTACATGATTGTGTTTAAATACAAACATTAACATTAATGAATAAACAATAACGTCTTTATTTATTGTAGATTACATTTTTAACAGTAATACCAATATCATCTACTGGCAAAGAAAACAGACAAACAAATAAACAAAATGATATCAACAACAATGCAAAATTTGCATGTATATGACAATGTGCATTATAAATAACATATATTGAGCTTTATTTATTAATGTAATTGGTGATAAACAGTAAAAAATAACAGAATACAGGCATTTACTTATACCAATTGTATATATTATAGCATAAAAACGGTGATTTTGCCCTTAATTACGTTAACGAGACGGAAACCATGCGTAAACATCAAGATTCACGCGCTGTTAACGTCCAGTTTTACGTATGCTCATTTCAGGGCCGAGCCAGCGACTATAAACGTTATACAGCGTCATATGAACAGCAATTCCCATTATATTTCTAACTACTAATTAGTTTTCTATAATACTTTTAACTATAAATTTTAACAAACCCGCAGTATCCATGTTTTCTTGGTATTTGCCGATCCCGGAAGTCGACGCGCATAGCAATAACTGGTATGACGTTACGTTTGTTTTCGCGATGTCGCCACAAAATCTCCCGCCAAAATGTCATTATTTTAAAATACAAACGCATTAATTGATATTGTGTATGCTATAATAGCGTTAACGCATGTTTTTCGCGTTATAACATATGCAGGATCCCTTGGGAGCGTTGGTACCCTCGCCCTGACAACCGTCCCTCGGGACCCTGCAGATGTTATAGCCCAAAAAAGCATGCGTTAAACCTATAATATAAGTCAACCTATAAGTAACATGTTGGTAAACCTATGTCCTTATGACCACGTATCAGATACGTATTTGATTTATTGTATTTTAAATAAATGCCATGTACTCATCCACTTACTCACAATATATTGTATTACCCTTAAAGTTAACTTTGTGATAAATATGCATTCAAAGAAGTTTTCTGCTGTAGACAACTGCAAGTCGTCATTTTGAAGGGTGAAATGTACACGAGTAGGCCTATATTGTTTGTGAGATGCAAATATGATCATGGGTTTGTTTGCTGAATCTTTTTGATTCAGCTTTTAAACAGTGGGACAGGGGGTGTTTAATTGTCTTGGTCGGTAGTGTGTTGGGCACTTCTTCGTTTTAAGTTTTCTGACAGCTAAAACTAGGCACTATAGTCCTTTTGCTGTGGAAACTGGGTCATTCAGCTAGTTATAATTTATTATACTTTTCAACAGCCTTGGACTTCGGTGGATCTGTGCTTGTTTAGTTGGGCATTGTGTCTTTATGTGTTTTATGTTTCCTGTGCTCGGTTGGTTCAGTTGGGCACTGTGTTTTGTGTGTTTTTAATGTTTTCTGTGCTCGGCTGGTTAAGTTGGATGCTGCCTTCCCTGTCTGACTTAATATAATCTTTTTGTGTTTGCGTTATGTAATATCATTGAATTATGGTTGCTTCATTTAGAAACCGAATGAGTATCATGTTACTGTAGTACCTGCTAACAACCAGCTACATCACCAAGTCACATGGTATTCTTGCACTTATCATAATAAAGGGTGGTGTGCCTCCGTAGCTCAATGGTTAGCGCGCTTGCCGTCTAATCTGGTGACCTAGGTTCAAACATAGATGTAGGGACTCATATACCTGCCATATTTCAGCAGAAAGCTGACTGGCAAATAAAGGCTTTGCGCGGCATTCACAAAATTAAAATAATAAAGGGTTAATGTACATTTGAATGCTTACATAAGAAGAATACACATTAGCTTATGTCACTTCCTGGTACATTTAAATCGAATATGAAATATGTGACGTGCCTAAGTGAAGATATGACGTAAACGATATGTTCCCGGTGCTGCCACTTTGGAGACCAATCATCCAAAAACACAAGCAATAAATTATGGTACTTAAGATGAAATGATCATTTAATATTTATATTCAGATATTCTTTGATATACTTTTCTCACATTCTAACACAACCGACTGTTACAGCTACAATGTATATAAACATAGAAGGAATCAATGTGTGCACGAATTGTCGGTAAAACACAGCTATGACAAGCAAACAACTTATAATAATAGCCTTCCGAGGAAGAAAATAGAGCAGTGGTTACTATGTCTTGATGTGTTGTCACATGCAGAATATTGGCTATGTCAGAATCGAAATAATGAATAATAGGTGATTATTTTCACTCTATTTAAAACTCTATTTAATGTATTTGCCTGAGGAGGAAACGTGACGACAGATAAAAGAACCACTTACATGATTGCATCAAACGGCAAGAACATTCATTAGCTCTTATGTAAATGACTTGCACGGGGTAACCGGAAAGCATGCAAAAACGAAATACTAGACTTTGGCTGTGCACAGAAAGAATTGCTAATTGCTTCATGATTGGTCATTTTAATTCACATACCAATCGTTGGATGTATAAGCACGTATATTTATAGCGAAAGTAAGAACAGATATTGCTATCAATATTTTGTGATGGATACTATTTGAGATATAATAACGACTATCAATCATTTAAGTAAACATCACACACCACAGTCTGATCCCATCGTTTTGTTTACGGTTGCTGAATAATTGTTCAATTAGGCAGATGAAGTTTTACTTAGTTTGACAGCTGGATGTAAAACCTATTGATATTCTTAATAGGAATTGCGAAACTAAAGAAAACTATTCAAATGATTTATAATGCTTCTGACACCACCTATAACGTGGCGCCATTGTGCATCATAACAAAAAGAAAGAAAGATAATAGAAAAAAGAAAAGAAACAAAAGATGAAATTTCTGAGAAGTTTACCTGGTTGCTCATCATGTTTGGATATGTCATATGTATTATTGTCCGAGGGTTATTCGCTAAGTTTGAGGTAACATTAAATAACAAGCGAAGCAATCATGCAAAATCAGTGTACGTTTACATAATATTATATTATTTCTGATATACGAGAGGCGTTAAAAATGTGTTTCAGGAAAAGTTTTATAGACTTGTAGACTTATCTCAGAACTACACTAGCTTTTACAGTGCGTCAAACGTATATGTGCTTAATACATTTCTAATTTATCTTACTTTTGTTGCAAAACACCATTTTAGTTTTAGTAACGTCTGGAAGGCACCGGCCGTTATTTTGATGTCGCGTCCAAAATATAGTCAACGTTAGTAACGTATTACATTTGTGTATACTCAGTAAACCGCTGTCAATTAACTACATATTTGATGATGGGGATCATTTGTATCAATGTATTTAACTGGAACTCATGTTTTCAAGAATATATTCGTATATATACTGCTAAAATCACTACAAAAATACTTGATATAGCAATACAAAATATTCCTAATTCATTAATAAAATAAGATTTAATGAGCCCGGTGGGTTACTACTGCGATTAAAAAGATGATACGCAAAAGAAAGATACAAATTCACATACAAATCGTTGGATGTATAAGCACGTATATTTAGAGCGTAAGTAAGAACAGATATTTGCTATCAATATTTTGTTATGGATTCTATTTGAGATATGATAACAACTTTAAATCAATTTATGTAAACATCGCACACCATAGTCTGATATCATCGTTTTGTAAGAGCAGGTGTTCAACGAGGTTCACTATTAGGACCTATATTTTTCATTATTTTCATAGAATAGAATATAGTTTATTTGCATATTTAGTAAAGGACTTTTTACAAAGCAACACTAATACAATTACATAAATAGCATGGTGATATATGACGGGAAAGTATGCGATATGATATTATACCAAATTAGAAAAATCGTTTATATATGTAACAGATGTATATATGTATGAGACAAATTTAGGCCCGGGTTCGGGAGAGACGGTATTTTTTTTAGAAAATTTACAGTTTATGTACTGATATTATATGTTAAGCACAACCTCGCTTATTATCCGAGAGATTGTACATTACATACAATATTATTGTACAACGAAACATAGTATATGAATTACAAATGTATAGTGTTTCCATTATAAAGTTTACCTTGTCGAAACGAATAACAAGGCATACTTTATGGTGTAAGGTTACATTTATAAATGATTTAAATAACATATTTGAAATAAAACTGCAATACATGAATAATATTGTGATTGATATTAATGCGTCTATAAACCTCTTTCCTGACGCCACAAGCCTGTACGTTGTTGACCTTGATCCTAAAATTTCTGCCTTCAACTTCAAAGCGACATTAATAAGATTTTGTCATGGGCTAAAAAATGGCTTGTATCATGTAATCCTGCAAAATCTAAATATTTATTATAATCTCCAAAACGAACTAGCCCTCAATATCCTGATCAAAACATTCTTGATCAAAATATTCCAAATGTCACGGTCCATAAACATATTGGAGTTAACATTTCAGAGGATGCCAGTTTGACATGTACATATTGATTCTGTTGTTAATAAAGCATGGGAAAAAGTAAATATTATGCGAAGATTTAAGTTCGTGTTAGATCGTAGAACACTGGACATTATGCACTTTTCTTTTTTAGACTAAGTCTGGAGTACACTGGTGTCCTTTGGTGCTACAGCAAAACCTGACTATGTCATACTTGATAAAGTCACCGGAGCAACCAGATTAGTCTTGTTAGAACGACTAAAGCAAGAATGTAAATGGGAATCCCTACTTGACAGAAGACACAAACACAAAATAACCCACTTCCATTAAATGTACCATAACCTTGTACCAGAATACTTAGCATCTCTTGTCCCTAGACAGCACAAAACACTCGGTACCATCTTAGAAATGAGAATGACATTCCTAGAATTCATTCAAGAACAACACTTTTTTCAACCCACCTCTATTCGTGAGTGGAATAACCTCACACTAGAAACCAGTAATATACAGTCTCTCTCAGCTTTCAAGATGCATTTGAATAGAAATATGTCCAAACCACCATCGTACCACCATCATGGGACCAAGAAAACCTAAATTCCTACACACTCGTTTACGAACGAAATTCAGTTCAATAAATTCTGATTTGTATCAATGTAATATCTCCAAGTCAGCCAAATTATATCCAATTACCATTTCTTCTTTGAATGCCGACTTCTACAAGAATCTCATGACACTCTCTTGAACCAATTGGAAAATCATAAAATCAGCTTAGATTTTCTTCTAATTTTGGTGATACAACCCTCTCCGATCAAAACAGTATGTTCATTTTTAAATAGGTACAAGCCTACGCGATAGCAACAGATTCATATGCTAAATTTAATGATTGAGAAGCTCTCTGTCTTCTTTACTTTTTCCTCTTCTCATCTTTCTCGTGACTTATACAGTAATCATTTCTTCAAATATTACACTGTGTATGTATCGCATTCCACTTTCTAATTCATATGTAAGTTTTTTTAATCATGTTTACCATCTTTTCATCTCTGTTTAATCTACACCCAAATCTATGCAACGTATACTGATAGCTAAATTGTTGATAGTTTTGTTTTGGTATTAAACTGGAAGTCATTCGGGGAGAAGGATTTAATAAGACCAAGTGTCTTCCATTTTAATCCTTTTTCCTTAAAATTGTGTTATTGTACTGTAAATTTGATGTATACAGTTATATATTGGGGAAAATAAATATGTTTAAACAAATTAACTACAGTTTACGACGACTACATGGAATATTCCTCGAGCAGACTAATCAAATCTGACATCACTTTGTCTAAATGTAACGACGACGTTTGAATATTTTCCTTCATCAAATGGTCACAATTTTATAAGCACAAGTAAAATAGCAGAAGAGCCACGACATTCGACCAAATTACCTGTTTTGGTTGTAAGTCGATGCATGAAACAGAATGTTTGACGCTTTCTGTGATACTGTTGTGAATTGTGCTATTGAATCGGTATCACCGGAATCACATCTATGGAATGTAATTGAAAAAAATATGTTTCTTGCCATCATTAATAATGGTAGACGTTAATTGTTTTTTTACATTTAACGAAGCAGATGGCATAATAACTCGGTTAATCAAAATATAGTAAGAAATAACGTATATTTCCTCGCAAAATATTTCCACTCTTACCACATAACCAATTCTTTCAATAATACGAGTATAATCTATGTATAGGTTCAAAACCACTAAATACATATGTTCTTTAACTTTTATGTAAAGTGACAAATGCCGACCCCAAACATGACTGTCAATCTCAAAATTCACCAAATAATATCAATAGCTTTCAGCGTCAAAAAAATTGAAAATAATCAGGGGGTGGCGTATCATATAACAATAAGTTAGGTTCGTCAACGCGGTGAACATTTTTTCTCTCACGCGCTGATTGATTCTTAGTCCGTTATCTCCTATCCTACCTTACTGTTACTCTAATATCTAAACCAGTCTTAATAAAACAGTTTAAATACATCACAAACACATGTACAAAGCATTGTACCCAATCACATGATTATAATGCAGATTTATCAAGACATATAATAATTTTCAGTCAAGCCAATGTTTTTTTACAGGACTGCTTCAGTGTATCTGATTTTGCTTCAGTGTATCTGATTTGGGACCACGTAGGAATTCATTGGTTTGTTACTTGGACAACGGGTTGTTGTCTCAGAGTGTTTCTGGTAGTCTATATTATTAAAGTTGTTTGTGGAATGATAATTTAAACATTAGAACAGTACGTGTATGAATAGGTTGTGATAAAAAGACATTTAATATGACAAAAGTATCCTCATTGTGTAACATATTTGTTTTTTACATCTAAGCAGATTACCACTCATACAACGACTTCTGACTGATTCAATTACAAACGGCTGAACGAGTTCTTTTATAAGCGCCTTTCATTTAGATTATTCGACATCAGACTAAACGTATTAAGTAACTAAGGACAATTGTTTTGAACTACAAATCTTAACAATGTTCTTTATGATGTCAAAGAGTAATTCGTCTGTTTGATATGTTTGTAATACTCACATCTGAGTTCCTTTTATGTTGTAATTGGAAGATATTTTACACTTAGTATTAAAGGCTACATTACTTGATTGGTAAAAGTACTGACTGAGAGGATTAGCGATGTAATTAACGTATTCATTAATCCTTAAACACCTCAAAGCCCAATATCTCTCAAGGTATTTATGTTATTGCAAAATAATTTGATCGATTTACGAAGACATGTGGGTTATTATTATGGTATCATAAAATGTTGATATGATGAGTTGTATCGCCCTTGATATTGTACCGTATGCTGTATAAATTAGGAATCGTCCTGTTTTCCTTTCATACACTGCTGTTTCTGTCGAATGATGCGATTATCTTTGCAGTGCAATATGAATAACTAGAAAATGGTGTGAAATCTGATTTTCGGAATGTAGCGTCCATTCTATGGAAGGCCATAATGTATTGAATCACACTCATAGACGTTCAACAGTTACTGTAGAGTTTATATAACAAACACGAGTACCTCCAAATGTGTCAAATCCAAAGGTAGGACGCGCGCTTCAGGATAGAAATAGGTTTCCATAGGTAGCCTAATGACCAGGGGAAGTTAAAATGGCAGAGGGTGGCTGAACGTCTGAACCGCTGAAAATTGGTATCTTAACTTTTTTATTTTTAGTACATTGTACCTCCAAATATGCCTCTCGTTTGATTGTAGTCAGTCTAACAAGAATACACATACACGTATCCTGCATCGCTCGCTTGCTTTTCAGTATACAGTTGCCAAAGCGGATTGAAATATATCATGGACATCTTTTCTAGAATTACTAAACCAGCTCAACGTTCTTGTGATAAGCTGCTTTCAATATTACATAAAGCGATTGGAATATTATACTTCTTCCTGAGAAAATAAAACATATTCTACGAAATGACTTCTGTGCCACAAGTCTAAATAATTAATCAATTTGTTCGTGTTATGTAATTTTATTTTAGAACCGAACGCGTTATGTTAAAGTTAGTACATGTAGTACATTTCTTGGTGAAATATTATGTTTGTACATGCCTTATTAATCCCCCGTCACGACATTGGAGGGACTTATAGGAATGGTCTCCGTCCGTTCGTCTGTGCGTACATCTACACGTCCGAAACAAAATGGTGTCCGCTGCATCTTTTTAACGCCTGGGCCGACTAACATGAAACTTTCGCAAATATGGAACTAACGAGGACGACGTGCATGATCCACGTTCCAACCTTCTATGTCACAGTTAAAGATCAAAGGTTAAGTTATTCAGTATATGTTAAGATATCATAGAGATATCAAAATTTGAAGGGTTTGGTATGGTTCTAAAGTTTTATTTAAATATTATATTTTGCTCTCAATTTTTACACAACTATATACACATAGAAGAGGAAACCAATGTGTACGAAAGTACAGTATGGTGCGTGAATTTAAGCACTCTTGTTTCGCATTCGTGTCTCTTGCATTCGTGTCTCTTGTGTTATCGCTAACCGCTGCCGTCGCTCCTGAATGAATTAACTTGCCTGTTATGTATTAATTAAAGTACTACACATCCAAGCTTGTGATCATATATTTTTAATTATTGTACTAAAATGCATGTGTATGAATGGAAGACATAGACATAGATTGAAGAGGGGTGGTTGTAAATGCGAGAGCATTTAATCACTGCTTCCATCAATTATATAGTCCGATAAAACACAGATGTAATATATCATTTTACTAGATTGCATTATCCAAAATATAAAAGAACGAATAAATCAACGTACTGTTTTGTAATTGGGTGTGAAATCTAAATTAAATCAAATATAAAATGTAGCATGATTGATTCTCACGATATGCCTTTTAAATGTCTGTTTTCTTGAATAACAAACATGTTGGAAGAAAAGTACTTGTGTGTATGTATTAGAAAGAGAGAGGGAGTGAGGGAGAGGGAGAGAGAGAGAGAGAGAGAGAGGGAGAGAGGGGGAGAGGGGGAGAGAGAGAGAGGAGAGGGGGAGACAGAGATATAATTTGGAGAGGAAGGGAGAGAAAGAGGGTGAAGGAGGGACGGAGGGAGATAGGTAGAGGGAGGGGAAATAGGTAAGAGAGAGAGAGGGAGAGAGAGGGGGAGGGAGACACATTAATACCGTAATCTTCAATATGGGAACGATGTATCTGGATAGAAAAATGTTCACCAACGTGTGTTTTAACAAATGCATAATGTCACCAGCTTTTCAGTGATATTTAAAACGTAACGCAGTCGGCTTAATTCGTTATTTCTGACGTTGTTTTGACACGTAGCTATGGTAATGCAATTCAAGTATAGACTATTTTAAAATATATTTACCACAAATGAATTGAGAAACAGATAGAAATTGCATGTTTGCAATGTCACTGAAACATATAACCATCTCTTTATTGAATGTCCACAAACAAACAAACTTTTGGATCGTATATGCGGTATAAACACAAACATAGGAACTCTGCAACATATTGTAATTGAATCCAAAAAAGTGACGCCAAATATTCCTATATGAATCAAATACGAGGGGTGTTCGATATGTATTGTCACTTGGGTCACAAATAAGAATTTTCGTTGATATCTTTAAATATTTTTACATTTCTGGAACCATCAAGATTTCCGCAATATTTCGTGAAAAAATCAATAAAATTTAATTACCGGAATGTTGTTTCTGTTGTCTTTTCAAAGGGCTAGTAATAGACATTGCGACTTTTTGCGAATTACTGTCGATTAAAACTTCCTTTCGATAAATAATCTTATTCCACAACTATTATACCGTAAATAATCTAAATTCCTTAGATAAAAACATGATTTGCTGTACTTGATTGCCATTTGAACAAAATAAGAGCATTTCAAAGTCGCGAAAATAGGTGTCAAAATTAGTCAAAAAAGCATTCTATTTTTCATTGACAATTTTTGATTAGTTTTGTTGATTGGAATTTGACATATCATACATGTATGTAAGCCATAGACCATCAACATTGATTTCTGAGAAGAATTTGCGATCAAAATACAATTGATATGAAGTTATTGGTGCGTGAAACAACAAGCATCATTTGGTATAAATAAGAGTGATCTCCCTTGTTTTGACCGTCTTTCTCGTAGACAACAAATAATTTCATTTTTATTTAAAGTTCTAATCGAAATATAAGGATCCAGTTATCGTATCGTATGTTGCAGTTTAAACAATACTGACATTTACTTTTCTAAACAACTACTGCAAAGATGACACACATTTAGCTTAAAATGAACATCAGGCCAGTGTACTCGAGCATACCCTCTTCTAAGTTCAATAAATTATTTAATTGTTGACGAAAGGCTATGTAATTTCCTAGATATAGAATAGAAACATACAACTTTTAGACAGTAATCATAGAATCCTTCTAAATAGTGTCATAGAAAAATGCAACCGACAGTGACAATACATATCGAACACCGCTCGTACTTTCGCTAATAGGTTTCTGCATCAGCAAGGCATATTTTCTTAGTGACAATTGGACAAAAACCAACAACCTATACCACATATTCACGTACGAATATAATACTTTGGCCATATACCTGAACAAACTAAAAGTCAAAGATAATTTCATAACACTATTTAACAAACACCTTCCCCTAACCTAATAACATTTAAACTTCAACATCAACTCGCACCCTTCTTTATTATGTATATCAATTGTTATTGTTCTTAATCGTAAATAGTTGTTATTCCCCATTCAACCTATAACCACACATCCAGCTCATCTAGACTACTTTCGCTTTCGACTTTATGCTTTAGCTAGACTCAATGATGTGATTGGCTTAAACACTTTCAATAATCATTACATTTGTATACGCTCTATGCTTTCATCAGTAAGTTCTATATGATATAAGATACTTTCCTTAAAACACTTGAAAATTATAACCACTTATATAATTACAGATACATTTATATTAACTATGTGAAACAACCATTCTAACACGATCTGCGGATTAATCCATTAAACATAGAGCAGACCTGACAATGTATTATTACCGCAATAAAACATGGTATCAAATTGGCTGTTACTATTTACGCCCCGTATCACGTGACCTTTTTATGAATGAACGTAAACTTTATAGTAAAATCTTCCACGCGTCTTGAGTTGCACGAGAATCCAGTGTAACAGCTATGACGCATCTATTTTTAGAAACTCCAATATAGTCTCGAAACTAAGTTTCATAAAAACTTCTGATAATCAATTCATTTATATTTTTCATTTCATGAAATAGATACCCTATACCCGTGTTATTAAAATTGTTTCAATGTTTAAAATGTCGTATTTCCTTCAGAAAATTACGAATGTCGTTTTCGTTAACGAGGGAGGTAAAAGCCAGTTAATTTCAGCGTGGAATTATGTTCAATGTCAAATGGGTGAAAACGGAATGCGCGCAGTTAAATAGTTCGGGATATTATCGTGTTTAGAATCGAAATAAAAACTCTGTTCTTGTATTTTATCGGTGAATAAAACACAGACACTCGTTCGGATGCGGAAAATTGGTCCGCATCCGAACTCCTGCCCATGTTTTATTCACCGATAAAATAAGCGAACAAATTTTTATTTCTTAATTACTATATGCGTTCAAATGTTTAAATTGACTACCTTCTCTTGTTTATTGTTCTCTCTTTGCAGCATATTTCACAGTTTATGTCAAAGTAGTTCAATTACCAAATGTTAAGATAGTCTTTGCAAAAGCCCTAGAGCTTGTCTGTAA
The DNA here is from genome assembly GCA_947247005.1 of Spisula solida. Lineage (NCBI taxonomy): Eukaryota > Metazoa > Mollusca > Bivalvia > Venerida > Mactridae > Spisula > Spisula solida. Next base: position 28,448,076 of record OX365954.1, read on the forward strand.
TTTATTTTTTATGAGCTATTAAAATGAAATTTAATAAACTAAAAAAATCACTATGGTAATGCGATATGAACAAATCCGTCAATTTCTTAAACTCGTCACGATAACGAAGCCTCGCTTAATAACCTGTCTTTTCTAGGCTCGTTTAAGAAATGTTAATCTCCAAAGACAACTCATTACGGATCGTATACAGGTATAAATCGACAACGATAATGTGATTTCCGCGCAAATGGTTGGGCGCATCCAAGTTTTCATAACGGGTTTTCTATTCAGCTTTTAAACAGTGGGACAGGGGATGTTTAATTTTCTTGTTCGGTAGTATTTTGGGCACTTCTTCGTTTTAAGTTTTCTGACAGCTAAAACTAGGCATTATAGTCCTTTTGCTGTGGAAACTGGGTCATTTAGCTGGTTATAATTTATTATACTTTTCGACAGCTTGGACTTGAGCGGATCTGCGCTTGTTTAGTTGGGCATTGTGTCTTTATGTGTTTTATGTTTCCTGTGCTCGGTTGGTTCAGTTGGGCACTGTGTTTTGTGTGTTTTTAATGTTTTCTGTGCTCGGCTGGTTAAGTTGAGTGCTGCCTTCCCTGTCTGACTTAATATAGTATTTTTGATAACGGGTTACATGTTTAATTTCATAGACTTGACAGTAATAAAAACGTTTTATTTTTCTCCAACCGATCAGAAGCCCAAATAGCTCAGTGTGCTAAGCAGAATGTTTCTGACATTCAACTTAATTAGTTCACTTGATTTATAATATTTTTATGCACGTTTCTACAGTCGCTCATAGTTTAGTTGACGAAACTACGTTTATTCCAACGCCGCCACTAGGCGGCGCCGCCTTTGCAATATTAAACCGGTCAACTAGTAATGTTGCGTAACTATCTACGCGGATGTAAACCAGTCATGAAAACATCAGTCTTTGTCGCATCGCAATATTTTATTGACCGAAGAAAGCAAAGACCTCCGAGATTTCACGGTGACCGCAATATAATTGAGACCATACCATACTTCTGAATGAACAGGATGTGTCTACCTCTCGCTCAATAAATAGACCGATTTCTATTTACTTTTTATAGACCATGCATATTATTAATTCTGCTTGGGGCAAAACTTACTAGTATATACGGATAGGAGTTTACATCAAAACATTCAAGCATGTATCATTAAAGAGTATACGCTAGTAATAAATGTACAAATAATCATAAGAAAAATACAGCTACATCATCTGTAATTTATACTTCCTCAGCATTTATTTGAACAACTTTAGTGCCTTCGGCGATTTAATTATTTAAATATGTTTAGGATATACCGTATACATTTTATCTTAAATACATTATAAATGTAGTGCTTTTATTTAATATAAGGTTTTTTTAACTGTCAATTTCAAAACCCTTACATTCATAGAATGCACACATTACATAATATATTCAATTGAACAATAAAATGCCATTGGCATTATAATGTATAAATATATTAGTAATTTATATAAATACTTAGTAATAAATAAAACAGACAATTTTTTGGGATTCGAACCTACAAAGGACAAAAATTCAAATATGAGTAAATGCCGTGTGTTTTACCCCTGAGTCACCACAGACGCATACCTTTTTGGTGTATAATATTATATATTCATTAGGTTCATGATTTGGAATAATCTTTTGCTATAAATAGACATGTTGGTAAATAACGCATTATCGTTGCTGGACTATGCAAGATGTTACACACACGTGTTACAACAACCATATAGGATTAAGATTAGTACGTGAAACATTTCTAAGCAAAAAGTGAAAACAATAGTTATTCTATAGATAGAATCTGACCTCTGAGTGGTGACCTTTTGGGTATCCACTAAATAAAATATATACTAGCTAAATGTGCAGTCACGTCCAATACTTGGTTTCGATCTATACTTGTAGTATGCAGGGTATTACACAAGCAGTTACACATGAGCAACTTTTTTAATACATGGACAAGTTCACATGAAACGCGAGTTCGATCTAGGTAGACTTGGATTCCATTCGGACAACACTCGATGTAACTCTAGTGACGTCAATTGAACTGTTGACCCTAACTTGACTAAGATCGGGTAGGGCTGTGGTTGCTAGTGTTCCCAGAAGGCGTATCTATTAACATGCCAAGGAGTTCCGAATGGGTTTTATTAAACAAATTGAAGTTAACTAAATACATAAAACTAATGTGACTTTCTTTTGATTTGCTTGTGTAGATCTATTAATGTAATTTGAAGCTTTCGAAATACTTTTATTAATGCTTTATCCGTAAAATAGTCTGTTTTTATCATTATTATGATGGTTTAAACTTGCTTAAAATTTAGCACGTGATTTTTTGTTTTCACTCTCAGTAGGGTAATTACATTCACATGGAGTACTTCTCTGCGCATGCTCGTGAACATAAAGTTTAGAAATGATGTCAACAATCCCGATTCTCGAACTTTTATTTGAACTCGCTCTAAGACAGCGAAACAAAACAGTTAAACAGCAACACTCATGCCGTAAGAGAGAGTAACTGCAACAATTTTGATATCAAGAAAAGCACACTGGTCTTGGTGATCTTGTTAGTCCCCTACTGGTTTTTGACCGGAGGAGACTATAGGTTTGCCGTCCGTCCGTTCGTCCCATCCCGTCCGTCCGTACGTCCGTCAAAAAATCTGGATCCTGACCTTACTGAAATAGTTTCCAAGCTAGGGTTAGGAAACTTGGTATGTGGATAGGGGGCAAAAAGGGGATTATGCACGTCTAATATTTTGATTCCGACAATAATTGTGGTTGCTATGGCAACAGAAACATTAAAAATGGCTTTAAACAAGTAGGGGACTTATGTATTGCTTGCAATTCTTAATGACTTGTTTTATCATGGAAAGCATTCTGGTATTGGTAATTTTGTTGTAAGATTCCGGGTCTGTGATGTCTATCACACGCAACGTCATACCTAAATGATAACAAGCGATTGTTTAAACAAAGATAATTCGACAAACGACCCTCGACTAACATACTCGTACATTAGATACTAGTATCGATTTGCCATTCGACATCGCAAATACCTTCTATTAGTTACTGGCCATTTGGGCTATTGCTCTAGCTGTTCCATAATAACTTTTTTTTAAATAGTCACATGAGAATGATGAGGCATCAAGTGATATGTGCAATAATGGTACAACCACTTCTCGTCAGAGAGTGCAATATATCGTGATACGGTAATATATAGCAAGAAGGAACTTAGCCAATATATTGTATTAGAAAAATGAACGTAATTAATTGCCGACGGCTAGAGGCGTTAGATATCATAGCGGGTAATAAAATAACGTGATTTGGTGCTGTTACTGACTTACCTCAGACAATGTATATGTATAACTAAATGGCACAAATGTCGCTGTTTTTATAGCCAGACGCAAAAACAGCAATTTTCTGATGAAGCAAAGATGTCGTTTAAAGCTTACAAACGCTTTCCAGAGACATTCGTTGCATAGTGATATAATACATGTATAATTATAGACATGGTGTTCGTAATTTTCTGACAGACACACAACTGCACAATCATTGAAGTTTAAAGGTATGCATTCTGAACTTAGAGTTGATATCATTTCAAATTTAATTAATATGGACAAACAGTTATACTTACATACATGTACTAAAGTTAAAAATGCTAAGTTTGGTAAATGCAAAACTATAATTACAATAATAATTACATGTAATTACTATAATGCAAAACATGTAGTCATGCGTTATCACCTGTCAAATATTTGGTTTCATTAGAAAGTATTGCTTGTTATTAAATAAAAACATTATAAAAAGAAAATGGTTTACAGACCTGTTTAAATGTGCTGTCTCAAGAATTGGTAAATTGCAAATAACATTTGAAATATACGCATACTTTTGGTATAGTTGCCTGTATATCCGATAAACAACTACACTGACAATTAAAATAACTTGCAAAACGTCGGCATTTTTGTAGGTTATTTTCTCCCAAATTCTATAGGGTAGTAATATCCTATGGAATTAACAATTCTATCACTTAAATTGTCAGAAATTTGTTAACATTCGATGAAAAGGAGTTGCAAAATGAATCGAATACCTCACTGATGTTTACACTGTAGTTCGTTGATGTTACAGTTCAATCACATGTGAATTACATAATTCAAAAAGCTCGTAAGAAGGAATATAATTATGTGCTATTTTTAAAAGGAAAAATACCAAAGTGCGCGATATTGAGAGTGGTTAAAATTGCTTATTTGCAACAAATACTTCATAAAGCAAACGTCAGTGGCTTTCTATTACATAAAAACTTAGTTAGGAAAATTACGTCATACAAAAAATTTATCCTGATCAGTGACTCAGCACCTTTAGTGTCTCATGTACATTCTAGATTGTATGATATTGGAATGGAATGCTTGCAATATCACAGTTGTATTTAGATCGTTAATAATTGATTAATTACTACAGCATTCTGCAATGCTTAACAATGCGCAAACACGTTATCGAAACTGTTAGTAATGCGAACACGCTATATCCATCCGCACGATACGAGTAATGATGGCGATTCAATTAAACAACTTCCGGTTTTTCAATATATGCACATACATGCTAACTTGTTCAATCATCGATAGTAATGTCAAGTACTTCAGCGAAAGCATTAGCTATCATAATAGCATAATGGTTGAGGAAGTTGCAACTCTGAATCAACTATGACATTACCGTTATTATCTATTTGAGAGTAAAGATGACAGAGATTGGCAACTAGACTGAGAACTAAAACCGCACTTGTAACAACTAAAGCTCAGTAACTACTGGTCGGACAAACTTAAATTGTACATTTTGGAAAGCATAAATATTCCTCGACAGCTGCAAAAATATTTTGAGGATTTTGTATAATCCTCAGAATTTTTTCCATGTTGATAATATCCTACCCTTAAAATTTGCACACAAAAAAATCAGTAATTATATCAATGATAGGTTGCTTCAACCTTCTTTTTTGTAAGTTACAGACAAAATAAATGAGTATAAATAAAGGCAGCCCTTAAGCACATATTAAGCCTTCAAGAAAAACCAAAGCTTGTATGACTAAATCTGTTGAAGTTATGTTTGTTACAAAATGGTTAATTTTGAGGAATTTTAGTCTGGCAGGTGTTTTTTGGTAGGTTATAGAGGCAGTTGTTTATCTCTGTTATCTATAATCTACGTTTCTATCTATCATAATTAGGTAACAGGGTACTGAACTACTGACCTCAAAATCTATAGGGTCATCTACTGTTGATGACCAACCTCCGTGTAAAGTTTAAAGATCCTAGGGCAAAGCGTTCTGGGCACCATTTGAACCATCGAAAATGGTAAAGGTCACAGCACAGGAATTTGAAGTTCTATCAATAAAATATTATACAAGTCGGTCCATCACAAATCTCTCTATACGTATATATAATACTGAAGGAACGCAACGTCTTCCCTCCTCCAAAATGGAATCCCGTAGCCAGTGCTAAGAAAATAAAAGATACAAGCGATCAAGTTAGCTGATTTGACGAAGAAAACTTAAATGTACCCAATCTAATCAACAATCGATATATTTTCATGAATTTACGCGATCTATTCGTCATTTACTTCTCAAAGTTCAATATCAAGTACATCGTCGGTGCCATTCTGTCTCTTCACAAACCACGCCCCAGCTGAGTTTTTATATGGGAAACCCTGTATTTTCCACTCACGGTCAGTTGATTTTGTTATTTTTAACACATCGGCCCACTATTTGCATACGATAAACTCGTGCACCGATCCAAGTGAGTAGCTAAGGAATGTCACTGGTTTGTAAATATTACTGATTTGCCTTGAGGAAAACGTGCAACGGTTGGAGAAAAATGCAAAATGATCAATTTGGAAGTATAGAGTCACTCCCACTTTGTAGGCATTCTATAGTGCGATAGGGCATGTTTTCAGAAAGCGATTTTTCTTCAAATTTAAAGTTGGTGGACATAACAAACATAGCATTACAATGTTCTATATTTACCCTTTAATAAAGCACATTTAATATAGCTTGGCAACACTTTCATTGCAAATCTTGCTCGTCTACCCTATCCCCTTAAATGTAATTTAACATTTGCCTAAAGGCGTGGTTTTATGACGACACCAAATGGCAGAATGGCACCGACGATGTACTAGATATTGACATTTCGTGAAGGAAATAAGGAATATATCTCGTAATATCTGACGAAAATTAATATTTTCGATTGCATGAGGTACATATAAATATTCTCCGTCGAATGAGCTAACTTGATCGCTTGTATCTTTTATTTTGTTAGCACATGCTACGGGATTCCATTTTGGAGGGGGGAGGCGTTGCGTTCCTTCAGTATTATATATACGTATAGAGTGATTTGTGATGGACCGACTTGTTTTTTATATTATTGATAGAACTTCAAAATCCTTTGGTCACAGTGACCTTGACGTTAGACATACTGACCTCAAAATTAATTAAATAATAATACGCGCCTATTTATCAGATTCTACAGTTTCGTCTTGTAATCACTTCCCTCACAGCGTGAGACAGTTTATAGGAAGCTACCATATATCTGGGTCAGTGTCATACCATATGAATACATAACAGTACGTTGCAGATGATATACAATCATTCATAAAACCATCACGTGACCCTGGTCTGGAGCTTGGTGTAACACTCTTATATTCTAAAAAAGCTATATCCAGAACCTCTAATTCAAATTCTAAAAATAGCTGTACAGCCGGGATATTTGATGTAAACGTCATTTTCATAATTCGAAACGAGTTCGATATCGCTTCGGTGGAGTGATTATCTGCACAAATATCGATTTAACGAACAGTTTGACAATACTGTAATTGTTGACCCTAGCATAAACAAATATTGCTGATTTAATTACAGTCAACTCTCGTTATCTCGAACTCGCTTATATCGAATTTTCCGTTATGTCGAAGTTTTTTTCAAGTCCCGATTTTTCTCCTTCTTTGTCTATATGAAATCTCGAGACCCATCTCGAAGTTTCGGCTCGAAAATTTTTGGTCCGATTAACCAATTTGCACTTTAAATCTATTGTTCATCTCGAAGTCGGGTCGAAGTCTGGTCGAATGTTTTTCACACTTCGCCAGTCTGAAATCTTCAATTTACCTGTAATTTTCGCGCCTTCCATTGTTGAACAAATATTTGTTTGCAACAATTTGCGCAAACATGTAATAAAGCTTCAGGCTACGTACTAACATCAATAAACATGTCATCTCGAACAATTGTTTGTAAAAATAATAATTAAAATAAAATGCATTTTCTCGAGGAGGAATACATGTATATATTTATTTATTTCAAGTCTCATCCATTTACATGTATACAGCTTATAAAATCATATATACATACATACAATAAACATGTATATGGCCATTCTAAAATAGAATTATAAGAGACTATCAACAGTTTACTACAATACTATACACAATATCACAGATTGTATACAATTATTTCAATTTCAGATTTCCATTGCTTATCTTTTATTAAACCCTGTCATCAATGACATTTCCCCAGGAATCACAAGAGTTATTTAATATACCTTCTTTTAGATCAGTTGTCAACATTATTTATCCCAAAGATCTGTAGATAAGCAATGTTAATCCAGCATGAAGTTTATACTAGGATACATCATTATTATAATGAAACATATATGTATCCGTTGTTGTAAGGTTAAAATATAAAACATCAATACTAAAGCATTCATTATTGTCATACCTTACCCATTAATATCCTCTACGAATTGAATGGAATATAATATATTATCTTGTTTACCCCCCTCGTACAATAATACTCACTAATCGTTCAAATATATCCCATTCATAAAGTAAAGAATATGAATGTGCTTTGTTCGACTAATTATAATACAGTAGGTTTCTTCTAGTTTCTAAAATAAGGCAGCAGGATTTTGCCGTAATTCTAACAATATTTGCATTTGAAAGGATAAAATTCAACTTATTCTTGTCTGACAAATTAAAAAAGTCATAACAAACTTCTGATGCTTTTTCAAAAAGCTCATTTCTGATTATATCATACGCAGGACAGTGCAATATTACATGTATCTCATTTTCTACACCATTCTCACATATTGGACATATCCTGTCATTCTCAGAAAGCCTCTCATATCGACCCGTCTCGAGTCTAATAGGCGCTACTCCACACCGGAATTTTGCCAACGCTGATCTATGTTTATATGACAATAAAACCTTAACATACTGTTCTGTTTCATAAGCAAATTTAAACTCTCTGTATGTTCTTAGTTTATTCGAACCTCTACCACCAGCGCTACTAAGTATATGCATCGATTCTATCCACTGATCTAAATGTTCATTCATAACTTGCTCTTGAACTTTTTCTAACAATGCTCTTTTATGTACATACACATTATCAACATCAATATACTCTGTACAATGATACTTTCTGAGAATTTCTAAAACATTAAAATTCCAGTTTTTACAATTTCTACCAGAAATTCCCTGACAATAGTTAAACACAATCTTATTTGTTCTATTATTATTCATTTTACACAGTCTACACCAAAAATTCAAAACACACTTTAATTGTTTGGCAAATGTACAATCCCATCCCATGTCACCAATGACAGCAGAGTTTGGAGTGTATTTTCCTGTCCCCAGAAAGAAACGCATTGCCCTATTCTGGACTGCTTCAATACAGGAAAACCTTTTTGTGCCCCAAATTGGTGCGCTATATGCTATTACTGGCCAGACCAGTGAGTCGTACAGTTTAGTATAAACCTGATATGGCGTTCCACCAACACTCTTAAATTTAGCAATAAGGAGTCCCAAGGCTCTGCTAGCTGCCTGTGACACACACTTTGCAGTTATCTTATAATCCAGATATTCATTTAATGTAATCCCAAGATAGGTATATTTACCCGCATATTCAATAACATGATTGTCATATCTAAAAATATATTGTGAACGCGACATAGACTGTGTTCTAAAATGCATAACATTACTTTTAGACAGATTCACATTCATATGATTGTTCTTACACCATTGTCCTAAACTATTTAGCATAGCTTGTAAACTAGCTTCATCCTCAGCAATTAACACTATATCATCAGCATACATTAAAATAGAGAGTTTTTCATTCTCTCCTACATCAATACCAAGACCCAAAGCATTAATTTGAATAGCTAAGTCATTTATAAAACAGTTAAACAAAACAGGTGACAAAATACAACCTTGACGGAGACCTAGTTTAACATCAAACCATTCTGACATATAACCATTTAACTTGATACATGATCTAACATTATCATACAGAGAAACAATAGCTTTAAGCATACGATTATGGACTCCCATATGAACCAAGCGTCTCCACAAAAGAGAGCGATCGATGGTGTCATACGCTTTTTTAAAATCTATATACGCCACAAATGTGGCAGACTTCTTTTTAAGTCTAGACTCTATAACCGAGGTTAAAGTTGACACCTGCTCTATTGTCCCTCTCTCTTTCCTGAAGCCGTTCTGTCCATCACACAAAGAATCATTATCTTCTAACCATTTACATAATCTATCATTTAGTATAGAACAGTATAATTTGTACATTGCTGGGGCTAAAGTAATTCCCCTATATGACATAGGATCTCTAGGATCGGTAGAACTAGATTTTGGTATAGGATTTATCATACCTTTTCCAAAATCAGTTGGAATTTTACCAGTTTCAAAACACACATTAAAAAGTCTATGTAAAACTGTAATGGCTATATTGTTTTTATATATTTCATATGGAATACCATCTATACCACAAGCTTTGTTTTTACCAGCCTTAGCTATTGCTTTCTCAACTTCAAAAATAGAAATATTACTGTCTAAACATGACATGGTATTATCAACACACACATTATCTATTTCATTTGTATCAAAAACTTCAACATTATCAGTATTTGGCAACTCTGTATGCAGATTTTCAAAACAATTTTTCCAGTGATGTAGAACATGGTCAGGGTTGTTATCATATGACCCATCCTCATTTACAATTTCCATCGGAATACGTTTTGTTTTGGAAGAAGAAACTCCAACCTTCCCTATAGTTTTCCAAAACTTACCCTGGTCATGCTCTACATTACACAACATTTCGTTCTGTACTTTAAACCAATACATTCTCTTAGCTCTCTGTACAGCTCTACTAAAAGACTTTCTGAAAGCAGTATACTCGGACTTAAGACGTTTTTTGTTTTTAGGGATTTTGCAACGTAACCATTTTTTCTCGGACTTGCATACTTCATTCCATAGGCCAGTCAATTCCTCAGACCACCATGCCTTTCCAACCCTTCTTTTCTTATTTGACATTGAGCTATCATACATAAATGTTTTATGGGGTATTTTTCCCTCATATCAATCTTAATACTATTACAAAGATCTGCATATGCCTCATCAATACATTGTTGTGTACGAAGACTTTGTTCGAGTTCATTCACACATTGCATTACACAATTTGCAACATTATTATCACACAGGAAGTCATTTGGTATTTTGTCTGTAAAGAACTTAACATCTTCAACAGGTTTTAATAATGTATTACTTTCCTGACAATCAGTAAAGTTATGTGAAACATTCCACACTAAGACAGAGTGATCCGGGAAACTAGACGGTTGTTGAACATTGGCCTGTTGCAACAGATCAGACACCCGTATAACATTAAACTGTGTAAATAAATGTAAATCTGTGTGGCTAACTAGGCAGTAGTCTACCACCGAGGTGCCCTGAGGTCTAATACAGGTAAAATCATTTCCAATATGATTCCTTCCATTTAGTACACAAAAATTTGCATTTATTAAAAAATCTATAAAAATATCACTATACTCATTCACATTAAAATCTACAACATTTCTAATCGGTATTTCATCAACACCCTCAATAAAATCTGGTTCGTTCCCACATCTAGAATTAAAATCTCCGCATAAAAACACAGTACCTTTGTTGTACATAAATATCACAACAAGCAATTCTCACGAGTATGTCGCTTTTACGACCGTAACCATATGGCGGCGTAAAATGACAGAAACTGGAAAACTTGCAACTTCGATGCCGAAAATTCTATCTCGAATTTTCGTTATGTCGAAGTAATTTCCACGGTCCCGTGAAATTCGAGATAATGAGAGTTGACTGTAAATGATACAATGATACATTTGAGAGGCTAATCCCCTCCCAAAAATCAAAGATCCTAGGGCAAAGCGGAAACAATTTGGTATACCGACCAACAGACCGACAGACATGTGCAAAGGCTTTAAGCAATATACCACCTCATTAAAGATTACTACGAAATTATACAATAATGTTATATAATTACACGCAGATAAACTAGAAAACATTAATTAAAAAATAGCGTACTAACGTTAGCAATATATACTAAATTAAATAATATCGGCAATTGTTGTACCTCACATCTGGGCTTAGCAAATTCTTTATCTAGAATGTACAGTATGAATACGCGTGCTTCCACCCTTTGTATAACAAAAATTAATATGACATTATCCGTGCATATGGAAGTGATTATGGATTAATATAATTAATCATAGATGCAATCTGGAGGCTGTACACGGTCAGTCCGTGCAAATCGAATAAACACACCCACGGTGTGTAACCATATCGGTACCCTCTAGGTGCTGGCACGGGTATCTCTCGGTGCAAAACAATGAAATTGAAGGCAGTAGATGTAAGAAAATCATGTTTTTGTCCAAAAATACGGGTTTATGCAGAAAAATCGATAACCCACGGAACTCCCCGATGATTATCCATTGTACATGTATTTCTATTGTTCAATTTGTTCTATCAGTTGTCACATGTTCAGACGTGGTTGGAATGTTGACCGGGGTACTTGTTCGAAAGAATATCGAGCTATGTTTATGACGCTTAAATGCGACTTTTATTCAATATAGCAAATATTTAATACCTCAGACGTAAAGCCGTTGATCATATCTTGCTTTTTGTTCGGTAAATTCAATCAAATTTCTTTAAAAACACCCTACTGTCGGTTTAGACGCGGCACCGGTACCCTCTCTGTTTTCATTGTTTTGCACCGAGAGAGACCGGTGCCAGCACCGAGAGGGTACCGATATATCTTTTTGCACCGAGAGGGTACCGATGTGGTTATACACAGTGACACTGGTTTGCCTGAAAAAGATCTTCTCACAATATTTATATCACGTACTTAAAAAAACATATATTATGTATATTATCTGATGGACCACAGAAAACGGTGTCGTCAGGTTGATGTTGTAGGGATGCCAGATCGTTCATGCTATTAAATACTTAATACTTTACACCATGTTTGTCAACGTTTTTCACGAGCAAAATATTCATTGCTTAAACCTCCCATCATTGCATAATCAATGCAAGCATTGACAAGTTTTTATTAATTTGTTTTGTCAATATACAGGTGGTATCCAGTCAATTGTTGACCAAAAAGATACTATTAAGTCAGACAGGGAAGGCAGCACTATACGTAACCAGCAGAGCACAGAAAACATTAAAAACATACTTGTAAGGCACAATGCCCAACTGAACCAACCGAGTACAGAAAACATTAAAAACATACAAGGCATAAACAAGTAAAAAATCCGCCCAAGTCCAAACTGTCGAAAAGTAGAATTATTCAGTTTCAGCAATCAAAAAGCATTAATGAATGCACTAGCTGAATGCACAGATGCCGTTGGGATTAACTACTTCGTTTAGCAGTTTGATTACACAGAATCTTGTCATCTCTGTGTCAGATTCACGCCTTTGTGCAGTATCCAGATGATTGAACGCAACTGCTTTTAATAGAATGTGATTAAATCAGAATTGTTATCAAAAGTGATGATATTGTTTAAAAACATTACAAGGAAAAGATGGTTGCATGACAGCATGTAACATGACGATGCGTAGCATGGATCATTGAGGCGATCACGCAATGTATGAGACAAGCAATTGGACAATGCATTATAAATATAGCCTCGTGCTCGATGTTCTCCGAAATTTCTGGTTAGTAAGAAGCATTTAATTCTGAATTGGATTTCCTTATTAGAAGTGCTATATTCTATATCAAGTTCTCGTGCAATCAGCTAGTTTCTCTAGTACAAAACTGATACAGTAAAAGTGATTCACATCGAATTCCTATAAAAAAAATCCGTGTATATTATACAAGAGAAAAACTATGCGATTGCACTCTTGGCCATCAAGGTTTGTTTTCAATATAATTTGGCAAGTTTATCAAGGCGATAATCAAAAAAAATAATGTAAACAGGTCAAGGATTGTATGATTTCCTGTTAATATATTTGGCATTGTGACTAGTAATAACGCGCGTTTGTGCATTTAGTGCCCTGCTGTTTCAGTTGAATACTGCTTATATTCGGCTATACGACAACCGGGGCGTTAAGTTTTGGCTATACGATATCTGGAACTTGGACCTTCGGCATTTTAAAGCTTAAACTTGGACTTTCCGCTTTTTGACAGCTTGGTTGTTTAACAAAATGGTAACAAGCATAATTGTTGTTCTTATTCATTAAAATACACAGTAACAGTATTTATGTCTAATTCATGATCTGTGATTACATTTCTCGAGTCTGTGTGTCAAATTTCAAATGAATATGTCATTGTTCCAAAATGTTATGCGAGAAAAACATGTCAAAAATGTAAGGAGTGTAACAGAAATTTGGGATTTTTTCGTAAAACATTTATTTTATAAGCATTATCCCATTCATAATAGCCTACTTGGGAACACTACATTTCTTTTGCTAACTAAAATACAATGTTATTTAGCTAATTCTACAATTGAAATGTATTTAATTAATTATTTTATATTAAATAATTAATACATAGGAGGAAATGAGGGGCTAAATATTTTTGCATGAAAACATACAAGCCAATTTCAATGAAATATATCTTTATGAAACGTGTTGGCCAAAAACTAATACATGATGCGTTAATTGTATGTAGACATATGTCTGTTTGTTAAACAATTGCATAACATAGCAATTAAATGTTTTCTTTAAGCGATTATAGCACAATAACAGGACCTACCCTAGTTTGTAAGGTGTGCAGCATTTGATGGTTGGAATAGGATTAAATTTACACCAGTCAACTTTATGAGCAGCAATGACTATTTCCGGGTAAAACCAATCCTATAGTATACATATGTGACACACAAGATTTCACTTAATGCACATTTGGTCAGATATTGGTCAACAAATGCATGTGAGGAGTGTAACGCATTTTATTTGGTTTTGTGATTCGAGTATTTCGAGCAGTTGCAGAAACACCATAGACTCCAATTTTCCTGGAGTGCCTTAAGTTTCTTAAGATACGTTATACAAACAATAAAAACATCTTATAAAAGTTTTATCAAACAACATCAGATATAGTTAAACAGAAATCGTTCCGTTTTTTTTTTGTCTGCTGCCATTTTCAGCAATGTATTAATTCAAGAATGTTCCAAATTTTATTTAATGAAGCAAACGTGAAAAAAGTGCGATTTCGTTCTCGTAGCTTTCTAGTCAGTTCGTACCTAAGTTAGCTCGTACCTAAATTCGGTTAGCTCGTACCTGAGTTAACTCGTACCTTAGTACACCTCGTACTGGAATTTTCTATTTCTTAATATATTGTACTATATTTCTTAATTTGCGTGTTTAAACTGTCGTTTATTTAAGTTCTAATTATAATGTATGAGGGTTATAAACATATTGTATGTGCCATCAACATGCGGTTACCGAGAACTGAATGAACGTATAGCATGCTTTCAAATGAGACTTTTAATTAATCAGTTATCAAAATTAATAAAAGCATATAATATAGCAAATATATGTATCAGTTATAGGATAAAATAAATTGATATTTGATAAGACTGTTCCTGCCTCCGCCAAGGTGTAAAATAGCGCCGCGTTGGATTGCTCCTTGAGATGGTTTGGGAGATCGGGGCGGATGCACTTTCATATTTCTGTCTATTCTTCATTCTATCAACAAGTGTCTCCTGACTAAAACTTAATAATTTCTAAATTGGCAGAAATGTTCACTATATCTCGTTTTGTCATGTACATGACTTAATTCTTCAGGTCAAACTTACATTTTATATTCACCAGCATATAATATAGCAAATATTGGTATCAGTTATAGGATAAAATAAATTGAAATTTGATAAGACTGTTCCTGCCTCCGCCAAGGTATAAAATAGCGCCACATCGGATTTCTCCTTGAGATACTTTGGGAGATCGGGGCGGATGTATTTCCATATATCTGTCCATTCTTCTTCTATCATCAAGTGTATCCTGACTGAAACTTCTAAAAAATCTTCTTAATTGTCAGATATGTTCATGTCAAAATTTCCATTATAGGGGAATTCCCCAAGGTCGCGAAGCGACCGGGGAATCCCCAGTAACGATTACATGCGAAAACACACGATTGTTGTTGATGTTGTTGTAGTTTTGCATTCGCTAACGCCGTTATTTTTTTGACAGACCGGATCTCTATGGTCACTAGGTAGACGGACTCTTGCTTCCGACTTCCGATAGCAGGAATTTGATACCGAGAAATCGATAACCGTTCTTGATTCTATTTTTTTTAATGTGGAACATAAATAACATTCATAGTAAAAGACCAGAATAAAACTATAATTAAATTTTTATAGGATAAATTTATTATGCCAAAAAACCTTTAAATAAAAAAAATCAGTCTTCCATGGTTGCTGTGCAACCCGTCTCCTAGATGGAAGACACTCTTTTCCATAGTTTTAAAATGGCAGGCATTTTTTTGCCCGCTTCGGAAGGCAATTTTAACATTTTCAGTGCATAAACGATGCTTCAAACTGTTATGGGACACATGATTACTCTGAGATTACGAAGTAAATCGAGCGGGAATTGTTCAAATGTGCGAAATATCAACCAATCTTAAGAAAATCTAATTAAAACGACACATGTTCAGGTTACTTCTTTTTGCAAAGCGGTTACTTCCCTTTGCAATACAATTAATATAAAGTCCGTTTCGGGTCTTTACGTATCCGGACCGGACGGTGATAATTCCACATCGCAGTTGTAGGTTGTTGTAAAGAAAGTAACACGAATGCATTTCGTAATTCCTCGCCGAGATGTTATAAGAAATCCCTCCACTTTCGTCAAAAAATGTAAAAATATTCGCGGTCGCGGGATAAAGGTCGCGAAAACTAATTAAATGTTGTTGTTGTTGTGATTGGATACAATAAACCCCGGAATTTTCCGTCTACATATCTTTTATGTTTTGATGATTTGCAACAGAGTTTATTTAACAAGAAAAGGTGATTAAGATTAAAGATGTTTGATAATTAATCGTAATGTGATTAATTGAAATGAAAATAGCCTTTTCTCTGGAACAAAAGTACTGTCTGATATGCTCATGCAAACCATTATAAAAAGGTAAAAAATCAAATTAGGTCTATTTGAAATCAGTTGTTATATATGTGTTTATATCTAATTATATGTAAACTAGTAACCCCTATTTTCATTTTAATCGGGCTGACAAATGTTCATTCGGACAACATTTTTATTTCTGCCAGTCCGAATGACTGAAAGCCTTTTAAAGTTTTCGCATCTGAACTTTAAAGCAAGAATGATAAATGACTAAGCATTTTTTCGCTATGCCTTCTACATGGTTCTGTCTGGGAGCCAAAGACTATAGTGTCAAAGACCTGATGGGAAATTCCCTACTTGATGCAGTGCATTTGTTCATATTATATATTACATATGTATGAAACTTTGCACATTCTAATTACAACAAATTATTATGCTTTATCCTAGTATTCAACTGTTTCCGTACCAAGATTTACCTTGTCTTTTTTATTATTAAACATATAATGAAGACAAACTAGTAAACACATATACTAAATACATGTTATTTGATTAATCGTTGTTTCTTACATCTGCCTTGCACTGCCGTTTGTGTCTAAAGGCAGCTCAAACTATGTAGTTTAACAGTTTTACTGTTGTAACTAGGTCATTCAGCGCAGGCATTCCGCCTTTTGTTTGCTGAAACTTTTCCATTCAGCTTTCTAACAGTTTGGACTTGGGCTGATTAATATTCTTGGTTGGCAGTGTGTTGGGCACTTCTTCGTTTTAGGATTTCTGGCAGCTTCAACTAGGCAGTATAGTCGTTTTGCTGTGGAAACTGGGTCGCTCAGCTAGGGCGATCAGTCTTTTGTTTCAGATGCTAATATTTTATTATACTTTTAGATGGGCATTGGGCCCTGTATGTGTTTCATGTTTCCTGTGCTCGGTTGGTTCAGTTGGGCATTGTGCTTGGCGTGTTTTTAATGTTTTCTGTGCTTGGCTGGTTAAGTTGAGTGCTGCCTTTCCTGTCTGACTTAATACAATCTTTTTGCAAAGTTTGTATGCGTGCATCTGCCGCGTCTACTCTATATGATACAGAAATATGAGATATCATCAGTGCATACGGGAGTGGTTTTAGATAACACAATTATAATTATATTAACCATCGACGCAATATTGAGGGGCATTACCATTTTATATGTCTATACGAGGACTTTCAAAACAATTCGAATTGACACATAGATATGCATGAATAAGGTCTATTCACCATGCAACCACGTCTGTACATTCAATATAGTTAATGGGAAACGGAATACTGGATTCATCAGGTTGATATTATATATTAATTGATAAACCTACATTGCTGAATATGTCACGCGTCATCCAATGTTTCGTTGGGCTAGTCCAATGTTTGATAACAGCATGGCGTCAAGGTAATTCACGCACAAATCATTACATAGCACTGCTATTATTGCATTGCCCTGTCAAAGTCGATGCAATCCTTGACAGCTTTTGTTTTTTATTCATTTGTGTTGTCAATACAATTATGGCGGTATCCAGTCAATCGTTGCTCTCAATAGCCTTTCCATGTGCTGTGGGAATTGATTTTCTGCTTCATTTTACAGTTACTAGTAGGTGACACTGAATATTGTCTACTCTGTATAACAAGCAATGATGACACGCATTTATGCAAATTCTAGACGAGTGAACGAAACAACCTATACCTACCGGATTCTATAAGAAGTGATTAAATTAGTTTGGGTATCAAACTTGATAATATTGTTAAATGATTGTATGGGGAAATAAGTGTTGCGTGATAGCATATAACATAATTATACATAGCACAGCACGGACACTCTTTATGTGTTATCTTCCATAATGTCTGTGTTACGAGTGGCATTTTTAAAGTTCTGATAATGTCTCTGTAACTTGTCAAATATGTACTAAATTACATAAAATTGCATATTTTCTGAAAGATGCAAAATTCCTCTAGCGAAAACAAATAAGGATATTATCATCAGATGTTATTATTCATCTGTATGACATTTAAAATGTATATATACAAAGTATACATGTATTACCCATTGAATTGTCAACAAAATTGTACTTCGATATGTTGTTATTGCTCACACTAAACAATAATTATAAAAGTATCTTAATTTTAATTGAACAGTAGCTTTAAGAATATGACCACGTGAGAAAATTCGTTTTTTAGATTTACGACGTTACATCCTCGAAATAGTATTTCGAAAACAAAAACTATTGTTCACTTTATTTTATATGTAGTTTGTAAAATTAATAAAGCTATAAGAACAAGGACATTTTCATGACATGTATCAGGGTATCTCGTTGCCCCATCCACTTTTTAAAATCAAGGGTAAGCCACAAGAGTTTGCTTCCAAAATCAAACTCATTTATAACGTCCCCCGAATGACAACACACATTCAAATCTAGGCAATTTGATTGGTTTAGAGTAGCAGATAGTCTATGTAGGTAGTATATGTCTAGAATTAAGTAGGGGCTATACACTCAAGAATGTTCTAAGTAAATACACTGAGCGGCTTTGAAAACGCAACACTAATGAAATCAAGATAACTTTTTTATTTATTAATATTTCTCAACGACATTTTGGGTGCGTGTTATTGGCTACCAATGGATTGTAACTCGATGTTCTGTCCATCAAAATTCGCTACGATGGTGCATTGAACCATGAAATGGATAAAACGAAACACGTAAGAGGAATTGATTGTACAAAAATGCATGATGCAATTATTATTTTATGTAAGGTCAATTTGAATAGTCAATCAATCGACAAATTCGAAAAACACAAAATCAGACGATTTACCACTCCGCAACATAGTCGTCGTGAAGTTTCAAAAACGCTTGATAGCAATGTTTCAGATTTACCAAAAAATACTACCAATTTTACAGTCAACGGGAAGTAATTCTGGATAGAGATAAAGTGAATAAAATTCATTTTTCTGAATCTAAATTGAACTTTATATTTATCTGTGTTTTACTTTATTTCTGTCTCCATGATATGCACGGACACTTGTTCCCGAACTTTATTCGAAGAATAGGTACACATCGGCAAAATCTGAAAATCGCAGAAGGGTATAGGGCATAAAATTTACTTTTGTTTATGACATCATTCTTTAATTGTGGCTGTAAAGGGTCTTATCAGATTGTCATGTAATGACATGGATTGTAATGCCATATATCTTAGCTACAAATGCTGAAAATTTCAGCAAAATTTAATGCATATTGGCCGAGTTATGAGTAAATACATACATGCATACATATAAGCTATGTACGTGCAAGTGTTGCGTTTTCAAAGCCGCTCAGTGTACTTTTTGAGCGATGCTAAATCAGTGAAATTTCATTTAAATGTTAACTGTTTTTACGGTTATGTATTACCAGACACGCCTTCATTGCAGCATAAAAACATGACCTCAGTGTCAAAATCATTCATGCATGGCATAAAGTAGATAAAAAAGCAACTTATGTGTGCGCTAATATCGGTGGTGAAATAGTTCTTCAATTTTGGGATACAGTCTACACAAACCAGTAAAACACGTGAAAGTGGAATTTGACTGCACAATTGATACATTAAGATCACACAAGAACACTCAAAATGTTTGACGTCAACAGGTTAATCATATAATGGCGAGTTTATTGCTGAATTGTTAGCTTTTACTATAAAACCGATACTGCTATTGACATTAACATATCCTGCAATAAACATGTTGAAAATAATGTTTTTCTGTCATTATGTTTAAATAGCAGACATCTTATTACGTCACATTCATTTAGTCGTCATGTGCGTTATAAAGTATCCACAACATACACTGAATATATTACATAAAGAATACGGCATGGTATTAAATCAATCAAGTGTACAAGCTTTTGTCAGTTTTATCCCACAGAGCTGTTCAAACACATCATTGAAACTGAATATTTCGGTTGAATGATTACCGAACTACTACTGCGTAATAACACTTTCTTGAAAACAAATTACATTTTTATACATTATACCATACAGGTTAGGAACCACCAAATAGATTTGTTCTTTAGTTAAATGTAGAGTGACAATAACCAGCCACACATTTCAACAAGTTTTAGTCTATGGCCACCTGGCACACATAAAATTATACCATCTTAAAAAAGTATGTTTAAGCTTCAAAATAATACAATAAAAAGGGGGTCATGAATCTTCTTCCATCAATAATAGAGTACACACTTTCGCTATCGCGCGGATTGATCCCAGACCGGTTGACCCCTACTCTACTTCCACTTTCATAATTAGGTCAAAATGTCACAAAATTCAAAATTAAACAGTTTCACTACAGCACATACATGTGCACAATCACTTTAAACTAAATATCATGATTTAAAAGCAAACTTGTCAATCTATACCACCATTTCCAGTCAATCCTATGTTTCTTTCAGGACTCTTTGAGTGTATCGCCATTTGGGCCGCTTATGTATTTAGTGTTTTTTACCTACACATGCTATACATCGTATACATGTACGTATTTTATCTCTCCACAGCAGGGTAAATAATAATACTTTTCCTGACGTTGCCCATGATCAAAACCTGTACTTACAACATTCGACTAATGTATGTGGTAAATGGTCTCATATTTGTATTGTGTATATTGCTGTTATTTTAAAATTAACTCAAACGTTTTTTTAATAACTAAATGTTATTCGAAAGTGCTGTTATGTGTATTTCAAATAATGTCGTAAGGTATAATGTATTTCAATCAGCCTGAATGATGCCCCAATAGTGTACTCTTAAATATACATTGTTCCAATACAACGCAAGTACCTTTTTCTATTTCATTGGTATTCAAACAAAACATGCTTTTAGGGTTTATAATTTTTGTCAGATGGTATTTATAGAAATGAATGACAATTTTAACCGCGTGTTTTATTTAAAGATGTCCTGTAATTTCTCGAAATTAAGATGCTTTTAGAACTATAAGGTCGCGAAGTTGGTGGGAATTAATATTCAGAATTGTTCTGCGCTTTTGGAATTAAAAGGTCGTGAAGTTGGTGGGAATTAATATTCAGAATTGTTCTGCATTTAATGTCCTTCAATCGTTTTTCGTGCAGTCAGTTTGTTTCTCTATTGAAAATACAATATGTACGTGTGCAGAATAAAAACTTAAAAGTCCATTTCTATATAAATGACAAATCAATTGTATTATACAATTAAAAAAGCAATGTGAGTGCAGCCATTACACCCGGCAGCCATAACGCATTAGGTGCATCTTCTCCGGGACGGTAGGTTAGTTTTCAATAAAATCCTGCAAGATTATCAAGGTATACAAAACAATACGACTAGACAAACTTTTACATAAATATCTGATTGGTCGTCGTATGTACATCGCATATGACGAATGACTAACGACACAACTATGGCAAACGGTAAATGATAAAAAGTATGGCAAAAGTGTGTCCATTTTTTATTTCTTCATAATAATAACGACTTTATTTTAAGAGGCGACACAGTTTGGCAAGCCCAGTCTTCCCTGTGGGCCTCTGTGGAAAAACATGTGAACAGAAATGGTATGGCATAAACAATAAACAGTCAGGAGAAAAACAACAACATATAACAATAATGTAAGTCGATGATTTTCATCCCGTCGCAGGTTTTTTGCCATTGACTATTACTTAGATGGGCCAATGAAATAAAAACAGGTATAGTTGTTTAATGTACCACGGTAACTGTCGTACAAGTTGTTTTAAATTTAACATTTTATGTTCGGCCACGTACCCGTAAGTGAAATAGGCTGTACTTCACATTAATGGTCAAAAAGATGAGCAGCGACAGGTCAGAAAATCTTACTATACATCAGAAATACAAAATAGTATCAAATTGTATTAAATTACATAGTCAAATTATTTAAAAATTCTAATAAACATTTATATTACATTTGTCTATCAGAGTAGAACCAAGATAGGTATGACTTTTTAAAGGCTGTTAGAGAATTTGACAGGCGAACATTTGTTCCATATAACTGGTCCTGAATAAGCTAGTGATTTTCTACAAAATTCAAGACGTGGTTTTGGTACATATAGTGTGTTGTTAGAGTGTGATCTTAAAGAGCTGTTGTTAGATTCTTTAAACAGGTTTGACATGTATTGTGGAAAAAATATTTTTAAGGAATTAGTATACAAAATTGCCTTTTTGTAGATGATGCGGTCATGAAATTTCATCCATTTTATTTCTTGAAATAAATTGTAAGAAGGTGCGTCATAGGGTTGGCCCAGAAGTGTTCGTGCTGCTGATTTCTGAAAGTTGTATAGTTAATCAGTCAGCGTATCACTACAGTTACCCCATATTGTGCAGCAGTAATCATGGTGTGGTAAAATGTAGGCATTGAAAAATATTTTTCATATGTGTAGAAAGACATTTCTTTGTTCTTAAAAGCAGGTATAATAGTGAAATATAGTTACACTTAAATATTCCAACTTAACTTGTGATCAACATAGACTCCTAATAATTTTTCAGCTTCGGTAAAGTCAATCATCCATCGGTTATAGTTTTGTTTAACCGCTTCAATACATTAGTGCTGTATCCAAGTTGGTGATTATGGAAGCCATTAGTTTCACGTCGTAAATAACATGTTTAGGCACATTTCCATAACTGTATGAACTGGACAGGCAGTATCGTATTAAAATACATAGTTTGTCGCTGTTCAGTTGCACTTTTTATTGTTCGTCTGACGTTTGTCCAGGAAGCTTGAGATTTACAGTATGTGATTTAATTTTCTTTTTTGGGGTATGTTTCTGTGTCAGTTTTGCACCCCTGATCAAAGTCCCGATTTATTATTTTCGTTTTTCCTCACGGAATTTCTAACATAAGTCTGCGTTTAAACACACTGTTCTGGTTTAACAAATTTCCTTATACCTTGTTCAAAAGAGTTATCTAATACCCATCTATGTTTCTATCTATTACGTAATAACCATTAATTGCATATTCATTGGAGCATTTACTACCCATATAACAATTAACATACTTTATTTAATCGTTCAAAGAAATAAATGCCTCTCTCATGTGATTATATCTAACAAGGTACTAAACGTGAGTATTAAATGTATCAAAACTGTACCTAAGGGTGATTGATGAATGACTTTGCAATACATATATTTTCAGCTTAAGTACCGTAGAACAAGTGGTAAATAGAAAACAATTTATCTATCAATGAATGTTGTGTACAATGGAATAGAAAACATTACAGGTAACTGTATCATTGGTTAAGAGAGAAAATAAAATAATATAACAAAAAAATTAAATCTTACCAATGATACAGTAACTTGCGGAAAACTTGGCTAAAACGGAGTAATCAGCAAAGCGGACACATATCTGAATTAGCAACCTGACAAACACCCGATGAACACACGGCAAAATGTGTGACTTTAGATTCTGCTCATGTCATCATTTGTTTATTCTTTTTATGGCACTTGTAATCAGATGTTAAAATCATAAGTTGTATTGTCCTTTCACACATCCAAACTACATATGTTGAAAATTTCATCAAGATCAACCCCGTATTCACCGAGCTAGAGGCAACTTAACACGTGTATACTTACAAGTTTTGTTAAGAGTAGTTTACAAGTTTTGTTTAAGTGTAGTTTCTCGATGAGGAAGTTTGTATTAAATGTTGTTTATATCATTTTACTATATTACAATGTCTAAAATACAAACCAATTAATGTACATGCACAGAAGATACAGAAACTGTGACAGCGCCTAGCCACACACGTAAGAGACAGACACATAACGTACCATCTATATCTCCCCAAAACACGAATACGAGGGGTGTTTAAATTAGGATGCAAGTGAAGCTATATTTGTTTTGTATCAATGAATATAAAAATAGTCAACTGTGGATCAAAGATATTTGTATTAGCTTTCAATAGATAACTCAATTTTAAAATCCGTTCAGTTTAGCTGTAACAATAGGACGATTGACACTGTCTACTTGTGTATCGTGTATATCAACGCTAAAATGATTTGGAAAATGCAAGCTTTCGCTGACCAAATTTGGTCCCATTTAAGAATCGTTGTATAATGGCGGAAGCATATACAATATTTAACTTGTACGGTGAAATTGGATAATGTTGTGTCTTACTCATCAACTAGATAAAAATTATACTTGATAGTTTAATAAATTTAAATATGGTGTGGTTTTATTTGGAAGAACCCCGTGCATGACACCCAAATATCGAAACAAATATATGTAATATGATTGACATTTTTATGAATAGCTCCTAATGATATGCCAACACACTGAGCCGCTTGCTTAATCGTAAATCCTCAGCCAGTTATTTAAATCCTATTTTAGTATATACTGGCTGAGGAATTACGATTAAAGTGCTGTTTGGATACCCCAGTACACATTTTCTTGTTAACTGTCCAAAAAAACTGAAACCATTTTCTAACGACAAAAGTCAATATTGCAATGGCAATCAGCGAGACCCAGGCTCATTTCTCACCCATGCGCGATTTATAACCAAATATGGACCAGCAAAGACAACAAACGTTTGTATTGCGGAACGCAACATGGACGCCAGTACGAATGTACATCACATTCTTTTAAACCAAGTTCCTACCATTCCAATTTATGTATAAAATGAACAATGGTCAAACGTAAAGTTTAACAAAGGTAAATTTCATCAGATATGACATACCAACCAGATATGGAAGAAATACTTCGAAAATCTCAGACCAACCACAGGTTTGCAGAGTGGAAAGAAGTTGCAGTGCAATGTGCCTTCACTCGAAGCGGCCATTAAACGCGACTTTTGAGACTCGTAAAAGTTTATGAGCTTCCTAACCCTCCTTATCATTTGCCAGACACTGTCCGCTGTGACCTTTATTTGTTTCCTGAACCCTTAAAATGCATTGTCAGAAAAATATCAAGTGCGTTAAGATCTCGGTTAGGCTCTTGTCTGTTATATGCATATTGTAACTAGAAATGATAATAAAATCGCATTTTACAAATTGATTTTTCGACTGAGACTTCTCAAATATATCGGCTCTGAATACTTCAAGGGAATCAAAATGGGTTTTCATTAAAATCAAGGATGCATTCTACGGGCTTAGTTGCATTCCAATTTGATTACCCCTCGTAACACAGTTTTTTAATTTTGTGTCAGTAGTAAACATTAATCCAAAATGAGTCAATATAGGATATCCGTCGAATTTGTTGTAAGGTCGAATTTTATTTCACCTAGTCTTATTACCTAAATGAAAAGGCTACATCATTGTATCTTTTGTACCCATGAGTCTATTTTGTGCCTTTCGTGCTGTGCTATTCCTGTTAAATTTTGCCTTCCCTCTCCAAGTCGTTATTATCTTTCTGTACGTGCGTGTATCAACCATGTGAAATATGAGTTCCTTGTATGACAAGCGTATAATGACTTTCGTACAACAACATTTGTAACTAATCTATATAAAAGTAATAAAAATTCGGTGGCACGGCTTCCAAGAAGGTTAACACTGTCGATTATCAATCCGGAGGTCCCTGTTTAGAATCTCGACCGGGACACTGGGAATTTCAAAGACGCTGTCAGTGTTTCACACCCAACTAGAGATGAATGGATTGATAACTAAGAGATAATCACGCGCGCATCGGTGCTATACACCCGGCACGTAAAGAACAAAGACGTTTATTTGGAATATGCTAAGGTAGCGCATCCGGATACCTCGTACAACCCAACCTTTCTTCTCTTCCTCGAAGCCGGAGGTCATTGGCCAATTACACAAGGATGAACCGAATGGCCACGCACTACATGTACGACTGTTTCAGACGACCGCACGCACTCAACACTCCTCTCATTAGTAATAGTCTGTAGCATTTTAATACTTGACTAAGGTTTCTTCATTTTAATTTACAATGTAAATCTAGTATAATGGCATTTAACTGTCGCAGTAAAAAGACATCGGATCTTAAGAACAAGTCGTAAAAAACGACCACACTAATTGAGGCATAACTGGTCGGCAAATGGTACACAATACAAAATATGGCAAATGCGTAAAGTTGTCCATTTTTTCATTTTATGATCGGTTTTTATTTTGATTGAATAGTACTGAGGTTTACTGAAGACATTAGTTCCATTCTGGTAAATAAAAGCAAGGACATTCCATAGCTGCCTTCTCATTAGTCCATTATAGTTACAAGACATGTTGTATTAGAGAAGAGTGTATAGTTTTTGTCGCCTTGAGGCTTCTTTTTTATTGTTCTTTTCATGTTTGTCATTGGGGTTTGCGCTTATGCATTAATATGTTTTTGTTGTGGCTTTTCGTGCATGCCTTTCGTTTTGTTGTTTTGTATGTTGCCTTGTACCCTCTGTTTTTTCTGCTGAGTAATGCCTTCTGTCCAATTTATTATTATTTGTTGTCCTCAAGCAAGTTGTTCATCAAAATATCTGCCAGATAGGTTGCACCCGTTGCCCCGGCTTAGAAAATACAATTTATAATTTTCTAAAGATTTTGTTAATCCCCTTCAATGTTGAATATATAACATAACAACCTCTTAGTATTCACTCACTGGGATGTTAATGTTCATACAAAGAACATAATTCATGTAATCGTTTAAAGGAAACAATTTCCTTTGATATCTATCCAAAAGGGTACTCAAACGTGAGATAAAGAGTACATTTTTGTATTTAAAAAAGTACCTGAGGGTGATATTGATGGATGCATAATTATTAGTGCATTTATTCTAACCGAAAGTATCATAGAGCAGGTCATAAAAATAAGACGATCAATCGAATCAATGAATGATGTAAGAGGGGTGCCCCACTTATATTTAATATGTTCATGCTGACACGCTCTAATCGACACTTTTATATTTAGTCGGTTATAATAATGTGTCGAGTTACATGTATATTCATTGTTTTTATACTTGCAATTTAGTTAGAACACAAATCAACAGTATTGTAGGGGCACTTTTTTGAGCTATAGTAAGATTAAAATATAATTGATTATGTAAACATTGATCAAGTGCAGTCAATGGTGCTTTATCGTTAACAATGCAAAGTCTATGGATGCAGAATGGTTAGACGTCGGCATTTACAAACAATTCAGGTGTAATATACTTGGACTCTTCATGTTCTTAAGGTATAGAATGGTGTGATTGTGGCGGGTTATGAAGCTGAGTCTTGACCAAAACACCATATTTCAGGCATTGTCTCGTGGAAAGAGATGTGGCATACGTTTTGTTCGAACGGGTTTTTGAACGTTAGGAGCATAGTACTCTGCGATTATTGTTACTTTTTTAGAATAAATATGAGTTCCATTTCATTAGTTATAACAAAGTTTAACAACATTACATGTCATGTAGCCGGTCGCGAACTTATGATGCTTAACAAATGTCAACCATTTGGTAGTCTCATGGATATTTCCCATATAGCAGAATGTTCTTTTTCCGTAAAATTCAAAATGATAAAGTACATGTATTGTATTATCAAAGGTGACAAATGTATCGAAATTACTGTTCATATCCAGTCATATACGATTGCCTTCCGTATATATAATCTAATATTCTATTTATCCTGTCAATTAATCTGCACAGTAAGGTGATCAAATTCGGGACTCTATTATTATTCTTTCTTTGACTGACTAGCGCGCAACGTCTCGCTTGTTCCGTGACGTAACGATAAACACCGACGTCGTGTAGACGCAGGTAAGTCGTAGAAAATAATCGATCAACCGCCAGCAGGTTTAGGATGGAAAAAACTTCACCCTCGGGTACGGAATTACAATCGGCTATCCTCATACAAGAAGAAGTTTGTCTGATCACGTGGTCAGTTGACGGTTTATCAGAAGTCACATGACCAGGTGACCTAATAAGGCACCCTGTTATCTGGTCAATTATACCGGAGGTGACTGGATAAAAAACGTTAATGTTTACATGTTCTTGATGAAATATTATATTTTTGTATATCTCAGTTTTCTAAATTGCATTTT
Organism: Spisula solida; assembly: GCA_947247005.1. NCBI lineage: Eukaryota > Metazoa > Mollusca > Bivalvia > Venerida > Mactridae > Spisula > Spisula solida. The sequence continues at coordinate 28,476,389 of OX365954.1, forward strand.
CTGTAATTTTAAGCACGATTCTATAAATCGATGTACATACGACAAACTTTCAGTCGATTTGTCTGCAGATTACAAGGAATATTTGGACCATCGTGTTCAACCTTTGAGAGGCAGTGTAAATAAAGTTATTAGAAATAAAGAAAATGTTTATAGGAACATGTATTATTTTGAAAAAAATACAACAAAGGACGAAATTTAGTCATCTGTAAGCTTGTCCTTTATAAGATTGTACAAACAAACTCATAGTTTTCGCCTAAAATGGACGTTTGTCTCTTCGAAAACAATCAAAATTGTGGAGGATGGAAATTTAAATGTTTTTTATTTTAAAGTAAAATATTTTTGCATCTAAGGAATCTATTCTATTCTATCTATTATTAAAAATGCCGTGCATAGCCTTTATTTGCCTGTCATCTTTCAGCTGAAATATGGCAGGCATACGAGTGCCACCGTCCGTGAAAGGGCCCAGTCGCCAAATAAGACGGCAAGCATGCTAACCATTGAGGTACGGGGACAATTGTTAGACGTTTTGTGAATACGGGCCCAGGAAAAGTGTGTGCAAATGGGAGAAATGGAGAAAGATGGGAAGGGATAAATGAAAGGGAACAAAGGCATTGCTAACAAAGGAAAACTGTTATATAGTCCGATTAACCGCATATACATTATATTACTTTATTAGACTGCTTCGCCGAAATATAAAAGCAAAAATAAATCAACATACGGTTTTCTTAGTTGGTATCAGTTATGGAAATTAAATATAAAATAAATAAAATATTTGATTAATTCTCACGATACGCACACTTTACATGTCATTTAGGAATAATTCCAATGTCAACAAATCCCTGCAATCTGATTAGCTAAGACGCGACGTTTACACATCAGTAAACCTCCGTTTTCACCAATCGGGACCCTCGGACATTACTGACGTAAACGTTCTAGAAAATGCGTGTGGAATAAGTCAAACTGCAAAGGCCCATTACAGCTGTACAAGCTCTTGTAGCTTAATTTTGACATAGAACATTACCTACCTGTATGTTAATCTCCTGATTTTGTGTTTACGTAAGGAACGGAGCATCTAAACACATTTTGTTTAGCTAACGTAATTCACCAAACGTCACGTTATAGTGACGTCACGTATACGACGTCATTAAATCAAGGTCATTTTAAAAAAATGCGAGAGTAAATTCAATGTTTTCATTGATATGTAAGTGATTAAGCGTCAGTTTGGAATTATGAGGATTAAACCACCATTTGTTGACGTTCACTGATGCGTAAACACCCGATCTGAAGGTACTTATTTATATAAAGCCCCTTTTTACTCAATGTGTTGCTTCAGATCGGGTGTTTACACATCAGTGAACGTCAACAAATGGTCGTTTAATCCTATAGGGATTTATCTGGTGTGTTGAAGGCGAATCCGAAAATTTCGCCTTGCCGGATAAACTTAAACACCATCCACGGTCGAGCGTATTTTACCCATTATTCTTTTTATCCAGTCACTCAATCTCTTTAGTAAGGAAATCAAACTCGGGCCACAATTGTTAGTCTTTCATAAACCAGCGCGTAACGTCACGTTCTTTCAGCGACGTCATTATAAACAACGACGCGTCGGACATGACATAATATATGTCATGTAGACGCAGGTAAGTCGTAGAAATAAACCGTTCAATCGCAAGTTTATCTAGGATCGACAAAAATTACCCTCGGGTACAGAATTTCAACCGGCGACTGTTGTATAAGAAGTACAACATGTAGTTCGTCAGATAACGTGGTCAGTCGACGGTTTACCAGAACTTACATGAACCAGGTGGCCTTATAAAGCAAATTGTATTTGGCACCATGTTATCCGGAAGATATTGCCTGACATGACTATATAATACGCAACAAGAAATATGTATTTTCAATAATTGTACGTTATTTTTTCTGTACAGTGTTCAATATATCGTGATACAGTACAGCTAGGCGATTGGCGAATATATTTTATGACATGCATTTACAGAATGAATTGCCGACGATTGGAGTCTCTGACTATTATACCGTGAAATTGTAGAATGCAATATGATGCAGTTAGTGACATTCCTCAAACCAGACAGTGTATGATTAAATGGCCAAAACTGTGCGTATTTTTATTGCGAGACGCAATAACAAGTTTTTCTAATAACAAATTTCCCGCTCGAACGAAGCATACGTGTCGTTTAAAGGTTATACAACATTCTCCAAATATGCTTATGCTGCAAAGCTAGGGTATAAAACTTTTGTTTTCATACTTTGAAGTTTATTGTATGAATTCGGTATCGAGAGATATTATCATTTATAAGTTCATAAATATGTACAACGAGTAACATTGCAAGTGTTGACTATGATGAAATATATCATAAACGAAAAGTAGCGATTTAATGTCATATCTGCATCAGGTATGTTTGCTGATGACGCCGTTTGCATCAAATTGCAATCTGACCTAAATTCAATTCTAAGTTGGTCCAACTGAAACGCAATGTTGACAAATGCACAAAAAACAAAAGCAGTGTTTATTTTACCTTCAAACCGTATAGACAATACAATTAATGATTATTAGCAAGACATTACTATACAGTTCTCAGATACAGAAAACTGCTTGGTGTCCATGTTGATCACACACTCAACTGGAAAACACATGTAACAATAAAATAAATAAAAATGATATAACAGATTTTAATATCATAATAATATTATTAACCATGTGCATACGTGTTTACATTTGTTATTCTAACACGCGGATTAATTCATATAAGCATAGAGGAAAGAAACCAGGGTATGTATTATTACCGCAACAAAATATTCCTGTCAAATTGGCTGGTACTATTTACGCCTCGTATCACGTGACATATTTATGAATAAATGAACGTAAACTTTATAGTAAAACCTTCAACGTGTTGCGAATAAGGCAAGTGTCACAGCAATGGCGCATCTATTATTAGAAACTCCAATATACTTTTGACACTACGTTTCATAAAAACTTCTGATTATCAATTCATTTATATTTTTCATTTCATGCATTAGATACCTTATACTCGTGTTATTAAAATTGTTTCAATGTTTAAAATGTGTTCTTTTCTGGAGAAAATTACGATGATTGTTTTCATGAACGAGGGAGATAATTATACCAGCTAGTGGCCACTCAATTTCAGCATGGAATTATGTTCAATGTAAAATGGGTGAAAATGGAATGCGCGCAGTTAAAAAGTACGGGATTTGATCGCACTCGTAATTTAATTTTTCCGCATCCGAACTCCTGCCCAAGTTTTATTCACCGAAAAAATATAAGAACACATTTTTATTTCTTAATTGAAAGTGTTTTACCAATGTATAATTATGTTTTGCTCTAAATTATTTGTTTGATATACATTTGATGTATATGTCTATTTTGAAAGAGGCTCACGTGGAAACTGGGCATGTCCAACTGTGTTGCCTCTTGAAAAAAGTATATATTATTTTTATTATTATTATTAAACACTTATGACTTCGGTTATGAAAATCTTGTTACATTGTAAAACAAGCACATGTAGATCTTTCAGATTGTAATATGTATGAATATATGCAGTAAATCAGCAGCATTTACATCGATAATAATTGATAAATAACAATTTTGTACCTGACATAATTCCAACTCGCGAACACTTAATTGGATCTTTCGTAAATGTAGACAAATCACTAACTTGTATTATTTATTGAAGACGGACAAAGAGTGACCAATGTGTACAGCTACAAAGCTCCAAATATACTAACAAACTAGATGACTGATTAAGATAAATTTAATGTTAAGTTTGGCAATGTTTGGCCACGGCTTACAAATTGGGGCTGCCGACAATACAAAGGGCTAGCCCTAACAACAACAACTTTAATAAATCAAGATGTTCACAATGAACAGATAGAATTAGTATTTGAGCCAACTGTGGGTAACAGGTGTTGGGCTCACCTTATTTTATTTATATATATAATAAATGGATTAAGCTGTCTGCAACCAAGTGTAACAAACAACTAAATACAAAATGTGCATTTAAAACATGTTATCACAATTAATGTCAAAATGGGTTTGAGACCCCACAAAAACATGCCGTGACGAAAGTTAGATAGTCAATACTATTAACAATCTTGGTTTTAGACCCCACACAATATTTATAATTCATAATCCGTGACGAAGGATTCTACGACGAAGATCTACAACGGTCATACAAGTACCTGAAATATATCAATAAACCAGCAAAGTATATTTTTTCAATAACAACAAAGAAAATGATATATCAATAAAACATGCATGTGTGAAATTCGCCATAATGAACACATGTACTCTATCAGTTAATAAGGGTGCGGAGGGTGGGTATTAAAGAAATGAAAGACCAGTCTCTCATTTTTATTTTAAGAAAGGAAAGCGGTGCGCATGTAACTTACGCGATGTGAAAATCACTTAAGGTTAAAACCCTTAAATGTTTAGGTTCAAGACAATAAATGTTTGGCCGCCTCAAAATAAAATCACCTATCCTGAAGTGATAGCTGCCATTATTTATTGAAGGCGGACAAAGAGTGACCAATGTGTACAGCTACAAAGCTCCAAATATACTAACAAACTAGATGACTGATTAAGATAAATTTAAAGTTTAGTTTGGCAATGTTTGGCCACGGCTTACAAATTCGGGCTGCCGACAATACAAAGGGCTAGCCCTAACAACAACAACTTTAATAAATCAAGATGTTCACAATGAACAGATAGAATTAGTATTTGAGCCAACTCTGGGTAACAGGTGTTGGGCTCACCTTATTTTATTTATATATATAATAAATGGATTAAGCTGTCTGCCATATGGACCCTACATAACGGTCCAGGTACGCCATGGACCGGTGTGCAGGGACCACCGCCACGAATGGTGGGGCCAGCGAAATCTACCGTGCAACAAAGCCAAACATTGCCGAGTGCCGTGAGCAAAATATCAACGGCTTATTTCTATACAATAGTTCAATTCAATTCAATTCAATCCAATCCAATCCATTCCAATCCAATTCAGTTCAACTTAACTCAATTCCATTCGTTTCAACTCATTTCAATACACTCAAATCCAATCAATTCCATTCAATCCAACTCAACTCAATTCAGTTCAACTTAACTCAATTCCATTCAATTCAACTCATTTCAATACACTCAAATCCAACTCAACTCAATCAAATTCATTAGCATATAATCAGTCATCGTTGTACTTAAACATGGGTAGCCGAGAGCAAAACAACAACGGCTTGATTATTAAATAATTAATGCATTCTATATAGCAACAGTCCAGTTTGTAATTCGTTTGACTTTCTATGGCTTAGTAGCTGTACACTATACCACCCTCAAGGTTGCACCAAAAATTCATTGCTGCTTAATGCAAAACAGCAGCCGCTTAAATGCTGCAAAATATAGTCATATTCATAGTTTATTTGATATTTGCTTGGCAAAGTAAATTGACAGACAGGTGGTTTTACAATACCACAAGACAGGACCGTGTACAAAACTTAACCACTTGCATCTTGTATTTGTTCTGATAAATCGTTAAATGTATGCCATTACTGCGAAACAACCTTTTGTCAAGAGAGCGCAGATCAACATATAAATAATATGGGCCCCAACGGGTCAACAAATTTTCGTACCAGCACATGATAATAAGTTAAAAAAAAACTAATGACACACTGGATAGCCAATTACCTTAACGGGAGCTAATATCAGCACAATGATATCCGTACAATATCCAAGTTTTTGCCAGTATGGAAGACCTTTTTGGTAGCCACTTAATTAACAGGACACATCAACCTGGATCTTTTCAAGCCTACAGCAAATGCAACTGACAAAGGATGGTTATGAAAGCATAGTAGATGTTACATTACAGCACAAGTTGAAGTTCTATAAAAACTAACCCTTGTAGATATACCACAAAACTGTGTACTAAACTAATCCAATTGATCTACTGTATCAAATTGTAAAGGCAAGCCCTAAATTGACTCTACCAGCAAACCATGAACTAATAGCCAGAAATAGATGCCAACTTGTCACTTCTTATAAATTAGTCAATGGAGTTGTACAACCAACACATAATGGACTGTGTGGAACCATGTTCAAGGTCCTAAATGATGGAACTTGCAAGCATTATGATAGTAGGAGCAATAGTATACAAAATTCTCACACCAAACAAAATTCAAGGACTATTCAAGGTAGAATATGCATGTTCAAGGTGTTTTTCCAAACATTCACCATGGTTAAAAAGTATGAAAATGTAATAATTCACTGCCACTTTATACTCTATTTCTAGTCATACCCGAACGAGCTCAATTATCAAATAACAGTGACATTCACACTCATACATTTTAATATGTACTTTAATTATTATTTTTTAAAGGTGCTTTTTTTTTACACAGATAATAAGTGCTATCTAACAACACCAATTAGCTTTTTATGATATTTAAGGCTGTTGGCCTGAATTCAAGAATGTTCAGTTAAATTCAAGTACCATTTTGGCATTTTTTCAAGGTGGCACTAAATTCAAGTACTTTTCAATGTTGAAACCACATTCAAGGCCTGTATGAACCTTGCAGAAAAGCACTCTTAACAGTTTATAATAGTAATATAACATATAATTATGTACTGTTCATATGCACAGGTGGTTTAACTAACAACATGAATTTAAAGAAGATATTTTATCGAGACAACAATAAACGAAGAATAACAAAATGTCTCATGACATGTGGTAACAAGCCATTACTTGGCAACTGCTATGAACTAACAAATTGTTCTAGATGCATAATTTGGTAAAATGTAAGGGACATAGATAATGAAGTAAATACATATAACTCCGCCATGACTACTGGATTGCACGAGTCTATACCATTCATCTATTGATCCTGGCAATTATCAAATAACCCTAAACTAACAAATGTCTCCTACCTGGATCATTTACTACCTCAAGTGGCAAATGTCCCTACCAGATTAATATCACCTTACTCACCACTTTTGCTTAGCATGTCCATAATAATAGCTTAATGAACATCACATGGGCTTTAGACCGGATACATTCCCTATTCTAATAACATTACTATTTACAAGTTGAAGATGTGTAATCACACCAATGCCAAAATAAAAATTGTATCAGTAACTTAGTGAGTAACTCCTTTTCACTCAGCAATAGGAAAACTGGTTTGCCTCTCATACCCTTGTGGTGATAGCATTGTCAGGAAAAAAGGTGCTGAGTTGCAAGAACTTGTTTTACACTCAACCTAAAATTACTAGTATTACACCCCCATACCACAAACAGTTTTATGTACACACTACCCTGATACACGGGAGACTAAAGCATGCATTTATAACTAGAAATTACACTGAATAATCTAAATCTTTAACAAACCCTCTTTTTATAAAAATTACCACTACAATATCCATAGCTAGGCAACTTAAAATAGGTTGAAAGATTGCAACTTGACCCATTACCACAGTCAGACAAAGCACACTAATTAATTTCAAATTCCAGTATGTGAACTTTGCTTGAACTAACTATATTTGTGATGAAGTTGCTGTATATTATAATAACTGCCTAATATTAAGCACTGAAAATACATCTGTCCCATACCAACATGAGTATGTGTGATTTCACCACAAAAACATCTTTAATTGATTTAATAAAAACAATCTTTAATTTGGTTCAAACCCAGTGCTGGTAATTATACTGACTACAAACAAGCATGTCCACAAAATTTTCTCTATACAAACTCTGATTGTACATTCTGAGTAAAACTTACATTTAATGTACTTATGTAACACTCATATCACAATTCCTTATTAACAATTAAATATACCACCTGGTTAACGATACTGTTAATTCTACCCGATTGTCTCCTGACTGACTCAAGATACCCACACTTCCTAACATAAAAGCCATCAAACAGTCCACACAATTCCTGCTGACTTATACATGATACATCACACAAACCATTTCCTTTGCGTTGTGATTAGTTCACATTCATGACATTCCTACAAAAAGATTAGTAGTTGATATTCACAGTACTCGACTTATAAAGACTGAATTACAGTTTCTACCATTAACACATTCGGTAACACTGCCGAAATTGTTGATATATCATATCTGACAAGACCCCTGGTAACTATAATGTGCAAGCTTAACAGTAACTAAATGGTTAGAAACTGATTCACTTAATGCAATGAAATTTATATCAAAATTGATGGCATTAATTTTTGGAATTACCATCATAAACGTCACAATATAAATTAAACTAATTTGAATGCAGGAAATTTTGTCGGTTAAATATCCCTGCTGTTTATGCACGATTCATAAAATGTCGCAACAGCCCTTCAAAGCGGTACGTGCATATATTTATCAAATTTATCAATCTTAAATTAAGGTGACAAGTTTTCAATATAAAATTGAAGTTATTTTCTAAATCCGAAACCATGTTACAAGGATGCATTCCACTAACTCAAAATCACACTTATACTTTTGTTCCGCAAGTGGAACCATTCGGTAATTGGCAAACTGGCTCTATGTATGTCATTTAACTAGCCATACTTTTGTTCCGCAAGTGGAACCATTCGGTAATTGGCAAACTGGCTCTATGTATGTCATTTAACTAGCCATACTTTTGTTCCGCAAGTGGAACCATTCGGTAATTGGCAAACTGGCTCTATGTATGTCATTTAACTAGCCATATGATTCCATATATTGATATAACCTAAGCATCACTTATACACATGGAAATGTGTAGATACAGCCCGAGTTAACGTGCACAAGCCAAGGGCTCAATTTCAGTCAACAATTCAGGATAGACAATATAATTATATACAAACTGAATCCAATGGGTAAAAGAAATAAAAAGAATACGCCATATCCTTCAATTTAATAGATTCTATCCTCCATGATGATCATTGATGCCATATCTCTGCATTCCGTGTTTCCATCACAATCCACAATAAAGCCTCCGTTCAGTATGCACCAATCTAAAGTCTTGGCCAAATTGTGAAAGAAGAAAAATATAAATATAGCCATAAAAGTATAATTATCTTAACAATAATGAATACATTATGTATTACATATTTAATAAGTTATTTCTCTTCATGCATAATAAAACTTGACACACATTAGCCTGATTAGGTGGGCTGCATGAAGGTAATGATATGATTATATCTCTAACACAGCCCCGTTGATATATCGCCAACTTTTCCAAAAGTTAACTGGTGGCAATGCTCGGATAAAAACACTCTGTCTGAATAACTCGCACCTACACCTGGCTGCAGGCACTACATCCACCAGGCACACTTCGATTGTTCATGGCAGAACTTATTCAATATATATAAATCCCTAAGTAGGCTACGCCTTAGTTCATATTATCCAAACATCATTCACTTAATTTGAATCAGTATAGCCTTCGAAGGCCTAGATGCGTTTACCTTAAAGTTCAAGCTTGGACGGTCTGTTAATACCAAGTCGGAATCAAATAGCACAAGGGCCTACTCTGGTCAGCAATCTGCAGTGATGTTTAAGATCTGCCACCAGGTTAACCAATAACCATACATAATTTATCATGGGGAACAACTCTGTACATCAAGCTACGAGTGACGTCATAAATCAGAAAATGACGTCATCCCATATCAATGCAATTTCAGGGGCGTAGTTGGTGGTTGTGTTTGGGGTCCTCAACATTGTAAAAATGTGCGACTTGAATGTCATTTTGGCCAAATTTATCATTTTACTTTCCTTATAAATTAATGTACGCACGCGTGTACGTCCGCATCGCTGGCTACGCCACTGAATTATGTAATAAAATGACAATTCAGCGTGTCATATTCTTTAGAATGTTCAGATCTACCGTACTAAACAATAGCTATCTGCATATAAACACAACTACATGTCAATCATGATAATCTAAACAGACAGATAAAAACCTTGACCATGAATGATGCAATCGAATTCGTCTGTTCCATCTCGATTTTTGAAATCATATAAAATCAGATATAAAATAATACCACCCAGACCTCAACCTGACACATCAGTTGTCACCAAACCTTCATCTAGCAGCATCCACAATTAATACCATAATTTACAGTAACAAGCAGGATTCAGATCACATTAAAGAAATGAAAGACCAGTCTCTCATTTTTATTTTAAGAAAGGAAAGCGGTGCGCATGTAACTTACGCAATGTGAACATCACTAAAGGTTAAAACCCTTAAATGTTTAGGTTCAAGGCAATAAATGTTTGGCCGCCTCAACATAAAATCACCTATCCTGAAGTGATAGCTGCCATTAATCCACACGATATAATGATGGCCATCAGTTTAAACAGTTACCGGTTTTTAAATAACATGCACCTACAAACATACTTGCACAATCAGCGCTAGTTATGTCAAATGTTGTATAATGGTTTATGCAGATGTACTTCTGAATGTTGCCACGATAATGCTACGATCACAAAGCTCGTACGATATCCGTACGAATTTATCAACTCGTACGAGTTTACAATGTTTTAAATCCTTACAGTTTTAGTATTTTCATAGCGTCTGGTCACAGCTCGTACGAACCACGAACGAACTATAGAGATGCACTCGTACGATATCCGTACGATGCTCGCACGAGTTAAGAAAATTCTTACGATGCTCGTACGAGTCTTCGATGTCCGTTCGGGCTCCGTACAGACGCCGTACGAGTTTGCCAAAATCATCTCCTACGGAGCTCGTAGGGCAAATTTGACCTTAGCATAAACAATTGATGACATACAATGGCGTACATATATTCATTCGTTGTTTCGGGTTTTTCATTACATGTACCTTTAACTTAATTTCTTTTGTTAAAAATTATTTACGCAGCTACAGGATTATACTATTTACAGTGCTTTTGAAATGTTTTTGAACATTTTGATAGCTGAAATTTGGACTTGAAGTGGTTCCTTCTCTAATTTTAGACTCATTTATCTGTTTAATATGTTTGCTGGACATTGTGGATTGAGCTTAATGTTTGTGTGTTATTTTTTGTGTGCTCCCTTGTGTGCCTTTCCTTCCCAGTTGTTTCTGTTATAGTGCTATATTCTCTATCCCATTTTCATTGCATGTTTACAAAGTTAATATGCATGCACTATGTGCATCTGATCTTCGTGGTTCTACATTAATTTTGTAATACAAATTAAAACTGGATGTGATTACTATTGGTGCATAAGGGAGTATAATAATATATAAATCCTCGACGCAATCTGGAGGGTCGTTGTATGCGGCTATACGCGAACAATCCGTGCAATTGAAATAAAAACATTAATGTGCATGAATAAGATCTATTCACAATATTATCACGTCTATAACATGAAACATATTCAATGAAAACCTGAGAAACAAAGTCATCAGATTGCATAAAACTCCATTTTACACATTCATACTTGACAGGTTTTGTTTATTAATTTGTTTTGTCAATGTGGAGGTATCTAGTCAATTGTTGGTCTCAATACACAGTTGCCGTGGGGATTTTTGACTTCAGTTCGCCTTTGGTAACAAGGTCTGTTGTCAACTGTGAGTCACATTCACGCCATTATACAATTTCTAAACGCCTGAACGAAACAGCCTTTCCCTGTCTGATTTCATAACACGTGGAACAATCAGTTCGGTTATTAAAAGTAATACTATCGTTTTCAAATGATATTGGAAATATTTATGTCCGTGGGAGCGTAAATAATTATGACATAACAATGAAAAGCACGGATAATGAGTATTTCCTTCTTTAAATGTGACAAGGCTGAACATGATTCAGATTGTATAATTGTGTGGGTTGGTGTTAAGCATTCAGTACAATCAACTCTCATGCGAGAAAAGGTTAACAATAAAAGAAAAGTGTTTTGATTTTGACGTCGAACTTCAAAGTTCTTTATTTTAGTACGGTTCAATAGTTTTGTCAGATGGTACATGTATTTAGCTAATGCTTGACAATTGTAATCCCGTGTTTCATTTTAAATATTTCGTAATTTCTCGATATTAAGATACTTTAAGAAACATCTGGTGGGGAAGATGGTTATTAATATTCAGAATTATCTTTACGTGCAGTCAGTTTGTTTTTCTATCGAAAATACGGTCTGCAGAAAAAGTACTTTACACTCAATTTATCTAAACACAGATAACCATTTGTATTATACAATTCAAAAGCCATGCAAGTGCACCCACTGTACCTTGCTACTTTAACGCACTCATTTGGTGATCATCTCCTAGACGGTAGAGTAGTTTTCAATACGATAGGGCATGATTATCAAGAAGATGTATGTATCAACCATGTACAATAATGACAAAACATTTACGAAAGCACGGCATTGCCTTTATTTATTTTATGACTTTCGTCCAATAATATTGGTGGCATATCTAAACACAATAAATAAAGTATATCCTACCAGACTACTAGACATTTCATGTAGCATGTATTTTGCGGCCAAGATATGACGACATAATAACATTTACACATGCTAATTAGCCGTTGGGCTCATTTTCAACAGAAAGGGGTGCTTATTTACAGTCATTGTCGATAATGCTTGTTTCGTATTATGTTTTCGCAATATGAGCAAATATACGAGACATTTTTACATGTGTGTTTAAGCCCCCAGTGACATTTGTCGCTGTTCGTACCAAGACAAAAGCCCTTTAGTCAACCTTCCTCTATGTATGTATTGTCCACTTGATAGTAAAAATACAAAATATTTCGCCATTGTACCTTTTTGTTAAACTTTGTTCTTTTTGTATGTGCCATTCTGCAATTTCGTTGTCCAGCACATGGCTGCTTCGTATCTTTCAAAATTACATGTACACTATATATGTGTTGTAGATTGTCGTTGTGGTGTGTAATGAGTTGTTGTTATTTCTCGTCACTTGGCTCTCGTTCCGTTTTAGTTTGACTGACTGAGGCGGCAGACTTTGGGGACGGGATGCCGTGTTTTCAGTTGGGCATTGTGCTTTGTGTGTTTTTAATGTTTTCTGTGCTCAACTGGTTAAGTTGAGTGCTGCCTTCCCTGTCTTACTTAATATAATCTTTTCGCTAGCTCAGTTGGTAAAGCTTTGGAAATACAATAATATTATGGATGGAGGTTACTGGTTCGAGTCTCACTTTTGTGCATTAGTTGTAATGGTGTGTTTTCTACAGTTCTAGTAAACCTTTTTACTTGGTATAGCCCGTTATACTTTGATTACCTTGCCACATTTTTATTCATTCGTATGCTTTTTCTGTACTGTATATTTATTATATTTTATTATATTTATCTAGAACAATCAATGATAAATTTATATTCTGTACAATACATATTTATATAAATTATATGAATTATCATTGTTCATTAGCAATGTCTATGGCAGAATCATTTAAGAAATCTGCAATATCATCATCACTATCACCACATGCCTCGACATAATCACTGTCATCATCATCATCATCACCAACGTCTGAGTCTGTGTAATCTGAGTCATCATCTCCTATAGTAATAACAACACGATCTATTTCCTCATCGACAGCAATGTCAGAAGCATTGAACCTTGCTTCTACAGTCTCGACACGATTACAAACACCGTCCCATACCGTACTGTCAATCATATGCAACCCTGTTGCTATTAGATCTTGTATTCCCGACATGGTTTGTCTGAAAGATAATATAGAACACATCGGTTCATAAACACATCAACAATTCTAATCAACGTGTTAAGATACAATGAGAAGATCATTATGTATATAACAATTTTTAAAATACTAACTTGAAGTTAATGCTAGCCACGAACTTAGTCAAATAGGCACATATCAGTTCTATTGGATTTAATTCCGCATGGTAAGGAGAGAGTCGAACCGGTATATGACCTTTCTCCGAGAGAAGCTTGTCAAGTTTATATGTTGGCCCTTCCTTATTTTTTCGGCAGCTTTCTAGCAGTTCTGTTTGCAACATGTTTTCAGAAAATGGAATACCATGACGTTTGAACCATTCCTCCTATCTTGCTTTCTTTGTCGACGATGCTGGGCATTTGTAAATCTGAAAAATAGATATGCACATAAACTGCTAGAAACTACTAAAAACATAGTTATGCGAACAGTTTAGTCTTAGTTTTAAGATAAGTTCTTACCTGAATGCATACATATGACGTTTTATATTCTTGGTGTAGCTATGTAATCTCTTTGTACTAATACATGTTTTTGAATAAAAAAGTTCTTACCTGAAAATTGTTACAATTAGCTTTATCCAATACAACAACGGACCCTGGTTCCATATTTCGCAGAAGTGGTCTCTGTCACCTGTTTGAAGAAATTATCCGCATTCATTTCGTCGTGATAGTCACCTGTCTTGGAATTGGCTTTAAACATCGGCTCTGCATTTGGTATGAAGCCATTTCTTGAACCTGCATGCAGTATAATTACGCGTTCTCCCATGTTGAATGGGACAACAAGACCAAGGTTGTCGATTTGCCAGCATTTATTAACAGTGTGAACTGTGTTGACATAAGTCTCGTCAACGAAAACCAGTGGTCTTCCTTTTTCTCTGAATCTAAAATAAAACAATATTGTTAAAACGCAAATAAAATTTGAAATAGATACGTGAATTTATGTGTTCTCAATGTTAACAAAATAAATGTTATTATTTTGTTTCTGTTCTTTTTATATTTACCTCTTCATGCGCTTCAGATATCGTATTCTGTGGTGACCACTATCACTCCTCTTTATCAGCATCTTCCTGTTTTCAACACATTTCTTCCAACGAAAACCCAATTCCTTCAATATTATGTTCAGTACTAATTTGCGCCAAGGAAAATGTATTTTTTCTCTAAATTCAACAGTTCACAGTCGGCACTTGTGTCTTATTCAATATCATGTCACTCACCGTCCTGCAAACCATAGCAATATCAAAAGAGTCCAGTGAGATTGTGTTGCTTCTTGATTTTCTTAAACCGTTGTGCAGTTTCTTCGCCTTTATGCGTGACACCGTCCTTTCTGATACTCCAGTCATCGCGGCAGTACGTTTCCTAGGACAATGGCTATTCCATTGATGCCTCTTGTGTGCAAAAGTCTAATACATTAGACACAATGTCTCGTCCTTGCTGCATTAAAACTATATGTTTAGCCATAGTTGGATTCAATAATGTGCATTTTACACAGTTTATCTGGTTGTACATGTAATACACCCACAAATAAACGAGTTTCTTCAAAAGCGTGCGGCAAAATAATTCGGGAAAAGAAAATATTCTGATGGGATTCGAACCCAGACCTTCTGCGTTGAGATTGAGACGTTACCAATAGACTATAAATTAAGTACAATGATCTTCATCCTTCAGTAGTTTAAAATACCTGTACAAGTGCTTAGATGATCATGGTTTATTTACTTATCCGCGTTTTGATATGGACCGATCCAACCAGTGACCTTTACACGATGTTATTGTGCCATCACGTCTTGGCCGCACTATAGTCTCTTCATTTTAATTTGTATTATAAATCAAATATAATGGCATCAAGCTGTCGCAGTAAAATACACTAATATGTGGAATCAGTTGTATACAAAATGATACGACTAGATTAAATCATTGAATAACTAATTGGTCGTAGTTTCATCTACGTCGCATATGAAAATTATCGCATATACATATAACACATCTTTTTATTCAAGAGAGCTAGTTAATTTTCGTCAATATTTTATCTATTACTTATAATTTAAACCTATAATTGTAGATGTACTGGCTTTTTGAATGACCATTTAAAAAACATTCCTTGTTCAATCGTTCATAAAAAACAATGCAATTCTCTTTTGATATCTATCACACAAGGTACTGAACGTGAGATATGAAAAAAAATTAAAAACTACCCGAGTGTGATTCTAATTAATGATTAGGTAATATTATACTTTCATCTAGAGAACCATATATAACTGATCGCTGCATTAGAATGAGAAGGTGGTAAGTGTTATTTACGACCTTATAAGACTCATACATGTATTTAAAATCTGCATCACAAGGCGCTTCTTATGGGCCTATTTGCATGAAAATCGGAATAGGCCAAACGTTGACCAAACTGAAGTTGAAAAAGCTTGCTTTTCCATAAGTAAAGAAATAGCTTTCAGACTGTTTTAACTTGTATTCTCAAAACATCAATTTTGTACTTATGACCTTCTCATTCTAAGCCATCGAGGTGAAAAGTACCAATAGATTAAACTCATCCATGGATACTGTAAACATCAATGGTATGTCTCTTGCTTGGGTTGCTAGGCACTGTCGCCGTTTCTGTATGACCCCGAATTGTCTGTGCATGTATCGAATTGCTATCATTACGAGGGGTGTTCGAAAAGAAATGCAATTTACTCTATAACTTTTTATTGACAGAACCATTTACAATGAAACTCACAGACAATCTTCAATGAACTCTCCTTTACACATTGCACACTCATTTAACCTTTAAATTCAATATTGAAGGTATTTTTGTCATCTGCAAAAGGTACAACATTCATGCACTGTAATATGGCTGACCACATCGGTTTCCTGGTCTTCTGCATGCAATTCGCATTGGACTAGGTCTGTAGGATAGACTTGGTGATAAAATATTATCATGCGTTTTTCGTTCAAAAGCTACTTTACAGTAGAAGCTCTGTGCGAAGAGGCATTTTTTATGAGAAATGTGCATATAGTATATTCCTTAACAATCAATTTGACGCTATATGAAATATTTCTGAAGTTTTCCATGCACACAATTTCTATAGAACCTTCTTGGAACATATCTTCCCATTGGTTCTGGTTTTTTTTTAATTGCAATACATTTGTGGATGAAGAAAATCAAATGAATCATTTTTATCAGTAACTGTATGTGTTTTACAATTACGGATTTCTTAGAATTTCTGGTAGCACATCTGTGATATTTCCGCTTCATTCTTGGTTAATTATAGTGAGCGTATGTCCCTTCCCTTATTATACTACGTAAAGACTTCTCTTGAAAGTACTGGAGGTATAGCTTTAATATTTTCGTGGCATTTACAGTAAGATGGTTTTTTGGGCACCATGTTATAAGCATGGTAACCAGTGGGTACAACGTTGTTAACTTCAAGAATTTTCTTCCATATAAAGTAAACTTGATATAAACTCGAGCTTGTAGGAGCAGCTAACAGTTCAACTTTTAATATTGCAGCTTTGACACGAATATTATACTTTTTACCATTGTTTGTTTGATTGTTGTTGTTTTCAGCTGACCACTTTTGTTGTTGGCTTTCAGATGCTATTGACCTACTTTAAAATATTCAATAGAAGTGTTACAATGCTAAAAGACACCTTACAATGTCCTTTCATCTAAAAAAGTTCACCATGTATTAATTTATCACTTAAATAATGTTTATACCTTTCTTTATTATAAGGCATACTTTTAGTGAGTTTGACGATATGTATTTGGAACGTGTTTTAGCTGAGTATAAATTAGTAAGTGTTTATTAAACATACATTATGACCAAACTGATGCATGAATTTCAAACAAATTTTCCCCAAGTGCAGACAATGTGCTAATGGGTACATGCGCCAAATTTGAAGCACGAAACCTTTAAAAAACCAAGATATGCATGGAATAGCATTTCTTTTCGAACACCCCTCGTATTATGTATTATATACAATATGGTGCAACACTTTGTTGATCATGTCGGTTATATAATCCTGTTTACTAACACAACACAACATTCATGGTGTTACTAGCGATAATCAGCATTGTGCCTATTCATAGTTAATGTTCGTGTCGCACCATGCATACATTGGGTTATATTGTTGATGTATTTGCCGTTTTCTATGCGTTAGCAACTGCATTAAAAGTGATATTAATTATAGCTCTGCTTACACCGGAATACTTCCTCCCACATGTTACCTTTATTGGCACTTATTTGGATTAAAAGGCTTACTTAATTTATGAACTGATTGACAATCAGGCATCAAAGGAATATTACCACACGGACAATTATTGTGGACTTAATGTGTGAATGCATGTAGCTCTTACATAACTGACATACATGTATATATGAGAGAAGATCACATTCGTTCAGTACCGTAAGCCATACTTTACATTACCAATCAGGCTGCTATATTACATATCACAGCCGACTAAAACATTATTTGTTCTGTTGCTTACGTATATAGCGTCGTGTTTTGCCAATTCGTTTTCCAATCGTCTGCGACGGTCATTTGCCCTAGATCAATTGTATATCAGTACATCTTCGATATAGTTTTCTCTCTAATCCTCTTCGTTGTGACGGATGTTTGCTTCTCGAAATAGCTAACCAGGTCATCACAGGTCATGTCTTGCGGAATGGCTATGTCGTGTACTAATTAATCTAATATAGATGTACGCTTTAACCCGCTGCCCATCTACGTGAAAAAGGTCTGTATTTCTTGATTTACATCTAGCGTAAGGTCAATTATACGAGGGGTGTTTTATAAATAATGCAACAGCCCCGGGCATGCTCACTAAGTGCTGAATTAGATAGTAAGAATTATTTATTGCATTCGACAATGTTATTCTTCATTGCCAATCTCTCAGAAGCTTTATTCTGTTCAGGCTCGACTCGTACCCACTTCGTTAACTAGGCAATGCGTGCTTGGCCACAAACCAATGGGTATCTGTGTAGTTAAAGACCAATACCAAAAGGAAACTTATCCTTTATTTTCTGACGCTTTAAATTTTAGTCGAAATTAAAATGTCGAGCACAGCCTTTATTTGCCAATCAGCTTTCTGCTGAAATATGGCAGGTATTTATGTATGCCTCCACCCGGATTTGAACCCGGGTCGCCATAATAGACGGCAAGTGTGCTAACCATTGAGCTGCGGAGGCACACTACAGCAATTTACTCCTACGTATTGGAACATATAACATGTATCTGTAAATACTTTGGATGAATTAACACACGCCAACCAGTTACATGTACATATAATCATATAGACTATATAAAAACAATAATTGGGAGTTAATAATAATACATGTAATGCATCTGACTACAAAGTATCATTCCAAAGATAAAATGAATAATAAATCTGACACAATCATGTTCACAGGTTTTGAGAAATAATGTGTAACTGCACAAATGCTCGTTATAAAGTTCTCGTTAACACTCAAAAGTCAATTGGAATTTCTCTAAGCGCGAAACACCTTTTTGTGTTCAGAAATGATTGCACAAGCAAAACTACAATTAATCATGTTTTATAACATGTATTTCGTTCTCAATAGTTTTACTGAAATGAAGAAACAAATGAGACCATTTCATCATTTAAACAAGTCACGTATTATTGATGTATTTGCAAATTCCGCCTATGCTGATATTATTTTCTTGTTGTTTTAGTTACGTTGATAGTTGAAAGGTCCTTTATTTAACTGCAGGACAAAGGTTTTATGTCGCCCGACTTTTGACAAGATGACGTTCTTATGGTACAATCAAGATATATATTGTTATCTTGGAAATAAACCAATTGGCATATTAAAGAAGTTCATGGTACGATATATCATAGCATCTGTTACAAGATATAACAAGGCAATGGCACATGAAAGTTAATGACACATCGGGATGCCGGATTTAGAGAAACAAAAATGACATCAGAGGAAAAATAAATCAAAGTCATGGAATACCACACTCAACAGAAACACTAGGGTACTGTTTTATCAAAGCTTTTAAGGAAATCGTAAAGTTACGCACAAATTTAAATTCTTTATTATATCTTTAAAACTATAAAGAGTGGAAAATGGAGTTGCAATACTAACAGATTTTCAGTTCATGAACTCCTGCAAACAATATCTGTCCCCAACTTGCAATTGTTTAAGAATCATAAAGAATTTAATTTTGAACGTAAGTTTAGGATTTCCGTAAGTGCTTTGATAAAACAAGACATAGAGTACTAAAACACAAACATGAACAGTAAACAAATCGGTTGCTTTACATGAAAGTTGCTCCGGTGAAAATGACTAATATTGAGTTTTAATGACGTTTGATTGACTATTTAAGTTGATAATTATGACTATTGATGGTTCGGAGCACAAAATTAGACCTAGCACCATTGTCTAATAAATGTTGAAATGCAAAAATACGGGATTAGAAAATTAATTTATTATTGTCCTTTTGAACCAACCACACGTCCCGTTGGTATATGTGATCTTACCTCTATATATCTATATCTCTCCATCTTTTATATCTCTATCAATCTGTCAAACACTCCTTTCCATTCTTTTCCCTCCCAAAATCATCATGTATGTATATAATGTCCACTGTTTACAACTTCATAAAGTTACCAATTATTCCCTGCTATTCATAAGGAACGAGTTTATAAATAAGCTTAGCTTTCTACTCAATCCTTAATATGTGTAAATGAAGGTTATCATGTTATATGATTATAAAGAAATAAATATTGTTTAAACTAATAAAACTATTATCAAGAGGCTCGTTATTGTTCACTTAAAAAATACAATCCGTTGGTTTAATTCTTTAAAAGATCATGTGTCTCATTTTTGGAAGATGTTTCACTTTGGAATACAGATTATTTTTATTACGTTTTACTGTTACGTTGTCTTTCAACACTTTAAAGGTAACATATTAACTAAAGATCATACAGAAATGTCCAAATCCATACAGGCATCATGTCAGATTAGTGTTACTTGAATCACTAAAATTGTTGTCAATCCTTCTTTACGTCCCGATGGACCTTATTTATGGTTTCGGTTTCATTCTGAATTCATGAACGATTTCATTGAGAATACGAAGGCTGTTTGGATTACAACTAGCCAATAAAAATGAATCCTTGACATATTTTAATCAAATAAGCTTTTGACCCCCTTGCCGTATTCATCTCCGATATATATGAACAGTTTCAATCAGACAGTCCATTTTTAAAATGCGATGTTATTATCATTCCTAGGTACACTGTGTATATACTGGACAAGAGCCGAACCGAGATCTTAGCGTCCCTGATATTTCTTCCGGCAATGCATTTTAAGAGTAGTGGAAACAAATAAAGCTCACACGGGACCATTCTTGACAAATAAGAATGGTCTGAAAGCTCAATAAAGCTTTATGAATCTTAGAAAGTCGCGTCATTTTAATTGCCGATGAATATTGAAGCACATTGATCTGCAACAGTTTGTCATCCTTTAGACATGTGGCTGGGCAGCGATTGTCGGTGTATTTTTACCATTTCTGTAGGAATTTACCTTCGTTAAACATGGCATTTACCCATTGTCCATTTTATACATCAAATTGAATGGTAGAAACTTGGTTTGTAAAGAAAAAAGGTGTACGTTTTTACTGGCGTCTATGTTGCGTCTTGCAATGCAAACCTTTAGTTCGTCTTTGCTGGTTTATTTTTGTACTTGGATCTGTCGCATGGAAGGCAAAATGAAATCGCGTCTCGTTTATGGTAATTACATTAACAAACGGTCGACTTTTTTATTTAGTAAATGGTTTCAATTAATTTTGGCCTGCTTGCAAGAACATGTGTTCTGGCGTCTCAATGCAGATAGGTGTATCTAAACTGCACTTATCTTCCTAATTTTGTACTATGCTTCATAATTGTATGAAAAGCTCCTAATGATGTGCCAACACATTGAAATACTTGTCTTATTGTAAATCTGCCACCAGTTTCCAAAACATGTTTGATGTTTGCAATCCTTTTTCCAGTATGTTGCAGTATTTGGATGTTGTGCATGAGGTTTATTTCAAAATAAAGTTACACCGCTTTAAATTTCTTAAACTATCAGGTAGTTGATGAGTATGAAATTACATTACACCATTTCACCATAAAAGTTAATTTAAATGTGGCATTTGTCCCCGCATTAAGAAAACGACGATTCCTAAATTGGACCGAATTTGTTCAGAGAAAAGTGACATTTTTCCAATCATTGAAGTATTAGGATACGCGGGTAGACATTGTTAACGGATTTTAAAATGTGAGGTATCAATTAAAAGCTTAACACAAAGATCTTTGATGTACAGTTCACTTTTTGTCAAAATTCATTGAAGATACAATAAAGATATAGCATCACTTGCAAACTCGCGTCCGTCCATCCGTCTGTCTCAGTCCGTCTGTCTGACCACGTGCTCATGTTTTTATTCTAAATATGATGCACACCATTGTAGGTATCAACTACAAACTTTAACCATAAGCTCATAACAACACCGGTTTGTTACGCGGGGGTGTGCTATATAAAGTCTACTGATAATAGTACATAAACATGCATAACCTAGATATTTACATTTGGCACCATAAACTCAGATTCAATGTACTTTACATGACAGAATATGAAGAATGTGTAAAGTACACTTTTTATGTATTCTCTGTTTTTGGAACGGCTTTCCAATTGGCCTACACAGTTAATTAAATCAAAGATTATATCAATCTATAAGAGGATTGTACTCCTGTAGTACACATTATTATCCGTACAGAAGTGACAATAGGAAATAAGCATTAAACCGTATGTCAAGTAATACATGTGTATAATTAGCTTATTATCACATGGCTGTATAGTGTAACACGTGAGGCCATTAACTTGTAACCATACGCAAATACTCATTTTTTGAGAGTATTCAAAATATTTTTTTACATCATATCAGACTTACAGATTTTTTATTACTAACAAATTTGTTATTTTTGTCAAATTTTATTTTGGGAATGATTAATGATTTAATGGCTATATTATTGGCCTTTGACACCAAAACAGTAACAACATAATGAGTATTTTTGTATCAATGTACTTACTGTTTCCGTATTTAAGGACCAGTTTATAATTTGTATTCATATACATATCGTTAACCTAGTATACATTTTACACGTAGGAAGCTTTAAAATCATTTAAAATTGACAAAAATATTGATTTTGAGATTTTCCATAGTCTTAAAGGATAATGTTAATGAAGCAAAATGCAAAAGAAATTTTGTTAATATCTTGAATTTTAAGAAAGTTACAGCTATTTTTGTAGAGTCCCTATTTGGTGCTTTTTGTGTGACGTCGCAAACGTCATTGGAACGTTATTCGACGTCACTGTAACAAGAATTTCATAATAATTACTATCATGTGCTAGAATTATATTTAAATTTTTAAAATACATATCAAAATAAAAGTGTTTGCATTTAGAGAAAGGCTACTACTGTTTTAAACTCCTCGTTTTTCTCAATCGGAGCACATTTCTGGCATTGGTCACCATAGCAACGAAGTATGTGATTTCGATATAATTTATGAGAAATTAAAGCTAAGATATAATACTTTATGGGTAAATTACTTATAGTAGAATCAATAACTATGTATTTTTCTTATTTAGAGCTTTTATAAACATTGTTACATAATATTCATTACATAATGTCATTATAGCAGGTTTTCCTGGAGACTGGCTCATATATATATATATATATATATATATATATTAACTGTCATGTACATTCGGTATTGTTTCGTACGTAAATATCACCATGACAACCGTATGTTGACATCTGTCATACAACATAAGCTCAGTCATTTGCGTCGAGTGTTTCTGAAATAATCCTATATACATGTTTGAATGATATCCGTTGCTTGCGATAGAGCATGCTATAAGTAAATATCTTGGTTATGAACATGTAATCCGATTAGAGGTATACTGCAGTTGTTATACATACCTTAGACGAGTCCGTGTTTTGATTACCCAAGTTACATATATTTTTATAGTACTTGCTGTTAATTTCATTAAGGTTAACTGGCTATACTTAAGGACGAATGCCACATTTGTTTGTGCGCATATTTCTAAGCATATTCTGAAAACATGGTTTACAGTATGTCCTTTTGTTGTATTGATACAGGTGATAATAAATTTAAACTTTGTTTTTTTCTGATTAATTTTTGATGAGCTTGAAGTTTGAGTTTGAATTCTGGATTTTTGGAACAGAGTCGTCTCCTCCCTTGGTTACCAATAACTCAAAATTTAGCATGTGGACCTATGTTTTATAATTGATAGTTTTATATGTTATACGTTTTAATATTAATACTGTAGAAATGAATAAAATCTCTCCGTTGGAAAAACTGTCATATTTGTTTTTAACTGACATGAGTTTACTTAATTTTATTTGAGAAACAAAAATCTGTTCTTGTATTTTGTCGGTGAATGAAACACAGACAGGAGTTCGGATGCGGAAATAATTAAATCACTCGTGCTACGCGCTCGTGATACGCGCTTTAATTTTCCGCACCAGAACGACTGCCGTGTTTTATTCACCAACAAAATACAAGAACAGAGTTTTTATTTCGATTCTAAACACGATAATATCCCGCACTATTTAACTGCGCGCATTCTATGTTTACCCATTTTACATTGAACATTATTCTACGCTGAAATTGAGTGGCTTATTAACTGGTACAATTTCTTCCCTCGATATTAAAAACGACATTCGTCATTTTCTGAAGAAAAGAACATATTTTAAACATTGAAACAATTTTAATAACACGAGTATAAGGTATCTATTGCATGAAATTAAAAATATAAATGAATTGATTATCAGAAGTTTTTATGAAACTTAGTGTTGAGAGTATGTTCAACTTGGAGTTTCTACATATAAATGCGTCTTCGCTGTTACACTGGATACTCGTGCAACTTGACTTATTCGCAACTCGTTGTAGTTTTTACGTTCATTTATTCATAAATATGTCACGTGATATTTATTTTTACTGAACTACTTTTAAATCGAACATGCTGATGTTCGATGTTTTGTGAAGGAACAAAACATATTTTTGGAGTTTTAATAAGAAACAACTATAACAGTATATTCAATGAATGCTTGTTATGTATTTTATTGAGTTGTTAAGTCATTTTTGAGCGCACAAACAAATATGACCAATTTGCTGTTTGCGGGGCGTAAATAGTACCAGTCAATTTACCAGGTGTTTTTTGTTGCGGTAATAATATACAGCTTGAATTCCTCTATGCGTTTTTGTATTTATCCGCAAATCTATTATCTAAACCACAAGAAAAAACTATCTTTTTTAATATTGTGTCTTTAAAAGTGTTGGTGATGGTGGTACACGTTTTATTTGGCATCCTCTTCTTCACTTCGTCTACCATCCATCAGAACTGGGTGATAGTGCTGACCACGGTCACCTTAGTTGAACTAGAGAACCGCTAAAACTTCCAGTGGTTGAATTGACCAATACCCGAATATGGCTGGGCTTTGGCTCTGACCGTGTCCACCATAGTTCAACTAGAGACAACCTAAACTTCCAGTGGTTAAAGCATACGTCCCACTGAACAAATTTTAACGATGGAACTAAATGAGCCGGGGGCATTCGCTGATATTTTCAGGTTTGAAAATTAGGAGCTTCGAGGGCGTTGGGGACAGATTCTGCAAAAGCATCGGGTGCCATTGGGTAAACAATGACTGTGTATTTCCACATCGACGATGAGGAATTCCTCAGTGTGACATAGGCTTAAACTATGTTCGAACCAATGCTATATCGTTTTACATGAATTTAGACTGCGCTATCATAAAACTACATTAACGCAAATTTCGTTCTGGTGTTAATGCGCAGATAATCGATCAACACCAGACTATAGTTAGCGCCAAATCCAAGCCCAGATGTTTCCCTCAGTAGTCCAGCCAATTAAAACATAAATTAGCAAGTTAAAACACTGTGAAATGTCGGCATTGTACTACCGGTACCATGTTAAAAATCTTCTGATTCATCAAACCTGAACACATATTTCGCTGGCTTCGAATTAGAAGGTCATAAGTACAATGTTTTGAGAAAACAAGAAAAAACTACTCTTTACTTATAAATGTAAAACGAAGCTTTTTAAACTTCAGTTTAGTCAACATGACCACTTCTGATTTTCATGAAAATAGGCTCATAACAAGCGCCCTGAGATGCAGATATCAAATACGCATGATTCTTAAAAGGTCGTAAGTACTTACGTCCGGCTATATCTAAGCAAGCGATTTAATTATTGGAGAATACAGTTATAAAAAACATTAACTGATCATTTTTAACAGCAGTAGACATCTTATTGTGAGCACTGACTTACCCCAATGCAACATCGGTTTATTAACAATTAATGACTAATCTTCTCATGCATCAGATTCCATCCAAGTCTTATATTAAAATTCATTATCCAACACATTGTGAGCGTATAAAAAACGTCATTTTTGTGATAACTCTCATAAAATAACTTAATAATGAAGCTAGTCGGTGTGTGGACATACATAATCATTTTCAAGTCCTTACTGCACAGTCTTAATGCACTTATGTAATACTGATGCAATTATACGTCTGGTATTTATCACGTAGTGTGCATTATTTTATGTCTTCGATCCATTAATGTGCCCATTATTAATGTTTATTGCGTCAAACATACGCTGGAGAAACACTTTTTATGGTAGCTGTAGCATGGGATGCGTCATATATCTATTGGCATCTACTTCTCGACCTTAAACCTGTATTTACAGACACCAAAAAGCTATAGCGTAGGCACGCTGTAGTTAGCTGGCGGCTCAACAACCGGTGCTATCAGAACGGACCCCTTCCGAAGACTAAGCCCACGACACACGCCTCCCCAAATAAGAACAAAAATGACAGAAAAGGCTTCACTCAACAGAAACTACAGAGCAATTCCCAAAAGACGAAATACTAAACAGATCGACCAATGAAATTGGTTCCAATAGAAACCAAAACACCTATCAAACAAAGATCCATGCACTAATTGACACGAAGACAGGATGATCAGGAAGGATGGTCTAGTCCCATGTATATTCAAATATATGAATATTATAATACTTATAATAAGTTCAAGTCTCTAAAACGGAAGTTTTTATAAATAAGGCAATAGAAATAAAAAAAATATGGGAGAAAACAGTCAAAGAAACAAGTCGTTTTTATTTCTATTGTATGAACATTAATTTACATGACTGGTGTAGTGGGAGCGCGTCTTTCCTTTGTTATATTACGATGACAGTCGTTGAGAAATAACACATTATAAAACAAACTTATAACGAGATACGTACAACATGACCAACGATCTTGACATGTTTCTCCAATATAATAACACTTCCAAAGGCGCACCTCTCTATAATACTACCGCCAACAATATGAAATTCAATTAAAGTATTGCTTTACCTTCCTTTAGATTTGTCTGCGAATACTTACGGTCTGAATAATTATATATTACTCGTATTTCACGTTACACCTACGTACCCTTCCTGTCACAATAAATTATGTATCTTCCTTTCTATGATTAAATACTTCATCTATAATAACTAGAACTGCCACAGAGTGACTAACGATATCCCCACATACAGCTTTGTCACAGGTATATGGCAAACCATATCCATATAAACTGTCGTACAGTGGACAACAATTGTACATTTATTTTTAAATTCAACAATATATGATAAAGTTATGGTCCAGACGACATAAATTATGGTCATTACTGACCTTTGGACTGTTAAGTGTGACCTTGATCTTTGAGATATTGACATAAATATTTCACATGACACACCGTCTGCTAGTAGTGATCATTTGTGCCAAATTATTTTCAAATCCCATAATAAATGACTTGTGCCAAATTATTTTCAAATCCCATAATAAATGACTTAGTAATGGAGTTGACAAGCTCAATTATGGCTTTTTTTACCTTTGAACTCCAAGTGTGACCTTGACCTTTGAGATATTGACAAAAAAATTCGCATGACACACCGACTGGTAGTTTTAAACATTTGTGCCAAATTATTTTCAAATCCCACAATAAATGTCTTAATTATGTTCCAGACAAGATCAATTATGGCCATTTTTGACCTTTCAACTCCCAAGTGTGACCTTGACCTTTGCGATATTGACGAAATTGTTTCGCATGACACACTGTCTGGTAGTGGTGAATATTTGTGATACATTAGTTTGAAATCCCACATATTATATTATATTCTACATGTACGATAAAGTCGTGAAACCTTCTATCGCTAATATTTAAGTTAAAATGTGTTCGGTTAGTTGTTTAGTGTAAAATCTTCTGTTTCAGAGGATCGATCTTTAATGAGGCTTATGTATTGTAAAAGGTAAATACAGGTATCCCACAGTCCATGTGTACTTGTTTACACTATGCAACATTTCCCTATACATCTCAGGCAAACTTGGTGGATCAATGACAGACCTAGATATGTTCGTTCATTCGTGGCGTCTCGACTTCACCTCATGCTTATTCGTGTCATAAATTGCGCAATCGTCATGTCATTTTCA
Organism: Spisula solida; assembly: GCA_947247005.1. Lineage (NCBI taxonomy): Eukaryota > Metazoa > Mollusca > Bivalvia > Venerida > Mactridae > Spisula > Spisula solida. The sequence continues at coordinate 28,504,629 of OX365954.1, forward strand.
CTACATCAGATTGTTTATACACTAGGTACTTATATGCACCATATAGATGCCATAAATGTAAGGAATTTAATGCAAGATGATAATTTAAGTTCACGACATCCGTATGCAGATCCGCATCTGGCCGTTGTAAGACATCAGCGTTATATGGCTTGATTGGCGACCTTTGCGCTAACAACAACATCCGCCGACAGTATTGACCACCACACAACTCAGTGTGACTCTCTTAAACGCATACACCTATTTGCTATTATAGCGAAATGAGCAGGAATGTCGCCAGGACGAAAATACATCGTACAGTTATTGTATTTTCATAGACAGTCGAAGCGAATTCTAAAATATCCGTCTGCATCCTGAAAGCATCAATCATTCCATCGAATCATTGCAATCCCTTCAAATAAGTTCACATGCTCAAGACAGTGTTCCCATTGTTAGTGGTCACAAGGATGTAACAGCAGGCTGATATACTGATATATCTTGATTTGTTTTCCACAGGAATATTTAAGACTAAAGTGCTGGCTTTGTTAAGAGCACTGAACTGAGTTATTTTTGTCCTCATTATTTGGAAGTTACAGTTAATGGTGAACATACTAAGCTCTGAAATTACATGGTCGCAACACAACTCATTCATAACAAAAATGAAGTTAGGAAACGAATTTTAATCAGTTTGAACAAGAAGGTTGCGTTTGTTTTAGAATTCTCTGATGATAATCAATTGGACTCGTTTACGATGAACTTGCTCGATATATAAGACATTGAGCATAATTATACGAACTTAACGCCATCGTTTTCATATTCTCGTTCTGTTACATTTCGGATATTGTCCCATATTATTGCGGTCTGTATTATTTCTGTTTTCTGTGCTCGGCTGTTGCAGTTAAATGCTGCATATGGGTATTAAATATAAGGCTTATTGGTGAAGATATTTCGATCGGTATAGACATATGAACATCCGAATGCGCCGAAAAGAGTTTTAAAGTAAAGACCCTAGTTTCTTTGCTATTACAATTCTGCATAGTTACAAGAGAACTACGTATTAACGAAGAAGTCTTAATTATTATGTTATCTGAGTATCTCATAACACTAAATTATTTCTGTCTTAATGTTGTTTTAATGTATTGGATGAGTTCCCATGTCATTTTATGCAGCTTTCAATCAATCAGTTGTCCAGATATGTGCACTAATATAAATGAGGCAAAGAATTGTTAATAACATTAAATAATGTGCTACAAATAAATGAAATAACATATCCAGCCAATTTTTAAATGTCTTTATTACCTGTACTACATAATACTGTAGTATTATACACATGTCTTGCCTGTCCGACTTTTTGTAGTTATTACCTGTCTGTTTGTCCCGTTTTTTCTCTTTTTTTTCATTGTTTTTTTTCTAATCCCCATAAGTTATACCCGCCTTTTATACATGGCCTATATTTGCGCTTTTATTAGTTTTCTTTATGCTCTTGTCTAATGTTCCTGTTCTACTATGAATCTCTACTTTTTTGTCTTGTTCGTCCGTCTTTTCCGCATTTCTTCCCTCTCGTATTTATCCTGTCTTACATGTCAGCTGTTCTTCCAGGTTATTTATTACTGCCAATCTACTATTCTGTCATTCTCTAGCCATTACGTTTGCCATGGACCGTTTATAAATTATAGAGTAAAACCGACGTTATAACAAAATGAAAGTTAGACACGAAATAAAGTATTTATAATTAAGAATCATGTAGAATAGATGTCAATGGCAGTCCAAAGTTGGACAAACAAAAATACGTTATACATTAAACCAAAACATGCTACTCCTGGTATTGTGTGCACAAAATGATGATTTTTAAACAGAACAAATTGCCCCTTAGCATCGACAAACACATACGTTAGTGTTAATTTGAACCCAAAACAGGGTACTCCCTGTCATGGACACACTTGAAGGTAATAAACAAAACAAAAATGAAAGTGCTGCATTAAAACGGAAGACGTTGCTACCTTGGGTGTAGAATCAAATGCATTGCGACACGGTGTTTTTTTATCGAACAGGTTGCCGTCAATTGATAATTGTTTAAAATAACGTTTCAATATGTATAGGATAATTGCATTCGGCATGTATGTACAAACTACTTCGTCGTACTGTATTTGTCTGATTCCGTGCGTTTCACCAACTGTATTAGTAATAAGATTAGTAGTAAAACCTGCATGTCTGTATTATGGAATAAATTTGCAGATTCATGTTTATATTCCAGACGCAATTAATGTTCTTTGTTTTATGGCGCAACGACATATGATGCAACCTACTGCTCCTTTAATGGTATATTACGAAAACGCAATACTGCTACACATTACAAACAATTACATGTAAAACGAAATGGAGTATTACGCTAAGAGAAGATGTGCGTGTCTGCTAAAAGTTCAAGAAACTAGACAAAGTTGAAGCACGCATATTAGTACTTTTAATACTTTCAGGGTAGACATTCTACGCGCTTTTTTCTCTTTTGCTTTCAGGACGGCGGTGATTATTGCGACATTTCACTATAAATTTTGTCTCCATGTCGCATTATTACGAGAACAATTAGGTATAAGTGAAAATACTGTATTTAAAAAAATAGATTTCTATTAAATTATAACGATCATTATCACGTAACAACGCGACAAAGAAATACATTTTCAGCTGCACTTTTATACAATTATTCAAACTACGGACGTCATTACAAAAAAGGGTATTTAATACTTTTCTTTTTGCCATTAAAGGAGATATATTACAAACGGGCATTATTCTGTTCATGCACATACAATTTAAATTCATACAGAAACGGCCGTTCAAATTTTTGTTCCAGATATGAATTGATAATGTAAACAAATAAATATTATCACGACATTAATCGTCGTCTTCTAGTATACATACACAATACCCAGGCTCCTTGGTGAAAAATCGTGGATATACTTAGTAAAACACCATCTCTTAATCACGAAGAGAGAGACACGCATGTTGTTTCAGCAAATGCATAGACCATTATGGTTCAAACTGTACACACACTTACCTATGAAACGAACCAGCGGTCAAGTTAGCGAGACTTAAAGCTCACTAGCCTTACGATATCACCTCGTTTGGAAACCTTATAATCCCTCGGATTTTCTTCACGTCTTGTTTTGAACAATACTAGGGTCATCGATCAGACTATCTTAATGAGAGATTCTCGAGATGTCCTCGCGTGACATTAACCTACACTAATTTCTCAGTATGTAAGTCTGAAGAAGGAAGGTCAGTATAAAAGTACTCGTTGATATTCAATTTCACTGACACGCGCAACTGGTCGTCTATAAGTATAATGACAATTAATACAAAGATTTGAAATTCGTCACCGTGTAAAATATATCCCAACATTAAACGTATTACTAGTATTAGTGCGCAATACGCATCTTCTTACATCTGTATGGAATCTGCTAGTACTAGTTGATATTCAATTTCACTGACACGCGAAACTGGTCGTCTATAAGTATCATGACAATTTAAACAAAGGTTTAAAATTCTTAACCGTGTACAATATATCCCAACATGTGCTTTCCCGATTAAACACATTGTTTGCGCGCAATAAGCATCTTCTTACATCTGTATGCAACTGCTTCGTCTAATGTAATACCATTTAGTTGTACGTCAATGGAATTGTAAGTAGGCGCTCATTCATGAACATCACGTACTTATAAAGGAAGTACTGTTCTTGTAGATACATGTGCGTACGTAATTACGTACTAGCTGAATTATGGATGAGCGTTCCTATGTTTTGAGTATGCAAATGGTTGGCGATTAAGCTATTATTTTAATTTCGTATTTTTGTCAGTGTTTTCATGAATAAAATTCTAATCAACTATCCATATTTTAGAACTGTTAAAATGGCTTTTCATCTGCAGTTTGTTTGTTTGAGTAGTTACTGGAATGTGTAGCTAATTTCAAAAACTGTCTCCAGACGACGATGATTTATGAACAACTTCAAATTCTCTTGTTTTTCAGGTCGTTCACCATGCGAGGATCACGTAATCCAATTTAAGTGTTTACTATCGTTTGTATCGGTTCTTACGGATTCTTGTCAATATCAGGATCAGCATCTAATGCAATGTTTGTCTAAAGCTAATGTTAATTACCAATTGCGTGTTTTATAATGTAACGACCTTTGAGTTCGTTATTTTCTTCGGATATAAATCTTCTTTTTTGTAAACATTTAAGTAGCTTCGTCAAGACATACATGATAAAAGAATATCAAGGTTATGAATGTTTTTGTATTATGAGTATACGGCATATTATGGAATGCATTATTTGACCTTTTTGAGGTCATTATTTACCTATAACCGAAATAATTAAGGCAATTGTAAACAGTGATGAAACAATACAGTCATAGCTGTATTAAGAGTCACCCTGAATTAAGCTGTCAATATTTTGTTAGACGTACTCAATTGTTTTTATATCAAACCACGTTGACCAGTTTTATGTAACTTCCCATTGTTTGGCTGTTTTAAACAGGTTAGACTTGAAAGGTATGTTCTCGAGGAAGGATTATGAATAGATATGTTCAATGATTATATGAATACATTAACAGACGAATCAGACTCCAACTCTGCGATCGAGGGGTAGATGGGCTGCTGCGATAACCGAAATGTCTAACATATACATTCCTGACGATAGCGCAAATCCCATTACAGGGTGCATAAACATATTTGCACATTTTGTAATGTTATGTTATGTTACAACAGCACTAATAGTGTCGTGTGGCTGCCGAAAAGGTATTCCTGTACATATGGAAAGTGTTGATCTTTAAAAACACTAAACAGCCTATTACTGGTTTGGTGTGGTATAACCGATACTGGTTATTTGAGCATGCCTGGTAATTAAGCTTATATGTGCATGTACTGTAGTATTTGACCCCTCATGTGAATGTCAGTGACCTTTAGAGCTCCTAACGTCACGATAAATGGTTAAGCCTAGGTTCAACTGAGGAATTCCACATCGGCGATGTTCTCCCAATTTCTTCCGATACCACCCGATTCATCACAATTCCTTCCGATATCACAGATTGCCTCATGACTTCCCCGAAACCTCCCGTAGACCACGAGGAAACGGTTCCCGGTGTCCTGATAGCTCATTAATTTCAATCAGGAGTACATCGCCGATGCAAAAATGCTCATTAAGACATATGCTTAAGTAAGCAGGCGTCGCGATGGTACCGGTTTCCGTAGTTTGGTTTAGTGTGTGGTCCAATAGATCTGTTAACTTTCACATTTTGCGAAAAGGCTCTGAATATGATTACCGTATATCCAGCTGTGACAGAACTTCATTAGATTGCTGGTATGAAATTTATGAAATAAATGTTGTTTCGTAATTATATACATGTATGCGTATAACATGTGTTGCAAAAATGAATACATATCATTAACACATCCAAGTACACTTTTAATTCGGTTCATTTTTATGATTCTCATTTCATTCGCTGGCTCTAATGATTTCTTATTTCCATTTGTTTGTAATAATGAATTGTGTGCACCTTCTGTTTCATCTGGCAGTGCTCATTGTCCTGTCTGTTCTTGTCTTCTGACTCTTGCTCCGGATTTGTTGTTGAGTGATTGAGGCGGTAGGCTGTCGTTGTGGGATGTCAGGTTTTTGTAGCTATTCCTTATTTCGTGATCTGCTCTTTCGGATGAGTGCTGCAGTGCTTTCAAATTATTGCTATTTTTTGTAAGCTGAGTAAAGCAAACAAAAAACGAACAACCAAAATAAATGTGATGTTACATTTTTAGTAATCAGTACTTGTTTCTTGACTGGAATAGTAACAACTATATACTATGTTTTGTATTATAATTTGATTGAAACGAGTGCTTCATTGGTGTTTCAAGAAAGTTGCAGTCATGTCCGTATTTTTAGCAAGTTGGAACAACTCTGTCTCTTGTGGAGCACATGCACATTGCTAATGTCACAAAGGAACCGCTCACGTTCGCACATATTTCGCTGGCTTAGAATTAGACACACGCCTCCCAAATAAGAACACACATGAAAGAAAATGCATCACGAAACAGAAACAACAGAGCAATTCCCAAAAGACGAAATACTAAATAGATCGACCATTGTAGTTGGTTCCATTAGAAACAAAAACACCTATCAAACAAAGATACATGCAATAATTTACACGAAGACAAGATGATGAGGAAGGATGGTCTAGTCCCAAGTATGTTCAAATATATGAATATTATACTAATTATAATAATTTCAAGTCTCTCAAAAGTGAAGTGTTTATAAATAATGCAATATAAATAACAATAAATATGGGAGAAAACAGTCAAAGAAACAAGAGTCGTTTTTATTTCTATTGTATGAACATTAATTTATATGACTGTTGTAGTGGGAGCGCGTCTTTCCTTTGTTATATTACGATGACAGTCGTTGAGACATAACGCATTATGAAACAAACTTATAACGAGATACGTATGACCAACGATCTTGACAGGTTTCTCCAATATAATAACACTTCCCAATGCGCATCTCTCTTTAATATTCCCTCAAACAATATAAATTCAATTATAGTATTGATTTACCTTCCTTTATATTTGTCTGCGAATACTTACGGTCTGAATAATTATATGTTACTCGTATTTCACGTTACACCTACGTACCCTTCCTGTCACAATAAATTATGTATCTTCCTTTCTATGATTAAGTACTTCTTCTATAATAATTATTTGAGTTTGGCATCATTTTCGTTCGCGTCATGTTCAGTATCTTCTATCATAGACTTTTATTTATCTAGGAAAGCTTAACATATGTATGCGACACATATAGTAACGACGTCAACGTAATTCAATTCGAGGCTCCGCCTATGTGTCAACGTTGTAAACATCGTATTTTTAAAATTAAATAACTAAACTTTTTTATATGGTTTTTTATATATTTTTACATGCAATAAACAGAAAAGAGAATGATCCTTTGAAATGAATCGGGTATCTCTCGAATTTATATTTATACCGCTATGTTCGGTTAATTGAAAAAGATACGATCTTGACTTTCGCGTAAAAAAATCTCGAAATGAAAAAGAGGACGAAAAACCCGTAGTGTAAATATTGGGTTTATACTCCGAAGGGAAGAGGTTTTTGGTATGACGTCACCATAAATTGAGCAAACAAGATGTCTGAAAGGTTAGTTGTCAAAATCTGGTAACATTTTATTTTTTTCATTTTTGCACTTAGACGACTCAATTTTGAGTGATTTTCATCGCTCGATATTATGAAAAATACGCCTTTGCAATAAATTGCAACGTATTCTGAGGATAAAACAAGGCCTTCTGAACAGATTCATGCCATTTTTGTTGCATTGTGAGATGCCGCGAGTTGCCGCGAACAGTTTCAATAAAGTGGGTGGAGTAGAGCATCTGCACCGGAAAGTAAACAAATAACTGTCTCTAATTCGGATATGCTCGAGTTCGGATGTAATTTTTATCAATCATGATTTATGGAGTTTAAATAAATTGACAATTCCATTGTCATTAATCATGCATGTAAGTAATTTGCAGATTATTGTCAATTGCAGCATTTTCAGAAAATTGTATCACAATTTACCTGAGAATGATTGGATAGATCTATAAATTTCTGCTTCATTACATATACTGGTCATTAGAGGACCTATACTTGTGCTTAACTGATTTTAGCAAACTATTGGGCTATCAAATAGATTTGAAGGAACTATGATGCCAAGTTAATTTACCATGAGAAGAATTTACTATAATTTTCCACAATGCATGAAAGCCATGATGGCCTGACAGGTTATCTTTTAATTTCACATTTTCATGGCCCGATGCACTTTTCCATGGCATTGGCCTACGGACCACCGTTAATTTCGCAAACTGCTATATGGGTTTCTTTGTATGTCTGTCGGTCTGTCCCGTAGAGGTTTTGTCCGAATAATTTCAATTCTTTTTTTTTAATTTCACGTTTTCATGGCCCAATGCATTTTTCCATGGCGTTGGCCATCGGGCCACCGTTAATGTCTCAAACTGCTCAGCTATATTTATTTATTTATGTCTGTCGGTCTGTCCCGTAGAGGTTTGACCGAATAATTTCAATTCAAGAACAGATTTGGCCAATCGTCGATAAACTTTATATAGAAGTGGTCATCAATAGATGGCCTCTATTGAATTCGAGGTCAGTAGGTCAAAAGTCATAAGTTATAACTCACTCATTGTGATATAAATAAACCAAATGGTATCTGTTAAATACCTGACTAACTGTTGTGCCCTATTGTTCCAATTTTGCATGGAGGTTGTGGTAACATATTCAACAGTAGATGACCCTTATTGATTTAGTAGGACGAAGGTCACTCCAACCTTTAACAAGAATATGTAGACCCAATAGATCTACCTGACGAAAACAAGAACGGTCGGGACCGGGTTCTTCAAACTTTATAGCTATGTTGGTCACCATTAGTAGCTGACCCCTATTTGATTTTGAAGTCAAGGTTGCCTTTGGAGCATACATGTTTTTGTTAATAACAATGTAGATCTTTCCAGATACATGTATTAGATCTACTAGTACTAGTAGGCCTACATGGTTTTGACAAAGTCAAGACAATGGTTATATTTTGAACAATGTGTTTTTAATATGATTAGGAATTCTATTTAATTTTATAAAAACATTTTGTAGTTTTATACATAATATATTTTTATGTAATATACATTTACAGTGAAACCAACGCATCAACAACTACTAGTAAAAGCTCAAGTTATTGCAACTATGGGGGACCAGTGTTTCATGCATGGACACCAATAAGCCAATGCTACCCTGAGGTATGTATATCATAAAGTCACTGTATTCCCCTTTTCACAATTATGTGAAAATAACCTGGCCGGTGTTAAACGTCACTGGTACATAATGAATTGAGCATTTGGGTGTTACTGTGTATGACACCATTGAATTTAGTGTACAAATGACAGTATCCTAGGAGAGCCCCGTGAACGTTTGTTGAAGAACGAAAATGACAATCATTTTCAAGTTTATCCAACACAAAGAGTCATGACAGTGACAGTGTCTGGGTAAAGGTTTGGAAAAACGCCTTGAAAGTATAAATTTTAACTTGACGAAGTCCTTGAATTGGTGTGTGGGAATTGTGTATGAACCATGTCTCAATTCATATCTTGCAGTGATGACTGAGAGGTAGGACAGTCTCCCTGTTTGCTTAGTTGGTAGAACACCATACTAGTACAATCATGAATGTACTTGTGTTTTGAGGGTGTCATGGTTTCAAGCCTCAGAACAAACTTTAGATCACTTTTCATCATCGCACTTGTATAGCGATGTGGTGTCATGCTTTAAAATGACAATGCGGTATGACAATGTGATATGTTATATATGCGAAAACGCAATACAACATTGGAATATCATATCTCACTGTCGTGCTCAGTGAGCAATGTCATGTCGCTAAAATGTCAACAAAGCACAGCCCTAATTCTGTCAGGAATAACTCTGACACTCTTTTTATGCCCCCGTATCGATAGATCGGGAGGCATATAGTGATTCACCTGTCCGTCCGTCCGTCCGTTCGTCCGTCCGTTCGTCCGTCCGTCCTGGTTAACCCAAATTGACCGTTTCTTCTAGCATCATTATGGCTTGCTACAAAGCTTCCATACTTGCATGGATGTTGTATATGAACACTCTCCACACTCCTGTATCACCTGACCCCATTTTGACCTTCACCTTGACCTAATTTTGGACTTAGACTTATTTATGGACAAGGCTTCCACAGGGGGCATAAGCGTTTATTGAACGCAGTCTTGTTATTACAGGACTTCAAGCAGAAAGAACTAACTATATATACTGAGTATATAGTAAAATAAAGAAGAGAACATAGACTTACTGTATTTTACTGGTAGAATGATGTGTGGCAGTGTGTGATGTAATGTTTAACCATGGAAAAGAATTGATCCACTTACATCTTTACACTCAAAACAAGATTATGGATAAAATGATAATACATATTCCTAGTATCTGGTTCATGTCCTTTTCTTCATTAACATGTTCACAGTACAACCTCTCAGAGAAACCCTCTGTAGAGCAACATTCGAACAACCTCTATAACAACACCTTCAACAACTTTAACAACATTTCTCCTTGCTGATATTAACTCTAAATTTAACCTCTGCAGAGAAACAACCTATGTAAAAAGCACTGATAATTTGACATGAGTCTGACCTTTATGCATGAATATATTACAAGGTTCTTGCGTTGAATATATAAATTTCCGCGAGCAAATCGTGCAATATCCGTCCTTTAGATTTGTGTTGATGTTACACCTAGAGCGTATACGTGATACTGCCAGCTTATAAATATAGACAATATATCAGCTGTTAAATTATACTAATTAAAGGTTGAGGGTCACGTCAAATTCTCTGGACTATATAAAGGTTAATATTTGCAGCTCACTAATGGTGTTGCTCTACAGAGGTTGTACTATATACATGTAGTTGTTAATGCATATATTCCATATAATGCTTAAAACATTGAAAAACATGAAAATATAGTCAAATTGAAATACATGTAATATTTTGCCATTTCTAGTTGTCTGCTGAGCATTGAATGAATCATTAGTAGATAAATACAATCCAGGTACACTTATTTAGTTTTAAAATAGTAGCATGTATAATCAAATATAGTGCATTATTTAATGCTAACTGATGAGATATGGAGTTATATCAGTGAAATGAAACCTATATCAGTCACTGGTTATCACCTACAATGTGACTGATATAAGCTCCGCCCCCTCACAGGGACTACTTTAATTTACCAAAATCTCAACACTAAAATGTCTGTAACTGTTTTATTACTGAACGGAAACATGTCATGTGGGGGTTTTTATTCTTAGTTAGACCATTTCCTACGAGTTGGTGTATGATTTAATGCAAAATTCTCAAAAAAGTCGTTTTCACCTATTCACCATAATCCAAGATGGCGGATTTTGAAGTGAAAAATATGAATGGAATAACATATTCATACGTAGCCTAACCACAGTGGTAATTTGGCATAAATAGTACCGGTTTTGACACCATAAAAGCATTAAATAAATAGAATATTTGTTTGTTTTGATTGAATATGGTTAATATCTCATCTTGTAGTGATAAAATATTAATATTTTCACTCGCGCTACGCGCTCTTGAAAATATTGAATTTTATCACTACACGATGAGATATAAACCATATTCAATCAAAACAAACAAATATCCTCTATTTATACAATAATTGTAGGCTACATGTAAATTTCAACACTTTTGGTTTTATTTATCAATGTGCAGAAATTGTGAATTGTTTTATGTATATTTCAGGTAGTATTTGAACTGCTGGTGCATTGAATCCACATAGAAAATATATAGTGTCCTGAAGAAGCAAGATGGATGTTCACAGAACACTGGTGCTAGATTATTTTTGTGACCAGGATAGAAAGTCAGAGATTCCAGAGTCCAAGCATTCTTGTACCCCCTTACACAAATAAACAGTGAACTATGTGTTAAGAATGACAACCTGCCAAGAAAGACCACCAATATAAAATACATGCCTTAATAAAGACCAAGCATTTCTCTCACACAAAAAAAATTAAAATGGGTTATTAATTGCTCTCAATGGATTATAGAGATTTATCAGTGAAAATAACAGTGAAATTATCATTTTGTTATTTTGACTGTTTTAGAAACCATCTATTAACAGTGGATTTGTTTATTTTATAGAAGCCTAACATGCTTTTTGCATATATTACAGAACATTTTGCATAGTACATGTATTATATTGTTACTCTTAAGTATCATGTACACATTAAATACTATATTCTCATTTATTCATTTCAAATTTTCTAGATATTGTGATTATCATATTTTGTCAATGATATCTTATAAATTGTATCCAAACAGTGAACTCTCGTTTTGGCCAATCTCATAATTAATATTTTGTTATAACCCCAATATGAAGACCGACTCAATGAGATCATACTTCAAGGATGGTATGACTTTAAGGTTCCATTGTATAACACAAACTTAACTCTATGTGAAGACATTCTTCACTAAAGTAGAATTATGGTAAATTTTGTTGTCTGATTTTATTGCAATTGCTAAAATATTTATTTTTTCTTGAAAAAGGGATGTGGGAATATCATTTCAGGTGTTGATGTGAACTTATTTCCTTTATTTCATAGAAAATGATAGTCAAGGGGATATCACTGATAAAACTGTGTTTCTTGCATGTATTTTCAAACTTAAGTTTTAAAGGTTACACCATTCAATATGCCTACTCAAGCAACTGACTGGTTATACATGTATAGTGTGAATCGACTGTTTCAATATGCTGGCTAAAGCAAATGACTGGTTATACATGATGAACCGACTGGTTTAATATGCCGACTAAAGCAACTGACTGGTTTTGTATCATGAACCGACTTGTTAAACCGTTCAATATGCCTACTCAAGCAAATGACTGGTTATACATTATGAACCGACTGGTTTAATATGCCGACTAAAGCAACTGACTGGTTATGTATTATGAACTGACTGGTTTAAATATGCTGACTAAAGCAACTAACTGGTTATGTATCATGAACCGACTTGTTCAATATGCTGACTCCAGCATCTGACTAGTTATCTATATAGGCTATATTCAAGCAATTGTCTGGTTTAGAATGTCCACTCAATAAATTGACTGGTTTAATATCATGAACTGACTGGTTTTATATGTTGACTCAATGCAACTGACTGGTTTAGTTTGCAACTCAAGCTTCTGATTGGCATGGTATGTCGCCTCAATTGTCTGACTGGTTCAATACGATGAAATGTTTAATATGTTAATTTCAGCCACTGACTGGTTTTGTATGCAGACTCAAGCTCCCAAATGGTTTAGAATGTCGATTCGATGAACTGACTGGTTTCGTATGTCGAATCGATGAACTGACTGGTTTCGTATGTCGACTAGATAAACTGACTGGTTTTGTGTGTCGACTCAATAAACTGACTGGTTTTGCATGTCAACTCAATGAACTGACTGGTTTCATATGTCTACTCAATAAACTGACTGGTTTCGTTTTGACTCGATGAACTGACTGGTTTCTTATGTCAACTCAATAAACTGACTGGTTTTGCATGTCAACTCAATAAACTGACAGGTTTCGTTTTGACTTGATGAACTGACTGGTTTCGTTAGCCGACTAAATGAATAGACTGGTTTAGAATGATGAAGTTATGTTTCATAATTATGTAAAATTTCAAACACATGTCATATGTATGTGTTATATATTCCTTGTGTACAGGCCTTTGACAAGTTTTGCGCAATAAACTTTGAAACTTTTAGTCACTGCTTTATTTTGCTGACTCAAGCAATTGACTGATATAGTACACTGGCTTGAGCAACTGACTGGTTTAGTATGTTGTATTAATATGTGGGTTATCTACCATCTAGTGGGCCATTCTACATAGCATGGTACAATTAGTCATGTCTCTTTTATATGGTAGATTACAGCTGTAGGCCTACATGGATGTGTTTGGTACTAAGCTACGGAAACCTGTTGGTGTCATGTTAAATGTCAATCTACTACAACACACTACTGTAGGAATTTTGATAAAACATTGCGACTGCGATACAAAACGCAACGACGATGGACAACAATGTTATATGACTGAAACATGGTCAGAAAAGTGTGCAGCCAGACTAGGGCTCAAACCCAGGACCTTTCACTTACACACTACTACATGATTTTCGTAGGTTAGTGATGTGGATGAAGTAAAAGTTTATCCAGCTTGGCAGCGGAAATTATCAGATTCGCCTACTGTTCCACCGATAAACTCCGCCTTGCCAGATAAACATTTTGATCCAAAACAGTAACTTATTATTCTCTATTTAGCTGTTAGAACTGCAACACTTGACAGTTTTAGTAGTAATAAAATTATACCACGTCCACAGCAATCGCCATTTCAGACTTCGCCTTTTCGGTAACCATTGAAACTTCAACATCGAATAATTTTTTTAACCATTGGAGATAAAGACCTCATTACAACTGCAATGGTCAGCATTTGAAAACATCTTTCCATTGATATGCAACACTTAACAGTTTTAGTTGTAATAAAATTATATCACATTCATGGCAGTGAACACCATTTCAGACATTGCCTTTTCGGTAACCATAGAAACTTCAACATCGAATAATTTTTTAACCATTGGAGATAAATTCTCCATTTCAACTGCAATGGTCAGCATTTGAAAACATCTTTACATTGATATGCTACACTTGTCAGGTTTATAAGCAATAAAATTATATCACATTCATGGCAGTAAACACCATTTCAGACTTCACCTTTTCGGTAACCATAGAAACTTCAACATGGAATAACTTTTTAACCGTTGGAGATAAATACCCTATTTCAACTGCAACGGTCAGCATATGAAAACATCTTTCCATTGATATGCTACACTTGGCAGTGTTATTAGTAATAAAAGTATTTTACACCCATGGCAGTAAACCCCATATTTGACTTCACCTTTTCGGTAACCATAGAAACTTCAACATGGAATAACTTTTTAACCGTTAAAGATAAAGACCTCATTTAAACTGCAATGGCATGCATTTGAAAACATCTTTCCATTAAGGTATAACATGTTGTAGTTTAATTGAATGAAAAAAATGACCTGTCCTTGCTACATATAGATAGCTAGATTACAGATATAATATTATGCACGTGCAAACCCCTACAACATATAGCACCTATTTTGTTTTTCGAGAATAAATATTGTTATAGCCGATAGATCGCCGTTAAATTGGTACACGTGTAGAGTTAAGGGTACAGGGTGATCCATTAATTCCGCACATTACTAAATGCTTATAACTTCAACATCTTTAAAGCTATCATATTAAAGAAAACATGTAATTGCAGAGTATATGTGAAAGTTTTGTTCTGATCTAAAATTGATCTTCAACAATAGATTCCTTATCTAAAGCAGACGTTCAATGTGACCACCCATTTTCTCTGAAATGAGTTTCAAAGGCCGTTTTAACGTCTGTACATGACGCTGTTGCATGCAGATAGGTAACCAGTCTCTTTTTCCGACGAATCAAATGTTTCATTTCATTGGACAGACCCAACAATATTCCTTCTTGAAGCCACGTGTGTATTTGGACAGACTTCAAGATTTCTTTTCACTTAAATCGCAGATTTTCCCAATTCATACTAAAGTTTTATGATTCGAGTTTGGAAATACTCAAATTTATGACGTCATCGATTACGTCATAACGTCTCTTTGACGGCATAATGCCAAATACTTTTTTCATTTCAGCTGAAATATTTATTTATTACCTTTCCAACAATACCTAATTTATATGTGTAAGTAAAGAAATAGTGAAGTTATAGGCTTTTACTAACGTGCGGAATTAATGGATCACCCTGTACGTCAAGTTTCTATCATAAGAACAAAGCCACTAAATTGAAAATAAAGAAGATATTCTCGTGTTGGACAAACTGTCGGTAATTTTCAGTCATACCACCTGACGGAGAACAATTTTTTCTTCGTCACTTCTACACATACAGATAAGGTAAATACGTGGGATGATCAAAAAGAAATGAGATAAGTGATATAATTTGTAAAGTTTACGTGTTTTAACCATAAAATTACTATATTCGTTTTGGTGCGTTTAATGCCAATTTGTACGTGTAAAATATAATTTTCTACTATAAGTATTGATTTAGGAAATAGATCGCTGTTTTGCGTGATATACCGGTATATCACGCAAAACAGCGATCTATTTGCATTCTAACACGTGTAATTTGTACAAATTTATACGGACTATTTTGTTTGCGAAGTTGGTGAGTTATTTATCATGTAGCTATAGACAACTTCCGCTGTTCGTAAGAATCGTAACGTACGCCCCTGGATTTTTAAGCTTTAATATTATCTTTATTTGTCGCCAAACTGATGCTTATTTAACGCCAAATTCCAATTACGTATTTCACGTTTACGCATATGAATTGATATATGCAATAACATGTTGCTAGAATATAAATATAATCGAATAAATAAACTGAAACGCTACGAAAAGAAAATTACGCAAAACTTCGCGCTCTACGGCGACGTCACAATTCATGACGTCATGAACTAAACAAGACGTCAATTTCATTGATAAAAATCGCGACGCGGGAGATAAATCAAACAGCCGAAATTCTACCGTGCTATACCGTTAATTAGATAACGCTACAGCTCTATACGTTTACATGGAGCAAAATACAGACAGTGTTAGAATTATTAATAAAACGTTAAAATAAGGTGTCGTGGTATGTCGCCGCACATCAAAGCGTCGTCAGTTTTCGCCGAAAGATGTGAAAAACTTATGACATATTTTATTAGACATGCCTCCAACATGACTTCAATATATTGCACAACAGTGGATTAAAACGGCTTTGGTATTAGTGTGTCGGTTTTGAATATATGACGTGAAAACTAACAGCACCTACTTGAAACCCTCGTCATAATTCGGCAACAAATTACAGTTTGAAAATATACCGTTTCATCACAAACTAGGAAAAAGTCTAAAAAAATATTTAGAATTATGAAACGGACATCGGAGAGAAGTCTGCAAGAAGTATAGGAGGGCAATTAGAAATTATTTTTACATAGTGTGATTTCATGACTGAACATCAATAAAATAAATTAATCTTATTTCCTATGATACCGTATGAGCAGCTGTGGCCTGGCAACACCGTGCACAATTTGATTAAAGGTTACGAATATGTGTTACGTTTTAGTTTGTTTTTCACATTTGGATAGATAGTATTGGATTAATTTACAGAAACCAAATATGCATTATAATTATAACAGCCAATAAATATTACGTCAAGTGAATAAAGTGCAGCAAGCACTTTAGCACATTTTAAATAAGCTATTTCACTGTCTGTAAAGGTATATTCTGTTTTGAAACAACAATGGAGCTCAACTTTGTCAAATGAAACACATGCCCCCTTTAAATAATAACGAGATAAATTTTTATGCGTTTATCTTGTTGGTGTCATTTTGTCTTCTAATGTTGGTCTATGTGGTGAATGGTTATCTTTGTGATTTATGTTTTTGCATTTGTCAGGATATACTTGACTGACTGATGCGGCTCTAAGTTGTGCTTGCGTCACTATTCCGGTGGTTACTGCTTGCTTTCTTGCGCTCCGCCGTTTCTGCAGAATGCTGCAGTCACTGTCTGATTTATTATTATCTCTTTAAACTCGGAATATTCGAAACTAGAAAAGTATATAAACTATCGAAGAACGACATCATCTTTTAGATTACACGCCGCTTCGTCTATGAATTATTTAGGAATTAATACATATTTACCCGTGCTTTATCGTAGACATCCAAGGTCGACTTCAGACAGTTGAAACATACTTTCAGCGGTTAAGTTTATTTCCTGGTTCAGTTGTGTGTTGGGCATGTGCGGTGTAATTGTTGTCTGTGTGGATTAAATATCTTCTGAGCTTGGCTGTTTCAATTGAGTTCTGCCTAACCGGTCCAATTCTTTACTATCTTTTTCGCGCCATAGTTTCGACTTTAAGTTTTTGTATCTTGGTATAACCTAGCCATATGCTAAGGACTATATTCAAGTACACATGACGCGTCCTCAATCCCCTCTTCAAAAACTGTGAATTAAACATTTGTTTCGCTATGAATGAGTGGTTTATTTTTGGATTTGTACGGGACAAAACTGCATGGTATACATAGTCTACATGTACGATAAAACCGTCAACCCATTAACGGAAATATTTGAGTTCAAATGTGTTCGGTTAGTTGTTTTGACAGTATACGTAAAAGCTTCTGGTTGTGTAAGAATATGTGATCTGTTAGTATGCACGAATGCTGACTAGATTTGACATGCAATGTCAAGTTTTACGCGATGTCAGTCTGTGTGAGACACTACTTGTTTAATCAAAGCAATGTTCATGACAGACACACTTATATCAGAAACACACATGGCGTCAGGAGTGTTTGTTTACACCCAAAATGGGATTATAACGTATTTAGGTCCTTCCCAATGACAGTAAATGTATTACCTCTACGAAGATGTGGCAAATACTCGTCTTCTGAACACAATTTAACTACATTACCTATCTATCTATCCATAATTGTAAGGAATTTAAGTTCACGACATCCGTATGCAGATCCGCATCTGACCGTTGTCCGACGTCAGCGTGATATAGCTTGATTAGCGGCCTTTGTTGTTGGTCACAAAGATGTATCCTAAGGGTATTTTACTGAGCGCACTCAGACTGCACCTTGATTTGTTTGCTACAGAATATTTTTGGCCAACGTTCTGACTTTGTTATGAGCACTGACCTGAGTTAATATGTTTGTCCTCATTAATTTGGAAGTTACAGTAAATGGTGAACATACTAAGCTCTCACATTACATGGTCAACACACCTCATTCATAACAAAATAAAGTTAGGAAATGATTTTTAAATCAGTTTGAACAAGAAGGCTGCCGTTTGTATTAGAATTATCTGAAATCAGTTGTACAAATATGTGCGCAAATATAAATGAGGCAAAAATTGTTAATAACATTACTAATGTGCTACAAATAAATGAAAGAACATATCATGCAAATTTTTCAATGTCTTTCTTACCTGTCCGACTTTTTGTAGTTATTCCCTGTCTACCTGTCCCGTTTTTCTTCTCTTTTTATTTGTTCTCTTTTCTAATTTCCATACGTTATAACCGCCTGTCATACATGGTGGATTTAGCTCAGTGGTAACGCACTGGACTGTCAATCCAGAGGTCGTGGGTTCAATCCCCGGCATCGGAACTTGGCATTTCTGAAATTGTTATAATATTTCTCGCTATATCTGACGGTGTGCCATGCAAAGTATCTGTGTAATAGTGCCAGGAAGCTGTTTATCGTTGCTATACACCGGGTACGTTACATAACCAGGTTGTCTATTCGAAATAAGAGCTAGGCGTACTTCTGCAGCGCCGGACACGCTTGTATCTAATGTATCTCTCTCCCTTCGGAGGCTTTCTCTCAGTCTGTCCCGCTGGTCTTATTAAGCTGTATCTGCACTGGTAGAGGATGTACCTGTGACCTTGTGACTGCAACACTATAACGTAAATTGCCTTTAAACGTGTTTTCGCATGAAAAAGGCGCTATATAAATCTGGTATATTTTTATGACCTATGTTTGTCATTCTCTAGCCGTTAGGTTTGCCATGGACCGTTTATAACTTATCAAGTAAAAACCGACGTTATACCAAAATGAAAGTTGATAAGAAATAAAGTTTTTATAATTAAGAATGTAGAATAGATCTCAATGGCAGTCCAAAGTTTGACAAACACAAATAGGTTATACATAAAACCAAACAGGCTACTCCTGGTTTTGGAGGCACAAAATGATGTTTTTTAAACAAAATATATAACATGTACCCCTTCTCATCGACAATCAAAATTGTGTTAATTTGAACAAAAACAGGGTACTCATTGTCATGGACACTCATTCAGATAATGAACAAAACTAAAATTAAAGTGCTGCATTGCAACGGAAGACGTTGCGACCTTGGATATCAAACAAGAGTGTAGAATCAAACAGATTGCGAAACGGTTTGTTATTTACCTAACAGGTTGCCCCTTGCCAAAGATCTGCGAAACAGTGTTGTCTTGTACCGAAAAGGACTGGTTGCTCCATGACACAGGCACGCAAGATGGAGTAGTGTTTCACCGAACAGGTTGCCCCTTGTCATAGATGTGCGAAACGGTGTTGTCTTGTACCGAACAGGACTGGTTGCTCCATGACACAGGCACACAAAATGGAGAAGTGTTTCACCGAACAAGTAGCTCCTTATCGTCAATCGACACTTGTTTTAAAGAACGTTTTAATATGTATAGGATAATTGCATTTAGCATGTATGTCCAAACTACTTTGCCGTACTGTATGTGTCTGATTCCGTGCGTTGTATGAACTGTATTATTAGTAAATCCTGCATGTATGTATTATGGTATAAATTTGCAGCTTTATGTTTATATTCCAGACGCTATTAATGTTTTTTGTTTGATGGCACATCGACAGATGATGCAACCTAGCGCTCATTTATTGGTGTATTGCGTAAACGTATATGTAATACTACTACACATTATAAACAATTAGAAAGAAATTGGAATATTACGCTTAGAGAAGATTTGTGTGTCTGCTAAAAGTTCAAGAAACTAGATAAAGTTGAACCACACATACTAGTATATTTGATACTTTCGTGGTAGACAATTATCGCGTTTTTACTCTGTTGCTTTCTTGACGGTGGTCATTATTCGGTCATAATTCGGTCATTTCACTTTAATTTTGACTCCATGTCGCATTATAACGAGAACAAATAGGTATTAGTGAAAATACTGTATTTGTTTAAGGATGTTGGAGCGCTTAGTATCCCACTTTCAGAATTTGCTCTAATTTTGCCAGAAAGTAAAGAAATCTATACTGACACAAAATATGATGAAAAAACACTAGGTCACGGAACTCGTTTTTCGGGTAATCAGCCCTAATTGAAGTGTGTATAAATTATTTTTATAATTCCATGGAAATTGGTAAATTGGTGGTGGTGTTCAAATTCGACATTTTGATTTGATGTCTGTGATCTAAATAATAAAATATTTTTCAATATAGTTTGGGTACACATTGTTATACATGATCAAGATACCAAAAATTGAATATTTAATTTTGGTCTAATATATATTGCCCTTTTACCCCGCCCACTTTATATTTAATGCAGCAAAATAGCACCCAGGTAAAATCCTATTAACTTTTTTTCCCACCTTAAACTTTTTTTAATATTGTGTTAAATAACTCTAGTGACATAGATCTTCAAAATTATGAAATAAAAAATAGATGTCACTGAGGTTTCTTTTTCGCAATTTTTGTTTTAATTTAGGTTAAATGTGGCTAAAATGCTGTGAAAATCAATGAAAACGCTTAAAATAAAATTTATTGAACATGTAAATATCGCGAAAACACATCAATACACAATAAACTAACATTACCAAACGAACCTGACTCCCAAAAAAGTCATTTGGCATAAATAGTAATATTTTTATTTTTTACCCCACCCACCTATTTTGTAATGTAATATTTTTCTCGGAATGGAAACCGTCATTCCGATTAGTATTTTCTAATTTTATTGCATAATACTTATCAAAACAGTTCAATTTGATTTATTTTATATTATTTTGACACATTTTTACATTTATAAGGCACATAACCTACTATGACAAATGACGCATGCGCATTAAACCGATCCAGCATCCTTAAGAAACTAGATTTCTATTAGATTTTATTGATCGATGTCACGTAACAACGCGACAAAGAAATACATGTTCAGCTGCAGTTCCATTACAATGTTACAAATTACGGACGTCATCACAAAAAAGGGTATTTAAAATTTTCTTTAAAAAAATATTCCTATTGTCATTGTATCTTTGTAATAAAATTAAAAGGTTGTAGCCAGTGAGAATGCTACTTATTTTATTCTTTTTCTGTATTTGTAGTATTTAGGTACGGAAACAGCATACCAAACATTCGTATCACCGCTCTGCAATACGGTGAAAACAGTCTCCTATGATATCTTCGTTGCCATACATGTATACCATCATGATCAGGGGTCTCGAGAGTATCAAACACAATAAAATAGATGTTGTACAAATCGACGCAAAACAGAAAGTAACACGGCAACATTGTATTAGAGCCTGATCCACTCAAGAGACAGACATTACACGTACCAGCCGTATCCACCTAAAATGATATTTCAAGTACGCATTGATACTGCCTCTCGCCATGAATCACACACTGTAACTTTCTTTAATAAGCACATCAACTGCCATTTAAGGAGATACATTTGTAATCACAAACGGAAACTATTCTGTTCATGCACATACAATTCAAATTCATACAGAAACGGCCGTTCAGATTGTTGTTCAATATAATAATTGATAATGTAAACAAATAAATAATATCACGACATTAATCGTCGTCCTCTCGTATACATACACAATACCTTGGTGAAAAATCGTGGATATACTTAGTAAAACACCATCTCTTAATCACGAAGAGAGAGACACGCATGTTGTTTCAGCAAATGCATAGACAATTTTAATGTTTCAAACTGTACACATACTTACCTATGAAACGAACCAGCGGTCAAGTTAGCGAGACTTAAAACTCACTAGCCTTACGATATCACCTCGTTTTGGAAATCTTATTTCCCTCGGATTTTCTACATGTCTTGTTTTCAACAATACTAGGGTCATCGATCAGACTATCTTAATGAGAGATTCTCGAGATGTCCTCGCGTGACATTAACCTACAATAATTGCTCAGTATGTAAGTCTGAAGAAGGAAGGTCAGTATAAAAGTACTCGTGGATATTCAATTTCACTGACACGCGAAACTGGTAATGACAATTTAAACAAAGATTTGAAATTCGTCACCGTGTAAAATATATCCCAACATTAAACGTATTACTAGTATTAGTGCGCAATACGCATCTTCTTACATCTGTATGGAATCTGCTTCGTCTAATGTAATACCATTTAGTTGTACATGTACGTCAATGGAATTGTAAGTAGGCGCTCATTCATGAATATCAAGTACCTATAAAGGAAGTAATGTTCTTGTAGATATATGTGCGTACGTAATCGCGTACTAGCTGGGTTATGGATGAGCGTTCCTATGTTTTGAGTCTGCAAATGGTTGGCGATTAAGCTATTCGTTTAATTTTGTACTTATGTCAGGGTTTTCATGAATAAAATTCT
The DNA here is from genome assembly GCA_947247005.1 of Spisula solida. Lineage (NCBI taxonomy): Eukaryota > Metazoa > Mollusca > Bivalvia > Venerida > Mactridae > Spisula > Spisula solida. Next base: position 28,527,430 of record OX365954.1, read on the forward strand.
AATCAACTATCCCTATTTTAGAACTATTTAAATGGCATTTTCATCTGCACTCTGTTTGTTTGAGTAGTTACTGGCATGTGTAGCTAATTATAAAAAACTCTCTGCAGACGACGATGATTTATGAACAGCTTCAAAGTCTCTTGTTTTTCAGGTCGTTCACCATGCGAGGATCACGTAGTCCAATTTAAGTGTTTACTATCGTTTTTATCGGTTCTTACGGATTCTTGTCAATATCAGGATAAGCATCTAATGCAATGTTTGTCTAAAGCTAATGTTAATTACCAATTGCGTGTTTTAAAAGGTAACGACCTTTGCGTTTGTTAATTTCTTTTTTGTAAACATTTACGTAACTTCGTCACGACAGACATTATAAAAGAATATCAAGGTTATGAATGTTTTTGTCATTTGAAAAATATACGTTTACGGCATATTGTGGAATGCGTTATTTGACCATTTTAAGGTCATTATTTACGTATAACCGAAATAATTTAGGCAATTGTAAACAGTGATGTAACAATACAGTCATAGCTGTGTTAAGAGTCATCCTGAATTAAGCTGTCAATATTTTGTAAGACACGATCAATTGTTTTTATTTCAAACCCATGTGGACCAGTTTTATGTAACTTCCCGTTTGCTGGCTGTTAAGCTGTCAATATTTTGTAATACACGATCAATTGTTTTTATTTCAAACACATGTGGACCAGTTTTATGTAACTTCCCGTTTGCTGGCTGTTTTTAACAGGTTAGACTGGAAAGGTATGTTCTCGCGGAAGGATTATGAATATATATTTTCTATGATTATGTAAATGCATTAACAGACGAGTCAGAGTTCAACTCAGCGATCGAGGGGTAGAGGGGTTGTTGCGATAACCGAAATGTCTAACATATGCATTTCTACCTAATATTACCAGGCGATAGCGCAAATTCCATTACAGGGTGCATAAACATATTCGCACATTTAGGTATTCCTGTACATATGGTAAGTGTTGCTCTTTATAAAGACGTAATAGCCTATATCTGGTTTGGTGTAGTAAACCTGATACTGTTTATTTGATCATGCCTTTGGTAGTTGTTGTGGGAGCCGAGTGGCATACTGCGTTCATACTTGCATTGCTAGGCGATGACCCCATACAGTAAAGTTTCCAGTCCTATTTCTGATGGGGAAAGGTTGCCTAGAGGTAGGGCGCGCGCTTTTAAAGGTCCTTGGTTCGATACCCACCTGCGCCACTGCTCTGAGCAAGAAAAGCCACAATACGTTTTCTTGATTTCAATCTGGAGTACATCGCCGATGCAAAAATGCTCAATGGGACATAGGCTTTAGTAAGCAGGTGTCGCGATGGTACTTGCCGATTTCCGTAGTTTGGTTTAGTGTATGTTCCTATTGATCTGTTGACTTTCACGTTATGCGAAAAGGCTCTGAATATGATTACCGTTTATCCAGCTGTGACAGAACTTCATTAGATTGCTGATGTGAAACTGATAAAATGAATGTTTTGACATAATTATATACATGTATGCGTATAACATGTGTTGCAAATATAAAAACATTATCATTCACACATTTAAGTACACGGTTCATTCGGTTCATTTTTATGATACTCATTGCATCGGCTGGCTCTAATGGTTTCCAATGTCCATTAGTTTGTAATAATGAATTGTTTGCAGCTTCTGTCTCATCTGGCAGTGCTCATTGTCCTGTCTGTTCTTGTTTCTGGCTCTTGCTCCGGATTTGATTTTTTTACTGATTGAGGCATTAGACTGTCGGAGTAGGAGGTCAGGTTTTTGTATCTATTCATTATTTTGTGCTCTGCTCTTTCGGATGAGTGCTGCAGTTCCTGTCCGACTATAGTTTTTTTGTAAGATTTCAAATATGCATTAGTACAGTAACAAACAAGTAAACTGATCATTTTTACGATGCAAATAAAGCAGAAGACATCACATTGTGATCACTGACTTAAACCAATGCAATATCGGTTAATTAACAATTCATTATCTTCTCATGCATCAGATTCCATCCAAGTCTTAGAGTGAGGGGACCAATGCTCGGTCGGCCCAGTGGTCGGTCAGTTAGTTTGTTATGTAAAATTTAATGAGAAATAAAGATTGTTAATCATGTTTTACAACTTTTTTGTTTATTCCAACCCCTCGTGCACGTAATTACCCCAGAAAGTCAACCTTTTTCATTTATTAAAATAATTTTGCAGACGGCAGTTGTTCGTCATCGAAAGAAGAAAGAACGAATATCACTACATTTCCGTACTGACAAATCACAGATATTTACATTAAGAATATTATTTCCATGTATCTAAACTTCGAAATCTGTTAGCTTTTTGTCTCAACAGAAAAAATTGAAATGTAATCAACAGTGATTGATTTAAAAGGCAGTTAACAAATACCCCACCAACCGGATGACGTCATTTATTTAGTGCGCGGCTCATGGATAAACTGCATAATCTGCACTATAGGATAAAATAAGTGCGATTAAAATTATTTGTTCACTATTTGTTAGCTCACAAAGTGACAGCACTCTTCGTCCGTCGTCTGTCCGTCAACAATTGGCTTGTGTAGACACTAGAGGTCACAATTTTAGCCTTATCTTTATGAAACTTGTTCACAATGATCATCTCAACAAAATCTAGGCCAAGTTTGATATTGGGTCATCTGGGGTCAAAAACTAGGTCACTTGGTCAAATCATAGAAAAACCTTGTGTAGTCACTAGAGGTCACAATTTTGATTTAATCTTTATGAAACTTGGTCACAATGATCATCCTAGTAACAAAATCTAGGTAAAGTTTGATATTGGGTCATCCGGGGTCAAAAATTAGGTCACAAGGTCAAATCATAGAAAAACATTGTGTAGTCACTAGAGGTCACACTTTTGGAGTTATCTTTTTGAAACTTTGTCACAATGATCATCTTAATAAAATCTAGGTCAAGTTTAATAATGGGTTATCTGGGGTCAACAACTAGGTCACAAGGTCAAATCATAGAAAAACCTTGTGTAGTCACTCGAGGTCACAGTTTTAGCATAATCTTTACGAAACTTGGTCACAATGATCAACACAACAAAATCTAGGTCAAGTTCGATATTGGGTTATCCGGGGTAAAAAACTAGGTCACAATGTCAAATCATAGAAAAACTTTGTGAAGTCACTAGAGATCACAATTTTAGTCTAATCTTTATGAAACTCGGTCACAATGATCACCTCAATAAAATCAAGATCAAGTTAGATATTGGGTCATCCGGGGTCAAAAACTAAGTCACAAGGTCAAATAATAGAAAAACCTTGTATAGTCACTAGTGGTCACAATATTGGCCTAATCTGTATAAAACTTGGTCACAATGCTCATCTCAACAAAATTTAGGTCAAGGTCGATATTGCTTTATCTGGGGTCAAAACTAGGTTATGAGGTCAAATAATAGAAAAAAACCCTGTGTAATCACTAGAGGTCACAATATTGGCCTAATCTGTATAAAACTTGGTCACAATGATTATCTCAACAAACTCTAGGTCAAGTATGACAGGTGAGCAACCTCTTGTTTCAAATTTTTGTGTTCTGGGGGAAAATTATAACATTTTGTCATTGTTATAATGCTAAAATAAATTATAATCAATGGTGTAATTGTTAGTCTCGCATATTACTCATAATTACGTTGTCAATCAATAAGACGTTATAAGGTGAGTGGTAGTAAAACAATAGTTCGGTAAAATTTGCCCTTCTAATCAGCATTTATTTCTGTTTTTATGTGACATTATATCAGTTGATATGTTAAATAAACAGTTCCCATTGATTATTACAAAACTATATTGATGAGATAATATATAGACCACTGACCGAGCACTGGTTCTGTCACTTACCAGTTTGCTAATGTTTGATCCATATTTTCACCGCACCTGTTTTATCCTATACTCGGTGTCAAGGTGGACGCTTTGTTTACAATCTCTAGGGAATAGACTTGGACTTTATTTTAATGTGTTGTTTTACTGTAGTTTATTTAGTTTGTAAGTTTTAGTTTTGAAAATATACACTTTTTGACCGAGCACTGGTTCACTCACTCTATATCAAAATCCATTATCCAACACATTGTTCGCGTATAAAAAGCGTCATTTTCGTTATAACTCTCATAAAATAACTTGATAACGAAGCCAGTCGTTGTGTCATGTTCACGTCCTTACTGTACAGTCTTAATGCACTTATATAATACTGGTGCAATTAAACGTCGGGTATTTATAACGTATTGTGCATTATTTTATGTCTTCTATCCATTAATGTGCCCATTATTAATGTTTATGGCGTCAACCATACAATGGAGAAACACTATAATTACTTTTTATGGTAGCTGTAGCATGGGATGCGTCATATATATATCTATTGTCATCCACTTCTCGACCTTAAACCGTTAATTACAGACACCAAAAAGCTAAAAGTATGCACTCTGTAGTTAGCTGGCGGCTCACCAACCGGTGATATCAGAACGGACCCCTTCCTGAGACTAATCCCACATCACACGCTTCCCCAAATAAGAACAAAAATGACAGAAAAGGCTTCACTCAACAGAAACTACAGAGCAATTCCCAAAAGACGAAATACTAAATAGATCGGCAATTGTAGACGGATCCATTAGAAACAAAAAACACCTATCAAACAAAGTTCCGTGCAATAATTTACACGAAGAAAAGATGATGAAGAAGGATGGTCTAGTCCCATGTATATTCAAATATATGAATATTATACTAATTATAATAATTTCAAGTCTCTCAAAAGGGAAGTGTTTATAAATAATGCAATATAAATAACAATAAATATGGGAGAAAATAGTCAAAGAAACAAGAGTCGTTTTTATTTCTATTGTATGAACATTATTTTACATGACTGGTGTAGTGGGAGCGCGTCTTTCCTTTGTTATATTACGATGACCTTCGTTGAGACACAACACAGTATGAAACAAACTTATAACGAGATAACAGTTTAACAGTTTATTTCATTATATACATTGGACAATGTGTCCATGAGTACACAATTTTACATTTATAAATATTTATACATAGATATTACACCCAAAGAACATAACAAAACAGTACAAATTTGATGCATAGGTACATAATAGCTTACAGTGCAAAACATACATTGATAACCTTCAAGAAGTAGCATGTATATAGCAACGGTAAAAACGAGATTAATGTAGTCACATAATAATGTGATACTTAATTAAAGACCAAAGAATTCCTGACGTTGAAAGATTTATGAACAAACATGGACAATTTTTTTATTACGTTTTCATTTTCGGACGATAACAGTTCGATAAATTTTGGGATGTTTGGCCTTTTCCAAAAGTATTTATGTAAATACTGTTTTCTTAAATTATCGTATAATGGACATTCTAATAAAACATGAAATTCATTTCTAATTTGGAACAAATATCACAAATCCTTTCATTGTATGGTATTGCCTGTGGTTTATGCCATCTGCCGGTTTCGACTTTAAGTCTATGTGAGGACATTCTCAAACGAGATAGAGAAAATCTAAATTTTTCAATATGTATACATGTTAAATAAGGTTCTTATACATAAAATTTTAATTTTGCATAGGTCTACCTCCCTTTTTAAAAATCATGACTTTAGTCTTAGTACAGTTTACTGTCAGTTTCCATCTGTCACAATATTCTTCCAAAAGTAAAATCCTTTATGTAATCCTTCCTCGGTTTCAGACATAACAACTATATCATCTGCATACAACAGTAAAAACAATTTTAAAAATCCCAAGTCTATACCTTCAAACCCACTTAACATGAAATATTCCTCGATGTCATTAAGATACATAGAGAACAAAAAGGGAGATAATGATTCACCCTGTCGTACTCCTAAACAACAAGTAAAGTCTTCACTAAGCATATTTATACTTAATACGGGAGCTAACACAATCATACATCGACCTAATAATATCTATCATTTTACCTCTAACACCAAGTTTTATAAGTTTATACCAGATGACATCTCTAACTAAATAGTCAAAGGCTTTAGTAAAATCTACAAAGACGGCATACAATTTCTTATTATGATTCAACAGATGGTTAATTATACATTGCAAAATGAAAATATTGTCAACAGTGCCCATATTTTTTCTAAATCCCGCCTGTGCTTCAATATAAACATGATGTTTTTCTGCCCACACATTGAGTCTATCGTTTATAATTTTTGTAAATAATTTGCCGAAAGTGCTTAAAAGAGTTATTCCCCTGTAATTACTTGGATTATCGATATCCCCTTCCTTATGTAGTGGTATAATTAATCCCTCAGACCAACTTGATGGGAAATACCTTAAGTCAAATTTTTTATTAAATAAACACGATATTACATTCACAAACTGTCTACAATTGGAACCATATTTAAAAAACTCATTCAATAAGTAATCAGAACCAGCAGCCTTTCCAACGTTTATATTGTTGCATGCTCTAGTAATTTCTTCAATGGTAAAAGGGATATTTAGTTCTGTAAACATAATATCCATTTCACCATTTAAATATCTTTCATTACAATATAAAATGTCTTCATCTGATTGGTAAAACACAGACTCAGGGTCTTTTACAGACTTAAAATATCTTTGAAAATCACCAGTTGTCAAGTTACATTTATCATTTTTTAAAGCAGAACCCCTCAACATTTTCCTATACAATCTAGCATTACTAAACCTAACTGTCTCTAGCTTCTTTGTTTGGTCTTTATCATACAAATATTTCTTTTTTCTAACTTTTTTTTATAAGAACTTCTGGCCTGTACCATATCAACTCTAGTTTCCTCACAAGGGTTATTTCTGTAATAATTTAAACATCTATAATACTTCTGTTTTAAAGATTTACAATCTTTATCAAAATAAGGGTTATTTTTTTATATTACTTGACGGTTTACCGTTGTCACCTAAATTTCTTTTAAATAATGGTGTACAAATATTCTCCAATACACAACAAAAGTTATTTAAATTTTCATGATTTGATGTATCATTTTCTGCATGGTTTGATTGAAAACATATGTTATCAAACTGGTTAACAATATCATCATTGTTAAGTCTATCTAGAAATAAATCCTTCTGGTCTGCATTCCATCTATACATATAAGGTATATGGCTGATCATTTTCAACATAAATGGGACATGTCTTAAGACTAAAATTCACACAACAATGGTCACTCAATATATTTGGGTTACTGACTTCAAAATTACATACATATTTAAAATCTTCCTTTCTACACATGACATAATCTACAACACTACTACCTTGTGTATTTACACATGTAAATTTACCAATATTTGTATCCTTACCACATCTACCGTTTAAAATTCTCATTGATGTTGTTTTACAAAATTCAAGTAAAAGTTTCCCATAATTATTAACAGTCTTGTCCTGGCTATGTCTACTTACAATTTCTTCCTGCACATAATCATCTGGTAACATATCTTATAAATGAAGGTGAACATTTTCATCAACATTATAGTCTGGTCTTTCCTCAATTCTTGAATTAAAATCCCCAGATAAAAAAAATGACATTCACTTCCAACCATGTTTTCAAAATACAACATATCATTTACAATAATATCATAAATATACTGATCAGCAATATATTCTCTAGAACTACTCAGTGGTGTATTGTATGCGAAACATAAAAACACATCATTATCAAATCCAAACAATGTTTTACATAATTTTATCCAGATAATGCAATCCTCAGAGTTTTTTACAAACTCAACATTATTTTTCAATCTATTGTGAACATATATAATAACACCCCACTATCCCTTTTTGCCCCTCTAGATTTGTATTTTCTGTTTAAAATAAAATGATCAAAACAATTATTATAATCATACATATCATTTGACCAGGTTTCAGTTAAAAGTAAATCATCATTTTTATCAAATAAAGATTTCATTTCACAAGAGTCTAGTTTGTTATATTGTTTCCCAACACGTCCCTGTACGTTTAATAAACAAAACGTAATCTCGGTTTTACCCACGCTGTCTATTTGTGTCCATTATTTTCATTGGCCTTTCTGTTCGGTGTTGAAGGATTTATCAACGGTTTCTCAATACCCACTGTCTCCGGTAATTGAGAGCACTGTTTCGGTTTCGCGTCACCCCGTTTCCCACTAGATCTTTTTTAGCACTATACGCACTATAACCGGACTTCCCATTACCACGTGTGTAATATTTTTGGTTCTTGGTTGTGTTTTCCTTTCGTTCAGTTGTCGCAGATTCACGTAAGGATTTATTATTGGAATTACACTTGGATTTATATTTATAAGGTAGGACACCTTCACTTATTTGCATGCTATCACTATCACTATCGTTTCGGTGACCTTTACCTTCGTTTGTGTTTACATTCGAGTGGGCGTGTCTACTTTCGTTTTGAATACTCTGTACGAAAACGTCGTCCTCTACACTCACTTGATTTTCATCGTCGATCACGGTATCATTCGAATAAATTCTATTCAGCATTTCACTTGTATGCTCATTGTTCATCCTGTCTGTGCTCAGCACGTCAAACCAGTCAGGGAACATGTCTTTCACACACTTCCCAGCGATATACAGCCAAGCCGGAAATCTAAGTTGCACTTTCTGTTTATTAATTCTGGCTGTTTTTGCGGCCTCCGATTTATACAGTGAAGATCTTGCAATCGAGATTTCCTTTGGATACTGTCTGTCTATGCCAAAGTGGCTACCCCGAGCCATGATCAACTCCGTGTCTATATAATCACGAAATCTTACAACTATATGCCTTTTAGGGTCAATATTAGCACGGATCTTATCTTGGGTGACCCTCCCTAATCTATGGGCTCTCTCTATGGCCATTTCACTGGTGTTAAGGTTTAGTTCGTCCTCTAAGAACCTCAACACGAGGTTTCAACATCTGTGGTGTGTGAGCCTTTCTGTTATACCGTAAATCACTAAATTGTTCCTCATACTTCTTGCCTCAGCGTCTACAGACTTATACGGTAATTTAACACTTATATTGAAAATTTGTTTCTACCAAATATGTTATCCACGTAAAATAAAGTCGTTACTTACTTACTTACTTACTTTGATGGTCAATTGTTGTGCCTCGCACATCTTCTCTACTTGGTGTAATCTATTGTTTATATTTGTATACATTTTGTTTACGTTTTTCATGTCATCTCCAAGTGATACTTGTTGCTTTTTAACTTCTGATATTTCTTCATAGTTCTTAGTTATTTGTTCGTATATACATGTAAGTTTATCGTCTATATACCTGAGAATCCCTCAACACTCCCATTACTTTACTTTTTTCTTTTTCGCGACATTGTTTTGAAAACACCGCCATTTGTCCTTTGTTCAAACCGGTTTGAAGTTTTCACCGCATATTTTTGTCCATAATCCTCATTATCGGTATCATCGTTTACACTTTCCCACACGGAATCTTCATCACACAACTTTCCTCCACTAGCCATGATATTATGTTACCGAATTGTATATTTAAAACACTTTTATTTTTAAATTTTATCTTCTCGCTATTTTTATCGACCTTGTACCAAGGGGCGTAACTCTTCTAGATACGTATGACCAACGATCTTGACAGGTTTCTCCAATATAATAACAATTCCCAATGCGCATCTCTCTATAATATTACCGCCAACAATATGAAATTCAATTATAGTACTGCTTTACCTTCCTTTATAATTGTCTGCGAATACTTACGGTCTGAATAATGATATGTTACTCGTATGTCACGTCACACCTACGTACCCTTCCTGTCACAATAAATTATAAATCTTCCTCTCTATGATTAGGTACTTCTTCTATAATAATTGTTTGAGTTTGGCATCATATTCGTTCGCGTCATGTTCAGTATCTTCTATCATAGACTTTCATTTATCTAGAAAAGCTGAACATATGTATGCGGCACATATAGATAGCTAGATTACAGATATAATATTATGCATTTCTACACAACACGTGCAAACTACATATAGCACATATTTTGTTTTTCGAGAATCAATAGTGTTATAGCCGATAGATCGCCGTTAAATTGGTACACGTGTAGAATTAAGGGTACGTCAAGTTTCTATCATTAGAACACAGCCACTAAATTGAAAATAAAGAAGATATCCTCGTGTTGAATAAATATTAAACTTAATTAACTTATGCAATATGTAGAGATACATGAGCGATTCATTGGAGCAATGTGACGTTAGAATAGTTCACCGTTTACGTACATAATGTCATTGACGTCAATTGTGTGAGTCGCTATACCCAAGGTTGTAAACCGTTGATATCTCTACAAATAATAAATAAATATTTATGTAACTCTGCAGACGGAGAGAGGATATATTTTGTAAAAGACATACAACTTTTCGTATTTTATCATTATTCATTGACAAAGATAAATGTCAACAAAAACACGTGTATAAATTAATTATATAGTATATTTAACGTTTCGGCATTTTGCCTTCATCAGGAAATACATATAAATGAAAACAACGGACGTGACGTCATGCACATTAGACGTTTCGTTAATTGGCGGAAAATATTTTATGAAGCATGTTAGATTGTACAAACAATTCTATCCTAATGAACTTTCAAAATTTAGTACTATACGGATATAAAATACAAATATTTCCTATAGCAATACGATATATAAAAACCAACAATAGGAAATAACGTATTAGTACTAAAACAGTGATCATTTAGTAATACATGTATTAATACAGTGAACAATATTTTTAAATTCAGACCGTTGGGATGAAGCGTTTGCAGCTTATGTATCCAGAACGTTTCCTTGCATAAACGATTGATATTGTTATCTATAACATCAATTGGCATGAAGAAAAGTTAGACATATTATGAGTTCCTTCATTAAAATGGCTAGCAACAAGAGTAGAAAATGTATCACCAGTAAAAGGATTATATTACATGTAAGTCATACAGGGAAGGCAGGACTCAACTTAACCAGCCGAGCACAGAAAACATTAAAAACACACAAAGCACAATACCCAACCAAACAAGCGCAGATCAAACGTATGGTTATTCATACGACGTGACACTGGTTGCATAGTCTGTCCAACATATTGCATTTGAAATTTCTTACACGTTTTAAGATAAATTACATTTTTCGATTGACAATTCGTATCATGAAACACATGTCCCCTTTAAATAATAACGAGATAAAAAGCAGCGAGCTACTTTTTATGCGTTTATCTTGTTGGTGTCATTTTGTCTTCTAATGTTGGTCAATGTGGTGATTGGTTATTTTTGTGATTTATGTTTTTGCATTTATCCGGATATACTTGACTGACTGATGCGGCTCTAAGTTGTGCTTGCGTCACTATTCCGGTGGTTACTGCTTGCTTTCTTGCGCTCCGCCGTTTCTGCAGAATGCTGCAGTCACTGTCTGATTTATTATTGTCTCTTTAAACACGGAATATTCGAAACTAGAAGAGTATATGAACTATCGAAGAACGACTTCATCTTTTAGATTACACGCCGCTTCGTCTATGAATTATTTAGCAATTATTCATATTTACCCGTGCTTTATCGTAGACTTCCGAGGTCGACTTCAGACAGTTGAAACATATACTATCAGCGGTTAAGTTTATTTTCTGGTTCAGTTTTGTGTTGGGCATTGTGCGGTGTAATTGTTGTCTGTGTGGATTAAATATCTTCTGAGCTTGGCTGTTTCAATGAGTTCTGCCTACCCTGTCCAATTCTTTACTATCTTTTTCGAGCCATATTTTCAACTTTAAGTCTTTGTGTCTTGGTATAACCTAGCCATATGCTAAGGACTATATTCAAGTTAATCGAACACATGACGCGTCCTCAATCCCCTCTTCAAAAACTGTGAATTGAACATTTATTTCGCTATGAATGAGTGTTTCTTTTATTTGTACGGGACAAAACAGCATGGTATACATAGTCTACATGTACGATAAAACCATCAACCTATTAACGGAAATATTTTAGTTCAAATGTGTTCGGTTAGTTGTTTTGACAGTATATGTAAAAGGTTCTGGTTGTGTAAGAATATGTGATCTGTTAGTATGCACGAATGCTGACTAGATTTGACATGCAATGTCAAGTTTTACGCGATGTCAGTTTGTGTGAGACACTACTTGTTTAATCAAAGCAATGTTCATGACAGACACACTTATATCAGAAACACCAATGGCATCAGGAGTGTTTGTTTACACCCAAAATGGGATTATAACGTATTTAGGTCCTTCCCAATGACAGTAAATGTATGACCTCTACGAAGATGTGTCAAATACTCGTCTTCTGAACACAATTCAACTACATTACCTATCTATCTATCCATAATTGTAAGGAATTTAATTTAAGTTCATGACATCCGTATGCAGATCCGCATCTGACCGTTGCCGACGTCAGCGTGATATGGCTTGATTGGCGACTTTTGTGCTAACAACAACATCAACCGATAGTGTTGACAACCACATAACTCAGTTTGACTCTCTTAAATGCATACACCTACTTGCTATTAGAGCGAAATGAGCAGGAATGTCGATAGAACAAAAATACATTGTACATGTGTTGTATTTTCCTAGACAGTCGAAGCGAATTGTAAAATCTCTGTCTGCATCATAAAAGCATTCAATCATTCCTGCCAATCCTTGCAATGCCTTCATATGATTTCACATGCTCAAGACGATGTTGTTGGTCACAAAGACGTATCCTAAGGGTATTTTACTGAGCGCACTCAGACTGCACCTTGATTTGTTTGCTACAGAATGTTTTTGGCCAATGTTTTGACTTTGTTAAGAGCACTGACCTGAGTTATTTTTGTCCTCATTATATGCACATTTCTTACCTGTCCGACTTTTTGTAGTTATTCCCTGTCTATCTTTCTGTTTTCTTCTCTTTTCATTTGTTCTCTTTTCTAATCTCCATACGTTATAACCGCCTGTCATACATTGTGGATTTAGCTCAGTGGTAACGCACTGGACTGTTAATCCAGAGTTGGTGGGTTCAATCCCCGACATCGGAACTTGGCATTTCTGAATTTCTTATAATATTTCTCGCTATATCTGACCGTGTGTCATGCAAAGTATCTGTGTAATGGTGCCAGGAAGCTGTTTATCGTTGCTATACACCGGGTACGTTACATAACCAGGTTGTCTATTTGAAATAAGAGCTAGGCGTACTTCTGCAGCGCCGGACACGCTTGTATCTAATGTATCTCTCTCCCTTCGGAGGCTTTCTCTCAGTCTGTCCCTCTGGTCAGATCAAGCTGTATCTGCACTGGTAGAGGATGTACCTGTGACCTTGTGACTGCAACACTATAATGTAAAGTGCCTTTAAACGTGTTTTCGCATGAAAAAGGCGCTATATAAATCTGGTATATTTTTATGGCCTATGTGTGTCATTCTCTAGATGTTAAGTTTGCCATGGACCGTTTATAACTTATCAAGTAAAAACCGACGTTATACAAAAATGAAAGTTGATACGAAATAAAGTTTTTATGATTAAGAATGTAGAATAGATCTCAATGACAGTCCAAAGTTTGACAAACACAAATAGGTTATACATAAAACCAAACAGGCTACTCCTGGTTTTGGAGGTACAAAATGATGTTTTTTAAACAAAATATTTTACCCTTCTCATCGACAATCAAAATTGTGTTAATTTGAACCAAAAACAGGGTACTCATTGTCATGGACACTCATAAAGATAATGAACAAAACTAAAATTAAAGCGCTGCATTGCAACGGAAGACGTTGCGACCAGAGTGTAGAATCAAACAGATTAAGAAACGGTTTGTTTTTTACCTAACAGATTGCCCCTTGCCAAAGATCTGCGAAACAGTGTTGTCTTGTACCGAATAGGACTGGTTGCTCCATGACACAGGCACGCAAGATGGAGTAGTATTTCACCGAGCAGGTTGCCCCTTGTCATAGATGTGCGAAACGGTGTTGTCTTGTACCGAACAGGACTGGTTGCTCCATGACACAGGCACACAAAATGGAGTGGTGTTCCACCGAACAAGTAGCTCCTTGTCGTCAATCGACAATTGTTTTAAAGAACGTTTTAATATGTATAGGATAATTGCATTTAGCATGTATGTCCAAACTACTTTGCCGAACTGTATGTGTCTAATTCCGTGCGTTTCATGAACTGTATTATTAGTAAATCCAGCATGTATGTATTATGGAATAAATTTGCAGATTTATGTTTATATTCAAGACGCTATTAATGTTCTTTGTTTGATGGCACATCGACAGATGATGCAACCTAGCGCTCATTTATTGGTGTATTGCGTAAACGTAATACTACTACACATTATAAACAATTAGAAAGAAAATGGAATATTACGCTTAGAGAAGATTTGTGTGTCTGCTAAAAGTTCAAGAAACTAGATAAATTTGAACCACACATACTAGTATATTAGATACTTTCGTGGTAGACAATTATCGCGTTTTTACTCTTTTGCTTTCTTGAACGTGGTCATTATTGGGTCATTCCACTATAAATTTTGACTCCATGTCGCATTATAACGAGAACAAATAGGTATTAGTGAAAATACTGTATTTGTTTAAGAAACTAGATTTCTATTAGATTTTATTGATCGATGTCACGTAACAACGCGACAAAGAAATACATGTTCAGCTGCACTTTCATTACAATGTTACAAATTACGGACGTCATCACAAAAAAGGGTATTTAATATTTTGCTTTAAAAATGTTTCTATTGTCATAGTATCTTTGTAATGAAATTAAAAGGTTGTTGCCAGTGAGAATGCTACTTATTTTATTATTTTTCTGTATTTGTAGTATTTGTGTACGGAAACAGCATACCAAACATTCGTATCACCGCTCTGCAATACGGTGAAAACAGTCTCCTATGACATCTTCGTTGCCATACATGGATACCATCATGATCGGGGGTCTCGAGAGTATCAAACACAATAAATTAGATGTTGTACATGAACTGACAAATCGACGCAAGACAGAAAGTAACACGGCAACATTGTATTAGAGCCTGGTCCACTCAAGCGACAGACATTACACGTACCAGCCGTATCCACCTAAAATGATATTTCAAGTACGCATTGATACTTCCCCTCGCTATGAATCACACACTGTAACGTTTCTTTAATAAGCATATTAACTGCCATTTAAGGAGATACATTTGTAATTACAAACGGAAACTATTCTGTTCATGCACATACAATTCAAATTCATACATAAACGGCCGTTCAGATTGTTGTTCAATATAATAATTGATAATGTAAACAAATAAATGATATCACGACATTAATCGTCGTCCTCTCGTATACATACACAATACCTTGGTGAAAAATCGTGGATATACTTAGTAAAACACCATCTCTTAATCACGAAGAGAGAGACACGCATGTTGTTTCAGCAAATGCATAGACAATTTTAATGTTTCAAACTGTACACATACTTACCTATGAAACGAACCAGCGGTCAAGTTAGCGAGACTTAAAACTCACTAGCCTTACGATATCACCTCGTTTGGAAATCTTATTTCCCTCGGATTTTCTACATGTCTTGTTTTCAACAATACTAGGGTCATCGATCAGACTATCTTAATGAGAGATTCTCGAGATGTCCTCGCGTGACATTAACCTATAATAATTGCTCAGTATGTAAGTCTGAAGGAGGAAGGTCAGTATAAAAGTACTCGTTGATATTCAATTTCACTGACACGCGAAACTGGTCGTCTATAAGTATAATGACAATTGAAACAAAGATTTGAAATTCGTCACCGTGTAAAATATATCCCAACATTAAACGTATTACTAGTATTAGTGCGCAATACGCATCTTCTTACATCTGTATGGAATCTGCTTCGTCTAATGTAATACCATTTAGTTGTACGTCAATGGAATTGTAAGTAGGCGCTCATTCATAAATATCACGTACCTATAATGGAAGAAATGTTCTTGTAGATACATGTTCGTACGTAATCGCGTACTAGCTGGGTTATAGATGAGCGTTCCTATGTTTTGAGTCTGCAAATGGTTGGCGATTAAGCTATTCGTTTAATTTGTACTTTTGTCAGTGTTTTCATGAATAAAATTCTTATCAACTATCCCTATTTTAGAACTGTTTAAATGGCATTTTCGTCTGCACTTTGTTTGTTTGAGTAGTTACTGGCATGTGTAGCTAATTATAAAAAACTCTCTGCAGACGACGATGATTTATGAACAACTTCAAAGTCTCTTGTTTTTCAGGCCGTTCACCTCGCGATCACGTAGTCCCATTTAAGTGTGTACTATCGTTTTTATCGGTTCTTACGGATTGTTTCTAATATCAGGATCAGCATCTAATGCAATGTTTGTCTAAAGCTAATGTTAATTACCAATTGCGTGTTTTAAAAGGTAACGACCTTTGAGTTTGTTAATTTCTTTTTTGTAAACATTTACGTAACTTCGTCACGACAGACATTATAAAAGAATATCAAGGTTATGAATGTTTTTGTACTTTGAAAAATATACGTTTACGGCATATTGTGGAATGCCTAATTTGACCATTTTGAGGTCATTATTTACGTATAACCCAAATAATTTAGGCAATTGTAAACAGTGATGTAACAATACAGTCATAGCTGTGTTAAGAGTCATCCTGAATTAAGCTGTCAATAGTTTGTAAGACACGATCAATTGTTTTTATTTCAAACCCATGTGGACCAGTTTTATGTAACTTCCCGTTTGCTGGCTGTTTTAAACAGGTTAGACTGGAAAGGTATGTTCTCGAGGAAGGATTATGAATATATATTTTCTATGATTATGTAAATGCATTAACAGACGAGTCAGAGTTCAACTCAGCGATCGAGGGGTAGAGGGGTTGTTGCGATAACCGAAATGTCTAACATATGCATTTCTACCTAATATTACCAGGCGATAGCGCAAATTCCATTACAGGGTGCATAAACATATTCGCACATTTAGGTATTCCTGTACATATGGTAAGTGTTGCTCTTTATAAAGACGTAATAGCCTATATCTGGTTTGGTGTAGTAAACCTGATACTGTTTATTTGATCATGCCTTTGGTAGCTGTTGTGGGAGCCGAGTGGCATACTGCGTTCATACTTGCATTGCTATGCGATGACCCCATACAGTAAAGTTTCCAGTCCTATTTCTGATGGGGAGAGGTTGCCTAGAGGTAGGGCGCGCGCTTTTAAAGGTCCTTGGTTCGATACCCACCTGCGCCACTGCTCTGAGCAAGAAAAGCCACAATACTTTTTCTTAATTTCAATCTGGAGTACATCGCCGATACAAAAATGCTCAGTGGGACCTAGGCTTTAGTAAGCAGGTGTCGCGATGGTACTTACCGATTTCCGTAGTTTGGTTTAGTGTATGTTCCAATAGATCTGTTGACTTTCACGTTATGCGAAAAGGCTCTGAATATGATTACCGTTTATCCAGCTGTGACAGAACTTCATTAGATTGCTGATGTGAAACTGATAAAATGAATGTTTTGACATAATTATATACATGTATGCGTATAACATGTGTTGCAAATATAAAAACATTATCATTCACACATTTAAGTACACTGTTCATTCGGTTCATTTTTATGATACTCATTGCATCGGCTGGCTCTAATGGTTTCCAATGTCCATTAGTTTGTAATAATGAATTGTTTGCAGCTTCTGATTCATCTTGCAGTGCTCATTGTCCTGTCTGTTCTTGTTTCTGGCTCTTGCTCCGGATTTGATTTTTTTTACTGATTGAGGCATTAGACTGTCGGAGTAGGAGGTCAGGTTTTTGTATTTATTCATTATTTTGTGTTCTGCTCTTTCGGATGAGTGCTGCAGTTCCTGTCCGACTATAGTTTTTTTGTAAGATTTCAAATATGCATGAGTACAGTAACAAACAAGTAAACTGATCATTTTTTACGATGCAAATAAAGCAGAAGACATCACATTGTGATCACTGACTTACACCAATGCAATATCGGTTAATTAACAATTCATTATCTTTTCATGCATCAGATTCCATCCAAGTCTTAGAGTGAGGGGACCAATGCTCGGTCGGCCCAGTTGTCGGTCAGTTAGTTTGTTATGTAAAATTAAATGAGAAATAAAGATTGTTAATCATGTTTTACAACTTTTTTGGTTATTCCAACCCCTCGTGCACGTAATTACACCAGAAAGTCAACCTTTTTCATTTATTAAAATAATTTTGCAGACGGCAGTTGTTCGTCATCGAAAGAAGAAAGAACGAATATCACTACATTTCCGTACTGACAAATCACAGATATTTACATTAAGAATATTATTTCCATGTATCTAAACTTCGAAATCTGTTAGCTTTTTGTCTCAACAGAAAAAATTGAAATGTAATCCACAGTGATTGATTTAAAAGGCAGTTACCAAATACCCCACCAACCGGATGACGTCATTTATTTACTGCGCGGCTCATGGATAAACTGCATTATCTGCACTATAGGATAAAATAAGTGCGATTAAAATTATTTGTTCACTATTTGTTAGCTCACAAAGTGACAGAGCACTCTTCGTCCGTCCATCAACAATTGGCTTGTGTAGACACTAGAGGTCACAATTTTAGCCTTATCTTTATGAAACTTGTTCACAATGATCATCTCAACAAAATCTAGGCCAAGTTCGATATTGGGTCATCTGGGGTCAAAAACTAGGTCACTTGGTCAAATCATAGAAAAACCTTGTGTAGTCACTAGAGGTCACAATTTTGATTTAATCTTTATGAAACTTGGTCACAATGATCATCCTAGTAACACAATCTAAGTAAATTTTGATATTGGGTCATCCGGGGTCAAAAACTAGGTCACAAGGTCAAATCATAGAAAAACATTGTGTAGTCACTATAGGTCACACTTTTGGAGTAATCTTTTTGAAACTTTGTCACAATGATTATCTTAATAAAATCTAGGTCAAGTTTAATAATGGGTTATCTGGGGTCAACAACTAGGTCACAAGGTCAAATCATAGAAAAACCTTGTGTAGTCACTCGAGGTCACAGTTTTAGCATAATCTTTACGAAACTTGGTCACAATGATCAACACAACAAAATCTACGTCAAGTTCGATATTTGGTTATCCGGGGTAAACAACTAGGTCACAATGTCAAATCATAGAAAAACTTTGTGAAGTCACTAGAGATCACAATTTTAGTCTAATCTTTATGAAACTCGGTCACAATGATCATCTCAATAAAATCTAAATCATGTTCGATATTGGGTCATCCGGGGTCAAAAACTAGGTCACAAGGTCAAATAATAGAAAAACCTTGTATAGTCACTAGAGGTCACAATATTGGCCTAATCTGTATAAAACTTGGTCACAATGCTCATCTTAACAAAATTTAGGTCACGGTCGATATTGGTTTATCTGGGGTCAAAACTAGGTTATGAGGTCAAATAATAGAAAAAACCCTGTGTAATCACTAGAGGTCACAATATTGGCCTAATCTGTATAAAACTTGGTCACAATGATCATCTCAACAAACTCTAGGTCAAGTATGACAGGTGAGCAACCTCTTGTTTCAAATTTTTGTGTTCTGGGGGAAAATTATAACATTTTGTCATTGTTATAATGCTGAAATAAATTATAATCAATTGTGTAATTGTTAGTCTCGCATATTACTCATAATTACGTTGTCAATCAATAAGACGTTATAAGGTGAGTGGTAGTAAAACAATAGTTCGGTAAAATTTGCCCTTCTAATCAGCATATATTTCTGTTTTTATGTGACATTATATCAGTTAATATGTTAAATAAACAGTTCCCATTGATTATTACAAAACTATATTGATGAGATAATATATAGACCACTGACCGAGCACTGGTTCTGTCACTTACCAGTTTGCTAATGTTTGATCCATATTTTCACCGCACCTGTTTTATCCTATACTCGGTGTCAAGGTGGACGCTTTGTTTACAATCTCTAGGGAATAGACTTGGACTTTATTTTAATGTGTTGTTTTACTGTAGTTTATTTAGTTTGTATGTTTTAATTTTGAAAATATACACTTTTTGACCGAGCACTGGTTCACTCTATATCAAAATCCATTATCCAACACATTGTTCGCGTATAAAAAGCGTCATTTTCGTTATAACTCTCATAAAAAAACTTGATAACGAAGCCAGTTGTTGTGTCATGTTCACGTCCTTACTGTACAGTCTTAATGCACTTATATAATACTGGTGCAATTAAACGTCGGGTATTTATAACGTATTGTGCATTATTTTATGTCTTCTATCCATTAATGTGCCCATTATTAATGTTTATGGCGTCAACCATACAATGGAGAAACACTATAATTACTTTTTATGGTAGCTGTAGCATGGGATGCGTCATATATCTATTGTCATCCACTTCTCGACCTTAAACCGTTATTTACAGACACCAAAAAGCTAAAGTGTATGCACTCTGTAGTTAGCTGGCGGCTCACCAACCGGTGATATCAGAACGGACCCCTTCCGGAGACTAATCCCACATCACACGCTTCCCCAAATAAGAACAAAAATGACAGAAAAGGCTTCACTCAACAGAAACTACAGAGCAATTCCAAAAAGACGAAATACTAAATAGATCGGCAATTGTAGACGGATCCATTAGAAACAAAAAACACCTATCAAACAAAGTTCCGTGCAATAATTTACACGAAGAAAAGATGATGAAGAAGGATGGTCTAGTCCCATGTATATTCGAATATATGAATATTATACTAATTATAATAATTTCAAGTCTCTAAAAAGGGAAGTGTTTATAAATAATGCAATATAAATAACAATAAATATGGGAGAAAATAGTCAAAGAAACAAGAGTCGTTTTTATTTCTATTGTATGAACATTATTTTACATGACTGGTGTAGTGGGGTGCGTCTTTCCTTTGTTATATTACGATGGCAGTCGTTGAGACATAACACATTATGAAACAAACTTATAACGAGATACGTATTACCAACGATCTTGACAGGTTTCTCCAATATAATAACACTTCCCATTGCGCACCTCTCTATAATATTACCGCCAACAATATAAAATTCAATTATAGTATTGCTTTACTTTCCTTTATATTTGTCTGCGAATACTTACGGTCTGAATAATTATATGTTGCTCGTATTTCACGTTACACCTACGAATCCTTCCTGTCACAATAAATTATGTATCTTCCTTTCTATGATTAAATACTTCTTCTATAATAATTATTTGAGTTTGGCATCATATTCGTTCGCGTCATGTTCAGTATCTTTTATCATATACTTTCATTTATCTAGGAAAGCTTAACATATGTATGCGGCACATATAGATAGCTATATTACAAATATAATATTATGCACGTGCAAACCCCTACAACATATAGCATTTTGTTTTTCGAGAATAAATATTGTTATAGCCGATAGATAGCCGTTAAATTGGTACACGTGTAGAGTTAAGGGTACGTCAAGTTTCTATCATTAGAACAAAGTCACTAAATTGAAAATAAAGAAGATATTCTCGTGTTGAACAAACTGTGGATAATTTTCAGTCATACCACCTGACGGAGAACAATTTTTTTCTTCATCATTTCTACATAATACATTTAAGGTAAATACGTTTGGTGATCAAAAAGAAATGAGATAAGTGATATCATTTGTAAAGTTTACGTGTTTTAACCATAAAAATACTATATTCGTTTTGGTGCGTTTATTGCCAATTTGTACGTGTAAAATATAATTTTCTACTAGAAGTATTGATTTAGGAAATAGATCGCTGTTTTGCGTGATATACCGGTATATCACGCAAAACAGCGATCTATTTGCATTCTAACACGTGTAATTTGTACAAATTTATACGGACTATTTTGTTTGCGAAGTTGGTGAGTTATTTATCATGTTGCTATAGACAACTTCCGCTGTTCGTAAGAATCGTAACGTACGCCCCTGGATTTTTAAGCTTTACTATTATCTTAATTTGTCGCCAAACTGATGCTTATTTAACGCCAAATTCCAATTACGTATTTCACGTTTACGCATATGAATTGATACATGCAATAACATGTTGCTAGAATATAAATATAATCGAATAAATAAACAGAAACGCTACGAAAAGAAAATTACGCAAAACTTTGCGCTCTACGGCGACGTCACAATTCATGACGTCATGAACTAAACAAGACGTAAATTGCATTGATAAAAATCGCGACGCGGGAGATAAATCAAACAGCTCCGCCCTTTTTAATCATTAAAATTTACTTAATATGTTCTAACTATAACATAAAACGTTAAAATAAGGTGTCGTGGTATGTCGCCGTACATCAAACGTTCATTCTACAGATAGATGGACAAAACGGAAAAAATGCTGTCGGCGCCCTGATTTTCTTGTAAAATGAATAAATTAGTACTTGCTCAATGCTAGATATTACACATAAGCATAAGTACTGTCAGATTCAAAACAATTTTTGGTCTTTTGCAAACATTTTGAGCGTCATAAATGCTATATGGAGCCCGAATTCTATCAAAAATGCTTGTCGGCGAGACTATGTCATTGGCAACTTCACTGCATTGCTATGTGTTATAATGTACAGAATTCTTAAAGTTATGTTTCATGTGGTGTAAAAAGGGTGTACCTAAATAAATATCAGCAATTATAGTGCGGCCAAGATATGATGGCACAATAACATTGTGTAAACGTCACTGGTTGGATTAGCCCATATCAAAACGCGGGTAAGTATATAAATCACGATCATCTAAGCGCTTGTTCAGTTATTTAACTTATTTAATTAAGGATGAAGATCGTTGTGCTAACTATATAGTCTAGTGGTAACGTTTCTAATCTCGACGCAGACGGTCTGGGTTCGAATCCCATCCGAATATTTTTTTATTTTTATTTTGTTTCGCGAATTTCCTTTCCGCACACTTTTCACAAAACTGTATTGTTGGTGTATTATTTACAACAAGATAAACTGTGTACGCTGCACATCATTAAATTGAATTATGGCTAAATGTATCGTTTTAACGCAGCAAGGACGATGCATTGTGTCGAATGTATTAGACTTCTGAACACGAGAGGCATCAATAGAACTGCCAGTGATTCCGTTGTCCTGTTCAAGGAAACAAGCTACCCCGATGACAGGGGTATCAAAAAGGACGGTTTCACGCATATAGGCGACGAAATTGCACAACAGTGTAAGAAAATCAAGAAGAAACAAAATTTTACTGGATTCTTTTGATGATAATGACATTGATTATGACGAGGCGGATGGTGATAGTGATGATAAGTTTGCAGATTTCTAAAATGATTCTGTCACAAACACTGCTGATGAACAATGTTAATTCATATAATTTATATACACATGTATACATACAGAATATTAATTTTCAATCGATTGTTCTAATTAATATAATAACATATTATATAATATTATACAGAATAGAGGAAGTATACGAATGAAAAAAATGTAACAAGATAATCAACGTGTAACGGTATATACTAAGAAAAAAGTTTACTAGAACTGAAGAATACAATTCATTACCAAAAATGCACAAGAGTGAGACTCGAACCAGTAACCTCCTTCCATAATATTGTTGTATTTCCAACGCTTTACCGACTGAGCTAGCGAGGCACATGTAAAAGCGACTCTTATATTTGCTCATATTTCGAAAACGTAATACGAGACAAGCGTTTATTGACCCTGACTGTAAATAAGCACCCCTTTCTGTTGAAAATGAACCCATTGGCTAATTAGCATGTGTAAATGTTATTGTGCCATCATATCTTGGCCGCACTATAGTTGATAAAAACTCGGATTTTACGTCCTGTTCATTGACTGAGACTTTGTCGGCGATTTTGGCAACAGATACGTTACGCTGCTAATATGTCAAAATATTAGACGGATAAACACGTATTTTTCATCATTTCATGGGCATTTTGACTAACTGGATAAAGTAAGATGGCATTGCTGGTAAAGAATTGTACAGAGAAAGCAGTATGTTTCTAAGAAACGAAGATTTAAACAGTGAACTGACACTTTTTCAAAATTTTAAAACAGATACGTTACGTGCGTTTTGTGAAATTATTCAATAAGCACATGTAGCTGTTGCACAAATAAATGATTTTCACTTAGAATATCATCGAAGGATTGCAATTATGTAGAAATAATCATAAAAATACCATATTATCTTCATTTTTCATGTGCCTAAACCTTTGTTTGACAGATGCGTTACACTGAACAGATACGTTACGGCATATTTGTATTTATGTTTGCATATCCTGGACTCAGCAGTTCATTTATGTCATCATAAAAACAAACACCATGTTGGATGAAATTGTCCAGCCCCAAATGGATGCTGGACGTTTTATAAACTACAAGTAAACGAAATCCATAAATGGATGACAAATAGGATGACATAAAGTTGGACAACAACTGTCCAACACAAAATAAAACATAAACAAACAACTTAAAATATAAACAAGTACAACCCAATAGGTAGGTGGAGGGGTGGTGGTGGGTACAAAAAGTAAAGCGCAGAAATTTTTTCGGATGCTGACAAAATGGATGCTAAAAAAGTCTGCCAAAAACACTCATAATAACCCAATTCAACCAAATTACCCACAACACCTAATAGGCCCCACTATACCTATTAGGTTTAAATACATATATACAAACACAAATATCTTTATATTGTTACACTATATAAAGTATAGTTATCTGCTAAAATACGTGCATTTTAAGCACCTTACTCCTGTCAGTGTTCATAAATTACATTGTTAAGTGACCCACTATGGGAAGATGACTTCCAGAGATCACCCATCGTGATATTGAATGCACGTACGTGCACATTGGGATGGTGCTTTTTGGAGAATCAGAGGGTGACCTTAAAACGCGAGTTAGTTCTCGTCAATCATGGCTAAATTTCAATATTATCATATTGAAAACACCCACTCTATAATTGTTTGTTAATATAAAGAAACTAATTTCGAAATTATTGCACTTAATTCAAATAAAAAGCTTCATAACATCTCGTAACGTATCTGTTTAACTACGTAACGTATCTGTTTTTCGCTTTTATGTTCAAATTCTGACATAAATATTGACTAGATATAATGATTTGTGCAAGTTTAAGTGACTTAGGTCCTATTTGTTCAAGCTGCGTCTGTGTCAGTGTCATCTACACTGTCCAAGATGTTCCCAGTTTACTTCCTCTTAGAATATAACCTACATTATGAGCCAATGAAAACGCCGCATTTTGGCGGTTAACTGAAAATTTAATCATTAAAATTTTCTCTTCACAGACTTTACGTCATGCGTTGGCGCTACTTTCTATCGGCCAATCGCTCGCTCCGCCCTTTTTAATCATTAAAATTTACTTAATATGTTCTAACTATAACTAAGATAGTGGGGACTATTTAACACACTGGCTTTTAATGTAATAACTTTTCATTACTACCAATGTTATTTTGCTAAATTTGGTCTTTATTCAAACTTAATTAAGAAAAGGTGTTTGTAAGTGAAGTTCTCCAACTCATTTTCTGTTGTTTGATGAACACATACCGCTTATATTTAGAGATCCTTTCACAATTAAGATACTGACGAGGTGAATACCCAACGCCAATTTGACAAGTACCATTTGGTTTACAATATACATGTATGTGAACCGTGGTTTCCTTATTGTTATGTTGCAGTCTGCTTATTACATTATGCATGTTTTGAAAGATTTGTAATATTTAACTGGAACGTTATGTTGAGTTACTTTTCTTCAACAGCTTTACGTTAGCAACATATACGTTACGCCACTATAAAGATGATGCAATTGGAGATTTATAACGATATGTTTTGTGCTCAAACTTGAATAAACGTGTCATCATAGCCATGCATTATTGTTTTGTTTGAAATTAATGAACATATCATGTTGTTTTGGTGAGGAAACAACAACATTTTTGATAGACAGATACGTTACAAGATGATACACGTACGTCTCCATACCCAAAGAAACTATAATTTTAAACGTTCATCTGTGTAACCCTGACAACATTGTGTTTACAGCTTAAAGATTAGTATTTCTTCTTTAAAACTTGTTTGCGACGAAGAATCTTTGTTGCAGAGAACATCATATGAATCAAAACGTACTGATAAACCACTCGAAATGAATCAATAAGCTAAAATTTTATTTTTTTAACATGTTCTGCCATCATGTTTGTTATTATATGGGATATAATACAAAATACCAATGACTTTACAGGTACAATATGTTTGATAGCTGTTTATATCACTGAGTCAAATAATCTAGTCTTTAATGCAACGTAACGTATCTGTCGGCTATTAATTGGTCGCATACTTAAACTATGTGCAATATCAATATCCTTCAATACTTAACCCTGAAATTCTACACAGACACTCTGAAAACATAGAACAACATAGTGAACCATCGAAATTATTATTTTGAGACTAAGCATGTCGGTTCAAATTTTCAGCTCAAGTTGTTCAGTTATATGTATAATGAACGCAAAGCGTCGTCAGTTTTCGCCGAAAGATGTGAAAAACATATGACACATTTTATTAGAGATGCCTCCAACATGACTTCAATATATTGCACAACAGTGGATTAAAACGGCTTTGGTATAAGTGTGTCGGTTTTGAATATATGACGTGAAAACTAACAGCACCTACTTGAAATCCAGGTCATAATTCGGCAACAAATCACAATTTGAAAATATACCGTTTCATCACAAACTAGGAAAAAGTCTAAACAAATATTTAGAATTATGAAACGGACATCGGGAGGGAAGTCTGCAAGAAGTATAGGAGTGCAATTAGAAATTATTTTTACATAGTGTAATTTCCTGACTAAACATCAATAAAATAAATTAATCTTAATTCCTATGATACCGTATGAGTAGCTGTGGCCTGGCAACACCGTGCAAAACTTGATTAAGTGTTAAGAATATGTGTTACGTTTTAGGTACTAGATAGATAGTATTGGATTAATTTACAGAAACCAAATATGCATTATAACTATAACAGCCAATAAATATTGCGTCAAGTGAATAAAGTGCAGCAAGCACTTTAGCACATTTTTAAATAAGCTATTTCACTGTCTGTACAGGTATATTCTGTTTTGAAACAGCAATGGAGCTCAACTTTGTCAAATGAAACACATGCCCCCTTTAAATAATAACGAGATAAATTTTATGCGTTTATCTTGTTGGTGTCATTTTGTCTTCTAATGTTGGTCAATGTGGCGATTGGTTATCTTTGTGATTTATGTTTTTGCATTTGTCCGGATGTACATGACTGACTGATGCGGCTCTAAGTTGTGCTTTCGTCACTATTCCGGTGGTTACTGATTGCTTTCTATGGCTCCGCCGTTTCTGCAGAATGCTGCAGTCACTGTCTGATTTATTATTATCTCTTTAAACACGGAATATTCGAAACTAGAAAAGTAAATGAACTTTCGAAGAACGACTTCATCTTTTAGATTACACGCCGCTTCGTCTATGAATTATTTAGGAATTAATACATATTTACCCGTGCCTTATCGTAGACTTCCGAGGTCGACTTCAGACAGTTGAAACATATACTTTCAGCGGTTAAGTTTATTTCCTGGTTCAGTTGTGTGTTGGGCATTGTGCGGTGTAATTGTTGTCTGTGTGGATTAAATATCTACTGAGCTTGGCTGTTTCAATTGAGTTCTGCCTACCATGTCCAATTCTTTACTATCTTTTTCGCGCCATAGTTTCGTCTTTGTGTCTTGGTATAACCTAGCCATATGCTCAGGACTATATTCAAGTTAATCAAACACATGAAGCGTGCTCAATCCCCTCTTAAAAAACTGTGAATTGAACATTTGTTCCACTATGAATGAGTGTTTTTTTTATTTGTACGGGACGAAACTGCATGGTATACATAGTCTACATGTACGATAAAACCGTCAACCCATTAACGGAAATATTTTAGTTCAAATGTGTTCGGTTAGTTGTTTTGACAGTATATGTAAAAGCTTCTGGTTGTGTAAGAATATGTGATCTGTTAGTATGCACGAATGCTGACTAGATTTGACATGCAATGTCAAGTTTTACGCGATGTCAGTCTGTGTGAGACACTACTTGTTTAATGAAAGCAATGTTCATGACAGACACACTTATATCAGAAACACACATGGCGTCAGGAGTGTTTGTTTACACCCAAAATGGGATTATAACGTATTTAGGTCCTTCCCAATGACAGTAAATGTATGACCTCTACGAAGATGTGGCAAATACTCGTATTCTGAACACAATTCAACTACATTACCTATCTATCTATCTATCCATAATTGTAAGGAATTTAATTTAAGTTCACGACATCCGTATGCAGATCCGCATCTGACCGTTGTCCGACGTCAGCGTGATATGGCTTGATTGGCGACCTTTGTGCTAACAACAACATCAACAGATAGTGTTGACAACCACACAACTCAGTTTGACTCTCTTAAATGCATACATCTACTTGCTATTATAGCGAAATGAGCAGGAATGTCGATAGAACAAAAATACATTGTACATTTTGTACTTCTGCAGCGCCGGACCCGCTTGTATCTAATGTATCTTTCTCCCTTCAGTCTGTCCCGCTGGTCAGATCAAGCTGTATCTGCACTGGTAGAGGATGTACCTGTGACCTTGTGACTGCAACACTATAGTGTAAAGTGCCTTTAAACGTATTTTCGCATGAAAAAGGCGCTATATAAATCTGGTATATTTTTATGGCCTATGTTTGTCATTCTCTAGCCGTTAAGTTTGCCATGGACCGTTTATAACTCATCAAGTAAAAATCGACGTTATACCAAAATGAAAGTTGATACGAAATAAAGTTTTTTATGATTAAGAATGTAGAATATATCTCAATGGCAGTCCAAAGTTTGACAAACACAAATAGGTTATACATAAAACCAAACAGGCTACTCCTGGTTTTGGAGGCACAAAATGATGTTTTTTGAACAAAATATATTACCCCTTCCCATCGGCAATCAAAATTGTGTTTATTTGAACCAAAAACAGAGTACTCTTTGTCATGGACACTCATAAAGATAATGACCAAAACTAAAATTAAAGTGCTGCATTGCAACGGAAGACGTTGCGACCTTGGATTTCAAACAAGAGTGTAGAATCAAACAGATTGCGAAACGGTTTGTTTTTTACCGAACAGGTTGCCCCTTGTCATAGATGTGCAAAACGGTGTTGTCTTCTACCGAACAGGACTGGTTGCTCCATGACACAGGCAAGTAAAATGGAGTAGTATTTCGCCGAACAAGTAGCTCCTTGTCGTCAATCGACAATTGTTTTAAAGAACGTTTTAATATGTATAGGATAATTGCATTTAGCATGTATGTCCAAACTACTTTGCCGAACTGTATGTGTCTAATTCCGTGCGTTTCATGAACTGTATTATTAGTAAATCCAGCATGTATGTATTATGGAATAAATTTGCAGATTTATGTTTATATTCAAGACGCTATTAATGTTCTTTGTTTGATGGCACATCGACAGATGATGCAACCTAGCGCTCATTTATTGGTGTATTGCGTAAACGTAATACTACTACACATTATAAACAATTAGAAAGAAAATGGAATATTACGCTTAGAGAAGATTTGTGTGTCTGCTAAAAGTTCAAGAAACTAGATAAATTTGAACCACACATACTAGTATATTTGATACTTTCGTGGTAGACAATTATCGCGTTTTTACTCTTTTGCTTTCTTGAACGTGGTCATTATTGGGTCATTCCACTATAAATTTTGACTCCATGTCGCATTATAACGAGAACAAATAGGTATTAGTGAAAATACTGTATTTGTTTAAGAAATTTCTATTAGATTTTATTGATCGATGTCACGTAACAACGCGACAAAGAAATACATGTTCAGCTGCACTTTCATTACAATGTTACAAATTACGGACGTCATCACAAAAAGGGTATTTAATATTTTGCTTTAAAAATGTTTCTATTGTCATAGTATCTTTGTAATGAAATTAAAAGGTTGTTGCCAGTGAGAATGCTACTTATTTTATTCTTTTTCTGTATTTGTAGTATTTGTGTACGGAAACAGCATACCAAACATTCGTATCACCGCTCTGCAATACGGTGAAAACAGTCTCCTATGACATCTTCGTTGCCATACATGGATACCATCATGATCGGGGGTCTCGAGAGTATCAAACACAATAAATTAGATGTTGTACATGAACTGACAAATCGACGCAAGACAGAAAGTAACACGGCAACATTGTATTAGAGCCTGGTCCACTCAAGCGACAGACATTACACGTACCAGCCGTATCCACCTAAAATGATATTTCAAGTACGCATTGATACTTCCCCTCGCCATGAATCACACACTGTAACGTTTCTTTAATAAGCATATTAACTGCCATTTAAGGAGATACATTTGTAATTACAAACGGAAACTATTCTGTTCATGCACATACAATTCAAATTCATACATAAACGGCCGTTCAGATTGTTGTTCAATATAATAATTGATAATGTAAACAAATAAATGATATCACGACATTAATCGTCGTCCTCTCGTATACATACACAATACCGAGGCTCCTTGGTGAAAAATCGTAGATATACTTAGTAAAACACCATCTCTTAATCACGAAGAGAGAGACACGCATGTTGTTTCAGCAAATGCATAGACAATTTTAATGTTTCAAACTGTACACATACTTACCTATGAAACGAACCAGCGGGACTTAAAACTCACAAGCCTTACGATATCACCTCGTTTGGAAATCTTACTATCCCTCGGAGTTTCTACAATACTAGGGTCATCGATCAGACTATCTTAATGAGAGATACTCGAGATGTCCTCGCGTGACATTAACCTACAATAATTGCTCAGTATGTAAGTCTGAAGAAGAAAGGTCAGTATACAAAATGTAGAAGTACTCGTTGATATTCAATTTCACTGACACGCGAAACGGGTCGTCTATAAGTATAATGACAATTTAAACAAAGGCTTGAAATTCGTCACCGTGTAAAATATATCCCAATATGTGCTTTCCCGATTAAACACATTGTTTGCCCGCAATAAGCATCTTCTTACATCTGTATGCAACTGCTTCGTCTAATGTAATACCATTAAGTTGTACGTCAATGGAAGTGTAAGTAGGCGCTCATTCATATATATCACGTACCTATAAAGGAAGTAATGTTCTTGTAGATACATGTGCGTTCGTTATCACGTACTAGCTGAATTATGGATGAGCGTTGTTATGTTTTGAGTCTGCAAATGGATGGCGATTAAGCTATTGTTTTAATTTCGTATTTTTGTCAGTGATCAACTATCCCTCATTTAGAACTGTTGAAATGGCATTTTCATCTGCAGTTTGTTTGTTTGAGTAGTTACTGGCATTTGTAGCTAATTTCAAAAACTCCAGACGACGATGATTTATGAACAGCTTCAAAGTCCCTTGTTTTTCAGGACGTTCACCTGCGAGGATAACGTAATCCAATTTAACTGTTTACCATCCTTACTACCGTTTTTATTTGTTCTTACGGATAGTTTCCAATATCAGGATCAGCATCTAATGCATTGTTTATCTGAAGCTAATGTTAATTGCCAATTGCATGTTTTATAAGGTAACGACCTTTGAGTTTGTTAATCTCTTCGGATATTAATCTTCATTTTTTGTACATAATGACAGTCATTATAAAAGAATATCAAGGCTATGAATGTTTTTGTACTTTGACAAATATAAGCATACGGCATATTGTGAAATGCGTTATTTGACTTTTTTGAGATCATTTTTTACCTATAACCGAAATAATTAAGGCAAGTGTAAACAGCGATGAAACAATACAGTCACTGCTGTGTTAATCATTCCGTTTTAGTTTGACTGACTGAGGCGGCAGACTTTCAGGACGGGATGCCGTGTTTTAGTGCTTTGTGTGTTTTAATGTTTTCTGTGCTCGGCTGGTTAAGTTGATTGCTGCCTTCCCTTTCTGACTTAATATAATCTTTTTTAAGAGTCATCATTTGGAAGACCCAATCAATTGTTTTTATTTGAAACCACGCGGACCAGTTTTATGTAACTTCCCGTTTAATGGTTATTTTTAACAGGTTAGACTGAAAGGTATGTTCTCGAGGAAGGATTATGAATACATATTTTCAATGATTATGTAAATGCATTAACAGACGAGTCAGAGTCCAACTCAGCCAACGAGGGGTAGAGGATTGTTGCGATAACCGAATTGTCTAATATATACATTCCTACCTAACATTACCAGACGTTAGCGCAAATCCCATTACAGGGTGCATAAACATATTCGCACATTTTGTTTTGTTATATTATGTTACAACAGCACTAATAGTGTCGTGTGGCTTCCGAAAAGATATTCCTGTACATATGGTAAGTATTGCTCTTTCAAAACATTTAACAGCCTATTACCGGTTTGGTGTAGTTTAACCGATACTGGTTATTTGAGCAAAGCATTACTTATGTTAGTTGCTGTGGGAGCTGAGTGGCATGATGCGTTTATACTTGCATTGCTAGGCGATGACGCCATACAGTAAAGATTCGAGTCCTATGTATAATAGGGAGAGATTGTCTAGAGGTAACGCGCGCTTTTGGAGTTCTTGGTTCGATACCCGCCTGCGCCACTGCTCAATTTCCCTGAGCATGAAAAGCAACAATGCTCCTCAAAAACTGGTAATTTAACTTATATGCATGTAATGTAGTATTTGTCCCCCCATGTGAATGTCGGCGACCTTTAGAGCCCATTAAGTCACGGTTAATAGTTAAGCCTAGGTCCCACTGAGGAATTCCACATCGACGATGTTCTCCCGATTTCTTCCGGAACCACCTGATTCATCACAATTCTTTCCAATATCGCAGATTGTCTCATGACTTCCCCGAAACCTCCCCTAGACCACGAGGAAACTGTTCCCGATGTCCTGATAGCTCATTAATTTCAATCGGGAACCCGGTGGGTCCTAGGCTTTAGTAAGCAGGTGTCGCG
Source organism: Spisula solida (assembly GCA_947247005.1). NCBI lineage: Eukaryota > Metazoa > Mollusca > Bivalvia > Venerida > Mactridae > Spisula > Spisula solida. Next base: position 28,560,396 of record OX365954.1, read on the forward strand.
ATGGTACTTACCGATTTCTGTAGTTTGGTTTAGTGTGTGGTCCTATAGATCTGTTAACTTTCACATTATGCGAAAAGACTATGAATATGATGACCGTATATCCAGCTGTGACAGAACTGCATTAGATTGCTGGTATGAAACTGATAAAATAAATTTTTGACGTAATTATATACATCTATGCGTATAACATTTGCTGCAAATGTAAAAACATAGCATTCACACATTTAAGTACACTGTTCATTCGGTTCATTTTTATGATACTCATTTCATCGGCTGGCTCTAATGGTTTCCAATGTCCATTAGTTTGTAATAATGAATTGTTTGCACCTTCTGTCTCATCTGGCAGTGCTTATTGTCCTGTCTGTTCTTGTTTCTGGCTCTTGCTCCGGATTTGATTTTTTTTTACTGATTGAGGCATTAGACTATCGGAGTAGGAGGTCAGGTTTTTGTATCTATTCATTATTTCGTGCTCTGCTCTTTCGGATGAGTGCTGCAGTTCCTGTCTGATTATTGTTGGCTTTTGTAAGCTGGTTATATCAAACAAAAAAGAACAACCTGAATAAATGTGATGAAACATTTTTGTAACTGGCGAAAGAATAAACGAGGATGACTTAATCAACCAAATGTTCATAGTAATCAGTACTTGTTTCTTGATTGTAATAGTAACAACTGTTGCCGATATAAACAATACACGTTGATATATGCGTACTATGTTTTCTATTACAGGTATAAATTGGTTAAAACGAGTGCTTCATTGGTGTTTTAAGAATGTTGCAGTCATACTCGTTTTTTAGCAAGTTGGAACAACTCGTGTGGAGCACATGCCAATAGCTTATGTCACGGAAGAACAGCTCATGTTCACAAAAGCGTAAAGCCTTTGTCAAATCAGCCTTGTGACAGCCTTACACCTGTCCAGGGTCGCTCTTTGGGGAACTCGCTGGAGTTTCGTGCGACAGCTGTAAGGATATTCTACGACTGCCGTGCGACATATTAACGCTGCAAGAGAAACGCAATGCTGCAAACCAAACTCTCGACATGTCGACTTATTCTGCGCTTTAACGATTACAACAATATTTCTACTATATTTACAGCCGTACGGTCATTGTACCACAGCCTTGCAGTGTCTGCGATCTGTCTGTATGTCAGGCGATTTTGTCAACGGCCTGAGTGTTGTTTTCTTGTTTTTTTCAGGAGTAATACATTGTTTTCAAAATATCGTACGGCTGATGTGAAACTGACGTAATGCACACAATGTAACACAACGCTAGTCCAAAGGTCTAGTGAGAGTGAGCGTACATTAGACGAATCAAATGGATTATGGGTTTTCCGCCTTATGATGAATGAGGACGCTAACGAACATGCTAACCTGTCTAAACCAATCATCATAACTATATTGTTTGAATGCCAATGCAGCGCAATATCAACTGCCCTTGACGAGTTACCCTGACCAACACAACAGCGCTTGATTTATGTACCACTTCGCCGTAATAATGTAGAACGGTACGAAATTAGCAGCTTGTGAAAGCACTTATGGTAAGGCGGATACGTAGTGTTATCATGTACATAATCTGTAATTCTCATCTTTAGTTGTAATGCCACACATGTACGATATGAAATGCACGTAGTTCCGTTCGAAATAGTGTTGATTTCCTTGTATGACGTATTTTAAATTGTTTTTGTTTTTTCGGGTTTAATGAACATCTTGTTTCAAAAGTATACAGCGTCTGATTCACCTAATCCGTTTTCCTGGACTGCAACATTCCCAGTACTTACTTAACCGTCCACCAGGAACACGTGTGGGGAAAATCCGCATTGTGGTCGAGATTTCATGGAGGGGCATGTCCTGCAACGGCCGGAGATTGAACCGGTCCCTGTTTTACTGTATACAATGTACATACAATGGCAGCACAATAAACAAATAATGCATAATTGAGCTGATATGTGATTTATTTTGTTAACGGAATGCATTTTCAACCAATACATATTAACAAAATCAAATACATGGTGTTGTTTTACTCACAAACTATCGTATACACAATTATCACCAATGAATACACTGCGAAAAAAACACACACAACTTTTAACCATTACCATACTTCATATCCATGCACTTATTATCAGCCAATATTCCTATAACACGTAGTAGGTGACGTCATTTCAAGCTACTGCGAGAAGCAAGCAGCCGTTGGTTCACAAATCTTTTGGATATAGGAGAGATCACCGTATTCATATGCTAAATACCCACAAGCAATCTATTGGATGAATGAACAATAAAAACCTGCAATTCACCAATAGCTAGCATGTTGTATGAATATCTTTGTATACAAACATGATCTCTCATATATGTACAAAACTCAAATAAAGCCATTCGGCCCATGTTTATACTCAAGTTGGCCTCGTAGTAGGGACTACTTGACAATATATTTGATGGAATGGTTTGTCATTGGCAACGACCTATTTGGTCTGAGTTTACAAGTTAGTTGTATCCTGTGGTAGTTTCATATGACGTCATAGACCACGTAACACACTTCTTCAAGGTATGAATGTATAACTACACTATGTAGTACAAATTTATAACGTGCAAAGCACTAGTAACATGGTGACACCAATTCTACGTTTCTTTATTGTACACAAATATACAGGTATTTTAATATATACAAAGGTAAATCTATAGGTGTGACGGATGTTTATACAAATGTATATTAAATATACATACTTCAATTATGAAGGATGGACAAGTGGTACAGTGGTAAGAGCTACTGACCTCTGATCCGTAGGTTGTGGGTTCGATCCCGCCTCCAGCCAGATTAACACAGAAATGCTTTTCAGTGTGTCCAACCTAACATAACTCAATTTACTAACAGTCTTGCGGACGAGACGTTAAGCGATGTCCCGTGTATGATGCTTTACATCAGGCACGTTAAAGAACCAGGGATGCTTCTGGAACTGGAACATATTCTGTATCATGCACTATCCACCATTAGAGTGTTCTTTGTAAACTGACTAAATGTAATAGTTGAGTAGTCCACAATTCGTATACATCCAAAATGCTTCTTTGCAAAGAATACTTATGTCATGGCGTGAATAACAATTATGTTATGCATTACTAATACAGCGAACTTTGTAAACTGACCAATTGTAAACGTTGAGTAGTCTACAATTCGTATACATCCAAAATGCTTCTTTGCAAAGTATACTTATGTCATGGCGTGAATAACAATTATGTTATGCATAACTATTACAGTGAACTTTGTAAACTGACCAATTGTAAACGTTGAGTAGTCTACAATTCTCATACATTCCAAATGCTTTTTGGCTAAGTATACTTATGTCATGACGTGAATAATAATTATGTTATGCATTACTATTACAGTGAACTTTGTAAACTGACCAATTGTAAACGTTGATAATTGTACAATTCTTATTCATCCAAAATGCTTATTTGCAAAGTATGCTTACGTCATAGCGTGAATTAAAAAATATACCACTAAACTTACATGAAAAATATCTAGAGAATGATAATTTATAAGAACTAATATAAGTATGCACAAAATTTTAATTGTCAAAAATACGAAACGTCGTAGCTCTAAATAATGAAATGTGTTTCTTTGACGTACTCTTTGGCGGAACACCTGGGTACTGTTTTGTCAAAGCATTTTCGGAAATCGTAAATTTACGATAACATTTCTATTAGTTATCACTTGTTTACAATAATAGAGGTACAGGTAATGAACTCTTACAAACCTAATCCGTCACCAATTTGAAATTGTTAAAGAATTATAACAATTTGCAATTGTTATAGAATTATAAAGAATTTAAATGTGAGCACAACAGTAATATTCCCGTAAGTACTTTGATAAAACAGTACCTTGGTGATAATACCTCGTAGCTTGACACAAAGCATAAGCATTTTAACCACGTCACTTTGGTCAATGCTTCAACATACATCCAGTGTTCCTACATTTCGACCCTTCATAAATCCTTTTCGTGCAGCTACGTTCTATCGCCAATGGAAAAATAGTGTTAACTGAGTGAAACACAAAATATGGTAGCTCCAAAAAATTTAACATTGTAAAATTTTGATACTATTGGAATATACCTTCATGTTCATTAATGAGCATTTGTTATATCTTCAATTGTTCTTTGTTTGCTCAGACATAAGTCTCCTAATTGAAATTTTGTTCTGTGTTTTTAAAAGTCGGCATTTTGTAGATACGGCGTTTCGTATTGTTTATGACACTATACTACTTGTTTTTTCTACAAATCGAGAAGTAAACCGGTTGAAAAATTGAAATATAAATAACGAAATTATAAAATCATGTACGTTCATTTAGTTTGTAAAAGAATCAAGAAATAGATTTTACTTCACATGAGCTAAATTATTCTAATACTCTATCAAGTTAACAGTTTTTCTTTAGAACCATCTAAGTGTCAAGGGAGAGTTGCGGAAACTACATGAGAATTCTTTCATTTTATAATTCCGATTCTTTGATTGCTTTGCAGAACTTAACAAGACACTACAGCAATAAAAGTTTTTTACAGTTCCACGAGTATTGATTGTTTATTTTTATGATTGTCCCTATTGCATGTGGCTAGCCTTGTGATTGCGATTACCCTTTTAAAATGCTAGGCTCTTCCGTTTTTTCTTGAATAACATAAATGTAAGTTATTGTGCCTGTATAGTGGTGAGTATGTTTCGTGTGCCAGTGTTGGCCGCCGCCGTTTCTGTGTGGCTTTGGATTGTCGGTGTGCTAAATTATTACATTCATGACCTCATTAGCAATAGGGTAGATCAGTATGTATTGCCCAACCTCCCTTCCATGTGTAACATTGGAGGCTAAACCGTTCTCTAGTTGTCAATCCTAAAATGGTTTCATCTCCATTCCAACTAACATAATCATACAAAGCAAAATGCAACAATTTATTTTTAGGGCGTAACAATTGAATATACGTGCTAGACCAATGTCTTGTGTCTTAGTGTTTATGACGCACAACCATTTATAACGTATCAATATATAATACTGATATGGCGTCAACAAATTACTGTTGAGCGTTCATAAAATATGCGTTGGATATTTTCAGAGCTTGTTCTTACCAAATTATATAACAAACGGAAAGTTTAGCACATTGCACAACAACATTAAACAAATTATTTCACAAGTGATATCATTGATAAGTTTTGGTTTCTTTCTAACAAATGTACTTCACAACCACCCAGCGCAAGTATACCGGTATTATGTAATCCACACACCAATCATTAAAACATTCATAGCTATTCAACATCTTTTCGACATATCGATTGATACAATTCGTCTTATCCTTTCTTCTAATCCTAATAACCAGTAGTATCGAATAACACAAAATCCAACGACGATAATTGAAGCCGAATACATAAATCACATATTCCTAGAACGTTGTTGCCATACGTCCCGCTGTCAAGTCTCTCCGAATCAATCTTCGGTGCATCGTTTGGCGTTCTGGTATCACAAGAAAGTTCCGATAGAGATTTTCATGATTTCTATTTCTTCTGCCTTTACAACAATAACACAATGATTTAAATGTCAAATATTTCCTGAATTTACCACTACTTACGCTGTAGAGAAGGAAATTCACAGCGAAATTGAAATAATAGATTATCTGAAACACGTGCTGGGCATGAAACAATATCAGGTCCGATTCTCCTTTCTGAATAAGTTGATTCACTATGATGTAGAATCGAATACCGTGACTTGGTACATTCGTTACAAGAAGAACTACAGATACAAGTATAAAGGTGCGTGTTATCTTAAACTGTGCTTTTGACAGCACATTCAAATTTGTCATTTCAGGTTTTCTCTCCCGGTGACGGTCTTTGAGATAACCATGTCGTAACTGAAATCGCTTCATTGAAATGATAACGATAATGTTAAGAAGAAAAATGAAAGCAAATGGAATGACGAATGTCACAGCCGTATCTGCATAAACGAATATCGAAATAAGCTTGAGCATGAAGGGTTTAAACTGCAAGGTGCAATTATTTCCCATCTCCGCAGTGAAGAACAGATGCGAGTACAATAATAATCCGAATGTCGTTAACGATCCCGTTGCTATTCTTGCTCGTTTTTTCGTACACCATTCGGGTACATGTAAGGAGTGACAAACCACGATATATCTGAAAAAGAAAAATAGTAAAACTATATATTAATCACTATCATGGTATTACATTTATACATGTCTTCTTGCTTTTTAAATTAGTTTTGTAGCACCTCGCATGTCCATGTAGACGTATTCTGACGCCTACATTGACTGTCCTTGCAATTCGACACATTTGATAAATAACCGATTTACAGCATTTTGTTGAGATTTTGTTGAGAGCGTCATGTATAAAGTACATTACCACTGCCACATTCATGAGTTAAGCCTATTGTTAACTCATGTACACGCTGTACGTGTAGTTAAACAAATTCGATTTGAAACAATATAATAATGGTTAAAATTCTAATTTAAAGTAAATTAAAACTCATTAGTTGGTCCATTTATACTAATTTATTAGGTCAATTGCTAAACAAGTTCTATAAATTATGTCAGGTAATCTCGACACCAAATTCCTAATAGTATCAATATACATTGTACATGAATACATACTAATGTCGAGTTATTGTCGTTATTTTTTCATTTTGGCTTTACATTGCTTACTTTCCATTAGTGTAAGAAAGAGTCATGGTACTAAACGTCACTGTCTGTGTAGAAATCAAATGTGTACATATGTTTTGGTATGATCATGTTGGAGTATAATAATAATATGATAAAGATGTATATGCGCTACTCAACATTTAAAATTGACCACCTAGACCTTTTGTATCTCGTACTTTAGGATTTTGGTACAGATTCATGTTTACGATTAAAAATAGCAGCTACTCGATAGTTTTGTTAGATATCCAAGCAACCATGTTGAAACATTCATTGGTTTAAACATTGAAGAACTAGGAATAATTCCAACAAGAACAAGATCTGAAATTAGTCCTGTCTCCATAAATTTCAAAGAATCAACATTCCCACAAATCTCTCTTGCTAATCGATTTGACGATTGGATTGTGCATCGTCTTTTTTAAGTATTTGTTAATAAATGAGCCATGATATTTGTATAAAACCCGAGCCTTTGGATAGCATTCGTGATTCATTATGCAAGAAAACAATCTGCTCCATCAATTCTTAACGCAGCAGCGATTTAAACGGATCCAAAATAAAAAGCACTTTTGCTTTCGTGAATTTTATAGGAATACGCTATGTATTAGCAGAGTTATTGCACCTTGAGAGTTGTCCGATTACAAATGTATATTACTAGTGTATGGTCAACAATCTTCGTGATATAAGTATTATATATATATATCCCTGATCAAATCAGAAAATAACACAATAGAATATAACGTTATTAACTCAAGTTACGTTTTAAATGTACTATATACTATATAATTTATAAGGTATAAACAAATCGGATGGAACGTGCAGCACGCCACAAAAACAGCAGAGCAAGATGGGCACAAAAATAACGCACAAAAGAGAAAACCAAAAACAGACCATTCGCCGCAATGACAGAAACAAAAGTGAACAAGACGAAACTAGATTATTAGAAAACTTGTCATCAAATGCAATGCCATCGTCTCTGTTGGCTTTAATATTATTTCAACCACATAGTGATTGAAAACTAAACATTGATCAGCAGAAACACCCGTAAGATTTTTAGCAAACAAACGAGCCTCAAATTATTGCAGAAAAAATGTAATTTAGGAGAGGGTTTCAAACATTAATTAATGATATTATATAAACGTTGACTTACAAGACCCTTGCATAGATTTTTAAATAAAATGCATATGCTGTAATGTAGTTATAATAGTATAATAATTATGATTGATTATGGTATGGTAATCTTCGTTATGCGAGATGGTGGAAGATGATCACGCAAAACATTCTTTACAATTAATATTGGATTAAGATAGCAATTCCTTTTGTGCCATGCATGTGTGCTTCTAATCAGAACGTGTGCGTAATTACAAAATAATTGCTGTTCCAAGAAAAACTAAATGTAAGGGTTTTATGTAAAATTGAAACGGACAAAATCAATATCAGATGTTGTTTGCAATTGATTTTGACTAATGACAACGTCTTAGATTTTTTTCTTTACATTATCTTTGATGTAAGTTTGACGCAACTATACAAGGTTGATTAATGATTAAATACTTGTTTTGTAAGATTCTAATGATGCAAAACATGGAAATAACAGATCATGACAGATCCGCTACACAGCAGAAATAGCCCACGCGTGATATCTGCATGACATGCAAATGTTCTATAAGCTTTTAAATATTTGCCAAAATGTAAGTGCTTATAATGCATGACATGTTGCCTTACTGTTCGCATTATCTCCAATATATGGTTTACGTTGATACGTTCTCACACAGCAGTTCAGAGGTAGATCTTACCGTTTTGGTAATTAATTCGATAAATTGTTGGTGAACTTTTATGAAATGTATACTGTACCCATCTGAACGTTGTGTTTGTAATATTCATTAAAAGTAAACTTTTTGTGACTACTAGTATATCGTGTCTGAATATGTTATTAAATCTAATAGTCTATACAATGTAGTTGAGTAATGAGTAATAAGGAGGTACAAACCGTTAGAAACCTTAAAATGTTTGTCTACTTTGCTTTTAAAAAAAGGAAACACTGTATAGATGAATTAACATATTATTAATAGGTAGGTTTAGGCTATGTTGTTGTTGTACACATTTTGACATGCATAACTATGTCATTCCAGGTCAATGCTATTGTATGTATAATTTCATGTTACTTGTATAATTATGTGTTATGGTCGGAGGAATTGAATTGTTGTTATATTTTATGCAAAAATCCGACAGGAATGCATCACCCGGTTTAAACAGAAGAGCACCAAAGGCACATGGCAGAGCAAACAAAAAGGAAACATCACAGATCGAAGCGCACATCGCAATGGCCAACATAAAACTCATGAACAAGACAAAATGAAACTCAAAGCTACATTTTTATGTCCATCCTTTCGTGTGTCGATTTGGCTATAAAGTGTAAGCAATAGTTACTGTGAATTGTATAACACTGCACCTGCTCACTGATTTGCGTGGAATTGGTATTGACTATTTGCTGAGAGGTGTTTTAACATGATTAGAAACCGGTTAGGTCGATCCACAACAATTTATGACCGAATAGAGGTTGACGAACGGTATTATGCCAAAAACGATACAACAAACAAAATTAGTTTCCGTCTAAAAAGATCCGTTGTATCACCACGCACCTTAGCAAAAATTCAACCAGCTGGTTAACTTTGATTTCACAAAGAAAATGTTGTTCACAATATGATGAAAACTGAAGAATGTTAAATTGTTACATTTTGTCATAAGATCATTCTTAGGGTTATAAATCGCATTCAATACGCATAAATCGTATTCCAAAACATATGCTATGTCACGGTATTTTTTTGGTTGATGACTTCCCCTCTGAGAAACGCACACACAAGATTTAAGTTCAAGCACTCATTTAACTATTCTTCCCAGTTCATTGAACTAATGGGAAGTGGTTGGGACAAATTGTTCAGAAAACTTAGTGATTTGTTTGTTCACGCTACATAACGTGACGGGTAATTATTCAAATGAGCAATTAGTTGAAAGGTTTATTTTTGTCTGTTTAATACGTATTAAATCTTGGAGATAATGCGTTTCAGTTCGTCTATGCCACTTCAAATGTTGTCAGCGTACAGCTGACCTAGCAAATCGACCATTTGCATGCTATGGTCACATTAGCAGAAAGTAGGGATATCGGTTAATGCCTAAAGCAATCGTATAGACATATATTGCAAGTATATAATCAAAGCACCAAAAGCACTTATGTTGTTCGAATTGATGCAGAGAAAGTATAATTAAAGAAGGTTTAGTTGTATTTTTCACAATCTTAATTTTTCTTAAGTTTAATTGTAGATTTATTAGTACTGGAAGATATAACTTTCTGGCATGATCATATATATTTATCTAGAAGTTTAGACTAGAAATCTTCCAAATATGCAAATCTAAAAACAAATGATACCTTCACATACAACGTACACATGTATAATTGCTTATCAGTCAATATTTTGCCCTCAGCAGAACATGTGATCCAGTAAATGATATACATGGTTTACAAATAGTAACGGTGAAATCGTTCTATTTATTTACCGGGTCGTAACCTTATAAGCAACAGAGACATTCATTCAGAAGCATGGTCTCAATTATCTAGCGAAAAGGCTCTGTAGTATATATGTTGCCATTGGTGAACTATTTTGCATGACCGGTTAACATCCGTGTCGGTAGTTACGCAATATTACTGGCTGATCGATTTACTATTGCAAAAGTATCGCTGCCTAGCGGTGGCGTAAGAAGATAAATAGTTTTATCAACTAAACTAGGACCGATTGTTGAAACGTGTGTATATAATTAACAAACAACTAAAAGGGAGCATAACAAATTGTACAGAGTAGGAAGCAACCAACTATCCAGTCTAGTCCATTTACAATTTATATACATGCATGCAGCTGTAGAGTTATGGAATTATAATTGTGTGCAGTTTTTTCGTTGCCATTTATTCTTCATTTTCTGGCGTCCTTCTATGCCCTATCCAATTACCATCAACATGTATTTGTGCGGCTGCAGAGTTTTACCGTTTACTGTTATTCTTAACTTTGAGCCTTTTCATTTCTGAAACTAACTAATAAATAGTATGTCATTCAGCTTTTATAGCTGAAACTAGTTATTTCTGTTTTTGACAGCTGTTTTTGTCCAACCAGTTCATCTCTTGTTAGGTGGGAAACACTGAAAAGCGATTCAGAAATGACAAAGTGCCCCGGTCGATGATCGAACTTGGGACCTCTCGATCAGAAGTGCATAATTCACTCGACCACCGTGCCACAATAAGGTGGACCCCTTATGAGGACCCGTTTATGTATTCAAGCCTTATCTAACTTATCAGTATTTTTCATTTGCAGACATTACAGCTGCTTTGAAAGTCGAACTTTTAGATTTATTTTTTCTTATTTTTCACGTATTGTTGTTCTGATCACAGTTTGATGTTCAGTTAGAATATTGCGATTGTGACTTGCTTATTTCAGTTGTCGGGTAAGAATCATGGACTTCATGTTGTGACTAATGACGCTATTCACAATGTATCGCCTTTTCTAGGAAGAATTGCTGAATAAATAAGTTAATCACAAACGTGAAAATTCCTTAAGATCGCTTCTAACCAGTGTCACCATAAAATGCAATCAAAATTCGTAAAAACGACAGCTAGTACATTCAGTTGCATTTCAGTATGTATACAAATAAGATTTAGTATTACTTTTACGAGGACGCAAACATCCTCAGATAAAGATTTCTTGTTTTACATGTAGATATTGCTGCTGAGTAACTATCAATAATTCGTATTCCGTCCTTATCTCACTAAAAACGCCTATTTATCTCGAAAAATGGAAATTACAAATCACCGCTAAGCGATTCGAGAACCATTGCGCGATAAAGCCACGGAACGGTTAAAGCGGTATCATTTATATGTAAAATTGATGGAAATTACTGAAGTGATATGACGTCGTTTTCTCTTCATTAGAATTTCCCCCACACAATGTATAGCGTCAGCACTTGCTGATTTTACATCAAGCGAATGCTACGTTTAAAATGGTGTTTGGTACTCGGACTTAAATGATTAAAATGCTTATATCGACTGATACGTTTTCTTATCCATTTGCATTATTTACGAAGACCCGTTTATGACGACTAGTCTTCCGTTAACAATTGTTGAAACAATATTGATCATCCGATAGTTTCATGTTAACACGATAGAAATGTAAGATCTCTTTTGAACCACGTATAGTGTTTATTATACCTAATTCAGCGAAATCGAAACAACATTTATGTTTCAGCCGCCGTGGGAATATTATTTAAAGTAATCGATTTGAAAGTACATGTTCATGCTTGTATTTACAAAAAAAAATCAAATTATGCGCGTGTCAGATATGACAGTATAATTGCGTCTTTGTACGATTTTCGTAATATTTGAATATAATATTCGAAGTGACAAAGTATAGACAATATTAAGTACATATTCGTCAATCACTTCGGTCGTCAACCTTCAAACAGCCATTACACTACTTTCCGAATTATAGTTATTTTAGAACGGCTTTTTGATTTACATACAGCGCAACTCTACATAATAGACAGAAAATCAACTAAGAACTATCCTTTACTGGATTGCATCACGGTAGGGTAATTGGTTAGCTCTGTTCGTAGTTTCATCAATTACTTGGTAATCTATTGATATAATTCAGTTAACGTATGTCCCGTCTCTTATATCAGACTATGTAAAAACAATAAATTACAAACGTTCTCGAAGAAAATCTTATTTATGTTGATAGGGTGAAATCACCAGATACTAGTTTGTCATCCTATGTTGATATTATAAGGAGATAGAGGTAAAACGATTAATATTATGTTTCATCATGAAATAATGTACTGATTTCTATATGCACTATTTCAACCATGCAAGTTAATAGGAACCCGAAAACATTTTTGGCATGCCGTCTGTCTGTCTGTCATACTGTTTCAGATAAAAATCAGCTAAGAAATATCCGTTCATTTTATTTTTTCTTAAGGTGCTGAATCATGTATTTGCGTTTTGCAAAAAAAACCCCATAAAATTGTATATCCCATGCACCTTTGATCTTACGATGGAATTTTCATTGAAACATCTTAAAATGACAGAACAATCTTCTAGAACAACATTGAAATTACTAAAATGATATGTCACCAGGCTTATTTTCGAGATACGTGGCTTTGTAATGACCTACCATTGTATTTTGTTCATTTTATCTATTCCCTGCATTTATGGCACCATTATGTTTTTTTTAAGATCAAGGTCATTCCTATTAACATTTGTCACAATTCCGGCTGCCTGGTGAACAAATAATTTAAAATTGGACATAAGTTAAGTATCAAATAGAACACCAGGTTAGTCAAATAAAAAATAGGGGTCACAAGCCTTTTTGTGAGATATTCATTAAAAAGTACTAATAATGAATACATTTGCATAAAATTAACATAATTTGCATATTGTAAAGAAATAACATTTTATTCAAAGTATTTCAAAGTGCGGCTACTTCATATAACTAAATCATGCACTACATATTTTATATAAGCATATAATACATTTGAACAATTGTAGGGACTTTATTGTACACCCATATAACTCACAATTTGCCGTTCCCCACCAACTTTTCAAACATGCAAAAAATCAAAAGTTAAAAAACATATGTTTTGTGTAATAGTGTTATGCTTATTGTCTTTAATCAACATTCATTTGCGATCATTGAAACTAAAATTCATATTTGTTTTTTTTGCTAATACGATTTTAAATTTTCGCGCATGCGCACAAGGTAGCTCGTACCTCATTAAAGTATATATACTATTAAGTACATATCCGTCAATCCCTTCGGTCGTCAACATTCAAACAGCTATTACACTTTCCGGAACTATGATTATTTTAGATGGCAATTTGATTTACATGCAGCGCATCTCTACGTAATAGACAGAAAATCAACTAAGAAATATCCGTTACTGGATTTCATCACGGAAGGATAATTGGTTCGCTCTGTTGGTGGTTCTATCAATTATTTGATGATCTATTGATATAGTACGGTTAACGTTTGTCCCGTCTCTCATATCAAACCATGTCAAAACAAATTACAAACGTTCTCGAAAAATATCTGGGTTGTCTAGAAAGGGTCAAAGCATCAGTTACTAGTTTATCATTCAATCTAATATAAGGTGGGAGTGATGAAATGTTCAATACCTTGTTCAATTTTATCCGACATCATTCCTTCGAATAATGAAAAGATATCCTGATTTAAATTTGCAATCTTACCACCAAATTTATTAGGGCCCGTATATTTTTGCGGTGTCGTATTGTAATCATCCTGTCCGTCTGTCATGTCTGTATGTCCTTATTTCATGTTCTTTTCGTATAGGTGCTGCATCACGCATTTGCGTATTGCAAACAATAAAATAATTCTTAATATTGTAGCTTGTACATGTATATCCCTTGCTCGTGCGTAAAGATAATTGAAATCTGCATTTATTTAAACTGTAATAATAGCGATGATCACCTATTCATATGCAAATTGCCGGTCGGCAATCTATTGATAAATGAGCAATGAATACTTGTGACATACCAATAGCCAGCTGATATGGACATTTACATATGAATACCCCATGTATACATACAAACATGATCACTTCTATATAACCAATTGTTAAAAGGGATGTTTTAATTCACCAATATAACTGTTAAAAAATATATGTAATATGTAGTTTAAAGATCCTTGGCTAAAGATCCGTTTTTAGGTTTTTGTTTGGAATGAATTTGGTCTATGTATACATAGTCATGATAAAGGTAACAGTGACCTTGACCTTTGACCTACTGCCCTTAATGTCTAAAGGACTTGTTTACTGTAAATAACCAACCTCCATGTAAAGTTTGAATGGAAATCGTTTAGTCAATTTATAAATGTTTAAGGACACAGTGATCTTGACCTACTGACCTCACAGTCAATAGGGTTCACCTACTGTTGATGACCAACCTCCATGTATAGTTTGAGTATCCTTGGCCAAACGGTTCTTGAGTTATAGGTCGGAAACCGTTTGTTTTTAACGTGAATTGTACATCGGTGTTTGGTACCCTTCTACTGACTTATATGCCTGTTACGGGTCTCAGATAACACGTATCGCACATATGCCCGTAGACGCTATATTATAAGTTACTAAACATACAAATAATATAGTACATATTCGTCAATCAGTTCGGTCATCAACCTTCAAAACAGCCATTACACTACTTTCCAGAGTTATTTTTTATGGCATTTGGATTTGCATGTAAGGCATCTCTACGTAATAGACGGACAATCAACTAAGAAATATCTGTAACTGGATTGCATCACGCAATGATAATTGGTTCGCTCATTTTGAGATGCTATCAATTATATGGTAATCTATTGATATAATACGGTCAATGTTCGCCCCGTCTCATACCAAACAATGTCAAAACAATATACGGGAGGTGTTCAACTTATATTTGAACAAAACTTAAAATCGGATTTTGCCATACTAACACAATAAAATCGAGTTATTTCTATTGAGCCATGTACGAAAATGTGGTAAGTTGTAAATACACTCGTTTTGTTTCATATTTGAATTATTTGTCTAACCAAAATCAACTATCTTGTAGAAGGCATTGTGTTTTGGTTTTTTAAGACAAATTGCCCCATATCGAAGCATCAAAAATGTGTTGGTATATTATGAATTACCCATGTCAATGAAGAAAATCAGTAATATTTGTCATATGAAGGGTAATATACGTTCACCTGTTTGTTTCAGATCAAATATTAAAATTCACCATTGGTTCTGTGATACCTAGGACAAATCCAATAACCCAAAGGTTGATTGCAGCGAAGTTGTAAGTATCAGTAGCAACGTTCAATCGACTTATTTCGGAAATGTTGGATGCAGAAAAATGCGGTGTTCATTAGCTCAATGCCAAACATAACAAAGAGCGGAGACTTGCAGGCTGTATATGCGACTACGGAACAGTGATTGGAAAAAATGTGTCGTTCTTGGGGAGTTAATGTTTTATCTTGGAGGAAATTATTACATAGACAGAATCTGCTATTTTAGAAAGGGTCATGATGATAGACATAAGTTGGAATTAGTTAAGCTAGGTGTATTCGCGGCCGCTTTCATGACGTGGTCTTGTGTTTGATATGTTTGAAAATTGGAACTCAAAATGATTGAAAAGGGGACAAAAGTGAACGCATATTTTATTTATGCAAAAGGTTTAACAGTTTTTTCGACAAAAATGTGACACGTCCTTTTCCTAGTAACAAGCCAAAGACAGGGTGTTTCCCAATACTGAATTTCCTGTCACCCTACAAAATATGTCATTAAGTACCTTATGAATTAGATTGGGGAGTATTTTATACCCAAACAGTGAATACCGAAGTCTCCTGATGAAGTATCAATCAAATTTAAATCTGGAGAATATGGAAACATCGATTAGAGAAGGAAATTGTTAGCATCAGCACTTGGAGGATTTTGGCCTTAAAAATGCAAATCCAATACTTTCGATACAATAGTATGGCGAAGTCAGCGGTCAATATCACTTTTTGAAGGTCAACTGAACATCATATTCATCGAAACATAAGTCAACGACTGTTATATTGTATACCATACCATAAGTCAAGGAAATAAAACCTATTGACTCTTTTTGAATTAAAATAACTTCAGTCTCTCTTCAGGAAAGTGTAAGTAATAGAAACAAAAGACTACTCTCCAAATGTTCTAGCTAACAGTGCTCTTCTTATGTATATGTATGAGAGAGCATTCACGTATTTACTAACGGCATTTATAATGGCAAGGATAGAGCCTATAAATATGTATGAGCAGCTGTATGCCAAATAATACGGGAAATAGCGTTACGTTGTTTGGAACACTATGTCGCAGGAAATGACGTCATGCCTTAAAAAAGTTATATCCACCGCAGCCTCGGTTTCGGGAGGTGTATATTAAAATATATAGACCTCTCGTGCAGACCGTCTAAGCCAATCAGAACCTTGTTACATAATAGGTATACAATATTTCTTCTTTTTTTCATCAACGTTCGTAGCGTAGGGTGTTATGCATCGATTACAATACGTTTAACTATTTTTAAAAAGGACCACTGAGTCACTGGTTATCACATACAATGTGACTGATATAAGCTTCGCCCCCTGACAGGGACTTATTTAATTTTACCAAAAACGCAACACTAAACTGTCCGTAACTTTTTTATTACTGTGGGGGTTATATTCTTAGTTAGACCATGTCCTGCAAGTTTGTGTATGATTTGAAAAAATATGTTTTCACATATTCACCATAATCCAAGATGACGGATGTTGAATTGAAAAATATGAATGGAAAAATATATTCATACGCAGCCTAACCACAGTTGTAATTTGGCATACATAGTACCAGTTTTGACACCAGATAAGCATTAAATAAGTATAATATTTGTTAGTTTCGATTGAATATGGTTAATATCTCATCTTGTAGTGATAAAGTTTTCATATTTTCATTCGCGCTATTGAAAATATTGAATTTTATCACTACACGATGAGATATAAACCATATTCAATCAAAACAAACAAATATCCTCTGTATCTTCTGTTTTATCTCGGCAGAAACTACCACCACAACATAAAGATCGGGAACATGATTTTATCATTTACTTGCAGCCCATCTCTATGGAATACACAGAAAATCAACTAAGAATTATCCGTAACTGGATTGCAACACAGAAGGATAATTTGTTCGCTCATTTCGTGGTTCTATCAATTACTTAGTAATCTATTGATATAATTATACGGGTAACGTTTGTCCCGTGTCTTATATCAAACTATGCCAAAACAATAAATTACAAACGTTCTCGAAGAAAATCAAGTTTGTCTAGATAGGGTCAATCCATTAATCGCTCGATTACGCATAAACTCAACCTTGGACGGCAAAGGAACAGTGAACGTATCTTATATCAGGCTTTATTCCTCAATGTATTCCATTCCATTCCTTAAAATGATAAGAAAATATTAGAAAATATTCTGGTTACTCTATGCACTTTCAAACCAAAATGGTAAGAAACTCAAAATAACACTCACTGCCTTGACGAAGCAGAAGATATACTATACAAAACAAACAGAAACGGCTAAATTAGATACAATATATGTATTTTTTCAATTTTTAACCTTTTTGCATGCGAAAAGACACATTAATTTTGTTACTGAGAATAACGTATCAGTAATTATTTTAATGATGCATGCAATTTCGTTGAAGAAGGACAATTAAACTTGACAGTGTATCTTCTCCTGGTAGATTTTACCCGTGCGTATTAACAATTACACGCTGCAGTGTCCGGGATGATACTGCCGATAGTGTATTTCTAGTTATAAATGATGTTTGTATACACTATCGAAAATTCTGTTCTAGCTAGATAATAAACACTATGCTTAATACTATACGAGTATAGTGAGATGCATGTATGCGATCTGTCTGGATGTCTTCGAATTTGTCTGCGGATTGACTATTACTTTTAATTTATTTTCAGAAGAAATAAATTGTGCTACCAACTAATCGTGCGGCTGATGTGACGCAGTCTTAACTTGAGCATTTTTAGAACATACTTCGAAGATATACTCAACGCAATTGAACACACTGAACTTCTTATTTATACGGAAATCAGGTTCATAGTTCTTATCCCGGCCATAAGGATAGTTCTTATAGTATCATATATCAACGGAAACTGTGGGCAAACTTCTGAAACATGTCATCTTGTGACTTCCGGTGCAGCGGGGGCTTAACAAGAAAAAGATAAGTCCGTTAATAGTCAGCCGACATTGAGTATAAGAACACGAGTGCCATGGCAATATCCGTACAATGGTTCGATCGGAACTAATTAACGGTGTATCCTGCGAGTAAAGAAACTCTTAACCTTAGGCTCATATTATCTGAGATATTTAGAATCTATTAGCGTCGTCATAACAGTCAATAATTTTATGATTTATTTATTATATTTTGTAGATTTACTACGTACCGTATCAGGCCCCTTCGTACACGTTGGTTTAATGTTTAAAAAAAAACTTCAGGCCATTGTAGGCCTACTTGTAAATAATTAAAGATAGGAACAACGTTTTGATTAAAGCATTAGATACGATTCAGCGTACAGTTTTATCAAAGCACTAACATAATACTTAAACCTACTCTATCAATAATCAGTAACATGCAAAAATCATATTGCAACAATTACGTGATTTTACACGGACACGTCATGTTTCGCAAGCAAACTTAAATTTCAATCTGTAAGTAAACATGTTCGGGTAGCTAAGGTTCTGATACATGTTTCGTTTCACAACATTCCTATTATTTGAGATAGTCGGCCATGTTTAAGCATGTTGTAGACCATATTGAAAATTGGTGTCACACCAAATATGGTATCTACTATAAATAAAGTCGCTACTTAATTACTTACATACTTACTATTGATATGTTAGTAGTTAATAATGCTAAGAGGTATAAATCTTTATACAGTCTTATTTCGTACACGCGGGTTCAATGTTTTAAAACTTGTGGTATTTGCTTGCGTAATTTATCTATGACTGGTAATGTTTTAACTAAAGCAATAGGTAAGCGTTAAGGTCAAATTCCTGAAAATTTCATTCATTAAATAAAATATGTCTTCTCCCTCCCGAGATTGTACAAGATAAGACAGACTCATGTCACGCCATGCCATGCGCAATGATGTGAAGAAACTTCAAATAGTATGTGGTTCATATTAGTCGTAATAGGTAGATTTGCTTAATCGTAGGGATCAAGTCAGCAATTCTATCATTTATATCTCAGCTTTGCAGCTTTGCAGCTTATTACATACTTATATTCTACACGTAGGCTCAATTTGTAACTAGGCGTAAGAGCTTGAGTAAATTATTTATGGCATGTAACGTTTTAACCAAGGAAGCAGGCACGCCCCAGATGCTATGTACAGAACACATTGAGTGATGGAAGACCTGTACGTTATTTCGTTTGATATCATCTGTTGTGTCTTGATGATCGATCTGGAAACAGAAACTAATCTGCTATCTATCTATAAAAGTTGATTTTGCATTGTCTCCGTTGCCTTTGGTACATTTAAAGATGTTTTATTTTATAGGTACATGGCATAAGTTACTTTTAAGAGCCGGTGCATTATTCGGTGATGATATTTTGCAGTATACTTATGTTCAGTTCCTCAACTTGGTTTCAACATATTTATTTCATAATCACCCAACTTCGCACCCATTACGTATTGAATTGAAGATTTTGTGTTCGCCGACATTTTAGACCAACAAAACACAAACCGTTCGGCGTGTATAGGCCATTGTTAATCCAAGTCAACAGTTTTGTCTATCTCTATCTTGTTAAGACATTCTACGTTTCGATGGTCATAAAGGGATTTTTAATGCATATAAAATATATATACAATGTAAAACAATGTTTAATTACCTTTGCCACTTGCTACTGTCATAATTTATGTTCACATGGGCCTACTGATGGCTTATTGACATTTGAAATAAACTATCTATCTATCTATCTGAATGTATTTGTAACACATGATAATGAAACATATGTATGTTCTTGTAAGTTTGGGTTTCTTCTTGTTAGTGAGCTCAGCACCTAGCGTTACCAATCACCGACAGTTTTAGTTAAGTTACCATGTGAATCTTGATAACACGCTTATACAAGAAAACATTCTTATTGTTCGCATATTTTATCAGCCTTTCCAATATAATTCAACAAAAGACGATCTATAAACCAAATTGACATCGCATCCCTTTTACCGAGTGTCAGATTTCAAGAAAATCCAATCATCAAACAATGAGTGATGGGGTGTTTTCTGAGAAACTTCCCTAATCCTTGATAGAAACTTTATATTTGTAAGATAAGCAATAGCTCTGTTGCATTGGGATGTGAATCCAATTAAAGAAGTGCGTTGTGAATCCATATCAATTCATTACATTGTCATTTTATCCATATCGCAGAAATGACTACTTTATATGACAGTGTTCGAGTTGACAATTGAATCACACGTGATAATAGTCATCCATTCCTGACAAATGTACGTAATTTGTAGGTTTTTAGATAATATGTAAATAAATTTTGCTAGTTTGTCGAGAAATAAATTCTCTAAAGGTTTATTATAATTTCGACATACAGCACTTGATAGTTCTCATGCTATATAACGTGATTATACGTTATTCTGGGACAACCCACGTATATTGGCCAAACTAAAGCATGATACCGTATACCATAGTATCGGTTTCAACGGGATGTGCTAAGATGCGCCATACGGTTTGTCCATGTGTTGTTATAAGAATGGGAACAGCTATTTGCCATTGCAAACTGGCTGTTTCACATCAACGGATCAATATTTTTCAACACGTTTTGTATAAGAAAATATTCCATCACTTATTTCAGAAACTAAATGTATAAACAAAATGCAGCTCAGAACCGCGACTATATGATATATTATCGAATCTAAACCGATCTGCGACATTTTGATTACATTACTACATGTAGTAGAAGAAACATTTCTGTATAAAGCTAGGTGTTTCAAGAGGTTGGATGTTTCGGTTTCAGGTTGTCATTGAACATTGTCTTTAGTTGAGGTAATATAATTCGTGTATCTTCTAGTCACCATGGAAAGGTGCATCTAATCGAGCTAAAATGTTTCATCTTTTATTCGGCATTTGAAAGTTTTAAATAGTCCACTTATGTTATGAAAAAAAAGATAGTAAAAAAATCGGACTGGAAAGACAACACTCAATAGAAATAGCAGAGCAGAAAAGACGGGAACGCATGTAAAAGATATAGAACAGAACACAAGCATACATCACAGTGCACAACACACAACTGAACGAGAAAAGGAAATTAAACTCCTGCAAGTCCTCATTTCAGATGCCAAAAAGTCCTAAAAGTATAAAAATGAAAAACAAAGACCGAGTTTCCAGATATTGATAAAATTACATCGTTGCTGTTGTAAATGTTTTGAGTGTTTCCTGTGTAACAACATATATCATTTTCTTTCATTCAATAGTACATAGTTTCAAAGAAAAGTCTGATAGTTACACTAAGCTTATAGTCGAGAAAATGTTCCGTTTGCTCCAAAGATCGATGAGCATAGTGAACAGTTTATAGTTAAATTAATAATTCGTCAGAGAACATATTCGTCTCATTCATGCCAGTAATGGTTAGTAATCATTTATTATTAATGTTGTCTGTAGATATCACCAGAAGTCTTGCCGATCGAGTGGAGCATGAATTATAGCTTGGTATTTGTCAACACAGTAAATATTGTGTGATTCATTAAACATGGAAGTTACATCGAAGTCGTTTACAAATGGCGGATATTGTTTTGCGAGTTACAATATCATTGTTATATGTGTCAATGACACTAATAACATATTCTTGCGTCTGCTGTCATTTTTTTTCATCGAGTCATTAACACCAGTAGGACTAGATAAAATTGAAGTCATAAGAGTTTACCACTTTCATTGACATACACTTTAATTCGTCAGCATCAGTAGTGTCATTAGCATGTAAAAGTCAGCTTGTAAAAACTAACAGCTTTAAACAACTTGACATGTCGATTACAGTCAACTGTGACCTGTTTACTGATACGCTAATTTGGCATGTCACTAACATTAAAAAACAGAAGAGATTAGTCGGATCCATGACTACGCCCAATTAGTCAACAGTACCTGTATATGACAGTTCTAGTGATGTCCACAGTTGGCATGTGACCTTGCCGTCATGATCTAGCTAAACTTGTGAAATAACAAACTAGAATTATCACTGTCGTAAACAGGGCCCCGTGGTAGCATGTTGTAAGAGGGGGAGGGGAGGAGTGTAGAAGTATAGTAGGGTTGCATAATTATCAGCGCTATAAGTTTCTGTACTAAGACACAATAACAAAGTCATTTCTCAAACTTTCATATGTTGATGCCTGAAATAAAGTAATTCACTCCCTTCTAAAATTCAAAAAAGTTGTTTGACAAGCAATTTCGTACATAGAAACCATGATGAGCTTTGACTTTTATAAAGTTTGGAATTATCTTTGACAAGACTAAAATTGCACACTCAATTCATGAAATCATGACATTGGTTTCATTGACATTGCCCTGTTCCTGGTTTGGAAGATGGAAATACACAAAACAAAACTACATTAATCTGTTTTTTTGTGTGCAAGTATTTAGGGAAATCAGTCAAAAATTATTAAAGTTTTAAAGAGTTGTCGCCTTTTGCTAAAAATGTGTGTATATGTTTTTGCTCCACATACATGTACTTATTGTCGTACTCAATATCAGTAAGTACAGCAAGTTTCATTTGCATATCTTGAACCATTTTTGAACTATGACCAATGTCAAAGTTTTTGAAGCTGACAAGGGGCATAAGTCCAAAATTATCAAAGCTAGAGTTGTTGACCTTTGTTAAAGATATGCGTATTATCACTGGCAATAAGTATAGCAGGTTTCATATGAATATCTACTATGGTTGTGAAGTAACGAAGAAAAAAGATGAAACATGAGTAAATTAGAATTTAATAAAGGGCCATAATTCTTCCAATATTGTAGCTAGAGTAATTTAACTAGCCATAAAATAGCGTACTGTTGTTGTTAGCTTATGTTTATAATTTAAAGTTAATAACTTCAATGGTTTTCAAGTTATCAAGAAAAAAGGTGAAAAATGATGAAAATTTGAATTTACAAAGGGCCATAACGCTTCCAATATAGTAGCGAGAGTAATGTAACTTGCCATAAAATAGCGTACTGTTGTTGTGAGCTTATGTTGGAAGTTTGAAGTCAATACCTGTAATGGTTTCAAGTTATTGAGAAAAACTTGAAAAATGTGGACGGACGGACAGGGTGATTACTATAGGGCACGCAAAAAATTTTTGTGGGGCCCTAATTAAACCTACTATATCTATGAAGCTTTAGAAATAAACAATACGTGTAACCTTGCAAATGAACTTCCTCAATAACAAATGTGAAATGACAAGACCAAACAGTTTTAATGTCATCATAGTCTGTCTTTGTTTGCGTGGATATTGTCATGTACTGTCAGTGCAATCTCATTAAAATCAGACCCTTATTACGCTTCACTACTTTACGCTGATATAGGATCTGAAGACACTTCGTACTGGGTCATGTTGATGTGAACTTAAATCGCTTATTTCACAAATCTGCGGTGAATCTGCTAAGTGACATAATTGTGCACCAGAGAGGGCATTTAAGCATGACATCTTACGGAGTGTAGTCAGATCTCTAACCGCGTGAAGGAATGGAGGAATTGATTTTGATGATATTGCTGTCAGTGATATCTGTTTCTGCTAGATGTAAACAGTTGCCTTGGTTTCCTATCGGTTTCAATTATTTTTATTTCGTATACTTTCGTACAAATAAACAGAGTCTTCACATAATCTTAATTGTATGCCTTTTTACCCTCACATTTCTCATTAGACCTAAATTGCACATTATATAGCCTCTAACTTCCACACGTTGGAAATCTGATGAACATAGTTATAAAAGTTCAAGGAGAAACCCAGTATGACAAACTTGCACAGCTTATTAAGTTGTTTGAAGAACACTTTTCTGGTGAGTTTTTAACAATTTATAAGCAAAACCATTCAACGTCCGTTTGCTTGTTCGTGTCATTTAATGTAGTGGAGTGAGATGTTTTAAGATGTGTGTTTAAACATTTTGTTTAAAAAGTAAACACTCCACCAACGATTCGCGCCTTTCTGTAGAATGATTTGGATGTTGGAATGAAAACAAGGTACTTATAATGATAAGCTCGTCTGGACACAATTTATCGTCATTCAGTGTTGATATAAAATCTAACCTAGTGGACCAGTTTTCTTAATTGTCAATTGTTACATTGTCTCGTTACGCTTTAACGTCATTTAGTGTTAATGTATAATCCAACCCAGTGGACCAATTTTCTTAATCGTCTCTACACTGTCTGATTTGAATAAGAACAGAACAAGACAAACATTTATATTCAATACATGGCCTAATGGTCCCCAAGCTATGAACATATCGACGCAGTGTAATGGGTAACGCGGCGGGGTTCAACAATGTTACCTAAATCAGTTGTAAATTTATTCTATTTCGATAGTGAATCTAATTTGATATATAGACAATGGCTCGTATTCACAAAGCATCTTAATGGAAAACTTAAATATGTTGTGACAACTGACATTGGAACTTACAGCGGTTTAGGCTGTTATTCCATGTCTCCGCGTCTGTGTTCAATTAAGATCCGAATACACTACTCCACCGAAACAACACAGTGCGTTAGGCCAGAGTTCTTTGATTTTTCGTTACTCGGACCCTCCTGCCCTATTTTTTGGCATTTTCAAAAAAAAAAATTGGAAATCTTTAATTGTACAAATTTTTTATATCAAATATTTTGATGGTAATGTTACTTTACACCTTGTTTTATTATGTATTACAATATTTTACAAATGATAAGTAGGTATAGTGCTCTCATTTACCACTGTTGTCATAGGTATCATTGAAAAAATATCTTAACTGAATTTATTTTAAAATAAATTGTACATGTAATTAAATTTCTGTAGATTTTTTAAAATTCTTTATCAATGATACAGATACCTGTGCACTGTATTTGTTTTAAGATAATTTTGCTGTTAGAACTAACATTGTTGCTTTCAATAATGGACCGTCACTGACTACAATCCACCATCAACTACATTTTGGGAGTTTTTATTTTTATATTTTTATATTTTTTCCTCCTCCTGTTGACTTTTTTCTCAAAAATGTCCGAGTAACAAAAAATTAAAAAACTCTGGCCTTATAATGTTTATACCAGTACCGAACCAAATACACATTGATGTTAAAAAATATAAACTAAAGGACCATCATGGCCCTAGATCGCTCATCTCAGTACCATGTCTACCAATGTAAATATGTACAAGCCCCGCATTATTTCTAAACAAAGCAACATAGACATTAGGAATTTAGTAGGGGGCCACTCAATGTACATTCCTGTTAATTCTTATGGAAATCCGGCCAACAGTTTTTGAGAAGATGATAATAGCTATATAGTAGAAATTAGCCCCGCCCTTGGCTTTTCTACGACGGCATTCTTGCTATACTTGTACATCTATACATATAAAGTGAAGCACGGCTGTCATTGTGGTTTTTGGAAGGTTAAACGTCATTAATACTCCACAGATTACATATACTTTGGGTGTGTATTCTCATTATTTACACAGGAAGTGTTTGTTTATTTGAATTATAGGACAGACTTAAAGGAACATGCATTTTTTTTTGAAAATTTACAGGGCAAAATTAAGTCATTTGTTAACCTTGTCCGTTAACGATTTTAACAAAATAATAATTTCTACTTAGATATTTTGTGAATACAGCCGAAGGTGTTGTTCAACACATTAAACTTATAATTTAAAAGTTATACGATTGACAGTCTTACTTTAATAAGATAGTTACACAATGTTCAGCTACAGGACTACCTAATTTCTTACAATAATGATATTCATCAAAGCGCTCATCGAAACTTTCGGCAAAACCAATCAAAACATCTTTATGCATATCTACATTGTATGCGACGACTCGTATGTCATTTAATGCGAATCCTAGGCAAATAAGACGTCAATAAACTTCTAGAAGCACCGATATTGGATTAAGACCTTTCCAACGTCGACCTTCACTAGCACAAGGTTCGACCAATAATATTTTATCATGCCAACAATTGCAACGAATTGATTATAGACCCACAGCATTATTGCAAATGCAAACACAAGAATAATGTGTCTGTGGCTTTTGTTTTATATACGATTTCCACAAATTTGCATCTCAGCAAATCATAATAATTGTATCCTTTACGTAGACAAGTTTGTCAGCCAATATATAGATGGCTGCATTTTGCTTATTCAAAAGCAACTTTTCCGATCTTGCAATTAATTGTACCGGTAATGGACACGTTGCTTTTCTCATTTTCTCATTTAAGTGTATGATATCCCAGCACAGTAATTCCTGACCAAATGTTGTATAACGAAGAAAATGTTATATAAATTGCTCACAAAAGTCGTGCTATCAAAGTCTTAATCATATAACATATAGCAATAAAAAGGTAATGCCAAATCGGACAGAGGAGTTAAAACTCAACATCAACAGCCGATCATGAAATGCACATAAAGAAGCACACGGGAAGGAAGAGAAACACAACACAACAAAATTGTACAAGAAAACGAAGATTGTTTATTTTAAAACACAATTTTTCTGATGATGAAGAGATGCTTTCCTTTCTAATTGAAAAAGGCATTATTGCTGTATAATGCATATCTCCTTTATGTATCTATTTTGCTGATGCGGAAATTTTATAGCCACGTGTAAATAGTTATCTTAACTTTTATTAAACATCAAAGCTAGGAATATCAGTAAAAATATAATTACTCTCCATTCCTGTAAACAAGTGAACGCCTTCACACACAGAAATACAATTCCATCTAAAGGTACCACCCTGATAAGTCATTGTAATTATAGTCTATAAATTATAGTACATGCAGTTCAGACCACTCACTTCGTCTTCTTTGGAGCAGGCTTATTTAATTATATACGCAGCAATTATATTTTGAAATGGAATCATGGTTCACTGAAGTAGAAACATTGTAAAATTACTAGAAGGCTAGTGTACGTGTGTTGATCGGGAAGTTCGTATAATTATGTTGTGAATCGTGTTATATTCCTCTTAAGGAATAATAAATAATACCATCATTAACTTCTATACATTGTGATAATCTCATATAACAAATACATCAAACAGTTACATAGTTACGTCGATTCCTAAACAGTCACTATGCATAGTACGCCGCACACCAGGAAACTAAACGACGCCACATAACATCAAACGCAATTTAGGTCCACTGTATGGGGCACTTTCTCCACGAAGTCACCACACAAGACTACGAATTTCTTATTTTCGACATACCAAGCCCTTTCATTCCGATCCCATGAGTAGTTAAATGAGATATCTCGAGCTCGCTGATAATCTGTCTAACGTCTGTCTTTTCGGATGATTCCTCTTACTTTTCACGCACACATGGAATTACTGTCGACGGCCATTTTACTATTTTGCTGTCTTCAATTGACATTCTATGCGCTTTGAACCGTCAGTGCCATTTGTAGGTAACTGCCGGACTATACGCTTTTAAATTCTAGCAAATTTTCATCATTTCATTGGTTTCAATCAGTGTTTTTCATATTCCCTCGCAGCATTCTGATATCGCTCCTCAATTCATTGTCACTCGTTGACGTCCTTGATGCTATTTCTGTTTCTATTGACTGTTCAGATAAACACAGTGCTAATTTGATAGCGGACGTATGTAGTAAACAATGTTATATTTTAAGGAAATGACCACATGTCGTTGACGTATGATGTGGTATATTTGCGTGAATTTTAGCCATATAGGATACTTTAAAAATGGCATAGGTTTAGGAGAACGAAATATGAAAAATATAGCAATTTTAGTGTGCGGCAACGAGGTGTAGCAGCGTTGCCAAGGGTACCGTTAATTGTTGCATAAGTTGGCGAATTTTTATTCCGTTCTATAATTTAACTGCAATCAAGTTGACCGTCTTGATAGTGAAGTTTCGTCAATATTTACTTAAAAATAAATAATTTATAATCAATTTATACTGGCCGAACAAAGGTATGAAACACTATGTATAAAACTGCTCAACCCGACATAATATTCCACTGGCTAGTACAATTATACTCAATTTTACTTAACTGTTACGTCTGTTATTTGTTATTCACAATTGTATAAAATCATCATGGTGGCAATAGCACATTGTACACACACAGTTTTGCTCACTGCTGCTTGTAGTTTATATTTGCAGCAATACATTCTGTTCATTCAAGTTCCAGAAGTATTACTGCTGTTGCTGCAATTATTTCCTGCTTCATACTGGTGCATTCTTTATTGAAATTTATAGCATCCACTTCATGGAAATCTAAACCACATTCACGAACCCGCAATAACTCGAGTATAAAGCGATCATAAATCGTGGAATTTATTTGATACCAAATGAAACTGTTTTTACTTTTATGGTTTTCACTTGTAGGCAATTATGTTAATTCAATTTTTATTACAGTGACATCGTGATTCGGTCCCAGACATAAGGTCATCAAATTTAATTATTTAGATAAAAGAAATCACACCGCCATCCCCCCCCCTTTTGTAATCATCTAGCCAAAGGTGCATCTAGACAGTACATTCCGGTGAATAAGTCGAAGATGTAGAAAATGTACATCAGGCCGAAATGTGTGGTAGAAGTGTACTACACGTATATACACAGTACATTTTGACTTACAGGTCAAATGTATAGAACAAAACACACAGTCTAGACCCACCTTAACACAATATTATTCAATCAGCGCATCGCCTTTATAATTATGTTGTGTGTGTGAGTTGAACTTCTTTTGATCAACGATAAGCCTATCAAATGCCTGACTAACACCTAGGTCACAATTAATCTACAAGGACAGATGTTTTACTGTAACGGTAATTCATCATCACATACTGGAATAATTATAATATAACACTAACGTGCTCAGTTCGGTACCGTCACTTACGATTATGATTAGTTTAAGTAAGTGCCCTTGAATTACTTTCGAAAACATTACCCGTTGTTTGATTTGTCAATCAGAAGCTATTAGGAGAAAGAACTGAAATTTCTATATTGAACATGAGTCATAGAAAACTCTCCAGCGAAAAACGGAATATTTGAAATTTTAGGAAAAAACGGAGCATGAGTAAAATCGTATGTAAATGTTACTTATTGATGATATTAAAACGAACACGCTTTAGTCTTCTTTTTGCAATAAGGATCTATAACGTTGATTTCCACAAAAAAGAACATCTATTAACAATGAATATCTAGAAGAAACGATAAACATTATAAAAACAAAACAGTGTCATGATGAAGAGAGGATTATTCTAACGATTAATCTGACACATCTGATCAAGAATATTTTGAATTCGTTCCATTTCTTCTTCTGTTTACATTGGCTGAACAGTTGTAATAAGAACCATTATAAAAATAAGAATATAACATTTATCTTGTTATTTGACACTATTACATTAAGCTGACAAAACTATTAAAATACTCGCACTGTGTTCTTAATATATGATAATATAGGCATACAGTTTTATTTTAAATGATAAAGCGTATCGGAGCATCACTCCAAAATTCCAAATACGAATGCTCTTTTTTATACTTTTTCTGGGTGATCGCCTCTGTGTATTAATTTTATTTTAAATGATAAAGCGTATCGGAGCATCACTCCAAAATTCCAAATACGAATGCTTTATGAATAACTCATCAAGTTCATTGATTGTAATCTTTGCCTACAGGCCAGTATTGGTTTGGCACTGGGTAACTGTCATAACTGTCTTTGTCTTGTTTATTTTTCTGTAAAATTACAGGGTCCACTCCGTCGCATTGTCGTAAACTCAGTCTGCTGGCAAATGTCTGGCAGACACAGAAGCTATAAAAAATATAGGTATTGTTTACATCGAGCATGGAACCAGTCGAATATTCATAAAAGAGGTAAGGCCTGGTTCCTAACCAGTACATCTCTATGTGAGAAAAGTGTTTCTGAACATTCTAGTGCACCGGTCGGGTATTGAACTAACATTACAGTACGTTTCAATCGTTGAATAGATCTTAACCTTGAAGTGAGTTGCAAATGGAACTTTACTTTTGTTAAATGTAATTAAACCGATTTCCTAGAAACAAAACAGTTCGTTCATGTTTTCGTTGGAACGTTGCATGATTCTTCTTTGTGAATAGTTACGTAACACAATTAATGTCACAGTTAATGTTACATAACGAATAGTTTGTTAGATAAATTTATTCTTGTTACTCGTAATGATTTTCTGTCAAAATATAAATAAGATCTACATCGTTCGGTATATACACTGAGCGGCTTTGAAAACGCAACACTAATGAAAATCAAGATAACTTTTTTATTTATTTATATTTCTCAACGACATTTTGGGTGCGTGTTATTGGCTACCAATGGATTGTAACTCGGTGTTCTGTCCATCTAAATTCGCTACGATGGTGCATTGAACCACAAAATGGATAAAACGAAACACATAAGAGGAATTGATTGTCCAAAATGTATGATGCAATTATTATTTTGTGTAAGGTCAATTATAAATAGTCAATCAATCGACAAATTCGAAAAACACAAAATCAGACGATTTACCACTCCGCAACATAGTCGTCGTGAAGTTTCAAAAACGCTTGAAAGCAATGTTTCAGATTTACTGAAAAATACTACCAATTTTACAGTCAACGGGAAGTAATTCTGGATAGAGATAGAGTGAATAAAATTCATTTTTCTGAATCTAAATTGAACTTTATATTTATCTGTGTTTTACTTTATTTCTGTCTCCATGATATGCACGGACACTTGTTTCCGAACTTTATTCGAAGAATAGGTACACATCGGCATTAACAATCTGAAAATCGCAGAAGGACATAGGGCATAAAATTTACTTTTGTTTATGCCATCATTCTTTAATTGTGGCTGTAAAGGGTCTTATCAGATTGTCATGTAATGAAATGGATTGTAATGCCATATATCTTAGCTACAAATGCTGAACATTTCAGCAAAATTTAATGCATATTGGCCGAGTTATGAGTAAATACATGCATACATATAAGCTATGTACGTGCAAGTGTTGCGTTTTCAAAGCCGCTCAGTGTATATTATACACATTTTCATTATAAGGTTGAAACGTTTTCCTTTCAAGTGGATCATTATAAGTGTATTATTTCACTATACAGAATATATAATTTCTTAACTCTGTCTGAGATATGTGTTGTGTCTATTAAGGAAAGAAAATGGAAACTAATGATCATCATAACTATCAATAAATGTAAGTTTCTACGGAAGAAATTTCCGTAACAAAGTATGACAGAGAGCGTTTTGTAATTGAAACTATCAAGTACAAACACAATCTGGTCACAGCCGGTCTAAACGTCTGCAATCTTGCCAAAAGATATTGCTGTTGGGATTCGTCATATTTAATTAAGCAAAACGCAAAAACGAATTGTGTTCTTATCCTGAGGTTTTAAGAGGTCTGTCTTGTTTTTATGTTTTCTGTGCTCGACTGTTTAAGTTAACTTGAATGCTGTCTTCCCGGTCCGAACTCTTTAAGAAGTCACAGCTGTTTGTGTAGAGGTCCTGAACAGAGGCCGTTCCACACATTATTACTGAGAGTGTATATTATACTTAACAGTAATGCTATTACGGTCAATCGAAGCACGTAATTTCCGACATGCACGCGCATGTAGCCCATGTTTTCTATTCAAATATCCAATTACCAGAAGACAAGACAGACAGCCAGCATGCCTGTGCCTGACGTGCATTTTGAACTTCATTTAACCGTAATAGTTATACTGTAAATGCCCGTATCACACGAATCTCGAATCAGCCGGAACAGAGTTGGAATGAATATAAAATAGAACAAATCGAAAAATACACCCATAAGGTTAATTCGAATTGACCAAAACGATTACACTCAAAATGACGTTCGAATACACTTTGAAAACAATATAGTTCGAATATAATTCGAATACAATTCAAATTCGCCTTCAGGCGAGAACGTGCAATCATATTTTTTTACATAACGTTGAACAAAATCATTGGCCGTTTTGCCGGGGATTTATAAGCACGGATAGTATGTCTAATAATACTACATATATTGGTTTCATGTAATGTTTCGAATAACATCAGAATGCCGTAAGAACAGTTTTACTGTAATCGGCATGTAGTTAGAATCCACTTCAAATGCTGTTCTGTATTTTACCCAGCTTTAAGTGTAACTTGAGCGCATCTCGAGTGCATGTCAAAAGTAAAATTATTTTGAAATCTTCCCAGTTGTTGAATTCTTCTGATTTTTAAGGTTTTCCAATTAGAGTTCTGCATACATTATAATAATTATTATAGCTACTATCAGAAAGGACCACCCAAGGAACATTTTTACCAATTTATTATGAAATCCAACCAGTAAGTTTAAAGAACCAGATTTTAAAACATTTTACTATAGATATAAAGGGCAAGACGGGCACCATCGACTAGCGGCCATTTTTCTGACGAATCATGACAAAATGAATTTTGTACGAAGGTCACCCAACTATTTCTGTAACATTATTTTGAAATTTAGCTAGCCGTAGATTTTTTACGATTTTTAAAGTTTTTCAAATCGGTTGCCATGGCAACCAGAATCATCATAGATTATAATTCTTTTCGCAATTTTTAGAAGAGGTCACCCAAAGTAGATTTTTCAAAATGATCAAGATATCCAACTAGTACCTTTGGATAAGATTTTTCTACTACTCTCTGTAATAGGTCAGATTCAAATTACTTATCTGGCGCACAATTGCGTCACGTAGCCGCAGCATTTCACCCCACGTTTAGATTTGTAAAATGATCGATTTAATTGAATAAAGTAAAGTTCACATCGACATGACCCCGTAAGTATAAAGTAATGAAGCGTAAAAAGGGTCTTATTTTATTGCCATTGAGGCAGTAATACAAGGATGAAGCATATGATTTGTTGTTATTAGAATGTGTAGAAGTTTCATACATATGTATAATGTAATTTTGACCTAAAGCAAGACAAAACTTGATGTAGTGAACATTTCTGCCAATTTCTAAATTATCAAGTTTCAGTCAGAAGACACCTGTTGATAGAATGAAGAATGGACATATATATGAAAATGCATCCGCCCCGATCGCCCATAGCATCTGAAGGAGATATTTTTATACCTCGGCGGAGGCAGGAACAGTCTGGCAAATGTCAATTTATTTTATCTTATAAATGATACCAGTAGATGCTATTTCGTACGCTATTATTGATATTGATAACTGATTAATGAAAACACTATATTTATGTACGAGCTTATTTGAAATTTCCGAGAACGAGATCGCATATTTTCACGTTTGCTTAAAAATTTAACATGCATGAATTAATATAATGCAAAACTGTCCATGCTTTACTGAAACTTTATCTTAAATTAGCAGCCATAAGGAAAGTAGTGTACTATTTCGTGATAGTGTTAAATAGAGGATCTCTTATGAGTGTTCTTTACATACGAGTTTTATTAAACGAGTGGACAAAATGGCATGACACGAGGCTTTTTGTCGACGAGTTTAATCAAACTCGTATGCAATGAGCACGAATGTTAGATTCTATTTATCGCATAACCTTAGAACACGCTCATTATTGTTCAAAAGGATGATGTACGCTGCATATGTTTCAACCACAATTCAGCGGTACAATGAGGGCGACGTTGATATTATCCTGACGTCATTGACGGATCAATGCATGGATTGGCTAACGTCACGTCAAGCTAATTTAAATATTTATTGCACAGTCTGGGAGTGCCGAACGATATTTACGGCACGGCTTTACGGCACTCCTGAACCGCAGGTTATGTGATAAGATGATTTAGTTGTTGAACAGTAAAGTGGCAAATCAAATTACATGCTCAAGTTGAGCTTAGCGTGAAAAAGGTTTTATAATCATAGGGCCTGTTTATTTATAGAAGACCATTTTCTAAGAATTCCATGAACATTATTGTTGATTTGTTTTTTAAGTCCCTCTGGTCAATGGTATTAAAGTCGCAAGGCACAACCCAGTCACGTTCTACTAACACATGACCAATCAGCGAAATATCAGCAGTGTATCATTAGAGGACAACTCAATGATTAGTCCCGTGAAGTGTGAATGAATTACATCCTAAGTGTATTAGGGAGAAGTCACTCAAAGAAACTATTTTCGGATGACGATGGACTGCCACCGATTAAAAAAGCTTCCCAGGTGAGTTAAAACATAGCAACAAGATATGTTTCACTATTTCGTAAAACGAAGACACTTTTAATAGCGTTTGTAACTGTACGGTCTATATTAGAACTGTTTTACTGGTATTACATTGCTCGATGAGAAATAGAGGATATTTGTTTGTTTTGATTGAATATGGTTTATATCTCATCGTGTAGTGATAAAATTCAATATTTTCAAGAGCGCGTAGCGCGAGTGAAAATATAAAAATTATTAAATATAAAAATATTCTATTTATTTAATGGTGTCAAAACTGGTACTATTGATGCCAAATTACCACTGCGGTTAGGCTACGTATGAATATGTTATTCCATTCATATTTTTCACTTCAAAATCCGCCATCTTGGATTATGGTGAATAGGTGAAAACGACTTTTTTGGGAAATTTGCATTAAATCATACATCAACTTGTAGGAAATGGTCTAACTAAGAATAAAAAACCCCACATGACATGTTTCCGTTCAGTAATAAAAAAGTTACAGACATTTTAGTGTTGAGATTTTGGTAAATTAAAGTAGTCCCTGTGATGGGCGGAGCTAATATCAGTTACACTGTAGGTGATAACCAGTGACTGATATAGGTTTTATTTCACTGATAGAACTCCATATCTCATCAGATGGCATTAAATAATTAGTGATATCAGTATCTTCAAATTGACATATAAATAATATATGAGTTGGTGGAAGTCTGGCGACAAATTGAGAGGTTTTACGTGAGATATCATCGCTTCGTCCTATCTTATTCTTTCAACACAATTGCCAGATTACTAGTACGAAATAGAGTACATCTGATTCATTTGAACTAGACATCAATCACCTACAGGACGTTGATACAATTATAATCAAACAGATCATTAGAGTGGTCGACTTCCATACATAATTGTGGCACAATGCAATATTCACATTGGGTCATATTAAATTAAACAGTAGTATGTAACACGAAATGAATGTGTAAATACAGATGATCACGGCTACCGTTAAAATATAAAATATTAACGAGGAACATCATGGAAATCATATTTCAATAGTCTAAATGATTTAGATACAATGACCAAGTAGCCATGAAGAGAAGGTTACAAATAGTTAACCGTACATGGCTATAGCAAACGTAAAAATGTGAATCGCACTTTATGTTTGAATGTTCGTGGTATATCTGGATCACCAACTAGTATTTAAAAAAATAGTTTTGAATACTGAAAACAAATGTGACCTAGTTCTATCATCCAATTTTTTATTAAGAAATATTAGGTGTGTCAATCGTTCGCGCACATACGCCTAGGTTACTTAGCAATAACTTTTTAACAAATTGGAATACTTTTGGTTGAGAAATGGTTTTATAAGCAACGGTTCGTCGGAATAATTACTAGGTAACTGCCAAGAATGTGTTGACTGAATCAAGAGACCTTTATCCTATTATCGTTTACATGAGATAGATAATTAATATAACTGTAAATTAAATATTGCCACGAAACATAGATCAGTAAACTCGTATACTCAAAGATCTTTGCCTTAGCATAAAATGTTGTTGCATTTGCAATTATGTTCAGGCGAGACAGGTATTGAGATATATCATTCGTATTAGACATTTGTATGTCTTCGCGTTGTTTCTGTTGGATTAGATGCACTCACAATGTAATCGTTTTTCAACGATAAGGCATTGGCCTCAGACTACAGTTTGATCACCATGCATTGTGTAACGTTACATTCTCCATGGAGAATAATGAATTCAACATCGGGATGTAACAATACTATAACATGATTAAATATGACACGTACAGTCTGTCTGATAACCCCATCGGATGTTAAACGAGACGTCCATGAACGTTTTGAATCACATCACAAATAAGAAAACCCATGTTCATCAAATGCTTACATATTCCAAATACACTTTGATATTGTTCAGTCTACTTAAAAACTTCCCCATGAATTGTCATATCATTTGGCACACTCGAACAATAATATTTGACATTAGATCTGAACAAGTTTCATCTAAATCTGACATTAGTCTTTTGCAAGTCTTAACCGAACAAAACCTAAAATTGAAATTGGCATTTTTCACGTAATGCTGGTCAGTGGTCCCCGGTTGTTATTTATTCTTGTATAATCCCTTTTTCCAAAGAAAGTATTTATTGTCCAGATGTGATTCACTCATGTTATTGATAGTCATTGACACTATTCACCAACCCACTAGTAAATAAAATGATGTCGTTTTTAATGCGAAATCCAGTGTTAACCGTTACCACAACTTGTCTGGTGAGAGAATACGATACCTGTGAGTAACGGGAGTCCAGCTCAACTTGAAATTGGAACTAAGGGCGACCAAACACGATATTGAACTGAATCAATTCAATTATGATATATCACATAACATATTCTTTGTTTAAACATGATGTGTATGTTAGCGTTCAAGTAGCCTTCATTTTGTTTAAGCGTTTATATTGAACGTTTCTTGATTGAGAAGATGCGTTTGTTTTGCGGCGATCATAGCTTACCAACTGCTATTTCGTTACCCAGGAATTTGTAACGTACATAACGTGTATCAATGTTGTTAATTGCTTACACGTGTTATACAACAGTTAAAACAGAAATGAAATAAAAAAAAATGAAAATACACCATTTACTCTTAATAAGTACGCTGTTCAATTAGGTGAACATTTGATGAAATTACCTTGAACGGTTTTGGAGATATCAGGAAAAAACAAAAGGTAGCGTTAGAAGTGCCGTTAAGTGTACATAGATTCGAGAATTAAAAGCAAAGTAACGCAAGTTGCAAATGGTTATTGTGAAAATGAAGTTATAGATTATTTGCATTCACATTCACATATCATAAGAAATGGTCGTTTGTTTTACATTTAAGTAAGCCAAATAAATACCATAACAACATACATTGCATTTATCTTTCAGTAGTATTATATACATCTCCAATCTGGAGGACACTCAGGATGTTCAGATCATATCTGTACAAAAAGAAACGGAACTGCTTTTTGTCATCTCTAAGTTGTTGTAAATGATAGTTAATACATATTTTGAAACTTAGGCCATGTATAAATGTCAAAATTGTATGGCCATATGTGGGCCCAAAATTGGAAATAAAACACTATCTGTCTTACAACATTGGCATGTCAATTGTACTATACAACTGTACATGTATTTATATTTTAATTTTGTTACGCAAACATTCAAAATAAGCAATCTTATTTCTTAGCGACATTTTATTTAACTTCTATCTAAAACAGGTGCTTAACACTTAAGACTTTTTCCGTTGACATCCTTGGAAATTGTATTAGTTGCAATTATACTAGTACTTATTACAATTTTCTTAGTCTACAGCAACTCAATTACATCTTATATTCGTTATAGAACATGTTTCACACGTAAGTATCAACTAAATCACTTAATTCTTTAGTACTCAGTGTGTTTTGATCAAGTGAAATCAATCTTCTTTGAGAAATGGCTTTATAAGCCTCTGTATAAGTACATGTAACAAGAATTAAGTAACAGCCAATAATTTGGTGATTGCGTCGATAGGCTATTATAATCATATTCTTATACATATATTTGCACAAAATAAGCTTAGCAAATTTTGCCAATCATTACGTAAGATGTGCCTGTCATGTGATGCGTTTACAAACATGTAAACACGAGAAATCTAAAATAATTTAACGATTGTATCAGAAGCTCGAATATCTTCCAATGTAGATCTACATGATGATTATAAGTAACATATCTAGCGTTATAATGGATATATCTATCGCTAGAATCAAAGACCTAGCATTGAAGCCTCACATACGTCGTTTGAATACAAATTATATAATACCTTGTAGTTTCATTTGTTGCCAAATAATTATTTACTCGTTAAGACGACATGTTAAACTATAAAATGATTAATTACAGTATCTTTCACTTTGTCTTCGGTTAACAGTATGTAACCATTCTTTGTAAATATTTATGGAAGATAAATGAGTTAACATAATGCATGGGTTGTTTGACTGACTGATGCGGCAGGCAGGGGTCCTGTTTTGCAGGTGTTCAGTTTCATGGTTTTGTTTATTTGTATGATTGTCATTGTGGCTTGTCCGTGTATTCATTGGTGCTTTGTATTTCATTCTGCTTAATGCTGCCTTCCTTGTCCAAATTAGTGGAATCTTTATCTATTCAAACGGTTATCGTTATAAGTCATCTGATAACTCCAAAAGTGAGTGTAAGGTTTACTACATGTTTAATTAGCTGAACACTTGTAGTGTTGATGACTTAGCACACTGCTTTAAACTTGGGGTTTAGCAGTTAAGTCCTGGTCCTGCGTTCATATAGGTTTCATGTTAAGGGTCAAATAAAATGTAGCATTCGATTTATTATTATTATATATACGTATATAGCGGAGGCCCATCTTTTGATTTCAATGATCAATATTACAAACATGTCTTGTTTTTCTTACAAAGGTGTCAATACAGTTGCTCCATTTATTTACACAACCTAAGGTTACCTTAGATATAAAAGACATACATGTAAATGTCGATATCTGGGCCTCTTTATATATTTCAAATGGCCATTTGGGTGTTAATTAATGTACAGTTATCTTGGACTGCTTTGCTGACTTTTGCTGTTCTGTCCACTTGAATCCATCATACGTATTTACCCTGTTTTAGACTTAATAAAATACATTGAAAGTAAATGCAAAGTACACTTTCGTGTGGTCCGATAAAAATACCGTTTTGTTTTATGAGAGTTGGTAAGGTTGTTTTTATTAAGATACGCCAATTTTTTTAATCGGCATGGTACTTATTTAACGTTTATGGTGTCTAGTCTGATTGCAAACCGACTGTTCCATCCAGCATGTTGATTGACCGATTAAAGATGGAGCGAACAAATAACGTCTCGTTCGTCAACAATTGATGGTTGTATGTTGCATTTAACCAGTTGGAAATGGTGTTTTCATTGGCTCTAATGTAGGTTATATTCTTATGATATGTCCTTCAATTTCAATACATTAAAAATAATCTTGCTTTTTATATTAAATCCTGATTTTAGAAATGATCCTGACAAACAGTTACAAACTCGAGCACAATAATTTGCCTTTTCATCAAAACAGAAAATAATGTTCTAAATAGATTTTTAACGTGTTCATTAGAAGTGTTTAATGGATTTTATTCATGGTTCTAAAGTAGAACTATTTTAACTGTTCAAAACAACGTCCAAAACCATTGGACATTATTTTCAGTTTCTAATTTGACTCTTGATTCATTTAAATAAAACTTGTCAAGTTGTCATTTATCGAAACATATATCTCAACTGGGCTAGCCTTAACGTTTCTAAATGTATTACTAGACTACTGAGACATTGGAAGTTTAGATGACTTGGCATAATGTAGTCAAATTGGAGTTCGATAGTAGGGTCCTGACTATGTACGTATTTTGCCAAAGAATGTACATGTATCGCAAATCAAAACAAAATATACTTGATCAGAAATAACCCGTACCCAAATAACACTAATTGCAACCAAGTGTTGAATCAGAAACCATATATAGAATGTCCCTCGTATTCGTGTTTCTTACAGAAGGCCTATTCTTTCTACCAATGTATCAATAGATTCCAAGTGTGTAAAAATAGTAAGAGTTTTTAATGCACACATTAAATTTACTATCTTTACTTCTGAATAGTATTTGCAAAACAATTGATATTCTCATATTTAATGTTTTATAGAAACGGAAATGCATAATTAGTGTCAATATTGGAAATAATTACACGGGCAATAAATCTGCATGAACATTGTAACTATTATTCGCAATTGCGCAATTTTGATTTCCAATAATCTCGTAAATGGTCCATGTTTTAAGGAGATTAATGTTAATCAATCATACAGTACCAATTATATTCCGAATAAATATTCAATAATTAATTAATATAATGCAATAGATGAGCAAATTATATGTATAGTTCACTAAAAATGTGTATGGTGGTAGTTAATCGTTTTTTAATAAAGTATTATATTATGTTTTTGATATTGTGACTTGTGCTTGTAGCCGGTGGCCACTATGTGAGATATAAATTTGTCATTAAAGTTGGTTGGAGTCTATGCTTATGTGTGTGTATTTCTTTTTGTGCACTTGTGCAGTTCGTACTTAACTGTTTCTGTTGGCTGCTACATGCCATGCTCTACTTATTATTATCTCCAAACAAGTGTTCTATGAGCTACACTAACTGTTTTTACACCATGAATGCGTTTTGATAAAAAAACGTAAAACGTTCTGAATGTGTTGCATGTCATGACTTTTTTCCCTAATTTGAAGTAATAAACAATAGCACTGCTATTCGGTAGAGACCTCTATGTATCAATGGTAATTAGAATGAAGACAGTGTTTTTATAATGCCTCTCCTATAACTGCGATGAAGTTATGCATTTAAAAAGATAATGGAAAATCGGACAGGCTAGGTAGCATTTAACAGACTCGACTGAGCACGACAGTAAGAAAAAGAAACACTCACACACAAAAACACCACATTCATACGTGTACGTCGAAATGCCCAACACAAAGACCTATGCATAACAAAGATTGGAAAGTAATCTAAATATCACAAAGGCTCGTTGTTAATTGCTCGTGTTTATGTTCAAGATACATTAAAGTAAAATATATATTGTAATAGAGCAAGACATGCGCTAAAAATGATACATTTTTCATTGGAGTACAAACAAAAATGTCTTATGCAAATACGTAGGTCCCTGAATGAACCACACATCTTACATTTTGTATTACATTATATTGCTGTATATACTAGTTGACTTTATGCAATACTTTCAAAGAATTTTCTTAACCAATCATTTCGAAAATATTTTCTTGCAACAGAAAAGTGACCATATTATGAAATGACTGACAATTCACTAATGAGGTTTCACACATTTTTGGTAGTTTTCAAAATTCAAAGATCTGCCGAAATACATGTAGCATTTCTTCATGCTTTTTAGGGAGTTTCTTATCTATGTAATGTATACATAGGTATTTGTCTAACTGAAAGCTGAACAAGAAAAGGAAACTAAACGGCTACAAGTCCTAATTTCAGGGGGAAGAAAGTTCTTAAAAGTTTTCGAATTTATTATTATGAGTTGGGTATGCACGAAAGCTAGGACTTTATAGTAGTGCACATTGATCAAGTTCTTGATTCTATGACAACTATGACAATTATTGAAATGATCCACCATCCAGCATATTAGCGTCTGCTATGTATTGTTTTTATGTACGACCAAAGAAAGGAAATAACGCACGAGATGACGATGCAAGTATGTGCAGTTTTATTAATGTTCGTCTGGAGTGATATATAGAAAAAAAAATATAATAGAGAACACAGGGTTTCAAGATGTTAGAACATTAAACATGTCTCGTTCACACTGACTGGTATTCCAATCAGTCTACCTTTATTATAATATGATACACTGCACACGTACTATAAATATTTCTTGGTTTATTTGCCATCCACCGAACGCCGTCAAAACGCGCGTTCCATGATAGCTTCACGACGTCATAGTAACGCCAAGGGGAAACGCTCGGAGATATAAGACGCGACGTTGAATTAGGATTAAATCAAAGTTTACTATGATACCAAATTTGTATACGGATCTTGATTTTTTATATAGTGTGGTTCCAGCTTAATGTGCAATGGGAATGTTATTGAAGAACGTCTGGTTAAATCAATTAAAGAGAGAGTTTCAAAACCGCTTAGCTTTCTGTCCCATCCCTGATTTATGTAAAGGAATTTGAATTTTGTTCTATTATTGTTTCAGGTAAATAAGTATTCATTTGTTTAAACCAAATTAATTCAGATATGCCTGGTTGTTTTCCATACAACTGCGATGATACATTCATGTGCGAAACTAGCGTTCGCTTTGATATGTCCTACTATACAGTGTCCAACAAATATGACTTCACATGAATAGGTAATATTAATCTATTTGATTGCTTTTTATTGTTTGTATTATATCGTATAAGTGCAGTCGTATGATATAGAAAAATAATAAAATAATAATTTAAAAACATACCGATTAATGTTTGCTTTGGAACAAGTTTTTCATGTAAGCAACTCTAAATCAGTCCGGGTAATCTTACTCGAGGCAGCGTAATAGAACATCATGAAGTTTAAATATGTGAGGTTAAAATCGCATGGTGGCGAATGATATGAACTCGGTGGCAGAGTAATAAAGCATAAGGAGGTCGACTTTTTACTCGGGTAATCTCTTTGACTGATGTGCTAGCTGTTACGAATATAAGAGAGAGAAAAAATGTTAATGGAGCGATAAAGATTTTTAGAAAAAATATCTCTTACCTGTCAATCATTATGAGAACCACGTACCACACAGATAAGAAACTACACACATATGTAACATATATCATCACATGGCACCATATTGGACTATGTCCATAAACTACGCCAATCCGGCCACCACCTAACCAGCTGAGCAGCAGAGAAGCAAGGAAGCCAGTGTCCGAGAGACTGAGCGCAGCGATATAGATGCTGGAACTTTGGTTACCAAAACTGGTAAACACAAACACCTTAAACGATAGCATGTTGCCTAATATCCCTATTATACATATCACGGGTATTCCATAGGCATAGAGCCCTTTAGTAAATTCTTCAAATGCATTTATTTCTTCGGGTAACGTTAGATTTCCAGTGTCATTCATATTGTAAGTAATACTTACATAGTCGTTGTAAGTTTTAAGGCACGAATAATCTATCAACTCACATTTCACGTCCAAACTTTTGCCCATTACTTTATTCCAACTTCACTAGATGGCATTTGTCTCAGAGTGTATTATATAGTTTGAATATGTAATGTAACTGGAACCATCACATAATTATCCACGCGTCGAAATGTTGCCAGATCAAACAACACTAACGCAAAATGTTCAATAGCAAATGTTAAAAATACGATTAAAGCAGTTTTTTTCTGATTTCGAAATTAACTCGATGCAAGTCACGTTTATAACTGATACTAATAAAAAACAGTACATTTAGATTATGCTACAAAAGTAATTCCGTTCACATTAATGTTCAACATCTATGATGATAGTTTTGTCACGTGACTGTTCAGTGCCTAGTTTCTTTTCACCTCTAGTGCATGAGGAGCGACGTTTGTTGGAACCATATCACAAATATTTTGTCTCTGCCAGTCAACTAAATGCCGTTAATACCACATTAGTACTGCATTAAAATATTAGGAATTAATGAATACTCGATCTATATTATGCACAGAAATAACTGAACAGATGCCTTGCGTAAAGCAGTAAAGCAGTATATACTTTAATTCATTCTAATATAACGTAAATTATCTTCTTTATTTTCGTATTATAATTTAGTTCCCTGTTTACTCCGTTTATGTCAAAAATACATTGTTGTAAGGAACTGATGTTTATAAAAGTCAGAGCGCCAAATATTTATATTCCGTTCCAAACGCTTAAAAAATACATAAAAATGAAAACCGGCTTTAAAACTAAACTAATTTCAAATTG
This sequence comes from Spisula solida, assembly GCA_947247005.1. Lineage (NCBI taxonomy): Eukaryota > Metazoa > Mollusca > Bivalvia > Venerida > Mactridae > Spisula > Spisula solida. The sequence continues at coordinate 28,604,494 of OX365954.1, forward strand.
ACATACTTTGCAATCGCACGGTGAAGATGACTATAAAACAAATCAAATACTTCCGATGAACTATGTATGTTCACGACTCATTTGTTATGTCGGTTTTACTATTTCCGTGAACTTACTCTTTACTTTTCCAATAACAAGCACGGTACACGTAACACCATTGGGTGATATCCGTTTATCAACAGCGAATGAAGTGTTCATATCAATATAATTCCTTCAATAAAACTTCAGGTAGTGCAAGACAGTCGAACAACGATATTGTACTATATTCTTGCAATATAACGCTAGCTACGGCCTATCAGAGTGTTTTTCCAATAGAGAATATCGCGGTGGTCGCTGAGACAGGACGTGGTTTTGTGAGTGATGCAGCCTACTTACATAACATTTAGCGGAAACTGAAATATCAGGTTACTGTATGTTAAAATATTTCCATGGCATCAGTGTTCGTTTTAGGAATAATTAGAGACATAACAAATAAAATAACAAACAATGATCAAACAAGGTTTATGTTAGAGGTGCAATGTTTAAAAACGCGCAGACGTTAAAAAGGAAAACAATTCGGAGTGTAATGCAATCCAAATTAATATGATACGTATGATACAAACACACTCACAATAAATCCGTCCGGAAAGACAACAGTCAGAAGAACACACAGAGGCATAATCCAAGAAAAACAAGAAACTGACTCAGATCACAAGGACAGTCACAAGTAAGCGCTACTACAGTATGACAGAGCAATCCTGTCTGTTACCGGAGCCTACTACAACCGGAGCCTACTACAATGCGACGGAGAAATCCTGCATGTTACCGAAGCCTACTACAACCGGAGCCTACAACAATGCGACGGAGAAACACTACATGTTACCGGAGCCTACTACAGTGTAACAGAGTTATCCTGCATGCTATCGCAGCCTACTACAACCGGAGCCTACAACAATACGACGGAGAAATCCCGCATGCTACCGGAGCCTACTACAACCGGAGCCTACAACAATACGACGGAGAAATCCTGCATGCTACCACAGCCTACTACAACCGGAGCCTACAACAATACGACGGAGAAATCCTGCATGCTACCACAGCCTACTACAACCGGAGCCTACAACAATACGACGGAGAAATCCTGCATGCTACCACAGCCTACTAAAACCGGAGCCTACTACAATGCGACGGAGAAATCCTGCATGCTACCGCAGCCCACTATAACCGGAGCCTTCTACAATGTGACAGAGTAATCCCGCTTGCTACCACAGCCTACTACAGCCGGAGCATATAACAATGCGACCGACGGAGAAATCCCGTATGCTACCATAGTCTACTACAACCTGAGCCTACTACATTGTGACAGAGTAATCCTGCATGCCACCACAGCCTACTACAGCCGGAGCCTTCTACAATGTGACAGAGTTATCCTGCATGCTACCACAGCCTACTACAACCTGAGTCTTCTACATTGTGACAGAGTAATCCTGCATGCTACCATAGTCTACTACAACCTGAGCCTTCTACAATGTGACGGAGTAATCCTGCATGCTACCACAGCCTACTACAACCTGAGCCTACTACAATGTGACAGAGTAATCCTGCATGCTACCACAGCCTACTATAACCGGAGCCTATAACAATGCGACGGAGAAATCCCGTATGCTACCACAGCCTACTACAACCGGAGCCTACTACACTGTGACAGAGTAATCCTGCATGCCACCACAGCCTACTACAACCGGAGCCTCCTACATTGTGACAGAGTAATCCTGCATGCCACCACAGCCTACTACAACCGGAGCCTACTACATTTTGACAGAGTAATCCTGCATGCTACCACAGCCTACTACAACCTGAGCCTTCTACAATGTGACAGAGTTATCCTGCATGCTACCGCAGCCTACTACAACCTGAGCCTACTACAATGTGACAGAGTAATCATACATGCTACCACAGCCTACTACAACCGGAGCCTACTACAATGTGACAGAGTTATCCTGCATGCTACCGCAGCCTACTACAACCTGAGCCTACTACAATGTGACAGAGTAATCATACATGCTACCACAGCCTACTACAACCGGAGCCTACTACAATGTGACAGAGTTATCCTGCATGCTACCGCAGCCTACTACAACCTGAGCCTTCTACAATGTGACAGAGTAATCATACATGCTACCACAGCCTACTACAACCAGAGCCTACTACAATGTGACAGAGTAATCCCGCATGCTACCGCAGCCTACTACAATCGGAGCCTATAACAATGCGACGGAGAAATCCTGCATGCTACCACAGCCTACTACAACCGGAGGTTACTACAATGTGACAGAGAATTCGAATTTTGTCTGAAAACTACTCTTTACTCATGGAAAATCAAGCTTTTTCAACTGCAGTTTGGTCGACATGACCATTTTCGATTTTCATGCAAACAGGCTCATAAGAAGTGCCTTGTGATGCAGATGTCAAATATGTAAGAGTCTTTAAAAGCAGTAAGTAGCAGTTACGACCTTCTCATTCTAAAGCCTATGTCCCGCTGAGCATGTTTGCCTCGGCGACGTACTCCCGATCGAAAGTAACGAGCTATCAGGATATCGAGAACAGAATCCTCGTGGTCTAGGGGAAGCTTCGGGAAGTTACATAATGAGACAGTTTGTAATATCAGAGGGAATTGTGATGAATCGGGTGGTTTTGGAAGAAATCGGGAGAATATCGCCGATGTGGAATTCCTCATTGGGACCTAGGCTTACGTCAGCGATGTGTCGCGAAGATGCGGTAGGCACGTATACTTCTTCGTCTGTCATAAACTTGCTCCCAACCTATGCAATATGTAGTTATGCATTTTGCGCGATTAATCTCTAATTACGTGTAGGTAAACTTAATGCTCGAACTCTGCCATCGCCGGTCCAAAGCCCGGATGAGAGGAGTGTGCGCAGGGCCAGCGACCCTGCCACGTAAAAAAGAGCTAGCTACAGAAACACCAACCAACCTTAGGGGCAAAACCGCCCGAAGAGGATTAGGTAGGTAGGTAAACTTAATAGTAAAAGGCTTAATTATCTTCTTGTCTGCTTAGCCATGATACTTAAATGTATTGCTTGTGTGTGATGCATGCTTAATCATATTAAATTATATAAACGCATTTGTTCCACCAATGATGTGTGTATTGTAAGTTAAGATGGAGTTATTCGGCGCCAACGTAAATGTCCACTGAATGGACTTGTTTTCTAAATGGTCATAATATTGTCTAGCTAATTTGAATAAGGATAACATAACAAAACATTTATATTCAAAGCATGGTTGTGTAATCTTAAAATCAAAAATAACTCAGTGTGTTATATATTACACGATGTACAACTAAGTCAGTGGCACTACATGTGGAGTTCGTCTTACCAACCTAAATATCTTTGGTTGTTCAACTAATCGTACGTAAAATTTTTATACGTTTGGCAAAGTAACTTTTATTAAATCAATCCATCAATGTTTTGAAAGAAATAATCAAAACAACATTCACGCATTCCGCATCTACAGGGGTACGATATGATATGTTTGCAAGAACATCTTTCGTAAAAAACACTGTTTGTATTGGAATGTCAGTTAAAAAAACGATTTTTTCTGCTGGATAAAGTAGCATTATTCATTTTAGAAAGCGGTGTTTTGGGGATTACTGCCTTTCTTGTCCAGTTTGTTATCGTCTTTTTCATGCCATGCTAATTCAATCTGATGCCGAGTTAGATTCATGCCGATACATAATTGACCTTTGTGCAGACGATTCGTAGCCTTGCTTCTATAGTTATAGGTATTTGTATTTTGACGTTATTAACGCGAGCGCGAGTAATACTGCACTCATCTTGTCTGTGTTTGGATATATACAATGGACAGGCTGCATTTGCATGTCATTATGTCTTTGTTGTGTTTTGTAACATTGCCAATGGTATTTTTATGACATTCAATTCACAACACAACATTTCGTAGCTGGATTTAGCTTCGCAAGCATTTTCAGGCTTCGGCCAAATTATTTGTTTGACATCATGGATGTAATGTCATATAATTGGGACATGCTCAAAAACTTCTTTCATATTGTCTGATTTATGTAGTTCAGGGAGATTTTCTCGTATAATTATCATATGTGGATATCGGGTAGATGGTTCGAAAATGTTAGTACCAGTGGAACTCTATCTCTACGTCAATGGCCAAAATATTCTTATTTCCGACGTATCACTAAGCTAACTTTGACGTACCATGTATTAATATGTACAATTATATGACATTACATCCATACAATAGTTGATTCTGTTCTAAGGATATTACATATACATTCAACAATGGTTGTTTATATCATTTGATACAGTTCTATACACAATTGAATATACACAATTTGATTTCGTTGTGAAATTCATGAAAATACTGAATATTCCATTATTTTTAAATATAAGTTGAACACCTCTCGTACACTCTTAAAAAGCAATATTGTAACAATTAAACTACTGGTAAACGCTTTCGTTATGTACATAAATGACAGATATAAAATAAGAAGAAAAAAAACATAATTTCTCTCCCCCATTATAGCAAAAAAATAATGTTTAGGCAGACAGGGAAAGTAGCACTCAACTTAGCAAGCCGAGCACAGAAAACATTAAACACATACTAGGCACAATGCCAAACTGAACAAACCGAGCACAGAAAACATAAAACACGAGACACAATGCCTAACTAAACAAGTAAAAGATCCAAGCTGTCAAAAAGTAGAATGAATTTGTTTTAGCAATCAAAAAGCTAATTGCCCTATCTGAATGACCCAGTTCGAACAATTTAAGCTTTTCAATCTCAGAGATAAAATTTACACTGTCAACTTTCGAAATCTAAAACTAGAACAATATAAGAATAAAAAAGAAAGTAAGCTAGTGTTTTATCATTGACCTCTCAAAATGCGAGCATTATTTTTTGTATTGTTAAAACACTGTTTGGTCAACCTCCTATGAAAGGCCAGTCATTCATGTTATCTGTTTCTTTCCCATACATTTGAATTCCATACTCAGAGAGAGAGAGAGAGAGAAACCAAGCACTTGGTTTACTTAAATGTATCAATGAATCGATCACGTTTAGTAAAACTAGCTAAATACATGTCTCAATGGTGTCTACAATTAATAAGGTATTATATTTGTCTCTTATACATGTGTAGATATTATGGCAATATTCCGATTTTCCTAATGATGGATTTAATCACAACGCAAAATTAAATGCACATCAATGAGTTCTTTATGTAATCTATATCATCATAACCCCTGATTAATTTCTGTGAAGTATTAGGTTTACTATTTGATTGGCAATCCAATCTGAACGGCTAGTTAATTTGTCTGGGAGAAGTATTACAGTCAATGTAGGTCATTCACTGTATATCTTATAAGCCAACGTGACATGTGTAGGATGATTATTCCATCGTGCTATGAGGATGTGCTGATAATATCACAAGTGTGAGTGCAGTGCGGTGTGGAATACAAATATTATATGCCTTATCTATTTCGTGCTGTATCATGACTTAATTTTATCTGAGCTATGTACAAAAACTTCACCTTTAATTTCTTACTGTAATAGCTACAATTAATGCAAAATAGATTAGAACAATGGTAGAACCCTCTGGAATGTTACCTAAATAATTTACATTCTTCTGACGCCAAAAAATAAACTATTGAAATTTAAACATTGATAACGAACTTTTTTAACACCCTGTATTTTCAGTAATCTCGCAATACACACACGATCGAAAATTATTGTTAGTTAAAGTGACCTTTGTCAATTTGTACAACAAACATGTACAATATATAATAAATACACCCGCCCCAATGGACCTATAAGTCACTATTAAATTAGATTATTATCATGTTATCCCTTGAACAAAACATCATGGCAAAATAAGTGAAATAGAAGACATTAAATCGACACATTTTCATGGATGAAATTAAATAAACTTATTATCTCTTTGAATAACATAAAACAATGAATTAAAAAATCAGCGAATTGGGGTTTTAAACCTCCGAATTTTTTGTTAGATATTCTGACCATTGTTGAATGCAATAAAGTGTAATTCCATTACAAATAGATATCTGTAATCATCATAACATTAAAATATGACCTCCGAACGTAATAAATCATAGCCTACCCGCTAAAATGAACTTGTCTCAGGGTTCAAAATGGAACTATTTATCCCAATATAATAATTATTCTAACATGGCAGACGAGATGGCCTATACAGACAAAGAGCAAGAAAGGATTGTATAACGTTTTATATACCGATTTATCACATAATCTGCGGTCCATGAGTGCCGTAAAGCCGTGCCGTAAATATCGTTCGGCACTCCCAGACTGTGCAATAAATATTTAAATTAGCTTGGCGTGACGTTAGCTAATCCATGCATTGATCCGTCACTGACGTCAGGATAATATCAACGTCACCATGACGTCGCGCACATTGTACCGCTGAATTGTGGCTGAAACATATGCAGTGTACATCATCCTTTTGAACAATAATGTGCATTTTTAAGGTTATGTGATAAATAGAATCTTACATTCGTGCTCATTACATACGAGTTTTATTAAACTCGTCGACAAAAACAATATGACACTCGACAAAGCCAAGTGTCATATCATTGTGTCCACTCGTTTAATAAAACTCGTATGTAATGAGCACTCATGCATGATCCTCTATGAAATGGACGTCATTCAGGTAACAAGTATAGTAAACTTTAAATCGATTACATAAACATTTCAATTTATCTAATGTTTATAAGAAGCAAAATACAATATTGTGATATTGCCATGTTTGTACACAAGTGACAGACCTGATTTAATGGACTTTAGCAAAATATCACTGGCTTAATATATAATTGCGTGCTTAAATAATCTTAGAATCGATATTAAATATTCAAAACCCGTGGTATACCTTTTGTTATACAACGGTTTGTCATTTTGATGATTTGTTATTAACCACTCAACCCTACGACCTTCGTGGTTGATTCCTACGCGCCAGAACTCCAAACCATTGTATAAAAGCCGGTACACTACGGTTTTTCATATTTTAATTTTTAAATGCCATATCCCACTGCAAGGTGAAAACTATGAATAAAACTTAATAACAATTTATTACAGTTTCTCAAGGCAATTTCTGTGATTAGGATGAACAACGTCTAGACCTGAAATTGTTACCGCACGTAGGTTGTTTAATTATAAGTTTTCGCAGACATATTTTTGTATAATTTTATAACAATAATATTCTCGCCGCTTCACCAACTACTCGTATTACTGTAGGGTAGTAATTGTAATTGTACATCCAGACATAGACTCGTAAACTACCAATTACATATCTGTTATGACCGCTTATACCCTTCAAGGAGGTCAACGTAACCATAACGTCATGAGCCTCATTGTGTTTCTGCCATATCACACCGTACAATCCGTTGCGTGTAAGGCAGCTCTATTTGACGAAGGCAGAGACATACGCGTTTTGCGCTACTTGAGTAGGGTTAGTATTTGTGGCATTTGTGGGCACATCAATTGTATGTACTTATTGTTCATTCATCGCGCCAACAATCTATGTAAGTGATCACTCTCAAAAGCAACTCAAAACACATACAAGTCAAATTAGTAGAGCAGCAATGCTCCTAAAAGTGGCTTATTTAAGAAGTAAGGTGGACCCCAAAAGTAACAGCAAGAGTTATATACCAAAATGTTCGGGACGGTCTGAAGATTATCAGACTGCCGGCATAAATTGCAAAATTTTTGGTGCGGGCCCTAAAATCCAAGATGGCGTCCAAGATGGCCGCCATCTAAAGCAATAAGATGCTATTTTAGTGTCCCGAACATTTTGGTATATAACTCTTGCTGTTACTTTTGGGGTCCACCTTAAATGTTGAAAATGTGGTTTTGCTGCTCTACTAAATAGTTTCCTGCGGGTGATTACCTGCGGCCTTGTAATTTAGTTGTATTGTTTAGGATGTGTTTTTTGCAGTTTGGATGCAATTCGAATTTATTCCGGTGTAAGTTTAAATTAATGTTTGTGTCAAAATAATTCCAATACATGTAAAATCGGACAATACCGATTATCTTCCAATTATTTGGTTGTGTTAAATGTATGTGCCGAATGAATGAACAAATTCAAAAGAATTAGAAAAAAGTTATCATGTATCAATACCATGATTCTGTTAATCTAGCGATGTGTTCTCTACGGGATGTAGTCCATTGCCCACTATATTTATTACTGACTGGGAATCTTACGCAGCTGCAGACACCTGCTGTTTAGATTCGTGGTCTCGCGTTCTCATGTCGAAACATGTACGGGTTTATTATTCACACACCATCGTTTCCTCTGCAAGCCATAATGGTTCGAGACACCAATTTAGGCGCAACGCCCCGGTCTTTGATTAGCCAAAATTCGCTCGAGTAACAAACCGTTTTTTTAACATCGCCTTCAACAAATCACAGGTTCGATACGCTGCGAAACATTTCGTCACATAATGCTTCCTAGATCGCACGACATGTTACTCGTGTTCTACAACCATCAACGCGTATTCAGTTTAGATACAGCTGGACCGACAATTTACTAACATGGGTAAACACTAAACACAAATACTCGGTAGACCATTTTGTTGCCGTAGTTTTACAGATACATGTGTGTAATTCCTGTATGATTTTTGACTATCATTTTCTATTTACAGTGGTCAGATGACCTGAGTCATTTTCCGGCTCATCGTATATAACTGAACAAGTAAATGGTAAGGTTCATTTTGAAATATCACAAACAGGCAATGACCCAATAACACTTGCGCCAATGCCAAGTCCATTGAATAAGTACACAAAGCGAGGGAAAGCATAATGAATAGTGTTTGAACAAAGGAACAAACATTGAGTAAGGAGAAACACGAAGTTGCCAAACGCTAACATGCTATACATTGCAAAATATATATCAAAAATAGAATCTAACCACTAAACACGAATAGTATTTAATGCATATGCATTTATCTTTTTATACATTGCAAAACATATGTAAGCTTTAGGTGTTATTGAAACTTTAAGATTATTGAGAATTTTGAAATATTCCGCGTATAAACGAATGAGTAATGGGACACTTTATCAATATAGTACTGCCTCAAAACTGTGTTTTAACAAATACTCATCATTAACAAACTGTTCTCATTATCATCGTTCTAATAACAAGCGTTTTCTGTTGCTCCATAGAAATGTTACGTGAGATTTTCGCCAACAATATACTAAAGACTGTAGCGCACAGACAATCCAAAGCCACACAGAAACGACTACAGCGCCTAGCCATCCAAGCAAGAGTCAGACATAGAATGAACCATCCACATCCCAATAAATGGATATTTCAAGCAAGCCTATATACACACTCCGCAATGAATGACACACTGTGGACTTCGAACTCTGTGCATAGCTGGCAATACAGGGAGGTACTCGTAAATGGTAACTACACTGGATACTTTTTACAGCTGCCACACGGCACTTAACACCTGCTGTAGTGTTAAGTAAATACTGTAGCGCACAAACAATCCGAAGCCACACAGAAACGACGGCAGCGCCTATACTCACTTTTCGTCAAGTGGAGGACTGGTAAAACGCGAATACCTGTATCACGAACCATTAAGTTTATAATATATAAATGTACACGTCGATTAAAGATTATATTGAAATACAACAATACAAGGTACCAAATTGTTGTTGGCAATGTTAGATAAATATTTATTTATTTTATTTGTGGGATGGTTTTAAAAGTATTCGTTCGGCTGAAATTATTTGTCATCAATTTAAATATTTAGTTAACTTGTAGTAATTAAACGTCCCGCATCCATTTGGGGCTGGATAATTTCATCTTAAACTATACTTTATATAGTGTAAAGGTGACTGGCCTGATTTAACGAGTTATACTAACAAGTTCGTGCTGAAGTTTGTTTACTTTGATGAATGAGAATACTACGTTGAATTTGGAGAATGGGAAGAATGTTTCCTATTGTTATTATGCATGCACTACTCGAGGACTTAAAAAAACGCCTCAGCGTTATGAAAACTTGCAGATGTTTCAACACAAAGGTAGACAACGATTCCTAGAAACACCATCTAACACATTAAGAGTACATGTAATGATGTGCCGTTTCTGTGAAAACTATCGGCATGTTTCGTCACTTTCGTCACAAGAGTTTTATAACGTTCTGTTACTCCCAGAAGTTAAATGACACAAAATATCAAAAAATGCCAAAAGTGACAATCCCTTCAATAATCGCACTCATTGTTAACATGATAACTAGGACAAATCCAATAACCAAAAAGAGAATGTCAATGAAGGTAGGAATATTAATCGGAACTATCAATCAAGTAATTTTGAAAATGGTGAATGCTAAACTCCGAAAACAAATCGGTGTACAACAGCACAATACCTATAAATATAAGGGAGACAATCGTCTTTACCCCTAGTACGTGCAAAGGAACGATAATTTCGATACCTTTGTCACCTCTGATAAGACAATGCTTTATCATTGACATAATTACGGTAAAAAAACGTACTGCTTTTTCAGAAATATCAATGAGACTAGCAAGAATTTGACATTCGTTTTGCAACATGAGTTGGGTCCCTTAGTTTTGTATAAGAGATATATAGAAAAAACTTCTGGAACCACAAGGCATAGAGCTTAGATATTTAGCATGTAGCATTGTCTAGTGGACCTCTACCAAGATTGCTCAAATTGTGACCCCCGGGTCAATATTTGCCCCACCCCAGACATCTCATAATTTTATATAAGAAATATATAGAAAAACTTTAAAAAATCTTCTCCTCTGGAACCAAAAGGCATAGAGCTTAAATATTTTGCTAGTAGCATTGTCTGGTGAACCTTTACCGAGATTGCTCAAATCATGACCCCTGGGTCAATATTGGCCCCACCCCATGCCTCCCTTAATTTTACATAAGAGATATATAGAACTTTTTTCTTCTCTTGAACCGCTTGATGGGTCTTCATTAAATTTGGTCTGTAGCATCCTAATGAGGTCCTTTCTCAAATTTAGTGCACTTGTCTTCTTTAAGAGGCTACAGTTTCATATATCAAAATATCATGAGCAAGGTGATTCAGGTGAGCGATTCAGGGCCATCTTGGCCCTCTTGTTATTATTTTATTTCATCTTAAGTACTTAGTGTGCTCGTGATACACAATTCCGTATGCAATACAACCTCTCCAGAGCGGCCCTCTGTAGAGCAACAACCTCTCTACTACATCACCTTCTACGTTTCTCTAAGCTGATATTGACTATGAATTTAACCTCTGTAAAGCAACAACCATTAAACGACAGCCAATATTTGCAACTCCCAAGAGTGTTGCTCTACAGAGGTTGTAGTGTATTTTAAAACGGTTGTGCAGTTGTTTTTGCCTGTCAAAGGGTATATAATTACACAGTAACACCAGACTATAGACACTCCTCACCTTTCTGGAGGTGTACGTATATCGTGTGGTTATGTATTTTTGGCAGGTCAATACAACATCACTCTAAAATATAGTTCATGCCTGACATAAAACATAAACGTTCTTAAAGTAGTACAGACATCTACGGTTTGATAACGTTAGATAAGTATTATTTAGAAATTAGTTATATGATTGTTCATACAGCTGAAATATCATGAAACTACCAAGACGGCGTAGATAAAATCAACATTTATGATTTATTTTTCTAGAGTTAATAATAAAAAGAGAATAATAGGTTAGTGCCGTGGATGAAAAAGTTTATCTGGCAAGGCGGAGGAATTTATCGGGTGAGCCGTAGGCGAATCCGATAATTTCCGTAGCCGAGCCGGATAAACTTTTACTTCATTCACGGCACTAACCTATTATTCTATTTATCCAGTCGCTTAATCTGCTCAGTAAGAGGATCAAACTCGGGACTATATTGTCACTCTTTCATTAACTAGCGCGCAACGTCACGTTCGTTCCGTGACGTCATGATAAACAACGACGTCGGGCATCTTGATAGACGTCATGTAGACGCAGGTAAGACGAAGAAAATAACCGATCAACCACCAGCTCATTTAGGATAGGAAAACCTCACCCTCGGGCACGGAATTGCAACCGGCGACTCTCATATAAGAAGAAGTCCGTCAGATCACGTGGTAAGGTGACGGATTATCACTAGTCACATGACCAGGTGACCGATTATCGCTAAGTTTATCAGGCACCCCGTTAACAGGCAGATTTTGCCGGAAGTGACTGGATAAATTTCGATATGCACATATCTGTATCAGATAGTTATATAGTTATATAGACCAATACGATAATATAAAGTCGGACAGGGAAGGCAGGACCCAATGTAACCAGCCGAGCACAGAAAACATAAAAACATCACATACCAAAATTTCAAGGCACAATGCCCAACACATAACCGTACAAGAAAACGAACTTCCCAAGTCTCAGCTTAGTTAAGTAAGCACCATACAATGAGATACAGAATAACACATGGTGCAGTTCATGTTATATTTTGATAACCAATTTTTTCCTTCAAGAACTTGCTAATAAGTGAAACTTCCTGTCGACAGGTGGCAAAGTAAACAAGTAAATGATTAATTGGTTCAGAAGTACGTATATTTCGCTTTTTTGTCGGTGCGCAGTATATTTTCAGTAGCTGAGACAAGTCCCAGAAGACGAATGATCAAACGTAATGAAAAGGTGTAAAACAATTCGAAGCGATATATTGTTAATTTTAATGAATGACAATAAACTATTGACGAATAAAAAAGGTATAAAGTTGTTGCCAAGGCTTTCCCAAGAGTATAGTGTATTTTATATTATATAATTATGTTGTCAACTTTATATTGACATATTTATGCCAGAATGCCACCGTGCAGTACAAGTTTCAATTATTTTGATAAAACTTTGTTAATTCATTTTCCACTATTATATCTTATGGGGTTGTAAGTCTTTTCACTTGAGTTACTTCCGCTGTCGCATTCCATTTTATAAATCAAACAAGGTTATACTAAAGTTCACGTGGCAAACCCAGCATGCGCCGCTTTGCCGTGGACGATGCGGCACGTCGTTGGTTAACGATTTTCACGGATGCCAAATCGCCCGGCGCATGTCTGTCTCGCGAGATCGGCTACCGGCTACCGGCAAACACGATGGCGAAAGGCGAAAGCGCAGTGACACCATAGCAACAAATACTTCAGTATATCCAGTTACAAGACGTAAAACATGACATTGTTTATTTATGATGTGTACTGTTGGCGTTCCCTCATCTGACATAACACATGTACTTTATAGACAACATGTTCGATGCGAACATTATTTATCATCAGGAACGGATATAAACACGCTCTTAATAAAATGAAACTGTGTTATTTAGGCAATACTGATTATTTATTGAATTTGTATGTTACTCTGACAGGTTTTATTGTTTGATCCATATATAACAATGTGCTCCAGTGCCACTGACCATCATTAACGTTAAACTGGAGACAATGTTTCTTATTATTGTTGTATGTCTGCTGCAGCTGTTTCGTAATAAATGGCTCTTATTCGGTCAAATGTCTGGTCAACAAACAGACGAACATTCCTGTAAAGGTTAATGGTTTAGTGTTACTATGTCATTGATGCTTCGTATCAACAGCAGTCCGATAGCTAAGAAATCATTTCAAATCTTATTTGCTATCAACATTATTTGGTTAATACCGGTAACTTAATGCTCATGACTTGTGTATACTATGCCTGGTGCATATTTATATAGGATCAATATATTCCCTAACAGAGTTTATTGCTTAGAAATGACCAGATTTATTTTAGCGAGATATGTGAGATGGCAATAGGGCCCTTTATAACCTATTTCTAATTGAACGCTTTAAGTCCGTCCGATTCGGTCAATATGGAGTTTATCACTTTATATTTCCTGTGTGAAGCATCGAAGGGCAAGGATATACACAAGCACCGCCATGTCGTACAGCGATGTTATTACCTTCACAATTTCTGATTAGTTGTGTTCATGCATACACTATCTGTGAGCTGATGTCTAATACCGCTATTGGTCGACGGTAGGTAAAGTATGATGCCGTGAAACCGGCCGTCTCGTGCTGTTGTGTCGACGAGTATGTGAATGCGACACAGCCAGGTGTTGGGTGGCGTGTTCAGTAAAGGTGGTTGTTGTTTGAAGTAGAAAACTATGTAGAGAGGTTGATGATGCGGTGGTTGTTATGTACGTCGCTGGTTTGTGTGGTTCTTTTGTTTGGTCTGGTTTGTTCTTTAGCGAACTAAACCGACTGTTTAATGATTGCTTGTTAAACCCTGTAAGCAGGAACAAGAATATTTTGTATAAATCCAAAATCTTTATTATATCGTAGCATAGATGAATATGCTGATCTTAGAATTTGTTCCAGCTTTTATACAGATAGATGGCTAAACTCGGACATATGGTGTTAGCCAAACATCATTATGACATGATTAACATTTCCTTTGATTTATTTGCTTAAACATAATTGAGCCGTCCTGCTTAACACTTATTCAGGAAGTTTGCGGACCTTACGGCTAGAAGTTGACGATGTCTCAATTGAGAACATATCATGACGCTATTAGTATGTTTGTACACTGGTTAAAGAGGTGTTAAAATAATCATGAGCTAATATATTTGTTTGCATACTATAGACAAAAAGGTGTTTACTTTTTATAGAGTAAGGAAATGGCTTACTGTGAGATTATTCTCAAACAAATTGACATTATCAAATAAATCTTATTGATACAAGTTTGAAAAATTGGAAATAATTCACAACATTGAATTATTAATTAAAATACATGTTTGATAATAGACACGAATGAATTGCTGAAACACATAAAATAATGCATAGTTTTACACTGCATTTCACAAAACTTTACAGCAAAATATGGGGCATTATAAAAGTGCCAGTATGTATGTGTTATGGATGTAAAGCCAGGCTGGAACTATTATATTGAAATTGCCCGGCTAGCTAGTCTGTATTATTTTTGTTTTTATATCATCGTTAATTTGTTATAGGTTAGTCTGAGCCATAGACTCTTATCATATAGATTTATTGAATAAGAAATGTCACCATCGCTCATAAGCTAATGAATATGAGTGCTTCAATGTTCTCTGTATTCAGCGCTGCAAGGTACATATAGTAGCACGGTAGCGGATAATAGCACTACACAGTATTGCATTGTTGCACAGCGGGAGAAAACTTTTACTTACTTAATGTACCTATTGAACATTTTGATAGTTCTGAGGCTGGGGTTTCTGTTAGAGCCAAGACGCATGCATAGAGGTTAATGTTTTTATTGCGGCAAAATAACTCCAAAAACATAACTGTGATTTCTTGGATGAGTGTGGATGTGATGTGATAAAGAACAGTTGGACAATCTTTTGACTAAGCTTAGATATCCAACTGTAGTCCATCAGGTTATCTCGATAAATCTGAAGTTTTCTTGATGTGATCTCCCTGCAGCCGCATGGTACCTCAGTGGATCTTGCTTATTGAAATGTATCACTAGATTATCGAAAACTATAATTGAGTTGTTTTCCATGGAGCGAGTCTTAAACTAATCAATTAAGTACTGTAGCGCGCAGAAACGGCGGCAGCGCCTGGTCACCCACGCATAAGTCACACATATAGAACGAACCATCCATATTCAAAAAGGGATATTTCAAGCAAGCCTATATACTCATCTCGCAATGCATGACACACTGTGGATTTTGAATTTCGTGCATAATTAACCATAAAAAGGGTAATTATGAATTGAATCTGGGAGACCTTTAACAACCGTCAAAAGGCACTTAACACCTGATGTAGTGTCATGTTTCAGATGAAGTGGAACTATGCATTAAACTGGTGATTCGAATCTTTGAAAATATTGTTCGGTAACTGGTAATACATATAACTATTCGATTACTAGCATCGACCATACTCAATATTTAAAACCTAGGTAACTATCAGTACTCCTTTATCAACTAAATCATAATACACAAAATGTACCGTGCTTTTTGTTAAGGGAAATAATGTTAGGAGTTCACTTAAGTGTATTGTCAAGTGTTACGTTAAACTTTGCATTTGATTGTAGTGTGATTGTTACAATTGCAGTTTAACTGTACATTCTCAGATAAATAGCCATATTTTTAGGGCATGGAAATACCTCCAACATTTTTCAGTCATGAACTTATTTTACTTCATCATTGACCAAGTAGAGATACATACGCAGTTATGTGTGAGGAATATGTAACAATGATACAGATTCTTTGACTGACACGATTATTATCGCTCAAAACGCTACAAAGAAATCAATACCGAGTCTGAGCTAATAATTGAATTAATCTTTGTGTTATAAAATAAACATTGTAGTAAACATTCATTAAGAACGAACTGCGATTGTATTTTATTTAGATTTGTATTCACTAATCTCTCGTTTACGATCACAGTAGAAGTAATAAAAATAGGTTGACCAAATACGAGGGACAATCAAGAAATTAACGGACTGATACAATATTTTTGCCATTTTCATAATTTTGGACTAAAACCATGCAAGGATATGCATCAACAAACATGTATAACTGATGTTTATGTACAAATATACTTTTACATGACGTTTGAAGGCTCTTAATTTTTATTACTACAGAAACTCAGTAACGCATGACCGGTGCCAGGGAGCATTCTTTTCGATAAACATGGAAACTAATTTTCATACATATTTGACTTTAAAGTTTTGCGCGACTTTGCATGTTTGTTCAGTGGTGTAATTTGCGTTTACATGCTAAATTTTATCGACATGCGCGCTTGCATTATTACACAACAAATGATAGAACACAATTAGTCATGGTTCAGATTGATTCAAAACAAACTCGAAAACTCATCAAATTTGGTTACAAACTCGGATATTCACCAACTACAATGCATGGAATTAATGGACAATCGTCATCAGAGAAAACTTTGTCTCAGACAAGTATGTGGGTAGACTTAGAGGTTTAAAGAAAAGGCTGAGACATTCAAGGCGCTATAGACCAATGCTGAATGACATAATTAGATTCACCGTTGATCGAGTCGCACGGAGACGCTGTGAACTACAGGCGTTGAACACCAGAGAAACATGTGACCTGTCAAGTATGAATTGCGAAACTGAACGGACGATATTGACTGAACATTTTCACATTTGGTATGAAGACATGTCTATGATGTCATTACCCTTAGTTTTATTGGTATTTTAAATATATCGGCATCATAAAAATGACTGTTTAAACAAGCAGACATTGTGAAGAATGTACATTTTTAAATGACGTCACATGACGTCATCTTACCTGGCCCCGCTCAGCGTTCACCTATTGTGCAGTTTCATATATAGTGACATTGCTATATGCGTAGACCACTTCAAAGTTTGAAGTGTTTTGTAGCTGTGTTGTTTGTTATGCTTTGAAACAACAAAAGTATGGTAGTAATCGACATAGACTGGGTAATTCTGGATCACCCTCGTATAACTTCTAATACAATCTACACGTATGTATGTGATTATCCTTTTTTTGCGTTCTACTGAGATAGTCGTAGTGCGTGGTTATTCGGTTTTATCCCTGTCTAATCGGAGAATTGCCCCGGCTTCGAGAGAGATTACCTTGGATAAGTTCATACAATTCATTTTCTTAGACTTGTGGCATTATACACCATCAACAACAAATAGCTCAATAACACCATCGATAAGAATATCTAATAAAAACAGAATGAATTCGTACATAAAGGTCGACTACGTAAATGATTCTTATAGCACGAACGTTCATAGTTAATCGGTTTTATAGTTATCGTCTGTAAAACATTTGCTCTGATGTATTTCATAAAATAGCATCCATCGAATAGCAAAAACCTATATCAACGCCATGATGAAGGTTGAAACAAAACCAGTCAATATAATACATTGGAATCTAGTGTAAATGTGACAGTTTATAGTTTTCATACTGTCGATGTGAATATTATTAGGCCGTCATTTACATTCCCTAGTACTTTGTCTTACAAAAGTCTGGGAGAAAATGATACATGCAGTTCGGTTTTATTTGTCAGGTTTTTTTTCAAACACGTATGTCTTTGTGATACTCGAAATGTTATATCATATTAAAACGACAGAACACGCACCAACTAAGTGTACATGTATACTATAATATAGTACAAGACCTTGTTCAGCCATGGTAACTATCACAAAAGTGAATTTATTTAGTTCAGACCACGGCACATCTAATTATGTTAATCTGTTTTATCAAAGTAGTCAATATACGTATACAGATGCACCACGTCTGTAGGGGTATGAAATTCTTGCAATAGTAAATGCCGTCTAAGTTTGCACTTGGATTAAGAAGAAATGAATATGTAACCGTGTTTTAGCGTAGATTAAAGTACGTTCACGAATTCTGATGCGTAGCAATTTAATGTACGCATCCGAATCAGTGACCGTGCTTTATTATAGCCCATATTTCGCATTTGGCAACACATCAAGACAAAGTTATCGCTAAATACAATTTTCTTTCTCTGCCCGATATAAGTAATTTGCCGTAGCTGCGTTTAAACGATAAGTCGTGTACATATTGCTTTCCTCTTAGTTCACATAGATGAAAAGGCACAGTTGTGTTAGAATGTCAGTTAAACGACAATCTGTCTTAAAGGTGCTGCCATACAGATTGGGCTAACATTTTTGTATATCATGATTTTCCAACCTTACCAAGTATTGATGTAATAGAAAGTCACTGACGGTTGCTTTACGAAAGATTTGGTGCAAATAAGCAATTTTAACCACTCTCGATATCGCCCACTGAGTATTACCAAATACGATAACAAAATTACGCAACTATTTGACAATTTAATTTTATTTTTGCAATACACCAATATGTGAGGCAGTCCCTTTAACATAACATACTACTATGTAAAAGTATATGTATATCAATTCATTTTGCATCATGTTGTGTTATGTAAAATCAGCACTTTAGGATAAGGTCGATCCAAATCAAGCCTTACCTGCCACTTCTAGCACTGGTTAACATCATTGCAAACTGAATGGTGTACTTAATTTTGTACAATAA
This sequence comes from Spisula solida, assembly GCA_947247005.1. NCBI lineage: Eukaryota > Metazoa > Mollusca > Bivalvia > Venerida > Mactridae > Spisula > Spisula solida. Next base: position 28,623,565 of record OX365954.1, read on the forward strand.
CTGGCACCAAAACACATTTTTAATTCGATTCAACTTACAAAACTACAAATTTCAAATAAATGAACCAATGCTTATAATAAAATCTATATTTTCTGAAAGTTAAAATGTTAAGACATATAATTGACTTTAACATATCCTATTTGCATCAAGGCCTTCTATAAAATAAGTACTGATTAACACATAATAAACACAACTAACAATGCAAAACTAGAAACATTGATTATAAAATATGTGTTTACGTTTAAAATGGAAAAGCACATACAGACAAAACTATAAATGGTGATACAATTCATTCATTTATTTGTATAATAGAGGCGTTGTAGGGTGAAAAAAACAAAACTTGTCTATAACGTTATTCGTATCACTGACAGTGTCTATCATTTGAAAGTTCAATAAATTCAACATAACCAACTGAACAATTAATTCTGAATCATTTAAATAAAGATACATGATATATATCTTTTGTAACTGTTATGCGTGTATGTAACACCCTTGTTACCCTGATAAAACAACATGATTGGATAATCGCAACATGATTGAAAAATGGCCGACATGAAAAATGTGGTAAGTGCATTGTTTTTACAATATTTTCCATATAAACTATCCAGATTGTTTTTTTCAATATTACATAATCAACATATGAAGAAAATGTACTATTTGCACTAAACAATTTGCGTATAGGTAATATTTTTCACTATGTAAAGCCTTAAAGAATGTGTGGATTTTGCATTTGAGAATGAGTTTTGTACTTAAAAACGTTGTAAAACTCATTTATTGGACTCTATGTAATGATTATCATTTGGGAAGTATCGGCAGTTGTATAAACTATGATTTGGACGTTTCAATTTTTTAAAATCTTAGATAAATTAACGCTCACCAACAAAAATTCAAACATGTATAGTATTTTTTGGATACTGACCGACGTGATTGTTAAATTTATTAGGATACTGGCCAACATGATTGTGGATAAAAGCCAACATTACCAATTAAAATCTTGCCAATGGGATTCTCAAGGTACAAATAATTGTACATTAAAGAAGTGTGCTCATGAATTGTGGTAGCAGGTTTATGAGCATACCCGATGTAAGGCATTTCACACCCAGTCTATAGCACATGCTTTTAGGACATTTAATAATCAAATCACTAAGAGTGCTGATGGGAGGCGATATGGTTGCTGCTTCTAAAGCTTAAACGACTTTACACGTTTAATGTTCGTTTTCTTACTGCCGATCTTGTCTTGAATGTCAAAATAGGCATATATGACTATATAGGCATGTTGGGTATCTAAATAATTGTTAAAAGGGACATATTGATGTATATGTCATACGTGTATTGAATGCGTATATCAAAAGTGGCTTTAAAATAATACTACGCGCCTATTTATCAGATTCTACAGTACCGTCTTGTAATCACTTCCATCACAGCGTGAGACATCTCTAGAAAGCGGCTAGTATAGCCACACCATATGGTTGCATAACATAACGATATACGATTCATTGATAAAACCATCACGTCACCCTGGTCTGAAGTTTCTAAAAATAGCTATAAGGCTGGGACATTTGATGAACACGTCATTTTCATATTACAAAACAAGTTCGATATCTCCCCGGCTGAGTGATTATCTGCAAAAATATCGATTCAACGAACAGTTTCACAATAATTGTTGATCGTAGAATAAACAATTGTTGTGATTGAATTAAATAAATTTGGAGAAACATATGTTGCAGTATTGGGAATGTTGACAGTTTCTGGAACTACTTGAATGCGGATTCACATATCAGCCTAAAGGCGGTCCAGGTTGCATTAAGAAATGGGCAATGGTAGTATAGAGAGGCTTACGCCTACCCAAAATGGGTACAAATGTTCACCACATCAAGACGATGTGTCATGCACAAAACCCAGGTCCCTAGCTTAAAGGTCAAGGTCACACATAGAGGTCAAAGGTTAAAAGCTCAAATAGGCATGTGATTCGTGTCCGCACTGTAATTTTGTCATCTCCTATTGGATATTTATAATATTTGGTACAAATGTTCACCACATCAAGGTGATGTGTCATGTGCAAGACCCAGGTCCCTAACTTAAAGGGCAGGGTCACACTTAGAGATCAAACGTTAAAATTCACAAATAGGCTTGTGATTCGTGTCCACTCTGTAAAGTTGTCATCTCCTATTGGATATTTATAACACTTGGTACAAATGTTCACCACATCGATACAGCGTGTCATGTGCAAGACCCAGGTCCCTTGCTCAAAGGTAAAGGTCACACTTAGAGATCGAAGGTAAAAGGTTCAAATAGGCATGTGATTCATGTCAGCTCTGTAACTATGTCGTTGCTTATTTTATATTAATATTACTTGCCACAAATGTTCACATCATCAAGACGAGGTGTCATGCGCAAGACCCAGGTCCCTAACTCAAGGGTCAAGGTCACACTTAGAGATCAAAAGTTAAAATTCTCAAATAGGCATGTGATTCATGTCAGATCTGTAACTATGTCATTTCTTATTTTATATTTATATTACTTGCCACAAATGTTCACATCATCAAGACGAGGTGACATGCGCAAACCCAGGTCCCTTACGCAAAGGTCAAGGTCATACTTAGAGATTAAAAGTTAAACTGCACAAGTATACGCTTCTGGTCTGCTTTGTTTTTTTGTTATTTCGTTCTGGATTTTACATTCGCATTTACAACCTGACTCAAATGTAAAGGTCACACTTACAGACCCAGCTCTTGTCTGCTGTTCAATGTCACATTTAAGCAATTACAAACTTGTTTCAAGTTATTCCATTTGCATAGCTTTATACTTAGGTGTCTGATGACAGCTTTTAGCGGGACCATCCGTGTCCTGTGGACATATTTCTAGTTAAATACTTTTTTCTGTTATATGTTGGTAAAATTCATAATAAGTCAAGACAGGTAAATTTAACACATGTATCTAAATGTGCAAAATTCACCGGGAATAGGAACAGTGAATTGTGGGGACCAGGCTAAACGCTGTGAGCATGTCTTGAATGGTGCCAAATTGCATTTCTAATTTAAAAAAGGGGACATAATTTCAACATATATTTGATAGAGTTGCCTATTCATGTGGAGGTCATGGCATCATGATGGTGATAAAGTATGCAAAGTATCAAAGATACATGTCTTAGAGGTTAAAATGGTGTACATAAACTGTAAACTTTTGTATTTCTAAGTACATTAGTCCAAATGGGGCATAACATTCAACAACATGCTTGATAGAGTGCAGATGTTGTGGTCAAAACGGTTGACAAGTATGCAAAGTATCACAGCAATATGAACATGCACTTAGATATTATAGGTTAATACCTTGAACGTAAACTTACAAATATGCATGAAGTTGAAAAAGGGACATATTTACCGATAAATACTTCATAGAGTTATCTACTCCTACGTACGTGTTGGGATCATCCCATTATTCTTCCAATAGTGAAGCTACATATTAAATTCGCTCTGCAGTGCATCAATGAAAATTCAATGTTGGTCAGTATCCACTTTAAAAGATAAATCATGTTGATCTTTATCCTCAATCATGTTGGTTTTTATCCATTTTTCACACATGGGTTACTTTAAATAGTTATCACGTAGAAACGGCAAATGTAAATAACTTACTCTAAACTAAGTCTGATGGTGAAATGAATGAGCTGTATAAACAAAAGATCTTAACCCAAAATAAACAACAATATATATGTTTTATAGACTGTCAAATAAATCCAACACATATTTTTCTAACTTTTTAACGTATTGTGTATCACATTCACAAACATACGGATAAATAGTTTTAGTTTCATGGAAGGAATGTACAAGTTTATCTTCATACAGCATCAAAAGGTGGTTAAACCCGTAGATTTGGAAGAATTGGCCGAAAATGCGATGAATATGTAAACATACATCCGCCATTTTTCAATCATGTTGTGAATATCCAATCATGTTGTTTTATCAGGGTAACAAGGGTGATGTAATGGTGTCGTTAAATATATGACTTCAATCAAGTAAAAAAATTCTAACCATTTGAACATTTCTTTTACACCTGTCGAAATATCGATGGATACAATTACACGGTGGGGAAACCACGTGACCAAAAGTGGTGCAGTGCACGATTTTCGACCCAAAACATCGTCGACTCAGGTAGGTTTTTTCACTCTAAAGGGGACGGACAACCCAGAATGAAGATTTCTCTCCGGCCGACACACACCTTTCTATGTTAAGAACACGGATTCACTGTTAATCACACACCTGAGAAGAAATGCACATTTGTTGAGTTTAAATATCCTAGAGCAAGCAAAATACACAAAAACAACAGCCCACAAAGAAACATATGGACAAATTTAGGCACCAAGTACTCATTTGTTTAGGTCGCGAAAACATGTGAAAAAGGCGCAAAATCCACATCTTCGGCTCAAAAAAAAAATGGTTAAACGGATAGCTAGCCCTATACAGTATTCATGTTTGGCTACCCTAATACATGTCTAACTCAAAATTGGATCCAAAATAATAGGGTTTCCAGACCGTTTCTCCACAATATTCATGAATGTAAACCTACCAGAGAAAAGTCCGTCTTTTCCGGTCCGAGAGCTAGAAAACTTAGTTTCGCACTTTTCAACAGTTTTCATTCAAACCACAACAAAGGTCATGACCCTTGCACATAATTTATTGCAAACATGTAGTAACCCATGATTTTAACACAAAACGTACTTGGATTATTCTTACTAATGATAAAATAGCCAAGAAACACAGCATTTGTCTTATATTTACTATTTTGACCATGGCCAATTCGAATATTTGGCTTCTCTGGGTTTACTGACTCCTAACTTCTTTGATACGCCATTGTTTTCACTCAGATATCGTGCATAAACCCCGCGATTGAAAGCTCTTTCTTTGGCTTTATGGAATTTGGTGTAATTCTACTTCGTTTTATTGTAATCCTTGCCCAACCGATTCCAACTTCGCGAAATGTTTAGGTAGCGTACACTTCTGTGCATCTAGCACAGCCACTCAGGCAAATATTCTGCTAAATGATGGATTAAATGGAAGCCTGTAAATATTCTAAGTAGTGTGTGAAATATAAAATATGCATCTTAAGAAACTTTGGAAATATCATCATAAAAAGAGTTTGGTAACGGACACTTTGTTATTTTTCTGAAGGTAGCGTGCACGCAATATTTCAGAAGGTAACGTGCACTTACAAATTCTTTTTTATCGAAACAATTATAACAAGTATAATGTATTGTGAAACCCTATTTAGAGTCATTTCAATTGTATTTGCCGGCGACGTCTATGAAGACTGTAGTATCAGAAATGTTTACTCTCTACTTCAGCATTGCTTTTCATTGACATTTAATATCACACGTTTCTTTCAGTTTTTTACTTACTTCTAAACCATTGCTATATCGGTTTAACAAAAGCCAATATATTAGATTTGGCTCTGGTCATTACATGATGCTTTCGATGACAATAGCTTCAAACAGTATTTCCTACCTGCGTAAATAGTCTGAGATGAAAAATGGCAACTTGTTGATCCACCGATCATCTTGTTTAAAACCTCACCAAACAACCACCAGCCACATTAGTTACATGTATAATGTAAACATACAAATAAAACACCTGCTATATATTACCAAGCGATTGGATATGAAGTATATGAGGGCAATATTAGTGTCGTTTACGGTTAAGTGTTGCCTTCCCTGTCAGATTGTTTATGATCTTGTTTTCTATCGGTTGTTCCGTCAGCCACTGGACTCATTATGACGAAAGTTCACAATTAGTGTCAAACTTAGTTGTGCATACCGATGGCCCGATATTCAAATAATTTAGTGTATTAATTCAATATGTTAGTATTTGTCTGCACTATTGCTCTGTCGCTGTCACCATTGACACTTCACAAGACTTTGAAGTAATACTAGTATAACTGTATCAGGAAATATCGGGGCATATTCATCACATTCATTGCCGGTGCTTGTTTTATTTGCAGACAATGGGTCGTCCAAAGTACAGTCTGACGTTAAAGAAGCGGAAACAAGATCATACATTCTAAAAACAGACCAAGTTCCATCATGACCAACAACTGTGTGAAAAACTTCCAGCATCCATTTGACAGTCAATGAAGGGCCATATTAAGAACAAAGGCGAGACAATTCATTCGGATATAAATGAAGTTCCAATTATGGAGTCTTTGTGTACTATTGAAGCCCATCGTAACGAAAGTAAATTATTGCCAACATTTAACTTAGGAATCGACCTGGACAGATTAGAATTAAACTTCGTTTGCAAAACCCATGCTGAAATTCCAAAAAAATCAATTTTGAATAGTTGGTACCTACTCCAAAACTATTATCGGGCGTTTCAATTGCCACATAAGTACTATTGAATCCGTGTATGGATGTTGTTAATAATTATGATTGCAGTTATGTCATCATTTGTGTTTTGTTGTTGAACATGTGTTGTATTTAAGACAATCAACCAATGGCCAATTAACAGAATTCTTTGTTTGAAAGGCTCAGTCACACTCTGAATTAGTAATAAGAATGTATTGAGTATAGGTTAAGCTATATTTATATTTGTGAACTGCGCTTCTGTGTTTGTATATCCAAATGGTTACTGTACTTTTGAAAATGTTTTTGTTCTTATCTCTAACCAACTCACTCTAAGATGTCCATAAAAAAAGAAAAAAATTGGCTTCGAGTTCAATGTGTAAAAAGACAAGTATCTGTTTTAGTATTTCTTTTACCTTTATTATCGTTTATTGTACATCATTTAAATATAAACAAATTAAAGATATCATAAATAAGCACAGTCAAAGAATCATAAACACGGCTATAATATAAAAAATAGGGTAAACAATCCCTGTCTGGGTCTTACATAACATTTAAGAAAGGCTTAGTAGTCTTAGGAAACTATACATGTATTATGCATAGCTTAGAAATGTCTTAGAAAGTAAATTACATATTCAATATATGTAAAGGTGCTGGACCATAAAAAAGTTAAATGATTCAATTACTGACTACGTGTACTAGTATGATTGAACCAACCATTCTTGAAATGTTACACTGATTACAATTATATGTCAATATATGCTATTATAGGGTTCTACTTTTACTGGTAGAGCTGTCACAGTAAGCGAGCGTTTGTGTAGATTTGAACAACTTAAAATACTTTTTCAAGAAATGCAGTGCAGTACATATATTTTACTACGAATCTTTGTTTATACGTTGTACTAAACATTTAGTTCACCATCTGCAGTTCGGCACCTTTAAACATAGAACTATCGTTACCATAATTGTCAATTTAAAGGTTGTATGTTGAAATGGGATTTGTACACTTGTTTAATATTAATGGTATGTAATATATCAGACATAATTATTATCTTCCTCTTACAATTTAAAAGTACATGTACCAGGTACATTCGTATATTAGAAATGAAAATAAAACACAACATTTGCTCCAATGCATGTGATCGAATGCAGTGAACAATAAAATGGTGGTTAAATACATCGTATACAATTATTTAGAACTGCATGTAACTTCATATAAACGTGCCTTTTAAAATGTATGCTACACACAATTTAGTGCTGTTAGAACAATATATGAAAAGTGCAATAAAGTCGTTTTAAAACATAAACCTCTCCAATGTTGTCATTTATCCCATAAACGGTTTAAGATGCACATATCGTGAATATAAAACATATTTCATCTTGTAAGTCAATGTGCTAACTCATATGGACCCTCATTGCTGACCCATCTTCAAGCTCACGTCCCTTGAAGTTAAGTTCCCCCTTCTCGTCTTTCATGTCGTTTAATATCAGACTTTATTGGATAGCCTTCCCACAATTTGTGCATACAAACTTCTTTTCCTTTCCATGAGTGCTGCATCTGAAATATAAATGATGTGCCCAGTGTAGTTATGTTTTCGGTTGCATCACGTGTTACATGAGTATGTGTTGTATAAATTATATCTATCTGCATTTACATTCTAAATCTGCTTTTGTCCACTGCTTGGATGAAGTGTATGATTGAAAAAGGCCTACTACTTGTAATATTTACCATGAGAATGGTAGTTTGGTAGTATGGTGGTCATTAGTCATAAGTTGTTCACCAGTGTCATTTCGTTAATTATAAAACAATAAAACAGAAATACTTGACAGTTAAAAAAACTTACTGGTGTCTTGAAATGAGCTTTTGAAGTAAAGCCTTTCCCACAGCACTTTGTATGACTGTATGGACACAGCCCGCTATGTTTCTCGTGTTTCTTTAGAATGCCAGGCGTTTTTCGAATGACTTCCCACATATTGGTCACATTATAACAATCAGAAACACTTTCATGCTGGACATCCATGCTGAAAAAAATCATAGTGTTTGTAATATATATGTACAAAAAATCGATTATTAATGGCGCTTCTTAACACTGCCAAAATTGTATACGGTAAAAAAGACGGTTGTTATCAAGGTCACGAAAATATGTGACAATGTATTTTACAATTCATACCAGGCAAGTAACATTGGTATCCTAACTTAACAACCATACAATAATGTTGATACAATGTAGGTTCGATGTTATCACAAAACTATTTATGTTTGAATAAACAACATGTTCATGATGATGATTTGTTTGTATTCAGTCGGGCATATGTGAACTATTTATCAATTGGCGAGTTAAATGGTGATATTCATTTCGATATTTAGAAATCAAACATTTTACGTGCACGCTACCTTCTGTAAAATAACAAAGTGTACGTTACCAAACCCTTTTTATGATGATATTTCCAAAGTTTCTTAAGTTGCATATTTTATATTTCACACACTACTTAGAATATTTACAGGCTTCCATTTAATCAATCATTTGGCAGAATATTTGCCTGAGTGGCTGTGTTAGATGCATAAATTGCGAACAGAAGTGTACGCTACCTAAACATTTCGCGAATTTGAAATCGGTTGGGCAAGGATTACGTTAAAACGAAGCTGAATTGCACCAAGTTTCATAAAGCCAATGAAAGAGCTTTCAATCGCTGGGTTTATGCACGATATCTGAGTGAAAACAATCGCGTATCAAAGAAATTAGAGTGAAAAAACCTACCTGAGTCGACGCTGTTTTGGGTCTAAAATCGTGCACTACACCACTTTTGGTCACGTGGTTTCCCACCGTGAATTAGGAACGGTATCTATAGTTACATAATAATTTTAGGTGTTAAAATGGTACATAAAATATGGTTCCTACAAAAGTTTGAGATAGTCTCACACAAACCAATTTAAACTTAAAAACCGAATGGATAAGTCGGTTGCTGTGCCGTACATTACGAAAGCCGTTACAAATGAGACAAAGAGATAATTAATTCTGACACATACAAAAGCAGTATTTCATAGATTCCTACTCTTTAAAAGTAACACAAAGTTGAACATTTAAAGTAACAGTTGTACACCCTGCATACATTTGTAACAAGTTGTTTAAGTGCAAATTATTTGTGACGGCAAATCAATATTATTTACTAGAATGATATAAAACTGTTAGTTCGTGTCCTTGCTTTTCACTTAATAACAAAACAGATAAACGCCTTAAAGCTTTCTAAGCAGAAGCATAACAGAAAACTGAATATTTCCTTTGAATTAAACCCACCCATCGAAATCATTTTGCATTATGTTCAAATGTTCCTATGTTCAAAAGTGAAAGCAAATACCTTACAATAATTTAACTGCGTTTTTTGAATATCGTATTTGATAATTCATTACAGAGAACAACTTACGTGCAAATTATGCACCACTGTTGACACGCAAATATCGGTAGGGAAGCTGAAAGTTTCACAAAGCACTTAAATAATCGGAAATGGTGTTCCTTAAGTAAATAAATGACAGATTGGAAATTTTGAAATCAGCTACTGAATATCAATAATGTTAATTTACTGTCGTTCGTTTTTAACATATCAAGTGGATATGAATACAAACACTTTAAGAATTTACCAGAGCAGGGTCGATAGCTGTATTATTCAATTGGCAGGGGAACAAATTTGACAACCTTATGAATACGTAGAAGAATTGAGAATATTCTCAATAGCAAACTTCCTAACACAAATAATATGTTCAAGAACAGCTCAACATACTGTTACAACTTGAATATTCACTGTGACAGTCGTGATGCAGGGTCCGTGGTAGCCTGTTCGAAGGGGAGGGAGTTGAAAAGAGTAGAAATATAGTGGAGTTTCATAGACAACTATATAAATTCGTATCTCACAATTGCATATCATGCTGCCTGAAATAAAGCAATTCTGACATTTCTAAAATAACGTAAAACATGTTTGTGAAGCCCGGGATTTATTTTTATAAAAATTCCAAGTTAGGCTTGGATTTTTATGTTAGAAATTACTTTTAAGGTGGAACCAGTGGATTAAAAAATGTCGGAGTCTATATACAAATGTGGTATCATTGTAAAATTGTAGTTACACATGTATTTCCAATTTAAAACTGAACGTTAATCTTCCGTTTTTTAGATGATGCCGTTGCTATGACGTCGTGAAGTTGCTATTTACACACATTTTTACGTTACGGCGCGGCAAGCCTTACACGTAGTAAAACGCTTGTGAAAATCGTAATAATAACGTCAGTAATGTCAAATTTATGGCATTCAATTTATTAGGTGAATGCGCGTCTGTACATGTATAATTATTACATAACGATATTGGATCTGTATTGCCTTGTTCTTACTTCATCCTGATTGAGTCAATATTGAGTTTCAAGATGGAAATATACACAACAGAACTACATTAATATGTGTGTTCTGTGTTTATGAGAATGAGTTCACTATATCAAATCTCCAGTGGTTTCCCTTTGCTACAAATGTACGTAGTGTTGCTTCATTGGGATAATTTGAAAGTGTTTGAAGTCGACAAAGGGAATAAATCCAAATTTATTAAACATAAAGCTGGTGTCATTTACTACAGATATCGCTGGCTTACAAAAAGAAGGTCGTAACTTATAAGACTCATGCATATTTAAAATATGCATCACGAGGAGGCGCTTCTTATGAGCCTATTTTCATTAAAATCAGAACTGGTCATGTTGACCAAACCGAATTTTAAAAGCCTCTTTTTCACAAGAAGAGTAGTTTTCAGACAGTTTTTTCTTGTTTTCTCACAATATTGTTTGGGTACTTACGATCTTCTCATTCTATGCCAGCGATATATGTATTATCACTGTCAATAAGTATAGCAAGTTTCTTTCAAATATCTATTGTGGTTTTGAAGTATGAAGACAAACAAAATGAAACATGGGAAAAATTAGGATTTTACAAAGGGTCATAATTCTTCCAATATTGTGGCTAGAGTTATGTAACTTGCATAGTTATAAGGAACTGTTGTTGATATTGTTTTTGCAAAGTTTGAAGAAGATACCTTAAATTGTTTACAAGTTATTAAGAAATAGCAATAAAAAATGAGGAATTTTACAAAGAGCCCTATCTTTTCCAATATTGGAGCTAGAGCTTATTTGTAAAGTTTGAAGTCGACAACTTCAATGGTTTGAAGTTAAGAAATAAAAACAAGAACATATGGAAAGACAGAAAGACGGACGGACAAACGAACGGAAAGACAGAGTGATTACTATAGAGCACCGCAACAAACTATGCGTGGACCTAATAAAACCTAAGGAATATATTTGTTATTCATTTCAATTTTATCGAATATTTATTCATTATGCAATGACTCTCTGTACACCATCTTTTAGAAATGCATTGGTGGATACATTTCTTGCTTTGTAACTTTAATTTGTGAGTAAGCCTACCCATGTTATATTCAGGAAATACATTTATAGATATTTCACAGACTGTGCCAAAGTATAAATAATGTACGCATATTCTTTACAACACTGAAAACCCGACAAAAACGCACAATTCAGTGCTCAAATTCGTTCACGATATTTTTTGCTAAATTCTTTATTTTCTTTGCGTTTTCTGAAAGTTTAAACCTTTTGGACAATGAATTCAACAAGCAAATAAAATCAAAAATCTCGAAACATGTATGTTTCTTATGAAATATATTCATGTACTCACTAATTTCCACATGTGAACTACGTGTTGTTTAAACTGACTGTTCGTTTTTTAAGTATATATAAGAACAAAATTACAATTAACTATTGATAGTCTAACTCTATTAAACTGAATAATGAAAATGTTTCAAATGTTAAAGTTTGCCGTCAGGATACACTTTTCGGTACAATAAATATTTTAATACATGGCACTTGAACAAATTTTGCAATTGTTTTGTGTTTATAAAAAGCTGTATTTTCATTTTCAATAGGTAAACTGAATAAAAAATCCTAGATCGATTTAATTGCCTTTAAAATACTGACATAAAAAGTGCTTATGTCAGTGTGGTCTTTTGGATAGTCATGTCAAATTGAGAATTCACACTCTCATGAAGTGTAAAGTTACTGGCTGGTAACGTAGTTCACCCATGTCATCATTCTGATTAAAATATGTTTGATAGAGGAAAAGATGTTGCGATTGATTGTTTAATCATCAAAACAGTATTTTAACCAATTGCTAGTTAATTATATAGCCCATATAACATAGATTCAAAACATTTTTGGAATGTCTACTATTTATACGTATATATCAGCTCTGGCAATAAAAATTCATCTTTTATAACATTTAAATCTCCACGATAAACAAATATACTTGTATATATAAAACAAACTTGTTTGAACATAACTAAACAGCAATTGCTATAACACTTATTGTCATGACAACGTAGTGCACACTACGTTGACAACGACAATCGTAAATGTATTGTGCAATATTAACCCTAACAAAACTTTATTTACTAGTTAAATGATTCCGTTTAACTAAATTGTAAGTGCAAGTCGCCGTTAATTTTGACACAAACTGCTATTTACATAACTCTTATATTCGCTTAACTTCCGACTACTTTTCAGTCTTTGAATATGCCTTTCGGTATGAGAGCTATATTTCTGTTCGAATGCTAAAATTGTATGGGTTTATCTGCGCCATAATGTTACGTCCTTTTATTATACGTGTACATATCAATGTATGTTACGACTGTTACTGAAACAGATATTCTACGATGATTTTTGCAGAAATCAATATTGTTTTATCGATCACTGATTGAAATATCTAAACAAACTTAGGCAAATAATGTAAACATGAAAGTATGTTGAACATTTTTATTAAAACGATAACAAAATTAACAACGAAAATGGTTTCAAAGGAATATCACGTATATATCTAATATACAGTCACTTATTACATGCGCATTAACTCTTTTTGACATCAATATTTCACTTAGTATTTTACTGTGTATTGGTAACGTAGTTCACGTAACGCGTACAATGTTTTGTCACTCATACACTTCTTCACTGTTTTTGCTTCCTTCTTAAAGTATTCCTATTATTTATCAGCCTCCTCCCTGTCTATGTACGTTTCTGCTAGCAATTTATAGTCTGTAGGCATCGGAAAAATAGGCATTGACTACGTTACCATTTTGAGAACTACGTTACTATATCTATATGACTTTTGTGCTGAATTACATATTTGTTTTTGTGGAAATTCGGTTTGGAATGACAGAAGCACCATTTACCTTACATAATATTATAAAAAATAAAGTTGTAACAATGCGAAAACTAAGTTTACGATGTATTATATGAACACCATGTTGAATACTACCTTTAAATACATACAGTGTTGTACAAAAATACCAAAGACTCGCTATTTCAGCTTAACAATACTCCTATTGTATAATACGGGTGCACTGATACAATATTGGTTGAGAAATTAGTCCTATGCATGAACAATATATCTTTTTTAGATACTTGCAGTCACGTAGTTCATAATCACGTATTTCACGAATCCTCGTTATAAGTGGTACAATTTTATGTGAATCGGACATGACCAAGATTTCACAACTTCATTATAGATCCTACATTGGTATCATCATATTCACAATAAAACATGTTCCTGTTTTTACTCTTTAGTAGTGGAATACATGGTAACGTAGTTCACATTTAAACTTATATTTTGGCAATTCTATCTAAATTTAATATTTTCGAATTTTAATATAAGCTTTTGTTAAATATCAGCATATATTATTATTTTTACATATATTCTTTGTTTTCTGGGACTGTTAGTTTTGTCGTAAGTACATGCATGAGCTATATTGCATTCGCTCAAAAACTGTAACGTAGTTCACATTGAATTCTGTGACAAGACAAAATCGCGAAATTTTTGTTCGTTTTGTTTCCTTAAAATGTCAGCATTATTATAAAATCAAATTTCAACCTTATTTCTATTCCAAACTATTCTAAAAAGGTTAAACAAGAATGTGTATTAGTGAAATAAAACAGGACAAAAATAGAGCACTGCAGCTTGTGACAGGATATTTTTGCTATTCTGTGACCATACTTAGTCGAAATACCTGAAAAATTATTTTTCTTATGTGTAGATACTGACATTGTCCATGTCAGAAAACATAAGTTTATCAATAATTTGCTATTTTTCCTACAAAGTTGCGCTGTGACAGCTATTTTCGCGAATTGTGTATTTTCTGGTTTTTCAATGACGAACACGTTTGTTATCAACTCGTCTAACATATGCTCTTAAGTTTGTATTCTCATATATTATTTCTAATCATTGTCATTTCTCGTTAATAAAATAAAATAAAATGATTTAACTCCGGTATGATAATGATGTCATTTGATTATTTCACTAAAATAGTTGTTTTCGTTGGCATACTTTGGTCTAAGCAAAATTAACCACTAGGATTGATCAATGTCAGTTTAATTATTAACATGAGTTTGTTTTCCGTCCAGACAGTAATCATCCGTAAATGTGTTTTTTTTTCATTTTAAAAATTTAACCCTTCAGTACTTTTGCTATTTTTTCACGTAATAATACGACATAGAAATATATTTTCTGCTGCAATTTCATCACGAACGTTTTAGACAGATCACAAAAAAGGATCAATTGTTTTTTTAATGGTTCGTATAGACATAAGATATCTTTTAACACTTGATTAACAGCTGTTTAATTTGTCGTGAAGTATTACTATTACAGTCATGCAATTTACAATAGTCAAAACGTATCTACGTATATAACAATTGATTAATTTGAGACATGCGAGTACAGAGTGTTAAAAAAGTTCGTTCTCAATGTTTGAGTTTCAATATTTTACTTTTCTGACCTCAGAAGACTGTAAAGATTTTAGGTTGAAATCCAGAGCGTTTTACCGTTTTCTAATGTCTCTGGCATTAAATGAAGCTACCAGAGTAAGAAATTAACATTGTCTACTGCGTATATAGCTCAAAAAAACTTTATATGAATTAAAAAATTGAGAACGAACTTTTTTAACACCCTGTATATACTGATTATATATTAGGTATTAATAAGCATGGGCTGTGGTGACTACAATGGTCCAAATACCAGTTACGTACACATGAACTTAGACTACAATGGTCCAAATACCAGTTACATACACATGAACTTAGTAAGACTACAATGATCCAAATACCAGTTACGTACACATGAACTTAGTTAGATTACAATGCTCCAAATACCAGTTACGTACATATTAACTTAGTTAGACTACAATGATCCAAATGCCAGTTACATACACATGAACTTAATTAGACTACAATGCTCCAAATGCCAGTTACATACACATGAACTTAGTTAGACTACAATGCTCCAAATGCCAGTTACATACACATGAACTTAGTTAGACTACAATGATCCAAATACCAGTTACGTACACATGAACTTAGTTAGACTACAATGATCCAAATACCAGTTACATACACATGAACTTAGTTAGACTACAATGCTCCAAATGCCAGTTTCATACACATGAACTTAGTTAGACTACAATGATCCAAATACCAGTTACATACACATGAACTTAGTTAGACTACAATGATCCATATGCCAGTTACATACACATGAACTTAGTTAGACTACAATGATCCAAATACCAGTTACATACACATGAACTTAGTTAGACTACAATGATCCAAATACCAGTTACGTACACATGAACTTAGTTAGACTACAATGATCCAAATACCAGTTACGTACACATGAACTTAGTTAGACTACAATGCTCCACATACCAGTTACATACACATGAACTTAGTTAGACTACAATGATCCAAATACCAGATACGTACACATGAACTTAGTAAGACTACAATGATCCACATACCAGTTACGTACACATGAACTTAGTTAGACTACAATGCTCCAAATACCAGTTACATACACATGAACTTAGTTACACATCAAACTAGCAGATGCTCCAATTAATTCCCCTCAATTCCCCCAGATAATATAAAGTCGGACAGGGAAGACAGACGTCTCTATGCAACGTTCCATAACCATAAGGCGATCTTTACTCTGATGTAATGTCAATTAGGCGAACAATATACAATGTGCATTTCAGATTATGTTTCGATTACTAGTATTGCTTACCACTGAATTGCTAATCATTCGACAGGTACATGTACCACAGTACACAGTAAGTGAATGATTAACTGATGCTAGTTGTTTTTCGTCTGCTAGCAGTACTTAGAATTCGCCTCGGAGGAAACGTTGTTTGTGTATTCTATTGAAGCTTATTTGGCAACTGACGTAATGTGTCTTCCTCCGGATGTGTTTGACTGACATAAGCAGCAGGCTGTCAGAGTAACTTGTCATGCTTGTCATGCGTATTCAATTTTCGTAGTTGTCCTAGTTGTTTGTAGTGGATGTTCTTCTGCTTCGAGTGTTCTACTTTCTGCCTTTCGTGCATTGCTGTTTCTGCTGTGAATTGCGTTCCTTCTTTTCTAATTTTCATATATATATTAGGTCATATATGTAACAGATTAAAAAAGTATCATTTTTTGACGGGCAGATCTTTTTTCAATAGCAGAAACGTACGCAATTTTGGCAAAACAAAAAACGTCATCGACATCGTTTTAACGGTTTCGTCGGCGCGTTTTGAAATTAATGTGCATCAATTATATTTTATATTACCATTTTGGGCGCAAACTTGGATTTTACACATTTCCCCTTAGATAGTTTGATGACATTTTCTATTGATCAGTATATGACAACTTTCCTATAAAATACAACAACAAAATCAAAAAAGCAATTTGTGTTACCTTTAATGCTAGTTTGGTTATTAGTAAAAATGTGAACTATTAATGGACGCTTGGTTCAATTTATGTCTGTAAGCATTATATATCAGTCTCTGGTGGAAAGTCGCGCTAATAGAATGCCTCAGGTTGATGCTGGTTTGAAACAGAGAAATGTGTTTTTAACAGTGTGTTACGTTCACCTACGTCATCCTATACGTTTATCCAAAAGTAATGTCACGGCTCCCCTGGGTACTGTTTTATCAAAGAACTTACGGAAATCGTAAACTTACGATCAAATTTAAATTCCGTATAATTTGTTAACAATTATAAAGTGTAGTAAATGGATAAAGAAATTAAATTTGAGTGTAACTTTAAGATTTTCGTATGGGCTTTGATAAAACAGTACCCTAGTGTATTTGTTTGTGGGCGTAGATTCATAAAAATGATATTAAAATGTTCTGCAATTAAATCCTGATGAACATGAAACATTATTTGATTTGAAAATATACCAATGGCATCATGTCGACGCACATGGAAATGACAATACGTTTGAATAATCATACAATTTTTTCTTTCATGCGTTATGCTGAAACATAACTTGCCAAATCATACGACAATTTATTTGTGGTAACCTTACAACTGTCTGATGTCTGCTGCTGAAATTTCAGTGGCGTCACTAAATTTTATAACTCGCAAGATACGTTTAACGCACTGGTTAATAAGCGAAAACAAAGCAGATTTGTGAGAAAAACACACTGTGCGTAGTCATGCATTTTTCCCTACAAGTTATAAAAGACAACTTCAGAAACAATACACACGTCGACAACATAGACTCACTCATGAACATGCAGTGTAAGCATTTAAGGGGTGAGATAGATCAAATCAATTTTAACAGATGGCTTGAATATCGGTATGAAACACCAAGAGTTTTTCTGACACCGTAAATGCAGTTCGATGTTTCAATAATGCAATAATTGTGTACATAATTAAATTTTACTTGTTGGACTCTCTAGATGGCACTTAGAAATAATTTCAATATTCAGATAGTGGGTGCCTGGTGGGTCGACATTTGGAAATGCGAAGTAGAAGGCTGCATGAATTCAGGAGTCCAAGAAGAAATCCAGGGATGCAATTTTAAGGAGAAGTTAGTGTCACGGAAGTAACATCACAAAGACGTCATACATGCGGCGATATCCGTAAGTATACATAATGTATATGCAAATATCTCAATAACTTTTCAATGCATTGTTATGAAATTCGTTAAACGATCCATACCATACCATACAGCTCGTATTCACCGACGTAGAAATCCGACCAGCCATTGCAGAAAAATGGCGTTGACACATTCAAACAATTAACGTACAGATAGGCAGGTAGAACATGACTCCAAAACCCTGTAGGGGGTTTAATGATTGCATAACACACACTAATACTTATTGGAACGCCAATAATAATTATATCCAAATGGTCACTTAGTGCAATTGAGACGCCCATGTTGATAAGCCCTCACGTCACGGCGTCAATTTATACACACAATCTCTTTTGTGTTTTTTAGGTTAACAGGTCATGAATTTAATGGAAATGACCACGTGTAATTTTATTTCCAGCTGCTCGTGCAATTCGATAAATTGTAATTTTCACATTCCAATGAGATATATTCATAGAATCGTAAGATGTAGAAATTGGATTACGTTGCGTGTAGACTGACAACAAAATACACAAAATTTCTTTCAAAAATATTAACAAACAAAAAATTGTTAGGAATTGAAAACTGCAGTTATAGCGGACTATACGCAGGCCGAAAGGCCTGCTGATAATTGATCCGCTGTATGGTAACAGCTAAAAATATAATAATTATCAAGGTAGTATGGGAGGTAAGAACTCAGTTGCTTAGTAACAGAGGTATTACCTCCCCTGTTTTAAGTCAACTGACCTTCATCTTGGAAAACACAGCGACGAAAATCACAGAACGTGGCAGGCTGCCTATATCACTTAAATTAACTGACAGTGTTTAAACCACGAAAGTACTTGTTTTAAACAAGGAAACTCGTAATTTATACACATAATCAACGTAGTTATACAATGAACTTAAAAACGATAGCTGGTTCGTATCGTTCTTCGTTACTTCGTACCCAATATTTCGTATCAAACCGCTATCGAGCGCTTTCTTGTGCAACGGACCGCTTCGGTAGCACTCGCCTAGCAAAGTGTTAACAAACGGTATGCTATCACCGAGCACTGCTCGCTCGTATCGTGTCTTTGCATAGACATAGGAAAGAGCTCGGTAGCGCCTTTTGAAAATGACTTGGTTAGGTAACTGGCTCCAGGTTCGTAACTTCGTAACCGAACAACTTATTTTAAAGTTATGCAATATAAAAAAATCAGTACTAGATGAGCATGTTATAAATAATGTAGGACAACTGACATAGTCCGCTAAAAATAGGCTGTGCCTTAGTTCATATTAAGTGCCTCTAAGTGTTTTACTTACATTGTGCACGATTTGATAGCATCAGTGAAATTACTTTTGGATGTACCCTCGTACAGTACTTAATTAAAGATTGGCAATTGTTTCCTATCATAATTTATTTGCCCTGGTGATGTAAACTACAGCATATCAAATTGAAAGCTTTACGATATTTTTATTATGAAATAATCAATAACAGAAAGCCAGTACTTCAATTCATATGTAGCTTCTATACTCTTTCTCTATCTTGCATCCACACGGCATCTTGCAAATTTTGTTTTATCTTTCTCGTTTACGTAATGTTTAAACAGGTTTTTATGACTGTTTCATAATCTTACTTTTTATTCACAATATCGGCAAGAACAACGCTTTAAGCATAGGTCCCACTGAGCATTTTCTGCCTCGACGATGTACTCCCGATAGAAATCAATTGGATTCGAGGGAAATCTGGAACAGGGATCTCGTGGTCTACGGGAAGCTTTGAAAAAATCATGAGACAATTTGTGAAATTGGGAGGAATAGTGATGATTCGGCAGGGAGAATTCCGGATGTTTTCCCGACTTTATGCGCCGATCCAACTGCTTCGCGGATGTACTGCCGATTAAAATCAGGAGGTTTCCCGATGTGTGAGGGAGGTTCCGCCGATGTCTCAGGTAAGCTTTGTGAAGTCTTGAGACAATTATGGACATTGCTAGTACATCGTGTATTGAATTTTGCCCGATGGTACTCGTGATTTCATGTCGGGAATATCCCTGGAGGCATCCTCGAAGCTCGGGAATACCTCATGGAGGCAATACCGAAACACCCAGATCCCTGGGGAATGATCGGGGTTCCTTCCGCGATAAAACGTTAATGAAGTTGTTTTGTATATTTTATGCGTATATTTTGTATATGGGCCGGAGGCCAATTGTAAGCTCAAGAATTCGTAATTATTTCCTTTACTAGTATCTGTCTTTAATAGATAGGATTATGTATATATTTTGGACATACAAATCAGCAACACGGTAATGTGAGAATGACTGAGGTAGTAGGCTATCGGCGAGGGTCTACGTGTTTTTGTGGCTGTTCGGTTTCGTGTTCATTAGGTGGTTGTCCTTGAGACTTGAAGTCTTATTTTGTACATTTCGAGCTTTCCGCTGTTTTCTTTCATGTCGGCTTTGTTATAATCCTTCTGTTGGAAATATTAAACGTACTACGTGAGGTGCCCCAGCGTTGAACATCCGATAGTTTCATGCTGACACGCTATGTATACAGTAATCGAAATGTCTCTATACAGCCATGTATATCAATTTATCGACTAACACATTCACTCATTGTGATTTTTTATTTGAAATTTAGTTAGAAACCAAATCACCAAATTCGCATGGCATTGTTTTGAGCTTTTTTAAGACCGAAAACCACAATTGATGGTGCAAAAATTGATCGAGTGTTATCAATGCTGCATTATCCTTAAGATTCCAAAGTCTATAGATGAGGGATTGTGAGACTTCGGTATTTACTATTCTGGCGTAATAAACTTGGAATTCGTGTTCTTAAGGTATCGAATGGTTTGATTGTGGTGGTGAATGAAGTTGCGTCTTGACCAAAACACCATGGTCCAGGTATTGTCGTCAGGAAAGAGATGTGGCCACCATTTTATCCAAATACGTTTTTAAACGTTAGGAGCCTGGTAATGTGCGCTAATAACTCCTTGGTAGAATAAATAAGTTTCATTTTATTAGTTATAACAAACAACAGCACATATCATGCGACCGGCCGCGAACTCATGTTGCTAAACGAATGTCAACTTCGTGATAGTCTCAAAGTCGTTTCAAAATAGCAGTCTGTTCGTTTACCGTAAATATCCAAATGATAAAGCTTTGTCTCGCCAATGGTCACAAAATTATCGAAATTAGCGTTCCGTTGTAGCATATACGTCCGGGGTTAAAGACGATTGTCTCCCTTATATGTTGTTGATACAATCGCTGGTGAACACCGGTTTTAGGGGTTTAGCATTTACCATTATTGATAGTTCCAATGGATACTCTTACCTTCATTGAAATCCCCGATTTATCCTAGCCATCATAATATAACCAATAACCAATCAACTGAATCGTCACATTTTGACATTTTGAATATTTTGTGTCATTTCACTTATTACAGCAACAGAACGTAAAATGCTCTTCAAGTGACTAAGAAACGGTATATTCATGCTCTGCAAACACCTTTTTAGTGCTTCTTTGGGAGTGTTCGGTCTTCAAAACGTCAAACAACATACCCCTTACAAAAGTGTTGATTTCGGTTCGAGCTTTATTGCAAACTAAGCAAAAAGTGACTGTATATGTTACCTGACACATAACTATACGCGTTTCAAAAATGTTTTTTCATTCATATAGGGTTAGCATGAAAATATCGGATATTCAACACTATTCAAATATAAGTGGTGCATCTCTCGTATAACACTTACATGCTTAAAACAATTAAAAACATATTAATCGTTCCAAGAGGTGTCAGTCGCGTAGTTAGTTCCAAAGTTATAATAAACATTTAGCGACAGATATTTTGAATTAAGGCGAGTTTAGTTCATACACTCGCAATGTTTTATTTCGTTCCTGTTGAGCCCGACCAACGATGGTTTCGAATTAAACGTTTTGAAATGTATCATTATTGCTTAGACATGTACACATGACATATATACACTTTATCGTAATACATTCTAATTAAAATGTATCATTTACTGTGGGAGTAAGCATTTAGGCTTGCTTGAAATATCCGTTTTGGGGGTACGGATTGTACGTTCGTTCTGTGTCTACCTTTTGCATCAGTGGGAAAGCACTGTATGACTTTGACTTGTCTTTGCATTACAATATTGAGTAATGGTGCGTTTTGTTTATATCATTCATTTATGCGTATTTTCGTACCACTTTAAAAGGAACTGACCGATTACTGACGCAAACATGTAGTTGCGACATTTTGAAATCAGTTGGTATATCTTGGAGCTCACGGATAATTCACCACCTGCGATAAATAAGTTAATAAACGTTCAGCCCCACTAGTAAAAGTTACTAAACGTTTTGAAAAATTGATAATCGCTAGTGAAAGCTGAAGAACGTTGTATTCGTTGAAATTGTTTAACATGCAAACACTTTGCCGACGTTTGGAAATAAACGCTCATGTAAGTTGTGCTCCGATTATAAACGTTCCTGAACTCTGAATTAAGTTGATTAAAGTTTGCTTAAGTTAAACTCCGCTGGCAAACGTCTGCTGAAACGCTGGTGGTTATAATAAATTTAGTCGAACGCTAATCTTTCGGAGTCCAACGGGTATCCAGCGCAATGAACGCGGTAGTAACGCAAGGGTTGTCGTAAGTAAACTTTCCCCAGCGCAAATGATCGTTTGTCCAACGTAGACCAATGGGTATCAAACCAAATGAACGCAAGTGGTTTTCCAGAACGTTTTAGTAACTTAGGTAAACTTTGTTCAACGGATTCTAGCGTGTGGCACTTCGTTCGTCAAAGTCGGACTAAGTTGGGACCGCTACACATACGCTAACCTACGTTGGCAAAAGTTCGCATACGCTGATAAAAAATGTCAGTGTTTCAAAAGTCGAAAAAATGAGCCCTGGAAACGTCGGTGACATTACGCTCGCGAGGAGGAATAGTTTGGTTCACACATCGAACGTTAGCGTATGTGTAGCGGTACCTAACTTAGTCCGACTTAGACCAACGAGTTGCCAAACGCCAGGATTCGTTGAACAAAAGTTACCTGAGTCACTGAAACGTTATGAAAAGTTCGTCTTCAATCACTTGCGTTGCTCTTGTTGGCCTACGTTGGACAAACGTTCATTTGTGCCGAGGAAAGTTCGCTTGCGCCAGCCCTTGCGTTACTATTGCGTTCATTGCGTTGGATACCCGTTTGCCTCCGCTAGATAAACGTTTGACTTACTAGTAATTCATTATCACCACCAGAGTTTCAGCAGACGTTTGCCAACGGAGTTTAACTTAAGCAAACTTTGATCAATTAAGTACGGCGTTCAGGAACATTTACAAACGGAGCACAACTTACATCAGCGTTTATTTCCAAACGTAAATTCACCGCGACTTTAGGGCTCATTTTTTCGACTTTTGAAACGCTGTTAATCGCTGGTACAAATGTTCATAGTGTGAACCCAGCTTAAATTAAGCGCAAGTACTCGCTGTCAAACGCAGTCAATCGCTAGAAGACGTGTGTCCGATACACAACGCTCGTAGTGTGAACTAAGATATTCCTCCTCGCGAACGTAATTTCATCGACGTTTGGGCTTTTTAGACTTTTGTAACGCTGACAAGCGCTGGTTCTACGTTCATATTTTGAACCCACCTTCAAAACTTTCAAAGAACACAACGTTCTTCAGCGTTCACTTGTGATCATCAACTTTTCAAAACTTATAGTAACTTTTACTACGGTCCAAACGACATCGTTTGTGGAAGTTGTGAATTATATTTACGCTAGGACGAGTAACTCATACGTTTTATTTCGGTTTTGTATTTGCTTTGTATACGCCAATGGGTCTCTCGTGTTTTTAAAAACAAATATTTTCCAGTTTATGTCATGTCAGTGTTTTAAATATCAATTTCTTACGTTTGGCATACGTTTGCGTTAATCGTTATTTTGTGACAGTGCCATTATTATGAATATACAATTTAACATTAAATAATATCTAATGGATGAGCATGCCCTCATGAAAACATTTTCTTCTAGTGTTTATCGTAAAATATGTAACATCTGATTACTAACATCTACATTTTATATCAACGATAGCACTAAAACCGTGCAATTAAATACAGTTAATTATGCACAACGACCTGCATTGTAGAAGTGTGAAGGTTACAAAGATACACATTTAGGTAGGCATTTTCACTATATAAACTATGATCTTTATCTTAAAAAAGATATGTAATTAACTGTCAATTGAGCAATTATTATAGAATGGTTTACGAAGTAAGCAATTCCTTACCTGTCTATCATTATGAGTACCACGTACCACACAGATAGGAAACTACACACATATGTAACATATATCATCACATGGCACCATATTGGACTATGTCCATAAACTACGCCAATCCGGCCACCACCTAACCAACTGAGCAGCAGAGAAGCAAGGAAACCAGTGTCCGAGAGACTGAGCGCAGCGATATATATGCTGGAACTTTGGCTACCAAAACTGGTAAACACAAACACTCTAAAAGACAACATGTTGCCTAAAATTCCTATACTACATATCACAGGTATACCATATGTATAAAGTCCTCTGGTAAATTCTTCAAATGTACCCAATTCTTTGGGAAATGTTATATTTCCAGTGTCATTCATTTTGTAATTAACACTTACATAATCATTGTTAGTTTTAAGGCACAAATAATCAATCAACTGACATATCACGTCAATGCTTTTGCCCATTACTTTAATGCAGATTCTTTATTTGGCGTTTGTCTCAAGTCCTGAAAAATATCACTGAGATCCATTATGTTATCCACGCATTTACATGTAGATGTCGATATCAAAACGTTCTTATATCGAACAGCAATGTTGTACTGATCCTGCAATACGTTGCTACAATTCTGTCTTTCGAACGTCAGCGAAGCAATACTTCAATAGTTACATATAGCTCAATATCTTAACAATAATGCGAGATTAACGAGTTGTTTAGGCGGATAAAAGCAACATTCAATGTAATCATTATTCCGTTAAATAATCAAATATTCCTGTACGTTTTTGACTTTGAAATGAGTTTAACATCACATTACTATTTCATCGATACAAGAAACGAAGAATCGGATAAATAATTTTTATTCATGACATGTCCAATGTGTTGTCATTAAATCCACAGCTTTGAAGCATTAATGTCAAACGAACTGTGCTTTATCTATTATATTCTTGCTTAGAAGTACTATCAACTTGTGTCTGACAAAATATTAAATATCAATATGAATTATGCCATTTCATTTCCTTAATTCCTTTAGATCAGGTTTTCACATGACCTACCTTAATTAAAAGAGCACTAAATTCAAAATAGTCAAATACATAATGTTTAAGCAGTTGTCTCATCTTAAACTTACATTGTATTATGGTGGTCGGTGACAACTTTTCTCTTCATTTCAGTTTGATAATAACATATAACACGAAGCGGCAAAAGCTACTTATCAGCTGGAAATATGAAAATTGAACATACTTTTTTTAATATTCTTATTAATTTCAAACTAGCACGATTATAAAATTTCTGATCAATCTTCATAAATATTCTTTAAAATATTAAACATTTTCTTTTTCAAGTGCTTTACGTACGAGCGCTAAACAGTTCGTATAATCCTTTAATATCAATAACTTATGGAGTTATGCTCATATCGATATAATTCCTTTAATAAACCTCCAGGGTATGACACTAGCAGGCTCGTATTTATTTGAAGCACGATTGTCAAACTGTGACATAATGTTAATATTACCACCAAAACACGATCGCTTTCTGTTTTCCAATAGTGAGTTATCAGCAACGATCGCTCAGAAACGACATGGCTTTGTGGGTAATGTCGCTTATGAAACCCTACAGTTGAATTTGATAAAATAATTTTATCTTCAGCTTTTAATATTTAGATTATTAAACACGTGACTTGTAGCTGTTCAGTCGCATGATTTAATTGTTGTTTTTTATGTAAGTTCTTACTACCTACATACTAGTTGGGAGTCCATCGGGACAAAAGTCGCTTATTTTTCATGGTCCATGGCATTTTTTAGTAGAAGTGTTTCAATACCATATTTGAATTACCCAATATCAGTTGTCTATGGTTTGGGTGGATGCCAAGCGCAAAACCCTCTGTGAAGGTCATATAAGAGGTCAAAGGTCAATCAAGTGCATATAGCATACATCAACTTGAAATTGCACCATATCTTGGTTAAATATACAGGTAGAATGATCAAATTGGTATCAAAATAAAACTAATGAATTGGTCCTTTATTTGCGATTAGTTTATGCAAATTATGTCATTTGCATACTCATGAATATTAATGAGTATAAAGTAAGAGAACTCTACCAGAATGTACAGAAAACAACAAAAGATGCGAAGTTTGTCAACTGGCATCAAACGACACGAGGGTCATTGTCATGCTCTGGGTGCTTCAAGTAAAGTATGCCTTAATAACTTATCATTCAGTTCTCTTCATTGATTCCGCTTTTGCTCATGTTCGGACTCTACTTTTCTTGGCCTTGTGGTTTTAAGTCTTGTTCTTGGTCTCCTAATGCCGCGAGGTATCAATTGAAACGCTTGAATAATATGTTCAACTGAGCATGTCTTTGTCTGGGGATGAACTCCCGATAGAGATTCGGAAGGCATCGGAAACAGGTTCCTCGTGGTCTAGGGGAAGTATCGGGGAGGTCATCAGAAGGATAAATCAAGTGGTATCGAGATGCACTACAAAAACTCTCGATGTATTCCAGACGTAATGCGTCAGTTCCTCTGCCTCGGGGATGTACTTCCGATGGATTTACGAACTTAGAAGGCGTCCAGGTTCCCATATGTCTAAGGGAAGATCTCCAATGCTTCGGGTAGGCTTTGTGAAAGTTTTACGGAGTCTTGAGACATCTTGTGAAAACGCGAGTACGTACGTCTGGAAAATTCAATGCATGCCCGATGTATTCACGCTGTCATGTCGGGAATATCTAGGGGAGGCATCCCCGAAGTGCACCAGAGCCTCGGGAATACCAGTAATCATGGATACTTCGGCGAAAAAAAAGAAATCCACGATACAAGTGTCACAAACCTTAGGGGATATTTAAATGTTCGGAGAACGTTCGGTGATGTTTTGGGACACATTTGTGGTTTCGGGATCGCATTGCTGAAGGGAAGCTTCGGGAAATCATGAGATTTGGGTCATTAGGAGAAATCGGGGTGGGGATATCGGGAGACATCGGATGACCCCCGATGTGGTCCTGACGTTATGTGTCTGTCCCACTGAATCGAGGATTTACTCCCGATGAAAACTAAGGGCTTCGGGAGGTGTCGGGATCAGGTTCTGCAAAAAGACCGGGAGAATCGAGAGATATCGCGAAAACAAAGGTGTAATACCTCATCATTGATGAGTTTTCATCGTGTACCTTGGAATGCCCCCGATATGCATTTGGTGAATTGTCCTAGCCACCAGAAGTCTACGTCTGATAATAGTTGATTGATACAGGTAGAATTTGTCAAGATATAATATGTTAAAAAGATTTGGGCCAAAATATTCTTTTGATTTGTCGTAGGCAGCCATTGTAGAAACTTGACAGTTCATAGTATCTTCATGTTAGCTTAAATTTGCTTTATAGGTTCGAAGATTCGCAACTTAGTTTTTCGGTTGTACTGTTTAGATTTTCCAAATTTGACGTAATCTATACAATGCTGATCAAATAAGGTTCTCTATATTTGTATGTCGTTCGTGCTGCAAAGTGAACCTAAGTAGATAATGTTGTCAACCTTATCAATGCCCAAATCTTCAGCAAATGGTCTGAATCATGCCTTGTGTCTCTTTTGTTTTGATTTGTAGTCAAACCTAGTTTGCTTACTTGCTACAGAAGAGTATGAAGAGTACTTAAAATAATTATCGGATGTCATGATATAGATGTATATAGAATAACAATATGGGCCATCTAAATATTCAGGTCTGGATGATAGCTGTGCCAGCAAAGAAAACCAAACTGTATACTGTACATATAATTCTCAGAACATGTATCATTGTGGGGTTCCACTCTTTGATGGGATGTGAAACTATTCTTCTACTGGAAAAGATATGACCTTCTGTTGGATATAAGAAGGGACGTACAGTCAGATGAGACATGTACAGATGATGTACATGCTTGTTGATGATTGCTGTTTGTTAAAGCTCTATAAAACAAGGCTTGCAAGCTTCCACCAAAAAGTTGAAAGACAAGTTAAGTTACCAATTTTCGAGGGCTGCGTTCAGCAGTTCAGCTGTTCAGTCACCCTTTAACATTTTAACTTCCCTGGTCACTAGACTACCTAAGGAAAATTGCGTTCGAGTCTCCCTGTGGAGACTATTTCTCTCCTGATGTGTGTGCAGCCAACATCGAGTTGCGGTGCCCAGGACTATCGAACACGTATAGACATAGACACCGCCCTCACAGGTACCAATTTATACATTGGTCGAGTAATAATAATAATAATAATAATAACGACTTTATTTTCTGTGGATCACATAATTGGCTGACCAATTTTCATTATAGTCCACATTATGGAGCATGTGGGTTTTTCTTGCTCAGAAAAGTTAACCAGTGGTCCAGACGGGGATTGAACCCGGGACCTCTACCTCTAGACCACCGCTCCCAAGTGATGTGAAGACTTAGTGATGCGCTCGAACTGCACATCGCAAGAGCAAACTACCAATCAGGTACTTGTATACGGATACGAGCCGATGCATCCATAATAAATACAGAAATCACGACGTATTAGCAGTCGTCTACAACCGTCTACTAATTACTAGTATACATACTGCTTGCATCGAAATAAGAAGGTGTTTGTAAACTCACAATGCAAATACACCTACTGCCAATGTCCACTATCAACCTGAGAACTATTGTAACGTGTCTTATTTGTATATATACACTAATATTTTATGAATGATTTGTAGCGTTTTCTACATAGATACATAGTTTAAAACTGCCAATGACGTTATTGTCTTTAGCACTTAAGGGGGTACAGGCACCTTGTTTTTAAATGATCAAAGCTCTCACAGAAGGGCATGGGTACCCGCCATTTCTCGGTTTTCTGTAGATGTTATAACATAAAAAAACATACATTAACCCTACAATCATTTTAATTTAAACACGACATGAATGAAAATATCAATGTTGTGCTGTATGGAATTATATTAAAATGAACGTTCCCCACCCCTTTTTATGCTTATACAAAGGAAGAAGTAAAAGTATAATTTGAACAATTTGCAATATCATTATGATTATCACCATCCTTTAATATTTATATAGCATATTTTTTAACCTAATGTTATGTTTGTTCTTATTTATCTGCCTAAACTCGAAATTATGAATTGCAGCTAACGTGTAGGCCTACTAGGTAGCCCATTCCTCCTTATATGAACTTTGACCAATCTTTTATATGAACTTTGACCTATCTTTTAAATGAATTGGTACATTCCAAAACCAATGTAATAGTTGTTACTTGTAATCCCATTTAAATCAATGCAAACAATTATTACTCATTTATATTACTTGTGACGCTATTGTGTTAGATTGCGCTCATGTGTCATTTTACCCCACCCACTTTAAGCAAACCAAGGCCCTTAAATCAATGAGAAGGTAAGTGATCAGTTAGCGTATCAATAGTTTAGTATCTTACAATTAAATAAGAATAGTTTGGGCTTTCAAATAGCCAAAATGACGACATTATAACAAATATATTGTTCATACATGTCGATTTTTTATAATTTTTTTTGCTAATTTTAGGTGTTCTCATTAATATTTATGAGTATACAAAATTTAATGCAAAAATTTGTATTATTTGTATGAATAGCCCAGTGCATTAGCTTTATTTTGATACCATTTGTATCAATTTTGACCGAAAACTAACAAAGATATTATGATATTTTAAGGGAGATATATAAAAAATGCACTTATTTGACCTTTGACCTAATTCTGAGAAAACGAGGCAAAATCACGGATGGCATCCGGCCGTTTCAGATTACACACATATCAAATATAACATATATCATGGATGCCACATTCTACTCTCCGATGCCATGGCCCGTCATATTTTCTCCGTATGGACTCCCGACTATATATAGAAATGAAAAGAAGAAAATGGGGATGGGTAGGACACACCCTCCGTAAACCAAACACAAATAAGTGGAATTCGCATGGAGTAGAAAAACGCCCACGCAACACCTGGAGAAAAATGTAGATACGGAAACGAAAGGAAGCGATAACACCTGGAACAACCTGGAACAAACAGCAGCCAACATAATCAGATGGAGGGAATTCGTCAATAGTCTATGCTACCCGGAGGAGCCCAAGTAAAAAGTAAGTTACTTAGTTGTTTAATAATCTTCCTTTTTTTCATACAAATTAATGCTCCTCCGGCCCATAACTTGACCAGTATTGGTGTCATTTGATTGAAACTTCACATACTGATAGAGACCATCAAGGGGAATAGCCGTGTTAAAGAACCATAACTCTACCCTACTTAGTTTTAATTATCTTCCTTTTCACAAATTAATGCTTGTCCGGCCCATAACCTGAACCGTTAGTTTGATGCCATGTGATTGTAACTTCACATACTGCTAGAAACCATCAAAGAAAAGTGCAGTGTCAAAGAACTATAACTATACATTATTCTTTTACCTGTAACTGAGTATCTGTAATATGTAATTTCCGATGTTGGGACAAGCACTTGCTTCGGGGAGCATAATTCGGTTTTACCGATTCCTTGTTCCGAACAATACGTACACGGCATTACGTTAATGGTTTTTGTTTGGTGGATGGTTAGCGATTTGCCGAATAGTTTGGATTTGAGTTGCTTTCTGAGAAATATAACTACACATTCCGGGTACTACATGTATGCACATATATTTTATAATCCGAATAAATATCTTGTCGCCGTCTGGGTGTCGTTTTACTATTTTTGAAGTATTTTTATATCAAGAAATGCATTTTCTGATATGAAAATTCGCGATATCAAAAACTGCATTTCTTTATATTAAAAATCAGATATTTTGATGTCAAAAACTAGAACTTTTGGTATAAAGAAAACATTTCTTTTGCAATTATTATACCAATTATTGGGTAATCTTCGAATCTATATAGTGTACGGCACCATCGCCTAGCAATTCACAGACATAACACCCCTCCGATATCACATTACTTTAATAACCGATTTCAATTTTACTAGTATTACATAACGCCATGACAGTAATGGGTTGTTACGTTTTGGATGTTGATGACAAATATGACAACGGCATAATTATGTACTGGGAGTTATTTTACGGCCGATACACGGCTCAAATCGTGGTGTTGTAAAATGTATGTTTTGCGCATAAATTATAGTAGGATTTGAACCTAAACATTTGCTTATATGACATTTTGACGACGTTACTGATTTGAGTGTGAACGAAACTGCCTAAAATATCACACTTTCTTCGTAGCAATTTACTTCACATTTAGGTAGTTATCAAAGTTGTCAAATTTTGTCGAAACATGTCAAATTGAACTTAAACACCACTAAAATTCAAATTTCAATTAACAAATTTTAAATGATTCCTGCTTTTAACATGTGTTTCAGAAAAGTTAATGGGCAATACAAAATGTCATATTTGACATATTGGCAACATAATTTATATCGTAGACGAAACAACAAAACTGTCTTATATATTTCGTTTTCGAAACTATAACACCACAGTAATTTAAGTATGTGTGGAAAAGAGAAGTAGACATGTAGTGACAACCAACTAAGCGTTTAGATTGAAACGGATCTTAATTGCTCCGATAAAAGGTTTGTGCTGTTTCGAAATTGATTTTATCACGATGTCATGTTTGACTTCATCACGATATCATATTTGACGTTATCACGATGTATTTGATATCACGATGTTATGTTAGACTTTTTCGCGATGTCATATTTGACTTCATCACGTTGTCATGTTTGATATCACTGTGTTATGTTTTTCTTTATCACGATGTCATGTTAGACTTTATCATGATGTCATGTTAGACGTCTATGTCCGGTGTAAATAAGCAGTTTTATTATTTGCTTTCAATGGATTATGGAGATTTTTCAGTGAAAATAACAGTGAGATAACAGTGAAATTACCTCTTTGTTATGTTCACTGTTTTAGAAGCTGGTTCTAGTATCATGTAGAAAAAGAAACGTAACGTCAACGGCGCCGGGCTTTAAAATTTGCTTTACGTCATCATGACGTCATAATTCGCACGTTGTGACGTTCTAATTTCGACGTGATTTTTTCAATTAAGCCAATGACGGCACATATTTAAGAGGAATTGAGGAAAATGTGTTGATTTTTGGTTTAAGATCAATTTTATTTCACTCGTGATCACAAGAAATTAAATTAGATTTTCTTTGATAACTCGGTGAAATAAAATTCGATCTTACACCAAAATCAACAAATATCCTCTATATATAAAGGTAGAATGATACACACTGGTGTGATAAATAGATAATGAAAAATCTGACCTGGAAGGCAGAACTCGCTAGAAAAAAATCACGAGAGGCACTAAAATGAACGCTCGAAAATCAAGCATACGTCCAATGCCCAACACAAAACTGGAAGAGAAAATGAAACTAATCCACCTCAAGTGCTAATGTCAGGTGTCAAAAACGTCATAAAAGGTTTAAGAATCACTGCGAGAACGACAATTGTACAATGATGCAGCTGCATATATGTAAATGATCCGTTCTCCAGGAAAACCGGGCTTTGTGACAAAAGTATGGAATTCATGATAAAATAGCGTTAAAAAGATAAGACTCAAATGAACAGTAAGAGTTTCTACAACTTTGAGTTAAATATTTCATCCACTTGCAAAGTTACAGACCATTAAAACTTACCAATCCCGCCTATATTTTGAGCGACGTCGCAAACGTCATTTAAACGTTTGTTTTTTATGTAACGTTAACAAACATTTCACAAATCAAGTATGTGGTCAAATATTGACGTAAACTGTTCAAAATTGTTTCGCATTTTATAATTATATTCCTATTACAATATCTCATACCGAAATCGTATGTATTTAATTTTGGAGAAAAGTAGCACTTACCCTTCGTTTTTCCCAATCTGGGTACTTTTCAGAATTCGATCACCGATGCAACGACATAATATGTTTTAAAATAACTCATGAGAAAAAGTTAAGACATAGTACTGCGTATATTGTCCAAGTTCTTAAAATTAAATCATAGGATTGTTTCCGCATTTAAGAGCCTTTTCGAAACCTTACTAGATAATTACTATATAATGTCACTAAGCCCGGTTTTCCTGGATAACGGCTCAATTGATTAATGACGGTCGTCAACAAAGAGAAGTCAGTATCCCAATAGGGGTTGATTAGGTGCAATTAAGAAAAAGAATAAATCCAATTAAATTCTGCAAATGATAGTCATTATTTTTGGAGTCAAAAAGAACCCCAGTAAATGGTGTAACACTTCAACGCAATAAAAAAATATAGTTGTCAGCAAAAAGCAATAAATGAATGAATAAAGGATGATTGGGCGCAAGAAAAAGAAAATCAAGCTAAAAAGCTGTAAGTCCTATTTCCAGGTCTCAAAAAGTTCTTAAGAGTTTAATTTTTTTTTAAATGACATAACCATGCATCTGTATCGATGTTTTTCAACGCTATTAAGATATAGAAAAAAGTAACCCACTAGGGGATTGTGTAATTGGATGCAAGATACAGAAAAATGCAACTGAAAAGCAATAATCCTATTACCACACAGCTGTGTAAATGAACTTAAAAAAGAACCGATTAGTGTATGAAGATCGCGAACGAATCAGATAGGTGACTAATTGTGAATACGAAGAAAATAACTAGTTCCGCAGTCAAAATGACGAATACTGAAAACATATGACATTTGATTATTTAGGTTTGAAAATATCACCATATTATAAAATAATATAAACTGTTTAAAATGTGTCCTTCAGTTCACATTTTTTACGCTTACATAGGGTCATGGTACTTAGCAGAGCCATATAGAACCATCATGTCCCTCTTGTTAGTGTTACCGTATACATAGACTGTCAATGAATACATTTCAATATTTTCCCCGACCTATTTGTAATGCTATAATATGTTCATATAATAGTTTATCTGCCTAGCTTGATCTTTTCGTGCCGATTCTGTGCCTCTATGAATGAAATTGCATTATTTAATGGCATGACTATCATTAGGGTTAATGGCCAGAACACGCAGTTTGGAAACCTTATTTGTAGATCAAGGTCACTCAGGGAAACGGGGGTCGGGTTTTTTACTTGCAAACATGTTCAGCACAGCAACCTAATGGGCGCAGTTTAGCTGACTTGATTAGATATAAATTCAATGTCACTTTTGCACAGAAGGTCATGTCTTATCAGCTTTATATTCTCATGGTGTTGCACTTAAGGTTCTTAAAATTTATTGGCAGAACTGTTCGGCACATTGGCCCGATTGGCCAAGGCTGCAGTTTTGCCACCTTGTAAGGAGAGTCAAGGTCACAGCTGGGGGGAATGCGTTTGCATTCATTGTACATGTACTATATATAGTAATTACTTATTATACCATATCATATAGCCCTTTATTCATGTATATACACGTTCAAAAGTGCTGTACAATCACGATTAAGACATGGTTAGAACAATATACATAAATTATACAACTATGGACACATTTATAAATCAAGGGTATGACTTAAATACGAACAGGACATTTCTCGACGAAAAGGGCGTAAAGGAGATTCCTCACTTACTGACAATGACACCGCTGGTGTTTGATCACAATTCAAGACATTTTCTGCATGACTTATTTCAGGTGCGTATGGTCACTGCCGGTATCTGGTGTTGTGTGTGCATTTCCATTCGTTACGTCTTCATCTGAGTCAACCTCTTCCTCCTCAATTATTAACAATGACACCGATGGTGTTTGATCACAAGTAAAGACATTTTCTGGATGACACATCAACCACTCATTTATGCAAACAGGTAAAATACACCATATAAAATGTTTCTAGTCCGGTCGGCTTAGTAAGCTGTATGGCCAGTCCACACACGCATTACTCCACCAGCCGGTGTTTCAAGATACCACTGCTACGAGAAACCGTCTCAAAAGGTATAACTTTGCTAGCTACCTTTAAAAAGACCCTTATACTCCAAAGAAATAATACGAAGTACTTTCTTTAAGAAGTAAAAACCTTAACACATAATCAGCCTGAATAAGCTTATTTTCAGCGATTTCTTAAATGACGGTAATGTTTTACTACAGGGGGGATAAACACGTGACCATAATTTGAAGCAAGATGGTGGCGTAGACGCGAATATTATCGTTTTGGGACTATTATTTCAAGGTGAGTACTAAATTTAAACATCTTACATACCATTTCATATGGTACTCAAAACGCGCTTTCCAGCGGTGTATAATATGCATGTGTGGTACGTTTATTTTCTGAGAACATTAAGACCAAAATTTCGAGTCGAGCACGCCGTAGTGTATTTCACGTTATTGATGAATTTTAGTGTTTTTGTGACCAAATCGCACTTTTGTGGAGTATTTAAAGCAACAAATTACTAGAAATAGTTTATAATGTATGTCAGCACTAGTCATTAGCTCATATGTATCATATTTACGACATTTATCAATTTTGCATAAATTGGTGCATCCCACGCTGAATAAAACGATGGTGCATTTCACGTTATTTTAAGATACACATGTAATAATTCACCACAATTTCTCATACATGTAATTGGTTCCTCTTGCAATGTGTTTTTATTCTGTTAGAACAAAGGTATCAATCTAAGAACGTTTGTTTGT
Source organism: Spisula solida (assembly GCA_947247005.1). Taxonomy (NCBI): domain Eukaryota; kingdom Metazoa; phylum Mollusca; class Bivalvia; order Venerida; family Mactridae; genus Spisula; species Spisula solida. The sequence continues at coordinate 28,659,683 of OX365954.1, forward strand.
TTGTTATTTGGATATGGCAAATGGATATATCGGGATGTTGTACAACAGATAAACAATAAAATATGCATGTTTTGAAAGTCATGAGTGAATAATAAACCGGAACTGTCTTCGTATGTTATTGTACTTACAGTGTTAGTACTTACTATCTTACTAACAATATATCATTTCTTCGATCCGATTGAAGACATGAGAACAGCAAGACTAAACAGCGTGTGTGGAAAGGTCATAAGAACTTAGAAGCATATCGGGTCTTCGTGATCACATGAGACGCCACAGACGCCTTGTGTCCGTGGAGAAGAACCCGTTTTAAAATATTAAGTTGGTACTGTTTAGAATCGTGGAATTATATATCACACATTCATGTCCGTGTTAGAATACAGTCCAGGAAAACTGGTTTGTCAAGTCGTGGTTTGATTAGTCATAGATGGACGTGAAATTAAATGTAGAAGTATGGATACAATTATTTTTGATACGTCAAACCACTTAATTATACGGATAACAAAGTAATTTAAGTGTTTGCACAGAGACTGGTTGAGCTAATATGCTATATTGCATTAAATGTCCCTTTGTTTTGTTGCAATACACACGTGCCTTATGATAAAGGTATCACATTATTTATATGCAATTTAGTGGAGGAAATTGCTAGATTGGGCAAATCGGAGAGTCTCCTTACCAAATTGCCTGATCGGTCAATAGAAACGCTCACCATTGTAAAAAACTAATCTGTACATAAGGATATTTGACATGGAGATGATCGGATAGCACCTTTATTATACCGTTCATAATTATTTTACATTGTCAAGATTCCGATTTTTTTGTTCACTTTCCCGTTTTTGGCAATTTAAATTACCCGATCAGGCAAGTAAATATATTTTGAATAGTAGAAAGTTGCCAAAAACGGGCAAGTGAACCCAGTGAATTTAGACCGGCAAAATTGGTAGTTTATAAGGCTATAAATCTCAGAATCTATTGACAATTGAAGGGAAATATGAACGATAGTATCTTAGATATACCTTTTGTGATGTGATACACGTGTTCAGATTATCGGCAAAATTGGTAGTTTTTAAGGCTAGAAATCTCAGAATCTATAGACAATTAAAGGGAAATTTGAACGATAGTATCTTCGAAATACCCTTTGTGATATGATACGTGTGTTCAGATTTTCGCTTGGTCAAATATCTTTAGGCACTGGTCAGTTCTTCTGACGTTTGTTTAAATTGACCATTTTATTGCCCGATCAGGCATTCTTTCAAGCAGAATTTCCTGATCGGGCAATTTCCCCCACTGATAATTAAATGAACATTATATTGCTTTTTAATGACACATTTCATTGAAGATATCAACAATTTTTGCTTAGAGTTGATCACAAACGCAACGGTAAATATGTTCGTATCTTAATTCGAAGGGAGGTAATTTAAAATTCCTAAGTTTAACTCAATTTGCAATAAAATGCTTTAGACATGGTTGATATCAAAATTGATTTCCTTAACAATAGTACCTGTATTGATGTTTATAGCCAGAAAACAACAGTTCAACTGTATGGAGTTATTGTTTTAATAAACATAATGCTTTTTGAACAAAAAATTAGTTATTTCCCGTCATGTTCAGAATTAGTGTTTGCTTTGTATGGCATGCTTTAATAGGGTGAGCAGTCAATAGCCACACTGTTTCTACTTGCATTTTTTTTCATTAAGCATTGTCATATAAACACATTAAATGTGGATACTTTTTATTTTGCTGATGATTATGTTATAATTTCCTGTGATTGATAAATTTTAGATGTGATTACTCGCATGTTTTGTTTAATAAACGAAATCACCGTCAAATTGTATTTGTTTATTTCTCATTATTCCTCGTATGACAATGTTGTATAATCAATTATCAGGGAACGATCTAGAAGTCTTTAAACGCTGGTGTGCTGCAGCAAGATTTTCGGCGACGAGGTCTTTGTAACTTCGTTCACGCACTATCCTACAGGACAAAAAGGTGTTCAAGGGGTTATATTTATGTAAAGTAAGCCCATGACAACATTAGCATTTGTCAGTGGAGGAAATTGCCCGATCGGGCAATTCGGGAATTCCCTTAACTACTTCCCGATCAGGAACTTTTGCTCCATAAATGGCCTGATTGGGCAATAGAAACGTATACTTTAAAAAAAACTAACCTGTACATATGGATATTTGAAATAAAGACAACCTGATTGCATATTTCGTACCACGAAAGGTTTATCTTAAATCTTACCGTTCAGAACTATTTCACATTGTCTATATTCTGAGATACACTAAGTGTTTTGTGTTTACTTTGCTGATTAGATAAGTAAATACATTTTGAATAGTAGAAGTTTCCAAAGCTGACAAGTTAATACAATAAAATTAGACTGTGGTCGGATAAGGCAGTTTTTAAGGCTATATATCTCAGAATCTAGACATTTCAAAGGAACTTTGAACGGTAGTATCTTGAATATAAACAATGTGATATGAAGCATTTGTTCAGATTATCGTTTGGTCAAATCTCTTTATGCAAAGGTCTTCAAAGGTATATATGAATTGACCATTTTTTGCCCGGTCGGGCAATTTTTCATTTCTGTAATAAAATACATGTCGGCGTGAAATGCACCATTCTTTGTTGTGGATTGGAAGTGAAATGCATCATCGTTTCTTTCTGCGTGGGATGCACCAATTCATCCAAAATTGATAAATCTCGTAATATGATAAATATGAGCCAATGACTTGTGCTGACATACATTATAAACTATTTCTAGTAAGTAGTTGCTTTAAATACTCCACAAAAGTGCCATTTGGTCACAAAAAACACTAAAATTCATCTATAGCGTGAAATACACCATGGCTTCTTGTGCTCGACTCGAAATTTTGGTCTTAATGTTCTCAGAAGGTAAACATACCAGACAAGCATATTATACACCGCTGAAAAGCGCGTTTTAAGCACCATATGATAGGGTATGTAAGATGTTTAAATTTAGTACTCACCTTGAAATAATAGTCACAAAACGATAATATTCGCGTCTACGCCGCTATCTTGTTTCAAATTATGGTCACGTGTTCATCCCCCCTGACTATCTCTGAGTGCTGTTGGCAGTTCATTCTATAGCTTCGGTGCTGCAGTCGTGATACATCGGTCACCGTACGTGACAGTCCTCATCATCGGCGCAACTAGAAGAATAGAGTCATTTTGTGACCTAAGCTGTCTTTGTGGAGTATATATTTCCAAAGCACTTCTGATGAAGCCTGGGGACATCCCATGTAGTGATTTTACATGTGTGTCCATGTTCAGGTGTGAATCCAACATGGCACTGGTATTCCGTTTCGGTACGAACAGTATTACCTCTGTTTTGTCTGCATGTATGGTATTGCAACATCGTGTGACAATGGGTGTTCATTGTTCGTTAATATCAATCGACATTTATATAATACATGACTGTCAAAGAATAAATGTTAAAGTTGAAACACTCTATTCAAAGGGTTTATTAAGACCATTAAGTGCCGTATTACGATATGAAAGTGGATTGACACACCTGATCACGAACGATAAATGAAGTCAGCAGTAGTTTCCTTCGCAGTAACTTGATTTCGCCTCGTGATTTTCAAAGACATTATGTTCTATCATAAATAGATTAATTGTCATTTTATCAATTTGATGTAACGGTTCGGTGGCTTTAACGAAATGACACGTGATAGTTACGTTATATAAGCGTTGGAGTCGAAGTTTTGTTTTTGTTGATGCGGAAACATATAGCATACACGGAACTGATTACAGTGCTAGCTACGTATAGGGGACAAAAGTATTCGAAGAAAACGCGACGTCGTGTACGTTATTCACGGGAAGTCGGAAGTTTTGAATCTTTTTTAATAATAAGAAACTAAGTTAGTTTTAACTAAATTTAACTTCAATACTTTGTAATATACCAAATCTGACAAATTACATTTGTTATTGTTCTATTAATTGTGTTTTATTGCTTTTGATGTAGTATTGTTGAGCGGACGGCCATATTGAAAAAAAACGTGTTAAACAGTATATGCGTTGCTTAAATCCCATACGCAAATTTCTGCATCTGGTATTTTGTTAACAGCCAAATATTGTTTATTCAATTATGTTTATATCCGGAGACTGTGAGTGCCAAATCATCTATTTTTAACCAAATTGGAGTATGCAATCTTGAATTATACTGGCTCGATGTTCTGCCTACTACCGGGGCATTGTGGTATGGGTATAAATCATTGTTTGCAGGTACATGACAGGTTATAACATACCAATGGTTATTGTCCAAGCTGTTTACATATTTCTGAACACAATAATACCATCGTAAGGTGTAACATATGCCTACATCTTTAGTGCTGGTATGACTAATTTGTTTCCAATATTTGAATTTCATTTACTAATCTGTGCTCACCAGAATATGGTCCGCATTTTAGCAATTCGGGTCTTACATAACGTCGGAATGAAAACGACACTAATGCATTCTATGTTATTGCCACTTCATCTACAGCTGGTGGGCGTATTTATGCCAATAATGGGAAACTTATCAGCAGAATATATAATAGTTTGATATTAACATACAGCATTTTTCTTCATCGGTTTTGCTAAGCTCCTGTGAGACGGAATGATATGTTAGATTGTTAACAACGTGGTATTGCTACAGAATAGGGCGGATCATTTTCTCGTTCGGTTGTGTACTGGGCATTGTGTCTTGTATGCTTGTATAGGTCATTCAGCTTGGGCATTCAGCTTTTTGGTTGCTGAAACTAGTTCATTCATACGAGTACCATTTCTTGTTAGTTGTGCGTGTTAATGAAATTTGTACTAGTATTCTCTGTGCTCTGTTCGTGCATTTCGTGGTCTGCTGGCTGCTTCTTTGCAACTCTGCTAGTTTTATTGTTCTGACTCATTGAGAACAACACTCCACATGAGGTTTAATTATGATCACTATCCGTCGTCTAACGTTTCGTTTTCAAGACATCTCATGTACCAACAAGTTTCTAATTTTTCCACATTGAGTCAATAGTGGCTCCGTAAGGAGCACCGCGTGCAGTAAAAACAACCCCATTCTCGATTTTAAAGTGAGTGATTCCATCCAGGGGTCCTTGAATTGTTTGCTTTCTCGTTGATACATAACATATAGTTTATTGGCATTAAATACAACAAGTACATATAGCCAAACAAACAAAATTAACATAATAAGTGGTAAGTGGTGAAAACATATACCTAAATAATACGACAGTTGTTTAAACAAGATTACAAATATATCAGATTAGAGTAATTATTTCTAATTTCTTTCTTTGAAAGCAAAAAATAAAAATTTTGCGACATTGTTTAATACTTTTCGAGAGTTTGAGGACATAAAAATTTTAAATTTTGTAATAGTGGGCCAATTGCAAAAATATGGTTTTAAATATTGAGATCTCAGATTCCTAAATTTAGGACAGACTAATAAAAAAGGGTACTGGTTTTCTAATTTTTTCATATTACATTGTTGGCAAAGTCTGTTTTGTCTGTCTACGTTATTGTATCTACCGGTTTCTATATTGAGACAATTAGAATATAATCGAAATTTTGTTAAATTGTTTGATATTTCGGGTCAATGTTGATATGTAAATAGTTTTCATCAGAAAAGTCGTGTTTAAATAAGCAATATTCAAACAATCTTTTGGAGTTGTTTATATTAGTATACCATGTTTGTTTCCAAACGTCTAATATTCTTTGTTTTATAGATAAGTATTTGATATTATTTGGATCTTGTGTTATCCAGCAGTGTCCAAGGCCATTAGTATGTAATAATTGTTTAACATGATAAGCCCAATTAAGTCCACTGTAAGATAGTCCAATATTTGCATCGTTTGATAACATATTGTAGATATTTTCAATTAAAGGGTTTTTTTATTTCATAACATTTAGTCAATATTTAATCATTATGATTTGTCTTATTGTTTTCATCGGATATCGTCCTAATTCTCCATAGAGTCCGTCGAGGTTAGTTGATTTTTTTACCTTTAATATTTTTCTCAAAAATTTGCAATGAATTAGTTCTATGTTTTTAGCGTTATGAAAGCCCCAAATCGAAGCATTAAAGTTTAATGTAGAACCAACTAGACTATCGAATAGTCGGCATTGTTAATGTTTATTTAAAAGAACTTGGTTACATACGATAAGCAGGTTGTGTAAAGCATGAGCAGATTGTTGAGCAATTCTTAATTGCGTTCTGTACCATGAACCATTTTTAAATAAATGAGTACCAAGATATTTAAATGAAGTCACGACTTCAACACGTGTGTTATTCAATACTATATTACACTCGGTACCTCGTCCACGTTCGAATACCATCGTTTTTGTTTTATTTACGTTTATTTTTAGCCCCCATGTATTGCAGTAATTTTGAAGGTCGTTTATCATTAATTGAAGAGTTTCGTGTGAGTGCGCAAATAGTATCGCGTCATCCGCAAAAAGTAGGATAAATATTTTAAGCTCGTTGACAGTAAATATTCCATCCAGGTCTGTATTAATATTGATTGAAATATCATTTACAGTGTTACTCAGGTGGTTGAAATGAACACTGAACAGATCAAACGGAAAGCACATAAAGGAACACACAAAACATGAAACACTACATACCACAACCTAACGTCATAATGTCAAACACAAAACAGAACACAACAATGAAACGAAACCGCAACAAAGTCGCAATTTCAGGTGTCAAATTAGCAGCAATAATTATTATCTTGATTATTTCAATGTCTGCTTCAACGTCCCTCAACAAAGGTCAACATCAACAAAATACAAACAATGCAATACGATGTACGCTTATTGTCAACAAGGTCTTTGTTTAGAAAAGTTCATGAATCAGAAAAAAGGAGAAAAGACAGCACAGGAAATGTCATGTTCATTAAGAAGCACCATGAATTCATTAACTTTCAATTGTGACAGGTATACCTACAAGGAGAGTGAGTATAAAACATAGAATGGATTAGACATCCGTTGTAGAATATACTACTCAAACATTGATCAGGGATAACAGATGTTCCTAGCAGACATTTAGCATAATTGTTATGATGGACAAATGGAAAACCTAAATAAGATGTGCAATATTTTAAACAAATAAATCAAAGATGGCTACACACTTTAACGTGTTAGTGCTGGTTAGACTAATTTGTTTCAAGTACCTGAATTTCATTTACCAATCCGTGTTACCAAGATAATGGTCCGCATTTCAGTAAGTCGGGTCTTACATAACGTCGGAGTGAAAACGACTCTAATGTATGCCATGTTATTTTGCAACTCCATCTACTACTGGTTGGCTTATTAGTGCTAATAATGGGAAACTTGTCTGCAGAATCAAATATATTTTAATATTGACACATAGCATTTTTTTCTTCATCGGTTTTGCATAGCTAAAGCTAATGTGAGAGGGAATGAGATATTTGATTGTTGACCCATATCAAAGTGGTATAGCTTTAGCTAAGGCATTGATCATGTTGTAACTTTTCATCTTTTTTATTGCTGAAACTAGGTCATTCATTTGAAACCGTGGCATTCGGCTGTTTTTTAATACTGTTTTCTTTTGTACTTTTTAGGACTTCTGACAGCTTAACCTAGGTATTTCAGACGTTTCACTGTCAGAACTTAGGCATTCAGCTTATACGTTCAGCTTTTTGGTTGCTGAAACTCGTTCATTTAGCTTTTCGACTGCTTGAACTTGGGTGGATTATTTACTTGTTTAGTTGCAAAAGAAGTACATGTATACATACAAAAAGGCAAATTTTGGCAATACGACATATTTGCGGATTGTGTTTGAAAAACGTAAAACAGAAAGTGTCTTTTTGCAAAAGTGCCCCCCCCCCCCCCATATTGAAAGGGATCTGAGACACACATAGTCTTATCACGTCACCACCCGATTCGTATACTTCGATTTCGCGAGCGTTCTTTTGAATTAGATCGGCTTATGATTAGTGTTGGTACATTAACAGTATGTGCATTTACGTCCTTAAATTCGTACATAGCTTGCAAAAGTACACAGCCAACTCAGAAACAGTAACACAAGAAGGACACAGTAAGAATTTACTCATGAATACTGGTGTCTAAAACGTTGCGTTAAAATGACGTCATGATCAACTTGTGCATTACACGGGGGTGTTAAAGAAATAGGTGAAAAAACTACATTCTGAAATCTTACTTTACAAATATTGCTGAAATTTTGTCAGATAACGCATTGATGTGTTACAAATACGCGCGTACAGTGTCACAAAATACACCCACATCCAGCCAGACGAAATCCTCCCAATAAACAACCAAGTACGTCAAGTTTTTATAGTATAAAAGTATATGCCACGTTTTGATGGTATAAATATCGATAAGTTCTCGATATGTCACAAATAATAGTTGAATGAATGGGTCACTTACGACAGAAGGAGAGTATATACAGACATTTGGTTAGACTTGTATAGTTTCTCTTAAATATTTTTGCTACTTTTGGAACAATTCCAGTATCAAAGACAATCCCGAAGATATGTGGTTTCATCACAGAAATACTGTCATAATTTGATCTTTATATAGCAACAAACAAGTACATTGAATTACGATAGTCGTACGGGAACATCACGTATAGCAAGGTACAGCTTCAAGAAAATACTTATGCGCATACATTTTTCCTACGATAACAATAGCATTGTTTATAAACGAAAAGTGATAAATAAATGCATGTCCGATGTCGATGTTTGTTTGATGTCTCTTGTGCATAACCATTTTATAGCACTTAAATATTTCACACTATTTTTGAAAACATACGCAACTTCTCCGGTATAATACAAGGATAGAAATTTCGCCTTAGAGCTATACGTAAGAGTGTTATCCGAGTACCAAGTATCATCCGAAAGGAATCCCGTTTCCTGATCCGATTCCTCTATATACAAGAAGCAGTCACAGATAGCTATATCCCCCGCTGAAATGAAATAGTTGTGACGAAACTGATTTAATTTATATCTATACCCAATACAAACAAAATAAATAAAGTCAACAAAGGTAGCAATAAACGGTTTCTCGTAAAATTCCCAAGGCGGACACACACCGACAACTTAAACCAGTCTCTCAACGCAACACACAATCAGACCTGAAACAAACAAACATTTCACACTGTGAACCAAATCCTTAAGTTTTAAAATTAAAGCACTTATAAAAATGGCAACACATTGAGTGTGCTTGTGCTAACATCAGTGCATGCCTCATTCACAATTTTGACAACTAGTTTACGCCAAAATGCGAGTTTTCATACTTTCGCAAACTTTCCCAAACCGGCCAATTTAACTATACGCATACTGTACCTCGACAGCAAATCTAAGCACAACCCACTTATAACAAGCAAAGTAGTAATCTACCACTGTGACAGAATTTGAAAATTTGCATAAGAATTATATGGTTCTTTGGCATTGCACTTTAACTGAATGAGATTTTTTTAACTATTAAGTTTCGAATTGATATTTATAATAATGTATGAGTTATGGCATGGACAAGAATTCAGAAAATTTACAAACTTTAAGGGGACATCTCCAAAATATGCAATAAAGAGTTGTGGTTCTTGTACACTGCACTTACCATCAATGAGATATATGCACATTCTTAGTTTCAAATTACTAAGTGTAATAGTTTGTGAGTATTCATCCGGACGAAAATATGTCGGAAGGACAGACGGACGGACAAAGCGGCGACTATATGCTCCCCTGAAAAAAAATTGGGGAGCATAAAAATTATACACATGGTTAAACAGTTAATTCACTTTTTTGAAGAAGGTTGAGATCTACAATGTAAAAAGCAAATGTTTCGAAATTGCAATTGATAATGTTGTGTTTGTAGCTTGGTTCAGTGTATTTTATTAAGATGCTTCTTCTTTGTCATCTGATTTATATTCGACATAGCAAGGGCCAAAGTCATGTTAATACAAATGTTCATATGTAAGAATAATATGAGTGTGCTTAATTGAATATCGATGTGTAAAATGTAGTTGAACGGTTACGCTTACAATAATTACAACCTTCTATCCGAATATTCGGTACTATCCGAAATACTAATAAATATAATACCGAATTTGTTTCTATTTATTTAACTGTTCAGACGGTTAGCTTTTAAAAAAGGTAGAAGGCTTATTAAAAAGCTAGAAGTGGCTCGGTTGGCACTTTTTAAAAGGAGAGCTTTGGACATTAACAGAATGATGTACAGGAATGGTTACCAAATGATGTTTGTTTGACGAGTTTAACGCCGTTTCCGATTAATTTATCAGTTATCTAGGGTTTCGATTCACCTTACCAGTTTTCCTGGACTGTATTCTAACCAGTTTCAGTTTGTTTTTGTCTTTTGACATAAGAACATATTTATGTTCGCGTCTTAAACAATATAGGCGGCAGGTAAATTAACAGATAAGCATGTAAAAAATACAATATGTACACACAAAAAACACTATGGCTGCGGATTACAATTTTCAACAACATCCCTTCCGTGAAACTGACTACAGTACTTCGAACGAAATTTCATATACATGTAATTCACTCTTTTTTGTTAAAAACTAGCAAGCCAACCATCAATTTTACTGCCTGTAGGAGGTCAAACAAGCCATTTTCGACAGGCATTTATATAGTAATGGTCAATGATGTAAGTCTTACAGCTGTTGTTTTTAACAGATCAAGACTAGAAATCCTCAAAAGTTTCATCCCCGACTCTTGCAATTCCTGGTCTAATGTACTCAAAATTTACACACTCCGGAAACGAAAGTTTTAGTCAAATCTTCTTAAAATGCGCACACTCTGGAAACAGTTTGGTCAAATATACTCAAAATGTCCAAACATTTGTGATTCTAGAATTTGCATAATTTGAGTATATTTGACCAAAATGTTTGGACGTTTTGGTCAAATATCAATGTCATATGCTCAAACTCTGTACATGTTTAGCCGTCCAAACATTTTAGTCAAATTTTCTGAAAATGTGCACACTCTGGAAACAAAATTGTTTGGACGTCCAAACATTTATCCAATATACTCGCGGGTATTAAAATTCGCGGATTTTAATAAATTACCAGGGTCGATCGGGAAGTTCGTACAACTATGTTGTGAATCGTGTTTTATTGCTCAAAATAAATAATACCGTCACGGTATCCTATACATTATCACACTCTCTTATAAAAATGATATAAATACATCAAACAGTTACATAGTTACGACGATTCCTAAACAGTTACTATGCGTAGACGCCGCACACCAGAACCATTTAAAACGACGTCACATAACGTCAAACGAAATTTAGGTCCACCGTATTGAGCACTTCCTCCACGTAGTCACAATACAAGGTTTTGAATGTCCGATTTCGACATACCTTGCTCTAGCTCTAGATCCCATACATAGTCAAAGGAGAAATCTCGAGCTCGCTGACAATCTGTCTAAAGTTTTTACGTCTGTCTTTTCGGATGATTCCTCTCACTTGTCACATACACACAAATTCACTGTCGATAGCCACTTTTCTTCTTTGTTGTCTTCAATTGATCTTCTGTGCACTTTGAGATAAACACAGTGCTAACATGATAGGGGATGTAGTAAACAAAATTATACCTTAGGGAAATGACCCATAACGTATATATGATGTGTTGTATTTGTCTTCCTGATAATTCTATAGCATACACATGTAGCTTCAATCGACCTACATGACAATAAGGTCATGTGTGGATTTAGTGTCATTATGAGCCATTTCTGATTCTGTTCACTTACACTCATGCTGTTTCTCAATACGAACATAATTATATTCAGCGTCATTTATATCAGAAACTCAGTAGGGGCAATAACTCCAACATCTGTGGCAGAATGGGCATGACCAAGTAATTAGGCGTGTAATGCTGCTATCTTCGACTGCAAATGACGATAGAGCGATCGGTAAAACATGTTATATTAGTATCGTACACTCTAGTTCGTGCAATTAGTTTTCTCAACATAGATAATTAAGTATCTCATAGAATAACAGGGTGGTTATGGGGGTTCCTAATTGGTACAGAAAGTGTGTTCTTGATTCTTTGTACTTATTTACACAGTTGTCTTAATAATACGATTCTTTCTTTACAGATCCTATTTTAGTTGCAAGACATGTGCACCCCCATATTCGTCTTTATAATACAATTAGAAGAAAACGAATCGGACAAGGATGGCTGTATACAACAGTAACATAAGAGCACGGTAAGTACAACAAAAACACACGAAAAAATCACAGATTACCTTGCACAAGGGCAACAACAAAAATTATTAAAAACAAATACACTTTAGCAGCTTCAATACATATGACAACCTTCTCCGACAGCATGTCGCCTCAGCAAGCCAAATATCATTCCGTCTACCCTTGTTAGTGTCGTACAATAGTTAAGAACGCGGATTGGGCTAATAACATATTATTAAACAGGCTTTGACGTTTAATAAGTTCACTAAAAAGGGTTTGACATTTAATAAATTCAATAAACAGGGGTTGACACTTTATAAATTCACTAAACGGGGGTTTCACTTGATCAATTCACTAAACAGGGTTTGCAATTGATAAATTCACTAAACCGGGACATCTAATAAATTCACTAAACAGGGTTTGAACTTAATAAATTCAATTAACAGGATTTGCACTTGATAAATTCACTAAACAGCATTATCTGGAGGGGTTACGATTGTGATGTGGTTCTCTCAGGTGTAACTGATGTAATTCGGTGTCACTTAACTACTTAACATGTATGCTCATTATTATAGGATCGCTTTACGGAATGTGACAATGACAATGACAAAGATTTTATTTGATATTGGCCACCGGCCCATAACAAAAATATGAACATATTTACAGAACATATACATAGACTAGTACTAGTTTGAAAACATAATAAACAAGTATGGTAAATTATCATATCATATCTAAATTATGACAAAATATTCATAAACAAACAGGCAATATTTGCATACCTATGTTTATATTGATAAAAATGTGACAGTATAGTGGAGTATAGAATCAGTGTAACATGGATAAAGCACTACAGCAATCTAAATTTAAATTGCTGTTAATTCAATTTGTAATACTAGTATGATGATTGATCCCATTTTGCAGTTCACCTTGTCGAAACGAAATACAAGGTTAACTTAATGGAATCTGTTTTAAAAATGTATATTATATATATATGAATATTTGATAATTATAGTAATTAATGACTTAATATTACCATGCCTTATATATTTTGTTGTAAGTCTTGAATTATTGATTTTCGTTTTTGGAAAGCATGATATGTATACATGGCTAGATTTATTAGTACCTGCTCGGAATTTGAATTCATTAGAATTCTAAACTTGTGAACATTTGTGTTCAAAAAATATTTTTGATGGATATATTTTTCTCTTATACATTGCAATTTCGGGCATACTAATATGAAATGAAACTCTGTCTCAATCTCTAGATTGCATAATTTACATATTCTATTTTCTCTTGGAGTATTATTGTATCTGACTTTCTCTATTTCAAGGTCATGAGATGACGTTCTTACTTTTGCCAGTGAATGTCTAAATTTCTTAATTTTAACAAAATGTAAATATGGTTCATGGTTTAACTCACTTTTAAATTGGTTATACAAGTAAAGCTTTGAGCTATCTGAAACCAAACTTTTCCATTCTTGAGTATATTGATCTTTTAAACGTACAATAAAATGCTTTAAAAATACGTTTTCGTAGTTTACACCTTGGTCAAACCAGACAAACCCGAAACCATTGCTGCATAGTATTTTTCTTATACCAGTCGCCCAGTTAGTTTGACCCCGGTCGTCTAAACACTTCAGCATTAAATAACATTTTTTTACATAGCGGTCATCACCCATCTTAAGAATTTTGAACCAGTAGTTAATGCTTCTTTTAGCTGTAGTTATAAACAATGGAAATCTCCCACAATCACCAAGTACTGCTACATTAATCGTTTTTTGGTTTACGCACATATAACGCTTACAAGCATAGTTATGGATAATTTCGGTTGAAGTTTGTCTATGAATACCCCAAATTTCTGAACCATACAATAAAAGTGGACTTATTTTAGTATCAAATATATTGAAAAACACACCATTGGGCAATTGACCATATTCGTATAGCTTTGATAAAATAGAAATTAAAACTCGTTTAGCTTTTAAGGCTTGTTCACGAGCCATTCTTGCGTATGAGAACTGTTGTGACAAGGTAACCCCGACATATGGGAAACTGTTAACTGTTTGGAGTACTTCACCTTCATAAGTCCATTTCTCATGTTTTGATAATACCCCTCCCTTTTTGAATACCATTATTTTGGATTTTTGAGTATTAATCTTTACCCCTTTATCAAGACAAAATGTATGTAGAATATTTAGTAGTTTCTGTAATCCTACAACTGTGTCTGCTGTAAGAGCTAGATCATCTGCAAATAGCAATGATAATATTTCTGTAGCATCTGGGAACAGTTGAATGCCCCTTACACCGCTTCCTTCGATATAGGAGGATAGTTCGTTAATAAATATTAAAAATAAAGTAGGCGATGCTAAACATCCTTGTTTTAAACCTACCGGACAATTAAAATTATCTGTCAGACCCTCTTTGGTTCTGACCGATGCTTGTACTGAATTATACATACCAAGTAATGCTTTATAAAGTTTACCCTTTATTCCATTTTGTCTTAGAGCAGACCATAGTTTATTCCTGTTTATCATATCAAAACATTTCATAAAATCAATAAAGGCTACATACAGTTTACCTCCTGGTTTCGCTAATTGTTTATTCACAATCGCGTCTAAAACGAAAACATTATAAATAGTTGAATATCCCTCACGAAATCCTGCTTGGGTTTCGTGCAGTTTCCCAAAAATATTTACATAAAATGTCAACCTTCTAGTTAAAATACTAGTATAGATTTTACTACATATGTTTAAAAGTGATATACCTCTATAGTTACCAGGTACATTTATATCCCCTTTCTTAAACAAAGGTATTATTACGGCTGAGCTCCATTGCGTAGGAAAGGTTCCTGTATTATACAATCTATTGAACAATTTGTTAATCAATGGTAATAAAAGGTCGATCCCATTTTTAAAAAAATCAGGAGTAATATTATCTTCTCCACTACTGGAACCAGTTTTAAGGCCTTTAACTGCTTTCAGTATCTCATCGTCAGTTATTTCTGAATTAAAAATAGAGTCTTCAATGTCATTTTCACAATTGTCATCAAATAGAAGTGGTTCTGTGTTATCATTTTCTTCTTCTAAATCAAACAGCGTCTCAAAATGTGTTTTCCATTCATCCTGTGATATAGAATTTGAATTCGTACCTGTACCTCTATACATAAATTTTAATTTTCGCCAGAATGATTTAGCATTGTTAGTCGAATCTATTAGTTCGTTTAATTGCTTGTCTAAATGGTCTTTACGTTTTTGATCACAGTACTGCTTGAAATTATTTTTGGCTGTTATATATGCATTCAGATTTTCGTCACATTTATGTCGTCTAAAAATGCGTAAATATTTATATTTCAAGTACTTAAGTTCATGGCATAACTTATCAAACCAGCGTGGTTGAGTCCTTGGTTTCTTTCTAGGCTGAATGAGACAACATCTTGCACTAGTGTATAGTAAGTCGTTGAATTTGTTAATAATATCTGATAAAATAGTCGACGCATTTGTGATTTCAGAGACGAAACTATTTATAAAGGAAGGAGTTAAAAGTTTACTCAAAGATTCCCTATAATTTTCTGTGTTGTTTTCATTGAAATCATATCTATGTCTACCATTCTGCTTATTGTCAGTGTTCCGACTATTATCCATAGACGTTGTAACTGCGAGGTTAAATGAGATGGGTAGATGGGAAGACTCAGTTCTACTACCTATTTGGAAATCAGTTAGAGAATTTGTAACATTGTCAGAGTAAAGTACATAGTCAATAACGCTACAGCCAAGGTGACTTATATATGTAAAATCACCTTTATTCTTATCACCAAATAATCGCCCATTAGCTATGCGCAAGATATATGACTTACAGAATTCTTATCAATCAGCGCCAAATGCGTTTACTTTAGTATCGTTTGAGACTCGAGGAGGAATTAAATCGTCTACAAAAACATCTTGAAATGCTCTAAGTTCCTCAGTCCTTTGTACTATATTTATACAATCACGTTTATCTCCTGTACGAGCGTTTAAATCTCCGCTAATAATAAAATCAGCATCAAACTTCGAGATTAAATTGATGTATGTCTCTTCTAACATTTTAATAACCTTGACATTTCGCGTTTCATAAAATGGTGAAGAATATGGAGGAAGATATACAAAACCACATACAATATCTCTATCACTAGTTAAACATGTTTTGTCAAATTTTAAAAACACTCCAAAATCGCATTCTGGCAATACACGTGTCACAAAATTACATAAGTTACGTTTTACAAATACAACTATCCCTGCCATTGCTCTACCAGCCACTCGTTGTTTGATCGCTGGAACAAAATAGTAACAATATTCTGTAAGAAGCATGCATATATCAGAGTCATCAATTAGCCACGTTTCTGTCAATGCAATAATACAAAAATTCTTAAGATAATCAATCAAGTGTATGTTGGATAGTTCAATGTTCCAGTTTAAACAATTTAGAATGTGAGTGTTTCGGCCGTTTTCCTACATATCAATCAAATTACCTTCTGCCACCATCGTATCTTCATCGTCACCAGTTAGTTTATCACTATCTGGCACTAAGGGTTCAATCCATATGGTTTCACTGTTTGAATTAATGTTTGGGTCCATTTTCCGTTTTGCTTTCATTGTAACACGAGTACCATTAGTTTTATTCACCGGTTGATATACGTGTAATTTACCTTTGTAAAAGTACCCATTCTTACCATGACGTTTTAACCCTGACAACGTGTCTCTCTGACGTTTTGTTAGATCATCACCCACTCGAATTCCATTCTCTCGAAGTTATATCTCTGCCTTCATATACTTTGAATTTGTCGTCATCAAAGCGGAATGATACTAAAACCATTCTATCGTACTCTTCGGATTTCTCTCCTAATCTTGTCGCAAACTTTATGTCATCGTTTAACCAGCTTTCAGTTGGGCAAGCAACTTTGAGAATTTCGTTTAAAACTTTATCTTTTAGTGATTGTTTTGATTCGTATTCGTCTTCTTGTAGGCCAAAAATTCGCATTGTACCTTTGCGCACTTCACGTTCGAGATGGTCAACATGTTGTTCCATAGCCTCCATTGCAGTTTGTTTCATATCAAGTTTGTCACTTACATACTCAATGTCTAGTTGTAGTCTTTCTTTGAATTCTTTCAGTTCTTCAACCTCATTGTGGATTCCAGTAAGTTCAGTCCGAATTTCATTCTGCTCACATTTATTCTCAAGGCATTCCGATTTAATTTCGTTGATATCCATTTTCATAGCGGTCATATTGGATTTAACCTCTTGTATTTCTGACATTAACCGATAATCAAGTGAACTAATAGCAGCAAGTATCCTGGTTTCACTGTCATCAGATACTGGTCCAGGGTTTTCTTCGACATCACCCGAAAGCAATAATAGTGTGTGATGAATACACGGAAAATTGTTCCAGAATGTATACGGGCTGGAGAAAGTGCCAAAAGTTACTATACCATAGTTTAAGCCCTTTGATATAGGTTGGGCTAGGCTGGGTAAGCCCACCGAGATGTGGTCAATACAAAGTGAAAAGTTCTCTGTTGTATGAATATTTGATTTATAGATGGATAGTGTTACGTCGGTGAGAAATAGGACAATGGATATGATGAGACACGACGAAAATACTCTGTAGTGAATATCGTTCCCTTGTACAGCTGTATATGGAGTATAACGCTCTTTGTTCTTGCGTGGTTTTGCAGATCCATGTTTAAATTGTCCAATACGCATCCGGTATAACATAATATCTATACCCATTGTGAATGACGGTTTAAACTTGTTATATACTCGAAGCTTCAGAATACAAGTACTCTACTGAGAGATGTCCCTAAAACGTTTCCGTACTTTTTTTTAAAGATTTATGAGCTTCAGTTCAATATGTAGTATGCGCTTTTATGTCCAAAACACCCTTCCGTACTTTTATGTTTTGTTAGCGTTGGTCAGTTGGAGATGTGATTGTCCACTTTTATCTGCTATATAAACATTGACCGATGGACAGTGTTAGCTGGGCAACCGAAGCGCACCCTTGTTACCCTGATAAAACAACATGATTGGATATTCCCAACATGATTGAAAAATGGCGGATGTATGTTTACATATTCATCGCATTTTCGGCCAATTCTTCAAAATCTACGGGTTTAACCACCTTATGATGCTGTATGAAGATAAACTTGTACATTCCTTCCATGAAACTAAAACTATTTATCCGTATGTTTGTGAATGTGATACACAATACGATAAAAAGTTAGAAAAATCTGTGTTGGATTTATTTGACAGTCTATAAAACATATATATTGTTGTTTATTTTGGGTTAAGATCTTTTGTTTATACAGCTCATTCATTTCACTATCAGACTTAGTTTAGAGTAAGTTATTTGCATTTGCCGTTTCTACGTGATAACTATTTAAAGTAACCCATGTGTGAAAAATGGATAAAAACCAACATGATTTGAGGATAAAGATCAACATGATTTATCTTTTAAAGTGGATACTGACCAACATTGAATTTTCATTGATGCACTGCAGTGCGAATTTAATATATAGCTTCACTATTGGAAGAATAATGGGATGACCCCAACACGTACGTAGGAGTAGATAACTCTATGAAGTATTTATCGGAAAATATGTCCCTTTTTTCAACTTCGTGCAAATTTGTAAGTTTACGTTCAAGGTATTAAGCTATAATATCTAAGTGCATGTTCATATTGCTGTGATACTTTGCATACTTGTCAACCGTCTTGACCACAACTTCTGCACTCTATCAAGCATGTTGTTGAATGTTATGCCCCATTTGGACTGATGTACTTAGTTGCTGCCCTACATGCCAGAGGGCATAACGGGCAGTAAGTAAGTACTTAGAAATACAAAGGTTTACAGTTTATGTACACAATTTTAACCTCTTTGATACTTTGCTCACCATCATGACGCCATGACCTCTACATGAATAGGCAACACTATCAAATATATGTTGAAATTGTGTCCCCTTTTTTAAATTAGAAATGCAATTTGGCACCATTCAATACATGCTCACAGCGTTTAGCCTGGTCCCCATAATTCACTGTTCCTATTCCCGGTGAATTTTGCACATTTAGATACATGTGTTAAATTTACCTGTCTTGACTTATTATGAATTTTACCAACATATAGCAGAAAAAAGTATTTAACTAGAAATATGTCCACAGGACACGGATGCCCCCGCTAAAAGCTGTCATCAGACACCTAAGTATAAAGCTATGCAAATGGAATAACTTGAAACAAGTTTGTAATTGCTTAAATGTGACATTTAACAGCAGACAAGAGCTGGGTCTGTAATGCACCTATCAATGTTTTCCCCAACACGGGACTTTTGACAGAAGGCTGTTCCCGGTGGGAATTTGACAGACAGAATGGTGCCGAGTCCAGGGAAATTTTGACACTGGTCGAAATTTTGATCCGGGGGGGGGGGTATGTAAAGCATCTCCCAGTGAGGGGATTTTGACAAATTGCCCTTGCTCTAGGGCGGGAATTTAGACTTTGAAACAGTAAAAATGTCAAATTCCCCTGGGTCAGCCCGCCGCCCCCCTCCTGGGGGAAAACATTGATAGGTGCATAAGTGTGACCTTTACATTTGAGTCAGGGTGTAAATGCGAATGTAACCAAGTAATTTTAAAATCCAGAACGAAATAACAAAAAAACAAAGCAGAAGCATACTTGTGCCTTTTAACTTTAAATCTCTAAGTATGACCTTGACCTTTGCGTTAGGGACCTGGGTTTTGCGCATGTCACCTCGTCTTGATGATGTGAACATTTGTGGCAAGTAATATAAATACAAGTCAAATAGTTTTCCTCGGCCAGACCAGTATTTACAACAGTAACTGTACTTAAGAAATAATGAATGTGTACATGTGTTTTATCGTAGAATAAAGCGCAGTCACTAGTTTGGATGCGCACCTGAACAAGCTTTATTATAGATAAAACACAGGTACATGTTTATTAATTCGATTCTAATATAGCCAATATTCCGCATTGGATATTACAAAAAGACGTTGTAACAATAGCACTACGTTCTTCATCGAACGGCTTATTTACAGTTGTCAGTCGTTGCTGTATTTTATCGATAATTCGTGCACACCATGATTTCCTCTATGTGTATATGGCTGAAACCGTTTGTTGGTTAGAATACCGGTAATCCTACATAATCAACGTGGAAACACTCCATAAATTCTTTTGGCCTAACAATTTTCAACCATTCTACATCAATAGTAACAAAGCAGACCCCCTGTCGTGATTCAAACATTGAGACCATTTACAGCAGAGAATTGGCGAATTCGTGAAGATGTGTCTAGACGGTACATCTCCAAAAACTGTGTGGTAGAAGTATACTACATATAACTACACAGTACATTTTTAAACCAAAATGTACTGTCTAGACTAACCTAAAGTCAGACTGACACATTAGCCAATCAGGCATTGACATGTGGTCACGTGCTCCTCCATAGTCAATTTTATTTTGGCATTCCAATATACCCTCGGCCTCTAGGCCGAGGATAATAAAACTAGAAATTCGTGCCCTCGGGCAAATTATGTCGAGCCTCGGAGCACGTTGAAAAATGGCTACAACATAAATTAGCCTTCAATTTGACCTTTGACCTCCAACTGTGACCTTGACCTTTGAGATAGGAACCTGGGGGTTGGGCATGACACTCCGCCTCATGGAGGTTAACATTCATGCCAAATATAAGAAAGATTGGTCAATGTATGACAAAAGGTAAGGTCCGGACAAGCTTCAATTTGACCTTTGACCTCCAACTGTGACCTTGACCTTTGAGATAGGAACCTAGGGGGTTGGGCATGACACTCCTCCTCATGGAGGTGAACATTCATGCCAAATATAAGCAACATTGGTCAAAGCATGACAAAGTTATGGTCCGGACAAAATCGGATGGACGCATGGACGCACGAACGCACGAACGCACGCACGCACATACACCAAAGGTGGCGACTAAGCCTCGCTCACCGCAAGCGGGCTCGACAATGAGAAATGACATAGTTACAGATCTGACATGAATCATATGCCTATTTGAGAATTTTAACTTTTGATCTCTAAGTGTGACCTTGACCTTTGAGTTAGGGACCTGGGTCTTGCGCATGACACCTCGTCTTGGTGATGTGAACATTTGTGGCAAGTAATATTAATATAAAATAAGAAATGACATAGTTACAGAGCTGACATGAATCACATGCCTATTTGAGCCTTTTTACCTTCGATCTCTAAGTGTGACCTTTACCTTTGAGCAAGGGACCTAGATCTTGCGCATAACACGCCGTTTCGATGTGGTGAACATTTGTACCAAGTGTTATAAATATCCAATAAGAAATGACATAGTTACAGAGCGGACATGAATCACATGCCTATTTGAGAATTTTAACTTTTGATCTCTAAGTGTGACCTTGCCCTTTAAGTATGGGACCTGGGTCTTGCACATGGCACATCACCTTAATGTGGTGAACATATGTACCAAATATTATAAATATCCAATAGGAGATGACAAAATTACAGAGCGTACATGAATCACATGCCTATTTGAGCCTTTTAACATTTGACCTCTAAGTGTGACCTTGACCTTTAAGCTAGGGACCTGGGTTTTGTGCATGGCACATCGTCTTGATGTGGTGAACATTTGTACCCATTTTTGGTAGGCGTAAGCCTCTCTATACTACCATTGCCCATTTCTTAATGCAACCTGGACCGCCTTTAGGCTGCTATGTGAATCCGCATTCAAGTAGTTCCAGAAACTGTCAACATTAAAATTTTTAACTTATTTAATTCAATCAGCAACACTTGTTTATTCTACGATCAACAATTATTGTGAAGTTGTTCGTTGAATCGATATTTTTGCAGATAATCACTCAGCCGGGGAGAATATGAAAATGACGTGTTCATCAAATGTCCCAGCCGTATAGCTATTTTTAGAAACTTCAGACCAGGGACACGTGATGGTTTTATCAATGAGTCGTATATCGTCATGTTATGCCATCATATGATGTGGCTATACTAGCCGCTTTCTAGAGATGTCTCACGCTGTGATGGAAGTGATTACAAGACGGTACTGTAGAATCTGATAAATAGGCGCGTAGTATTATTTTAAAGCCACTTTTGATATACGCATTCAATACACGTATGACATATACATCAATATGCCCCTTTTTACAATTATATAGATACCCAACATGCCTATATAGTCACATATGCCTATTTAGACATTCAAGACAAGATCGGCAGTAAGAAAACGAACATTAAACGTGTAAAGTTGTTTAAGCTTTAGTAGCAGCAACCAGATCGCCTCCCATCAGAACTCTTAGTGGTTTGATTATTAAATGTCCTAAAAGCATGTGCTATAGACTAGGTGTGAAATCCCTTACATCGGGTATGCTCATAAACCTGCTACCACAATTCATGAGCACACTTCTTTAATGTACAATTATTTGTACCTTGAGAATCCCATTGGCAAGATTTCAATTGGTAATGTTGGCTTTTATCCACAATCATGTTGGCCAGTATCCTAATAAATTTAACAATCACGTCGGTCAGTATCCAAAACATACTATACATGTTTGAATTATTGTTGGTGAGCGTTAATTTATCTAAGATTTTAAAAAATTGAAACGTCCAAATCATAGTTTATACAACTGCCAATACTTCCCAAGTGATATTCATTACATAGAGACAAATAAATGAGTTTTACAACGTTTTTAAGTACAAAACTCATTCTCAAATGCAAAATCCACACATTCTTTAAGGCTTTACATAGTGAAAAATATTACCAATGTGCAAATTGTTTAGTGCAAATAGTACATTTTCTTCATATGTTGATTATGTAATATTGAAAAAAACAATCTGGATAGTTTATATGGAAAATATTGCAAAAACAATGCACTTATCACATTTTTCATGTCGGCCATTTTTCAATCATGTTGGGAATATCCAATCATGTTGTTTTATCAGGGTAACAAGGGTGAAGCGTGTAATTATTGGTTATTTATCAATGATTTATAGTTTATAAATTTGTTAACTCACAACTTTGTCTTGCAATTATTCCCAAATGGCACATTTTATTCAGAAAGTAACTCCATATTCGCGATGGTACACTTTCCAGTAACAGTTTCATATAAATTGCAGTTCATAAATCCTACGAATAAGTGCACTAGATGCACAAACTCACGAGCTCATGATTGTGTGTCTTTGTACTAGCCTAGCCAATGTTGATATTGGTTTCGGCATCTTGATTAGGCATATGGCTTTCTTACTAACTTATTCCTCCTCACCGCCCTTAGAGGTGCATATGTCATTCACCACTCTTCACCGTCGATTTTCGTCTTCTACTGCAGCCTTTTGCTTTATTCCAAGTCATTGTGATGGTATTAAGCTCTTCATTCATTGTTTTTCGTGCCTAGTTAGGTTTTCCCCTCTGATCCTCTTCACCTCCCTCGAGGGTTACAATGGGATCATCCTGAGAGCATTGCCAATACTTCCTCTACTTGACGATTACAGCAATTGGAGGTTGTTTTTCTTCTGTTCCATATGACCTCGTTTGACATCGTCCAGGACCTGACGTTATTATACCCCCGCAAACAAAGTTTGAAGGGGGTATACTGGAGTCACCGTGTCTGTCGGGTGGTCGGTCGGTCTGTCTGTTAGCAAAATCGTGTCCGCTCTGTAACTTTGTCGTTTCTTGCTGGATTTCAAAATTGCTTGGTACAAATGTTAACCACGTCAAGACGGTGTGTCGTGCGCAAGACCCAGGTCCCTAGCTCCAAGGTCAAGGTCGCACTTAGAGGTCAAAGGTTATATAGTCGTGCAAGTCGTGTCCGCTCTGTAACTTTGTCGTTTCTTGCTGGATTTCAAAATTGCTTGGTACAAATGTTAACCACGTCAAGACGGTGTGTCATGCGCAACGACCAGGTCCCTATCTCCAAGGTCAAGGTCGCACTTAAGAGGTCAAAGATTATATAGTAATGCAAGTCGTGTCCGTTCTGTAACTTTGTCGTTTTCTTACTGTTTGCTGCTCTGTAACTTTATCGTTTCTTAATTGATTTCAAAATTGCTTGCTACAAATGTTCAACACGTCTAGTTCAATCTGTGTATAGCAGCATATTTTCATCAAATGTGTTCTTTAGACTATAATTTTAAATAATATACCTGTGTCAAGGCAGTGCTGCGGGGGTATGATTCATCACTCCAGTGATAGTTCTAGTTTCCACAAACGCGTGCAGCTTTGTAGTGTATATTTAAGAAATAAAAATCTGTTTGTGTATTTTGTTGGTGAATTCACCGAAAACGGAATAATCTTAAATTTCCTAACGCACAACAACAAGGCTTCCAATCGGACCTCAGTTGTCTATCGACGGCTTTTGCGGTTCAAGAGACGATTTTATACAACATCGAACGCCATTCGGATGTCTACGTAGCTTGTCTCGATCAGAGAGCTGCATTTGACACAGTCAGGTTCGACGCTCTCTTTCTTAAACTCGGTAGACTAGGGTTCACCGGAAAATTTCTACGTCTGTTAATGTCCACCCACAATAACCTCAACTCTGTCGTCCGACTATCAGGTCACACGTCAGATTCGATCAGTGTGAAGAGAGGAGTACGCCAAGGCGGCGTATTGTCCACTTTCTTATACCTTGTCTATGTCGACGACCTACTAAAAGAACTTGAAAGTAGTCGTCTAGGTTCGAAAGTCATGTCTGTTAATTCAGGGAACCCAGCTTTTGCCGACGACATTTCGTTATTGTCCCTCACGCCATTCCGACTACAGCAAATGGTCGATATCGTATACCATTATTGTAATCACTGGCATGTCTCTATAAATGTCCCTAAATGCAATGTTACCGTTTTCACAAGAAAACGCACACAGCCAAATGTAGGCATCTTATATGGTGACACATTTATTGAACAGACCGATAGTTTTGTTCACCTAGGAATCATATACTCCTACAATTTGAAAGATACAGCTAGGATTAAACAACGCCTACAAAAGGCAAATAACGCTTTATTTGCCATGTCTGCTCAAGGCATCCACGCCCAAGGCGTTAACCCACTAGTTTCTGCGAATTTGTACTCCAAAATCATCATACCCATAGTAACATACGGTTCAGAACTGTGGAATAACACCACCCTCTCAGACCTTACAGCGGTCTCCCGTTTCCAACATTCTGCCGTCAAACGCATCCAAGGACTCATTCTTACCCGCTCGGACATGGCAGAATCCATGCTTGGCCTTTACCGACTGCCCTCTATCGTTGAATACCGTAAATTAATGTTCCTCTATAAACTTATGACTCTACCAAAGGGCTCTGTGACAAGAGACATATTTATTAGAAAACTCATTTTGTTTATAACCGACAACTCTCTTGTAACACGCGGTTTTATACCCGATATTTGTAAACTCTTGTTGAAATATATGACTTACAAAGTGTCATAAACAATTTCACAGCTGCCATACCATGTATACCATCAAAACGTGAATGGAAAAATACTGTAAAAAATGTTATTTCCTTAAATGAAACAAAATTGTGGAATACTAGGATGTCGCAAGACTCGGACTTTATTTTTTTCCGGATCTTGCAACCTCATATTATGCCATCAATTGTATATACTGTGTGTCAACGGAGCTCATCCAGATATATCATGAACGTTATTGCACGACTATGGACGAGATCTGTATCCATCGACAACAGCGCGTGTGATAAATGTGAGGAATTATTCCAGGAAGAACTTATTCACGTGCTTTGCGAATGCTCGTCAACGGAAACCATTCGAACCCAATTGCTAACCTCATTAGAACAGATACTTAACCAGAACGACACTCACCGAATTCGTGAAATGGATAGTTACTCCCTTGTGCTAAAACTTTTGGGTGCTCCTCTCGAACCCATCCTCGACTCAGAAACTGAGAGACAATTTTTGAAATGTTCTTTCGAACACATAGTGCAATGTCTGAACATTTACTGTGATCACATATAGACATTCTCTGACGGCATGACGAATGCATCTTGTCATGCCTGCATATTCACTGTATATTGTATTGTTTTCATTGTAATCATTGATTGATTGTTTAATACTATTTGTACATAAATGTATTCAATATCCTCTAATATAGAGGGAATTAAAGTGTTGAAGTTGAAGTTGAAGTTCTATCATTGTACAAGAAATTTGACCAGCGGCCCGTTTATATCGGCAGTTTATGGTTGGCAGAATGGTACTTATAGATTTGTGAGTACAAGTGCTTGGGTAGTAATAATAGATATAGTCCACGCGAGTATGATGTTCTTTATAAAGACTTTATGGTTTTCCCTTATTTGATGCTTAAATTTTGCCACGCCATTTAGCGAAGAAATGGTTAGTGTTAGTTTAACAAGTAATTAAGAATTGCAAGCAATACAGAAGTCCCCTACCGGTTTGAGGCCATTTTCAATGTTTCTGTTGCCATAGCAACCACAATTGTTGTCAGAATCAAAATATTTCTAGACGTGCATAATCCCCTCATTGCCCCCTATCCACATATCAAGCTTGAAAACTGTTTGAGTTATGGCAGGATCCAGATTTTATGCATATGTTCACTCTTTCTGTCGCCATAGCAACCACAATGATTGTCTGACTGACTGACGGACAGGGGGCAAACCTATAGTCCCCTCCGGTCAAAAACCGGTAGGGGACTAATAAGTAAATGAATTTTATGTTATAGTTAGAACATATTAAGTAAATTTTAATGATTAAAAAGGGCGGAGCGAGCGAAGCGAAGCGAGTCCTTTTTAGTCATTAAAATTTACTTAATATGTTCTAACTAACTTAGAATATAACATTCTGCATTCTGATTGGCCGATAGAAAGTAGCGCCAACACATGACGTAAAGTCTGTGAAGAGAAAATTTTAATGATTAAATGTTCAGTTAACCGCCAAAATGCGGCGTTTTCATTGGCTCATAATGTAGGTTATATTCATGCAGGTTAAATTTACATAATATAAAAATATATCACTGATTCCAGTAATATTAAAAATATTTTAACATAATTTAGCCATTTAAAATTGCGTGTACTCTTTAACATGATATTATAAACAATACTAGAGTACTTGTTAGGGTTCCAATACTTAATAATCTTTGTGCGTATTATAATATATAAGTTTATAATTATAATAAATAAGTTAAATGTTCAAAATACAACTATTAATGAATCTCTTTATAAATAAATTTTGTTCTAACAATAATACTCAAATTTTTCTATAATATAACACGACCTCAATGATATTTGTGTGGCGTACGCTACACAATGATATTACCACTTTTCAGCTTACGACCAATTCAACGACTATAGGCCAGGAAATAGTCCTCCGCAAATAAATAGTTCCATGACTTGAACGATATTATGAGCATGCTATACAGGTTACACATATCATTTATATTACAGGGGGGGAACCCCCAGTTTTCGTATTACATACCAACTCTGAAATCACAATTCAACCGAGCAAGAAACAAGTGCCAGCAAATCTCAACCAATATAGTAATTTCCAACCTTTTAAAGAAAATTTGTTTATAACAATTGAATTATTTTTTATTTGTTTGTATTGTGGAATGTTTTTAAAGTTTGTTTTGGATTAGTAAATGAATTTGTGCGAATAAATTCCTACGTGCTGTAAAATGACTAATGATTTTTGTGGGGCGGTAATTTCACTTTTAAAAGTACATGTTGTAACTCTGTAAGCAGACGAAATTTACACAATTCATGGGTTTAACATTCATACTGCAGTTAAGCTAGAAACTCCTAATCTAACATGTGCTTATTTTTCTCTATTTACAATATTTTGCATTTGCTGATAGTATTGATCCACGTTTCATGCATTTACTTACCACATATCTTTAGCTAAATATTTTTGGTCTACCCCATAAGAACAACCCTTTTCCCAGTGCTGTTGTATACATTTTCCCGCCGAAAGTCGAGACCACATCAGTTATTTAGGTTTCGTCCCCATCTGATTCGTTCGCGCTATTCGTACTTTATCCAGTTCGTATGCAAGTAGAGTTATGGAATAAGGCTCTGTGTATTTTGGAGGTTACTAATTTTTTCATTTTATTTCGCCCATGTCAATAGTATTGATGGACGTTTGATCCATTAAATTACCACAGCTATTCGACGTTAGGACAACTTTTTCGAGCTCTCAGCTGTGTTTACTATTTTCCAGCCGAACGTCGAGGCCATATCGCGTATTTGTGTTTCGACCCCTATCCGGTTGGTTTATAATTTATGTATGCAGCTGAATAGTTGTTGATTATGACTTTGTATATATTTGAAACGCTGGGTTTTTTTATTTTTCTTGCGCCCATACATCCCCTATCCCATTTCTTATATTCATTTGGTTTACTACCAGCAAAATAATTTGCGCGGAAACGTTTTAACAAATGTTTTTTATTCTATTTATTACACGAGTCTGACTTGCAGTACTGTATACCAGGACGGGTAAGTCTTGATGTCCACGGGCGCATTCGATGTTTAAACATTCATTTAACGAGCATCTTATGAAGCAATGTGAGTGGAAAACGGAAAACACGGGGTATCGAACACTCAATATGACATATTACTTAAGACTACAGTATGTGTAATTGCCTGAATGAGCTGCAGAATCGAGATTGGTCCGTTGTTGTGTGATTTAAATGAGTCAGCTGCTATCGCGTCTCAGTAACCTGTTCACAATATTCACATTTTTTTGAAATCCATTACCATTAAAGGTGAAACCATATATTAGCAAGAATTGCGAGTACTTTGATTAGTTACTACCATGTGAGCTGCATTTGTTAACATTAGCTTCAAGACATGATGGCTTTTTTTGAAGATAGTGATCATGTAATGATATTATTTGTAGTAAGATTGGCCAATTGACATAGGGCACTCTAGCACTCACGATTTGAAAATAGCGTCGATATGAAGCTCTGTTTTAGAAAACTGATATAAGGGAGAGATAAAACATAAAAAACCTTACAACGGTACAAAAAACGGACACAAAATACACATACTTTTCAAAAGTGGCACTTCGTACACCAAAGCACTGAGTTGACGTTATATTAGCAAACCAAAAAATAATTATCGTAATATTGATACTATTATTATTAACATTATTGCACCTAGTTGAAGGAGAACATTTTCAAAGTAAAGCATAGATGCCTACCTGGGCATTCTTGAACCTGGTAGGTCTTTAACTGCTATCGACTCCATCGGGTAAAGATTCAGTACAATGCAATTAAACAAACGCACATAGACTGAAGAGTGGGCAAATAAGCAGACACGTCTTTTCGATTAGCAATATCAATTCCAAAGTGTACGCTGTTTGGTTTTGTTTCCGATGCCAAAATAAATTTATGGTTTGTTAAAACGGGAACAGTATTCACAACGTTCTATGCGATATAAGCTTATTAACTCATACTTTGGGTAAAAATCTATATGGTCTATAGAGTATATTGTAGAGTATAAGGGAAAACCTCAAAAAGCGAATTTATGTTTACTACCTTAAGACGACCAGTGGGAACAATTTGGAAATGAAAACCTTGAAAAAGGATCGCGCAATATGTGCCAATCGATCGGATTTCAGGCGGGAACCGTACGTCCGTCCTTAATCAGCGTAAATCCCTAATGGTTGTTATTTAATTAATCAAAGGAAATTGAGTAAATTTATCAGAGGCATAACTTTAGATCATTTGATTAACGGCAGACAATCCACTTAGACCGCTGTCACTTTTTGTCCACGTGAGCAAATATGTCGAATTATAAGCAAGTGTAAGAAAGTTGATAAAAGTTGAAAAAGCTCAGAAACCCAACAAAACGATTTGTCTGCGAGTATTGCTTTAAGTTTGTTTAGTAAATACAAAGCCAACAAGAAACTTTTGCACCAGTCAATATTTTGCCCACCAGGGGGAGCGGCGGGCGACCAAGGGGGAATTAGACATTTTCAATTTGTTTATGTCTAAATTCCCACCCTGGAGACAATGCTTACTGGCTATATCCCCACCGTTGGGCACAGTTTTCATCCGGGTAATTTAATAAAAACACGAATAAAAGTATCACTGTCGTCTTCTGTGGTGTAGAAATTCCCAGACCAAATTCTTTTCCCCGGGACTCGGAGTCGATAAGGTCGTCTAATTCCGGCCTGTCGGGAAGATTCGTATTTCTAATTCCCCCTGTATCCCCGCCGCTTCCCCGGGCGCGAATGATATTGACTGGTGCATTTGTAAAACAGTATCCCCCTAATTGATGCGAAATTGCTAAACAGTAATTTATGTTAAAGGTCAGGGACACCTTTGATACAGTAAGCGTAAAGAGTATGACTTCGTTAAATGATACATATTTTGATTGGTTTAGGCTTTCAGGAGTGTTAAAGCCCACTTTTGACAGCACCATAGTGACAAGTCTCACGAGCAGCTAACCATGTGTTTAAAGAATCGAGATTACCATGAATTGCTAATTAACCTAGAGGTATATTGGTAATAAGGGCGTTAATTCTATTAAATAAAGCATGTACGAGTACTCATTAGTATATTCAGAAACGCACCTTCTGCTTGTAGATCTTAAACATTAGAAGATGTTGTGTTTTTGTTGTAATGAATAACATAGAAGACAAAGAATCTGCTGGCGTCTACACTTCTCAACAGTTTGAATTGATTAACACAATATGTTTGAAATTTTGAGGAAATATTTATGAGATTAACAAAGAACAATTTATTTTATATCTGAGCAATAATGTGTTTCGTTTCTCTCATTAAGTATTTATTGAAGTGGATCATTTTATACAATGCCAGTAATTTCTTGTACGTGCCTTTTTACATCAGTCAAGCCCATTATCAGCTTGCTTCATTTCGAAATGACAAGTGCATTGTTTCTTATGGGTGCTGTTTTGAGTGTTGTCCTTGTGTTGTGCTGTCGTCCTTGTTGTTGTCTGTTGGCCCTTATTCCAGGTATGTTTGACTGACTGAATTTTTACTGTGTGTTGGGATAGGGTGTATAGTTTTTGTAGTTGTGCAGTGTCGTTTGACTCGTTTATATGCACCGACATCTACTGATGCAGGAGGCATATAGTGATTGTCCTGTCCGTATGTTCGCTCATTCGTCCATTCTTTTCATTCAAAATGTTAACCAAAACTTTT
Source organism: Spisula solida (assembly GCA_947247005.1). Taxonomy (NCBI): domain Eukaryota; kingdom Metazoa; phylum Mollusca; class Bivalvia; order Venerida; family Mactridae; genus Spisula; species Spisula solida. The sequence goes on from OX365954.1 coordinate 28,691,042, forward strand.
AAGTTCTTGAAACTCAAATATGATCCATATAAGTGATATAAGTCCATCAAGGCATTGCATTTAAACATGGCATACTTGTTTGCCATCATAAATAACTAACATTGTCAACGCCATTTAATACTATCCAATCTTTCTACAGAGTCATTGCCCTTGATTGACTTAGCTTGTTACTATTACCAAGGCTTCCACCGAGGCATAAGCTTTTAGTGAACGCAGTCTTGATACTGAGGTTGACATAAAGAGCAAATTATTAATTATCACATAACCCGCGGTCCAGCAGTGCCGTAAAGCTGTGCCGTATATATCGTTCGGCACTCCCAGAGTGTCCAATAAATATTTAAATTAGCCTGACGCGACGTAAGCCGATCCATGTATTGATTGACCCATGCCGTCAGGATAATACCAACGTCGCCATGACGTCGCGTTCGTTGTCTCGCTTAATTTTGGCTGAAACATATACAGCGTACATCATCATTTTGAACAATAATGAGCGTTCTCTTAGGTTATGTGATAAATAGAATCTTACATTCGTGCTTATTACATACGAGTTTTATTAAACTCGTCGACAAAAACAAAATGACACTCGGCAAAGCCTCGTGTCATATTATTTTGTCCACTCGTTTAATAAAACTCGTATGTAATGAGCACTCATGCAAGATCCTCTATATATGGAATGAAAATGAGATGCTTATAAATAAGTTTTACTGCTATACTAGTTACATGTTTTCATTCACCCAATGTAAACTGTGTATTAACGACAACAAAAGTCAGAAGAAGAATACTAACCTTCACCTACATTTTGTTTATTAGCAGAACAATTTCAGGGACAATTGTTATCCATTGCATAATTGAGAAATCCCGATGGTATATTATGCCAATTTATCCCTGCGCTGGACATTATGGACAACCCTAGGGGAAATGCGAAATAAACAGAAATGATGCAAATTGCTGACGGATGATATTTACATATATGAATGTTTACATCTTGCACATCCTCTGATGCATCTGCTATTGTATCACATAGTTGGTGTTTGCTTTTAACTAATTCTCATTTGCATGAAACATTTTAGCTGTTACGTTATTGTAACCCCGTGACTCAACACCGTCACTGGGTGATCGTAAAAACAGTACATGTGTTTTCTTGAACAAAGTAACTTTAGTTAGAGGTAATAAAATAAACAACACGTATACCTCGTTTTGTATGCAGCAGTAAAATGTCAGGGGCACGTTTCATAGACATATCTTAGCTTAGATTTGATTTTTATGCCCCCGTATCGATAGATCGGGAGGCATATAGTGATTCACCTGTCCGTTCGTTCGTCCGTCCGTCCGGTTAACCCGAATTGACCGTTTCTTCTAGCATCATTATGGCTCGCAACAAAGCTTCCATACTTGCATGGATGTTGTATATGAACACTCTCCACATGCCTGTATCACCTGACCCCATTTTGACCTTCACCTTGACCTAATTTTGGACAAAAAATGGACAAGGCTTCCACTGGGGGCATAAGCGTTTATTGAACGCAGTCTTGTTTCAAAAGATATTTTGAGCTACCTGAGATAACTAGTACATTCAAGCAAAGGTATGTGAACTAGAATTGTCACAAATAACTAGTTTAACCCGCTCAAAATGTATGGATTCACTACGTATGCTCTCAATAATATATGGAAACGTCTGATCTTAGCTAAGATATGTCTATGAAACGGGCCCCAGGACCTTGAGTAACAGTATATACGTCAGACTGACATTTTACTGTTACCTACAAAGCTACTAGTATTTCTCATTTATATATTAGATACATTGTTTCACTAGTTATCTATCTTATATCAATCACTCTCGGTCCCTCTCCACTACTCTTGCGTCGAGAATGTCGTCGAGGTTCAACGATTTATTTCAAGTCAGACGTATAACAGGTAAGCAATACCACGTGACTAAATACTACAGTCCCAAGAAGAAAATTGTAAACAAAACCTCCACTTTGCGAAGGAAAAGGGGTGTAAGTATTTTATTTTTATACCAATTTCTATAAAATGTAGACCACGCTAAGGAAAAACATATAAGGTTTTATTTCTCCGTAGTTTGATCGTTTTTTTAATTACCCTGAGAAACCTTGGAAAAAAGTTGTGTGCGAGCGCACTACAGTATCAAGCCTTTTCGTTTTCCTGGTATTATCTACTCCATGCGTGATTGAAGAGTCATGTTTACACCTTCCGGGAACACTGGAGGTAATTTCGCAACTAACAAAATAAATATTATAACAATGCATGGCACTAATATGACATTTCTTTTAATTTGCAATTATGGCTACAGTTCCAAGAAAAAATAGTCAGACTACAGTTTAAAGCTGTTTTCAGAATTTACCATAATTTCAAGCAACATGTCGTCCCTGATGCTATTTGTGTGAACATTACACGCACTACACTGTTCTATATTTGGTCAGGTGTTATTTGTAACATCATATTATACCAAATTTAAGAACACACACACGCACATGGGTAATAGTAGTTTACAAAATATGCATGTAGATCTAGTAACTGATAATAAGCTTGCGTACGGGTAAGTTTGAGTAATTTCAATACGTGCATTTGATGTTTGATCTAAATTATATATTGGACGGTGCCATCGATTTTCACCACTGGTAGGCACCGTACAGCGGATGTAACATATAGTCCGTATTTATAATAATGCATCATTGTTGAGCGTCAGGTCAGTTTGTGCTTGAAAGTCTTGTGTTTTCATGATTTACAATTGCCTACATATCAATGTCATGGTTACGCTAATGGTTCATTTGCTGCAGGATCAGAATAATCTGACCATATTGCCTAATTGTGACTGGTAGTTTAAATATATTCATATATAAATTATTGGTTGAATCTGACTCATTACATTTTAAAGAAAGCAAACAATTTACCATATGCTTTGAACGTTTTAAAAATTGCAGATAATATTATCGTGGTAGGGAAATATAGGTAACTGAAAAATCAAACGACGTTAAATGAACCAAAAACCGTTCTTAGGTCGGGTCGGGACTAATAAGAAATTCTGAAAATGTAAATTACTTGTTAGCACGGCTAAAACTGAGCGGGAATCTTACGTTATTTATTTATTATTCAATTAACTACAGTTGCCCAAAAAAAATGCACAATAAGACACAATCAACTGTACATAGTCAATGGCGAAGGTCGCGTGGGTACGAATGTTTAGCGGTCAATATTAAGATCACGATTATAAGTTCAAAATATGTAATTGTAGGGGTAATTAAAGGAATAAAAAACGTTTGCATAATTTGTTTTACCGTGCAATTTAAGCGCGCGTAAACTGATGGTAAAATAGCTTATAAATACTTCCCCCATTATTTCGTACCAAATAGCATTGAACAATTTAGCAATAACAATATTTTGGGTACGAAGGCAATACTACGTACTTAAATCACGTGCATTCCTATTTTTAGCTCACCTGTCACAAAGTGACAGAGTGAGCTTTGTGATCACTCTTCGTCCGTCGTCCGTCCGTCGTACGACGTCCGTCCGTCAACAATATGCTTGTGTAGACACTAGAGGTCACAATTGTGGCCTAACTTTTATGAAAACTGGTCACATTGATCATCTCAAAGAAATATAGGCCAAGTTTAATATTGGGTCCTTCGGGGTCCAAAACATAGGTCACAAGGTCAAATCATAGAAAACCCTTGTGTAGTCACAAGAGATCACAATTTTGACCTAATCTATATGCAACGTGGTCACAATGATCATTTTAACAAAATCTAGGTCAAGTTCGATATTGGGTCATCGGGGATCAAAAACTTGGTCACAAGGTCAAATCATAGAAAAGCGTTGTGTAGCACTAGAGGTCACAATGTTGACATAGTCTTTATAAAACTTGGTCAAATTGATCATCTCAACAAAATCTAGGTCAAGATATATATTGGGTCAACCGGGATCAATAACTAGGTCACAATGTCAACTCATAGAAAAACCTTGTTTAGTCACTTGAGATCACAATTTTGACCTAATCATTTTGAAACTTTGTCGCAATGATCATCTTAATAAAATCAAAGTCAAGTTATGATTGGGTCATATGGGATCAAAAACTAGGTCAATAGGTCAAATCAAAGAAGACCCTTATGGACAGTCACTAGAGGTCACCATTTTAGCCTAATCCTTATGAAACTTGATCACAATGATCATCAACAAAATCTAGTTCAAATGCGATATTGGTGCTAATTGTTAAAAAATAACGAAACGTCAGAGAAAATGACAAATTGGTGTTTTAAAATAAACATGCCGCTGCTTTAATTTGTTCACTTCAAGTGAATCACATAAATATTTACAAAATAATGATTAAAAACTTATCGTCGTGTGAAATCGTCATCCACTTTTACTTTTGTTTTCGTGCGAAGTATAAGGGGCTATATCCGCCTTATGGTGTCTACCAGTGGTGAATATCGATGGCACCGTCCAATATATAATTAACATCAAACACCAAATGCATGTTTGGAAATTACTCAGGATTACCTGTACGCAAGCTTATTATCAATTACTACATGTATATATTTTAAACTCCTGTTACCCGTGTGCGTGTTTATGTTCTTAAATATTGTAAAATCTGTCGTAAAAAATAAAACCTGACCAAATAACGAATACTTTAGTGTGTGTATTGTTGACAAAATAGCATCAGGGGTGACATGTTCCTTGTTATTATGGTAAATTCTGAAAACAGCTTTAAACTGTAGTCTGAATATTTTTTTCTTGGAACTGTAGCCATAATTGCAAATTAAAAGAAAATGTCATTTTAATGCCATGCATTTTTATAATATAAATTTTATTTGTTGCGAAATTGCCTCCGGTGTTCCCGGGAGGTGTAAACATGTCTCTTCAATCACGCATGAAGTGGATAATACCAGGAACACGAAAACGCTTGATACTATAGTCCGCTCTCACACAAAACTTTTCGAAGTTCCTCAGGGTAATTGAAAAAACGGTCAAACTACGGAGAAATATACTATATATGGCGGAAACCTAATATTTTTCCCATTGCGTGGTCTACATTTCATAGAAATTGGTGAAGAAATAAATACTTACGCCCATTTTCCTTCGCGAAGTGGAGGTTTTGTTAACAATTTTCTTCTTTGGACTGTAGTATTTAGTCACGTGGTATTGCTACACTGTATCAGAGAATAGGCAACATCGTAAAAAGTGTAAAGAATACCCAATTAGTAAACTTACATATCGTAATACAAGTATCTCGAAAATTAATTGACGGTTTAAATTGCATGAAGCATGCAGCACTCTCGTATTAAGAGTATTAATTTGAAGCAAGAAATACCAGAATTTCACTGTACCCAAGATTTATCTTTAAGGTGGTATTTGAGAAAAGGCTTGAAAATGAACAACCACGGCATGACTCAAATGTTCGTTTCTTGCATAATTACAAAACATTACACGACAAATAATTGTGCAAACGTCATCACAATTATTCAAATGTTTTGCAGAATATGAGACAGCTAACACATAATTATATGTGAATGATGTAGCAATATGGTATTTACTTTTTATTCGGATTTAATGTCGTTTCTCAACAAATGTTCCGTTATATTCATAGGATATAATACTAATGGAACAGGGGTAATACTTAGCTGAAGAACATGAAATGTACAAAACACAGAACACGCGAAATAGAATCCCAGATTACAAGTTACAACGACAGCCACAAATATCGCAAATCCCAGAGTACACGTTCAATTTTGAGAACAGCCTACAAAAGTTCGCAAATCACAGATTACAAGTACAATTTTAAAGACAGCCAGAAAAGTTCGCAAATCACAGACTACAAGACATCTTTCAGGACAACGCCAAAAATGCGCAAATCTCAGATAACAAGGTGGACTACAATTTTTAGGACAGCCACAAAAGTTCGCAAATCACAGACTACAAGTCGCATGAAAAATCAGAAAAATGAGCGCAAGAAAAAAAGTAACTGAACAGCATAGAAGCAGAAGAGCAACCTGACTGCTATAGAGCTATCTTCCATTAGCAACGTCTGAGAATATATGTTCCCGCAACAGTAGAGCCGGGTCATGATAAAAATATCCACCACAACAGTATAGTATGCAGACATACGTCTGGTGTCAGTATGTTATTTTAGTTTCGTCTTCGGAAGTACATTAATGGTTTTTTCTTCATTATTATGCCCCCGTATCGATAGATCGGGAGGCATATAGTGATTCACCTGTCCGTCCGTTCGTCCGTCCGTCAGGTTAACCCAAATTGACCGTTTCTTCTAGCATCATTATGGCTTGCTACAAAGCTTCCATACTTTCATGGATGTTGTATGCAAATGATAGACAGACCAACAGGAGAACACCGGACGAGAATACAATAAGAGAAGATGGAGGTGATGTAAACGACACAGATGACGATGACCCAGGTTTCAGAGGCTACATATACGTCTCGGAAGACTTTCCTAGTAGAGTAAGTAAAGCCAGATACAATATAAAGACCTTCCTAAAACAAAAACTGAAGCATGGGAATAGAGCATATCTTAAATATGATAAACTTGTGATAAACGGCGAAGTGTTTGAGTATGATGCAGAAATTGAGGACATAAGACCAGTAGCCAAATAGGATGTCGGTCAAGGCCACGATACAAACCGAACTTATCAAGCGTTTGTCCTTAATACGATGTGCTGGAATATACATGGACTAGCTAAATATGTGCAAAATGCGTCTTTTTTATCATATCTATATAGCTTTGATATTTGTGCATTGAACGAAACATGGTCGAAATGTGCAGATGAGTTTGATACTTTCTTACAAGGGTACACTTGTTTCAATAATAATCGTAAAAAGACAAATAATAGAGGTCGATTTTCAGGTGGTGTATGTGTTTTTGTTAAAACTCACTTGTTAGAGAACGGTTTTGTAAAAAGAGTATTCGATCATCTTGAAAATTGCATTCTCATCAGACTAGATAAAGACTTGTTACATACTACTAAAAGTGTGATTATGTATTTTCCTTATATCTCTCCGGAAGGGTCGTCATTATACGGTGCTAACACTGATAGTGGTATAGAGCTACTCCAAGAAAATATTGTACAAGTTGTCTCAGAATTCCCAGATGATAATTTATGTTTAGCAGGTGACTTTAATGCTCGTTGTGGTATTTTGCAAGACATTATTGATAATGACGATATTGAGTTTGTGTTTAACGACAACGATGTTGTATATGACAATGACACTTTTGATATACCTCGAAAGTCTAGAGATGTTGTATGTAATAATTATGGCTATTCGCTTATAGAACTTTGTAAAGTCTTTGGTATTCATATTGTGAATGGTAGAACGGACAATTACAATCTGGGTAATTTTACTTCAACTGCAAACGATGGCTCTAGCCTGATATATTACTATATAGCATCTTCAGAAGTGTTTTCTTACATTACGAATTTTCTTATCGGAGACAGGCACGAGTCTGATCATTTTTCATTGGAATGTCAATTTACTTTTCCAACCAATATAGCTATGCACAACAATGTAAACCAAAGACTATCGGATGGTAACACTGTATTAAAGCGATTTAAATGGGATAGTGAGAAAAAAGATGGTTTTGTAGAAAATGTAAAACAAACACTCCTACTTGCAAAGCATAACATTATACGCACTATGGCTACTGACATAAATCAAGCTGTTGACACAATTGTGAATATGTTTCATAAGGCTGCTGATAATATGGCCAGTAAACTTAGAAATCACCAACCTAAACAATTACAACCTAAATGGTGGAATGATGAGTGTAATAGATTAAAATCAGACAAATTAAGAAAACTGAGAAAATTTAGATTTTTGAATACTAGTGACAGCCTGGACAAATATATTCAGAGCAGAAATAGGTTTAAAGGATACTGTAAACAACAAGAAAATGAATTAAAACATAAATATAGACAAGAACTAATCCAGTCGCGCTCTAATACAAATCTATTCTGGAAAACGGTCAAAAAGGTCAGATTTAAAGATATAAACTCGAAAAATAATGAAGATTCGATTTCAATACAAGATTGGTATAACCATTTTAGACTTTTACTGCAGAATGAACACATCAATAGTGACTCTATCAATGAACAAATTGTACCAAATAATGAGGATACAGATGAGATTTTCAATAGACCATTCTCGTCGCAGGAATTAAATAAAAGTATTTCACAATTAAAGAAAGGCAAATCTTCAGGTCCCAGTGGCATTCTACCAGAGATGATAAAATGCACATCTCCTTATACCACCGACATATTACTTGAATTATATAATAAAGTGCTGAACAATTCAGAATTCCCTACGTACATAATCCTAGCAATTATAGAGGAATTTCACTTATTGACACGTTAAATAAAATTCTTACAGGCTTAATGTATAACAGAATCACGTATTGGGCTGAAAATAACAATACAATTGACCAAGTTCAATCTGGATTTAGAAGCGGATTCTCCACAATTAACAACATGTTTACCTTACAAGCTATGGTGCAAAAATATACAAGTAAAAAGCGTGGTAGATTTTATTGTCTCTTTGTAGACTTCTCAAAAGCTTTCGACACTATTGATCATGTAAATCTCTTCAATTGCCTTATACGGAAAGGTATGGGTGGTAAGCTGCTATCTTTACTGATGAAAATGTATAACAACCTAACATCATGTGTAAGATTTGGTGATACGTATACCGATGAACTTAAATGTAACATTGGTTGTCGACAAGGCTGTAAACTGAGTACAATTCTATTTAATCTATACATAAATAACTTAATTGATGAATTGAAACTAAAATGCTCAAATGGAATACATATATCAGAGGATGTTGATGATATTTTTGCAATACTATATGCTGACGACATGGCTAATTGTAGTGACACTGTAAGACTGTTACAATCTCAGATTAATGTTATCTCAACCTTTTGTAGGAAAACTGGCATGAATATTAATCTAAAGAAAACAAAAGTTGTAGTTTTTAGAAATGGGGGCTATTTACGTGGTAATGAAAAATGGTATTATAATGGAGAACAACTTAAAGTTGTGTCATTCTATAAGTTTATGGGTCTGTACCTTACTCCAAAACTATGTTGGTCAAAGGCGAAGAATATACTAGCATTGCAAAGCAAAAAATCAATTATCACAATTAACAAACTTCAAAGCTCGGTAGGTTACTTTGAACATAAAGAAAAATTTAGCTTATTTGACACTATGGTATCACCAATACTAACATATGGTTCTGAAATTTGGGGCTTTGAATATTCAGCCCAAATAGAAAATGTTCACAATCAATTTTGCACTAGATATCTGAAATTGTTTAAGAACACGTCTCATGCTATTGCTAAAGGTGAATGTGGTCGCTATCCTATGTATATTACTTACTATAGTAAATGTATCAAATACTGGTTACGTCTTTTACGTATGAATAACAATAGATATCCTAAACAATGCTACCTCATGCTTTTTAATCTAGACGAAGTCGGAAGAACAACATGGGCTAGTAAAATCAAACATCTATTGTTTCAATTTGGTTTTGGTTATGTCTGGATGGCACAATATGTTGGTAATGAAAATCTATTTCTGTACAACTTCAAACAACGTGTAAAGGACTGCGCCCTCCAAAACTGGCATTCAGAAATTAACGATTCAAGAAAAGCACACTACTATAAGTACTTTAAAACTCATTTAGAAGTTGAAAAGTATCTTACACTCGATACCCATATAAAATTTAAAGTAGCACTTTCTAAATTAAGATGTTCCAAGCATAATTTACTAATCGAAACTGGCAGACATAACAATATAGCATACGAAGACAGGCTATGCCATTCATGTGATACAGAATCAATTGAGGATGAATTTCATGTTGTTATGAACTGTCCTGCCTATCAAAACATTCGTGATCATTATCTAGGTGAAATAATCAATGAAAACAATAAAAACAATTTAGAAGTTTTCTACAATTTAGTTGGAACGGATGTTACAGTTACTCTCATTAATCTCGCAAAGTTTACATACGAAATGTTTGAAAAAAGAAACTCCCTCTTGGAAGCTTAGTTTTTTCCCCTAAAATAATCAGCCAATCAATAAAAAAACAAAAAAAAACAAGAGGAGAATTACCCCCTATTTGCATTACTCTGTAAACTTCTTTCTTGTTTTATCATGCCTCATAACATTATGTGAAATATTTCGTGCGTGTGTGCGTGAGAGCGTGATTGGTGCATAGTTGAATTGAGATACACGTTATTATGTTTATATATGCGAATGTTTCGTATGAGAAATAGATGAGTGCGTGCGGGCGTATGTGCGTGCGTGCGGATTGTTTGTACAGATGAATGTGCGGTTATATCCGCGTGAGTGTGTGATTGTGTGCGCGCATGATAGTGAATATAGAAAATTTTGTCACCACTAGTACAAGTAATGTAATAGGGCGTAATTATGCTAGATACTTCATCCATATCATTATGATACTATTTCACGAAATTATATTACATTGTTGTATATATTGAAATGCAATGTAAGTCATTATGTATATATTTTGTATATAATTTGGGTTTCATTTCAATTGTTTGCCATTGATTGCTATGTATTATGGGCCGGAGGCCTAAATTACTGGAATAAACATTACAAGTATATGAACACTCTCCACATGCCTGTATCACCTGACCCAATTTTGACCTTCACCTTGACCTAATTTTGGACTTAGACTTATTGAAGGGCCAAATTCTTGGTTAACCCAAATTGACCGTTTCTTCTAGCATTAATATGGCTTGCTTCAAAGCTTTCATGTTTGCATGGATGTTGTATATGATTACTCTCCAAACGGCTGTTAATTGTATGAAGAGTAGCAGTAGCCGACATTTCGCATTTATTTACTAATAACACTTTATTTTTCCCATATTGCAATGAATCTCTAAAATAAGGAGAATTAACTCCTATAGGTTGTACGTATCGTTTAAGAGTTGTCTATCGTAGTTTAGATTACACGCAGACGATGATTGAAGCATTATAGTCATATCGTTTTCCAATTAGTAAAAACTCTGACGTCAATTAGTTAGACGTCAATAATGATGTATTTTGTCAATATTATTCTATCGCCGACTTCCGTTTTGGGTCGCTGATTCCGTGGCGTTACAATGTCGGTGTCTATGAAATAACCTCAACAATCACCGCCCTAAGTCTCGAATGTATCAATTGACACCCAATGCACTTCTCAATAATGCCTTTTATACCAATTGTGATCGTAATGTGCTATAATAGTGGTGGAAGCCAGCTGAATATCGTATTAATTTCTTCTATTTCTTAACGTTCTAAGCGCATAACGTTTTTGTGTCTGAAACCCGCAACGTAAACGTCAAAGCTGTGACTATTGGTGTTCTAATGCGACATCCATCTCTTTCATATCATTTTTATATCATTTTAAGACCAAATATGACTCGTCCTATGCGTATTATTTATCATATTGGAGATTTCAGTAGGATTTTCCCCTAATTCCTTTCATGAGTTTAACACTGGGCGAGTGTCGTGTTCATCTATAACGTCATGACGTACGTTATGGCTAGTAGAACACTTGCTATTCACAGGTTGTATATTTCTACACTTTAAATGTCATCAACACGTCTATGTACAGTGTTTTGACATTGCGTAATATTTTGGCGGAGTTGTAAACAGAAAGTTTTACCTAAAATGATACTATAAGTAGTGAAAGTAATGACACATGGAGGAAAGAAGCGGTTGCCCCGGGTACGCGTAACCATGGATATTCAAATGGCGGGTTTACCTATAATATCCATAAACATGTTTTGAAAAATTTACCATCAGGTTGCCAGCTAATTCGGATTTCAAATAGCATGTTCATATATAATATGTCTACAACATTAATCGTTTTACAGCAAAAGTCTACGTTATTTCTGAACGTCCCTCGTATAAAATACCACCATATCGTGACAATTTAATCATGTTTCAAACACAAAAGGTAAGGGGAATATTAAACCGTCATAATAAAGTACATCAAATTCTGCCTATCCATAGAAATTCACTTCCGAAGCTTTTACTTACAGTTTCTTAGTATTTTCTCTATAGTTTAAACCAATCAACGGGTTCGATTGTCTGATCCATCTAATCCAACAAATAGACTTGATAATGTCATAGTATATGTTGCGTGCTACGGTACACTTTGGCGAACTCCACCATAATAAAGCTAATGAAATGTTCTGAGCCGCATTTGTCAACAAAATGCCTTGCTTGACCCATGTAACATTTCATTTGAAAGAGCTCCTTCGTCTAACTAAGACATACACTCTATGGTCTTACAAAGGCAAAAGTAGTGTGAATTTTTTATTATAGAACAACGTCACTGTCGTGATACTGCCTATTGAGAATATACATGTCATCCAAACAACGAACTTTACAGTTATACTTTGGTACAATTTTGTTTTCTCATTATTAAATCAAAAGTTCAAGTGGTATGAAATATATTACGCAAATCCAAGTGAATAGGCATATGCTCCATACTCAGCAACATACATAATAAAACTAAAAACGAAGAATATTATAAATAGTTTCGTTAAATAGCAAAATATACGATGTTCTAATGACTAAATAACATGAAAGATCAAGTGGCTGCGTTACTGTGTCAGACAATATTTAAGGGATCATAAACGTCGATGATATGCATAGTTACACGTATTTCAAAAATAGTAATTCTTCTTTTTACATATTGCAGAAAACTAATCTACGTCCAGGAAAACTTTATTTTGTTTTAACCATCCAAACCAAATACACGGTTAAAGCTCATGGGAGAATAAATCATTGTCCAGTGTGTAACAAGGGAAGTATTTCCTGATACTCGTCTGAAGATTGGTGCTATGCAATGACTATTACAGACTAGTTCGATAGCGAAATTGGTACATGTATACAAATGTGTACCATCATGGATAAAAGTGATTTTTGAATAAAAAAAATGACGAATTCAAGTGTTTGACATCCGGACCTCTTTGATAACTCTGATACACAATTTGATTTGGCCCGAAGTTCGTTGGTTTCTGTTTTTATTTGTGATAATGTGTGAAACCCTTGATCTCTTAACTTCTTAATTTCAAACTAATAAACCACCAATAAACGTTAAACAAATTGATTGTGTTTTCTTCTTACTAACATATATTTATAAATACAATCTTTCATTATAGTAAGACCATATCTGATACCAAAGCAGGTGACCACTCTTACTAAATTAGTTTGCAAAGACCTCCAACATTATCTTCCATCAGACCATTTTTCATTTATATTGAATATAGCAAGAGTAACCTGTCAGCTAAGGTCATTTTAGTTGTTTCCTGTGGGTCTTTTTAGGCAGGTTTCACTGTACTGGTACACAATAAATACTAACACTATGCGTGACACATCCAAATGTAAATTTAATTTATTAGCAAACGATACTCATTATACAGGGCAATCCATTATCTACATTTCACTGTGCATTGTGCAACATAATACATGTAATTCATATTGCTAATCTTGGTAATTATATAAACACATAATTTGTGTTATTATCATGACTGTTAAACAAATTGCAACTATTATTAGAATGTCTGATTTTAGATACAATGTACGTCTTTAGTATCATATTGCAGAAAGCTATACTAATTGCAGCAACAGGTTATTCAAAAACTTTGAAGTATTATTTTACATACTGAATGCCTAGGTACCACTGAGCATTTTTGCCTCGGCGATGTACTCCCGGTGAATATTTATTATTATTATAGGTGTCGGTAACATGGTCAATTGTGATCTAGGGGATGCTTCGGGGAACTTGAGACAATATGTGAAATCGGGAGGAATCGGTAGAACTCCCGATGTGTTCCCGACTTTACGCGTCGGTCCAACTGCCTTGGGGATGTACTGCCGATAGAAAGCAGGAGGGTCCTCCGATGTCTGACGAGAGCTCCACGATGTCTCTGGCTTGAAACATTTAGTGGCATCGCGAACACATCGGGAAATTTAAGTGCATGTATTGAATTTATCCGATATCCTCGCGATGTCATATCGGGAATATCGCGGGGAAGCATTCCGAAGCACAGAGTCTCGGAAAATGATCGGGGATGCTTTCGCGATAAAACATATTCCCCGAGGCATACCAGTGGCTTTCCCGACACATCGGCGATACTTTACTAAAGTGTCAAGAACCTTTGGGGATACACTTAAACTTTTGGCGAAATTTCGTCGATATTTCGGTGACAAATTCGCGATCTCGGGATATAAACCCCGACTATTCGCAGATCTTTATCGAGAATGATTCGGGAGTACCAGGAGGCATCGGAATAAAACTCCCGATGTAATGTCTCCCGACGGTATACACTCCCTTTCCCGCGGATGTACTCCCGATACCCATTAGGAACCATCGGGAGAAACTATGTGTAATTGCATATCGCCGATAAGGAATTCCTCAGTGGGACCTAGGCTTAACCGGTATTATAAGAAGGGTTCCATTATGAAATTTTGTTTGACACGTATTTGTAACGCGTGTGGGAATGCTGTTCACCGGGTCATCCACACACTTGATCACTCACAATATCGGAGGAAGAGGTATATGGCGAAATATTTTGGAAATGCCAAGGTCGTCTCAATAAACATTTCCGCTTGTTGAATGGTTATAATTCTATCATTTATTTCAACGTCATTTGATCATATACATAAATCAGAAGTACATAACGATATTAAGGAATGATATGCCTTCAACAAGTGGATACGTATTGTTTAACACCCTTGTACATGTACTATGTCAATATATCGCATATATAATCCATTCCACGCATTATTGGATATAATTGAAGTAATGTACATTAGTTTCTGCGTGAAAAAAATATTAAACCAACTGTCCTAATTTCGTGTTTGGTATGACGTGGTCCGGGGTTCGAACCCAATGTCTACTAACCTCGAAGTTGGCGTTCTATCACTATGCCGTCGAAGAGGAATTATGTCTAGAAGTTCGTTGATATGGTCCAAGTTTTCATAGTAATTTTGTGTTTGCTCATCACTTGCGAATGTGTCTGGTTCTTAATAGGCTGGTGTTGTTATATATGATCGTCTGTGCACATGACTAACTTGATAGTTGAAACAATTTTGCATCTTCAATCCGATACCTTCTGAAATCAGTGCTCATAAGTAATTTTGTATCAGACATGTCACTGTATAAATAATGCAAGCGAAAGACGTATATTCTAATTCTTCCAATCCAATTTCCATTTTGTCCTAGGATATCGGCAGGTATAACGGTAAAGTTCGTTTTTTTGATGACATTGCTGTTCCAAGTAGGCTCGAACTCATCTGTTGACAGCTGTATAGTACAAACGTGTAAGTGGTCGGAATGGTTAACAACTGGATGATCAACGGTTTACTAGGTGGCTGCGTCAAAGTTCTCTGCAATATGTAAAAAGATGAATTACTACTTTTGTAAGAGTAACAATGCATATTATCTAAATTTAACAACATCAAGTGAATTAAGGCGTTGAATATAATTTATGTCGGCATAGAGCTTCAAACGATACAAAAGTGGGTCTCCACCGTTGCCAAATAAGCCTATGTGTCTCAACCGTTGCTACTTTTTAGCTGATATTCTCCGGAGAATTCCTACCGGTGCGTGGTGTTCCTACCGGCGCGTAGGCAAATCTAAAGAATGCTATTTTTGACGTTTGTAAGTAAGTTATCAACAAAATGGTATATATAATGGCCAAGGGCATCTGATTCTAGGGCATTTGACAAAGTGACCATTTATGGAACACGGTATGTACGATAATATGACCGGATAAAACTGCAGTTCTCGACTCATTTTCAACTTGGGGAAATTTCAAGGTTCAAAAACGGTTTTATTGAATAATACTACAATATCAGACATATTACCTACATCGATGAACGCGGCAATTCTAGCTGCATCGTATCCAACAAAAAACTAAACATAAAAGCAAATAAAAGACTAGAAGAAGTGAAGAAACAAGCGCCTACCTTTTCGCTATCAAACAGTCCGCCATCTTGGTGTGTCTCGACCGGCTCACGGAAAATTCCGTCCGGCGCAGTTACACGACCGTGAACGTCGTATTTCGCAAATCCCAAAAAGCTATGCAAAGGTATAGGGAACAAATGCTCCGTAATTACACAACGCGCAAAAAGATAATACCAAATAGGGCAGGGAATGCAGCGCTCAACAGAAACTGCAGATCACTAAGATTTTTTGTTACTTGGGCATTTTTGAGAAAAAAGTCCACAGGAGGAGGAAAAAAATAAAAATAAAAACTCGCAAAATGTAGTTGATGGTGGATTGTAGTCAATGACGGTCCATTATTGAAAGCAACAATTTTAGTTCTAACAGCAAATTTGTCTTATAACAAATACAGTGCACATGTATCTGTATCATTGATAAAGTAAATTTCAGTTACATATTTTTTCAATGATATCTATGGCACAGTGGTAAATGAGAGCACTTTACCTACTTATCATTAGTAAAATATTGGAATACATAATAAAACAAGGTGTATAGTAACAATACCACCAAAATATTTGAGATAAAAAACTTGTACAATTTTAGATTTCCATTTTTTTTTTTTGAAAATGCCAGAAAATAGGACAGGAGGGTCCGAGTAACGAAAAATCAAAGAACTCTGGCCTAAAAGCACAGAAGGGGACACAAAAAAGAAAAGTCACAGTCCACATTCGCACGTCACAAAGTCAAAAATGATAATAAACAGCTGTTATCTGACCACATTAAACTGAGACACCCAGACTATGCTTAATCATGTCTGACGATTCTCAATTTTGCACCAGTCAATATTATGCGGCGGGGATACAGGGGGGGGGGGGGGGGGGGGGTTAGACAGACAAATCTTCTCGACAAGCGGGAATTAGACGACCTTATCGACTCCGGGTCCCGGGAAATAGACTTCGGTCCGGGAATATCTACACCGCGAAAGACGACAGTGATACTTTTATTCGTGCATTGGCTCCAGGGTTGGAATTTAGACATCAAAAAATTGAAAATGTCTAATTTTCCTGGGTCGATCGCCGCTCCCCCGGGCGGGCAAAATATTGACTGGTGCATTATACGGAGTCCATGAAGTGACAAACGCCACATTTCTTTTAAGCCGTAAATTTAACATTTCTGCAGCTTCATAAGATATGTTTGTGTCCTTAAAGAAGGTCGAGATATTGGCTTATAGCTAGCCTGTTACAGCGTGGGCATTGTACCAGATAAGTTGTTCTGATTAATGAATATACTAATACAATTCATTCCAACTAGCAATCAGAGAAAACGTGAGATTGTATTGTATTGATGGAATAGTTCGCCAAACTCTTTCTCATAAAGGCTTGTCTGATCACACTAAATAGTTACTTTGCGGTTTTATTTTCTTCCTCCGTTCTAATATAGATCTATATTTGTACCGAGATAATACATAATCATATAAGGGAATAAAGCATTCATTTTATTAGCAAAATATCTAATATTTGCCACAGAAGTCCGTAAGCACTCGGAGAAGATCCGCACGTGATCATTTATTAGAGTTTTTACATAAACATTTGGAGACGCGTGTTTTCCGCTTAAGTCGATTTTTTAATATTTAGAAATATAAAAAGAACATCAAAATAGGAAATTTCGAGAATAATACTACAGAACATTAAAACGTTGATTTTTTTTCAAAAAACATTGCTTAACACCAGATGACAATCTAATTCAAACGCCCTAGTTATTTTCAAATAGACTCATGAGTTCTTCAAATGGGCCGGATGTATAGTACCGGTACACGCTATATTACCTCCGGGTAACCAACCAGCTACTCCCTATTTGGGTTGGAAACATTGAAAACCGTTTCTGAAATAAACAACAGCGTCCGCTTGAGATTGGAACCAGGGGTCCTTCTATCCTTAGTCATGATCGTTATCCACTCGTCCACCGCCGCGTGGCCGTGCAACCCTGTAATGAATGAAATGATAAGGTTGACTTAATGTAATGTACACGAGATATCGATACTTTGTAGTAAAAAAACACGGGGTCGCGTTGATACTTTAACGCGTGCGTTTCGTAGGCATATAGTTCGCCCTAACTTACAACCACGCTAAATCACAACATTTTTAAAAATGATTAAAAACAGAAACCTTTTAAAACGGTCTCGTGCGTTCCATTAACTTCTTTTGCGTAGTACAATAAGAAGAACCACACATGCTGGGAAGATTTCTCAACATATAAATACCATTGGTAACTTCCTAGATTTACAACCATTGGGTAACGACCACATACTTCTCTTGTTGAGACTCAGCACTGCAACACAAACCGCCCACTCATATAATGCGCAGAACGACATATATGCTGGTACGGCTTGTACAGATGACGACCGTGACTGGATGAGCAACACAACCCGGCTCGTAGAGAGATGGTGCTGAACTTTATTATATTGAGAGACAGTTTACTGACAACAACACCAGTTGGGCGGCGAAGACACACATGTTGTTTTTCAAGCACGAATATAACGGAGAAAAAAAGCTGTGATAAGCAGATGAGTGAATGCAATTCCTTGATAACTCAACAGTGTGATCATGTCTGGTGATCAGTTCAATGAACTGTCTGGCCTTAATTGCGTTAGCGTTTAAAAGTTTTTTGACATTAACACTTGATGCACTTTTGTTACATAAATGAGGCAAAGTGTCCAACAAAGTCCAACTACACTTAGCTTAAGACATAATAGTCCTATAAATACTAATTAGGTGATTACTTCTTCGACTTTTATTTTCTCCTGGTCGTTTTTTGATGAAGGACCGAAAGGCAAAATAGAATATCAAATAGAGGATGATTGAGATGTAACACGAGTGCTCATTATTTGTAATTGAATGTATTAGGGAGTTGAGGAAAATTAATAAAATGTGAGACCCTCCAGAGTTATATAAAAAGTATTTTATAATCATTGAGTACAAGTGTGGATGTCCCTTCAATCGGCTATACGTATACACAGCAGTGCATATCTGAAGGTATCTATCCGCATCTAAAAGTAACAAGATAATGGCAGGTTAGTAGTCCCACTGTGGACATATCACGTGACAAAATGCTGTGTGGGTGAGCTCAAAACGGGTGAAAATCGCTCGACTCAGGTAACATTTTTCCTTTTTATTTTCTTATTACTGGATGAATTTTCATGAAACAAAGACGAGAGCCGTCTCCTTAGCGAAATACACATTGGGTAGTTTCAAATATGTACCAAAATCCCTTTATTTTCTCAGAAAGTGCAACCGCGCATTTCCACAACTGAAAGCGTAATGCTGTGTTGGTGAGGAAAACATATAAAAATGCCAAAATGTGCGGTTCTTCACATTTTCTATTGATTCTGTGGACAAACTATCGTGCGAGGCGTTGTATTTTATGTTTATACGACTAGAGAGACACTTATTTTGTCAATGTATGCTTGTATTCGAGACATTTTTTTAAAAACAACAAAATGCTGTGTGTGTGTGCTATTTCAGAACTGCTGTGTGTGTGAGCAGTTTCAGAAATAATGCGTATAATGAATATATTTCTCCCTCACTCGATATTAATTGGTAACATATACTTAATACATTAGTTAATTCATTGCTACTTATTGCATATATTTTCCTAGCCAGGTCATGGTTTCTCATTAAACCCATCCAATTCTGTTTCCTTCAGCAAAACTTATTCTTCCCATTCATGCCCTTGTAAACTTTTTTTGACGGACAGCAGCTTTGTCATTTAGCTCTATTACAGCATAGTTTTCAAATAGCCTGTTGATTTATGATAGTTTTGCTTTATTTTCAGGACCATTCTTTCGATTCAAGCCAGGTCAAGAATAACGGGGCGAAAACGCAAAGAAACTTTGTCTAAAAGCCGTATTGTTGTCCTCAGATGTTCATTATGTGGTCTATCGGAACAAGCCCATAGAAAAGACTACAAGTTATGAAAGAGCATTGGCGGGAACAGCGGCTCGCATTTGTTGTTCATATGTCAAAACTAACCAAAGTTCAAATACAAAGATATCTTTCTGCTTAAGTACTTGTTTGTTTTGTTTATCACTGCTAACTTGTTTACATGTGCGAGGGGTGATACAGAATTACGTGGACATTTGCTCTTAAAAGTTTATTTTATGCCAGCTTGGAATGGATGAAATTTGGTAAACTTTTGCAATAAATATCAATATTACATCGTATACAGATGTGTCGGGGATAATGTTGCAATGAGTGGACACATTGCTACACACAGTTCATCATCGTCCCACACATGTGGCAGATTTGGAAAGGTGTATAAACACCAAAGAAGTCTTAAACCTAGGTCCCACTGAGGAATTCGTCATAGGCGATAAGGAATAACACAGTTTCCCCGGTGGTTACCGACGATTTTTGTAGAACCTGTCCACGAAGCTCCTAGTTGTCATTGGGACCGATGTATTACTTCGGAAACACATCGGGAGATCTCATGATGCCTGCCAGTAACACAAAGAAGCATATCCGATAAATATAAACGAATATTCGGGGATTAAATCCCAATATTTCAATCGGTAGTTCATCACCGATGCAGTTGGTGATTTACTACCGATTAAAAAATCGGGATGTTCCCCCGATGTCTGAGTGATGTTCCCCGATGTCTGAGAGAGGTACCAGATGTCTCGAGGACTTGCGATTTCATGTCGGGAATATCCGGGTTGGCATCCCCGAATCTCAGGAATATCTCGGGGAGGCATACCCAAGGTACCCAGATTCTCTGGGAATGGGACATCCAAGTGAATTATCCGAGACATGATGAAATATTGGGATTTAATCCCCGAATATTCGTTTTATTTATTGGAGATGCTTCTGGAGGGGGGGTACCGGGAGGCACCAGGAGAACTCCCGATTCACAGCGTAATACACATAACCGATTTAGAAATGCAACGATTTTTGGGGTTGGTATTTTTGTATGAATTATGATTTAAAATTTGTTAGAGTATAAATCAATAAATGGGACGCGAGTCGTATGTCTGGTATGATTTTCCGCAATAAATTATTTCAATTTGACCCATTACGTCATATTGGCGTCATTTTCATGATTTACAAATGCCGCCAGAACAAACCACTGGACGTGAAGATTTGACCGACACATTTTAGGACAATTATGTCCCGGCTTATTTTTTCTGTCTTCTTATTTGCCCTTACATTTTCAATTATCGACTTCCGGTTACGAGTTTTCAACAGATGCCATAGACCTAGGAAATGTATAATCTTAACCAGCGGACACAATGCAGCGTATGCTAGATCGGCAAAAAAATCACTGACAGCTCATGTTACGACTGTGGAGGTCATTTTTACAAGTGAAGCTAAATTTGAAGGCAGACACAGGAGGTCGTCAGGAAGTACACCAAGCAGAAACTTTAGAGCATTTAGAGGGTTACGTGTTTTCCTTATAGATGAGTGGAACAACATTCTACTATCCCGTAGTTTCCCGCCAATGAGACTAGGTACCAGTTAAAATGAGACACGGACGCCTGATTTGCATAGCAGGTTGCAGCGTGTAAATTTTTTATCAGTACTTTTCGTGGTTTGGTTTTGTGATCATCTAAACCTTGATTACAATAACATTTGCACATATTTGACTCCATATATTGATTTCGTCACGTGCAAAATTACAATAAAATTTAAGCACACAAACTAGCCTAAATATTTCAAAAACCCACTGTTGCATTTTTAAATCGGTTAAGTGTACATCGGTCAAACTGTCTCCCAATGACAAATAGGAGCTTCGTGGGCAGGTTCTACAAAAAAATCGGAAACCACCGGAGAAACTATGTGTTATTCTTTATCGCCCATGACGAATTCCTCAGCGGGACCTAGGTTTAAGACTTCTTTGGTGTTTATATATACACCTTTCCCAATCTGCCACATGTGTGGGACGATGATGAACTGTGTGTAGCAATGTGTCCATTCATTGCAACATTATCTCCGACACATCTGTATACGATGTAATATTGATATTTATTGCACAAGTGTACAAAATTTCATCCATTCCAAGCTGGCATAAAATAAACTTTTAAGAGCAAATGTCCACGTAATTCTGGATCACCCCTCGCACATGTAAACAAGTTAGCAGTGATAAACAAAACAAACAAGTACTTAAGCAGAAAGATATCTTTGTATTTGAATTTGGTTAGTTTTAACATATGAACATCAAATACGAGTCGCTGTTCCCGCCAATGCTCTTTCTAGTGGTTGGCCATAACTTGTAGTCTTTTCTATGGGCTTGTTCCGATAGACCACATAATGAACATCGGAGGACAACAATACGGCTTTTAGACAAAGTTTCTTTGCGTTTTCGCCCCGTTATTCTTGACCTGGCTTGAATCGAAAGAAGGGACCCTGAAAATAAAGCAAAACTATCATAAATCAACAGGTCATTTGAAAACTATGCTGTAAAGGAGCTAAATGACAAAGCTGCTGTCCGTCAAAAAGGTTTACAAGGGCATGAACAAGTTTTGCTGAAGGAAACACAATTGGATGGGTTTAATGAGAAACTATGACCTGGCTAGTAAAATATATGCAATAAGTAGCAATGCATTAACTAATGTATTAAGTATATATGTTACCAATTAATATCGAGTGTGGGAGAGGAGAAATATATTCATTATACGCATTATTTCTGAAACTGCTCACACACACAGCATTTCTGAAATAGCTCACACACACAGCATTTTGTTGTTTTTAAAAAATGTCTCGAATATAAGCATACATTGACAAAACAAGTGTCTCTCTAGTCGTATAAACATAAAATACAACGCCTCGCACGATAGTTTGTCCACAGAATCAATAGAAAATGTGAAGAACCGCACATTTTGGCATTTTTATATGTTTTCCTCACCAACACAGCATTACGCTTTCAGTTGTGGAAATGCGCGGTTGCACTTTCTGAGAAAATAAAGGGATTTTGGTACATATTTGAAACTGCACAATGTGTATCTCGCCAAGGAGACGGCTCTCGTCTTTGTTTCGTGAAAATTCATTCAGTAATAAGAAAATAAAAAGGAAAAATGTTACCTGAGTCGAGCGATTTTCACCCGTTTTGAGCTCACCCACACAGCATTTTGTCACGTGGTATGTCCACAGTGAGTCCGTATATATACGTATCTAATGGTAAAACAAGTTAATCGAAAGTAAGTTGAGAACGTAAATAATCGCTGGCATTCGCATTTATCCTCATACCTCAACCATCCCTATCTATCGGCATCTACAGGGTGTCCCAAAAAAACGGGTACCTGCCTAAATCGATTATAACTTATTTAATTTTTAATGAATTTGGCTAATTTTTTGTGAGAGTGTGTAAAAGTGATCTACTTCTAAAATAGGTTCTTATAAATATGTTTTGCGTTAAAACAGGAAGTCACGTCATCATTTTACATATGTTGTTATTTCCTGTTTTTGCGGATCTACGTCGAAAATTTCATCATTTGACAAGACATTGTTGTATATATTTACATGCCGACCCCAAATGACATCTCAGGTGTCCCATATTCAAGGATAATGGATATGCATGCACTAATGTTCATCATGTATAGGAAACAGATTAACCATAAGGCTCATGTCCGAGCTATATCTAGACCATGTGCCCTTAGGTTTGAGTTCAAATGTCAGTACTTTTTGTGAAGTATCATGTTTTCGCTGCTGATTTGTTGTAATAAGTGGTTTCTGCTTTCTTATAAATGCTGACACAGTAAATGACTCTGATATACATCTAAGAATTGTTTATTTGGATAAAAGTTCACCTTATTGCCTTTTGCTTCTATCTAAGCTCTCTTGTTGAGTGCTCTCGATAATAATAACTTAATATTGATATTTTGCTTCTTTGGTGAATGTTAATGAATATGTTGAAGGTTGTCTGCTTTCCTTTTTTTAAATAAACTCACCATTTTTCCCCCTTTCATTATTGCATTGCAAAGTTCTTAGATTTTCACAAAATTTTCATCACCTCTGTGACTTTAAAACCTTGTTTTTCTCAAAATGAATGCTCAGACAACCATGTCTTATCAAATGGTTAAATTTTCCAAGTAAGTCAGCAAAAAACCAGGAAATAATGCCATGGGTAAAATGATGACGTCACTTCCTGTTTTAAAGCACAACATATTAATCAGTACCAATTTTAGAAGTAGAGAGATCACTTTTACACACTCTCACAAAAATAAGTCAAATTCATTATTAATTAAATAAGTTATATGGGTTTAAGGCAGGTCCCGGTTTTTTTGGGACACCCTGTATAGATAACTGTAACCGTAAATTCATCATGAAAATAGGCACCGCCTCCAGAAAATCTGCGGATGCCTGTGAATTATATCCGCAACTATCCGCCATGTCCGTTATGCATGTGTGTGACATAAGCACAAGGTTATGATAAGTAGGCACATTGTAAAGAGATGAAAACACTAGTTTTGAAGTGAATTTCCTTGAAATGCAAAAAAGAACGTTTGAATAGCCAGTGGTAATTCTCAGCACATGTAGCAATAACATGAATTACTGTGAACCAGACACCGGATGTGTTACATTACACTAAGTGCCATAGTTTGACTAATTGATGCACAGTATTCCTTCAATTTAGAACACATTTGATGCTCGTGTGAATAGAGATGGCGCATTTCATGCCGATCCCCTCTGGAGAAACAAGCATTCAAGAATCTATACCGATTAATTACGCAGAAAGAACTTACAACTATCTATCTCCTTAAAGGGACTGCCTCACGTATTGGTGTATTGCAAAAATAAAATTAAATTGTCAAATATTCATGTAATTTTGGTATAGTTTCCTGTATATGCCATAAACGACCACATTGACATAAAAATAACTTGGGAAACATCGGCATTTTGTAGTAATTTAGCATTTTTACACCCAAAATTCTATAGGGTATTAATACCCTATAGAATTAGCACCACTATCACTTAAATTGTGCCAAATATCAAGAGTGATTTAAATTGCTTATATGCCATAAATCTTTCATAAAGCAACCACCAGTGACTTTCTATTATATAAATACTTGGTTAGGTAGGAAAATTACGTCATATAAAAATTTTAGCCCGCTCTGTGAGGCAGCATCTTTAATGTGATGCAGAGGTGTGCTCTTCAGTCTTGTTACACACCAGCGTCGGGTAACCTTTAATGTTGATGAATCGGTACTTTTACAAATATCAGAATGACGGTTAAATCATGTGTAGCATTTTTAGTTTATATTCGAATGAAAAAGATACAGAAGAACCTGCACCTAAATATGTAAATATTATTGATTACGAATGTTTTTTTAAAAAGGTTGTTTTTGTCGAAGATAACGTTTTACAAACGTCCTTGTGGACATACCAAGGAGCATGTGACGCAGATTTTGGCTAACACCACAAGTAAAATCGAAAGTATTTGATTTCAGACCGATTTCAACGAGACATCCTCGACGCTCAAGTCAAAAATGAATACTATCCATGCCACTTAATAGTTTTGTGCAAAACGTCTTAGTTTGTGCCCAAAACCGACTCAATTACTAGCCATGCAGTTGAGTCAAATTCGGGCACAAACTGTGACCTTTTGTAGAAAGCTGTTAAGTAGAACAAAACATGACTCGAACGAAGTTTAACGACTACAGCTGTTTTAACTCATCGACCCTTCCATTGAATATTCAATGTCAAAGTACTTGCGACAGGTTGAAAAATTCGACGTAATATACGTTCTAGTATGATTACAGGCATGTATAGGCCTACGTGCTGAATTTGTCAATAAAAGATATGAAAATACGCACGTATTTATCGAGACATAGATAGTGAGAGTAAATAGCCGCATTCTCAAAACGTGGTGCAGTAAAGCGATTACAACAATTTAGTTTGCATTTATCATTTTATCGGATAAGGCTATCCTGTAATACAAGGAAAAGCCATACGTAAACAAGGGGGAAAACCAAAACACCATTTATAATCTGTCGAAATACGTAATGTACGCATTGGTCTTAAGGACATCCTTATACTTTTAAAGGGGGTAAAAACGAGTTCATTACGTGTCGAAAACATGACCAAGACTAGTCTTTAGACGGGGCCAATGTAAGCGATGACGCGTCTATAGGGCAGCGGATGTGGACTGTCAAAATAGCAAAATTATATATACGTAACTCATGATAAAAATGAAATACTTTTAGACGCAACTTTAATAAATATTTCATATTAAATTTTATATTAATTAATCATTTCAGCTTTGATATGTAGTTTTTATTTCATGTAACATGTACCAGTTTAATCTAATAATCATCATAACATATTTCGACAGTTGCCTTACAATGGCTGTATCCTAGTTATCGGGCTGTAAAATGTGGTTTAATATGAGCATACATAGAGTGCCGTATTTTAGTAGGTTTGAATACTAATATTACAGTAATAATGACACCTTTACTTACGTAATAGTTAGAATATATTAAATAAAGGACAATGTTCTATTTTGGGTTAATTTTGTCCTGTGATTTTTCAAAAAAGAAATGCATGTTCCTGTAAAGCTTGGCCTGTAATTCAAATAACCTAACATTCCCTGTGTAAAAAATAAGCATACATATCCCAATTTCCCTTGAAATATATCGACAAAATTGCGAAGAAAATGTTATGTTTAGCATAAAATGTCATTTTTGACCATTTTCGTGACTATTAGTGTTGTTAAACCTTCCTAAAAACCACGATGGCAGTCGTGCTACACATTTTATATTTTTACATAACCAGTGGTTTGCGATTGTTTTTAGATAGCATGTACAGAATATCAAAGTGTAGCAAAAATGCCATCGTGGTTTTGAGAAGGTTTTATGTCATAGAAATGGATTAAAATAACATATTTTGCTAAACTTGACATGTTTTCATTAGATTTGTCGACATATTATGAGGGAAATTGGTATTTGTATGCTTATTTTTTTGGAAGACAGTCTTACGTTATTAGAACACCAATATGGAACGGATTTATAGAAACATGCATTTTTATTTTTTGACAAAGCACAGGCCCAAATCAAGCCATAAACCGTTTTAATGGTTAAAAAGGACGGAGCTAGCGAAGCGAGTCTTTTTTAGTCATTTAAAACTTACTTTATATGTTCTAACTTAAAAGGTATACTACTCAAACTTTTATAAGGCTACATGTATATTATATTAATCACTATATCGACACCTCATACCTGATGGCACCTATCGCAACGAGAGTATGTGAGTACGGGAGTAACTTTCCCTTTGGATTCTGAACATCAGATAGTGGACATACTAGTGTACCATTCTAGTCTTTGTTATAGCACGGAGAATTTGACGTGATCCTAACCTTTATGCATTAATATATTCCAAGGTTCTTGCGTTGAATAAATCAATTTCCGCAGTCAAATCGTGCTATATTGGTCCTTTAGAATTGCGTTTGTGTTACACATCGGGCGTGTCTTCGTGATAATACCAGCTTATGAAAACATACGACCGGGGTAACAAATATAGACAAGATATCAGCTGTTAAATCATGTTTATGGAAGGTCGATGCTCACACCAAATTCTCCTTAATATATAACATAACTGTCCCAATACATTAGCTTGAAATTCTATAGAATTAGCACTCCGTAGCTCAATGGTTAGCGCGCTTGCCCTCTAATCTGGCGACCCGGGTTCAAGGCACACATATATATGCCTGCCATATTTCAGCATAAAGCTGACTGGCAAATAAAGGCTATGCTCGGCATTTACTATCACTTAAATTGCCTGAAATTTGTTTCCATGCGATGAAAATGAATTGCGAAACAAACCGAATACCTCACAGATGTTTCGATTTAAGTTTGTTGAAGTTACAGTTTGATCATGTGTGAATTACATAATTCACAAAGCATTTTGGAAGGAAACTCTGCGATATATTCAAAAGGAAAAATACAAAGTGCCAAGTATCAAGAGTGATTTAAATTGCTTATAAGCCATGAAGCAACCACTAGTGGCTTTCTAGCTATTACATAAATACTTTGTTAGGTAGGAAAATTACGTTATACAAAAATTTTAGCCCATTCTGTGAGGCAGCACATTTAAAGTATGTTTTGGTTTTTGTTATATTGATGATACAGATGAATATAACGTGTGAACAAGTATCAAAAGAGTGTCAATGTCAGTGCAATTAAACGAACAATATGTTACTAAACATTTTTTCTTCAAGTGTGAACAATGTCCTTTATTAAACACAGAAATTGAAAGCCATGTGTCATGAATAGTCTAAGACATCAATAAGCGGGGGCTGACTGTGAATTATAAAGAACATTAGTATAACGAAACTAATAGAACTCCCACAGTTTTCCATAAATACAAATAATTGAGATTGTTATCTCAAATCAGTATGATAATTCGTTTGATTTATAGGCCTACAGTATTTCATTATTAGTCTATATGATATGAGCAAGGCTCTTCGATTTTCGCCCTTATCGCAAGTGACGTCATTTTCCGTAAAATGACGTCAAAGCTCAGGTAAATGCGGAGGTAAGCAAATTCATGCTGTCGCTGCATTTGCCAGGTAAACACGAACAATAACTGTCATGACTTTGTAAGTCGGTGTCGTTACGCATTGCTAATGGCAGATTACTCAGTACCAATAACGAGTCATTCACATTTACAAGTCACGTTGGTAGTAACGTAATAGATTATCTATTAATACATGAGAATGACTTTCATTGCATAAACAACTTCGAAGTAGGCATGTTTTGTGAGTGGTCTGACCACGCCCCTGTGTGCTTTAGTATTTTGTGTAATAATTTGCCAGTCGAAAACAATTTATCATCGAACGAACGTACATCTGTGCGATGGAACGACAATTTAAGAGATTCATTTCGAAGTGGGATAATACATAAACTTCCTGAATTTAACGCAGTTGTAAATAATATCGATGTTAATATTTTACCGTCAATTGATACATGCTTGAATAATTTTACTAAAATTATCAGAGATGTTGCAGATCCGTTATTTTGTAAAACTGTTTCGTCCAATAATAGTCGTAAGACGTTTACTGATAAAAGCTTATTGTGTAAACACTCGGATTGGTTCGACGGCGAATGTCGTGCGGCTAAACAGTTATACGATGACGCATTGCGACAGTTCAACTTAATGAAAAGCGATGCAAATCGTTCAGAACTTTGTTTACAAAAATCACGCTACAAACGTCTTATTAAGAAGAAAAAGCGGTCGTACGAGTATATGAAATGTCGTGAAATAGAGCGCTTACGTCACGCTAAACCAAAGGACTTTTGGAAACTGTTTACTAAGCAAAAATCTAAGAGCAGCAATAGTATTTCAGATGACGATTTTTATCAGTATTTCGCTCAAATGCAGAACGACTTATTATCTGCTGATGATGCTGATGCTTCACAGTTTGTAAATAATAATGACTTCGATTCTTCATCTTGTAACTTTGAAGAATTAGATCGGCCTATTTCGGCTGAGGAAATCAAACTTGTTATTCATAATTTAAAAAGAAATAAATCTTTTGGTGGCGACTGCTTGCTTAATGAATATTTCATTGAATCTTTCGACATCTTATCTGGTCATTTAGTGGATATTTTTAACGCAATATTAAATTCCGGTTGTTTCCCAGAGCAGTGGTCCCAGGGAAATATTGTGCCTTTACACAAGAAAAACAATCCTGCAGATGTTAACAATTACAGGGGTATAACGTTAGTGAGTTGCTTTTCAAAAATATTTACAGGAGTGCTAAATAAACGACTAAGTTCATGGGTGGAAAACAATGATATTTTAAGTGATGTCCAATTCGGATTTCGCCAAGGCCGCTCTACCATTGACGCAGTCTTTATATTAAATTCCGTTATACAAAAAGTTTTGAATGATAAAGGTCGACTGTATTGTGCTTTTATAGATTTAAAAAAAGCGTTCGATAGTATTAATTTCAATAGTATGTGGTATAAACTTTTTAAAATTGGAGTTAATGGCAAAATGTTACGTATTATTCGTGACATGTATTCAAAAGTAAAAAGTTGTGTACGCAATTGTAACTCTTATTCTGAGTATTTTGAGTGTGCTGTGGGATTGAAGCAAGGGGAAGTTATGTCCCCTTTGTTATTTGCGCTATTTATTGAAGATCTTGAATTGTTTTTGCAAGACTCCCCCTTATGTGGTATTACTATTGATGAAATTATGTTGGTTCTGTTGTTGTTTGCCGATGATATGGTTATCTTAGGGAATAGCGTCAGCGATTTACAACATCGACTTGACTTACTTAATATTTATTGCGATCGATGGGGTTTACAAGTGAATACTGATAAAACCAAAGTAGTTGTTTTTAGGAAACAAGGTAATATACGTAATGATGAAAGTTGGACTTACATGAATTCTGCTATAGAGATCGTCCACAACTTTAATTATTTAGGTACAGTTTTCAATTATACGGGTAATTTTGCACTTAATGTAGAAAATCTTGTAGGCAAAGGTCTTAAAGCTTTGAACGTTTTAATGAATAATTTAAATATATATCCTATAAAAAATTGTACTAAATGTCAATTGTTTGATGCATTTGTAGGTTCTATTTTAAATTATTCCAGTGAGGTCTGGGGTTTTAAGAAATACAATTCGATAGAACGTATTCGTCTTCAATTTTGCAAACGAATTTTATGCGTCAGACAGTCAACAACTACAAATGGGGTGTACGGGGAATTATACAGTTCTATGTTCTGATAAACTGATTTAATTCAATGACATCATAGGTTTATTCAATGGCAGAAATTACGTGGGTATTTTGGTTGGCAATTTCGTATTTTTGTTCAAAATCAACTGCCATGTTGCGCTATATTTTAGAAATAAATACGGTTCAATTTCGCAGATCCGCGTCGAGATTTCGGGAAGCCAAAATATTTAATTCTATCCAAATGTTAGCCTAAGGAGTCATTCTCAATTTCTGCAGCAAGTGTTGATTAAATATATCCTGTAAATTACTATTTTATTCACCAAAGAGAAGTGTAAACAACTGTTTACATTCTTAACACTGGCTCGAGTTCAGCAATGACACACCGAGTCAACAGGTGAAAATTAAATACACCGCTGTATAAAGCAGCACAAAATACTTTCCAAGCCACAGGTGCAAGACACAAAATCAAATTTGGCTATATAGGCCTATTAGTATGTATAAGAGAGAAAAGGTACACAATGAAGAGCAAAACATCATGCTGAACTAACAAAACACTGCTGCAAGAAACGACTAGGTCACACTTGTCTCTTTGTGGTCGCCTCACGGAAGCATTTATCTAACAGAAAACACTTTTTATTTCATGGAAATCGATCAAATAGCAAAATAAATACGAAAAGTTTCCCCCAAAACACCTCCAAAATGGTCTATGTAGATTCCGACGTCCAAGCCCATTTGAATAATAAACGGGTACCCTGGCCGATTCCTACGAAATAAACGAAAAACGGCTAGAACGTTCACATACTTTCGATAAACGAACTGTATTCCTGTCAATCTGTGAAGTAAAATCTCACTGACAGCCCGCTACAATCTGGAAGGAACTCTTATATTCTGTGGCGATTTAAATGTTGACATTAGCACAGCGGGATTTAATACGTATAGAACTACCATTGTCCGAAACTTTCTTACGCATAATAATTACAATGTAATACCCCCAGAGAATAACTCATATACCTTTAAACCAACAAGAAAGGTGCTAGACTATGTACTTCTAGGCGCGTGGCAAATTGATATGTAGTGTATCTGATCACCTACCTTTATTCACGATACTTAATAATACCAACGTCACAATATATGAACAACAGAAAGATCCGTACATAGCATGGACGAAATGTACGGCTGGCGACCTGTCCAACTACAGAGATCTACTTACTGCGTATCTATCATGTGTGAACATTGACCATTTACAACCAAATGCAAATGATATTGAGCTATTGCACAGGCATATAAACTCGTGTATTAAATCAGCCAGTAAGTCATTACCAGTAGGCAAATTTAACAAACATTCCAAGCCATACTGGACTAAGGAAGTGAAAGCAGCGCATGATGCGCAACGCGCGGCGCGTGTAACATGGATACAACATGGACGTATACAAGACAACAACAATCCATACTATAAATCGTACAAACGTTTAAAACGAACATTTATAAACACGCAAAAAGAAGCAATACAGAAAGTAAATGAAAGATTCTACGAAGATCTGAACACAAACGCATCGTGTGACATACGCCTATTCTGGAGATTAGTACGAAAATCACAACGTAAGGAAAAAGAGACAATTAATGAAATATCGCGAGATGATACGACAGTGCGTGATCCCACCAAAATATCCAATGTATTCAAAGAACATTATAGCCAAGTATTTACCCCAAAACAGAAAGGACATATATACAACTCATTTCAACTACAAGTCATACAAACTGTAGACAGTTTCATTAACTCAAATGACTTCTCCTCAGATAAAATTCTAACTGATGCAGTCGACTACACAGAAATACACAATGTGATAAAACAATTGAAAAAGAGCAAAGCCCCTGGACACGATCAAATTGTGAATGAGCAAATCATTCATGGTGGTGACATGTTGTTATATTACCTTCGAACATTGTTCAACATAATGATACAATCTTCATACATTCCGAAATACTGTAAATTGGGAATTATAATACCAATACGCAAAGATGGTAAGCCAAGCAACTCGCCGAAAAGTTATCGACCTATCACGTTGCTTCCGGTTGTATATAAAATGTTTGAAAAAATACTACATGACAGACTTACTAAATGGTGCTTTCTTCACAACAAGATGTTTCCTAATGATCAGCAAAACGCATACCAAAAACACCTTGGGTCGATAACTGTCTCGTTTAACTTACAGGAAACACTTGCAAGTTATCAAGAACTTAACTCTGTGACGTACGCAACATTCCTAGATACCACCGGTGCTTTTGACAATGTGAACAATACATCATTATTCTATAAACTGTTAAAATTTGGAATAAAAGGCAAAATACTAAGAACTTTAATAAATTGCTACAGTGACATCAAAAGTGCTGTCCTTGTTAACGGAGTGACGTCAACAAGTTTTCCTGTTCTTCAAGGTGTACGTCAAGGTGGCGTACTTTCAACCTGGCTCTATCTTCTCTTCATAGATAAACTGTTATGTGATCTGGAAGAGTCACAACACGGTGCGCATATAGGATCTATACGTTCTGGCAACCCTACTCTTGCTGATGACTTAACATTGATGTCACCAAATTTGACCTCGCTACAACATCAAATAGATATAGTTACCAACTATGCTAACCAATGGGAGTATGAACTAAATGCTAGTAAATGTAAATTGGTTGTATTTGGTGGAAACATATCCCATACACCATCTGTGCGTATTGGCGACAAACAACTGACATGTAGTGAATCAGCAACTCATGTTGGTATCGAACTTCACCACTCAATGAAATGCACTCAGGCCATCACTGCAAGAATTAAAAAAGCAAGAGCGTCTCTATTTTCATTACTTACAATCGAAAACAATCTAGGTCATATCCACCCTCTAACCTTAGGCACAATCGTCAAAAGGGTGTCAGTGCCAATCGCACTATACGGTGCTGAACTCTGGAACACCATGACAATATCAGATATACAACACGCAGAACGATTTATCCGTCTTTGTGCAAAAAGTATACAACACCTTCCCATACGAACTAGAAATGACAATGCACTAAGTATTCTCGGATGGAGACCCATTATCGCCCAAATTGACCTAAGGAAATTAACATTTCTTTACAAACTGTGTACGATGCCAACACATCTCCTTTCGAGAAAGATATTTGATTATCGCCTACAACTATTCGCCATACGGGGATACAGAAACCAAACTGGATTCATTCCGGATATCTACAGAATACTGCAGAAGTATTCACTCACTCATCACTTGCATAAATACCTGGAAAATTGTGAATTCCCAGCAAAATCTATGTGGGCTCGAACTATTCATACACAAATCAACAATTACCACGATAATGCTTTGACTGAAAGAACATTATACGATCCAGACTTCACTAGACTTCTAGCTTCTCAAAGCGAAATAACTCCATCTCCGAGCTGGAAATCAGCAACCAACCGAAACCAAATTATACACGCAACGACGACAGCGCGGGTGTTAACATGTGCCTACAACAGAACAGTTGACCAATGTTGTAAATTATGTTCAACTCAAACATTAGATCTATATAGACATGTGATCGCTGAGTGTCAACACCCTGTACAGAAACAAACACGTATAAACTTCATTAAAAATGTAGGACAGAAGTACTCTCGTGCATTCAGTATCCACCTATCGCAATTATACGGAGAGGACTTTCTCCTGAGCTTATTTAGCATGTACACCATAGTACAGTTTAATCTGAAAATGTGCCAAGAATACATGCAAGATGTGTGCAATTTTATACATTTATCACTGCCACATATATTTACATATAATGCCTAATGTATTGTATTTCACTGTTGTTGCATTGACAATGTGTAACTGAACTGTTACTGTGCATGTATTGAATTTCTCCTGACATGACCATAAACTCTTGAAATTATTTACATTGTTAACTGCAAAATCTATCCCACTTTATACCGTCTAACTAATAACTCCTGTACTACTTATTGATTGTAATTGACATTGCTTATACTACTTGTTTGAAAATTGTTTATATTACTTGTTTGACATTGTTTATATTACTTGTAACTGTATATATGTTCATATATTATATGCAAATCACTTAACGGTGAAAATAAAGAGTATATATATATATACAAACTTACATAATGTTTTCTTTATTGTTTTGCTATAATAAAACGTTGTTGATGATGCTTTTGAAGGTAATCGGTGAACCGGTACATGGGTCCGTTGAGGCTTGTAACGTATCTATACACTTAAAATATTTTAACATAACGCTGATAAGGATTTTCCGCTTTCGTTAGTGAATGAAAAAGTTTTTACTTTGTTATATTGCATAATACACGCATTTGACTAATGATTAACTAATGCGTGTTACAGGATAAACGCGGCGTTTGGTTTTTGTCCTTATTACGCGTATAACAGTTTGGTTTGAGATATTATTGCTCCGTCAATTAACCTGGGATTTTTAAAAAAAAAGGACTTTAATTTCTTGGATCTGGCGATTTAATAAATACATTTATAGAACATTATAACAGGTATATAATTTTTTATTTATTAGTTCTACATTAATGTACATGCATATATGTATGATCATTGATTTAAAATAAATGTTTAATACATTTTAGAATTACGGAAAAGGCGTCGTGACTACTAATAAATTAATTTGCTTTTTGCCAGCATTTGATAATTGCATTTAAAACACGCAGGTTAATACATTTATAGTCCATGAGAATTCTCACTAATCCGCAATAATATAACAACGCTGTCGGTAAAATCCAAACAAGAAAAATGGATACATTTTAAGAGACAAACGGTGCGAATCCCTATTTCATGTAGCAAAAAGAAGGGAAATCTGGCACCAATCTCCCAAAGCATCTCAATTTGAGCTAACTCTCATCTAAAATATTGCCATGTGTCATAGGTGACTGGACTCAAAATTGGCACCACTAATGATAAATTATTCCAAGTTTATTGAAGTGAAATTTCAAGAAATTGAATTAATAAATTATCTCAAATTTATACTCTAAAATTAGCAAAATTTCAATTTGAGTTGATTTTCCTACCCGAGATGCTACGGGAGATCGGGGCCAGGTGTTATGATCGAATGAGTTAGGACTACATTCCGACCGTTCTGTGGAGGTGAATGGTAATGAGTGGTAAAGTAAAAGATTGCTTAATGACACACACACCTCATACATTATACGCGGTATATGTCGCTCAACGCATTGATGTTTCAATGATAACTTATGTCATGTAGATTAATTCAGCCTCGGGCTCTAGTTTTCAAAACTAATATTATGGAGCCATATAACTGCCACCACATAAATATTAATTTTCATGAAATATTTCGTGAAATTAACGAGGGATTTCATGAAAACAGAAAAATATTATGAATGCAAGATAAATATCTTAACGTGAAAAATTGCCAGTTACTGCTTTGATCTGCCACAACATTCCTGTTAGTTTATTAAAGAAACCAACTAACTTTTCACGAAAGTGTACATTTACATAAAACATCATGAGAACTTCTTATCTGAGAAGATTCAGCATAACTGTTCAGTCCTAAATATTATTTAATGTTTATTTCTTATTAATTCATAATATATAAAGAATATACATGTACAATATATATGGATGAGGCTGACCTTATTTATTGAATCTAATAATATTGTAATGCGTCAAGCAGGATCATACATTTTCATTAGAGCAGGCTATAGACAAGTCAGCGATAAGATCGGTTGATTCAGCACTTTCATTGAATACTATTAGGTCATTTAATCGCATATCGTAAATGCCTCTTTAAAATGTCAAACATTTGTGTCCATAATTAGATCCGTTATCGATATTTATCAAATATTACGTGTTTAATGTAAAATACTTCTAACCCCGACATTGACCATGTCCTGCTATTGTCAAAAGAAAACACCTTTATTATCTATTACCAGTATCACTAAAGCCGCCTAGAGCATTGGATAAATATTCATTCTAATACTTATGGTTTCACTTTTTGATTGGGTAGCGAACTTGTAGTGATATAATCTTTGTCTAATCTAATTCTTATCAAAGTACATTCTTACAATACATGTATACACATGTACATTTGTACAATACATAATCTGACAATATTGAAGGTCTTAAATAAAAATCTTAACATGTTATCTGATTGGTTTAAAATAGTTTTATAACTTCAGATTTGTTTTATGTAATTTTAAAAAGTTGACATTAGGGACTTGAAATTTGTTTGCGCTCGGAGTTGGATTTACACTCGAAGTTGGATTTACACATGCCAGATTTTGATCAATCAGGAACCTAACAGGTACATTTTGATTTTATGTATATACTCGCACTAGACGAATCTTCTAAGTAGCTAATAAAACCATTACAATTACACTGCCCGCCAAAATACCTTAATTTTTGTTTGTTCACTGATTTGTCCGACTTGCGAGAAATAACGTAGCACATTTTTTTCAGTTATTGTTCAGTATAAACGAACAATTTTGGTTGTCCAAACCAAATTTAACAGTAGCAACGTGTTAGCTTAACATAACAGTAAAAATATTATATTCGATACTGTCCATTTTATATTATTCGATACTGTCCATTTTATATCTAAAAATGCTTGGTTATCACAAAAATCCGCGCTCCGCGTAATGTAAAAAAAACGTCAATTGACGCAAAGTTTAGTGGTTCAAGTTTTGTGCGTTACGTTGTATATAGGGATAGTTTCAACATTTACTACTCATCTGTCAAAAGAGCGAAGCAAAATATCTTTTAAAAATATTGATTGGTAACCTAGGTGCAAACGATAAATTTTATTTGTCCCGCTTGAAAGGTAACTTTGTCATTTAAAGATTGGAAAGTTCCGCCTTATTGACCATATGGTTATTTTGATTAAAACATCTTCATCTTCACTTCTATCTCTTTTTTGACTCATTTAGTAACTGTAGTTTCAGAAAATATTATAATTGTGTCGATCTTATAAGCAGGTATCCAACGATAGTGAATAAATTAACCGAGTCTTATTTTGAAACAGTATACATTATTTTTGGTGGGCATTGTATTTTGAATCATGCGGAAAGTTTTGCAATTTTAAGGAATCACTGAAAATAACCTATGGTCCGTAAATTAAGACATACTCACTATATAGCAGCTTTTTTACCTAGGTTTTAATAGTGAAACGTTATTTATACATCCTAAAAATTGAGTTTAATGTTTTTATTTCAATATTTTAAGAAATATAGTTAGCAGGCGAAAAACTGGATTTGTAAAAAGTCACTTCCCTTCATTATTATGCTGTGCATTCATGCGTCAATTGGTCGACATTTAAAGCCTAGGTCCCACTGAGCATTTTTGGCTCGAGTTGTACGATGGAAATTAACGAGCTTCGGAAGGCGTCGGGAAGAGTTTTCTCGTGGCAATTAGAACTTTTGGGTGCGTCGTGGACAGGTCCTGCAAAAGCATCGGGTGTGGGCAGGGAAACCGAATGGTCACGCTCTAATGGGTGTCTCAATTGAACGCAAGAAAAACTACACACAACTTTTTGTTAAGTTTTCAATTTGTTTAAGGTCGACTGAGTACGGTGAGTCGTTAGGGCCATCGCTGCTTAGCTATAAAAAGTCGCTAGAACGATACAAAATAAAGATATTACGATAGTGAAAACGCGAAATAATATCGCCTTTTCACTATCGTTCTTTCGGTTTTTGTCGCGTTTTCATTATCACGTACTATCGTGTTATCACTATCGTAGTATCGACTTATTACTGTCGTATTACCGTTGTTTGGTGTTTCGAAATACTTCTAAGCAGCGATGGCCCTTACGGAACACCGTAACTGAGTCAGGCGTCAACTTCCGACATGGAGGGAGTTTTGCTTAGTTAAAGTCAAACAGACAGCAGCATTGACGTGATCTTCTTATCAATTTATAAGTAGTATGAGTAGTATGTTCTATTGTGTTGAAGTTTGCCACCTTCCGCGTCCTTACTTAGCACGTGATTTACTTAATTGTTTGAACGTACACTGAGCGGCTTTAAAAACGCAACACTTGCACGTACAAAGCTTATATGTATGCATATATGTATTTACTCATAACTCGGCCAATATGCATTACATTTTGCTGAAATTTTCAGCATTTGTAGCTAAGATATATGGCATTACAATCCATTTCATTCCATGACAATCTGATAAGACCCTTTACAGCCACAATTAAAGAATGATGTCATAAACAAAAGTAAAATTGGTAGTATTTTTCGGTAAATCTGAAACATTGCTATCAAGCGTTTTTGAAACTTCACGACGACTATGTTGCGGAGTGGTAAATCGTCTGATTTTGTGTTTTTCGAATTTGACGATTGATTGACTATTCAAATTGACCTTACATAAAATAATAATTGCATCATACATTTTTGTACAATCAATTCTTCTTACGTGTTTCGTTTTATCCATTTCATGGTTCAATGCACCATCGTAGCGAATTTAGATGGACAGAACATCGAGTTACAATCCATTGGTAGCCAATAACACGCACCTAAAATTTCGTTGAGAAATATTAATAAATAAAAACGTTATCTTGATTTTCATTAGTGTTGCGTTTTCAAAGCCGCTCAGTGTATGTATTACATGTATCATACACGTCATTAAGAGGTCTTACTTAAAAGCATTTAATCATTTTCCTGTATGAGTGTATGTATGCTTCCGCGCGCTCTTTAAAGGTGCTGCCTCACAGACTGGGCTACATTTTTTGTATATAGTGAGTTTCCAACCTAACCAAGTATTGATGTAATAGAAAGCCACTCACGGTTGCTTTATGAAAGATTTGGAGCAAAAAAGCAATTTTAACCACTCTCGATGTCGCCCACTGAGTATTTTTTTCTTGAAAAAAAAGCGCTAAGTTTCCTTCCAACATGCTTTGTGAATTATGTAATGAACTCGTGATCCAACTGTAACATCAACAAACTACAGCGTAAACACCAGTTAGGTATTTAGGTCGTTTTTCGATTCGTTTTCATCAAATGCAAACAAATTTCAGGCAATTTAAGTAATAATAGTGTTAATTAGTATTAATACCCTATAGAAGGAAAAATACTAGATAACTACAAAATGTCGAAGTTTCTCAAGTTATTTAAGCTGTCTATATGGTTGTTTATGGGATATACAGGCAGCTATACCAAAATTACGCGAATATTTGACAATTTTATTTTATTTTTGCAATACACCAATATGTGAGGCAGTCCCTTTAATGAATTCAAACGTGCCTACGTGAGCGTGCACACGTCGTGAATGATGATTTGTTCCTTTTATATGTTACAATGGATTAGACGCAGTATGAGTAGATCTAATTAAAATAAATTGTGAAAAGAAAATTGCTCTTCGGTCGAAATAAAATAAGAGAATTACTGTATACAGTACTTTACCGGATAATCATGATAATAATAATTTTGAAAATGTAACACACAATGGACTAGCTATAATAGTAACAAAGCTTCCATCATCCTATACAATGCCATTACCTAATTTTAATTTAATACTGTACCAAATATAGAAATTAAACAAAAACATAAGATATAATTTTAAGAAATCGGATAGTATACAAAATGATTAAACGCGCAACCGTCTCGTGGACTAAAGGAAATAACTTCGTGAATACCAGATTAAACAGAATGCAAATCGGCTTTGATATGACAAAAATAACTAATTCTTTATTCTCATACACAACTATTTAATATCATAAATATATAAATACAGCGTAATGTATAGACAGATCAGTAAGGTTGTTATAATGTCAATCAATGGGACACAAAAGTGCACCGAAACAATGACCCCCGGTCTTACGTATACTAGTCTTCAACTCTGCCAATTGGCCTAGTTAATCGCAAGTCGTGGGTCAGTCTCCACAGTCACTACACTCCCTCCCCCTTTATTTCTTAGCACTTTCCATCATGCTGCGGTACATCTCTGCATAAATCCGTCATGCACTTTTGAGACCATTTAAAAAGTAAAGGAGGAACAAGTTGGCCCGGCGCGGGACTGGAACCAATGACCGTCGTTATCACTAGTCCGTAGCCTCCGACAACTGAGCAAGCCGGGCGCTTGTCGTGAGTCATTCTCCACAGTCACTACACCAATGCACCGGAAATTTGGTGGCCAGCTTTTTAACCACGGTATATCACGCCCTGACTGCGTACTTGGATAAATGGTTAAATGTACAATTGGGTATTTTTATGCTTTCAGACATGTTTCGACAAGTGTTGGTAGTTTGGGTACTGGTCACCACAGCTTCATGCGAGGAATGTCCAATAAACAACAAAGAATGTGTTTTTCATTTCGAGATTGAACATCGTCTAACCATGATGCATAACAAGGACCTGGTTTTTCCAGCCAACGGCAACATTTATAAATATGACGTAACCAATATAACGGATGCGGAACCAGTCAATGCTGACGAAGTTATAACGATGGATGGTTGGGAAACTCCGCGATTGGTAGCCGTAGTTAATAACCAGTTACCGGGACCAGATATAGTTGTTTATGAAGGTCAACGCGTTATTGTGTATGTGAAAAACTTGCTTCGGAGTGATGCAGTAACCATCCATTGGCATGGCTTACACCAGAAGGACACACCTTGGATGGATGGAGTACCATACGTAACTCAATGTCCAATACAACCTGCACAAACATTCAAATATGACTTTATTGCTAAGCCAAAGGGAACATTTTGGTGGCATTCACACGTTGGTTCACAAAGATCAATGGGTTTGTTTGGTGCCTTTATTATTAAAGAAAGAACGGAAACCACGGTTGAAGACCACATTTTGCAAATACATGACTGGAATCACGACGACGATTCTGATGTGACTCATATGAAAATGTTGTCTGGTGATTATAAGGGTAGACAAAAATGGCCCCCGGCCCAGTCTCTGGACGGAAGCTTTTTTAGTTTATTCCGTATCCAGTCCGGATTGATAAATGGTCGAGGACGTTATTATGATCCTGACAACAACGGTATTGGCAACCAGGCGCCTTTAACTGTATTTAAAGTGACAGAGGGTAGAAAATATCGTTTCAGGGTAATTAGTACGGGAGCACTGTATCCGTTCCGTATTTCTGTTGACGGACACGCAATGACAGTAATAGCATCAGATGGATATGACCTCGAACCAATCGAAGCTGAGTCTTTCATCATTAACCCTGGAGAAAGGTACGATTTTGAATTAACTGCAGATCAAGCCATTGACAACTATTGGATCAGAGGCATAACAGTGGAGAAAAGTCACCCTCACGTAGCAGAAGCAATATTACGATACACCAGTGCTTCGATCGTAGAACCGTCTACAGTAAGACGGCCGTGTACTGCGAATAACAAATGCTTGGTATTGAATTGTCCATTCACATACTACCCGGAAGCCAATACTGTCTGCAAAACGTTCGATGAATTAAAATCTGCTGTGACGGACGATCCAGCTCCGTTATATTCAGTCGACAAATTCAAAGAATTTTTTCTCAATTTCGCTTTCCCTGGTATCACTTCATACCCAGCGTCCATAAACGGGCGTACATTCGACACTCCTGATGTAAATCCATTGTTTCAACCCAAGGAGTGGAACTCTCCATGCCAAGCTCCAGAATGCGGCGACGATAGACATTGTAAATGCACGCATGCTATAAATATTGGCAACGGCGATACAGTACAGATGGTGTTTCTGAACATGGGGCGTGGCAAAGGTTGGTCTCACCCTGTTCACATGCATGGTCATTCGTTTTACGTTGTAAAAATGGGATACGGACAGTATAACGCAACGACCGGACAAATTGGTGAGGATAACGCTGATATCAATTGCAGAGGTCACCCTGATCCAAAAGAAACATTCTGTAACGATGCTACATGGAGTAATCCGAATTGGCTCAATGGCGGTGTACCGGAAGTCGAGTTAGAGCGCCCTCCTCGGAAGGACACAATTATCGTTCCTACTGGTGGATATGTTGTGATTCGAATACGCGCAGATAACCCTGGTATATGGAATATGCATTGCCATGTAGAACTACACAACATGGACGGAATGCAAATGTTGGTCAACGAGTCGTTCACAAACGTACCAGCCGCACCAAAAGGTTTCCCGTCGTGTCATTCCTATCCACCTTCCGATTACAGACTATCCCTTATTGGTAAGTTGTATTGTATATTCTGATACAATCACTAAGTCGCATTAATTCTCATATTGGTAACTAGACAAACCCAGCTGGTTCTGTTGCATTGGAAATAGTCTAACGTTCGTAAATAAGATATTCTTTTTTTTAAATGCCGAGCATAGCCTTTATTTGCCAGTCAGCTTTCTGCTGAAATATGGCAGGCATATATATGTGTGCCCCCATCCGAATTTGAACCCGGGTCGCAAGATTAGACGGCAAGTGCGCTAACCATTGAGCTACGGAGGCCATATTCAGTATATTGTTGTAAAAAAGATAATGAAAAATCGGACAGGGAAGGCAGCGTTCAACAGAAACAATCAGGCACAAAAAGGAACACACACAAAAGAAATACAATGTAACACAAACCACAAGCATACGTCACAATGCATAACATAAAACTGAACGAGAAAATGAAACAACTAAACAACTGCAAGTCATAATTTCAGGGGTAAAAAAACTCCTAAAAGGTTTAAAAATCACATTAAATGGTATAACCATGCAGCTGCATAAATGGTATATAAAGGTTGTCACCGAAAAGAATATATCTCTGATAATTTAACTATTTATTTGCCTCGAAAACATACACGTCATTTAGCTTTTACGAATATCTGGGAAAAGTAGCTATCCATTAAATATTTAAAAATCGTATGTCTATAGGGTTCGTATACGATTTTTTAAAAAAGAAAATAAGTAAATGGATAGGAGATGTTGAAGGCAAACTTGACTGTAAACGTATTTACATTACAGTATAGTTTATAACTGGATAGAAGACGTATAGCTCGCCGACATAAACAAAAAATGATAACATAAATACTGCACGATTGACTGGTCGCTTATTTTCAAGTTTAGTCTGACAAAGAATATCTTTTAAAAAAGAGTATGCACACGATCAAACAAAAATGGATACTATAAATGCATTTAATAGCCATTTAATATTTGTAAATAAAGGCTAGTGTTATCGTCGGCGGACTTATATTTTATAGCAGGTATCCATTAAAGAGGTTTATTATTGAGCAATAACAATTCG
This sequence comes from Spisula solida, assembly GCA_947247005.1. Lineage (NCBI taxonomy): Eukaryota > Metazoa > Mollusca > Bivalvia > Venerida > Mactridae > Spisula > Spisula solida. The sequence goes on from OX365954.1 coordinate 28,734,923, forward strand.
TAGCCATGATGATATTCTTATATTTCAGATGAAGAAGACGATAGTGTAGCTAATGAAATGGAAAAGGAGGGTCCCAAAGAAACAGAAATGGGTACGTCTTTTGATAAGTTCTAGAAACGCTTACATTTCGCTCAGTTCGTAAAGCGGTATAATGGTACATGAAGTACGGTTTATTTTATACCGCAAACTTAATAACACCCATGACCTTCTCAAGGGGAGAAAATGTATGTTACTTAAAGGAGATTATACGGTTATTACTTGATGATGCAATTTAAACTGACTGTCGTGTATATCCAAATTACTGTCGATAAATCAGCCATAACCCGGTTTAGTTATTAGGTTAAATATTATCTTTTTACATATTGTTTTGAGATCATGAAATTACTCTTGATAAATGGAAAAACAAAATGGTAATCATGAATCGGACAGGGAAATACGCACTTGGCTGAAACAACACAGCGTAAAAAGTAAAACATAAACAGCCAAATGAAAAGGATCAGTCGCAAAGACATGTTTCCATAATGCAACTTTCTTTCACACCAGCCCTGCATTCAACAAAGAATCACATGACGCACGTTTCGTACCTGTTTCGTACGGAACGTTTCGTACCTGGTACGTAACAGGTACGAAACGTGCGTCACGAAATTTTGCGTTAAACGCAGGAAGGTTAGTTAAGAATAGTCGGAGTTAAAACCAACAACGAAAAATAACAAATCACAAGTACAATCATCAAAAGAAAAGACAACGAAAGAAAAGGAGCAACATAATTTTCTGTAATAGTCTTTTTAAACAATAAAAAGGACATCACATGAATACAACGAAGGTTAACTGACTGGCTTCCGCTTTGGTATAGACAAATGTCAACGTTTCACGGTGTGCCCATCACCTAACATGTACAGCAACAGTATATACTGCATAATAATTAGAAACATAAAGCATGTATAAGCAGAACCCTATGGTAACACAGAAAGTATTCAGTTATATGTCACAAGTCTTAGCACCAAGAGAGTAAGACATTTAGGACACGAGATGACAATGTAATAGACAGGCATCAACACGTACCAACAGTTAATTATATACGTTATATATTTGTATTTCTTCTTGATCATGTTCGGGCAATTTGGTTAGGTTTCCTTTATAGGCTTGTCATTTTGTATCGACATATTGAGGATTAATGAAGTCACAAAGGAGCGCGTATTATAGCCTTAATATATAATATTGCTAGGCAAGAATTGAACAGTACATGCATTACTTGAGTGACCCAAAGGATGGCAATATTCGTTAATTTAGGAATAATATATGTCAAATCAAGACGAGAGTAGTCTTAGAAACTGATAAGTTAGTAATTAAACTTAATGCGGTGACTATAACTATGATTTCAAAATGTGTCATTTTCTAATTATTCTATTTTCAGAAAAAGACTCTTACATGAAGAAAGTTCACTATGAAGTGCTCCTGGGTCTACTTATTGCTGTTGTGTCCTTACAACTCTTACTTGGGATAGGGTTATGTTGCGCCTTCAAGAAGAAACAAGCCTCATCTTCGGAGAAATATGATATATCGGGACACAATAATCCTAATTTCAATGGAAAATGAAATCATTTATTAGTAATATTACAATAGTTTCCGTAGTGTGTTTCAAAATATGTAAATGCTGGTTTGTGTAAATTTGTCAAAACTGTTTTATCATCTAGGGCGCCATGTCAAGGGCCATTTTGATAATTTGGAATGAGCTTTACTATTTTATTGGCAAAATACACATACCTTTACGACGAATTACCCATGAATTTAAATCCCGAGGGTTTATATGTGTGGGGTTTAATTAATTTCAAGGGAAAACCCACATTCCCGGGTCAAATGGAACGCTTTTATAAGTTTGTTTAAACTTCTACACGATACATGTATATACATTTTCAGGCTTCTTAATGGCCTGGAACTGTATTCACAAAGCTTCTTTGACATGAATTGACCTAGAAAACAAATGTTTCAAGTTTGTTCAACACGTAAAATCTTTTTTTCAACGGCGGATATTTCTCTATATTTTTCACGATTAAAACATATACAGTAGAACTTCGATGCCTCGAACTACCTTCAGACCGGGAAAATAGTTCGAGCCATCTACCGTTTCGAGGCATCTATAATACTCAAGTATATGTATGTGTATAAGTTCAAACTGATGCCAATATGATAAACCGTACAAATCGTGTGTGTGTGTGTGTGTGTGTGTGTGTGCATTGCATAGTTGATTTACATAACTAGTGCATGTGTATCATTTTTGTAACAGAATTCATTATAATAACAAAATATAATAGTTTGACAATATTGACATGGAGTCTGATTTATCATCTTCGGCAAACTCTTCGAATGTTCACAAGTCCAAAGAATACTCGGAAATATTTATATGATAATTGACAAATCTTACTAAGGTTTCTTGTTATACGTGTATAGTGTATTTAATATATGTAAAGGAGCGCACGGAATATTCTTATGACCGAGGTGAAGTTCGACTACCTATAAATAAATGGAAATGAAACAAAAACTTTTGATATATATATACAAGTACGAGTACTTTAATTTAAAAAATGATTATGCTATTCTGATATGTTGTTGCTTCTGAATTTCATTAACGAAAATAAGTTAAATTACAATTTCCCGGTCGGCCTTCATTAACTATTTAATAGATCTATATAAAGTTAAGTCTCTCAAATACTGGTTATACAATGCAGTCGTACACAAACAATTGTTAATTACAGTAATTGTAACAACTTGTAACCTTAATACACATGTCGCCGACTACCCGAATTCGAGCAATGTATTTCAACAGTCAATGAAAGGTGCGAAAACTTGTTTTGTTCGACCTATCTACAGGCAAAGCAAGGGACTGGCTATATCAGTTCGAGTGTTTGACCTAGATAGTGTTCGAGTCATCTTTTGTTTTACTATTAGATTTCATTTGTTCTTTACTTCAGTCTCATTCACATATATGCAAATACAATCACATTATATATCATAGAAACAATAGTATGTGACCATTCTAGTACAGACTTATATGAGACTAATAAAAATCCCAGTAATAGTACATATTACAAATGCACCTATATACACACATGTTATTAATTTGTAAGGATTATTTACATACATATAGCTAAGAGACTGTTGTTAATACATTGTTTTAAAAGGTTGTTAGGAATTCTTTTAAATAAGACATGTATGATCTCAATAATTTTCAAGTCAATATTTTTTAATGACGGTCCCTACACTACTCTTTAAGATTTTGTAATCACTGTAATAGGATATACGATCTTGAAATTACAGCGTATGATTTATTGCCTTAATTATATCGCAAAGATTTTTAAAATATACCAATTATGTGTAATTTGGAGCTGTTGCAATTCAACTTGCATTGAACTCTCTTCTATTCGAGACTGACACATTGCACATCATAAGTAAAGTTGTCATGTAATTAACAAAAACATTTACAGTTTTCAGATTTCTTGATTAATAGACATGTTGAACACACTCAACTTTGAGAAGGTTTTTGCCGATTTAAAAATACCAAAACCTTTATTGTACGGTGAATAGAATTTTACAATATTTAATAGATTATATAATGAATATAATTATATAATTTTTCGCCAGTCATCTGGCTGATAGCTTGGCGTCCGATAGCCATTGTCAATCACTCGTCAATGGAGACATTGTATAAATGACTCCTAATTATTTTATTTTTACCATATTTATATAACTCTTTAATCATGTAATTACTCATTCAAAAATGCCAAAAGGCTACATACACACAATAAAGACATGTTGAAAATGAGTGGGAACGGATATTAACATGCTAGCATAATATATATGATTAATTAAAGAAGGGATTTTGCCGGGACCGAAGAACCAGTTCGAGGCATCTAGGGTGTTCGACGCAAATACTGTTCGAGGCATCGAAGATCTACTGTAATTGCCTAGGTTCAGTTAAATGATATTTTTTTATTTCTAAGTAAATTACATTAGAAAAAGAATTAAGAAATTTATGAATACCGCCACTGGTGTATTTTTTATTTGTTTGTGGAACATTTTCATAATCAAATTTATTTTCATTTTCATTCCGATACAATCATATCTTTTACTTGTATATACATATGATATCTGCCCAACATCGATGTGCCTTTTATGATTATGCGCATACTATCTATAAGATTTATAGGTTCACCATTAATAAATATTAATGCAGCTTTATCACGTCAATGAATATATTTTTATAAAAATAACAGTTAATATTCTTGTCGTGTATATATCGCTGGCTTAGAATTAGAAGGTCGTAAGTACAAAATCAATACTAAGAAAAAACCAGAAGAAACTGTCAGAAACTACTCTTTACTTAAGGAAAAACAAGCTTTTTAATCTTCCGTTTGGTCAACATGACTAGTTCTGATTTTCATGAAAATAGGCTTATAATTCTACACCAGCGATATATAATGCATAATGCTATAAAATATTGTTTACATATTTTTGTGTTGAAGTATAGTAACATTGACGAATTCCAAATCTTCATATTGACATTAAGAACGCTATTAGTACGAGTGAGTAAAGTAGGTCGACGGTTTTACCCGCCATGGTCCAGACTGGGGTATTTTCTGTTATGGACGGTTGGTGCGCCGCCGGAATCTGATAGTAAAACAATGGTAGTCCAATTCTTACATGCCTGGTGCCGAAAATTGAATAGTATTACTAGCTACATGAAAGTACTGTACCGAATTCACTCGGAAATAAATAATAGCAAGTAATATTGTTACTTCTAGCGTAGCTGAATATAATTGTTACTTCTGGGGTAGCTGAATAGAATTACTTAATATAAATTAAAACAAACTACCGAATTATGACAGCATCGAGAATTTGTTCCTAAAGCACTTAAAACTCATATTCTCATACTTTTGACACTTTTGGATAATAGTTTTGCATGTTTATTTTAAATACAGATAAATTGCACTTTTGCCTCTAGACATACCAGCAAATGTATGCAAGTGATTGTATGTGTATGCAAGTACATATACGTGAATTATTAGTTTTACAAAGAACGCCTGTATGTGCGTGATATTTAATGAGATATATAGGAAATGTTTTTTTTGACTTGAGAATATTTTGTAATCATACTTATAGCTGACAACAGAATATCGTTTAAGAAAGTTTTAAGTTTAAATGCGTATAATACCATTCTATCTTGGAGTAATTGATCACGGGTTTTGAAGACTTTGGCATAGTACCCATACCAATTAGTGTTGTTTTGTATTGTGTTTCGGTTTTAGAAAACACCATGCAAGAAATAATCATCATCTAGTTTTAAATGGTTTCGCTTCACAAAGCCAAACTAATAATGCATACCAAGGATAATGTGATGTTTACAAACATGAGTCGGTTTGATCAACAGTTGCAAAATTGGTTTTGCAAATACTTCAGTAAACATATACAATGTATAGTCCAGTTAGGATATTGTGACAGTGACGTTGCAGTTTATGTGTACGCAAAAAATCACAACCATTGTCTAAACAGGTAGAGCGACGTTTAGTATGTTAGTTTAGCATTGAAATTATAGTTGTTTGTACAGTATAAGCCTTTATACATTTAATTGGTTTTACACCGTTATAGTGGACTCGACCGCTGCGTCACTGGATTTTTATCCTGACTGAACTATATGTCAGTTTTGTACTGTCTAAAACATCAATTCACATCTCATTAATCCATCTTCGAGGAATATGCTAAAATTTTCCGCCTTTCTTATTATCGTGGGTGCACTATAGTCTATATGTTATGTTGCCTTTCTCATTTTCGTAAGCTCAAGTACCTTCAACAATAATGATCGAACTTAAATAGTCAATCGATCAAAAGTCATTAAAACTCAGTATTCGTCTTTGTGACTGGGACCACTTTCATGCAGAGCAAGCAATTGGTATTGGAGAGATCACCGTATTCATATGCAAAATGCTCACCGGTAATCTATTGGATGAATGAACATTAAAAACCTGCCATTCACCAATAGCTAGCTGGTGGTGTGAATGCCTTTGTATACAAACATGATCTCTCCTATAACGTTCGTTTTTGTGCTTTTTGTGCCCTGCTGTTTCTGGTGATTGATACCTTTTCTGTCCGATTACTATCTTGTTTACTTTCTCATTATGTTTGGCAATGCATGAACATATTTCATTTTGTTTGTTTTGACAAGGCATATATTCAAAGATGCTCTAAAAGAATGCGATCACTCATGAAGGTTCGTTATACTCTTATATGCATATAAGATTACTTCATTTAATATATTAAAACATATCAATTGCAGCTTTTGTCCATGTCATATAATCAACCATGTCACTTTATATCTGATTGTTTTTGTTGACGTCATCTCGTATGGAATGCAAAATCGCGAATGCTGTTTTTGCCGTTATTGTAATTTTCGTTTACCATTTTTTACAATCTGTATTTTGAGGCAGATACATATATAACAATGAAATTTTAGCTATATATAACATTGTTTTTATTAAAATGTTTTCGTCTCATATTGATATTAATAAACATTTATACATTACAGCTCGTTTATTATAGTCCGTTACTTGTACACAGATATTGCACAAGTTATATCAAAACAATGTTTTTATATTGTCTTCAACATTTTAACCGGATAAAAAGGCAGATACAATTAATACCTTATCTTCTAAGTCACATACTCAAATATACGAGGGTATATCAAAAAGGAATGTCACTGCTGCTATTTAATCGAACACAATGTAAGTAATGCAACTATATTTTGCACACAATTATATAAATATATTGTTATCATGATAGCCAAAGGATAAGGTTCACAAGTGGCTTAATTTGGTCCAGAGAATTTTCAAACATAAATGCAATTATTTACCTCACGAATAATTGCTGTTATTTAATGAAGTTTGTTTACACCGGCACCGCCGGAAATTACTCGTAACTACGCCCGCCCATTCGGATGCCTCGAGCCACTATAAAAAAGGCTGCGCACATTGCTATCAAGCCTTTTGGTCACAAATTGCAAACATAGACACACGTATCAGTATGCAAGGACGAGACAAATGAAGAAAACGCCCATTGCTTTAAGATCATTAATAGCAACCAACCAACAAATAATGGGTCAGGTTCTCAGGGAAATAAAGAATGGGGAGGACACAAGAAATTTGACCAAAAATAGGGGCCCCGACCAAATCAAAAGAAATTTTAAAGGCGGGGGAGATCAAATACTACAAACTAATCATAAGGATAAGTACCCAGACCAAACAAGCTCTAATACTACAGTCGATGTTACACTTGCAAAATCGCCAATTAACTTGGAAATCTTTTTTATTAAAATCATATGAAGGGTTAGGGTTAGTTTTTAGAAGATGGCTTCAAATTTGACTTCAGGCTGAATTATTCAGGTCAAAGAATAAGAGGGAATCAAAACAATTAAAATCTTCCCGGGAAAACCCAGAAATAGCAATGCAAAATAAATAAAGAGATATTATCAGGTAGAGTCGCGGGCCCATTTCCAGAACCTCCATTGCCTAATTTAATTGTATCACCAATAGGATTAGTCCAAAAAAAGAACCAACTTAATTTAGACTGACCCATCACCTGTCTTACCCATCAGGCAATTCAATAAACGACGCAATCGACCAAACCTTGAGCTCAGTCCAATATACCAGTTTCGATGAAGCTATTTTCATATTACAAGACTTAGGAAATAATTGCCAGATGTTCCAGATGGACATTAAAAGCGCTTTAAGATTACTTCCAATTCACCCCGAAGACTTTAAATTGTTAGGTTTCAAACTGAATAATCAATATATTTTTTGATAAAGCATTGCCCTTTGGGGCTAGTATTAGTCCAAGCACATTTGAAAAACATTCTACATTTTTGGAATTTATTGTCAAAGAAATGCTACAGTCAGGAAAATTACTTCATTATTTAGATGACTTCCTTGTCGATGATCAATCCATTGAGAATTGCCAAAATATTATGACAATATTTAAGGATTGTATGACAGGGCTAGGGGTTTCTTTAACCGAAGATAAAACAGCAGGACCTACCACGGTATTAATCTTCCTTGGCCTAGAACTGGAAGAAAGAATATCAAAAGAAAATCTTAACATCTTAACTGAAAAAAGAAAACACTTATTTTACAAAAGGAAAAAGTAACACTCAAAGAGAGGCAATCACTCATTTGGTCATTAAACTTTTGCTGTAGGGCAATTGCAAAAGGCCGCCCTTTTTGCAGAAATCTGATAAATTCAATCAAACAACCACATAATCGCATTAGGATAAACACATTCATTCGCGACGACATGAGAAAGTGGCTTAATTTCTTCGAAAACTTTAACTGGATTTCAATATTTCACGGTAGGTTCTGGACAACAAATATAGAAATGCAGATATACACCGATAGCGCCGGGGGCAAAGGGTTAGGATTCGGGATATTCTTTCAAGGTAAATGGGCCCAGGGCAAGTGGCCGTTAGAATGGAACGAAGAGGGTTATACAACTGACATTACAGCCTTGGAATTATTTCCAATTATGGTAGCAACATTGATTTGGGGAGCTAATATGGACAATAAGAAAATCACGTTCTTCTGCGATAATCAAGCGGTCGTTCAAGCAATTAACAAAAGGACTTCGAAGTCACTTCTGGCCATGCCAATTCTAAGAGCTCTTACAATGAGTGCCTTAAGTTAAACACATTGTTATGCGCAGAGCATATTCAAGGTGTAAAAAATTCAATTTGCGATGCTTTGTCTCGGTTTCAGATGGAGAGGTTCAGGGAACTAGCACCCACGCAGACCTTCTCCCTAATCCAACATCACTCATAGCTTGGAATATCTTCAAAACAGATCCAATCAAGTTTTATTAAGTAGCATAGCAAAAACACAAAGGTTACATATAAAATAGCAATGCAGGCGTTTCAAAAATTTAGAGAAAAGATTAACTTAGGAAGAAGCTGGTCAGCTAAGAAAAACATATTATTTATTCTATAACTTCAGGGATCGAGCCGGGAAGGTCCCCAAACACAATGGACATTTACGTTGCTGGTCAAAATTTTTATCATTAAATCAATATAACATTTCGGAAGACTTCACAATCAAAAAGGGTGTCATAGACTTCAGAAAACGACAGATACGAGGGCTGCAATTACAAAAGATATGTTAAAAAAGAATATGCAACAACTTAAGAAATATATGCAAGGATGCGTTTAAAATACATCTGTTTTCGGCAGTGTATACATATTTTGGCTTGCTTAGAGTAAGCGTAGAAGTAGGCAACTCGCAATTAGAGACGGATAACAGTCTGAATATAAACAATATTCGGTTAGGTCATAATGCAACAAATTTAACTATCACTCTTCATCACATTAAAATTAACCAAAGTTGAATACCAATTTGCATGATATTACCCCAATTCTGCCCGGTCGAAGATAGGAATAATTACCTCAGTGTAAGACCAAATTTGCAAGTTACAGTGTTTTACCATGTCGATGGCTCTGTAGTAACTAGATACCAATTTATAGCTTTATTACATAAAACATTGAGCTACCTGAAACTTTATGGGAACATATAAAACACATAGCTTTATAATAGACAGGGCGTCTGATCAAGCACAGATGGGAGTCGACTATAATAGCATTATGAAACTAGGCAGATGGAGATCAGACGCATATAAATCGTATATTCGCAAGCAGATCCATAATCTATCAATATCGGTACTTAACAAAGCTCGTTTTAAAAATATGCAACGTTAACCAGTTTAACAAATCAATTTTTTTTCTCATACGTAGATGTCTGAATTCTTGGGGACCCTATCACCCAATGGGCAGGCAGAAGAGCTGTATTCAGAAACAGGCCCAACCTCCAACTCCCACTATCCATTTCATGGTGGGGCATCAGGGGCATATGGGATGATTTTATCTACATCCTTCAGCGTGATGTCCTGCTGAGACAGGCGCCCAAGGTGATAATCATTCATTGGGGTGGGAACGATTTAGCTTGGACCAATGTTATAAAACATATATGTTATAAATATGAATTTAATCACATATTTTATTTAGATTCAGAATTAAAATTTTACGGCGCCTGTCCGGCAGGAAATAGAGTATATTTGGGGGAAAGCATTACTAGTATTAAATAATACTCTTATGGCGGATAAAATCTTTAAGGGGACAGACATGCATGTATAAACATTATTATCTGTAAAGAATTGAGATAATTTAGGCCGGCTTGGGGTCACTTACGGATGACGGAAAACCCTCAACGAGGGGCCCAAGTTCGGTATTCACTATGCAGAGTTTTTGAAGGGAACCCGAGGTTTAGTCCGGAATAAGTGGATGCTTGGCAGACCCCGGGTTAGCTAAATTTGGTAAGGGAGTCGAGCTACGGTATGGCTACCTGCAACATTTCGGAATACCGGTATGGCTACCAGTAACATTTTGGGTATGGGTACCCGAGGAATTTCCTGGACATGGCTGTCCATATTATATAATAATCTCGAAAATCGTTCCGCACTGACTTTTGATCATTTATTTCAACAGTTGTCATGCATGTCTGTCTACTAGAAGAATCAAATTTACCGCGGTTCCAATATCCCGGATATATGTCACGGCAAATTTCCCCCAACACTTAACTCACTCCCCCTCTTGTATGTTTTGTTCTCATACGTTTTATATTTGACATATTAAATCGATTGTACTGTCAATCCAAGTTGGTTTATTTACAGAAATTGACCTCGCAGCAAAACTGAGACTTCGGTTAATCTGTGAATTTGGAATTTCACATTAAATTGCTGATATCGTCGTGCGGACAATTTCACTTTTAAAAAAAGTTTCATTTAAATAAACATGCGCGTTCCTAATAATATGTCCTATAATTAAAAAAAACCTAACATTTCATATGTAAATAATTATTAAATAAGCTAATTTACCTTGCAATTTGTCAACAAAACTTCGAAGAATATGTCACTTTTAGCCAAAATTTATAGCTATTAATGACGTAAAATCTTACGAGAAACTACGATGGCAGTCGTGCTGTATTGACAAGAACACCCACAGTCGCGTCTATTGTTTTGTGATTAGTAAAAGGAATTAATTCAAATATTATCGCGGAAGTAGGAAGTAACGATGCTCGCACAGGACAGTGACGATACAAAATACTTATATCACCAATGCGCTTGGTAAGGAAACATTTCAACCTTATGGAGTTTATTTGCTGAATCTCGTTATAAACTTACTCTATACGAGCGGTGTTCAAATTGGAATGCAACTAAGATGAAGTATTCACCGTTAACAGACACGCGAAGTTTTAGTCGTACAATCCATTTATAAATTACTATTTTTTCAAAATTCCTTGGTGCACTGTGCATAATCTGAACAAGAGCAAATCCGAGATCTTAACGTGTTTGATAAATTGTGTTTTGACTATGTATTGTTAGAGTCTAGGAAACAGATAAAGGTCACAAAGGACAAATGTTTTGCAAATACTGAGGGTCGATAAGCTCAAGATCCGGTTGCGCTTCTCAGAAACTGGCGTTTAATGGCCGCTTCGTGTGAAGGCACACACGACATCCTACAAACCCGTGGCTAGTCTGCGTTTCCTTAGTTTTTCTTCAATTTGTGCAGGACCTATTTATTAGACATCCCTTCTTCATTTTATACATCAAATTGAATGGAACTTAATTCACAAAGAAAATGGCATGCATTTCTTCTGTCGCCCATGATGCGTTTTGCAATCCAAAGTTTTGTTGTTCACTTGCTCGCCAATATTTTGTTATGGATCTGTCGCATCGTTTCAAAACAAACCCACGTCTCGTTGATGGCCATTACATTTGCAAACTATTGAATTTTGTATATTAAAATAGTTTCAATTGCTTTTTTGGACAGTTTACAAGGGCATGTGTATTCGCGTCTCAAAAAGCTGATAGGGGTATCGAAACTGTTTTTATCTTTCTCATTGTTGTACAAGTCTTAATAACAATTTATCGTATGAATAGAGCCTAGTGATATGACAACGCATTGAGCCCTTCGTCTAATTGTAAATCTTCCATCAGTTCCCAAACATTATTTGATTTTTGCAACTATTTTTGACGATGTTTAAGAAATAAAAACCTGTTCGCGTATTTTGTCGGTGAACAAAACATGGCCAGGAGTTCGGATGCGGAAAAATTAAATTAATTTTTCGCATACGCACTCGTGATTTAATTTTTCCGCATCCGAACGAGTGCCCGTGTTTTATTTAAGAAATAATGAATACGTAGCTATGTTTTGTTGCGTAATAAAATATAGGCACGTGTTTGGATGCGTAGTAATTAAATCTCGAGTGCCTATATTTTATAACACAACAAAGCACAACTCCTATTTATTATTTCGATTCTAACAGCGCCAAGCTCTGCCATTTATAGCACAACAAGACAGGTTGACGTCAAACTACTTTCTTTCCTAGGAACGTTACCGTCACCGTTACGTCATTTGTCATACTATATGACGTCAAACGTGACGTCATCAATCAGCTATATTTTATCGCGGTAATAAAATATAGTAAGCTCAACATACGCAAAGAAGGCAAATCTCACGTGCTATGTTAGAATCACCGACAAAATACAAGAACAGAGTTTTTATTTCGATTCTAAATACGATAATATCCCGCACTATTTAACTGCGCGCATTCCATTTTCACCCATTTGACATTGAACATAATTCCACGCTGAAATGGAGTGGCTTATTAGCTGGTACAATTACCTCCCTCGTTACTGAAAACGACCTTCGTAATTTTCTGAAGGAAATAACACATTTTAAACATTGAAAAATAATTTTAATAACACGAGTATAGTGTATTTATTCATGAAATGAAAAATATAAATGAATTGATTATCAGAAGTTTTTATGAATCTTAATTTCGAGAGTATATTGGAGTTTCGAAAAATAGATGTGGCATTGCTGTAACACTGGATACTCGTGCAACTCGCGACCCGTTGAAGTTTTACTATAAAGTTTACGTTCATTCATTCATAAATATGTCACGTGATACGGGGCGTAAATAGAAACAGCCAATTTAATACCTTGTTTTATTGTGGTAATAATGCATGCCCTGGTTTTCTCTATGTGTATTTGGATTAATCCGCGGATCGTGTTAGAATGCGATATTTGGATGGCGTACACGAGGTTCATTTCCAAATTAAATTACACTACTTTTAAAATTACTTAAATGATCAAGTAGTTGATGAATAAGACATCGCATTACCTCAATTTACCATACAAGTTAAATTTATTATACTTCTCCGTCCTACATCAAAAATATAACGATTCTGAAATAGGACCGTATTTGATCAGGTAAACGCTTATTTTCCAAGTCATTTTAGCATTAGTTTACACGAATAGACCCATTGTAAGAGATAGACGCAATGAATTTTAAAATGCGGGATATCAATTTGAAGCTAATACAAGTATCGTTGCTGTACCGATCCGTTTTTATAAAGATTATTGGTACAAGGAAGATATAGCCACACTTGCAATCAGATTTAAACAACCCTCGTATAAGACTTTTTATTGTGAGTTTCTACATTAGACATGTTATTCTGGTTACAGATTATTCTGGTTACAGATATGCGCGGTACGGAGATTGTACAACGGTATACGGATTTTACATTTGCCTAATCATCATACGAACGATAATTTTTACTTAAAATAGAGCGGCCTCCATGGAACATGCAAAATGAGTGATTAAAAGTTCAAGAACTTCATTAATATTTGTCCAAATTTTAAGTTTGTTTGCGTCATTGTGTTTAAAAAAACGCTAGTTTAAAACAAAACCGACTTGTTATCAGCCTTTTATTTTCCTTTAATATTGATAAATTATTTTCTTTCATAAAACATATCTAGATGTCTCTTTTAGAAGAGATAAACAAAAACCTTGTATTTCTCAGTAATGAACAAAGAACCACATGTTTCTTTAGTTCAGTTAAAGTGCGAATCGCTTCGGATGTTGCGCAATCAATTTTAGCGGAGAACTTTAATAGGGGATTTCCCCTGTCCCTAAGGGACGAGGAGTATCCATTAACGATTACATGCGAATTACATGCGAAAACGCACCATTGTTTTTGTTGTAGTTTTGCATTTGATTTGAAATTATTATTTAATATCCATGGGATATCTATTATGCCAAAAACATTTAAAATTAAACCAAAGAATACTGTGGTTGCTACGCAACAAATCTCCAAGATATAGCTAGCCACAAAAAAATGGCAGTTAATTTTTAGCCCGCTTCAAAAAAAATCACAGCGTTTTCAGTTAATAAAATATTAGATGTTTCAAAACGCCATGAGGCGCATGACTACAAATAGATCACGAAGTTAATCGATCGGGTGGACAAGAAGTCTAGTGGTCTAGTGGTAAGGGCTAGGGGTGGACCGATGCATCGAAATATCGATGCATTGAGATCCCGAGTGACCCGATAGTATGGATCGATAGTAAAAGTCTCGATCCAATAACTATCGCCGATAGCTCAACTATCGATAGTTACGATAGTTTCCTTTTTATTAATAAAGTTTATAATTAATTTAAAACAACTCCCGTTCTGGTTAAAAAAACTCATTTTAAATAATAACATGCGCTAAAACTGCCTCAAAGGACCAATATCGCGCAATGATTCTTGTTCTATTTATCTAGGATTAGTGAATTTTCCACCTTGTGGTCAAAATGGTTCAAGCTTTTAAGGAAACTATCGGTTTGTTTGTGTTCGTAAAAAGAAAATAAAAAATCGGACAGGGAAGGCAGCACTCAGCTTAACCAGCCGAACACATAAAGCATAAAAACATCACATAGCACAGTTACAAAGCACAATGTCCAACACATAACCGAACGAGAAAATATTCAAGTTCCAACTGTCAAAAATCTGAATGACCTAGTTTTGGGAATAAAAAAACCGAAAGCCCCAGCCGAATGACCTAGTTTCTATTAATACTATTAATACTTAATATACTTTTTTTCGATCTTGTCCATTTAATCAAAAATCACTAAATGATATGTCTGGGCAATCTCGATAAACTGATAAATCTTCTTAATGAATGTAAAATAGAAGAATGCCGATATTCTATACCATTCATATAAAAACGGAATATCCGTTCGTTTTTAGATACTTTTTTGTGTGTTTTATCTCAGAAAATTATTAATTTCACAATGTATCAATAGTTACCTTTTAGACATTTTCGTTTTGACGTCAATATGATCTTAAATGGTGCTCGATATAAAATAAGAACACTTAATTTGTCCATTCATTGATTTAGGACATGAAAATTCTTGTATGAGGGAATTTATGGAATTTGCCGTTCCCTGTAAGTTGATCCGTTATTTACGTCTATTGCAAGCATGATTTCACACATAATAGGACACCTACACAATGGCCATTATGACTATAGGCGAGGGCTGGTTGCAATTTTCCTATTGGTTTTATTTCTCTGTGAATGAGTACATTTTAGTCAATTTTGAAGAATTGTTCATTTTAAAGTTTACAAGTATTTCATTTCAAAATATATTTCAAAACACATTAAACATGCATTCATATAACTTAAGGAGTGTCATAATCAAATAATCAGTTAGAAAATAAGTGGAAACTGCACACAAAAACAGTTAGGTTACCAACTTTCGAGGGCTGCTTTCGGTAGTTCAGCCGTTCAGCCACCCTTTGACATTTTAACTTCTGTCGTAACAGGGTGGCGTGACGGATACGCCAAGTTGGAGTCACATATATGTGTGACAAAAAGTCGTATTTTTGTCGTTTTCTATTTTTTCATTTTCTTCCTCATACATTATGGGAGCAATCGTTCAACAATAACACGCAACTTTGGTTACACTGGACTATCTTTTTTCTTAGTCGAGATATTTCAAATGCATCTAAACAAATATTTTCCACACTCTTCGAACAACAGAATGCTTTTTGAAAATACATCAGTTTTGTCTTATTACATGCACACTCTATTCACTAGAAAGTTTAAGTGACCGCTATCATAGCGCGCTGAAACGCTTTCAAACCCATGTACGTATTATAGTTTTCACAGTTATTTTAAAACACGACCAGTTCGTTTCACGTACCGGTACATAAAGCCAAGTACAAATAGAACTTGTCATAAAGTCGTAAGAGCAAACACTCAGAAAATCTTTAAAATCTATGTTAGATTGTGTATTTCAAGAACTATCGGGGTCACGCCGTCGGTTCGTTTTTAAAACGTTTCCTTATATATTAAGACTGTTTAAGATATTTCAAGAGGTTTCTGATCGGCCCTTGTACTTGATGACATAAAATACTATAACGATTTTCTTGTTTTTAACTTCACAACTGATCAAGCGCATATGATAAATTGGGGGGTCAAATACTTAGGTGATACTTGAGTTATAGAAAACAAAAGGACTGACAAACAAGTAGATATATATAGTATACATTTGACCCTTTAGCTCGGGTAAACTTGAAACAGTATGTAACTTACACCGCTGATTAACAATCAATTCTCTTTTGTGTGGTTAATAACGCCAACGTTTCTGCATAGCACATGGAAAGTCTAGAATTTGAAGAATTTATTTCTCTTATCTGTTGTTATAAGGAATTTCTGTGCGACAATAACAAAATTTGATATCAGCCTTTTGTTTAAGACGCAGTATAAAGTTGAGTGCTCGAAAATTATCAGTCATATTCCTCAAACATTTAATTGCTCGCACCTTGGTCCATATACATCAGGAAAACAAAGGTGTAAAAATGAATCGTTTAGAACAGAAAAAGGTTATAAAAAACGTAATGTCCTTACGTAGATCCATTCAAAAGGACGTGAGTGTAATAGCGGACAAACTGTATGAATGTGGGGTATTTGATTTGGAATCAAAACAGGAAATACAGAACGCTTCGCATTCAGGTACATCTAACAAACACGTGCAATGTGGTATATTGATAAATAGATTATTACGCAGTGGAAAAGACTCATATGGTTGTTTTAAAATGGTTTTAGAAGACCTAGGATATCATACAGTCATACAAATGATGGACAAAACAACTGCAAGAGGTATTTAGTATTACATTATTATATGCATAACAGAAATGTATGTAATATCTGAATTTACAGCATGGCTGTCTAATAATTTCAAATTTAAGTTTGCAAATTTCTTTTATATCGTTCTGATTTTGGTTCTCTGCAGTACTTTATTTATGTCAATATGTACTTATATATGAACATAATGTATGTTAGTTCTACCCTTGACCCTACCTTCCACATAAAGATATGGTATAATCCCACTTTCTAATCTGCGCGTGGAGGTATCTAAACATGCCGAGCATAGCCTTTATTTGCCAGTCAGCTCTTTCTGAAATACAGCAGGCATGTGAGTGCCTCCATCCTTAGTCTAATACTCTTATAAAACTAATGTGGTGGATTATGTTCATTGCATATGACATGCTCCTTGACTTCGACTTCTTCTTTCATTAGTTAGCTTAGCGATTATATCATGCTCGCAAACAGAATTAGTGGATTGAATTTGTCAGTGACCAAGTCTGTATTATCAACTACGTAACATAATATTGTAGTCATATACGGTGTACGGATGACATAACCAGTAATTACATTGTGAAAACACTATATGTTTGCATGGAAATACCATTACACATTCGCAAATGGTAAAGCAGTTGTAAAAACGTCTGTGTGATTAGATACATATGTTAATGAGTTAACTAGTGTGTTGTTATTTTCTATTTTTGTTTTTCTTACTTCAGATTCTACAGCCACAAAAACATCATGGATTGACGATAAAGAGAGGACGTTCGTCTTGCCCGCACCAGTGGTAAGTATTGCTAGTATACCTCATTATGTTTCAGGAACAATCTAGACGTTTTAATTGGCCCAAAGCACACCATGTGACAAGCGATATTTTTAATGTTACCCTCCTAGTGGATAACAAGTGGGAACATTTACATCATATACGTATGATACCGTTTACGTGATAGATTAAGAAACTTCACAGTAATATGTTGGTACAATGTTGGTGTTACAAGCATTGTAGATTCATAGATCGCAATACATGATGTGCGTCACGTTTCTCTGATTACGTGCGTGTCGATTAAGGTTCTGTATTGAAAATATTACCAAGTCAAGTAAAATTATCTATTGGCATAAACAACAAAGCCCATCACCAAGTAAACATCAATACAAATCAAAATTCACCATACATTCACGCCTTAATTTTCAAAAATGTCATGTATCACCAGGTGACATGCATGTTACCCATAAAGTATTTTATTGCCAATTGAATTATTTTGTTGAAAATAGGTATGACAAAGTTGTGTCTGTAGTTCAAGTATAAATAAAATACTAGTATACGCATATGGTATTGAATGATACTGGAGGAATATTTCTTAGTTATTAAAATCATTTTGTTGAAAAAATGTCAAATTTGTATGTAGCCCAACCACGAAATACTATCATTAGGTATTTTATGACAGTAGTGAAATATCTTTTATGGACGGAAGTTACTGTCTAGCTTATGTTTATATCGATATAATGTAAAACCTGTATAAAATATTTATTTTATCTATTTAGCTGAACTCTGAAAGATATATAGATGCCAATGTACCGAAGAAAAACGTCAAATGGGACGCTTGCACGAAAGAGTCTGTGGATGATTTACAACAGTTAAATAAAATGATGACTTTTGTGTTGACGAAGCCAGACAATAGCATCATACATTATCAAACTGGAAAGTGCAACAGCTGTATTAAAGACATTAAAATACTCGAGGGATGTTGCCAGTGACTTGTGTAACCCATCGAGCGGACAACAATATTCCGCGCCCAGCAGTTTGGCACACGGCTATTCCTTCCGCATGGAACCAGATATTTACTGTTGGTAGTAGCCGAGTAACTGTTGCGAGATGATCAACCATTGAGACTGATAATCTTCAACAGCAGTTACAATCGATCCTTGAAAGGAACTTACTGTTGTTCGTCTTACTATCATTCAACGTCTCTATCGTTGCAACCCCTTGGCAAACAAATATAAAGGTGTTACCGTCAAATGTTGCAGTATGCCTAACAGAAGACGATGCTCATCATGCGTTAACTTGACCTTCCAGTGTACAAAGGGCGATCATTCGTGGTAGTTTGTATATATGTATAATTCGTTTATTTATGACAGTCGTCTGTTTACGTTATATTGTGTGCATAAACATTGCAATCTATCTTATTAATTAATATATTCATTTCAAAAATAAAGGATGTATGAGTAAGTATTTAGGTGAATTAGGTATCCACTGACTGTTATCCAATAAAAATGTTGAAAACAGTTACTATGTTTACATTGTTTATATACAAGTGACAGGCCTAAATAAATGAGCTGTACATTAATATCTCTATCATTCTGCGTATTACAATGTTTTTACAGACACTTCAAGACAAATAAACGTAAATGTTACGCCTGTTCAATTTGATTCGTCGAAAATTGGCTTAACTAGAGCAAAAGAGCCACGAACCAATGACACTTTTCTCGCATAAGTTGTCTCATTATCCAAAATGCGTTTATAATGAATGATCACGTGATACTTCTATGAGCAACAGCCACAAGCACGTGTTGGGTTCAGTTGGGCATTGTGCTTTGTGTGTTTTTAATGTTTTCTGTGCTCGGCTGGTTAAATCGAGTGCTGCCTTCCCTGTCTGACTTAATATAATCTTTTTATAAGACCATAGTACACTTTTTAATTGACACAGTTATTTCCCTTATAACATAATGAACAGTTCATTTATTTATGTCTGTCACTTGTATACGAGTAATGTAATACCAAAGCCTAGCGTTTCATTTAACAATTTTATTTTAACAACTTGGCCAAATAAAAAGGCAAATAAAATCAATAATATTCGTACATTATAAGACACATACTTTTTCATGTACTATTTGTGAAATGAAGAAATTAGTAAGAAAAATTGAAAAGTCCACAATGTTATGTAAATAAAGATGACTGACCTGAAAAGGCGAATTATGTCAGGTGTTCAATAAAAAAACATCTCCTTTTATCATGCTAGCATACTATTAAAGCCTAAGCTTTGTCAACATGTATTTCAATTGCCTATGGTAATTTATGAAGTAAATTATATAACTATTGCGTGATCATACGCAACCTTTGACCCAAATCAAAATCAATTTTGTAAATATCGTTGTAATTTACAACTGTTCGTGTTCATTTGTTGATTTGCTCAACCATTGTATGTACAGTAATTTCATTTTATTTCATATCAAGCTTTATATTGTTGCAAAATGATTCTGTATCGATTTCAGATAAGTACGTATGAGTGAAAATGTTAAGCATTTTTTCAAAATAGCTGCATGAAATATAACAGTCAATTTGCTCAACAGTCGTCTGTATAGTTTAAATTATTTCAAACCAAAACATGTTCGTGAATATTTTTGTGTATTGAAATAAATTTATATAAGCGCGATGAAGTGAATTCTACTGACCTTTTAAAACCCGTATCATATATTCTATGAATTCGTTTTTCTTTGAGCATAGTCGAAGGCTTTTCATCAATGAAAAACATATTTTTTAGATATATTGCAACGAAGTTTCCGATTGATGAAATAAATTGCAAAGTTTATGATTGGTAATTTATTTTACCGAAACTTCAATACATCGCTGACTTAGAATTCTAAGGTCGTAAGTACTTACGACCTTATAAGACTCATGCATATTTGAAATCTGCATCACAAGGCGCTATTTATGAGCGTGTTTTCATAAAAATCGGAACTTGTCATGTAGACCAATCTGAAATTGAAAAGCTTGTTTTTCGATTAAGAGGGGTAGTTTTCAGTTGTTCTTGTGTTTTCAAAATATCGATTTGGTACTTATGACCTTCTAATCCTAAGCCAGCGATATATAGGCTACAGTCGAGTGATTGTGGGTATACTTTGTATATTCTGCAAACAAATACTTGGAGTCAAAGCTAGCTCTAGTAATGCAGCAATTTATGGAGAACTCGGTAGAGTTCCACTGTATGTCAATAGATATGTAACTATCATGAAATATTGGGTAAAGTTAATATCCACAGATAATATAATTCTTAGAAATGTATATCAAAATTCAATAAATAAAAGCTTAACCGGTAGGAAAGGTTGGGCATTTAAAGTAAGAACAATTTTAAATAATTTTGGACTTTCCGAATTTTGGGAGAACCAAAACAACATTACAGAAAAATTGTTTATTCCAATATTTAAAGAAAGGGTTATGGACTGTTTTAAACAAACATGGTTATCTGATATTGAGAACAATAGAGTACTCAATATGTTATATAAACATATTAAACCATACTTTGGAGTCGAGGAATACATATCTATGATACAAACCAAATACAATAGATCTGCTGTTACCCGTCTTAGGATTTCGTCTCACGATCTACGCATAGAGTCTGGGAGATACGGCAGGAATCGAGTAGAACGTCACGAGCGACTCTGTCTTATATGTAATTCTGGTGATATAGAGGACGAGTATCACTTCGTTCTTAAATGTAATGCGTATAATGAAACCCGCGTGAAATATATCAAACGATATTACCGAGAACGTCCTAGTATGTTCAAATTTATCGAACTTCTGAACAAGTATAACAAAAAACGTATGTTAAGTCTTAGCCATTTTATAAATAACGCGTCGAAACATAGAATAGCAATAATCCAACAATAAATATCCAGTCACCTCATGCAATATAAGATTTATACTTATTATATTAGATTTTGATCACCTTAATTGTAACAACATACCTTCTTCATTTTCTTTAATCATTGGTTATAAACAACATTCTCCAAATTTGTTAAAAAATATAAACGTATATAATTATGATCCTTTGCTTTGTTCCAAGTGAGTGTGTGTGTGGAGTGACCGTGTGTTTGTATGAGCAGGTGTGTGTGCGTGGATCTGCGTGTGTGTGTGTGCATTGTGCGTGTGTGGGTATGTGAGTGCGTGTGTGTGCGTGTGAAAGGGAGTGTGACTGTGTAAGAGTGTACGTACCATGAATAATTGTTAAAATTTGTTTTGTATGACTATGTACTTTTCTGTATACGTCTAAATAAACTGATTCTGATTCTGATATATTAAGCTCTTTTAAGCTTCAACTCTACAGCTTTACTTTTTTTTATTTCACTCTATGATAATGCCTAACAAAAACAAACAAAGATATGATATTTATAATTGATTGTTGACCCCAGTGGAATTTGGACACGAAATGTAGTACGTGTAAATAATTATATCATTATTATAGTGATATATTGGCCCAATGGGCCGGGTGCTATATATGTTTGTATATAAAGTGTTTGTTTAGCATGATAAATGTACATATTTGATATTGTAATAAAGAATTAAAGATACTTGCTGACTTGAGATTCCTAACTTATATTTTGGTATTATCAATTCCTCACTTATATTTTGGTATTATCAATTCCTAACTTATATTTTGGTATTATCAATTCCTGACTTATATTTTGGTATTATCAAACCTGTCTATAAAGACCGACATGTGGACCGAAAAAAATGTTTTTTACATTTGGGTATAAATTGGCGATCTCCAGCAGTTTTTTTAATTCGTCTCATCAGATAAACAAATGATCTACTAATGATCTACAAATGCTGATGATACTAAACCCCTAGGCTCATAGCACCGTACTTCAGATTGCAATTACGACAGGTCTGAGATTAGAGCAGGCTTTCATTGCACCATTGGTCGTCCTAGAAAAACAGCAGATACCATATATATGTCACCTTAAACTCCGCCCACCTTCTGCACGGAAGCCACATGGGTTTCATGTGTGTGCAGATTGCACAGCATCGGCAATAAATTGATTTCCTACTTCTTTGCCCCTTACCTACCACAGTGCTACGGATGGCTTGTACAGTTGTTGGATTTATTTACCCTCGCCACCGGGATAACCCATATGGGCGAGCATTCTCTATCTTTATAGTTTGCTTTCTTTATTTAAACTATATTAAAATTATCTATTTTAGAATGTTTGCGTGTGTACTAATACTATTTAGAATGAACGCTATGTTTATTTATATGTATCTATTTGTATAGTTAAAATCTATATATGTATGTCTTTATATTAAAAACTATTTATATTCTATGTATATATATTAAAAAATATTTGTATTCTATGTATATATGTTAAAAATATTTCTATTTATTTTGTCCGAGCCGAACCGCCCGCCGTAACGACGATTTTCATTGGTTCGATTTCAATCCGTTTTTTGAAACGAAATCGAAACCAATGAAGCCTGACGACAAGCGGCGATTTTCATTGGCTCGATTTCAATCCGTTTTTGGAACGAAAACGAAGCCAATGATGCGTGACGACGGGCGGTCAAGTGTCGGACGTTTTGGTTAGCCGCCCACTTCCCTAACTGCCTGCAGTAAGGGTGATTTTGATTGGTCCATTTACTATCCGATTTTGCAAACGAAAATCGCCACAAAATCAGACAGTAAACGGACCGTTAAGTGAGCGGTCGATAATGCAATGCTTTTGTAGTCCGGTCAACGGAGATGTATGCTTTTGTATACTGTCCTGCAGTATTTATAAATAGTATAGTATGGTGTTAGTCCTCCCTGTGCAGTATATTAAAAATAATACGTTATTAAAATTATTAAAAAACATGTATTTACAAATTATTGGGTAGTGCCTTACAACTACGGCTTTCTTTCTAGGGCCTAAAAATATGACATTTATTAAAAGAAAATTTATGTAAATATTTACGTAAAATATCTCCCGCACAGAGAAGGACTAGTTTAAAAAATATGCATACAGTAAAAATTTTGTGGGGTAGGCTCGGTGATGTTTGGGGGGGGAGGGATTGAACCAGTGTGCACATTTGGTCAATTATATGCCCCAGCAATGGCATTGAGTTTTTGGTTATTAATGATTGGTGGGTAATAGACCTACACTAGGTGTAGGTCCACACCCATCAATAGACGAAGTTGTTTCCTATTTACTGGTTTTGGGGGTTTAGGGGATTTTAATATGGACCTCCGGCAGGATTGTGATATATTAACACTTAGATCCCGCAGCAGAGGTTACAGGCATGTTTGTAATTGGATCAGCCTCAGCTCTGTGGGCACCAGGCGGGCTGACCGCTGAATCTGGACTTAGCCTTAGCTATTGATTCAGCATCTCAGTCCGCCCAGGCCCACAGCATAGTCTGAGGGGGGAATATCATGTTTTGAATATTGCTGGGGCCAACACACAGAACTCAGAAAGTGGTACCCTAAATGAACTGCAGGGCCCCGGTGGTGAGAGTCTTATAAACTTGTCTTATTGGGTAGTGTCTAGTGACTTGCACTACATAATATTGCCCGGTGAGACTGTGATATAATATGGACAATAAATTGTTCCATCACTTAGGTCTCTTCCGGGCAATATGCTCTCACCCACCGGGCCCATTAGTTAAGTCCAGATGGAATAAGGACTATATCTGGAGTATACTCCAATATATAAAGAGAGTATAGCCGGTTTAAGTACCCGGCTATATATAAATAGTTGTATTGTATGTGCAATAATGCACATATAGGTATCATATTCACTATAAACTTAGTGAAGTTGTCCCTTGTGGGCACTTAAATGTTGGAGTGTACAATATAGCCGGTTTAAGTACCCGGCTATATTTAAGTAAGTGTATGATATCAATAATAATGTACACACATTATAATAATGGTGTGTTTTTTATTAAAATGACATAAATCATAGTAAAATAGGCACCACAATCTGAGCTCTGGGTATTTTAACTTGATTATTTCAAGGGACACAAATGTAGTATAACTCCAGGGGTATTCTGAGCGGCTTGTACAAGGAATAACTAGATGCATTTATACAATGTTAACACATACGCCGTGGCCACCTACAATGTCCAATAAACGGCGTGAAACTGTGTGAAAAATCAGCCAACCAAATTACCAACAAGGGATTATTTTCACTGGCAACATAACACATGCACGTAACAAACGGGACTCCGTGGACTAACTTCTCGAACACGCACACAGGTATTGTACCATTTGTTACTTAAGGACAGAGTAACCAATCCCATTGTTTAGTAAGTCAATATATACGTGTTTCGCGGTCCCTTTTTCTTCGCTAGTGTCGCGAGTACCGTATGATATTCGATAATTTTAAAATCACTAAAATATTAAAATGTGGTGATTGAATAGTTGAACCCATTAATTAAACCTAATGATAGGTAACGTTATATGCTAGGGATGTCTTAAAACGTTTGGACTTTACAAAAAAGGAAACATACAAGTTAAAATATCTCTCACTAAACGGTGTATTCGGTTAAGATCAAACAGTGCTTTGGGTCAACCTTAAACAGTACAACTTAATTATTCCAACTTTTTATCAGACATAATTATGCAAAGTAAACATATTTATACTAAGGTAAATAATACGTTTTGAACGTTTCAATGTGTGATCATGAAATACTAGTAAGGGACGAACAAATGTGTTTGCTGAACCATTGATAGATATGTACTTAAATACAAAATGTGTGTATTAAATGTTCATATGGACTTCCGTACTCATCCGTAAATGAGGTATGTGATTTAATGTGGTTTTTTATTTACCTGTCGATTTTTTTTAAATATCTTTTCATTTTGAATTTTTGAGAGAAAAACTGTGAAGGTCAGCTATTAAGACCAAGAATTTTTTTTATTGCGAATTAGTCTTTAGTTCGGTCATATACGAATGACATTGAACCTAAGTTATTTTTAAGAATGAAAACATAGATTGATTTCCAAAATTCACCAAATCCTGTTTGCCATTTTGGGAAATTCAATTCAAGTTTTTAAGTATCACTTACGTTAAACCCGTTTGGTCGAAGAATGAAATTCAGAAATTAAATTTAATATTTTTAAATTTATCTTCAACATGGTTATGTAAAGTTTTCAAAAGAATTGACGCGACAGATATATTGAACACATATATATAACGAGTACATGAAAGATAATATTACAGTTTCAAAATGCATCTTCGATTCAGGGAGTTCTTTAGCTCTTTCAAAAAACATACTAGTTGTTGCCTTGTGGAGCGTATATATACAGAGTATCTTTGACTGGTACCACGTGTCTCATTTTCCGACTACGTCATACTTCGTCTAATATTTTAAAGTAGGACACGTGGTACCAGTCTAGAGTATCTAGAGTAAGTCACATTTCACCAAAGCCGTTGAAAGCACCGATGACAATTAATTCCACAGTGCCACATTGTAGGCAACAATACTATTTTTAGATTCACATCAACAAGCCCAACTCGGGTATTGAACTGATATTGCCTAGTATACTCCTCCTAGTGCCTTTAAATAAGCGGATAGTCATAAACAATGAAAGAATGTGACAAACACATTATATTGCGCCTGTGATAATGAGAAAGGCGGGGAAATTTGGTATAATCCACAAAGGTGGATTATTTAGATGTGTACAATTTGTCATTGATGTTTTAGTACTAAGCTGACCTTATCAGTTTACATAAGCAATTTTTAAAACCAATTTTGCAACAATTGACCAAACCGATTAATGTTGGTAAACATCACGTTATCCTGGGCGCACTATAATATGTTCGCTTTCTATGTTTCGTTTATTCGCTGTTATTACTAAATATCCTTCTTAGTTTAGTGCATGTATCACCCTCGTGATTACGTTCCGTTATTATGGCTATGATATGCTCCGTCATTCCTCATTTAGTTAAGATTTTGAGAACGTATGATTAATTAATGGAAACACATGCATGACATACACCGCTCAGTACAAAAATTAATTTTGCACAGCACTAAGTTAACTGAATTTCTTAAAAATGTGTTGTTTTTGTGATTTTATTTACTTTAAAGTTATATCCTGCCAACCTGAAAATTTAATTTTAATCTATTACAATTGTTTTCTGATCAAATTTGCTAAATATCCGTAGTTATACAGCCATTGTTATAAAAATATAACTGAATGTATCTCTGTATATCGCAGTGACAAAACAAGCAAAGTACTGAATTTGGCAAAAATCCAGTTTTGTTTTAATGTTTTTTTCTTTTTTCAACACGTACGAAGGAATACATAACTATTTCGTTCTTTGAACATGCATATTTAGCAATGATATGCCTTTATGCAAGTTTTGTAAGGGCGCTTTTGTTGGAAATATCCGGTTTCAGTTTGGGTTTTAGGTTTTGTTAAACGTTGGGCAGTAAACTAAAATTGGTTTCAATTTAAACTGAGTAGCGAACAAACGGGTAGTTTGAAGAAACATTTTAATCTCCAAGGCGACAGAAGAGCTGTACTATGGTCTTGATTTATTAACAGGAACACACGCTTATAGAGAAAAAAAAGAAAAAAGAATGAATTTGTTATCTCTTTTTTTGTTATTTCCTGATTGTGCTACGGTCACAAAGCTCGTACGATATCCGTACGAATTTACCAACTCGTACGAGTCCACAATTTTTGAAATCCTAACGGTATTTTTCCATTCGTAGGGTCTGGTCACAGCTCGTACGAACCTCGTACGATTTATAGAGATGCAATCGTACGATATCCGTACGGACATCGTAATATCCATACGGACACCGTACAGGGCTCGCAAGGAGCCCGGCCGACATCGCACGGTGCTCGTAGATCAATCAGAGCTCGTAGATAACTCGTACGGTGTCCGT
The DNA here is from genome assembly GCA_947247005.1 of Spisula solida. NCBI lineage: Eukaryota > Metazoa > Mollusca > Bivalvia > Venerida > Mactridae > Spisula > Spisula solida. The sequence continues at coordinate 28,762,632 of OX365954.1, forward strand.
ACGGTGACCGCACGATGGCCGTGTGGTGTCCGTGCGACAATAATTGATATATTCAGCGAATTTCAATTATCTATTTTAAGACCCTGGTCACATTGATCGTACGAGCTCCGTGCGAGTCGAATTTTAGCAAGTTCGTACGGAGTCCGTACGGACATCGTACACTCGTAAGGGCATCGTACGGATTTTTGTAACTCGTAAATGACTCGGAAGCTCGGTGAAAATGTTTCACCGATCTCCAAGTTGTCTACGAGCTCGTAAAGATATTTGAAGTAGAAAGCTCACAAGGAAGCTGTCTTCACCCATTTTATGTATTATTATATTATGTAATATGAATATGGATTAGTTGATATTTCATGTCATGTTTATATATGCAAGGAAAAATGCATAATTGCCGCCCGACAGACACTGAAACTCAGCTTATTTCGCCATAACGTTTTGAATAGTACAATGGGTATATACATGTATGTGTTTCATGTGTACTTGTGTACAGTGTGCAGTATCAACATAATAGCAGTGAATGTTATATTGTGTACAACAATATCATAGTGTGTACAACAATATCATGTGTTATAACACGCACATTCGAAAAAAAGATATTAAAAGTCAGTGTACAAATGTTTTATTATGCTCGAACAGTCTGTCTGTCTTCCAAAATTTTAATTTTTCAATATCTCAATATACACCATACTCATAACAATTCATTGTCATAAGTTAAGCAGTTGAGATAAAGTTCACTATCTACATCCTAATGGCGTCCCATGCGATGCAAAACCTTGCAAATTTCCATATCCGTAAGGATATCGTACGATACTCGCACGAGTATTTCGTAGCTCGTGCGGTGTGCGCACGAGCCTCGTGTGAGATATTACAGACTTGAAAAATATCTACGGGCTCGTAGATAGCTCGGGAGCTCGGTGTCACCGAGTCGCAGAGTCCTCTACGACTCACGAAAATCCGTACGATGCTCGTACGATTTTCGATATCCGTACGGGCTCCGTACGGACGCCGTGCGAGTTCGCCAAAATCAACTCGTACGGAGCACGTAAGGAGCTCGTAGGGCAAATGTGACCGTAGCATTAGGCTGTGATATTTGGAAATTTGGTTGATATATTGAATACTAGGATGGTATATAATTGAAATTGCTCTCTTTACGTTAGATTAAAACATGGCCAATTCGTAGGTATAGCGTAGAAATCTGACCATAGTTAATCAGATCAGATAGGAAACTGTTTACTAAGTGATTCAGTAATGGTCAACATGGTCGGCCATTTTCTCGCGCTAAACTGCATGTAATTTCGGATGCATCAAACCGATCAAACCTCCTTCGGGGGTAGTTTGGAAGGTTTGACAAACCGGTTCGAGCTTTTTGTAAACAAATGACAAAACTTGTTTCCGTTTCAAACCAGTTTTACTCAACAAACGGACGGTTTGACAAACCAGTTGGAATCCAAACCAGGTTTGTTGCAAATAAAAGCACCCTAAGTGAACAAAATTATTGAAAATGGACTTGCTATTAAATTTGTGTACTCTTCTTCTGTGTGTGCCTTTTGTGCCCTTCAGTTTCTGTTGAGTGCTGTCTGTCCTGTCAATTTGTGTTTGCCTTCTTGGTACAGATGAAGCCTTTCAACGGGTCAATTATCGAATGTTTTTCGATCGTTGTTGTTTCCGTGTGTTGGAATGGTTATTATTATCACTGTATTTTCGGTTGTTCTGAGATATTATTAAACTAGTCGTTTGGTAGCACAGTGGTCGGGTGGATTACGCACTTGACTATGGTTCCGGATTGGATTTTCGGCCGGGTCCCTTTTTAAATGCTTTTCAGTGTTTCAAAATCGACTAGATATGAACTGGTTGGTAACCCAGAGGTAGTCTCGAGAGTGTATGTACACTGAGAACGTACGAGAACAAAGGTTCTATTCAGAAATGGCTAGTGTAGCGCACCGGACTATAACTTGTATCACATGACTGTCTCTTCCCTCGGAATCGACGGTTATTGGCCAAGCCGGCTGGGAAAACACTGAATCACCACGAACTCATAACTGCCATAAACAAACTATCACACAAGTCATGTTGTTAACATTGATGTATAATTATAAATACCAGTATAGGTTATTGCCCCGAGTATATCAATGTCCGCGAGAAGGTCATGCACTATCGGTCCTTAAGATTGGTGTTTAAAATATCATATCACTCGCCGCACATGAACACAAATGCCGATTCATCTGTATCAAATTATGCTAATATATGTTACGAGGTTACATAGATATCAACGTTGTTTAATACATTGTAAACATACATCAAGGTACCCAAGAGGTCATACGGATGAGAAGTTTTGATAATAATCAATAAATTATACGATCTTTGGTATATTTTTAAAATCTTATACCATGAAACTTGTATTGGTACGGACAACTCATCCAGCGCATTAGTAGATTCACTTAGAAAAATGATAAAGAAATATTGGACAGTGAGGGCAGCACTCAACAGAAACAGCCGAGCTTAAAGGCACTAAAGGTTCATACGTCATACTGATAAACACAAAAACGCAACCGCTGTACGTATTCGCACAGTTACCAACTTGTATAGTAGACTTACAATTGTTCATCTACAAGATGCTAAAATTTCGACTTCTTCAAACTTTTCTTGCAGTAATACAATATGATTGCTGCAGTCGTGCTATCTAAGTATATTATTGATAGGCATAATTCAAGTAACAGATCAGCTAGCTCAACATACAATGTTCACTGCACGAGCCATTGCGCTGTTTGAATGAAAATGAACGTCAAAATACAACATATATTCAGATGGTATCGGTCAGTGACATTCAATTAGATGTACTACACTAAACTTACTCAAAAAGTTAGTTATAACGAATTGGACAGTGAAGCAGTGCTCAACAAAAGGAAGAGAGCACGAAAGTCACACAAAGAAGAGTCTACAACGTCATATGACACATTTGTCCAAAGTCATAACATACTACAATAACTCTGACACGGCTACGGTATACAAGAACGAGGTCTTAACATTTTCAATAACATAATTAGTGTGTTATATTTACTCAGATACGTGTATTCACTCTTTTCATAATACAGTAAACTATTGAGTACCCATTTAGGTCAAATAGACACACAAAAGATAGAAATTTGTGTACGAGTATACATATATATTTAAGTATATTTCAGGTTGTCCATGTTCTTCCCTTTCTATTAATTTGATTATTTGTTTGATTATAAATTGTATTTACGCAATTAATGTCAATAAAATATATGTCATGTAATGTTTAAATTGAGTTTATAGGAGTACGCGAATTTTAGTATCCAGAGTAGACAAAACATAGTTATGATTTGTACTTTAAGAGTAGCAGTGTTTGAGATACTCTGTTGTTTAACATTACTTTCTAACCTATGGAATGTGTTGTATGTACTGTACAAAGTTTGTGTTATTATAAATTTTACATTGTGTAGTTATTTTATGGCTTTAATAAAAGCCCTTTAACAACACTTATTGATCAGTTATTTATTTTGTCTTACAAGCTTCACCAACTCTCAAGTTTCATATTAATACCACTTGATGGCCGTTAACAGAATTTCATTACTATAGTGGGTAACGACTTTATTTAGTACGTAACGACTTAGTAACGACTTTAGTAACAACTTTATTTATAGTAGATAATATATTTAGTATTAGTGGGTCACTGATATTGTACATGTATCTAATTGTGATAGAAATGACACAAACAAACCAATCCTTTACAATGTAATTGGTATTAATTGGTAAAAAGGTATTATTACAAGAAAATTCATTCAAAGATCTTGAATATTTCATTGTACGAACGCGTCAGATTAAATAGAACATTTTGAAGCGTTTTGTAGGTCAAAAAGAATGCAGAAATGACGTACATAATTTTATTTTCACTGTGTCTGCCCATTTTAAATGTTGCCCAGTTTTAAGCTGCTTTGTTTATTTCAAAATGTCATTTACAATTTACAGTTATTAGTAACTTTTTTAGGATTTTTTGACAGCTGAAACGAGGACTTAATTGTGGCATTTTTTCATCTTCTAATTCAGTCAGGTTCGTGTTTGATTTTGTGCCGAGCGATTGCGACCTTTTTTTTTCGTTTTCTGTGCTCGGTGTTTCAGTCGAGTGCTGGCTTGCCCGTCCGATTTTTCACTATCTTCTTGTCATTGCGATGTGTAGTAGTCCTTTTATTGAAAATTGGCTTGTATAGGTTATTTGTGATTTTTTCTTTTGTGTGTGTTCGTTTTCATTGTGACTGCCCTTTGTTTATTCAGTTGAGTGATGCCTTCCCTTTTCAATTTTTTCATGTCTCAATGCATCATACAATCAGATTAACACACTATACTTGAATACTATTTGCGTGTACCATATATTAAGGAACATAATTGGTAAGACGGGATAATATGTTTATTTTTTTGTAGAAATTAGTAACCTTAAATTCAGTAGTCGTTGTCTACATACCTATCGATGTTGTAGGAGAAGTCATACCCAAAGTAAGGCCATAGAAAAATGAAGCTTTTAGACCGATGGCTAAACATAGATCTACTGTTTACAATAAAAAACTACAATATCAAATTAATTATACATTTTAGTGCAAGCACTTTTTGGGGTTCGAAGCAATAATATAGATAATAAATTCATCAGGAGAAACAAAACGCATGGTGTGTCACTTTGACAAATCTGAGATTAAGGTAAAACATGGGGCACCTAAAGAAACAACAGAACACAAAATTCCGAACAACTACCAAACATGAATGAATAAAAGCTATTAAAGTAAATGGTGTAATATCCCTGTATGATGGAAAATAACAATATTGATTGCAAGTATAGTTAGACTTTATACAGCAGTCATACTGCATATTAACACGATTAATTGTGAATGCAAATTTATTTTTAAAAAAGGTATCGTTAATCACATATCTTGCAGCATGTAGTGGGTTGTTTTTATAACCAGTTCTTGTTTGACAATCTGGAATTAATAGATGCTTAAAGAGCATATATGGAATACTTCTGGTTATTTGTCCGTGTGATTCGTTCTTGCCTACTGGCTCTCGCACCGATTATGTTTGACTGACTGATGCGGCACACTCTCGAAGTAGGTTATTGTCATTTTTATTGTTCCTGTTTTATCCTTGATACTTGTAGTTGTACAAATACTTGAAATACATTCAGGTCTCGACACAAAGATCGTGTCAGTATACTGAATTGATACAAATAGCGTTTTAAAGCATGTGTCTACATAAATTAATGTCAGTAATACTATATGAATATGTCCGTATATCGGGTGTCTTTGTATCGAGACCCTGACGTACGTGTTTTTCTTTTTTTATTGTGTGCTCTCTTTTGTACTTATGTGCTCTGTTGTGTCTGTGGAGTTCTGCCTTCCCTTTCCGATGTGTTATTACATTTATTTTGTAATTTCAGCCATGTTTCGTCAAGTGCTTGTGATTTGGGTTTTACTGGCAACAGCCTCATGCGAGGAATGTCCAATGAACAACAAAGAATGTGTATTTCATTTCGAGATTGAACATCGTCTAACCATGATGCATAACAAGGATCTGGTTTTTCCAGCCAACGGCAACATTTATAAGTATGACGTGACCAATATAACGGCTGCAGAACCAATAAATGCTGATGAAGTTATAACTGGAGATGGTTGGGAAACTCCACGCATCGTAACGGTCGTTAATAAACAGCTACCGGGACCAGATATCGTTGTTTATGAAGGTCAGAGTATTGTTGTGCATGTGAAAAATCTGCTTCGGAGTGATGCAGTAACCATCCATTGGCATGGCTTACACCAGAAGGGCACACCTTGGATGGACGGAGTAGCATTTACAACACAGTGTCCAATACAACCTGGGCAAACATTCAAATATCATTTCAAAGCTAAGCCGAAAGGAACATTTTGGTGGCATTCACACGTTGGTACACAAAGGTCGATGGGAGTGTCTGGTGCCTTTATTATTAAAGAAAGAACGGAAACCACTGTTGAAGATCGCATTATGCAAATAAACGATTGGAACCATGATTATGAATCTGATACGTCACACATGAAAATGTTATATGGTGTTTATAACGGTAGAGAGAAGTGGTCTGGTGCCCAATCTCTGGATGGAAGCTTTTTTAGTTTATTCCGTATTCAGTCAGGATTGATAAATGGTCGTGGGCGATATTATGATCCAGACAGTGGCATTGGCAACCAGGCACCATTGACTGTCTTCCAAGTAAGTGAGGGTAAAAAATATCGTTTCAGGGTAATTGGTACTGGATCGCTTTACGCGTTCCGTATTTCTGTTGACGGTCACATGCTTAGAGTTATTGCATCAGATGGATATGACCTCGAACCTATCGAAGCAGAGTCTTTCATCATTAATCCTGGTGAAAGGTACGATTTTGAACTTACTGCAGATCAAGCCATTGACAACTACTGGATCAGAGGAATAACGTTGGAGAAAGGTTACAATCACGTAGCTGAAGCAATTTTGCGTTACGCAGGCGCATCGGTTGTGGAACCGACGACTCAAAGGCGACAGTGCACTGCAAGTGATAAGTGTTTGGTATTGAATTGTCCGTTTACGTACTACCCTGTAGCCAATACTGTTTGTAAGACATTTGATGAATTGAAATCTGCTGTGACGGACGACCCAGCTCCACCATATTCTTCCAATAATTTCAAAGAATACTTTCTGAATTTTGCTTTCCCTGGTATTACTTCATACCCAGGGTCTGTAAACGGCCGAACCTTTCACATTCCTGATGTAAACCCATTGTTGCAGCCAAATGAGTGGAACTCTCCTTGTCAGGCTCCTGAGTGTGGCGATGATAGGCATTGTAAATGTACGTATGCTATAAATATTGGCAACGGCGATACAGTACAGATGGTGTTTATGAACATGGGACGTGGCAAAGGTTGGTCCCACCCTATTCACATGCATGGTCATTCGTTTTACGTTGTAAAAATGGGATACGGACAGTATAACGCAACGACCGGACAAATTGGTGAAGATAACACTGATATCAATTGCAGAGGCGATCCTGACCCGAAAGAAACATTCTGTAACGATGCTACATGGAGTAATCCGAATTGGCTCAATGGCGGTGTAACGGAAGTCGAGTTAGAGCGCCCTCCTCGGAAGGACACAATCATCGTTCCTACTGGAGGATATGTAGTGGTTCGAATACGTGCAGACAATCCTGGCTTATGGAATATGCATTGTCATATAGAACTTCACAACATGGACGGAATGCAAATGTTTATTAACGAGTCTTTTGCAAACGTGCCTGCTGCACCAAAAGGATTCCCGATGTGTCATTCATATCCACCAAGTGATTACAGACTGACTGTTCTTGGTAAGTCACTTTGTTTGTTCATATAACATATTCTATGAGTATGCCTCTTTGCTTTCCAATTAGTAACATAGGTCAATGCGACCGATAGGTCACATGATCTTGAACTTCATCAGGTGCGGAACAGTCGCACTGGATTTTGCTAGCTTATGAGAAGGCTCATACATATTTGATGTCTGCATCACAAGGCGCTTCATGGGAGCCTATTTTCATGGAAATTGGAAGTGGTCATGTAGACCAAACTAAAGTTAAAAAAGCGTGTTTTTCCATGCCTATAGAGTAGTTTGCAGACAATTTGTTCTTGCTTTCTCGAAATATCGATTTGTACTTACGACTTTCTGATTCTAAGCCAAGCATTTGTGCTGTATTTCCGTACGCGCTGCAGGTTGCATTTAGTACACTGTTGAAGAAGACATTGACCCACAGTTACCTATTTATCATAAAGATGGTTACACATGATAAAACATTTTGCATATTTATACTAGGTGTTAATTTTTAAGCATATAACTAGTTGAAAGAGTTAATAACAAACCGGACAACACTCAACAGAAACAGCAGAGCATTGAAGGCAAAAAAGGAACACACAAAAAAGGAACACACACAAAAAGAAAAATCGCAGCCAACAAATACAAGTCGCAATGACCAAGTATAAACAAGGAAAATAGTTAAACTTAACAGCTACTTATTTCATGTGTTTGACCTTGATGATAACACTATATTTCAGATGACCAGACTAGTGACAAAACTGATGAAAAAACTGAACACCCCGAGGAGACAGGTGTGTGTTTTTTTCTTGAATCTAGGCAATATATCACTGATGTATCATTTATACACAGAAACTAACGTGTGACTTTCGTTATTGTGTCGACTGGAACTTGGACTTCCAGCGGTTAATGTTTCAGTTCACTTTCTCTTTTTTTTCGGGCCCCAGAAGGGTAACCCCATTTATTTTCCCCGTCCAATGGTTTAATGGGGGTCGGAGAATCATTCCCCACAAACCTTACAACATTGTAAGTTCACTTTCTCGTTCAGTTGTGCGTTGGGTATTGTGCCGTATAATTGTGTACTGGGTTTTTTATGTTTTCTGTGCTCGGCGGTTGAAGTTGAGTGCTGTCTTCCATGTCCGATGTTTATTATCTTTTTACCAATAAAAATTTAAGAAAGTCAAATGAATGTGTGAAGTAAGCCTTTGCTTTCACAATATGTGATACTATCAACTCAAGTTTGTTGTAATGTGATATATTAAGTATAATACAATATTCCAGTTGTTTCGACATGCAATGGTAGAATTCTTAATCTTTATAGAGTTCTCGCAATATATTCCTATTTGCGCACTAGGAATGAAACGATACATGTACCGATGACTTTGATATGCATCTGGCCTTGCTGCTGTTTGGTGTTATTTTGTCTTGCGCTCATTTGTCCCCTGACCGATTCGTTGTTATTTTTGTTATCAATCATACACGTACAAAGCTGTGGGGAAGCTTACATGCAGAGCTAACACAAGGATTATAGGTACAGGTCACATGGACAAACATAACAATCAACAAGAAGTTAAATAAACCTGCAGCCGCAGACATGTTTTTAAATATTGTAAGCAAAACGATCAGATTCCGGGTTCACTTACCAATACAGTAGACATGTCATAAAACTTGTAAGTTTTAATTAATTTTTGTGTTTGGCGTTTACTATGACAGTATAATACAATGTTTTGATTTTTTTTTCATTTTCAGAAAAAGACTCTTACATGAAGAAAGTTCACTATGAAGTGCTCCTGGGTCTACTTATTGCTGTTCTGTGCTTACAACTCATACTTGGTATAGGGTTATGTTGCGCTTTCAAAAAGAAACAAGCCTCATCTTCGGACAAATACAACATGTCGACACACAGTAATCCTGGTTTCTCTGGGAAGTAATAAATCCGGTTTGTAATGGATAAAATAAAATCATTCCATTTGGGCAAGAACTGATGTTGCTATTGCCGTGTGTATATCGCTGGCTTAGAATTAGAAGGTTATCAGTGCTACTTACGACCTTAAAAGACTCATGCGTATTTAAAATCTGCATTACAAGGCGCTTCTTAGGAGCCAATTTTCATGAAAATCAGAACTGGTAATTTTGACCAACTTGAAGTTTAAAAGGCTTGTGTTCAGACACTTTTTTGCTTGTTTTCTCAAAATATTGATTTTGTACTTATACGACCTTCGAATTCTAAGCCAACAATACATACGGAATATCACTGCAGTGTGTTGACCTGCTGGTCGTGTAACATCGAGTTGCTTGTGCAATGCCGTATTTCGCGGGACTGCTAGTCAACGGTTCAACAAAACTGCAGTAATCTTCTGTTCATAATATACCCACAAAAGTGAAAAAGGTATATCATTAACATTTATATTGAAGCTTATGTTATTAATATACCATGACATTCAAGAACTTACTGGATATTCTCCAGATATTAGAAATCCAGTTTCAAATATTTGAAATATTTGTAACGTTTAACCAAGTGAACATCATTATAAATACATTTGGCATATCATTGTAATTCGTTGCGAACGAGTATCTTTACTATTTGTATATTTAAATAGTTTTAGTATTTAATTCCGATCTTCCGAAGAATTTCGATCTGAGCTCAATCACAAATCTCAAATTATGTGTATTGGGTTAATTTCCATGGAATATGGACAAAAAAATCGGCATTACAAAACAGAAACATTATTCTTAGCTTATTACAGTAAAATTTCAAGTGCTCGAAATTCAGATTTATATTATATAGAGGATCTTGCACGATTGCTCATCACGTACGAGTTTTATTAAACGAGTGGACAAAATAATATGACACAAGTCTTTGCATAAAAGCGTAATTTCTGTTCTAATACTGTAACAGTACAGAAGCAGTTCGGACACGGTTTACCCGAAATAAATGCAGTTTCGAAGATGACGTTTTGCCAGCTCCTGATAATAAAGCTGACACAACCAGTCATGTGGTTCGTTGTTCGTTATGTATGCGACGCTGAACACATTCCGTTTCAGTTTGCGTGTGCGCTCTTCTTGTATGTATTTTGTAGTACATCTTTATTTCTATATGTTTTGTCGTTTGTATCAAGTGTCACAATCGTATTCAAAACATCTTATTCTTTATATATTATGTTACGTATATTCGTTTTTCATTGTTTGACCTGCTTGAGGTACACAACATAACCGCAGTAATAGTCTGCAGACAACAACGCTTAACACTAAAAGCAGCGAAAAACATTGCACGCGTCGTATTGAAATAACAGTCAGCATACAACAACGGTTAACACTAAAAGCAACATATAAACATTACACGTAACGTATTGAAATAATTGTCAGCAGACAACAACGATTAACACTAAAAGCAGCACAAAAACATTGCACGCGTCGTATTGAAATAATTGTCAGCAGACAACAACGGTTAACATTAAAACCAGCACATAAACATTGCACGTAACGAATTGAAATAATAGTCAACAGACAACAACGATTGACACTAAAAGCAGCACATAAACATTGCACGTATGGTATTGAAATAAACAAAGCAGGCTTATGCTGAACTTCAAAGTTACAAAAGAGTACAAACAACAACAGTAACAATCGTTGAAAAGAACAGTTAACGAAAAGGCACAGTGACATAGACGTGTTTTTGATATAAGAAACGATATTTAAGAAATAGTAGTTAATGTATATATATCATTATCTTTACAATTTATAGTGTGGTGTAACTTTATATTTTACGTGTGTGTAATAGATCGGTATACATTTAGCATGACACGGACTATAACCATCGTTTATAAATTATATACATTTTTGTCATGGATCGGTACAGTACTTTAGAGTTAAGTATAGATAGGTTATGGTGTTTAAATAAGTTACTCTGACTTTATAATCACTTTTATTGTTGACAACGAAAGTTTAGTATAAAGGATAAGAAATATTACCAAAAATGCTCAGTAATTGAGTACAGGTGTTTTGGCGAACAATAAACAGAGGCCACACTTTTCTTTCAACGCTTTATTTATTTTATAACTTGAGATATGTGTGTTATCAAAAAACCTCCTAATAAGACGTGTGGTAGCTTTATTATAATAAAAATGTCTACTTTTGCTACTTATTCACTGTACTTGTGAATTATTTACAATTATACATGTATTTTATTGTAGTTGTTTTAATATGCATCTTTGTACGAGGGGTGATCCGGAATTACGTGGACTTTTGCTCTAATTCAAAAACCGTAATACTAACAGTTACAAATCTGTGGACCATGTAATATTGATACTTATTCCACAGGTATACCAAATTTAATTCGTATATGATCATGAATAACGTAAATACAGCGTCTGTAAGAGGGTAGGGTTATGAATAGCGGGACAGCTCAGCATTGAAGTACGTCGTCACTTCACACTGTGTCATTTCATGAAGCTATTGAATACTGTCAATCAACTGTTCTTTATTTTCCCTAAACAATTATGCTCTTATTATATGCATATGTAATCGTCCGAATAATATTTACTGAACTGTACCGTTAGCAGCTCTGCAAGATCACATTTTACTCTAACGTACCGATTCAGTCAGCGTCGGGCTTTAACCTCTACCCTCATTGTCTGTCACATCATCCAGGCCTTCTTCAAAACGTTTGTAAATGCAATTTGAAAGAGAGTGGCCGTGATACAATAGGTACAATTTTGAATTCTCTAAGATTTTTTTCGTCTGCGTTTGGGGTTTTCTTATCTGTACACAGAATTGCATGGTTATGCGACTGAATATGAAATTTGACGGTAATTATGAGATGATAACAGTAAGAATTTACCGAATTTAACCTTGAATTTTCACCAAGTTGTCGATACGATAGATTAAACAACATTATGCCATGTTTCTGATTTTATTTAGTGAAGAAACACAGAAACATCAATAATGTTACAAGTTTGGCTGAAAACCTATGTTTATCCGCGAAAGCATTTATGTGTTGCTATGGTAGCATATAGCTGTTTGGTGCAAAAACTTGTTTTTAAATATGTATTGTGATTTATGTCAATAATAAATAAAATCCAATTTTGTGTAACGTTCATACTAATCTGACCTAAAATAAAACTTTTTAGAGCAAAAGTCCACGTAATTCTGGATCACCCCTTGTACATAGTGATCACTTCACTTTTACTTAACATTAACTTTCTACTTACAGGGACATTTATAAACGTTTATTTACAAAATAAAAAGAGGTTTGTGAATTGGCAGTTAGTTGTTCATTCAGAAGTTACTTCAAAATTAAATTCGAATTAATCGGCTTCTCACAGAATAAACTTCTGAACAAACTTATGTCAGAAGTTTATTCGAATATTAAATTATTAATTAACTTCTGAATGAACAACTAATTGCCAACTTCACTGACCTTATAAAAAGACGGATTCATTCTTTCTGTTGTCTTGATCTTTTTGAGTAGGTGTTGGTGTGATATATTTGTTATGTTGTTTGAATGTTGCGAAGAATCTTGTTGTTAGCTCCTGTAACTCACTTTACTTGGAAGTTTATCAACTTCTCCCATCCATCTCTCCATGCCATCTATATTTCCCGTCACGAAATGGTCAAGTGCAGGCTGCCAACTTCACGCTGCTAGGCTGCCAACTTCACGCTGCTATGCTGCCAACTTCACGCTGCTAGGCTGCTAGGCTGCCAACTTCACGCTGCTAGGCTGCTAGGCTGCCAACTTCACGCTGCTATGCTGCCAACTTCATGCTGCTAGGCTGCCAACTTCACGCTGCTAGGCTGCTAGACTGCCAACTTCACGCTGCTAGGCTGCTAAACCCACGCTGCTAGGCTGCTGGGCTGCCAACTTCACGCAACTAGGCTGCCAACTTCACGCTGCTAGGCTGCTGGGCTGCCAACTTCACGTTGCTAGGCTGCAAGGCTGCCAACTTCACGCAGCTAGGCTGCCAACTTCACGCTGCTAAGTTGCTATGCTGCCAACTTCACGCTGCTAGTCTGCTAGGCTGCTAGGCTGCCAACTTCACGCTGCTACGTAGGCAGCTAGGCTGCCAACTTCACGCTACTAGGCTGCTAGGCTGCCAACTTCACGCTGCTACATAGGCTGCTAGGCTGCCAACTTCACGCTACTAGGCTGCTAGGATGCTATGCTGCCAACTTCACGCTACTAGGCTGCTAGGCTGCCAACTTCACGCTGCTAGGCTGTTAGGCTGCCAACTTAACGCTACTAGGCTGCTAGGCTGCCAACTTCACGCTACTAGGCTGCTAGGATGCTAGGCTGCCAACTTCACGCTACTAGGCTGCTAGGCTGCCAACTTCACGCTGCTAGGCTGCTAGGCTGCCAACTTCACGCTGCTAGGCTGCTAGGCTGCCAACTTCACGCTACTAGGCTGTTGGGCTGCTAGGCTGCTAGGCTGCTAGGCTGCTAGGCTGCTAGGCTGCTAGGCTGCCAACTTCACGCTGGTTGGCTGCTGCCAACGTCACGAACAAGTGTACCCGCGTCGATGTACAATTTGGATGTAGATGTAAATACCAACGGCAAAGGAAAAGCAATTTCAGTGCTCTTATTAAATTCTTTTAAATGTAGTATGACAGAAAAATCTGTGGAAGCGCCTGCATCCTTACCTGTTTTCATGAGACTTTAATCTAACAGAATCTTGACAATTGTTCAATGGTTCGGTCATTACATTGTAATTTTATGGAATCGTCAATTGTACCTTCATTGGTATAAAAATCTATAAATAAACTCTTTATTCTGTTATGGTAAGTTGCCGTTACAAATATCACGTACCATCAATACTTTCAGTGCTTTGCTTTCTATAGGCTACTGTCATTAATTATGTAAATGTTTTGATTTTATAGGCTACTGTCATTAATTATATTGGACAGTGTTTTTATTGTTATCGGCACTGATAATGGTTTGAAAAATGTTTAAATTCTAATAGAAAATTGCATGAAAATGCTTTGTTCATGATAAATGCGTGCCAAAACGTGTTACTATTAAGTTTACTATTTTCCTGACAGATTGTATTTGTTCGGGCTTATCGCTAGTTCAGTTAAAATTATACGGTGGCAGATCCACATAACCAGTTTATGTATCATAACCAGTACTAACTTTCACCTAGAGCTAGCAACTTCTCCACATGTGGAGGAAAAACGACATTGATATCAATTTCTCACAGAATGATATGACCTGTCGCGATCGGGAATTGAACCAATCCGGCCTCCTCGATAGCCTAGTGGTAGAGTATCCGCTTCGATTGCGGTAGATCGGGCCGCGTCACACCAAATACGAAATAAAAATGGTACCAGCAATTCCCTTGATAAACATTTGACATAAACGGGAAACTGGCCTCTCTCCTCCCATACCCTCGTGGCGATGGATAACAATGATGTCGACAGTGATTAATATAAGTTGGAAAAACTTGTTTCACAATCGAACTAAAATACATTTGTACAAATGTATAAACTAATAAATCCAGCACACAAACCACTAGACAGTAGACAACGGCCGCACCGCTTAACTGGTACAGATACCATAGCAATCTCTTTTTTCAAAGATTCCAAGGGTGGATCTAGAGAGGACGGAAGAGGGCGTACGCCCCCTCGTTGAAGCGTGGGTATTTTGTCTTTTGTTCTAAGTGAAAACAACATAACGTATGCATTTTCAGCACTCGCTACACTCGCAAAATAACTTTAATTATTACTAAACACATAGTATTATATAGCTGTTAGGAAACATCTATACTTTAAAATTCTAAAGAGCGAATTAGTCTGACATGTGACTGAGATAAAATTCTACCATAACTTTAATTGCCTTGCTACAAAGTACAAACCCCTCCTCAAAAATGCACAGAATTCGGATTTAGAAATACAGATATACATGCGCAATATTAATAAGTTTTATTACTCATAAACCATGACTATGAATGGCTTGATTTTGTAATAAAGTTTTACTCTTTCCATTACCAAAAGGGTACCTCAAATCGCACCAGATGGATCCGTTGATTCAAAACAATTAAGAGAGCATAAGCCCGGACCACTAACTATATATGCACGTTCAAAGGCACTTTACCCATGTTGCAGCCACAAGGGCACAGGTACATCCTCTACCAGTGCAGATACAGCATGATCTGACCAGAGGGAGAGACTGAGAGAAAGCCGCTGAAGGGAGAGAGAAACATTAGATACAGACATGTCCGGTGTGCAGAGGTGCGCCTAGCTCTTCTTTCGAATAGACAGCCTGGTTCTTTACTGTGCCCGGTGTATAGCACCGATACACAGCTTCCTGGCACTTCCAGATACTTCGCAGACCACCTACTTGCTGTAGCATGCTGCTGATTTTTCTTAACCCATGTTTTGTATTTAGGATGTCGGTTATTCGTGGGGATTAGATTTCGTGGTCGAGTTTAACAACGAAATCAACAAAAAGTCGACTCCCTCGAAAAATGAGGTTACAGTATTATGTTTATTTACTTGAACTTGGCAAATATTTTTTGTAATTGTAGCATTTCGAAGTGTCGTGGTGTGTTCGCCTTTACTAGAAACCTTAAAATACATTCATAAAAATGATGGAAGAACGGAAATGAAAGAACGGGAAAAAAACATTTTCCCATTTATTTGATTACAATCCCATATTCACATTGACAAAACTTGCTACATAAAAATCGAGAGTGTTTGAATAACACGATTTATTGAATTCAACTGTTCTTTTTCAATTTTCAACACAAAACAGATATGGGCAATCAAACTCGACTCTCTCTACAAAATACGGGCAAACATGGGTATAAAGATTATAGACAACCTGGTAATATAAACATCACAGCTTGTTTTAGGAAATATAATAGGGCGCGTTCGTAACGCTGTTCCGCACATCCCGGACAGTGGAACACACTTACGAACAAACCGGAACACTGTTCGGAACATGTTCTTTCTGTGCCCGCCACAGAGGTGATGCAGCCAGAACTGTCACGTGATTACAGCAAGAACCATGGTCGCTTGTGTCATAAGATAGAATATAATAAATTTATTTTCCAATTATGGGCCATTGCAGGCAAACAGTCACATTTAAATATATCCACATGCACATTTCTTCCTCCAATATTACGGCTGCAATTACAATGTTGGTCATCTTAAACATTTTACTTTCTGTTCCGTTTTGTTCGTAATGTGTTCGGAGTAGAACATTCGGCACACTGTACAGGACAGTTCCGTTTTGTTCGTAAGTTGTTCGGAGTAGAACATCCCGCACAGTGTGCGGAACAGACATTACTAACATACTCATAGAGTGTTAACAAAGACACGTGGGCCATTTTCACGGCCGACTTTCCCACAAGGTGTCTCAAAGAGTGATCATAGATGTATACATAGAGGTATACCAGACTGAACAGATTTTAAAATGTGAGGTATATCAATTTAAAGCGAACACAAGTATCTTTGCAATACAGTGTACTATTTTGTAAACTTCCGGCATGATTGGTGCAAAGAAGCCATTCATTCACACTTTAACTACCCTAACATCAAACAAGTTGATCTGCCTATCGAATATCCTTTATGTCTGGATACAAAAAATAAATTTCAAGGTTTGTACTTTTGTCATTCGATCGCTTGATTAAGTGCTGAATACAAGTTGTTTTTCAAAGTTGATCTTGCTTATAAATATCAAAAAGCAAATTTATTGAAGCATGAAAACAATTTCTCAAACATAGTCAACATGACATTAAGAGTCAAATTTTGTTGGTGGAGACATAGTCAATAGTATAAGGAACTAACTCTTACACAGAAATAATCATGAAACATATATTTATGAACTTGTATCATGCAAAACTTAAATGACCTTGCAAACCGAAAGAAGAAAAATGGCAATGTTTCTTAAATATAGTTTCAAGTACAATTTATTTTGTCAAAAACTAAATAAGAGTTTGTTCCCGGTAGTTATAATGGGGGCATGGTATGCATCGTGACATTTGCAAATTTGTATGTTTGTAATCGAGTACTGAAAAGCACACACATTCTTTGAGGTGGACCTTTCTAACGAGTTGCTGTTGTTATGTTACATTGGTAGTATACATACAATGCAAGTCGGTCTGTTTGGGCCCTTTTTTGTCTTAAATATTCTGAATTAGTGTTTACCCCCCCCCCCCCCCCCTTCCAACGTTTGTTCTCATTCTATGCTCTTAATAACTACAAGAATGGTATGGAAGAATACACATGGCATGCAAATGCTGTAGATCATGATACGAGAGGTGATCCAGTATTTCATGGATCGTTGTTAGAACTTGTCAAAGTGTGTGTTACCAATTGTGTGTAATTATTTACACCTTTCGGTCAACGATAACCAATAAAAAGGATAGTTAACCCATAAAGTGCAAGCACTTTTTTCCTATAGGTTTCTATGTTTTGTTGAAGGACAGCAAGAAGAAGACACAGTGGTGTGATACAAGGAATACCCTAGCTATTTCCGCAAGACTATTTTTGGTTACCAACCAGCTGGATTGAAAACACTGAAAGGCGTTTCTGAAATTCCCAGTGCCCCGACCGAGATCCGAACCAGTGACCTCCAGGTTGGTAGTCGAGAGCGTTAACCACTAGGCCCCCGTGCACCCGAAAGTGTTCGCATACATATATCATAGTACATGTATGTTCGTATGGATGTATAGATAACTACAAATATATTAGAATATCATTTTGACTAACAAGTTTATTTAAGAGTTTAAGTAATCAGCAAAAAAATCAGATAAAGAAAGGTATAAAACACCCAAGTTCTAGGTAAGTTCCAGAAATATGTTGAAATGGTTAGAGAAGGAGTGACTGTGGTTTGTTGCTTCTGGATGGTACGGAACAACAGCAAATCCATCGAGCGGGGTAGGGTAGATCTTGTACCCCGGGTATCCAGGCGGATGTGGTAGCATCGTAACATTCTATAGACTGTAAGACACGATCTGCCGGGGTAGATATACCACCAATCAAGTAGATTCGACTACCTGTAAGAACACAATTTACAATCGTTTTAAATTTTGTCAACCTTAGAACTAACCAAATCAATCGTAACTACTCGGGTCTTTCCGTCATCAATGTCGAAGTTCCCTATGATGTATTTAGTGACATGTTACACCCGAGAGTCTGCTCAAATATCTGCCAGAAGAATATGTTATGTAACATTATAGCACTACGCATAAAAGATAGATTGTCCTCAGCAACATCGTTGCTATTTTCTAACCTATACATGTGTTAATTTTGTAATTATGTAATACACGTTACATTGTATTAAAATATTTGGGTTGTATGTAAAATAATTTTATAATATACTTGTTTTACATTGTGTTAAAATATTAAGGATTTTTTAAAAATAAAAGTCCTCTTATAACAACTGTAACAATAGTTGGTAACTAGTTTAATCTTGTCTACCAAGCTTCCCAGACTCTCAATATTTATTACTATTAGACCACTTTGTGGTCATACATAGAACAACGCGATGCGTGCTGTTCTATGTATCATGATAATACAAAATGTGCATGTAATTCAAAACGCCTCGACAGCCTAGTGGTAGATCGTCTGTGTCAAGTGCGGGACCGTTCCGGGTTCGATCCTAAACTGCATCATACTAAACCCCGCGCAATAAATATAGTACATGTACCAGAAATGTCATTGCTAGACGCTCAGCATAAAAAGGAAACGGATCAATCTCTCTCATACTCTCATGTCGATGGATAACATCAGGAATGATGTGTCGAGAGCGATAAATATAAGTTAGCAAACTTGTTTCACAATCGACCTTAAAGGTGCTGTTCCACAGATTTGGCTAAACTTTGTGTATATCGGAATGTTCCAACCTAACCAAGTATTTATGTATTAGAAAGCCACTGACGGGTTCTTTTTGAAAGATTTGGTGCATAAAAGAAATTTTAACCACTCTCGATATCGCTCACTGTGTATTTTGTTATTGAAAAAAGCGCCAAGTTTCCTTCCAACATTCTTTGTGAATTATGTAATTTACACATGATTGAACTGTAACATCAACAAACTACAGCGTAAACATTTCAGGCAATTTAAGTAAAAGTAGTGTTAATTCTATAGGGTATTAATACCCTATAGAATTTTTGATGTAAAAATACTAAATAACTTCAAAATGCCGAAGTTTTTCAAGTTATTTTTATGTCAGTGTGGTTGTTTATTGGATATACAGGCAACTATACCAAAATTATGCGAATATTTGACAATTTTATTTTAGTTTTGCAATACACCAATATGTGAGGCAGTCCCTTTAAATGAATTACTAGTATTGTAAACTAATACTTGTACATGTACTACAATTAGTAATTGCCTTCGTCTTACCTGCCACCGCTACTCCTGCATCGTGACGTGGTATCACCATGTCAGACACGTGTATCCATGCATCATTGACCGGCGCGTACTCATCTATGTTGGATGTGCTGCACAGTACAGAATTCTGCAAGCAGTGAGATCTAGTTGCTCCGCCACACAGGAACAAGCGGTCATGTACATTAACCAGGCTGGCGTGACATCTCGGGAATCGCAGATCGTTTAACTGTGACCAGCTGATGATGGGTAAGACAAGGAAACAAATAGAGTTAATGAAGAGGATATTCAGTATGTTGTCTATATTAAGACCTCAGGTAACTGTATCATCAATAAAGGGTCATCCTCATACATCAGTGGTAAGTCAAGTTCCCAGACTATGTTTCGGACGAAGAATACTCTGGTGATCGAGAATGTAAAGGGTAAACAAAAAAACCTTTTTTTTATAAAATTTATTATATCTAAAATTTATAAAAGAAATGGTTTTTTACTCTTTATCAATGATACAATTACCTGTGATTAAGACATGACAATTAGCCTATATAATGAATAGACGCCATGTATTCATATGTCGGGTATATAACAATATTATGTTAGGTACAAGTTATTGTATTCGAAAATTCAAATATGCAGGATTACTGCTATAATTGGATAATATGTAATGTTCATAGTTGTAATACTATACTTCTTATTATGCATGTTCGCCGGCTAGAATTTTTGTTTGCATGTAATTTGCACCATTAAAGTTGTACTAAAATGTATACTTAGTCTTTTTATAATGCATGTTCGTCAAGCGAACTTGTTTATTTTATGGCATATACATGTACATGTAGATGTAGTGCCTGCATAAGTCTTTGACATTCTGGTATTTTCAGTTATCAAAGTTGTTTATAAGTTAAAGAAATGGAATAAATATGAAAATCCGTTGTGTAAAAGTAAATGTACGTCAAAAATTTGAACTGCTACAAATTGTGATAAAGCGATATGAATTATTAACAATTATTTAGTTTAATGATCACCTACAAACAACACATGTCCCCTTTTTGGGGTAGTAAAAGCGTTATAAGGAATTAAAATTTGAGCGTAAGTTTAAGATTTTCGTAAGTGCCTTGATAAAACAGTACCCTGGTGCATAGTTCTTACCACATAGGGCATAGGCCTCGAGTGACTCAATAACAATGCGTGAGAACGAATTGAAATAAAAATATGTTCAGTAGTTCAAAATCATACTAGTCCAACTCACTGAAAGATTTTTCGTTTTGATCAGCAAGGGTCAATGAAGAGATATTAAATCAAAGTGAACTCAAGACGCTTTTCAGTATTATTGCAACTAATAAAGCTTCAATGGCCAAATAACATGTTTTAATATCAAATGCCGAGCATAACCTTTATTTGCCAGTCAGCTGTCTGCTGAAATTTGGCAGGCATATGTGTGTCTACACCCGGATTTTAACCCGGGTCGCAAGATCATGCGGCAAGCGCGCTACCACTGAGTTACGGAGACCACATTTGTAATTTATTAATTACGATCAGCAAATGTGGTACTGTGATTGATAAAAACACATGAAAAAATCACTTGAATAAAAGGTCACGTGTTTAAAGCAGCCATTTCAACACGTCATGTGACTGGTTTTTAAGACAGGACATTCATGTATGGCATTAAACAGAAATAAAGTAGAACTGCGATGCCTCGTACAGATTTGGCACCAACACCCTAGAAACCTAGAACAGGTTATTCGGTCCCGGAAAAAAAGATGATGTACTGATATACAGAAGATGACTCGAATAGGCTCGAATCTCGGTCTTTATGCATTGCAATTTTACCGGAGATGAACGGAAATGGCCGAGCTTTCTCTATCGGGCTCGAACTATTCTCCCGGTCCAAAGGCAGTTCGACGCATCATAGTTCTACTGTACATTTATATGTATTCGTATTTGATCCTGCATAAGCTTACCTTCTATTTAACGTATCATAGCAATACACAGAGCTCAGGACGTGTAACGCAGACGGAATTTCGTCGCTCGAACTCAAACCACCAACAACGAACACCTTATCTCCCAATGAAGCCACGGAGGCGGCATAGAGTGGTTCTGGTAGAGAGGGAATATACTGCCAAGCTCCAGTCTGTGGGTCATAACATTCCGCAGAGACGATTACACTAAAATAGAAAAAAACACTTCGTTTTTTACATATCGTTGTCATAGAAACCGTTACTGATAAATTCCGATATTATCATTCACGGTACAGTTTATTTGAATAATCAGTAACTGCATTAATGTTGATAAACATACACTTCTGACACTTTCTTTGTCGAGTAAATATTCTAATCAGATCGACCAGAATCATATTGGCCGAGTTCCCTCCATATTTACCGAGTGTACCAATGTCGGGCAAGTTTTCCAATTCGGCTGAGTTTTCCCTATATAGACGGAGTTACCCCGTATTCGCGGAGTCCCCCTCCCCCTATTAGGTACTTATCTTTAGCCTGTTTCCAATATTGCGCGAATTTTCTCATAAATGACCGAGTTTTCCTATATTTACAGAATTTCCCAATATTGGCCGGGTGTCCCAAGATTTGCTGTATTTCCCTCTATTCTGACACTTCCCCCATACGTTACATATTGAAAGTTTTTTGTAGTTGGTGTTTGGGGGGATTTATTTAGTCTACTCGAATCATATACATATATCTCATAATATACAGTCATAAATTATTGTTCTTTCAACCCGCCCTTTCCAACTCATAAATAGAGATTTGTCTGTGTTTTGACGTCTGAATGGTGGTATGATGGACCGGAATTCATATGAATGACGGATTGGAATCCAATCTACTCTACAACGCAGCACTTTGTGGAACTTCGCAGTAACGTACGATCGAACAATGAACTTTTCCATAATGCACTTTACTATATGATACAAGTACATCATCGGGATATTTCAGCAGCACTAATAGGTACATCGAGTGACGTTGATGCAATATGTCAAAATATAATATAATCAATCTGTGGTGCAGATGATGTATGCAGCCTTGAAATTATTGTTTTCACAACATAACGATTAGTTGTAACACACACAACGTCAAGTCTAGAACGAAACAGGAAGGCAATCGGTACTAGTATTGTAACGGTTGTTGGGTGCATAAGGGAGGTAATTGGATAATTATGCACGAATTGTAAACATTTAGTCCATTCAAAATAAAATTTGACCTAGACAAAATTGCAAAAGATTTTTTTTTCAATGCTGGACGATAGTATACGTTTATATATACATACCATTAAAACCCGCACCTTGAAATATGAGGGGAAAGCTGTTTAAAACAAGTTTTGGTTATCGTTTTTTAACATCAGCGACGATGTCGTAAACGGTTTTCCATACTCGGTATTTTTCGATGACGTCACGGATGACATCATAATAAAATGGAAGGTACAGTTATAAACAATCGATATCCGATTTAAAAATCGATGTATTTTTATCATAAATAAAGCTGAAAGGGTTCATTTGAAGTAAGTATGATGTATTTACACAAGGCATGTCATTATGGGAATGTGTACATGCACACACATAGCAAATTAATTTGAAATTGCATGATTTTGCGGAAAGTAGAGGAATCTAAATATTCTTTTGTTTGAGGTTTGTTTTTTGGTTGAATGATAAATTTGTCTATATTTATCTATTTAATAGTCACGGTAATATAAAAATAGCGATTAGACGCTTTAAATAACAAAAAATGGAAATTAATAAAGATGACCTGCTGAACCCAAAAAAATAAGTACGGAAGCGTGTTCGTGCCATCGATTTAACGAATTTTTCACAAGTGCCGTTATGTTTTGGAAGTTATCTCTTAAACAAGCGGTAAAAATTGTGTATTTTTTCACATCATTCTATTCCTAGCATGATATTGTGTATATATACAAATTCTATCGATAGGAACACTTAATATGACAAGAAACTGCAGATTGAATATCCGTCTAGAACATGATAGACCTAATAAATGTATTTATATTTCACAAAGTTTCTCTTCCATTAGGTCTTATTATAAATTTGTTTATACACTGTATACTTATACAGGAACCCAGTATGAATTCAATTAGTGATAGAATTGGAATAGATCTATAGAATCTACGTAGCTGTCTTAATATTTAAGTTAATTGTTTTTTCATATTACGAATATTTGTTATCAGATAAAATGTTTAAGTTTTAACTAAGTATTATTAAATAAACAATAATCTTCATTTTGTAGGAGTGAAACACATTGAAGAACGATTATAGTTATACATGTACATGTATTTGTTATTCTATATACTTATTACGTTTTGCTTGAAGATAACCATAATAAAGGGTGTGAGGTCAGCATCATGAATATTACCACGGAGATTATCGATGTATAACATCGCAGTCACCTGAATAGATTTATTTAAAGCAAATCGGCATATATACATACCTTTAGCCATTTACATAACTCATAAAAAGGTGAAGTGAAATTCATCTATATATATAATAACACTAACTACAACTTAAGACACAAACGGGTGTTTAATGAATAAATTAAACATGCTAGTAATTTGCTTTTTCATGATATTTGCAAATAAGCTACTCATATTTCCAAAGTAAGCATGATTTTCGGTTTGAATACAAACCATTTAATGTAGTATGTAAACCAAAGTCAGATTAACATACATCGTAACATGCTTACTGAATGTAATAGTCCCATTTCTATTTTAGATGGATGAATTATGTGTGATTTGTAAGAAGGCACTCTCTGAACAGACAGTTGTAAAGTTGAGGAAGAAGGGGAGGGACAGTGTGAACAGGGCAAGTGAGATCAGATACTAAAACATATGAGGGACAGATGATACATACAAAATGTTTCAAAACCTATACACACGAACTCAATTTAACATGTAAAACAGATTGAAATAATGTACAGAACACCTGCACATAATACATATTTTCCACTCCTATTTCAGGAAAGCTACAAAGTGTGACTTTTAAAAGCACTATACATTGAATGTGCAATAAATTTCCAACTGCATGCCGCATGTACGAGGGGTGTTCAATATAATATAATGTATTTCGGTCACAAAATTCGTTGATTTCTAGATTTCGTTTTATGTTTATGGCACCATCAACCATTCAACTAATTTCCTGAAAATTTCACTAAATTGCAATTACCGGATTGGTGTTTCAGGTTGTTGTCTTTTTCAAGGGTTAGTAATAGACACACAATAAGAGAACAAATGTCCACTAAAATTTCATTTCGGGATATAAACTTTTTTGCATATGATTAAAATAATGTGCATGCCTGCCATAAAAACAGGATTTGGTGTCCTTTTAGTACAAAATAAGATAATTTTAAAGTCGCGAATATATGTGTAGAAATGAGACCAACTCGCTAGTTGTTATTTTTTATTAGTTTTATTGGTTAAAATTTGGCATATTACACAAGAAAGTATTCCTTGGACACACGGTATAACCCGACGAATACGCCACCGAGTGACGAATACACAACAGAGGTAAACACTGATGACAGGTGAGTAGTGATGTTATATTTCTTACCAGCAAATCGCGATATCGAGATTTCTTTTGGATCTAAGAATTTGTGAATGACTACGAAGGTTGAAGTTTACTATTCAAAGAATCTCGCGTGCTATCTTTGCGGAATAAAGCTGATAGCGCCTGTTTATACACGACATGCCGAAAATAATGTTCAAATCTAAGATACATTGGCCGAAATTAAACCGTGTGGGGGTCATCAACATTAATTTCTGGGAAGTATTTGCGAACAAAACATAATGGATACGAAGTCATTGGTGCGTGAACAAACAAGTATCATTTTATATTAACAAGACTGGTCTCCCTTGTTGTCGACCGTCTTACTCGTAGACAACAAATAAATACATTTTTATTTTAAGCTCTGAGGCACACATACGAATTCAGTATCGTATGTTGCAGTTTAATGAATGATGACGTTTATTTGTCTTAACAACTACAACAAATTCTGCTCAAAATGAAAATAAGGGCAGTATACTCGAGTATACCTTAGTTCAATACATATACTTAATTTTTGGCGTAAGCCATGCAATTTCCATGCATAGAGAAGAAATATCCACATTTTAAACATTACTCATAGAATAATTCTAAATATTGTCTTAGAACAATTCAAAGGACATGAACAATACATTTTGAACGCCCATCGTATATATTGTTAAAGTATTTGCGATATTTAAAACCACGTCGTTCGACAATTAGTTTGCAATATGATACCAATGTGTGCACAAAACGTATCCAGTTATATTGTTAACAATGATGTCACAATTCTGTTGGTACAAAGCGACTTAAAACCTCGTAACTCGACATAATAGACAAGGTCGATACGCTGATAGTATCTGAAAATAATTTTGCACAAAATCCAAATGCATACAAAACGTAACAAAAAAAGTTATAGCCGAACCTGTCTTTGTTTAATTTGAATGGAACACTCCGGCGCAATTTTTGCAGTATAAACCATATACGGTAGTACATAAATGAATATAAAGCACTGTTTTTTTGTTGGCGACTTAATACTGAAACAGGATATAATCTACTACCGCGTACACAAAAAAGCCAATGAAGATATTTCGCAATTTAGATCTTGACTTGTACCTAAACATTACGTTGCACAAAATATCAATGCATACAAAACTTAACAAAAAATCTAAAACCGAAACCGTCATTGTTTAATTTGAATGTAACTCTCCGGCAGTATAAAGCATATAGTAAATAAATGAATACAAGTCAAATAGTTTCCTGCGGGTGATACCTGCGGCCTCGTAATTTAGTTGTATTGTTTAGGATGTGGTTTTTGCAATTCGAATTTATTCCGGTGTAAGTTTAAATTAATGTTTCAGTCAAAATAATCCCAATACATGTAAAATCGGACAACACCGATTATCCTCCAATTATTTGGTTGTGTTAAACGTATGTGCCGAACGAATGAACAAATTCAAAAGAATTAGAATGTTTTTTATCATGTATCAATACCATGCTTCTGTTAATCTAGCGATGTGTTCTCTACGGGATGTAGTGCATTCATTACCCACTATATTTATTACCTGCGAGCCTTGAGCGAGCAGGTATACTGGATAGCATAAAGTTTTTTGTCCATGGAGGGACACGTGACCTGTTCTCGATGGTTTACGATTTCAAAAACAAAATCCAAAAAAATATGCATTTTGTAAGAATGTCGTGAACCAGACTAATTCCATTATTCCATGCGGATAACATCGGTCTTTGCCGCATTGCAATAGTTTATTTACCGAAGAAATCAGAGCTGTCCGAAATTTCAGTGAGCGCTAGGCAATATTGAGACCATGGATCTAAACAGCAGGTGACTGCAGCTGTATAAGCACAGCGCTTCCCATATGGAGTACATCCCATAGAGAACACACTGTTCTTGAACGAAAATAGGTTAGTTCGTATGTCAAATTATTGTGCTTATAGTTTTCCCAATTTGAAAGCTTTTTTTCTCACAATTTCGAGATTTTCATGCTTAATTTTATACACATCAGCTGTTGAATTATGCAGAAGGTCGAGGATCCTGTCAATTCTTTGTCAAATGAAGTCGGTACATCATTTGCTCGCAGGAACTATTTGACGTGTTACTGACTGGGAATCTTATGCAGCTGCAGACACCTGCTGTTTAGATTCGTGATCTCGCGTTCAAAGTGAAATTTCGGAATAGTTCTGCTTTCTTTGGTAAATAAATTATTGTAATGCGATAAATACCGATGTTATCCGCATGGAATAATGGAATTAGTCTGGTTCACGACATTCTTACAAAATGCTTCTTTTTTGGATATTTATTTTGAAATCGTAAACCATCGAGAACATGTCACGTGCCCCTCCATGGTCATTTTACTTTTGGCAATCCAATATAACCTGCGGCCGCAGGTTAATAACAACAATGATTGTGCAATATGTGTCAAGCTTATACAGCCATTACTCGCTCTGTGGGATTTCTAACATTGCCTGGAATAGCCAATTCATACGGTATGGTGTATCTAACAGTGATCGGAAAATTCATGATTTGCTTCTTGTGGTCTCTAACATCATTAGCTTGGCATTATATTCCATTCATTGCACAGTACAGTACCTAACACTCCTTGTGTCGGCTGTGACCTTTTTGTGGATTACTTAAAACGCCATGCTTAGTGATTACTTAATACTCCTCCTCGATAAACCCCGGCCGGGCTCCATTGGGCACCTAGCACTTATTGACACACACATTCCTGTCTATGTAGGGTACCTATCCTAGTATTCATTGGAACAACCATTCATTATTTCATGTGGCAGAGCTACATATAAGGTTTTGGTCCATTGGGTATTTTACCCCCTACTTTCAATTTTAATTGGGTTTTGACAAATTTTAATTGGGTATTTGATAAAACTCATAGGGTAAATGATCTTTATATACTATTTTTCACTAAAAAATCATTTTCAATTTGAGTATTTCAGATTGCCTTTGCTTTTTCTTACTCCCTCCTCTCAAAATCGATTGGGTTGTTATGAAAATTAATTGGGTAATTACCCCAATACGCAGCCCATCTGTAGCTCTGTGTGGTATATGTCACTCCTTGGCACAGCGGTCGGGCTTTATTTGGTTAATGCAACTGCCAGCCAGTGTCCTAGATCTATTGGTACCTAGTATTGGACCATGTGATAGTTAACACTGTCGAATACAGATATTCCTGGCAATATGGGGGATATCTTACACTGTTCAACATAGCCATCTATGTGTCCTTGTAGTACCTAATGCAGTCAGGTGCACTCATTGGGGAACCTACCACTACCTACTTAAAATGCCATTTCTGACTCGTGAGAGTTACCTTACCATGTATTCCTGGCTCCATTGAGTACCTATCAAGGTTGGGTACTTCCATTATACGCTCTGTATCATAGGCTTTTGTCAAGAAGAGCCATTCTGCGCTTTTATGATACAGGACACAACTATTCATTGTGCCGTACCGACCTCCAGCACACAAAATCTTCCACCAGGGCATTGCATAGCATACACATTAATACAAAATGAACACATGCCCCTTTCAGAATAAAAGAGGGGAATGCGGCCTCGATGCATTTCATTGCTCTTTTACATGTTTTACTTAAATAATACAATGTAAACTAAGGATAATCATTATGGTGTTTTGAGTATGCTTAGATCAATTGCAAGTATGTTGTATTCATTGTTGTACTCTAAATATCTTCACATGTAATACAAACTTTAGTCGTGGTTAATATTGAAACACATACAATATTTTTATTTAAATTTACTTAAAATTATGTATTTACTACATTTGCCTAGCAATGTACTTCATGCGTTGTTTAAGTACCTCAAGCGGGGCCTCGTGTACATATTGACTATTCAAATGTGAAATAGCTCAAATGCCAATATTTAACACAGTATGAACTTGGGTTACCGAGTTCCTTCGATTAAAACTTTAAGAAAATATATTTTAACAATACTTCTCTACTAATGGATTTCATTTTATTTTTCCCTTTTTAGATACCCCTATTACGGCCTCAATTTTAATAAATTCGACCAAGCATTAGGATATTTGATGTATATTCGTGCTACTCAGATCACTATTTATTAAAGTTACATGTATATAGCTATTTATTGTTATCGTGTATTACATTAATGATTTAGCTATTTTCTATTGTACCTTATAACGTGAATAAGGTTTGGTTTTACGCCTATTTGGGCCTCAATTTCACATTGTGCTCTTACTTAAGCATCTATCTGTTGAATTTGCACATTAAACAAATATAAATCACAGCTACAGATCGTTTGTTCTACATTACAGATACCATTTGTCTAACCGATAAAACCGTGATAACGCTAACTTTATCTACTTTTTCATGATTGAGTATATCCAAATTAGGGCCTCAATTGACTGATAAGTAGTTCTTTTAAATGATTAAATTATGTAAAAAACATTGTTAGATCATCTGAAATGCATTTTATAAGTGTCTTGTTCAGCCTTATGGAATACTGGAATAAGTATACAAACCTGTTTTTATTTTATGATACATTTTTCTCAAAATACCCCTTTCGGGCTTCCTTTTGGTAACAATACGTCTATAATAGTGAAATGTATTATATAATTTGTTGGACATATAATTTGTAAAACATTCTAGTACAAAAATTACATATTATCTTGAGCTCTTTACGCTCAATAATTGCCTAGATTTTGCCAATACAAAGCAATATATTGAAACGGCGGCCATCTTGGCGGCCATCTTGATTTGGTCACTTTCCCCCCATTTCCATGATTGCGGGTTTTAACACATATTAATACATACATGTCTGGTACTTTTGCCACCAGTAACAAAACTTTTGCAATTTTGTCTACCTTACCCCATATTTGTATCTAGATACAATGGCCTACTTGTAGTTTGTCATTAGAATAGAATGGCATATACATGTATAAGTCCAACAAATCACCCTTGGCAGTGAGCTAGCTTTTCACTGACGGGATTTGTTGGTGTCTGTCCGTCTGGCACGTTAAAGTATATTTAATTATGACAATTTGCAATACATGTACTGTACCGGAAAAGAGTGCAAGAACCGCAATACTGCACTAGAAATGAGAGCGATAACTGCAATAATACACTGGAAATGAGAGCGATAACTGCAATAATGCACTGGAAATGAGAGCGATAACTGCAATAATGCACTGGAAATGAGAGCGATAACTGCAATACCACATCGGATGCGCCTTTATAAACCACCATATCCTCAATTGTGATACAAAATAGTTCGAGAACTAACACTCTAATATATTATACAATCTTGAGCTACGCTCTCAACTAAATAAGAAAACCTCGTACTTCAGGCCTCTGCAAGGCTTTCACGAGGTACATTTTTAATCGCAACGACTTTGGAGGTGTGTGCGGGAGGGGCAATGACGCCGTTCAGTGTTAAACTTTTATGGTAAAATTTTAGACATTCTAATGACATGGAAATAAGTCTTTAAAACGTAGGAAGTGCCTAGATCGTTCATTGCCTTAAATGAGTGAACGATATGCTTCAAAAGCTAAATTCTTTCTTCACTTATTGACTTTTCTTCACCAGTGCAACGACCTGAGAAAACCCTAGTAAAAGAGTTGTTTTCTGGCTGATTGAAAGTTTTTAGGCGATGCGAGAAGGTCGGCATTTAATTTCTAAAGCTATGTATAACCGACTGCGAGTATTAAGAAAACTCATTTATTTTCATAGAGACTAAACGTATAGAACTCTATAACGATACTGACAGCGTGAATGCTAGATCATTGAATGTGTTGTCATAGCCATGTGATTGTAGTCTAGAAATATGAAGTTGCTTCATACTACGGACAAGTGCCGTAACTATTTACCATTGGGTTATATTAATGACATGCAATAGAATATAGAACGAAATTGGGAGAAATAAGACTTTGTATCAAACATTGTTAGGGTGGTGAAAAAGAGTGAAATATAACTGCAATACAGTACAGGACATAGTGTGCTATGAATGTAATATCACGTTGGGTCGGCCTTTCCACCACTTATTAGAATTGGTATCTTTAAACAAGCATGATTAGCGTACAAACAAAATGTATATAATTAGTCAGTCTCCACGAAAATCAGCTATTTTGACATCATGTAATTACTACATGTATTAAAATTAGGCCTTTAAAATATCTAAAATATGAAAAAATACGTCTCTAAAAGTAGATTCCATTTTAAGTAGGTTACCGGCATAAAAACTATATCTTAGCTTTAAAATTTCTCATTACTACCGTTGAAATAACTTACTTCATTGCCATGGTGATCAATTCATAACTGAAAAGTACTCAGATTGAGAAGAACTAGGAGTTTGTTGTCTTAAAAAGAAGTAGCTTTTCTCGATATTCGAACATCTACGATTTTGATATATATTTTAAAAGTCATAACATAATTCTAAAATGTGATACCACTTTAAAACGGCTATGTCAATAATTTACCAAATACTGTATTTATGTAATGCTTGTTACTGTTACGTCAAATGAAGCTTGAATGTCGTTTGCGACGTTACGCAAAAATCCTCCAAACAGGCTGTACAAAAACACCTGTAACTTCCTTAAAATTATGATATGGACATTATATATTTTGCATTTTGCTTTATTACAATCACTCTTTTAAAGAATGAAAAAAACTCAAAACCAACATATTTATCAAAATAGCAGGTTTTCCTAGAGACCTGGGTACTGTTTTATCAAAGCACTTATGTTAACCTTAAACTTACGTTCAAATTTAACTTTTTAATAAATATTTTACGGCTACAATGTGTAGTAAATAGATTTGCAATTCTAAAAATCATTCAACTAAGAACTCATACAAACCATGTGTGTCTCCAAATTTGTAGGTGTATTATAATTATAACGAATTTAAATTTGAACGTAAGTTTACGATTTTCGTAAGTGCTTTGATAAAACAGTACCCAGCTCAGTTGTTACAACCAACAGCAAATAATTGTCCTCAACGATGGCGGTACTTATTACTTACCTATCGTGTTTGCCTTTCCCACCAATGACATAGAGTAGTCCATCTACTGAACACGCACCATGACTGTGTCGGTGAACATTCATGTCAGCTACTTGTGTCCATTGTTTGGTGGTGATGTTCATTTTATACACCGTGTTAGTAGGATTAGGCAGCGTATTCTGGTCGTACGGTTCACAACCGCCTAGAACATAAACAATTTTCGCCAGAGTTAGCTCCAGGTCAAGTTTCATGTTTAAAAAGATAATATTAAGCAGACAGGGAAGGCAGCACTCAACTTAACCAGCCGAGCACAGAAAACATTAAAAACATACAAGCACAGGAACTTGCATAATTTTTGGATTTGTTTTTTCACTTCTGTAGAGCGTGAATAAAATATTTTAATACAGACTCTACAGTAGATCACCCATACAATACCCAAATGAACCAACCGAGCACAGAAAACATAAAAACGTACAAGGCACAATGCCCAATTGGACCAACCGAGCACAGAAAACATAAAACACATACAAGGCACAATTCCCAACTAAACAAGTTAAAGATTCGCTCAAGTCCAACCTGTCGAAAAGTGGAATGAATTAGTTTCGGTAAAGTTTTTATTAGATCAAGGCATATAATATGCATATGGTAGCAACATATCAATACATTTCCGATATTTTCCGGACCGGTCAAGGGAGGTAAATCGGTTGTGTCGGTACGACTTTTGAGTGTCGTTAGTCGTTGTAGAGAGTTGTTACTGAGAGTGAAAATTACGTTCAATTTGCACGGGAGGAATATGAAGTGTCGGTTAAAGGAGGGAGTCGCTGCTGAGAGGTGACGTTACGAGAGGGAACACTTGTAAGCCGCACTTGTAAGCCGGACTTGGAACATTCAATGTTGTATACCCATACATTCATTCCATGTTTGTTTGCCTGCTAAAAAGTCGTATTTCCATCGCTATAATTTGTATAAATTTGTTTTAAGCATTGTAACATGCTTTATGCAAAATACAATTTCGTATTCGTGTATGCAAGTGCATAAGACCATGTAAAGAAAATACTACCCGTCTCATAGGGGGACCTAGAGATAGGGCGCGCGCTTTGAGATCGAGAGGTCCCGGGTTCAACTCCCGTCTGGACCACTGCTTAATATCTCTGAGCAAGAATAACCCACATGCTCCACTCGACCTAAGTGTGAATTTGTACCTGTGGCTGAACTTGTTCGATAGTCCTTGGCGCCGCAGATCGATATTGGCTGCACATTCACCAGGAGAGAAATATTCTCCTTAGGGAGACTCGAACGCAGATTTTCATAGGTAGCCCAATGACCAGGGGAAGTTAAAATGTTAAAGGGTGGCTAAGCGGCTGAGCTGCTAAAAGCAGCTCTCGAAAATTGGTAACTTAACATTTTTAACAAATAAATCTTGAATGAATTAGGGCGCGGGTTACACAAGGAACGTTAATGAGTTCGGAATCGGTCAAGAAGTTTAGGAGAAAAAATGCGACTACATCACACCTCATCAGTAATAGGTTGATATGGTTGATAGGTAGAAAGCTCATTTTGATTTAAGGTTAGAATATATTATGTCTCGTTGTCAATAGTAACGACGTGGCGGTAACGTCGTAAGTAGAACTGAGTATAATAACTGAATTTGAATTACTAACAGTTTGATTTAAGGTTAGAATATATCATGGTAACGACGTAGCGATGACGTCGTAATGTAGAACTGAGTATAATTACTGAAGTAGAACTATCAATATTTTGACTGAAGGTTATGAGAAAAGTATTACCAATCATGTAAATTTCGTTGTCCATGGTAACCACGGCATGATGACGTCTTGGTGACGGAAGTCCACAGAAATGTAGCCATTGGTTATCTTCAACGTCATACTTGTCCACATTGGTCGCTATGCAAAGAAAATTATTATATAAAAATATTATTCCCAATGTATTTTTTCAATGTACAATGTCATTCCCGTTTGCAAATATTTTATAATTTCATATCCTAGTATCGCACTGTTTAGTTAATAGAAGTAATCAAAGTTTGTATACCCGTATCCTTTAGTGACGATGGAATCGGTATAAAATATAAAGTGTCCGAAAATACATAAAACACATACAAATACTTCGAAGAAAGATTCAACAGAAACATTCTGTTTGAGCACGCGGTTTGAGCGACAGATTAAACTGCGAGTACCGATTGTGACGTCACAGTCAGATTTTACGAAGATATACGAACGCGCTTCCGGAAATTTCCGATATCAGCGGTATCGGAAAATGTGCAGTACGCGTATATGATTAGTCGACATAAACATCGTAAATACTCGTAAAATATCGGAATTTTCGTTTCTGATGTTAAAAATAGACATTTATTGACCTAAATGTATAATGGAAACAAAGTCAGTCAATAGTCCCTTTAAAAGAAAATACGAAAGCACGTTGAATTTACTATGGACTTGTTTACTAGTAGTAACCTTATACACACAATAAAAATGATAAATCAACAGCTACTAGTTGTGTCTCCACAACAGTCAATGTGCTGTCGTCAAGACACACCATGTACTGTAACATAGTTTTAACTAGGTGCTACCACTTACATGTAAGATCTTGTGGACTGGCCACGAAGCCTCCTACAACCAGAATATCGACAAAGTTTGTATGTTTCTGTGACGTCTCTACAGGGCTGCATGACCTCTCTGACTTGGGTGTTGACGTCATGATTGGTGGCGGCATTATCATACCAGCGTTCGTAGTACTGTTGTCATGTTGAGACGACTGCTAAGATATTGAAAATAATTTCATGGAAATATGTGCGCTGCTACATTCAGTAAGCTTTCGGATACACAATGGAAGATATGCGAGAAATAGACCAGGGGTTGTATTCAATATTGATCTTACTTGATTTAAGGATAAGGACAACCAATCAGATCAAACCATATTAAACTCTTGGCCAGTAACAGGCGATATGATTGGCTATCCTTATTCTCCAATTAAATGAGATCAATAATGAATACCACCCCTGATACATGTGTAATGTTGTAATATAGGAGATACTGCAGAAGAATACCATTGTATTATATATTGTCCTTGTTGCGATGATTACGCTAGACCAAGTACATTTTTGTGAGATTTTGAACTCGACAAATATAACTCAGTTATAATATAACTTAGCAAGACTCCCCGAAGCTTCCGCCGATACATCGGAGAGTTTCCTTGAGACGCCGGAAACTTTCGGGTGCTTTTGCATGGCCGATGACTTATTCTCAGAGGGACATACGAGTGGGTAAAAGCAATTACGGTATATAGACAAATGTTTGTTGTTTTCAATAGAAAAGAAAGTATTGTCCATGTGACGTTTCACCCTTATAATACAAATGTATTTGTGAATAGAGTTCTCTGTGTTACTGTCTTACCTGATTTGTCTTCAGGAAACAATTTCTTGGTTTTGAGCAAGGGAAGTTAAAACTATCCACTCGTCCAGCTTGTTCTGCCGAGATGATCCTATAGAAGAAGTATAAATCATACATGAATACGTACAGTCATATCTCGTTAATCCGTTCATCCGAATACCCGGGGTTGTCCGAGGTAAATCTATAAAAAATGTGGCAAAAATGTTCTAATATTTTGAATATATTTATTTATTCACTAATCGTGCACATGTGCTGGTTTTCACAAATGATTTTTTGAGTGTTAATTGTAGCTCTCGGCTTAATGCTTGAAAACTATCAAAAAATGATAAAATATAGATTTTATTCTTTGCCCAGGACAAGAATTGGCATGTGCCTCTATTACATATATAAATTTACATGGGGCTGGACTCAAAATTGGCATCATATTTAACAAAATCATTTTCTGAATTTATTGCAGTAAAATTTCAAGAGCGCGATCTTCAGATTTAAGGTGGATTCCCACCTTTTCGACAAAAAGAGAAATGTACGTCAGAATGGTATGACTGAAGTATGATTGAAGTATGAGATGTGAACTTTACCAATTCACGGTTTTTAGTTCGAAAAAGTAAGTTTATCAGCGTTAAAAGCGCCACCTGGCGGGACGTCATTTTCGTAGCAGTCAAATAATAAATAAAACCTTGTTGTGGACTCCAGGAACGGGGACCGGGGTTACAACACATACTTACCATAGGCGGATCCAAGGGGGGGGGCGTACCCGGCGTACGCCCCCCCCCCCCCCCCCCTAAAATCGCCAAAGTAAAGTCAATTCATTTGTTACTATCACACTAAATCACATATTTAAAGTCATTTTTGTTCTGCTATCTGCGCGCACAGCTCGCAATTAACATTTTCCACTAACCACAGACACTTCGATAGACTCTCTGCCGCCCCGTATTCAGGTACTTTGATGCAAGCACATAAGGCGCGACATGCTCGAGGAGTGCTTGTCTAAGCATTAAAAATCACTAAAATCGAGGAGCTACCGGGGTGATTCGCCCCCTGCACCCACC
The DNA here is from genome assembly GCA_947247005.1 of Spisula solida. Classification (NCBI taxonomy): domain Eukaryota; kingdom Metazoa; phylum Mollusca; class Bivalvia; order Venerida; family Mactridae; genus Spisula; species Spisula solida. Next base: position 28,799,292 of record OX365954.1, read on the forward strand.
AGGGGCCCTTGCGGCCCCCTGGACCCCCAGCTTATTTTTCATTTCACGCCCTCCCACCCCCCCCCCCCCCCTCTAACACTAAATCCTGGATCCGCCCCTGCTTACACTCGGTATTCCGCTGAGTAAGATCAGAGTGCTGAGTGGTGAGTATTGCTTGTAATCCCGGTCCTATATTAATAAGTTCAGACAATTCTTACCAGTTTGCAATCAGTATCATTTCCCGGAATTTATCATAACCTCGTACGAGACTGGTCGTTTCAGCACACATAAACAGTTCCTGTTGTGTCATTTCTGTAAACCTGCAAAAATACAACAAATATTGTTAACTTTTAGCTCTATTAATTTGTTAAAATTATACTGTTAGTTAAATATTTTATTGTTTGAATATTTGCGTTCGACTGAGACAGCCGAAAGAGGGTGACGATACGGCTTTTTTCGAGAGAAGAGACAGTTCAGCCCTGTGTTCCAGGAAAAATCACGTGACGCACATTTCGTACCTGTTACGTACCTGGTACGATACGTTTCGTACCTGGTACGCAAACGATACGTAACGTATTGTACCTGGTACGTAGCAGGTACGAAACGTGCGTCACGTTATTTTTCCTTGAACGTAGGGCAGATGTGTGAAAAAAGGAGGTACGGGTGTGGAACACAGGTTCTTTCCAAATAGACACGCGCGGTTATTGTAAAGCAACAAGCGAGGCTATTTATGGGTGAACTACCCGGAGTTCTTCTCTAGTTAGCCGATGAGGGACACTGAATAGCGTTACCGAAATCACTAAGTTACCCGACCGAGACTCGAACCATGGGCCTCTCGATATGTAGTCAAGAGCGTTACCCAATCGATCAACGTGCCATCCAAAGATATACTTATAGCAGAAAGATAGTTGATTAAGTCAAAGGGGGAGAACTCGTAAAACGAAATAAACGGAGAAATTACATACTCACTAGAAATTATGGAAAGTTGTTGGGTGGACTACATAGAGATAATCCATACTGGTTTCTTACAATTAACACATGGAGATGAATGCATTAAAATGCACTCGCTCTTCCAATAACGTTTCCATGGAGTAAAGGCTTAGTATATAAAGCCAAACCTCAATAATAAGATCACCCCTGTGACCCTTGAAAACTGTTCTCATTACTTCGTTGGTTTTTATACTGGAAAAAATTGTAAAAGATACCACCGGAAATCTGTGATCTTAATTTTGATGTGGTCTTATTATTGAGTTGATCTTTATACTGACGTTAAATTAGGAGAAAAAATGGTAAAAAAATGAATACAACCGAAAAAATGTGGTCTTAATTGAGACGTGGTGTTATTATTGACTGGTCTTTATACTGACGTTAAATTACAATGCAGGGGAAGAATAGTAAAAAATTAATACAACCGGAAAACTGTGATTTTAATTATGATGTGGTCTTATTATCGAGGTGATCATTACTGTTTTATTGTCCTGTAAATCACATTATTTCGTGGGTATTTAATTTCGTGGATTTTGATAAAAATCCATTTTCTTGGGGTCGTAATTTCGTAGATTATATATCATGGAAGGGTAAAACCATGTTGTGTATTTGGGAGTTCGATAAATCGTGGAGATTAGATTTCGTTGACGAGATTAACAACGAAATCAACGAAAATTCAACTTTCTTGAAATATAATAATTTTACAGTATTTACCTGACATGTGACATCACACTGACTGTGTGCTTCACTCTTTGATCTACGTCATGGATTATCCATTGTACAACAATGGTGAATAACTCGTACTCTGAGGACACTACCAGGTCGTCTGAAAGTCCAAAGTATTTATTAGAAATAATAAGTACATGTACATGTATTTTTTAGTTCCACTAAATATTTAAGTTCTATGGAGACTATCCAGTGACATTATCAGGTCACCAGGAGAATCAGCAATTTCCTGGAACTAACTACATTTTGTGTATACTGAGCACCAAGCAAGGGGGATATAACAGTACCATTTTGAACTTCGGTATGCATTGTCGCGGCCTGTCGGATCGAACCCTAGATCTCTTGCACTTGGTGCATACGGACGCTCTATCATATTTGTCTGAAGTCTATATTATAAGCACATTGTGTATAGAACCTTAAAATCAATACATACAAATTTTTTGTCCGAATATAGCAATATTCACATACTTAAAGTCGGAACGAGAACAAAATGCATCAGACGTAAAATAAATGTGTACGTTAAAATAAGAGTAGAAAAGGAACCTACCTGATCCAATCATTTTGCAGAAGGTTTCCATATCTAGGAGCAGAAAATTTTCGAATTTCATGGCAGCTGAGAAGTTTTCCGTAATGTTGCTGTACAGAGAATTGTACAACTTACTGGTCTGATTCACCTTTGTTTTCACCATGATTTTCAGCGCTTGTTCGAGGGGCAGACTCTTGATAATGTCGCTACACCTTGCCTTCAGAGCGCGAACCTTTAGATAGTCCGCGACAATCAGAATGTCTGATGCAATGTCCGGGTATACATTTAAATCGCCCGTGTAACAGAACTCTATAAAGGTTGCGAAAGCATTAGCACTTACACCGTTGACCTTAACCTCAAATGGGATCTTCCTAGCATTGCTTTTACGAAACAGTTCGGCGAAATATTCGCTATAACAACAGAGTGCTATTCGATGGGCATAAAACTTCTGTCCGGCAACCTCAATGATTACATCCATAAGGAAGTCGTGTTCGTATAGACGTTTTAGGTACATTCCTATAGTAATATAGTGGTCGACGATTTTCAATGGCACCTTGGTTAACTTGTTCAGTTTCTCGGCAGTGATTCTGGTATCTCGTCCTGTAACGGAGGCATTAACGAGATATTCCGAGATTTCGTCGAAATTGTTGAATTTTTTCATGATACCATCGTCGCCAATGAAGAGTATGTCGCATGGTAGAGTACTGATGTTGCTTGGTCCGTCTGTTTGATGGTCCTTTGTGTCAGTGGATAGGTTTGATAATGTCCTGTCGCCATACAAAGACCCTGGATAAACATATAGATTATTCAGATAAGAATACAGTAAAAATATGGCCGTGCAGAAAAATGTGTACTTATGAGAATGGTATATTTAGTTTTCTGATAGGAAATGCATATACAGGGTGTTTCTTAATATCAGGCCCCAATCTCCCGAAGCATCTCAAGTAGAAATCTCAACTCAATTTGAGATTTAGCTCAAATCAGAGTCTGAAATTTGAGATAAATATAAAGCTTGACTTCTCGAAATTTTACTTTAATAAATTAAAAACAATGTTTCTGTTTTGTTATACCAATTAAGAGTATAATTTTGCATGGAAACTATTTTAAACGATAGGTGAAAAAAAATGAGTTGAGATTGAGCTCAGATTGAGATGTTTCGGGAGCATACATGCCAGATCTCCTGCATCATGCGTGAGTCTCCTACTCATGCATGATCGGAGGCCATTTTATCAAATCTCACGCATTTCATGGACACATTTGAACATGACATTTTTTGTTTACATTACTTAGTATGAAAATAATGACAAATATTAGTTTAAATTGCTACATGAAGCATGCATGGTATTGTCATCAAATTCAGATCAGTGAAAACAGCATATAAACTTCAATACTTTAAGTCTAAACTTTCAGCAAGGAAAATCAACTGCATTTTAACGAAATCGCCTGCATTTCCATCACCAATCTCACGCAAAGAGGTCTGCGAAACACGGCATGGCACGGAGAGATCGGGGCCAGTTCCCCATTACAACCTAAGGCCATGAAAATATGCTTTATCTCAAATAACACTTTCTTACACCATTGGAAAACTAACCTTTCGATACGTTATTCAATACAGTGTTTGACCATATTTCTGTCAATGCAACCCAGGAATCAAGCTTCTTGTAAAAATCTATTTTTCCTATAAATGTCAAAATGGCGTCCAAACTGAATTTCCCCCAAGTTTTATTATATGGCTTGTAAAGTATTGCATTAGGGCAAGCATAATCTGATGGCTTTCCGTTGTAATGGGGGCAGATATTATTAAGCACCCTTTATACATGAGATACAAATGTACTATGATAACTCTGGTCGTTGTCACACACGCATACAAACACACTACTATTTTGTATGGTGTAATCGCAAATGTTGCATTCATGAAAAGCCTTATTAGTTAACACAAGCAGTTTTTTGTGGACTTAAAACTAAGCCACAGAACGTAAATATATATCAAAAATACAAAATGACGAAATGAGTAATTAAATCTCCATAATTGAATAAAACAACCAATGCATTTCGCCTACAATATGCTCTTCGGGTGTAACATCAATATTATTGAACTACTTTGAGGAATGCATCAACACAATTTCGTTGTGTTTCCAGGTAACCGACAAGCCAGTGACAAGAATCACGGTGCATAAACGAGTCAACTTCCAGTTATCGCAATAAGACATACACGTTGATTTGTATAGTCTTCCAAAAAGTCATACAGTGATCGGAAATCACAGATGCTTTTGCTCACAATAAGTCATACAAGTTGAATTGTATAGTATCCCATTAAGTCATACAGTGATCGGAAATCACATATGCTTTGTACATATTAGTATCCCATTAAGTCATACAGTGATTCGGTACATACGCTGTGAGAATGACAGATAATTTTTGTCTCTTTTTTTGCCACTCATATTGTGTAAGATACGAATCGCTAAAAATGCGGAACACATTATTAGACACATTTACAGAGGATTTAATGCAGAGCAAGCATTATAGTGAGACACGGGTGGACAAGTGGTCCAGTGGTAAGAGCTACTGAATGCTGATCCGAAGGTTGTTGGTTAGATCCTGCCTCCCGTCGGATTAAAACAGAAAGGTTTTTAATGTTTTCCACCTAACATAACTAAACTTACTAACAGTCTTTCGGACGAGACGTTAAGCGAAGTCCCGTATTATGATGCTTTACATCGGCACGTAAAAGAACCAGGGATGCTACTGGAACTGGGACATCTTCCGTTTCATGCACTATCCCGCAAAAACTAAAGTGACCAACCTCTTCTTGGGGCCTCGCCCATATGGATTTCCGGTTGCGAGGATAAATGAAAGCATATTAATCGAAGTCCTATTAGCACTTACAGTTATTCGTTGGCATCATTGCTCATGCAATATCATGTTTTCTGACAATGTTTTTCAATTGCAAACTTAACTTAGTAATAGGTACCATGTCTAGAACGAGATACTAGTATATGCATCAAATAAACGATTGCTGTGCTACAATATTTTGATTAAAAATAATGTTATGTGTAGGCTAATCACGTGATCTGAAAAAATACTGGGACTGATTATAAGTTGGTATTGCTTGGCCTATCGATCTCGGAAATGTTGTGAAGGAAACTGCTTGGTTATAGCTAAACCTATCGGTCTTGGAAACTGTGTGTTCTCTTTAATGGGAACAGGACAATAAATCAACTTGTTTACACTCAACATATTTAAAAACGCAGCAGTATAAAAATAATATAATTTGTCAATATTTATTTTCTCTTTAAATTTATAGTTTACAGTATACTTTTTACAGTTTTATAATATTAAACTTAGTCACAGAAAATGGAAAATTTATATATCAAAATATCCCGCGAGCAAAACTTTTCTGTTTTTGCATGTTTTTGCACTTGCAGCTCAATCGTGTCAACATAACGGATCGATATTTGCTTAAATTGTGTCATGTAGGTTTATCCATTGAAAGAAAAACATAAAAACTATTTCCCCGTGGTATGCTGCGGTTAGTTCGAAATATTTGTTCGGATGATTTGGGTTTCGCTTCAAGCTGAAATGAGCCATATGACCGTAGCATGGTGGTTCAGCTAACACTACACGATGATTGTGTGCCCAGAACATCGATTCTAAGCGAATAACAAAGTCAAAGGCCGACCACGACCAAACCAGCCCAAGTTTATTACACCCGAGCCAGGAGGCAACATCACACATGCTACATCACTGGAATCGGTTCCGCATGGCTGAACAAAGTATTAGACGAATACAGGGTGTCAACGCATGAGTCAAATATATAGTATTGCATTATTCCTTTAATGATTGCCAATGATGAGGTTACCTTTTTAGTACAATTTCGAATGTTTACTCCCGTTTAAAAATAGCGACTTTCTTCTTCTTCCGTGCACTGAGCAGGGCGTAATCAAGTTTATATTTCATCTACGTTGATTGCCCCGTTGATCATAACATAACTTATTTAAAACTCGTTGAAGTCACTTGAACTTTGCTTAACTCATTGCATATAGACAAAAGTTTATTTATTCGAAGTCAAAATTTAATAAGTGAAATTAACATAGAAAATGTTTTCACAATAAAATTGATATTTAAAAAGCGGTGTGTTTTTAAATCTTTTGAGTGTAGTTTATATAGCTAGGCCAATTGGTCTTGGAAACTCCGTGACTTTTGTTAGGGAAACAGAACAATACTTTCTTCTTTTTCTTCCTAATATTAACTTATTTAGTTTAAAGAACTTGGTAATTATAGCTAGGCCTATCAGTACTAGGCACTGTATGTTCACTCTGTGAAGGGGAAACAGAATACATAAATTAACATATTCAGTTTGTATAGCTTGGCTTATCCTATAGCAAGGCTTATCATTATTGGTTCCAACTATGTGAAATATGTGAAAGGAACAAAACAATAAATTACAAATGTAACTTATTTAGTTAATATAGCTTGGCTATAGCTATATAGGCATATCAGTCTTGGAAACTTCGTGTATCCTGTGAAGGGGACAGTACAATAAATTAACCATAATTAAGCCGTATGCCAATGTGAAACAATTAAAAATCCAAAAACAAGTAGATCTACATACCGTTCAATGCAGAAAAATCTATAGCTGCCGGGACTCTATCATTTTCTTCTTCGGATTCAGACAAAGTGTCGCCTAATCTAAAATCAGTGACACACGGATCCATATCGCTGTGTGAATAGTTTCTTATATGAGATTTCACTGATACGCCTGCGTAAGGTGGGACAGAAGATCTGATGCTGGTCTCTGCTGAAGAATCGCTGCTACTTGACGACTGTCGATCAGCGTAAACCCTTTTGGCTTTGATTTTATCCAAAAACGTCTCCTCGCCGATGTACTTTGACATGCAATGATATATTTAGCTATTGATATGTGTTTATGCTATTAAAAACACCGAGAGAGAAAAATTACCGCAGTTCCAGCTGCGCCGTTTTGTGTAACTACGTAGCGTGACGTGGTTGTTACCCACGTGACGTTATTGACGTTGTAATATTAGCACGCTTGTGACGTCAGCTAGACATATCTATGCCCCACTGATTTTGAATTATTTTTAGCGTAATGTTTTAGCGTAATATGTTTAAGCGTAATGTTTAAGAGACTGGTTATGCCATGTGTCTACTGAATACAAGTACTACATACTTATAAAGTTATTGGATATACAAGTACAAGTATTAACTCGAACATCATTAAATATCTGATTGGTTAGACAAGTCAGAGACAGTAGATACCGACTGGTTCTACTGTCTCTGATCAATAAGTGTAGGTTTATGATTTTTCATATTACATGTTGGTTACTTTATAATGTTTTCGAGATCAAAATGGTTACATACCTTGAATAGTGGTTACACTTCTCCTTTCTGAGAATATCATAATTCATAACTCCAATTATACCAAATGATATTTTCAAAGTTAATGAAAAGATTGTCCAGGCTTTTAAAACATAGGCACATGATTTCAAATTATCCGGGTTTCAAATTATCTAAGTTTACCCTACATGTATAAGGGAAATGTGTCCCTAGTAAGCCTCTATAAAAAAACTATTACAAATATGTAAAGATCTAAACACATGTATTTTAGATCTTTGAAATATGCAATGCTTTTACATTAAACATCTGTAGAAGGGGCCGCTGTAGAAAGGTAAAACAGTAGATCTATCCAGGCATGGTGAGTGTGGTCACCATAATATAACTACAAATAGTGGTAAACAGAATCTACATAGAACAGCTAGCTAGAGTAGAGAGCTGTTTTTCACGTTTTTCTAGACGAGTTCTGTAATGCATAAGAGCACGAAGTTTTAATTAATGTGCTTGATAAGAGGAAGTACCTAATGCCGACGCATACAGCCATTTCCTAGGTTAGTCTGTTCCACTTAGTTAATTCGTAGTATAACGCTTGGAAGAGTCTAGGCCTAGGTGTTATAAAAATTAGTGGTGGGTGACCGCGATAAACGGTATTGTGTGGATTTTAGCTGCACTAAAATTTTCGGAAGATAATTCTTCGTCAAGATGTCTAATAACCATCCTTGAAGCTCGTAGTATAATGGCTGAAGGATATACACCACAGGGTGCAAGAACACTTTGCAGGTATATCATACTATTGGCATTTGATTAACCTGTTGTTCTCAGAATAGCATACATTTTTGATTTGCAACATATTTTCGCGACCCTTTTTTGGCATTGCGCAACTCGGAACACTATTACTTACATTTCGTGTGTTGTTGTCATAAAGTTTGATACGCATGGATGTGCTGCACAATGTTTTTAGTAGTTCATACAGTGCTGTGGTGTAGGGCAGTCACCAGAGGTCACTTGCTTAGCTCTGTTGGCAAACTTCTGCCGAAACGCTAGTGGTGTTGGTGAAATAAGTCAAACATTTGTCTAACAGAGGTGAACAGGTATCAGATGCAATAAACACGACAGTAATACAAGGGCTAGCGAAAGTGAACTTTCCCCAGCGCAAATGAACATGCGTCCAACATAGGCTAACTGGTATCGGACGCAATGAATACATGTTAGTCAACTCGATTGTTTAAGTCCGACTAAGTTAGCTGCACGTTCTCTAACCTGCGTTTGCAAAAGTTCACATACACTAATTAAAAATAATTACAACGCAGGCAAATCTGTCATGTTTCATAAGCTACTGGAAGTACTGGTCCTTCGGGCCACTATGAAAAGTAAGTGTCAAGCCCTGCTACAAAAAAGTTGTTGCAAAAATGGGCATGGAACATTTTGAGCATATTATCCAAACTTGAAACATTTCATGGAAAATAGAAATTTCTCTGGGAAAGTCATGAACCCTGATCTTCTGTTGCAGATATTTTCTCCATGGGGCATGTAACAAGGGACTCGACTGCAGATTCTCACATGATTTGAAGGATAAATCGGATAATGTCTGTAGGTTCTACCTTCGTGGATGCTGTTCGTATGGAGAAGGTTGCAGGTATTTGATAATTTCATAATTTTAATAGATCATGTGGTTATGCAATTTGTTTTAAATCAGTGTCTACTGTGACTGCCCCAGAGTTGTTAATTACACATATTATGAAGATTTAAATTTAAGATGGGGAGTCACAGCAGTCTATGAATTTAGGATTTCGAACTACTTGTCCAAATCAGGTAAGAGAATAGTTTTCCTTTATACTCTATTTATAAATTGTATAATTCTTGCTGAAATTACTTGCCCGAATCAATAATTGCTTGTCCCGGACAACTGGTCAAGTGCTTATATCGCAGACTGTGACAGCTATGGTCCTGTGATTAGTACACTGGATTTGTAACACTGTTACCCAGCAATCTGGGTTCAATTCCCAGTTGCCGCAGGTATTAACTTTCTCTGAAAATTTGATTTTCCTCCACATGTGGAGAAGTATTGCTGGTTCATTGTACAAGGTTAAGTTAATACTGATTAAGATACAGTCCAGGGAAACCGGTTAGGTGAATTGGCTACCATATACATGATATATATATAATGAAAAATGGTTAAAAAAATGTGTTTAACCCAAATAAACACAAATGTGAAGATACTAGGTTTGTTGCTTTGCACATATTGGCAGACCAAATGGTTTGCAATCTCGAGAATGGTGTGGCCTTGAACCTTCAAAATTAAATTTTGTATGAAGGTGGTCATGGCTCATCATTAGTATATGAGCTCCGCTGTGCGATTTCCAACCTCTTCAAAAAATAACACAATTGGAGAAAACCACATTTCGTACAGAGCAGATATTTTTTGTGGAAAAAATGCAAAACAAGTATTTTTCTAGGATCATGTCACATAATGTGTATTTTGTAACATACTAAAAATCTAGGTCTATACTTGTTAGTGAAAGTCGACTTTTTGGGGGTAAAACCTTGCAAATTATAAAAGCATAGCTCAAATTTTTGGAATCTGTGGATCACTTTGTCATTAATGGATGTATTTGATAATAATATTTTGTGATAGGTAGGTTGTTACTTGTAGTTCAAGATATCAAACATCGTTTTCCATGTTAGTGCGCTAAATGTGATATTTTGGGGCAAAACCTTTAAAAATATAAACAAAACTGTGAGTTTTAGGAATTGGTTTAATACAAAGTTATTAATAAATTTATTTGATAAAAAATCTGTGATAGGTACATAGTACCTTGTAGTTTAATGCATCAAAAATAAATTGCCAAAATTTTGCGCTAAATGAGAGTCTTTTGGGGGTAAAATATTACAAAATATAAACTAAAAGTGTGAATTTTGGGCATCGGTTGATTATTTTGTAATTTTTTCCCCATAAAATAAATACTGCACCTTATGGAACTTGATTTCAGTTTTTTACAAGACATCCATAACACTACATGATCCAACCAATTTGTTTTCTGTGTCTTTTATTTCCCTTTTAGTAAACGTGGCACTTACAAGGGGACCTGTGCTAATTAAATGACGTCATCATAATTATTGTATTTACGCGACGTCAATTACATCATTTCAATCGTCATGTCTTAAGTTTTCATCATGTCATAGCATGTCACTAAGTTGGACCATTTTGAAAAGGTATAACTTTTTGGAAACCTTAAACTGCACTATTCTATCAAAATATAAAGAGTTGAAATTTTGATCTCAGGTTGGAAATCCCACAGCAGTGCTCATATGCACACTAATGATTTTATGGTGAAAGGTCAAGGTTACTGTGATCTTTAACATGAATGACTAGACCAAAAGGTCTCTGATCGGTTACTCAAGTTTGGTTGGGCCTAGGATCTTCAATCTTTATCTGGAGGTTGATCGACATAATAAGACCATCCCTAATTGTCTTTTAGTCAGTGGGTGGAAGGACAAGTTTGCCATGACCTTGTAGGTTCATGACTATTTCTTGTTTTGATTTTAGGTATGATCATATCAAACCGAAATCTGGCGGCATCATCAAACCATCCATTGAAACCAAACTACACACACCAATTATACCTCCTAAGCCATCGTTTAAAACCAACAGTAATGAAACAAACGGGATGGTATCGTTGAAAAAAGTTCTCAAAGGCGACAATGAAAAAAGCCCAAAGACACCAAAGTCACCAGAAAACTGGGTAAATGCAGCAGAATTTGTGCCAGGACAACGTTATATTTCATCATCTAGTGAGTACTGCTAGAACAAACTGGACTGGGTCTCTTTAATACATATTTACACAATTATAGTGGGGGAGGCATGTTGATTTTGTCCTGGATGGTCAAGTTAATGTCTGCATTAGTTCTCCCTAACCATTGACTTCACATTTATGATGCTAGGTTATTTATTTACTATACCGTATTCAAGGAAAGTTGTGTTTAAGCTTAATGCACACAAGCCTATGTTCATCTGAGCAAGTTACCCCGGTCTACATTCCATCTTAGTCTGAACTTGTATCAACTGCTAAAACAAATAGAAAAAACAAAAGGCAATGGCAGATTCTTTTTATCAACTTGACGGGCAGGCCTATGTATTTTTATGCATTAACCTGTGTTTTGGACAAAATAAAGTTTATTTTTTTATCTGTCTGGCTCAGTGCCAACTGTAACATCATTGTTTTCATGAATCATCAGGGGTTCCACTAGCATCTGAAGGGTCATTTTAACTTATTACTAATTTTATCATTTTATACTTATAGGCAAAATACCCATGATTTAAGAGAATATGACCCTTCAGGCCAAAATCTTGAGGGTCAAAGTGTGGCTTTTTGGAAATTTGAATGGTCCAAACCCCTACTTCTGAGTCAAATCCCTGTGTAATGCCACATTTTGACTGAAGTGTAAATTGTTCTTAAATTATAGATATTTTGCCAATAAATCAGAAAGCTATTAAAATGACCCCTGGGTGGTATTCAATATTGATCTTACTTGAAATAAGGAAAAGGACAACCAATCAGATTACACCATATTAAACTCTTGGTCAGTAACAGGCACTATGATTGGCTATTCTTATTCTCAAACTAAATAAGAGTAGAGAAACCTTTAAGTCATTAATACATGTATCTATTAATGTTTTATTTCAGTTCCATCATCATACGCCAACGCAGCTTCCAACGGAGTAGAATCAAATAATCTGAGTTTTTATGAGTCAGATGCAGTCTATAATGGTGTTCTTTGTCCATTCTCTGTTAACAAACCGTGTCCATATGGCGAGGACTGCGAATATATCCACGGAGAAAAATGTGATCAGTGTGGATTAGCCGTGTTAGAGCCAGATAATCTTACACAGCAAGAACAGCATAAACAGGTACATGCTCACATGTGCTTATATAGCTTAGCTCAATTAACATGGAATCCTTCATTATCCGTTGTCCTATCCGAGATGTTATTTTAACTAATCAAAACATTCATTTGGTACAGTAACGAAACACACGAGGATTAATTAGCGACAGATCAAATGTGTTCAGCTATACTTGATATTTATACTGGCAATAAGGTTTGTCAGGACCAAAATAGAGGATTTGATGAAAATGAACAGACTGATTTTACCGTCAGTATTTGGTATCCAGCTTTTTATAAGAGTTGTTCCCCTTTTCTGACTTTGAGTTTTTACACAAAAATGGCAATTTCTCGAAGACTGTCAAAGGTATTCACTTAAAACTCGGCATAGTTATTCACCATCACAAGGGGAGTTCATACTGACAAAATGGGTAACCTTTTGGTCTATTTTTATGAGTTATCTGCCCTTTTTACACTTAACATTTCACTCACAGATGAGCAAGGGTACTATCAAGTCGAGAGTCCAGCACTCATAGGCGGTGCTTTTGTTTAAATTTTCCAGGAATGTCTAGCCCAGCATGAGAGAGACATGGAGCTATCCTTTGCTGTTGCTCAAAGTCAAGATAAACAGTGTGGTATTTGTATGGATTACGTACTGGAGAAGGAACCTAAGACGGAACAAAGATTCGGTATTCTGTCCGACTGTACTCACTGTTTCTGTCTGTCCTGTATCAGAAAGTGGCGGGCATCTAAACAGTTCAACAATAAAACCATCAGGTAAAACATGTTTATGGGCGAAAGTTTTCAGGCACTGTTTTTCTTTATTTTCCCTATATAAATTGTCAATATTTGAGGATTTCAGGTTTTTCAGAATTTCAAACCTTCACCCATGCACCGTGTTTCATTTGAACTGGCACTTTGGCGGCAAAATTTCCTAAAAGTCACATGACCCTATAGAATTTCTGACTGGAACTGACTCGAATTTTGTCTAGCCCATTTGTATTGAGCTTGATTTTAGGTGTAGTTATCACTTCTGGTGTATGTGCATCAGTGTGTTTGTCCGGTCCATTTCATTTTTTTCCAGTTCATAACTTTGGCTTACAAGCTCATGTATAGAGTATAGAGATGGTTTACACAACATAACTAGTGTGGTATTGGAATACTGCAGGGAGATATAGTAGATATTTATGGAGTAAAGGGCTAAGATGAATATATACTCAGATAATACTAGACATGGTTTCAGCTCCTGGTACTGTTTTATCGAAATTCCATATAATTTCAACAACTACAAAGCACTAGGGGTGGGCCGATGCATCGATATCAAAATATCGATGCATTGCGATCCCGAGTGACTCGATAGTATGGATCGATAGTAAAAGTCTCGATCCAATAACTATCGCCGATAGTTAGCTCAACTATCGATAGTTACGATAGTTTCCTTTTTATTAATAAAGTTTATTATTAATTTTAAACAACTTCCGTTCTCGTTCAAAACTAATTTTAGATAATCCCGCGCATCAAAACTGCCAAAGAGGACTAATATCGCAATCGTGTATATGTTGTTTTTCTGTCCAATTCATTTTAAATCATTTCCACAATTTGTAGATTAGTATGTCGTTCAACCGAGTTATATCTTACGCAATGCAAATGTGCATTTACAAGTTAATCTCTGGTTTTCAAATCTTGGCAATAACTATTGCAATAGTATCGCAATAGCTTCAAGCAATACAATAGTATCGCAATAGTACTTTCAGCAATAGCAATAGTATCGCAATAGTAAAAAATGGACTCAATAGTCACCCCTACAAAGCACATGGTAAATAGATTTGCAACATTCACAGTGATTCAGTTATTAAACTCCCTCAAAACCATAGCAGTCCCAAATTTGGAGTTGTTAAACCAATAAAAGGAATTAAGATTTCAGCCTACGTTTAAGATTTTCGTAAATGCTTTGATAAAACAGTACCCTGGTATCTTAAAATAATTACAGATCGTGTCCCGAGTGTCGTATTCAGTCAGATTTTGTCACACCAAGCTCGTACTGGGTGGAGAAAAAAGAAGAAAAAATCAAACTTATAGAGGGATACAAGGATGCTTTAAGGTATGCAATGAGTGGTCAAAAAGTTTGTTACAATATTTCATTATTCTTCTATAAAAATATATAAAAAAATTACAGGTGCCAGCTACAGTACTGGTAATTAGTCAAACCTGTAAATGGCAAGGTGTTCAAGTGGGTCGAATGGGTATCACTCTTGACTAAGGATTATGAGGTCCTTGGTTCGAATCTCAGCAGGACCAATTCGGTTATTTCTGAAATGATTTTCTGTGTTTCCCATCCAACGAGATATGAAATGGTTGGTTACCCAGAGGTAGTTTCGTGTGTTTTGTGTCTATTCAGAAAGAGCTAGGGTAGTGCGCCAGGATTCCTTGTATCACATAACTGTCTCTTCCCTCGAAGTTAGTGGTCATTGATTGGCCAATTAGACAGGGATACAACTGATAGACCATGCACTTAAGTCTTTGTCAGACAAATGAAAACAAACAAACAAAAAGTCAAAGCTCTCAGTTAAGATGAGAGAGCATAAAAAGATCATTGATGACAGATAGTATTCCTGCAAAGGTTATTGAAGTTACATGTCATTGAAAATGGTCAGAAGTTTGTTTTGTCTTTGCAGAAAGGTTTGTAATAATGGTCTTTGTTAACACAAGTTAAAGTATAAAGGATAAAAGTCTTCATTGCACTTGTTCATTACTTACATATAGTTGGCACCTGTTTTGGGATTCAAACCTATACTGTACAGCACCATAGCAAAATATACACATTGTACATTATTAAAAAAAAAATCAAGAAAAACCATAGTATACGGCTGTTGTATATTAAAAGGTATACTATGGCTTTTGAAATTTTATTTCGATTCTAACATTATTTAAATGCTCAATCATATCTCAAGCCAGTGTTACTTTGAGAGAGTATGTTGTTAACTATACTTGTTTACCTTCATGACGTCATAAATGGAATACCTGCATGACGTGACGTCATTTCCATTGGTATATCGAGCATTATAGAACTGTTCTTTGTCTATATAGGCAAAGTCTTCAGTCATGTTAGAATATGTAATCACTATATTCATTTGTGTTATAGTAAGAAACCGTGCAAGTACTTTGATGAAGGTCGAGGAGAATGTCCATTCAATAACCGATGTTTCTATCTACACCTGCTACCCGATGGTTCACAGCCTCCGCCGTCCACGTACGATCGTCGTCGTAGAAAGCGACATAACGCTGACGGGGAATTAACCGAGCAGGAACGAGTGTTTCTATGGGACTTCTTTGAAGAGAGACAGGATATAGAAAGTTTATTGTTGTTTGAGTATTTGGAAGATGATCTCACCTCGTTGCTGTTAAGTTTACATTTTGCCACGGATTCTTCGGATGACTCAGATGATGATTTGTGGTGATCGGATTATCAGTTACAGTAAAACCTCTGTAGAGCAACACCCTTTGGGAGCTGCAAATAATGGCCGTTGTTTAGAGGACATTGCTCTTCAGAGGTTGAATTTATAGTTAATATCTGCTGTTGGAAATTTTGAAGGTATTGTTATAGAGAGGTTGTTGCTGTACAGAGGGCCGCTCTGGAGAGGTTCTGTACTGGACTGTATAAGATGGTCAGTCAACTAGTCATTGTACAGTGTATTCCCTTGTATTGTTTGATGGCTATTCAACAGGCTGTCCAGTGTCCATTCTATCTTGCTAATGTTTAGCTCACCAGAGCACAAACAGCTCAAGGTGAGCTTTTAGGATGCCTTGTCAATATTTTGTTTACATGCTAACTCCTAAACCATTGAATGAAAATTGCACAGGACTAATCCTTGGGTGCTCCTCTTTACGGGGAAGTAACAACTATTCAGGTCTGCTGTATATCTAGGTCACAGGTCAAAAACAAGGTTTTAAATATGTAAACAATGTTATCTGGAAACGACATCTGGGGTAGTATTCAATATTGATCTTATTTAATTGGAGAATAAGGATAGCCAATCATATCGCCTGTTACTGACCAAGAGTTTAATATGGTGTGATCTGATTGGTTGTCCTTATCCTTAAGTCAAGTAAGATCAATATTAAAGATACAACCCCTGGTATTTAAATTTATGATGCTAATGGTATCAGGTGAGCAATACAGGACCATCTTGGTTCCCTAGTTTCTGTTCTTTTTTTCCCTAAACTTAAAAAAAGTCTTAGGAAAATCCCTTCTATTCCTCCAAGGGCATATTTTTCAAAGATAATTTCTTGCTAACTATGTTCATTGTAGTGATCACCGATCAACTGTCATACAGTAAGACAGTGGATCTATGTGGTCAGTTTATAGGTTATGAGTTGTGACTGGGTAGTGGGTCCTTCCCATTATCTTCCATACACATATTTTGTTTAACAACTCATTGTTACTACTCCTTTTGAAATTGTCACGAACAAATTGTTGAGTTTTAGCCTTAATTGAAAGTTTGCGTCAATTTTTTGTTGTTAGGTACTGGACAGCCTGTTTTCCATATTAGAGAATAGTGAGCTTGTTTGGTGCTATGAAATTTAATTAAACCTCTAGTGCACATTTTCTGTATGATATTTATTATACTACATGCTTTCAATTGGCCCCTAATTTTCGCTTATATTTTCTTAGGCTTCCACTTTTCCTGATTACATGAGCACTCTGAATGTTGGGTGTTAAACCTAGATACATAGAAATCCTACAGGACTGTAAACACTGACAAGCCTATTGTAGGTACTGACTTTAAATGCGGAAATTCACAATTTTAATTTAATGTTGGTTAAAATCGGACCAATTTAATGTATCGTAGTGAATCTACAAAATGGGCAAAAACAGTCTTAATAAAGCATAGTTTCGTTTGGCTGTGGGTCTTTTGGTGATAAAATAAATCAAATTGGCTTGAATTATCAAAATGTTTTAGCTCATCTGATCACATATTGCTTATTTTGGGTTGTCTGCATCATTGTGTGTCCCGTCCATTTGCATTTTCTTTGGTCATTTAATGAGTCTGAATGATTTTTTTGCATTTTCTTTGGTCATCTAATCTGTCTAAATGATATTTTTGCATTTTCTTTGGTCATTTAATGAGTCTGAATGAATTTTTTGCATTTTCTTTGGTCATTTAATGTGTCTAAATGATTTTGTTTGCATTTTCTTAGGTCATCTAATGTGTCTAAATGATGTTTTTGCTGTGGTTTTTTTGGCATCTAATGTGTCTAAATCATTTTGTTTGCATTTTCTTTGGTCATTTAATGTGTTCAAATGACATTTGCTTTTTCTTTGGTCTTTAATGTGTCTAAATGATTTTTTTGCATTTTCTTAGGTCATAATTATAATGAGTCTAAATGATTTATGTGCATTTTCTTTGGTCATTTAATGTGTCTAAATGATTTTTTTTGCATTTTCTTTTGTTATTTAATGTGTCTAAATGATGTTTTTGCATTTTCTTTTGTCATTTAATGTGTCCAAATGATGTTTTTGCATTTTCTTTGGTCATTTAATGTGTCTAAATCATTTTTTTGCATTTTCTTTGATCACCTGCACAGGAATGTTTATTTTGGGTTATCCTTTCCAAAGTTATACGGTTTCAGGAGGTTATAGGAACAAAAATCTCTCATTTCTTATAGCATTGGTACATTCAGGAATGAGGTGTCAAACGGGATTAATCTAAGTTATTAGATTTTGTTTCACAATCAACCTACCGGGGTAATGATCTTATGGGACGTTGATTCCAAAGTTGTAAATTTATGTTTTCAGTAGGTCATAGTAACTATAAATCTCTTATCCCCTTATGGCAATGGGTACCCCGGTTATGAGATGAGATGTTGCCAGATTTTGTTTCATGATTAACCTAAATATACCCTCGAATAAACGCTCCCCCCCCCCCATCTGTACTTTTTTTAGCTCATCTGATTTTGAAAAACAGATGAGTTATTGTCATCATTTGATCATCGTCGGCGTTGCATGGTTAAGTTTTGTGTAAACCTTTTTATATAAACTATCAAAAGCTATTGCTTTGAAACTTGCAACACTTGTTCACCATCAATACCTGAGCCTGTAAAGCAAGACCCATAACTCTTATCTGTATTTTGCAAGAGTTATTGTCCCTTTTTCAAATTAGTAAATCCCTTGGTTAAGTTTTGTGTTTATGTCCACTTTTCACATACACTATGTGGGCTATTAATTTAAAACTTTCAACACTTATTCACCATCAATACCTGACCATGTCAAGCATGACCCATAACTCTGATCAGCATTTTGCATGAGTTATTGCCTTTCTTTTTTCACCATCAATACTTCTTTAAGCAAGACTCACAACACTGCCCTACTTTATGCAAGGGTAATGGGCCTTTTTTACTATGACTATAATCAGATGAGGGTCTGCACCCGTAAGGCGGTGCTCTTGTTTAATTATGTATTAATTGGCGGTTTGTTCAATGGACATATAAAATATATTTATATATTAAAATGAAGTTTTAAGATCTCTACATGCTTTCGTAAAACAGTTCCCTGGTGTATAGGTTAATGGACAAATAAACAAGAGTTGACTCTTATGCTTTATTTATGCAGATCTATTGTTTGGCTTAATTTACAAGTGATAATTTATATGTAACTTATTCTGTGATAGATTATTATTGTTGGCATTTATGCAAAATTTGGGTTGCACAAATTCCTATAAAGCTTTAGTAAAGATAAATTGTATATGTATTGAAAGTTGTGCATGTTACGTTAAAGATTATAAAACTGTAATAAAAGTTTTTTCGAGTGATTATACAATGTCGTTTTTTTGTCTTCATATGGTATCATCTGCTCTAAAATCACATATTTTCAAAGTAGGTACTTGAGGGCCCAGGGTAACACAACTTTGCATGAAGAATGATGCCAGTTCAAAACGTATTTACAGGGAGACAACACGTAAGACCACAAGAACTTCACACCAGATAATAACAGGAATGTTTCTAGTCTGATAAAACAATGCTAAATGTACATATTACAACTACATGTATAAAGAAACCAACAATCTTGAATGCTTTTTATGGCATGCAGAGTCGGTTGGTTTACTTCGATTTGATCCTTCTCACAGCGGTTCTACTGAGGCATAATGCTCAGTCCTGAAAATGTGTTGCAAATCTGTTTTGGGTGCCATTAGTGCACATCCCTACACCTTTACTAGGTTTAAAACATTGCCTTATTGTTAAAATTCAGATTGTGAACTTTCAAACGACAATAACTTTGTCAATGCTTTGAATTTTTTCATCAAATAACTTTTATTTTGTGCTGA
The DNA here is from genome assembly GCA_947247005.1 of Spisula solida. Classification (NCBI taxonomy): domain Eukaryota; kingdom Metazoa; phylum Mollusca; class Bivalvia; order Venerida; family Mactridae; genus Spisula; species Spisula solida. The sequence continues at coordinate 28,819,065 of OX365954.1, forward strand.
GAAGGCAATTCTTACTTATGCAGCAAATCCAGATTATTCCGGAATTGTAGGACCCCTGTTCTCAACAATTGTTCCATTATATATGACGGCCGATTCACCTAACTGGCTTCCTGGACTGTATCCTACCAGTACTTACTTAACCTTTCCCGACACACCAGCAACTTCATTTGTATTTGGAGTAAAATCAACATTGTTGCCAAATTTTCAAGGGTATGACTTGCCACGACTAGGAATCAACCTGAATTGTGAGGTTACAAATTTGGCACACAAACGACTAGACCACAGCTATCGTATAATATGTACAAATAAAACCAAGACACATTTACATTAATAAAAATTTATTTATACAATCATTCAATTTACATCACTATCATGCACTGTTAATTCTGACAATTTAATAGATTTACACATTAGGGGTTCTGGGCAACATTTCATATACAATCTGGCAAAATAAATTCTGAGTATCTTGTGTAAAAGTCATGTGGTTTTGCTACACTCGTTTAGGTTAAGGTACAAAGGAACTCGCAACTCACTGTTAGGTTAACCAAGAAAAACTATTGAATTTGTTGTTACTATGACAATGCAATGTCTTTCACAATGTATTCAAAATAATCAGAGATTTCATCTGACACTTGAATTGTTCCTTGGACTCCTGAAATATTTTTGACTTGCAAGGTTGCGGTATTTTGGCTAAAACACAGTCCATGAATTAATGATAAAATCCAGAACCAAATGATTTTAATAACCTCAAACTAGAAAAACTGCGGAATTACATAGACCACATTATGAAATTACACAGACCACATTATGATATTGGCCGAGGTATGGTCATGAAACAAGGACCTGGGCTGGTATGCACAAAGCATCTTAAGGGCAAACTTAAAGACTTCTTAAAATCTATAAAATTTCCTTAAGTGTATCAGCTAAACAGTAAAATCAAGAGTATCAATGTTTTACATAGTTTAGAAGCATTATGTAAAGAGCGACAATAATAACAAAGAATACATGGGTTATTCTTCGTTTCTTGGGAAATAAGTGCAGCTCAATATTTTAACCTGAGTCAAAATATTTAAGTTTTCCCTTAAGATGCTTTGTGAATACCAGCCCAGATACATATACTAACATTTCAGGTTCTACTGACTGATAATCCAAATCCTGCCATTAGCACACATCCCAAAACACTGTTTCAAACATGGTTCTATTGTTAAAATTCAGCTTTATATGAACTATGATATTTCAAATGAATACAACTTTAATCAATGCTAATTTTTTCATCAAATAACTTTTAACAGAAAAACTTGTGCATTCTTTTTAGAGCAGCAAATCCAGATTCCTGCATTATAACAGATTCGCAGGAACCCCGGCACTTTGCAGGAATCCCGACACTTCGCAGGAACCCCGACACTTCGCAGGAACCCTGACACTTGTCACCTATAGATTGTCACCAACTCTAGCACTATATAAATAGACCTGCTTAACACAAAATCATCCATTGAAAGATGCATTTCCTTGTAAACTTCCAATGAATTTTTGCTCATTTCCTCGTAAACACAATTCCTCTGATTCCAGTTTAGGTCCACTCTTCTCCTAAAAAAATCAAGTTAAATTGCATGTATTATTTAAATATGACGGGGCTGCTTGTAGGTTTTATCTTATGATTCAAAGCAAGACAATGATTCTGCATTCAGATGAGGCTAGAGATTTTGTACTATGCACTTGATATTGTAATCTACCTATCTTTCAAATAACATTCTAGTACCTTGTAGTGTTATGCTACAAACAAAGTTTTTAGGCATACAGACAGCGAGACCATCAGCTTACGAAAAGGGACGGGTGCCATTACTAAACAAGTCATTAAGAATTGCGAACACAGAAGTCCCCTACAGGTTTGAAGCCATGACCCTTTGAATTATTTTCACAATTTTTTGTCCAAATCAAAAAATATTTAGATGTGTATAATCTCCCTCCTGGCATTTGCCTGCATACAAGGTTTCCTAAACCTAGCAAGGAAACTGTTAGAGTAATGGCAGGAGCCAAACTAGTTATAACAGGATCCAGATTTTGAAGTATTTTCACTATTTCCATATCCATAGCAATCACGATTTGTGTCCGAATCACACATTTTTTAGACATGCATAATCTCCTTACCGGCCACTATCCACATACCAAGTTTCACAAACCTAGCTGGGAAACTGTTTGTTTCAAGATTTATTGACGGAAGAATGGCGGGCAAACCTATAGTCCCCTTTCGTTGAAAATGGGTAGGGAACTAACAAGAAAATTTAGGATAATTTAATCTGAACAATTCATTTTTAATGGCCTACACATGATATCTCTCGTAACTTACCTTATGCATTGATACCCTCTCGTAATTTGTGTTCCCACATTGTCTGAAAAAATAAAACAGTTACAATAATATCTTAAACCGATACTCAGTCAATAATATCTTACTGATTTATTTATATTTAGGGATGTCAATCACTAGCCATTAATTCAAGTATTCATAGTCAAGTTTTCAAACACACGTTCAAAGGCACTTTACATATTGTGTTGCAGCCACAAGGGTTCAGGTGCATCCTATACCAGTGCAGATACAGCATGATCTGACCAGAGGAACAGACTGAGAGAAAGCCCTCAAGGGAGAGAGACATTAGACAGGCATGTCCGGCGCTGCAGAAGTGCCCCTAGCTCTTTATTTCGAAAAGACAGCCTGGTTCTTTAATGTTCCCAGTGTATAGCACCAATACACAGCTTTCTGGCACTTTTACCCAGATACTTTGCAGACCACACGGTCAGATATAGTGGGAAATATTATAAATATTTCAGAAATGTCAAGTGCCGAAGCCGGAGATTAAACTCACGACCTCTGGATTGACAGTCCAGTGCGTTACCACTGAGCTAAATCCGCTTTTATAGATAACTTTTTAATTTGTAAAACCCCATAAAGTATGATGTATTAATTTGCATATTACTTACTGACAAGCTGTTGTAGGAAATTTGTCGAGACAAATTGTTCGTTTCTTACATTGCTTACATCTGAAGAATCGTTTCACACCGTCCATATATTTTAATGTATGATTTTCTCTCTTACATCTTTCGTGTGCACTGAAATATCGATACTTGCACTGAAACAGAAACATACAACAACTTGATAGTAATATGGTCATCTAGTGAGTACCTGGTGCAGGACGATACCTGATATGAGACGATACCTGATATGAGACGATACATGGAGGCCGTTAACATGAGCGAGCGCTACATAGCGCTTTCCACGGGAGGTAATCCATGCCTTCTTTATTTAATTGAACGGGAGGTAACTGAATAAAGGCGCTTGGTAGCGGTTTGCTTAGGCAACAGACCCCTGATATGAGACAATACCTGTACGGGACGATACCTGACATGAGACGATACCTGGTCAGCACCTGGAAAGGTGAATTTCATAATAATTCAATGCATACAGAGTAGCATATGATCATTATAATCATGAGTTTAGTTAAGGTAAATAGACCCGTCATGTGGAAACCAGTATGGAAAATAGCGTTACAGGGCCAACATATCTTCTAGACCAGTTACAATTACTTATGTGGCTACAATGACACCAGATCAATGTATGTAAATTGAAATTCAGTTGAATTAATTATGATTGTTAAAACATAAGAAATATTGCGCATGTTGACATGATCCAATGGGTTCACTTGATAACCTTTAGACAAAAACCTTTGACAAACAAATGGGGGGAGCATTCTCTACATTAGCATCTGGTCTATTTGACAGAGGTGGGGTAATGAGCTATATCTTACCTGTACACAGTACACCAGCTTACAGGCTACTTCCTTTATAGAACTCATCTTATCTTCCATTTTCTCTTTCTTCTCTAACGCTGAGAAATATCTGTCTTCGTGTTCCGCTTCTGCCTGTAGTCATAAACATACATTCACTGTCACCTAACTGTAGTTATAAACATACATTCACTGTCACCTAACTATAGTCATAAACATAAATTCACTGTCAGCTAACTGTAGTGATATACATACATTCACTGTCACCTAACTATAGTCATAAACATATATTCACTGTCACCTAACTATAGTCATAAACATACATTCACTGTCACCTAACTGTAGTCATATACATACATTCTCTACTATCACCTAACTTTAGTAATAAACATACATTCACTAAGTGTCACCTAACTGTATTCAGGGTTGTAAATCACACCAGCTATCAAATTTTCCAGACTTCACTGAACACTCAACACCAAATATGCAATGAACTATAATACTACTTAACTATAAGGGGTTTTGACACAAAACATGTCTACCACAAAGGGCCGTAACTCTTGCATTATTCATTTGACCTAAAATTCCTGACAATTTGCACAAGAACGCTTGATACCAACTATTCAAGAAAAGTTTCATTGAGATCAGACGAGCGGTTAAAGAGAAAAAGTGCAGACTAACTTTGTAACAAACAGACATACATCTAGACAGATGTCCAGGGCTGGTATTCACAAAGCATCTTAGGAAAAAACTTTTCTTAAAAGCATACACATTCCTTAAGTATGTCAGCTAAACATGACAAATTGACTTTATGCATAGACTCGAAAGCCTTCTTTATACAGAGCTACAATAATCAATAAGAAAACATGGGTTAATCTTCAATTTGAGGAAAATATGAGCAGCACAAAATTTTGACTTTAGTAAAAATATTTTTAATTTTTCCACTAAGAGGCTTTGTGAATACCACCCCAGCACGATATATCAGTATGTTTCCCCACTAAATGTGAGAGGCATAATTAATTATAGGAAAGCAGGATAAAGTCAACTGAAAAAAGGCGTAAACCCAATGAACAAGTATACCTCTGCTAATGCTCCAGTGTGTTTTGATTTTTTCTTCAATAGTTGCTGTATCTCTGGTGAGTTTAGATCTAGATCTCCCAAAAGTTTGGATTTTTTCCTTGGTGGTTCTTTACTTCCAGATGCTTTTGAAGGACTAGGTTCTGCATCTGAATAGAGTACAAGAACTATTTGTAACACAATTCAATTAAAACACATGTATGCACTCATGGCAGCCAATTAGTAATTTTTGTTATAAATCACAATGACCTTGACCTTTGACTTACCTGTACTGACCTTAAAATCAATAGGGGGCATCCATCGAAGATATCTAACCTCCGTATAAATTCTGAAGATCCCAGGACCAACTGTTCTTGAGTTATGGATTGGACCTTTTGGTGTATTCGTTCATGTTTTATAAGGTCACAGCAACCTTGACCTACTGACCTCAAAATCAATAAGGGTCATCTACTCATAATGACCAACCTCCAAGTAAAGTTTGAGCATTGCAAATATGCATTTATGTCAAAATGTGCCATATTAGATAACAATTTTACCTGGCAGACGAACCCCAGTATATACCCCATTCAGCTCTCATTCATAGAGTTGATACACTTTTCACTGGAATTTGGCAGTACAGAGAATTTGAAGCGATCCTCAACCTTCTTTTAGCATAGTTTAACAGCTGGTATATTGTCTATATTTATAATACCGATTGAAGTTTTCATAGGTGGGGAGTATCATGAAGACGCTCAAGGTGTAATACATGCACAAATCTAGAGGACCAATATTGCACGATTTGCTTGTGGAAAATTATATATTCCACTCAAGAACCTTTTAATATATTCATGCATAAAGGTCAGGATCAGGCCAAATTCTCCATACTATAACATTGTACCGACTTTTAGAAATATTTGCAGTGGTTTAAAAAAATATTTTATGATTGAACGGCCATCCAGAGTTCTGCACATATAATACACAAAATAAAACTTTATATTCAAAACTATCTATTACCCATAGCTTCTGCGACTCTTTTCTTGATTTTCTCCCTTGCTTCAGGAGAGACAACCTTCTTCCGCACAGCATTCGGATCTTCTGTTTTCAATCCACCCTTTGCTTTAATTTTAGCAATAGCAAGTTGCTGAAAACAAATTATAATCAGGGGCCTTATGTGAACCCAGTTGAAAACAGAAACTCACACTCCAACTTAAACTTGCAAAAATCAAATTAATAAGCATTTCTTTTCAATTGAAACTTTGCCTGCATACTAGTTGTTGTGCACAGAACATGTAGACTACTTTACATTAAAATCGATACATTTCTAACAAGCAAAAAGAATACTTAACATTTTAATGTTACATTTTAATGTTTCAGTCTTAGTACATTTGTGAACGAGGTATAGCTCATATAATTCATGCAGCATTTTGACAACAACAGAACGATGTGACTTAGAGCAAAATAAACAAGATGCTTGTAAAACATGTATGCCCCATGTGAAGTTTGAAGTTACTTTGGCAAAGCGTTCTTTAGTTATTGAACGGAAACGATTTGAATAGTCAGAAATGGTAAAGGTCACAGTGATCTTGAACTTTACCTAATGACCTCAAAATCAATAGGGGTCATCTACATTTGATGACCAACCTCCATGTAAAGTTTGAAGATACTTGGGCAAAGTGTTCTTGAGTTTTTGAACGGAAACCATTTGGTCTACTGACCGACAGACAGGGAGGGGGGGGGGGCATGATAAGACATTCTCACTATTTACTTCACCTATCACACAGCAACTAGATCTATTCCCAAAACAGTCAGAATCAGCTCTACATACAGCATACCTTAGCAAATTCAGCAGACGCGTTTCCTGCTTTTTTCTTGACTGGAACATCAAGCGAGATCTGTTGTCCACAGGTAAAACCTTTACCTATAGTTGGCATAGCTGACAGTAAGGCGGTCTCACGTCTCTTCTGTACTATAATTTTGGCATGTTCTTTCAGTAGATCCCTCGCTGATGCAGCAGCCACACCCTCATCCTCGCTGTCATCTTTCTTAACTGTAACATGGTGAATATATATTTTAGACTGTTTTTTTTTGTTTGCGATCGACTGAGACAGTCGTAAGTGCATGTGGTAAGCTTTTTTCCAGCCAGATAGCCCAATGATCCCAACCTTGAGGGAAGACAGTTGCACGATACAAGGAATCATGGTATGTTACCCTTACTCATTCTGAATAGACTCCTTTGTTCAATAACTTGTAGATTACCCCTGGGTTACCAACAAGTATATCTCAAGTTGGGTGGGAAACAATGAATACACAAATACATTTCAGAAATGAAGAAGTGCTCGCCTGAGATTTTAATCCATAGTCAAGAACCTTAACCACTGTGCCACCAAGCAATCAATGAGCACAATCTCTATAAAAGCACTATTTATCTCCCTTGTGATTTAAATGTTGACCAACTAGAAAGCAAACTTAAGAATTATAAAGTAGAAGAATTTTTTAAGTTGAAAGTAAGGATAAGGGCATTGAATTGGACTTCATTAAAAGGATTATTTCTATATACCTACCAAATGACTTTGTTGCATCTTTCTTGACGAGATGTTTGACAAAGTTCATTGAACCAGCAGACGGCACAGATAGTAAACTCAATCTGCGGAATAAACAACATATCTATAGCACATGTGTCACATGGAACACTGTGATGTCATCAGTACCATATGCACATGGTTTCAAATTATCAGAGTAAACCCTATAGTTTCAAGGTTGGGCAGCGGCCAAGTTTAGCTGCAACGGATATGACGTTACAAAAGCTGGTACCCAGTTTTTCTACAGTTGTTACAGCAAACAGGGATGCAAGTTCCTAAGACGTCATATCTGTTGCATCTAAACATGGCCGCTGCCCAACCATATCTCTATATAGGTACACTAAGATAATTTGAAACTATAGCATACACTCAAATACTTCGAAACCATGTGCGTATGATCAGTACCAGTGACATGGAGAGTTAACATATACTTGTTTAATATCTCAGTACCGTGGAAACTCCCTAATACAAACACCCTTCTGGGTCATGCCTGACTTAAGTGTTCAGATTGGAGTGGATTTCCTATTAGAAAAGTTTTGTTCCGTTAAGTGTCAGTAACTTTATCACTGACTTTTCACTCTGAATTGTTTTTGTATATGTACCATATTGTCTGACCAGATTAAACTGAGACCCCTTGCATAATTCGTTCAAGTCCGGAAATTTCCGAAGTTATAAAAAACATACAATTACATTCATCACTATATGTGGCTTTATTGAGTTGCTACTAGATAACAATATGTGATGGCTCAGTTGGTAAGTGTGCGGTTTGTAGACAACAAGGTATCGGGTTCGAGGCAAACTCAATTTTTTTTATTTAACTTTTTTTCTTTATATGCAAGTATGCTATTCGTGAATTATAACCATCCATCTGTTCACATATCCATAACACAATTCAGGCATACATTAAATATATAATGATCAAGTCGTTGAAACATAGTTCATGTACTTGGAATAAAGAAATATGCAATTGGAAATATTACAAAAACAGAAATTAAAGACCAAACAATATAAGACCGTACAGGAAAAAGTTTTATACATAATCCCCTCAAGGATAGAATGTTGAAGTAAAAATATTAATGTCAAAAGGTTACAGTAAGTTTTGAACATGCGACCACTGGCGTTAAAGGCGCAAACGTTTCCACTGCGCTATTATTCATGCTTGAGTTTTCTTTTGATTTTTTTATAAATGCAGAGATTACTGCACATGTAGTAAATAAACATACGAATCCAAAACAGCCGAGTACAGCCGGGCGTTTACGGATTTTGATTAGAGTCTCAGTTTAATCTGGTCAGACAATACCACTGCATTGGTTAAAATCAGGATACCAATCCAAAACAAAATTGATGTATATTTCCCCTTCTTTCTTGTTACATGCTCGTATTTAAAATCCTTCAAAATTAAGGATCCACTATGTTCAGAATTCCAGAAGAGTTGTAAATCAAGAATTAAGAAACCAATGACAGGATATAATTTTGGTCGTAAAATCATTGAAAATATTGCACATGTTTTCTTAATCCAATCGATTCGCTTGATCACCTTCGACAAACAAATGGGCGGAGCATTCTCTTCAAAGGCTTTAGGTCAATAAGCCACAATTGGTTTTAAAAATAGGTATATTTTTAAAATATTTATCTGAAACGTATGGTCATTGTCTGACACTTAGCAATTTTGTGAAGGAATCAGTTACAGCATCAATACCCTACAACTACAACAATTAAACAGAATTATTAACCCTAAAGTTTATGAATCCCTAAAATTCCAAGAAATTTAGTCCAATAAAAATTAATCATTTTACGTTAATGATTATTGCTAGTAGCATCACTTACAATTGTTTGTCTTTCTCTGCCAGTTTATTGATTTTCTTCTTGTCGTCTGCCTCGAGTTCATGAAGTGACATTGTGGTTATCTTGCCCGATGGTTTACCTGCTTCAAAATTCTGCAGCTTTTTCAAGGTCATTGTATCCTTAGATGATTTAGCTTGAGGCCTGCCATTTGAAAATAATATACACGTATAGTTTGAATAAAATTAACCTGTTCCTCATACCTTGTACTAGCATCTAATTTAAAGCCTAGGTCCCACTGAGGAATTCCACATCGGCGATGTTCTCCCGCTTTGTTCCATTACCACCCAATTCATCCAAATTCCTTCCGATATCACAAACTGTCTCGTGACCTACCCAAAGCCTCCCCTAGACCACGAGGAACCTGTTTCCAATGTCCTGAAGCCTCCCCTAGACCACGAGGAACCTGTTTCCAATGTCCTGATAGATCATTTATTTCAATCGGGAGTACATCGCCGAGGCAAAAAATGCTCAGTGGGACCTAGGCTTTACAGTTGATTTCCTGTCTTTATTTTTCTTTGGTCTTTGTTTTCATAATCTAGCAGAATTATGAATATGTACAAGTTGTACTCTAACACTAATCTAAATGGTATTTTAAGACAAACAATTTTTCTAAGATTGTTGAATATTTGTCAAAGATTTATACGAAAATATCAAAACAGTTAACGAAGATGAATTTTTGTCAAAGTTTTTCCAATATAAAAACAGTAAATATTGTTGTAAGAAAAGGTTTGAGAGTTTTTATGCTTCCACGTGAAATATTTTCATCTACAAAAACAAGTTAAACATTTTCATCTACAAAAATTATTTGAGTTGGAACCCTGCTTAAGGCAGTTGCTCTACCACTAGACTGTAATACTTGGATAGAAAGTTGGTTTTATTGTCGGACCGGATAACAAAAGGAAGTCACATACTTCATAGTAGTGTAAGTTTGTCCACCATAGAAATAGAATCCATCTTTTTTATTATTGTTGAGTGTCTTCGCAGCAGCAAAATTCTTTGGTGTTACACCCGTGCTGAAAGAAAGATTTTCTATCAATTAAACTTCTAACCGCAACCGTGACCTTTGGCCATCTCCGACCCCATTGCGATGCTATTGCTGAAACGGTCAGCAGAACACATGCCACGGTCCATGGTTAAAGCAGAGATTACCACTCAACTGGTAGAAATTTACATTTTTAAGTTTGAGGGCTGTTCAACGAAAAAAGTAGCCTAATGATGGTGAAGGAATTACAACCACAACCAGCTTAATTCAGTGGTAGGGGGGTACAGAACCATTTGGTATGCCTTAGCCTGTGATGGAACAGGACCTCTCACACTAAATAAGGACCCTCTACAACTAGCTTATCATGGCAGATGAGGGGTTGTCTAATTATCGAGGTTTTACAATATATGGAGGATTAACAATACCTTGCTTGTAATTCTGTTCGTTTAGAGCTGGATTTTCTGTATGCAGTCTGTACATGATAAGTACAGAACTCCCCTTGTTGCCTATAATAAACACCAGTACACAATATCATACAATATATAAAATCAAAGCACTGAAAGTACATCCAAAATGGTTGCTTGATACCGATACTGTTATTAAAGCACATAAAAAGTTTTTGATGAATTTTGTACAAGTATCTATTTATTCTGATAATTAGTAAAATAAATTGATCAATAATTCTCATGAGGTATCAAGACATCATTACCAATCTAACTTGACTTTTATAAAATTTCTAATCAGCCATTAAAACCATCTCTATTCACTCGCTATCCACAGGCTGAATGACTTTGGAGGAATTTATTGCATAATTTCTCAAGCAAATAAGGTTCTTTCTAGTAGCATGCAAAAACTTTTTTGTCAAACAATGAAAATATGATTTACTTGTTTATGACAGACGAGCACGGATTTCCAGATTTCGTTGTACTGCGACATCTTCCTAGATCCTTGGAGATCCCTAACATGAGTAGTTGTTGAGGATGTTGTATCGTCATGGCAAGCTCGGCCTGGTTCTACAACATAAATTATATTAAAAAATATATTATATTTTTAAATCCCACAGGTCAAAAGTATGTCAGTCACATGTAGACTACCTAGTCACATTATCCTGACACATCGTAAAATAAAACACAGGTACATATTCATTATTTCTTCAACAAAATATAAGCACAAGTTTGGGTGACTAAGCTTTTGCCAATCAGATATAAATTCATTATAATGGTAAATAAGAGCATGGTCCAAGGCCATACTTAAAATATTCTTTGTTTCCCCATCCCCATTTAATTTATAAGCGGTACGGACCAGTTCTTAATTTGTGCACAGGCACGCGATGCTAAAATTACACAAGAGTACATTAGAATGTACAATACATTTTAAAATTTATTACTTACTTTTTCAGCTTTATCCATCATAGAAGGGTTAAGCAGACCTATCACTACACCCAGGTCATTCTTCCAGTGTTCCTTGTAAACATTACCAAACAAGAAGAAGGTCACAGTTTTATCACAGTCTTGTAGATCACTTAACTTCCATATACAATATGCCTTACCCTGAAATATACCAATAAATACAGTCAACTCTCGTTATCTCTTATTTCACGGGACCATGGAAATTACTTTGACATGAAATTTTGAGAGAATTTTCAGCATCAAAGTTGCAAGTTTTCTAGTTTCTGTCATTTACGGTCGCCGCCATATTGTTATGTCGTTCCTACGAAAAATGCGAAATTTGATATTTATTTCCAGTGGAAAGTGTGCAAAAAGGTAAAATGCAACTTATAAGCTACAACTCCTATTTTCAGCTGTCAAAAATGCCCCAAACATTTTAGCAATCATTGTAAATGGTATACATGTAACCCTGCAGCTGCAAAAAATTATTTTTGAAAGTTGTAAACTAAGGTCTACCAGGTAAAACTGTAACAGAACATATTTTGACATACATTTACATTAGTGATGTTTTGACCCCAATTTATTACTAAATATTCTTCAAACCATTTTCAGCAGTTTTGAAAGATTTCATAATTTGATAGTGGTTTCAAGATCGACTCATTCATGGAAACTTCGTAACGCAATTACATACCGCCTCCTCGAGGTAAAGTGTCCGCTTTGAGTGCTGGAGGTCCCGGGTTTGACCCCTGGCCGCGTCATACCAAAGACGAAATAAAAATGGCACCAGAAATTCCCTTGATGGACGCTCAGCATAAAAAGGAATCTAGCTTCTCTTCTCTAATAGTGATTAATATAAGTTGGAAATACTTTTTTCGCAATCAACCTAAATAAATTAGTATAAAGAAGTACATACCGCAGCAGACTGTCGAGGTTCAGTCTTATGTACAACAACTCCTACTGTCACCCAGTTATCCTTCTGTAAGTCCGATTTGTTATATCTGGATAATAATTTAGGTATACGAAGCATGGTTCGTCCATCCATCTTCAGTTTAAACTCAGACATTGATATCCTTGGATTTCTAGAGAAATAACAATTTACAGAAATGAAACACACATATAGGTAGGAAGGTTCATCATACACATCAAACAGATATCCTGGATCACTTGAATAATTGTTTTTCAGATATCGCTGCAAGGGTGGCATGGTGGTCGAGTGGTTAACACTCTTGACTATGGACGGAGAGGTTCATGGTTTGAATCTCAGCCTGGGCACTTAGTTATTTCTGAAACGCTTTTCAGTGTTTCCAACCAACTAGAAATAAACTAGCTGGTAACTTAGAGGAAATGTTACATGTAGCAGTGCTATACACTGGGCACGCTAAAGAAACAAGGAGTCTGTTCAAAAAGAGATAATTTAAAGGTATCGCTCCATGACTCCTTGTATAACAACACCATCTCTTCTACATTCGGGCTCTTCAACAAAAAAACGAGCGCCATAGGAAAAAGGTGCTTGCACTTTCATGAGTTATCTTTGATGAAAAGGTCTTAAAAATAATAACTCGTTTAATCAGGTCAGTCACTTGTCTACATTGCATTGTGTATATATAAACATTGCAATTTCTCTTATAAATGTATCATTTTAATAGACATTATATGCATTAGTATGTGGCTTAGTGAATAAGGCATTGATTTTCACTGCCCTTTTCTCCAATTACAATGCTTAAAACAATAAAAATACAATGTTATGATATTGCAATGTTTGTATTCAAGTGACAGACCTGATTACACAGACTATACAACAACTGCTAATAATAAGACTTACATGATTCTGATACCACAGAATGGATCGGTCACCGACTCTCTCTCATCCTCTGTGGCTACTGTTGATTTCGGCATATATTCATCCCTCAGTTTATACTTGCCACTAACAGTGCCTGTCTCCGGGTTTAACGCTGGTCTATCTGGTGCCCCCGACTGTGGTACAGACAATCTGCCGAGTCCTGTGTGACCTGATACAGGATGTAGTGTGATTGGTGGCCGAGGTTTTTCTGTAAAACATAAATCTGGATCAGAGAAAGAACATTATTCTTTGTGGGGAGTGGTGGCCTAGAGGTAGAGAGCGTTTGATCCCTATTTGAGCCACTGATCTATTTCTCTGAGCAAGAATAACCCACAATGCTCCAATCGATCAAATAGTGAATTGGTACCTGTGAGGGCAGTGTATGTACATGCTCAAAGGGTGACTGAACGGCTGAAAGCAGCCCTTGAAAATTGGTAACTTATTATTCAACTTCTCAAAGCAAGAAAAAAATGACGTTCTACTAGACAAGTTTCTGATACAAAAACGTATGTCTCCCACAAAGAGCTGTTACTCTGACAATTTTTATCTGTCCTAAAATTCCTGACAATATGCACAACAAGACTTGGTACCAATTATTCATTTGAAGTTTCATTGAAATCTGACCAAGTGCAAACAAACAACCACCCAGAGAGACATCCATCCAGCGCAAATTGATAAAATTCCAAGACATTTCCATGACGTTTTTCAGTTTTACGTTCGTACAATATGCATGATCTAACTATTAAAAGGACAATCGATCCCTGTATAAGATCTATGTGTAACGTTGTTGGGTGCATAAAGGGAGGTAATTGGATAATTATGCACAAATTGTAAACCTTGTAGTTTGTCATTAGAGTAGGATGGCATATATAGGTCCAACAATTCACCTTTAGTGGTGAGCTAGCTTTTCCCTGACGGGATTAGTTGGTGTCCGTTCATCCGGCACGTTACAAATAGTGGTAGCGGTGGGATGAAGTCAACTGCCTGACTGGAGTTGCCTTACCCATGACTTCCCAGGCCAAATCTCGGGACGAGATTTCTCGGAGGGGGGATTAATGTATCGATTGTTGGGTGCATAAAGAGAGGTAATTGCATTATTATGCACAAATTGTAAACCTTCTAGATTGTCATTAGAGTAGAAGGGCATATATAAGTCCAACAATTCACCCTTAGTGGTGAGCTAGGCTTTTCACTGACGAGATTTGTTGGTGTCCGTTCGTCCGGCACATTACATATGTAAGATATATAAATTACCTGACCAACTTGATAAATTTGGCTTCTTTAATACATTAGGATCATAACTAGGTGTGTGAGCTTCTCTCTTCCTATGTCCTGATGATATGATTCTGTTTATTTCCTTTCCTTCCTTACTGAGTTCATGTTTTTCATCTGTAAGAAATAATGTTTGTTTATTTACCTTGGGTTATCGCGGTTTTTCACTATTTTCAGTTTACTGTAAAATAATCTTTTTTCAAGGGATTTGAATTTTTGGTGATTTCTAGTTGAACTCAACCCTTAAATCTATTCCCCACAATTAATTGACTTAGAACTGAAATTCAGCCATGATTTTACCCTTTAATGTTCTGTAATCCACGGAATTACTACCCAATAAAAATGCATTTTTATCTACATCCACGAAAATGTTTTACCCACAAAAATATGTGATTTAAAGGTATATAAGGTGACCAAATCGCCTAACCAGTTTTTCTAGGACTGTATCTTTATTATTTCTAACTTTATCTTACACAGGAAAACGACAACTTCTCCACATGCGGAATAAAATCAATATTGTTTTCATTTTTTTTAATGGAAGGGGGAATGTTCTGCCATGACCGAGAATAAACACCCTTATCGCTAAAATGATATACTCACCTCCGCCTAACTCATCCCAGTCACTGTCTGAATCTTCACCAAATATTGACTTAGAGGTTATTTCAGATTCCATTTTGTTATCAGAAGATGTCGTCTGTAACGTTTTCTGTGAGGACATCAGAGAAGCATCCTCATTGTTACTGGCAAAGAATGGGTTTTCTTCATCTGTATCTGTTCATAAACAGAAGAGTACAAGTTTATTTATTATAAACATGACAACATTAGTAGCAAGACGGATATTCATTACACATTGTACCTCCGTTGTAACACCGTTGCTCGACAATTTCGGTAAGCTACGGTAGCTGATTCACCTTGACGGTTTTCCTGGACTGTATACTAACCAGCACAAACTTGCCCTTCTATCAGGAAACAGAAAACTTCTTCACATACCTTTTTTTTCAAATTTTTATGATAGGGTATGACCTGATGCAACAAGCAATCAAAGCCAGATGGCTGGGGTTACAAATCTGGAGCACTGACCAATCAACAACGACTACACATTTTAAGAAACTTCTTTGTGATTTTAGGAGGTTGAATAATGGTGGATATTTAATTTCTAAAGTATTGGTAAAGTTTAACAACAAATAGTATGAACAAATCAAAGTTTTTAACTTACTAGATGTAGTTTTGGAGTCTTGTTTCTTATCATGTAGTTTATGCTCCCTAAGTGCGCTTAGTGTTTTTAACTTGGTCCTTTTTGAGTCCTCTTGTTTCTTATCATGAAGTCTATGCTCCCGTATTGGTGTAGATTTACTATGTTCTCTATGTGGAGTGGTTTTACTATCACGTTCACCACGAGGGGAAGATTTACTAGATTTACTCTCACGTTCACCACGAGGGGAAGATTTACTAGATTTATTATCAGATTTACTCTCACGTTCACCACGAGGGGAAGATTTACTAGATTTACTATCACGTTCACCACGAGGGGAAGATTTACTAGATTTACTATCACGTTCCCTATGTGCTGTAGATTTACTATGTTTATGAGCAGACATTGCTCTGGCTAATTTATCACTATAAGAGTCCTGGTCACTTTTCTTCAGTTTTTCATTCCCCATCTCCTTACTGTGGTTAGATGACACTTTACTACGAGATGGCGACACTTTACTACGAGATGGCGACTTATGAGAATGCTTCCTTTCTGAAGGTCGTGTACTTGAATGTTTTTCAGCTTGTCTCGTGTCAGATTTGTTTGAGCTAGACTTTGACTGATGACTATCCCTGGGGTCGGATTTGCTTGAACTTGACTGTGATTTGTTTGAACTGGACTCTGACTGATTCAACATTCGTTCCAGCTGTTTCATTCTCTCTGCCATGGCTGCCATCTCAGCTAAAACAACAAAGACAATAACAATGAGAGTGGAGAATGGGCAGTGATTTATTTGGCTACTTTTAGGGCCAAATATAGACATTTTCCCTAGCAAAATAACCTATTTTTTTCCAAAAAGTCAGTTTTCACCAAAAAAGTTCTCACTGATTTATAAGCAACTAACGGTATGGCTGTTTTAAAGTTAAAACAACAGACCTTCAAACTTGCAAAAGACATTACTACATATGACTTGAGTATTATCAATAGAAAATAGCAAATTATCTACAATTTTAACCAAAACTACCTTTTTAAATAATTCCCAATTTTGCAAATTGTCGTGCTAAAATTTCCCAATTTTATGGACACAGGCTGTTTCAATTTGTTTAAGAAAATTCACTGATGGGAAATAACTCTACCTGCCACTTTATTCAAAGACAGATTCGACAATTCTGTGGTTCCACTAGGGACTAAATCTCAAGAATCTTTTTTGTACGGGATTTTAACATTTTATGGACAAAATATCTGTAATTTTAATCAAATTTGAACTTCAGTCAAAATCCTTAGGGTCAAAATGTGGGTATTTTATACTATATTTTACCACATTATAGAAAATGAAGGCCTACCAATTTATGACAATTTGAACCATATTTTCAGCACAATGCTAAAAACAACAGTATTTTTAGGCCTAAAAACATGCACAATTACATAGAACTAACCAGTGATTACAATGTCAGTGATGTTTCGATAGATAATACCTTTGATGCTGCCTGTGTCTACATTTGCAACAGGTTTGTCCTCTTCAATATCATTTGTAGCTCCAACTTCAACCATTTTTTCAGTATCTGCATCTTGGTTCTCATGCATTCCCATTGTGGACTGGTTCCTATTGCTATCTGGGTTTTCAGGTACACCTGTAGTAGACTGGTTTCCATCAATATCTTGGTTCTCATGCTTTTCTGTTGTGGACTGGTTGCTGTCGCTATCTTGGTTTTCAGGTACACCGGTACTAGACTGGTTATCGCTGTTATCAGGTACACCTGTTGTAGACTGGTTCCCTTTATCATCTTGGTTCTCAGGTACACCCGTTGTAGACTGGTTTTCTTCCTTATCTTGGTTCTCAGATTTTCCCGTGACAGACTGATTCCCACTATCATCTTGTTTTTTAGGTATGCTTGTTATAGACTGGTTACCGCTATTATCCAATATTTGCTCCAGATGTTCCATGTCGGCTTCATCCAAGTCTATTATAAAGCAAAATAAAATCTTACAAGTAATATAACCTTTGACCTTTAACCTAAATATCAAGAGAGGTAGACTACTGTCAGTAACCAACCTTAGTTTGTAGATCCTGGGCCCAACAGATCTTGATTGGTAACCTACGGAGGTCTTACAAATCCAGAATTCACTAGAAAGAATAAACTTTTCTGGCGAAAATAAAAGTTATCTGAAGAAAAATTTGAAGTATTGTCTATATTACAGTCATATGAAATTTCATAAGCTGAATTTGAACAATAGAACAATGTTTGAAACAGAGTTTTATTGTAACGATGTGTGCTAATGACACCCGGAACACTTCTATAGCAGGGGCTTCCCCTCAGGAAAATTCTTTAAAATCATGCAGTTTTCCCCTAAAATCCAATTTAGATCACATTTTTTCTTCCCCAAAATTTATGAGTTCTTTTTCCCCAATTTCTAAGAAAAGGCCCATTCCCCTACTCTTGAAATAAAGCCCTGACCGTTAGTAGGACCCCCTGTATGCAGCTAGTTACAATTGTTATCTTAATTGTTATACAGGTTGTAAACATTTATCGAGCTTACATTGTCTATTGTATTATAAATCTTACCAACTCGAAATAAAATTTAACTCATCTTACCATCAAATTCTGTATCTTCATTTTTAGCATCAACAGTAACATCAATCTCATGTTTTTTTGTATCCACATTCACGTCAACTTTTTCTTTTGTCTTTGTATCTTTTTCATCATCTGAATCACTATCATCATCAGACGCTTGTAAGAAAGCTTCTATTTCATCTTGACTCAAATCACCTAGGTTGGAAAAAATAACAAAACTAGATGTGTTTTTGACACAAAAATATATGCGTCCTACAAAGGGCCATAACTCAGGCAATATTCATTTGACCTTAAATTCCCAACAATTTGCACAGCTTTTCATTGAAATTCGACCAGTAGTTAAGGAGAACAAGAGCAGACAAACTTTTTTGACATACATCCAGACAGACAGACAGACATCCAGCACAAAGTCAGTATGTCTCTCAGACTCTCTCACTGTATGTGAGTAACATAAATAGGTCAGAGAGGTAGCACAATTTTATTTGACAAAGTTGATTATTTAGTTACTAGCACACTTACTTTTTAATAAAATTGTCAAATTTTTACTTCATAAAACGAAACAATTACCACATCAATGGAGATACCTGTTTTTTCAGGAGACACTGTCTTAGACTTGGCATCACCATCGCCAGGAATGTCAGTATTTCCGACATCCATCTTCTCTTGCTGTAACACCTCATCTTCACCTTCTGACGCCTCAAGAAATGCGGTCAATTCTTCTAAATCACATTCATCTAACAACAAATGAAACAAATTACAATTGCTTTAATTGCTATATAAGTTGAATATGGTTAAATGCAAAATGCTAAATTAAACATGTGTACCAAAGAAAGCTTAGAGCAACGGTCTCAAAATGCTTAGTAGAGTTAGGACCTTTGAGTTTTAGGTAGAGCTAGAACATTTGAGCTTTATTGTTGGTAATTGTATGATTTTGTCGATGAGGAATTCACGTCTTTAAATGATGGCAACAAAAAATAAAAGATGGGGTTTCAACAGGTAGGGTCAGGTTTTCTTAAACACATGTATAATTTATAAAATAACCATACACACACATACCTGCCATTTTATCCTCTTGTGATTTGAAGACAAAACCTGAAATCATATAAATAGAAGAGTAAACACCTATCTTCAAGTATCTCACACTCAAGGTCACACTCGATGGCACATACAGTAGTGTACTAGTGACTGACTTAGTACACTTACAACTGGCGCCCAGCTATCTCAGTTGTCAAGAGCATTTTTTCATCTTTATAAGATACAGTCATTTTTTTCCTTCTTTATTAGGATTCGGTAAACGGACCCTTTCCCAATTGCAAATAGGCTATAATTTTCCCAAATTGGAATATGGAGAAATTCCCAATAAACAATTAAAAAAAAAATTAAAAATCAGACATAAAATGATAGTTATTAACATTTTTGACAAGAGGTCAAGCATAAAAGTTCAAAGAAACCTATCATTCACATGTAATGTCTTTTTCTGTTTTATTTGGCCTTTCTGCTTTTCCCAATTTCAAGTTGTCACGACACGAAAATTCCCAATCTGAACGGACCCGGACCCTTTCCCAAAGAGGCAAAAAAAGTCACTGAGATACTTCAATATTGGCAGTTATAAACGGTCTGAGATGCCTCAGGACATGGTGAGGGTGTGGATAGCCATAGGATCCCATCCAAGAAATAGTGGGAAGACTGTAGTGAATATGGAGCAAATTGCTTTCTAGTTAGAACTATAATTCTCATAGGAAAAGTACAATCAAGCCATCACCTATGCCAAAGACCTAAATATATAGATTGGAAAAATCTACCAAATCTCACAATATCTCGCGGCAGTTTTCTGAAATCTCGCGAAATCTCGGTTGTCTTTAATACCTTATATCTCCTGATTTGTTATACTTAGGAGAAAACTAATATGTTTATGCAATAGATTTATCATTCTGCTTTAAAATGATACCTGATTTATTGAAATCAGTCGAGGAATAAAACAATATACCTCAAAGAGCCAGACCTTCACTCATTTTAATGGAAATTCCAATTATAAAATTTATCAGAAAGACCCCATTTGCCTCATTCAAACAATAATTTTGTGAATTCTATAAGAGACAGAACAAAATGAGTTACATCATGCAGTAGAAGAAGCTTAGCTCTTCAAAATGAGATATAGTTCATGAAGAAAGGATGACAAACAAAAGTGTTAATGCAAAATATCAGAATCTGCTGCATGCTATTTTGCATTTTCTCTCCGTTGTCAATTAAGTGTCCAATCTGTGTATATTTAGGTCTTTACCTATGCTAGAAAAACAACTTACTTCCAAAAAGCGCTACACAAGCTTTTAGCAGACGAAACAAAAAATTAATATGATACTGGTAAACACTTGCAGAATTTATATGGTACAGGCGAACGCTCACAGATAGCAGATCATTGCAGAGCAAAGCGCTATCAAGGCGGTCCATTGCACAAGCGATTGATAGCGCTCGCCTAGCCGACTGCTAGTAGCAGTGCTGAAGAACATTATGCTATCGACGAGCACAGACCCTGGTAGCTTGTTGTTACATAGACTAAGGAAATCTTTCGATAGCGATAACGAATAACAGTTTGGTTAGGCTACGTGATCAGGTGATCCTCACGATTTTGTGCATTTTTGGTGATGTAGATGTTGATGTTTTGGTGTGCTGAGTCTGGAAGTCTATGACTTGTTAACTCCCCCTATACGAGTTTCTATTAATGAGCCCGGTTGATATATTATATTCACATTAAAACGTTCAAGTCTCCATTCTTTATCCAGTTTAGATTTAAAACCGACAATAGTATCACAACAAACTGTACTGTCATTCAGGTCATTCCAAGCATTTATGCACCTAGCAGGAAATGAGTTCAGCTTTTTTGGATTTGTTACATCCTTTCTTGTCGATTTTGAAACGGTGGCCTCTTGTTTTGCCGATTTTAAACTCGAAGAACTTGCGATAATCTATATCTTCAAAACCATGAATTATTTTAAACAAAGTTATTAGATCGTAGCGGTTGCGCCTATAGTTGAGTGTTGGTAAATTTAAATGTTCTAATCGTTCTCTATATGACAAATTTCTTAATGCTGGCACTAGCTTTGTTGCACGACGTTGCACGTTCTCGACCATCTGTAGATTTTTCTTAGACCATGTCCCTGGACTCCAAACAGAACCCCCATAGTCCAATATAGATCTCACTAAGCTTTTGTATAACGCAATAAATGTCTCTTTTTCAATTCGAGGAAAAGTTCTCTTAATCATTCCTAATAGCCTATTTGCCCTATTCACGATCTGGCTTACATGCTTTGATCAAACCAACGATCGCCTAAATTTCAGAAAGCACTATATCGACTGAGCTAACTTATTACTTTCTTACCTCACACCACTACACAGCAACCACTATGAACGCTTTACAACCAATTCTCAAAAACAAAAACAAATACCGTTTTACCGCAATCTTGATTTTCCCGCAAAACTAACCGGTGCGTGTGTACAACTTTTCTGTGATTTCCCATTATCAAAATGAGATACGGCGGGACGCTAAAACTACAAATTGGAAACTTCTAAAGGTATTTAAACAATGAAAAACAATTGTATTTGTCCAGTTTCGATTCTGTATAAATATTTGTTGCTTAGAAGAAGTATCACACGTAAAATGCTGAGTTTATTCGTACACAGTTAAGTTCGTACCTATATATTCGCCACTAAACATATCGCCTCTTGTCATTTCGTTTAGTTTTAGCAAATATGAAACTTGTTGTCATTGATGAAGTACGGAAAGATTGTTGTTATATGAGAATGTATTCAATTGATAATACCAAACCTGTGGATTATTGGATAACCATATGGAGTGCATGAATAATAAAAATAACAAAAATCCCTAATTTGGGCTAAATTTGATAAATTTAGAAATATATGTATAAACTTATTCCGAAAAAATCCAGTGCTTTTTCTACTTTTGCGCAAGCGTACAATGTCCATTCATGACTTTGGGGATAAGACCCTAAACATAGATCTTCTGCCGGGAGAAATATAATTTAGATACATGTATCTAGACGTCATCTGGGACGCAAATATTGTTTATTCGTAATGGATACTGAGTTAGTTTTTGATTATCCAAATGTTACAATATCTTAGCATATCTTTTCTTATATTTCTGTCCTTTTCTATCATGCATATCTCCATCGTCTTGAACGAATCTATTCTTCTATACCTTTTCTATCACTCTCTTTCCTTTTCTATCTAGCGCACCGTTAAATAATTGTCAAGTCTGACAGCTTAACGTATTATGTAGATGTAGATGTACAATACCAAACCCAAGGTCATGTTTGTAGGACTAGGAGAAATACTGCCAGAAAGTAAGTGAGATAATTAGATGTGGCATGTATAACAATATTATACAAACTTGTGCATGATTTAAAGTTAAGCATCGCTTATTGATTAGTTGACTTTAATTTAATGCTTGTACTGTAATCCTTAACTCCTTACAGAATGGATCGTACAACTAGGACCGGGCAATGGATGAAAAGCAACAACATTCTTGTGAACAATGATTGGTTACATGCTTGTGTTGAATGGATTCATGAAGAAAACCAGGTAACACTAAACAGGATTGTATTATGGGGCTGTCATAGTGTGTGGAATGGTGGTTGGACGTGGATAGTGCGTTTGACTGAGGCAGAGAGGTCCCTGGTTTGATTCTTATCCTAGGTACTTGGTCATATCATTTCTGAAATGCTTTTCAGTGTTTGCATCCCATCTAGAAATGAACTGGTTGGTAACCCAAAGGTACAATGTAGTCTCGTGTGTATTAGTGCTATACACTGGGCATGTTAACGAACCAAGGATCTTATTTAGGTAGAGTTAGGCTATCACACCTGGACTCATTCCTTCTATTACTCAGCTGTTCTTCCCTTGAAGTCAAAGGTCATTGGCTAATCTGGCAGGGAAATGACCGTACATTTACAACTGTCTCAGTCGATTGTGTGCTGTCTTTGATGGAACCTTTATTGTAAGCTTGCTGATAGGAGTTAAATTCCCAGTCACAGCATGACGTACCCTTCCATGAAAATTTGACAACTGGGTTGATTTTCCTCCACATGTGGAGAAGTTACTGGTTCCTGGTAGAAGGATTAGTTAGTATAAATATTTTGTGAATCGGCGACCTCATATCCGAAAATTGTTGAGAAATGGTGTTAAACCTAATAATGAAAAAATTGTATGTTTTTAGGGTACTGGATTATCAGAGGATGAGTTGAGAACTCGTGTATATGAACAGTGGCTGTTGGCGGATCTACATGAGTTGGAAACGTCCTGTTTACCCCCTACCTTACAAGCACAGCCAAAATATGAGCTGAATGGAGCTTTTGCTTTACAAGTAAGTACAAGAAAAAATGCTCGTCGATTATTTACTGTCTATCAGTGGTTAGTATACAATATATCGACATTCATCTCCATAGCCTAATGGTAGAGCTTCCCCTTCCAGTGTAAGAAGCCTTAGGTTAGAATCTGTCCCAGGCCATGATGCCAAAACTGTAAAAAAGGGTAGCACTGATGTATCTCCCTTTATTGATGCTAATCATAGTTAGTTCCAGGTAACTACTAGTTTATCCATTGTCAGGACAATGTGACTTGGTAGGGGGGGGCCTATGGGACAATATTTTTAAAACACAAAACATAACAAGGAAATAAAACAATGATTATATTTCCACTTGCTAAATGTAATAGTATAAAATTCAAATTCAAAATATGGTTACTTTTCCACCTGTGGAAATGTCCACTTCAACTGTAGCTCTTAAAACTGTCTTCTTAGTTAATATTTTTATGGATTGCTATTTGCTAATACCATACTGTACTAAGCTTGAAGACATAATTTACTTTCACATGAGTTTGTTATTTGTTCTTTACTGTAGATTGATAGCATTGTGGATGTTGGTACATCGTTTTATTCTCAACAAGTGAAGATTAAAGGCAAAGAGAATGCTAATGTACATGTAAATGCTGATGATCCAAACCAGAAACCGGTCAGTGTAAACAATTCTATGCTTTTATTATACATGTATTATAGTTATGTCGATGATTTTTTTTTGTCTTAACCCCTACTCCCATGTCAATTGGTACCCCTGGTCTATATATCATTAGATATTAATTGTACCCAGCCAGCATGATAGGTAGATCTCTGAACTGGCATCCCTCTGAATTCAGTGGTGAAGAAATGTTGGTAACCTCAAGTTTTGCTAATTTGAAGTCATAAGTTTCAGTCGTGATATACTGTAACATCATCAATTTTCGTGGGCATAAAATTTCGCAGAATAAAGTAAAATGGCACTTTGGGAGTTTCTTAAATTTGTTGATCAAAAATTAATTTGCTGTGAATATTAATAATTTTACAGTATAATTGTGAATAAAACTGTTTATTCAACCACCGTCCATGGGATGTGATATTTATATATTGATACAATAAAACAGATTTCTGTATGATTCAGTGGGAGCCGAAGCCATCGAGGATGTTATTGTTCAAGCTTACGGATGGTACCTGTAATATACAGGGAATGGAATACAAAACTATAACATGTTTAAATCAACAGACGAAACCCGGTACTAAGGTAATACAAGTCAAATCTGAATAAATAAATTGTTCCCGTCCCCTTACAGTATCTAAGTTTAAGTTATGTTTGGTAGTTTAAAAGCACCATAAAGCGAGGGTTGTATTCTTGTCACTGAGTGTTTCATTGCTTGTATTCCACTGAGACAGTCAAAAGTATGCTGTTATCTGTTTTTTCCTTGCCAGATTGGCCAATGACCTTCAACTTTAAGGGAAGAGACAGTTGTGCGTGATGCATGTACATGTACAAGGATTCCTGTTGCGATAGTTCTCTTGTTTTTATGCCCCCCTATCGATAGATGGGGAGGCATATAGTGATTCACCTGTCCGTCCGTTTGTCCGTCCGTCCGTCCTGGTTAACCCAAATGGTTAACCCAAATTGACCGTTTCTTCTAGCATTAATATGGCTTGCTACAAAGCTTTCATACTTGCATGGATGTTGTGTATGAACACTCTCCACACGCCAGTATCACCTAACCCCATTTTGACCTTCACCTTGACCTAATTTTGGACTTAGACTTATTTATGGACAAGGCTTCCACAGGGGGCATAAGCGTTTATTGAACTCAGTCTTGTTTCCAACTAGTCTCCTTGGTGCTTTAACATGCCCAGTGTATAACACCGATGCTCGCGAGATTACCTCTGGGTTACCAACCAGTTCTCCTCGAGTTTGATGTGGAACACTGAAAAGCTTTCAGAAATGACTTACTCACTTAGTGCCCAGAAGAGAATCAAACAAGGACTTCTTGATCATTCTGTTGTCAAGCGGGTTAACCACTTGCCCACTGTGCCACCCATTTGTTACTAACAATGTTATGTTTAATTACTAACAATGTTATGTTTATTTACTAACAATGTTACATGTATTTACTTATTGCAGATTATTGTACATGGGAATGTTTTGTGTCGTCACGGTATCCTGATGTTATGTGAACAGAATATCAAACATCTAGGTGGTGAGGTGGATACGTTAGTGGAATCTAACACTGTCACACAGGTTCTACAATCTGCTATGTAAGTCATGAAGTCCAAAACAATATAATAGTGTGGGTCTGGATACCATGTCCTATCTTTTTGCCCCTATTCTGAAGTATTTTATGATATTTTGCTGAAGTCACTGCAGATCCTCAATTTTCCAGTACATCAGATAAATAAAATAATTTTTAAAAATATGTTACGAGAACTGCAATATTATTTAATTTTGGCCTAACATCACCAATATTGATACTGTATAAAGGCACCTTATGGATTTGAGGTGCTGTGGAAAGCTGTTTCTGGTTTAAGGAGCTGTGGTACTGAGCCTTCTGCCCTTTGAAAAGCCCTAATCTTCTGAAGCATCTTGTGTAGGTTCCGGAGATCGTGGCCTGGTAAGTTAGTACTGGTAAGGATACAGTCCAGGAAAACTGCTTACGTGAATCAGTCAACGTATAGAATTGAAAAGATACTGAGAAAAGGCGTTAAACCCAAACAAATATAAAAAGTATTTCTTAGACAGATTGAAGTTCATTTTAAAGAATCATTGACCCTTTATCCGGAATTGTGATGGTCAAATTGTTGCTCGGCTCAAAAATTTGATTCAAGGGCCAACTGAACGCCCACACTACTAATGAATAGTTCTTGTTTGTCTTTTTAAGGGAAGCTAGTGAAGAGCATGCTGGTAAGAACCATAAGCAGAAATATACGGGGTCAGCTTTGAGAAGAAATGGACAACCTAAATCTGGAGACCAGTCTTATCAATCACACACTAGTAGAAATAATGTGTCACAGTCTAGCAAGTTTGGTAACAAAATGAAAATGGAACCAGTCTCTCAGACAAGAGTTGGTGGCATGCAAGTAGCAAATATGAACCAGGTATGTTTGACAACAATGTCCATTTTCCTCCACATGTGGAGAAGTTGCTGGAATCTTTTCGAAGGCTAAATTTTTTTTGAGAAACAGCATTTAAACTAAATAAACCAAACAAACAAATACCGTTTGTTGATCTTCATGTGTCAGTAAAATTCATCCCTTTGGCGCAACAAGGTTGTATCTCTCTATACACTATATAGTGAGATACAACCTTGTTGCGCCAAAGGGACGGGTTGTGTCTGTAGAAGAAATGTTTTCTGACCTATTACTCGTGGCCAAATACAAAATATTGGTTGCGAAAATGTGGTAAGCATGATGTACATGAACTCAAAAGTGACGCATTGCGGTCATCATTGGTTGAAATTAAAAAAATATTGAAAGTCTCAATAAGGTACGGGTATGAACTGTTATATTCTGAATTATCATTAATTTTCGCAGTTATTAAATTTTGCAGATATTGGCAGAGACTATGGTAAAACTTGAATAAACAAAAACAGTAATTCTAACAGGGTTCCCACGGTCAGGGAAACAGCATTAAATCTTAATAAATAAACTGATATCTGATTGAATGTACAGTACCTTATAACTTTGCCAGAGCGGCCCTCTGTAGAGCAACGACCTTCAAAATTTCCTTAAGTCACTATTTACTATAAATTCAACCTCTGTAGAGCAACAACCTCTAAACAACGGCCAATACTTACAGCTCCAAAAGTGATGCTCTACAGAGGTCGCTTTGTATCATTTTAGAATATATCAGAAATGGGTGACGGATTCTCGGACGATGATGGGTTTCTCGAAGAAATGAACATTGATGACATGTTACCTGTACAAACTAACAGCAATATAGCTAGGACCAACTCCACCGCTCCAGCTCGTCCAGTAAAAACTGAACAAAGACCCATAACAGCTCCAAGTATGTCGCGCAATCGTTCATCTGTCTACCAAGGTGATAGAACTCCATCGATGTCACACAGTGGTGTTACTAATAAAATATCAGTGAATTCGACAGGGGCAGTGAAACCGGGGAATTCGACAGGCATGATAAAACCAGGGAATTCGACAGGTGTGATAAAACCAGTGAATTCGACAGGTGGTGTTCAACCTAATGAGTTTGAAGATTTCGATGAAATGGATTTTGAAGATGATCTCGAAGCAGAGTACTTAATGATGGCGGAAAGTGAGAATAAAAAACGAGAACAGCCTAGACAAATTGGGAATATGTTTGGGAATCAACCCCTATCTAGAAATGCTCAAATGCTTAATGCTGAACAGTCAATAACTGATAAGTCGATATCTAGCAACAAAAGCATATCTAATGTAGCAAGAACAAAAACTGAAAATAACACGATAAGTCTGAATGTTAACTCGAATTCAAGGAAAAGAGATGATCAAACTGTTTCTACAGTAAAAACTTCCGGAACAACCCTTTCTAAATTTGGAACAACTGTTACACCAACTAGTGCAGAGCAACCAATAATTGATGCAAACACAAGCAAGCAAAAGTTACTGATAACTAATGCAAATTCCTCCAATACAAGGAAGCAACCAATAACTAACACAAATTGCTCAAATACAAGCAATCAGTCAAAGACTATAGCATCATTCTTTACTAAAGGACCTAATCTGAAAACTGAACAAGATACAAGAAATAAGATCGTTAATAATGGTAGGTTTTTTGTCATAATAATGTTGGCTTTTATTTTATACATGAATAATTATGCCACCCCATCATTGATGAAGGGGTTTATTGTTTTGCATATGTCCGTCTG
The DNA here is from genome assembly GCA_947247005.1 of Spisula solida. Taxonomy (NCBI): domain Eukaryota; kingdom Metazoa; phylum Mollusca; class Bivalvia; order Venerida; family Mactridae; genus Spisula; species Spisula solida. The sequence goes on from OX365954.1 coordinate 28,847,792, forward strand.
TTGGTCGGTCGGTAGACCAAAATGGTTTCCGTTCAATAGCTCGGAACACTTTGTCATAGGATCTTCAACATGAAGGTTGGTCAGCAACAGTAGGTGACCCCTATTGATTTTGAGGTCAATAAATCAAAGGTCAAGGTTGCTGTCACCTTTGACATTAATGACTATGTGGCTTTAATGGGGGCATACATGTTATACAATCATCTCTTGTCTGTTTTGTGTTTAGATGTGGACCCAGAATACCCATTTACATACTTGTGTAAAGTGATGTCCATTCAACCCCCTGAACAACCGTCTTACCACACTGTTAAGGTGAGTCTTCATTTTCCACTACATGTACTATATTTATATAAGTGGTTAAGTCAGCAACTTGAATATAATTTCTGGAACTTTCTGGTTTTGATTCTCATTCATCTTGATCTACTTTCTTATCGTTGAATACCGAAAAAAGGTCGTGGAAAATAAAAATCAATATTTAATTGAATCGCAAACAATCTCTCCCTCATACTCTTGTGATGATAATGGATTCCTTCACGAATGAGGTGTCTAGTGTGATATATATAAGTTGATAGAACTTGTTTCACAATCAACCTAAAATAAATTGGCAGTGTCTTTTTCTTTCTATGTTTGCTACCGGTAAACAGTACCTTCCCAATTTGAAAAAGGCTATAATGTTCCCAAATATGAAGGGAGAAATTCCCAATGAACATTCAAAAAAAAATAATTTCAAAATCGGACATTAAATGACAAAGTTATGAACTTTTTTGACATGAGGTCAAGCATAAAAGTTTACAGAAACCAGTAAACAGTCACATGTAATCTCTATTTCTGTTTTGTTTGGCCTTTCTGCTTCATGAAAATTTCCAATTTCAAGTTGTCACGACATGAAAAAACCCAATCTGAACTGACCATACCCTTTCCCAAAGTAGCAAAAAAAATCACTGATTGGTACATGGGTATATCCAAAAGTAATGTCACTGCCTTCTGGTGTGTTTGTTTATACATGTAGGCGTAGATTCAGAAAAACGATATCAAAATATGCAGTAATTCAATTCTGACTAACATGAAACATGCCACATTATTTGATTATTGTATAAACATTCAAAATATACCAATGACGTCATGTCGCTGCACATGGAAATTAAGATACGCTTTTCATAAGTCATAACAAATTTCTTTCATGCATTATGCTAAAACAGAACGTGCCAAATCAAACGACAATTAGCTGAAGTCTGTTGTCTGCTGCTGAAATTGCTGTGGCGTCACTCAATTTTTAAACTCACAATAAACTCTTAAGGGTTGATCAAATCTAAAAACACCAAGAGTGTTTCTAAAGCCATTAATGCAGTTTGACATTTCAATAATGCGATTTTTGTGTGTAGAGTTAGATTTTACTTGTGGGACTATCCAGGCGACACTTAGAAATACTTTTAACATGCAGGTAGTGGGTGTCTTCCATTATGCGCGACATTACTTTTGGATATACCCTTGTATAGAATACTGAAATGATAAAATATTGGCTCACAGTACCACTGCATATTATAGTCCATTTCAACATTTTAGGCTTACATTTCTACACTAACTAGTAAGTTGTCGTCTGCTGAAGGGAAGTGGACATTATCATGTAAGATCAATGATGGAACTATGGCTGTGGATGTAGACTTATCTGATCAGGTAAATGTCGTCTGCTGTTGAAAGATATCCTCCAGAAATATAGCCTCCTCGATAGCCTAGTGGTTGAGCGTTCGCTTTGAGTGCGGGAGGTCTCAGGTTTGATCCCTGGCCACGTCATACCAAAGACGAAATAAAAATGGTACCAGAAATTCCCTTGCTCAGCGTAAAAAGGAAACTGGCTTCTCTTCTCTCATACCCTCATGGTGATGGATAAAATCAGGAATGGGGTGTCGAGAGTGATTAATATAAGTTGGAAAAATTTGTTTCACAATCAACCTTTGATAAATTAGTATAAACTAAATAAAAATAAAGATCTATTCATGATAAAAAACGCTGTATTCATGTGACTATATTTTTAGATCATTTTTGTCTTCTACATATGGGGAAGATATATTGACTTCTGTCTGTCTGTCAGTCCGTCTGGTTAGCTCGGATGAATGTTGTCAGAGTTATAACCCTTTTTGGGAGTCACACAATGTAATGTAACAAACACTTCTAGTCCGTATCTTTTCATGTGGTTTCGGCACTGATTCTGAACTTGACATCAATACAGTATACCTTTAAGAAAATTTCCTTGTTTGTGTCAAACTGCTATATATACATGTCTGTAAGATATTGTCCTTTATACATTGTTGTTTTGTGTTAATATCAAAGTATGTTGCATAAATGATTGTTTTTCAGGTTCTTACTGAAATGATTGGGTTTTCAACCAAAGAATCCGTGGTAAGTTTAACATAGTACACACATACCAAAGCCATTAAAAAGGTAATGATATTCCCTCCCTTGCTTGATACTCAGCATAGTTTGTGGGTGGATAGCTGAATGGGATGGATGACAAGAAGTTTGTCTGTACTAGTTATCAAAAGCCACTGATCTGATTTCAATGAAACTTAACATGAATAGATTGTACCAAGCCTAGTTTTGCATATTGTCATGAATTTTATGTTGTATGAATATTACCAGAGTTGTGGCCCTTTGTGGGAGACACGTTTTCGTGTCAAAATCCTTTCTATGTTCCTTTAAATACAATAATTATTTAAGAAATAAAATATGAATAGCTGTAGTATATATATATATGAATTAAGGCTGAAGCATCAGAACGACAAACTGTTGTTAAACAAAAGGTATACTGCGGCTTTTCAATATTTTATTTCGATTCTAACATGATTTAAACATGCAATTATACCTTAAGCCAGTGTTACTTTGCAAGAGTATGTTGTTGAATTTACTTGTTTACCTTCATGTTTCATATATGAAATACCTGTCAGAAGTGACATCACTTCCATCAGTATATCGAACATTATACAACGCTATTCCAGTTCTTTGTCTAGCTAGGCAAAATTGTCAGTCATGTTAGAATTTTCAATTAATTGATATTCTGTTTATACAATGTAGTACTGTAACATCACATATTTTCGTGGGTATTAAATTTCATAGATTTTTAAAAAAAAATTGTGGATTAAAGAACTTAAAAGGGTAAATCCATGCCTGAATTTGAGAGGTGGATTTATCGTGGATATTAGATTTCGTGGTCAAGTGAAACAACGAAATTAACAAAAATTAAACTCTCTTGAAAAATAATTATTTTACAGTATATCAATATATTATATCCACACGTAGGTGATGAGACAAAAGATAAAAACAGACCCAAAGATGAAGATGGTTTTACAAGAGGTAAATTTAACATTGATTCACCCAGTCAAATAAGCTAATTACCAAATGTAGAAATTTAACAAATATTTTATGTAGATTTTCATGAACAATGCTTGATACAAGTTGATTATTTTTGTTCTGGGAAAATGTCTATGGGGCAGAAACGAAAACTAAACTAAAATCTGTGTGGAGTATGTCAGAAGACATGAGCCGTCACTACTGTGTACATGCCATATCTCTGTTGGGAGACTATTTCTCCATTTATTTTGGTTTTTCTCCATGTCTCCCAGCGGGATATCAAAATATCCCTTAGATAATTGCAGCAAAAAAATCAAGTATTTAGCGCAATAGAAAGGAGAGAATTAAAGTCTCCATACAAAGCCCCTCTGAGACAAATATCACTTAATGATCAGCTGAAAATATGGCTTGTAGGCTACCATTGGTAAATATGGATGTCAAAAGATTGAAATATCATAACATTGTATTTTGATTGTTTTAAACATTCTAATTGGAGAAAAAGTCTGTGAAAACCAATACCTTATTCACTTAGCCACATACTAATACATACAATATCTATTTAAATAAAATGCATTAATAAGAGCAATTGCAATGTTCATGTACACAATGTTATGTAAAGATATGACTGACCTGAATAATCGAGTTATACACATGTTTAATTATCTGTTTCAGGGCATCAAACAATGTCAACAGAAATTAATTGATCTAATGTGTCTACTGGAACTAGAAGTTTGTGCTAAGAATCCACGCCCTGTTATTGTTGCCAAGAAAGAATTAAATAGACATCATATAGATATGTTATATAACCGAGTAATGGCTTCATGGAGTGATTAACAGGGGTGTCAATATTCCGGATAAATCCGGAATTCCGGATTTGTCTATTCTAAAAGAGCTATGATTTCTGACCAAAATAAAAGTTATTGATGAAAATATTTTTTTAAAAAATGGCAAAGTTACGGTAAATTTAATCTGCTCTGAAGGATTTTTCTAATACAAACTGAGTTAATTTTGGAAACAATGTCATTGAAGGTCTTCTGTTTGGCAAAAATGGTCGGCCGCATATGATTTTCCTGATTTTTAAATTGGCCCCGTTGATACCCCTGGATTAAACTCTGGTAATTCTGGGGTGGTATTCAATATTGATCTTACTTGACTTAAGGATAAGGATAACCTATCAGATCACACCATATTAAACTCTCAGTTAGTTCCAGGTGATTTGATTGGCTATCCTTATTCTCCAATTAAATAAGATCAATATTGAATACAACCCCAGGGGCCCATTTCATAGACGTATCTTAACTATGATTCTCCTTTTTTAAATGCTATTTTGAGCAAACTAAGACAGCTGTTACATTCAAGCAAACTTCCGTGAACTAGAATTATCAAAAATAAGTATTTCAATTTGATGGAAATGTATGGTTTCACTTAATATGCTCTCGATAATATACGGAAAAGTTTGATCTTAGCCAAGATGAAGATATGATTATGAAACGGGCCCTGGATTACACAGGAGTTTGTCGTTGTGATTTGTTATCCTTGCTCCATGGCAAGAGGGAATGTTTCAACTGTAAGCTACATCTGTGTTTGTGCTTAACCATGGCTACCTTGGATAATTGAAACTGTTTAATTTGTGGTGATGTCATTGTTTGTTGTGATGATGTCATATCTTAATTGTAAAGTCATTATGTGGATGTGATAGGCTCCCTGTCTGAGGATATTTTCACAGTGAACGTGAACTGTTTGATAAGGGTCAACAAATTATATACAATCTTATAGTGAAGGTAAAAATAGCAAGAGAGTGAAAATGGATGTGAAAAGTGTGGCGGTTAGTTTTGAGGCGGTCTTATTAATAGGGTGGTCTTTAGGTGAGGTTTCATCATATTGTGACTTGATTGAATACTGTAATGTTGATTTATCTAGATTTTCTGTTGTTGAAATTATGATAATAAATAATAACTGTTGTTCTTTATTATAAGAATTTATATTTCAAAACTCATAAAAAAACATGTAATAAAAAGTACATAACAAAACTACACTACTACTTTATCTATATTTAGTATACATGTATGTTGAACTGGCTATTACCAAAACTATGCTATTCAAAAATACCATATGTTATGGTTTATTTTCGAAAGCTCTAATTTTGGCCAAAAGAATATTTTTCATAACACTCTAAAACTGCCAAAAGTTTTCTACTTATAATATAAATGGTAAATGTGGTTAAAAAATGTGTCGTGATTGGATTTTAAAAAATACTGGTAGTCCATATTATATTTATAATCAAGTTAGAAAAAATTTATAAACTGATAAAAAATGTTACTCGGTGTAAAATGGTATAATTAAGACAAAGCATATTGCTATGAATTCAAAATTCAATTGTAAAACTTATTTCAATTATTCATTATTCCTTGATTTGATTAGATTAGAGGTTTATCAAAGCACTTACAGAAGTTCTAAAAATTTTAAAGAATAATTAAGAATTTAAATTTGAATATTAATTCAAGAATTTTGTAAAACAGTACCTTGGTGAAGATGAATGATAGGTACTGATAAATTGTTGCTGAAACTAGTTCTATGCTACCATACATGAGATTGAGGTAGCTTCAATCATCGATTCAATACAAGCAACACAATACTATAGTACAGAGACTTTGACACGATCCTTGACCTTCTATATGCATAATTTAACAGCTGGTATCTTGTTTATATTATGTGGTTTACTAATATCACAAAGACGCTCAAGGTGTAATACAAACAAAATCAGCGATATTGCACATTGGAAATTTATATATTCAACACAAAAACCTTGTAATATATTGCATGCATAATGGTCAGGATCATGTCAAATTCTCTTTACTACACAGAGTTTTCACTAAGAACTTATCTTTAGGGCTCAATTTGATAATTTTGTACTCAATTTTATTTAACATTTCATGGCTTAAGTATCTATAATTCAATGAAACATTGTCCCATAATTCAGAATTCTGACAATCAAAATGTGGAAATTTCATGGGACAAAATTTACTGTTAGTATTGAGGAAAGTGACTAAAGGTAACTTATGACATATTTTATGATGGTTTTAGATATAATTTATGTCAAATAACATTTAAAACTAGTAAAAAGCAAATTGTAAAATCCATGTACAAACAAAGTATATGTTTTCATTGAAGACAATGATCTTAACACACAATAATAGAACTTGTCATGACAAATTCTGATTCTAGTTTACAAAAGTATAAAAAGTAGGTTTTCAGAATATGTACAAAAGATGAGGTGTTTAATAAAAGGTGTCAATGCTTTCCATTACTGGTCCACTGGAGTCATAAAGCCATACAGTGTAAAATCATTATTTTATGGTTCAGAAACAAATGTATGTGTGGTTCCATTTTTCAGAAATCATTAAAAGTTTAACTTAACATTACAACCTCTCCACAGTGGCCCTCTGCAGTACAACAACCTCCCTATAAAAATCGCCTTCAAAATTTCCCTTTTCCAATATTTACTAAAAACTGAACCTCAGTAGAGCAATAACCTCTGAACAAAGACCAATATTTGCAGCTCCAAAAAGGTGTTGCTCTACAGAGGAACTTAATTTTTAATTTAGCTCAATATTTCAATAAATTGGATAGGGGTAACCTGTATTACAGACTAACAGTTGTTACTAGTATATGATCCAGTCAACTTCATTCTGCTTGCACTAAGTTTGGACAGTATTCACTTCCGGAACATGCCACTGTTTCAATATAATCACCTGAAATAAGAAATGTTATACTTATTTAGCATTTAAAAATCAATTTGTGAAAAGTTTTATCATAACCAGAAATGTGTCATTTTGTTACAATTCACATACATACCTTCACTTTAACAGATAAAGATACAATCCTAGCTGCATATCTGCTCTTGTCGCTTTTCATTGAAGACTATGTATACATAGAGGATATTACATGAGTGTCTTTTCATATTGATTTTATTAAACAAGTTGAATAAAATAATAAAATGCGAGGCTCTGCCGAGCATTTTATCGATTTTATTAAACGAGTTTAATAAATGCAATGTGGAAAGTCACAAATGTAATGTTCCTTTTATCACATGTTAGCTTTTTCCGTCCGAAACATAAAATAGCTACCTATTTTCACTATAATAAATGCACAACTTTGACGATGTCGCCTATGCTTTGAGTGACGTCGCGTGAAGGCTTTATTACACTAGTGTATTATCAAAAATAAATAATGGCTTTATTACGCTACCACGACGTCAAACATGTGATAAAATAATTTAGGAGACAAGAAAAACTGAATGTGTTTTTACTTATAAATATTGAAATTGCTCCATATGCAATTTTATTACATACATTACACTGTATTGTCACGAATACAGGCCAAATAGCACTACAGATACATTTTCCATATCCCATATCATACATGTCTGGTTTTTGAAATCCTTATCATGCTTGTCTGATGTTTTATATTCCGAACATATGCCAAGGTCAATGACCTCATGACGTAAACATTTACCTTTTTCTGAATAGACGTCGCATTACACATGGACATCAATTTATACGCATTAAACACATTTTCGCGCAAAAAAGCGGTTTTTTTCACTTTTGCAGTTATATCCATTAAGCCATATTACCACTCGTTGCTTGCGCCATACTGCATCTTGCGAGACCACATTAAACAAACACCTCGAAGTAATATGGATCAACACACTGCAGTGATATTCTGTACACTGGTAATTGGATACAGGCCAGGAAAACTGTCATTAATTATGACCAGGAAGTTATATTTTGGACCAATCATATATAGTTATATGTATCTTACCTTCACAAGACTTCCCGCCATTTTGTGGAGCTGGACAATAACATGATCGTTTACGTGATTTAGTTGCCGACATACCCATACATGTAGCACTACACGGTGTCCAGATACTGTAGTCACACCAACCACCATCAACTATAAATATACAATATACATGTACACCAGTCCTCCCAAAAGATCAAATCAACATGCCAAATGACAAAATTAATTTATTGTACATTGGTCTGGTAAAAATAATATGGTTTCCGTTCAATAATTCAAGAACACTTTAGCCAAAGATTTTCGAACTTTATGTGTGGGTTGGTCTTGGCTATTGATTTTGAGGTAACTACATTCAAGGTCATGGTTAAAGGTCACGGTTGCTGTGACCTTGAAATGAAGAAAGGTTTCCGGTCATTAAGTGAAGAAGGATGTTCAAACTGTGTGGAGGTCACTTTCTTGTTGGTCACAGCGACTTCTTCAAAGAATCTTCAAAAGCAACATGTGGATTGTTTTTACATGCAGATGACCCGATATTGAATTTGTGATCAGTAGGTCAAAGGTGAAGAGTACTCTGACCTTGAACAGAAATTACTACTAAGTATTTGACTGCTATATGTGGGGCATTTGCTTTGTTCTTTATGTGTTATTTGACAAAATATGTTACTTACTAGGACAGCCTAGTTCGTTCATACATGATGTTCTTTCAACACTTTTACCCCGACACATTTGACCTCGGTGTCTAGGTCTGGGATTGTCGCATACTCGAGTACGTATCCTATGTCCTTGCTGGCATGGTCCCGCTCTACAACTTCCAAAATCGCTCCAGTCTGACCAACCCCCATGAACTGAAATAGAAATTACAATAGAAATGTGTTTGAACCAGCAGTTACCTGGAACACTGCTGCGCGTAGAGCATTTAGTACATATAGCAGTTCCATTTTTTAAGAACTTGGGTTTGTCACGGCCTAGAATCAAACCCAAGACCATTTCTCACACACTGAGATTAACAACAAGCGTAAATAGAATTGATCACACACGAAAATAGATGATTTTACAGCATTTGGTTATTTAGTGATACTTACTCGGACAAGGTATATCTGCTTTACACACATCAGTATCTATTTCCGACCCTGCGCATGGATTTCCACCAAACATTGCCCTCGGTCTATTACACTCGCGTGATCTTGTACGCTGCCCTTCCCCGCACGTGACAGGACACAGGGACCATCCTTCCCATGAGGACCATCCACCATGTTCTAAAAATAGTATATATTAAACAATTTTATAACATTTTCAAACTAAGAATGTTTGTAAAACCAAACATGTATGCTTAATAACATTTCTATTCATGGTCACTACAACCTACTGACCTCAAAATCAATAGGCGTCATGTTCAGGAAAAACAAATATTTACATTACAAGAACTTCTCAAAAGTGGACACTATCAGATGGCGAAAGACATAGAGGAAGGCCAAAAGAGACATGGAGACAGACTATCACCAGTGAAATCAAAAGAATGGGAAAGACTTGGCGAAATTTAAAAGATGCCGACGTCAGTTAGGGGAGACCTGGTAGCAGCCTTATGTGCCAGCGGGCAAGGATAAGTAAGCAAGTCAGTTCTTAAGTTTTTGATCTCAAAGCATTCAGCAGTCAAAGGTCATGGCAACCTCAAAATCAACAGGGTGATATGGGTGGATGTGAGGGTCATAAGACTTAACAGTTTAATACTATTCTTATACTACTATCTAATACGTTGTACTACTGCCCAAAACACCACCATGTGAAAAGCAATATACCGCACACCTGGGGGACACATTAATGGTTATTGCCAAATCTAAACTAAATCTCTGCTTATCACTACTACAAAATCATTTAAACAATTATTTTGCTTAATTTTGCTAAAATTCATTTTATTTGTGTTCAACTGAGACAGTCTTAAGTGCATGGTCATTTGATTTTTACCCCTGTTAGATCGGCCAATGACACCCGACTTTAAGGGAAGAGACAGTTGTGTGATAAAAAAATACAAACACTTTAGTTCTTTCTCTATCACTAGACACCTTGGCTGTTTAACACACTGATACACACACTACCTATGGTTATATATTACCCTGATGGGTTGCCAACCAGGGGTGGTATTCAATATTGATCTTATTTAATTGGAGAATAAGGATAGCAAATTATATCGCCTGTTACTGACCAAGAGTTTAATATGTTGTGATCTGATTGGTTGTCCTTATCCTTAAGTCAAGTAAGATCAATATTGAATATCACCCCTGTTCATCTCTAGTTGGATGGGAATTATGACTTAAATTTCAAAACGCACAGAACATACACAAGTGTCTTAGTCCTTCTGTTCTAACTAAATATAAACAGTGCTCCTCATAATATGATATAATAAACCCAAATTTTTCATAGTGACTAAGTAATGCTTTGCTACTTGTAATTCTGAGCATAGTGGCAAAGAAAGTCACTGCGTTTGAGTTTGTACCAAACCATTTTTAACTTCTCTAAATATTTTACATACGTGGACATTTTCTTCTTTCACAGCGCCTAGCTTCTACACTCTTTCCTCTACATGATCGCCCACCTCCACTTGGTTTTGGTCTGTTACATTCCCGTGTTCTTACCATTTCTCCACGACCACATGTCTGACTACATGTACCAAATCTTGACCAATGGCTCCAGTGTCCATCCACTACAATTAAACATAGTATATACATGTACACTTACTGCTGATTAAAGTTTGGATAGCTACATGTAAGTCCAAATCAACTTGCAGACATAATACGAGCAATGACATAATCGACAACTGAATTATGATAACTGAATTAATGTCACATGCAGAGCCAGAGGGGATCCCATTGGTGTTTTGGCAAAATGCGGTCATCTTATATATTTTTACACAAGGTAAACAGGGCTTGATCAGGACAACCTAGCATGTTGGACCACCGCCCTGGCCAAAATAGCTGGTAGGACCACTTCTTGAGGTAATTTAATTGGTTATTATTAAGACCCCTGAAAAAAATCTTGGGTCTGTGCATGAGTCTAAATGTTGCCTCAGCAGTGTCATCATTAAGATTCATTTAAAAATGCACACTACCTATTATCTCTCGGTTTGTTTACTCACATAAGAATACTTCAGATGCACTTAACTCACAACTTGTTTACATTTGTACAACACGAATGCTGTATGTTATCAAAATGTAAAGGTATTTGCATAGAATTTGTGTCAGAATACAATAAAACAATACTTTGCAAACATTGTTGATGTACTGAGTATAGAATACCAGACTGAGTGTATCAATTTCCATGAAGTTGTGTCTTTAATTGTAATCAGCCCTTTAAGCCTAGGTCCCACTAAGCACTTTTTGCCTCGGCGATGTACTCACGATTTAAATAAATGAGCTATCAGGAAATTGGGATTAGGTTCCTCGTGGTCTCGGGGAAGCTTCGGGTCAAGAGAGAGTTTGCGATATCGGAAGGAATTGTGATGAATCGGGTGGTATCGGAAGAAATCTGGAGAACATCGCCGATGTGGAATTCCTCAGTGGGACCTAAGCTTTAGATGTAAGACATTGTGTTTATGGTACACCATATGTTAAGAAAACCACATACCTGCACAAGGTTCCTCACTACAAGTCTCTTCGTCTAGTTCAGAGCCAGGACAGTCCTTACCCCCGTGTATAGGTCGAGGGTTGTTACAGAACCTCTCCCTTCTCCTGATCCCTCCTCCACAGCTTGCCGTACAATGTGTCCACGTCATCCAGTTACCCCAGTTCCCATCAACTGTTGTAGAGAATCAGAAATTAGACCTGGCCTTCATCTCCCGAAGAATCTCAAATTGAGATAAATCTTCTCAAATATTGTCATTTGTCTTTATGGTAATTTCCATGATGGACAGGACTCAAAATTGGCATCACAAAACAGAAACATTATTCAAAGCTAATAACAGTAAAATTCATAGACCTCAAACTTCAAATTTATCTAAAATTCAGACATTGATTTGACCAAAATCTGAATTTGAGTTGTGATTTCTACTTGAAAAGCTTCGGGAGATCGGGGCCTGGTTTTTCAAACGAAAAAGTATGTATCCTACAAAGGGCCATAACTCAGGCAATAATCGTCAAACCTTAAATTCCTGTAAGAATGCACATCTAGGCTTCGTCTAAATAACAAATTAGGTATTCATGTGAAGTTTCATTGAAATCCAACTAATTGTTAAAAAGAAGAAGCATGGAAAATATTTGTAACATCACTCCATCAGACATCCGGGCAGACATTCAGCACAAAATCCACGTGTCTTCCCCACTTAGTGTGTTTGAAGAAGTCACACATAGAAACAGCAAAAGATGCATGGTCTTTGGTGTAGAAAAACAAAAAAGACAGTGAAACATGTTTTTAACGACCACCATGTGAACAACAAAAAGCGTGAACCATCATTATATGACTGAAAAATGGTTTTATGTGCAAATTATCAGTATCAAGTCAAAATAAATTCATACTGTGACTCTGGTAACGAAAAAGATTGTCACTAAAGTTTTTTTTAAATAATTGTGTGTGCTCGAAAATCAATGATCGGCGGCGACTTCCAGCAAAAATGCCATAAAATGCTTAGGGTAGGGGCAAAAATAGTGTTATCAGAACTGCAATATTATATAGGTTTGGCTTGAGTGCTCAAACCAAGGGTAACCTATTGTTCATATACTGTCAACCCTGTTTGTAAATTAAGCCCTCTCATGGGAACATTGCAAAAATTGGTACATGTTGACAGGTGGTGTTGACTCTCTCAAAACCATAGGCTCATGGTTTCAAATTATCTGAGTCAAAACTATCTTAGTGTATCCTATATAGATAGAAGGTTGTGCAGCGGTCATGTTTAGCCGCAACTGATATAGTATCACAGGAACTGGTATCTATGTTTGCTGTGACCACTGAAAAAAAACTGGGTACCGGCTGTCGAAATGTTATATCCGTTGCAGCTAAATAGGGCCGCTGTACAACGTTCTCTCTACATAGGGTACACTCAGACAATTTTGACTCAGATAATTTGAAACCATGTGCCAATGCTCAAAACACCATAAATGTTTAAGGACAGGGATAAAACAATGCCAAACCCCACAATTTGATTGTTGGGTAAAACAATGCCAAACCTCAGTATTTGATTGTTCTGTCCTCTATAGGCGTACTTACCCTGACAGTAATACTGTACCATACACGGCTCAGACTGCACATGTTGTTTTTTCTCACAAGTTGGGCAGACACGATATCTGACACGCCATCCTATACCACACGTGGTATTACATGCACCCCATGGTCCCCAGTCTGTACGTTGAGCTGTAAGATTGCAGAAAGAGTTCAAATATCACAACATGCTATCAAAATTTTATATAATTTTTCCATTCACTCGTTCTTTCATTTGCTCATGCGTTCATTTCATTATTTGCTCATTGGTTGGTTAGTTCGTTCGTTTATTCATTCTACATTTATTTATTTTAATTTTACAGACCAACAAAAACACTTAATTTTAAACTTCACTTTATAAAACATCAGGTATCACCAAAACTCACCGCGTATAAACCAAACTTCACTCCATGAAATATTGGGATACTATACAATTCAACTTGTATGACTTATTGTGAATAAAAAAATTGTGATTTCCGACCACTGAACGACTTATTGCAAGCAAGACTATACAATTCAGCGTGTTCATGTACTCCTTATTGCGATAATCGGAAGTTGACTCGTTTATACACTGTGAAACTGATATGTATATTTAAAATGAAATTAAGTGCAAAATTAACTACGGTATGATTATCGTCAATCTTCACAATGGAACAATCTGGCCGTATTTCACTTGATGCGAGCAGTGCATTTATTGAAGTAAAGGGAAGTAACCAAAACAATAAGATTCAAGTTAATCAAGGGAGACCAACATGTATTAAGACATATTTTGGACTTGTTACAGAACAATATTGTCCAATTTTGCTTTAACAATTGGCCCTCTGACTATAATGATAATAATTGTACCTAAAATATCTTTATTTAAGGAAGATGACACATTTAAGAATTGAAATAAATCATACAATATGATAAATGTATGCTTTTTTACAATTTACTATATCACAAGCTTTACCCTTGCACAGTTAACTTATGTTAACAAATTATGTACAGTACACTCGACCACTTTTCTAATAGGTCACCATTCAAACCCGAAATACCTTTCACTGTGATCATATTATTTGATGGTGATAATTTCCAAATTGATTGCATGACTGACCATGCAGACTTTGGCACTTGATTTTGATTTTTAATGATTTAAGTGTTAGGACAATTCCATAAAACGTTTGTGTGCAAAATATCACCAAACACTCCACAAACCTAAAGGACCTACATGTATATTGCACAATTTGCTCGCGGATATTGATAATTATGTTCAACATTAGAACCTTGTAATTTATTCATGCATAAAGGTTATGATCTTGTCAATATCTCTGTACTCAAAGGTCTAAAAATTTTTTTTAGATCTTTGCCGTACTTTAACTTACCTTCTGTAGTAGTTATTCGCGGTGTTGTTACTTCTTCTGTGGTCATGTGTCCCTGTTCTTTCTTCCACTGGTCACATGACATGCATGTGTATTTATTTTTTCCATGATTTACCTAAATAAATGAATGATTGAATGAATGAATGAACGAATATACAAATTTCAGTCGATAAAACCAGGCGGACACATGATTTGGTGTTAGGGGGCATAAATGTTGACAAGGAACGAGGGGTTCTTCTTTAATGTTTTGCTATCCACGAAGTAACGACGATACGAAATAAAAAAAATTTAAATCATGAAATTTAATCTCACGAAAATTAATTATTTTACAGTATAACCTGAAAAGGTGAAAAAAGAAAAGAAAAAAAAACAATGGCAACCAATATGACTTAAAGGATACCATCTACCTCATTTGAAGATTTGTTTAAAGGAGATGATATTAATGACATTTGGCAGGGGTTCCATTTGACTTGGGAGTAGGGTTTTTGACTCCTCAAATTTCCAAAAAGTCACATTTTGACTATCCAGGTTTTGGTTTGAAGGGTCATTCTCTCTAAAAATCATTTGTAAAATGGTAAAATTATGGTAAAAAATATCAAAATGACCCTTCAGAATCAGAAGCTAGTAAAACCCCTGATTTGGTGGAAACAATTAATTAATTAACAAAGTATTAATAAAACACTAATACTAATACTGTACATACCAGCCCCGAACGTGTAAAACCATTCCCTATACCATAACAGCATTCCTCAACTGTGGATGCTTTCCTGTGTTGTACCGGTCCACCACATTGCTGTGTGTTCGTCCGAAACTTCCGGAAACAATTGAAACCTGATAAAATACCAAAGATGTTATGAAAGTAGATATTTCCCGATTTTATTGCCCAGATGTTTACATTTGCATGAGGAACTCGTGTCTGAGGAATAATTGCGAAAACAAAAACATGGCAACAAATCTCCGACATACAGTAAATTCACTTGTAGATGTAATGCTCTATCCTCTACAATAAATATGAATTACTGTACATTTCTTGAGAGAGAAGTATATCGTATAATATGTCTGTCTCTTATATGTTAGGTCCGAGACAATACAGCGTATTATCTCAATTAGGCCAAAACAATAATATGACAGTGTTAGGTTAGCGCTCTCGGAATGTCTAGCATGAAAACATTGCTCGTTTACATATTTGGCTCATGTTCATCTACTGTACACGATATGAAGGTAGCTGAATAAAAAACTGATGGAAAGCATTGGAATACGGGCCGGAATTGTCAATAAGTGTGTGACACTATGTCACATTGTGTATGTCTTATAAATGCTAGTAGCAGAATTTGTATACAAATATCACTGCACCAGGAAGAAATGCTATGGATCTATACTATATATCCTTTAGCAAAACTATCCTGCTGTCACAGAAGATAGAATAAGCTGGTAGCAATGGGAGACTTAAGACTGAATTTGTCAATTGTAATCCAGATAAATGAACAGTTCTATTAAATAATTTAACTTCAGGAGGTAGATCGATGCAGGCTAAGCGAGGAACAATGTACATTCAAGTTGTTCATTATATATTGTTATACTGCATGGTATCTATAAAACAAGAATATCATGTCTTCATGACAACAAGATGAAATACTATATCTCCATGACAACAAGATGAAATATTATATCTCCATTACAACTATGAAGTATTATATCTCCATTACAACTATGAAGTATTATATCTCCATGACAGCAAGATGAAATATTATATCTTCATGACAACAAGATGAAGTATTATATCTTCATGACAACGAGATGAAGTATTATATCTCCATTACAACTATGAAGTATTATATCTCCATGACAACAAGATGATGTATTATATCTCCATGCCAATTATGAAATATTATATCTCCATGACAACAAGATGAAGTATTAAATCTCCATGACAACTATGAAATATTATACCTCCATGACAACAAGATGAAGTATTAAATATCCATGACAACTATGAAATATTATACCTCCATGTCAACTATAGAATATGATTATCCACCTACCTGGTTGTACTGTTGTTGTTCCGGTGTCAATCAAGTTTTTCTGTCTCTCCCATTCCTCACACGACACACACGTGTATTTATTCTTTCCAATCTTATTCTAAAATGATGAGGTATAACTCGATCATTCAGGTTAGTCATCATTTTAAATAACATTGTCGGCCTATATTGGTGTAGGAATTTCTTCTCTTTTTGCAGATAATGAGTATGTGACTTAGCGGACAATCTATAACGAATGCCTTTTTTAGGGGAGTCAATGTTTTGAATGAACATGAGCATTTACAATATCATTCATACGAGATGTGTAATTTGGCTTAACTATCAAAACTCATTTCTACAGCAGCAGGTTTCTACCATTTACAGTAATTCTTGAAAAAATTTGACCTGTAAAATTAAGACTTACGGCAGTTTATTTTCACTTTCGCGTCCAGTTTTGTGTTTGGCATTGTGACGTACTAGTTAGTATGTCTGTGGTCTGTTTTGTTTCTTTTTGTGTTCCTTTTGGTGCTTGGCTGTTTTTGTTGAGTGCTGCCTTCCCTGTCCGATTTTTTATTTACCTTTGTCACACCGGTCAATAAACATATTAATTTTATGGCTCGTGCTTTTTCGGTAATGATTGAATGATGTACCAGTACTTACTTACACGAACGTAATTTCACAAAATCACTGTGACATACACTTATGTATTGTTCAAAAAGATAATAAAAATTCGGACTGAGAAGGTAGCGCTCAACTTAAACAGCCAAGCACAGAAAACACTACAGCAACTGATCTGATTTGTGAGGAACGCCAGAACACGTGGTGTTGAATTGAATTTTGGCATTTGCGTACATGTATTAACAAAATGACATAAACTATAACATGGCATTTTTGTTTCTGGTCTAAGATAACTTCACTGGGTGGTATACGTACATATTCAATGTAATAGGAAAATATTGCCTTCCCAATTATTTTGTAATCGGTCGCATCCCTTGTCCTTGAAATGGACTATGTCATACTTTGTCATATCAAACAACACAATGTAACCATTGTTCGTATGTTCTAAAATTTGTAACAGAAAGGTTTTTGTTCCATCACAAAACATGACAAGACGAAGCGGAAGATATTGATGTTATGTTCTAAAATTTGTAACAGAAAGGTTTTTGTTCCGTCACAAAACATGACAAGACGAATCGGAAGATATTGATGTTTAAATTATATCATTTCAAATCACACGGTCTTAACAATGAAGAGACATGTCAATTGAACATGTTTTCCTAGATTTAACAAGCGGTTTTAGCGGGAAACCAAGTCAATAACATTTAGAAGCGCAAACAATCTCCTTGAACTATAACAAGATCATTGGAATTTGTATATGTAACTATATCACAAGATTGTGTTTGTTAAGATTGCTTGTAAGGTTCATTTTATTGTCGTCACCCATGGTGGTCCATAGTTTGACATGTCCATAGAATGTATTACACCAGCAATTCATGATGTTCATTAGGCCTTGTATCCATAATAACACAAGCTTGATAATATGATTCCGTTTTTAGCCCGACTTATCATTAAGAGCTTTTGTCGTAACAAGGTCGTCTGCTTTTGCG
The DNA here is from genome assembly GCA_947247005.1 of Spisula solida. Lineage (NCBI taxonomy): Eukaryota > Metazoa > Mollusca > Bivalvia > Venerida > Mactridae > Spisula > Spisula solida. The sequence continues at coordinate 28,866,104 of OX365954.1, forward strand.
TGGGCATCTAAAACTATGGAAGGTATTCACTTCAAACATTTGAATACCTCTGCATTATCAAAGGGGCAAACTATTTTAAAAAAAGGCAGACAACCATGTGATCTGTATTTCCAGAGTTAGTTGCCCCTGATTAGGCTTAAACATAGAAATGTTGGTAATGTTTGTTGTAAACATTACATTTCTCCCTAACCAATTCACAAGACGAGGTTATTATTGAATTAGTTTTACTGGGTTATTGCCCAGCTTTGATTGTTGTCACATTTCTTAATGACTTAAAGAGGTTTTGACTTGTAACTTAACATATTAACATACTTAATCACTGATGATTTTATTCCGTAGAACAAATGGGGTAACTCTAAAAATAGATTTGATGTAGTTTTTGACCATTTTCAACTTAGAACTTGGCTTTGAAAGAAATTTAGATACGCCATTGACCATTTCGCATTACCTATTAAAGCTATTGACTTGAAACTCAACACACTTGGTCACTGTGATGGCCCCATTCAGTAGACAAGAGGGGTAACTTTTTATACTAAGAGTTTTCGCTCACAGAAGAGGACTGGTACTATGAAGTACGAGAAGTCGAGCGTCTAGTATTTGAAGGCGGTGCTAGGGCTCTATTGTTTTCTTTTAAATTGAAAAGTTCGCCAGTCGTATACATTAGGTAAAATGGAAACTAGATTCATGTGTGTGTATTTTTATGTGTATGTACTTCAGCGTTACTTTCAACAAGTGTTTAAAGTTCAATTGCCCTAACAATCCATCACCAACCTGTTCTAACTCACGGTTCGACATAGCCTATCATATGTCATAGGCCAAGAAAACCTTCAGCATCGGAAGGCACGGAGCATATAATAAACGTTCCTTGTTTAGGGACAACGGGCCCAAACTCTGAAATTATGTAATGGGGGACACAACCAGACAGGAAGCTGTTCTTTTTGTTGAGGTCATAAGGGTGTTAATGTTTACGGCAGCTTTGTTCATCTTTCTTGTTAGCCAAATAATGACTACTTTTTAAGTTTTTATAGATCTGTAGACGCGAACATGGAATAATATTGTATATGATTTAATTCTGTGATGTGATGGTTTACGTGTGTGTTGAGTGTTTTCGGATTTGACGTAAATTTGAGCAAATCTCTTGTAAAAAACTGTAATTCATGTAAGAATGATTGAATATTTTCATAAAGGACTTTTAACAAGCTGTATTTTATACGTACCGGGGCTTCCTCGGTAAAACCTTGACCTATATCGTAACAACACGTATCAGGAGTAGACATACTTTTCTTTCTTACTGGTCCTCCACACACATTGCTTTTCCGTCTGTATTTCCTAAAACATGAAAACTGTCCTGTAAAACGAAATAGAAATTGATTAATCCACGTTTAATAGTTACAATGACGTCATAAGATGACAGGCCAGACAACAATATCTAGGTATCATCCGTATTCCCACCATCGGCAACAACTCAACTAGCAAGATCATAGTTGACCGACCGACCGACCGACCGACCGACCGACCGACCGACCGACCGACAATGACAATGTTTTATGCTTCATTTGGTACAGAAAGTCACTAATAAATCTCTAAATACTGTTAAATGCTCCGAAAAACCTCCACATGTAAATAATTTCTATATTTTTCTGGAAACATTTCATACAGATGTTCAGTTCGTATTTGGCATTCTACGGCGTTCATATAGTGACACCGAACACTATTCTAAATATATTTTATTTTGTTTCGTAAATACAAAATAACATAGTTTATCATTTTGTTTTTAAAAAATAGTGACAATACTGTTTCATTTTTACGGTATTATAATCTGAGTTTTGCAAAAAATATTCTGTTAGATCTGCCACCTGTGTGACACGAGAAATGGATTCCTGACCAGACTTTACGGGAATGTTACGAAGCATTCGATATATGTTGACTTCCATAGCGACTATCAGCAATCCATTTCAGAGATGGGACATTTGACAGAGATGGGACCCTGTGTAAACGAAACATTTATGAAAGAACACTCAACTGAAATATGTCACTTTTGGGACACCGTATTATTATTGTTAGGCAAAGGGTTCTCAAAATGTGCTTAGTAATCTTACTAAACTTCTGTCAAGCCATGTACGTATGTTTAATGTCAAATGTCACCAGGGAAGTACGCTAATATAATAGAACGTCATTTACAATGGACATGGTACGATTCGCGAAATGGAATCTCATTAACAATAAAACACGGGACAATTCGCGAAATGGCATCATCAAATCAACCAGCGTCTCTTGGGAAATCTAAAATCAATTAAATAGTGATGTTCCTTATTTGGGGAGTATGTAGTACGAGAGTAGAAAGGAAATGAGACAGACGACAATTATTTGCGGCATGTAAAATCAAAACGGAATGGTCGATTTGTTTGTCACTGTGGTGGAATGTAATTGGCTTTCGTCGTATTTTAAATTGCTCCTTGGACGTTTTCATAGTCATGTGCGTCGGCTAATTGAATGAATGCAAGATTTCATGGAATTTTACTTCCGTTCAGTTAATTCATATTACATGTATATGCAAAAGATAATAAAAATATCGGACAGGGAAGAAAACACTCAACTGAAATAGCCGAGCGAGCACAGAAAACTTAAAAACATCACAGACCACAATTACACGGCACAATGTCCAACACACTACTGAATGGGAAAATGAATTTAACCGCCTGCACAATATTAGCAACATATTCATAATACTCTCACATTAGCAATTTAGCTGTCACCGTGACACTGGGTATACGACTTTTGAACAGTATTTTAGAATATTTATAGTTAACAAACTTGAGAAATGATAATCTTAATATTAAGGTTTAAATTAATCAAATACCATTTTGAAATTAATTATAGAGAATAAAATGTAGAAATATAAATTCGGTAGGAATTATCTACCAAACAACGACTTGATATTTCAGGGAATCGCCGCTCTTATCTGTCGACATGAATATTACAAATTATTAACTATACGCGTGATATAATTTACATGAACAAAATAATGCCCATGTTATAAATATCCCATCCACGACTGTGTGCAATTTCAAGAAAATTGAAAATATTGCTGAGAAACAAATTATGTACTAGTAATACAATTTACATGAACAAATTAATGCCGAAGTTATAAAGGTTCCATATCAACGACTGCGTGCAATTTCAAGAAAATTGAAAATATCGCTGAGAAAAACACAATACGGTCAGAAAAAAGATTCTGGTTAATTTCTAGATGGTCATCACCGTCCGCTTCCGTCTTGACCTTGTGTATTTGCTTTTGATATAATCAATAGTCTGCACTAGCCTAAATCGCCATATGATGAGAGTTTTATTTCAATTTCGAAACATTAATATTTGGAGTTTGTGGAACACTAGCAAGATTCATCATAAATTGTTTCAAAAATCACAACGGTAAAGGTGGATGTAAAAAGAGGAGTTGTACATAGACGACATCTCTGTATGCTGTGAGTTGTGACAAACAGGAGATGCATGCCAATGATGACTGAGTTTTAGCTGTCATTGAAATAAAATACAACTATTGTCGTAACGTCCTACAGGGGTGTCGTTGAGATACAACTCTTGATGCGGCATCCTATAAAAATGACGTTGACATTATACAACTCTTGTTGTAACATCATATAGGGATGTCGTTGAGATGCGACTCTTGTTGTAACATCCTACAGGGGTGTCGTTGAGATACAACTCTTGATGCGGCATCCTATAAAAATGTCGTTGACATTATACAACTCCTGTTGTAACATCATATAGGGGTGTCGTTGATATACAACTCTTGTTGTAACATCCTATAGGGATGTCGTTGAGATATAACTCCTGTTGTAACATCCTATAGGGATGTCGTTGAGATATAACTCCTGTTGTAACATCATATAGGGATGTCGCTCAGATACAACTCTTGTTGTAACATCCCATGGACTGTCGCTCAGATACAACTCATGTTGTAACATCCCATGGGCTGTCGCTCAGATACAACTCATGTTGTAACATCCCATGGGCTGTCGCTCAGATACAACTCTTGTTGTAACATCCCATGGGCTGTCGCTCAGATACAACTCATGTTGTAACATCCCATGGGCTGTCGCTCAGATACAACTCATGTTGTAACATCCCATGGGCTGTCGCTCAGATACAACTCATGTTGTAACATCCCATGGGCTGTCGCTCAGATACAACTCTTGACGTCTTGTAATATCCTATAGGGATGTCGTTGAGAAACTCATGTTGTAACATCCTATAAGGGTGTCGCTGAGGTTCAACTCTATTACTGACATCATATAGGACTCCTGTTAGATACAAGTCTTGTTGTACCTTCCTATTAGATGTGGTTGATATACAACTCTTGACTTGTTGTAACATCCTATAGGCTGCCGTTGAGATACAATTTGTGCTGTAACATCCTTTAGCGGTGTCGTTGAGATACAATTTTTGTTGTAACATCCTTTAGCGGTGTCCTTGAGATACAATTTTTGTTGTAACATCCTTTAGCGGTGTCGTTGAGATACAATTTTTGTTGTAACATCCTTTAGCGGTGTCGTTGAGATACAATTTTTGTTGTAACATCCTTTAGCTGTGTCATTGAGATACAATTTTTGTTGTAACATACATATTTATCGATATTAAACTGCTAAATGGAAGGAAACCGGCCGAAATGGAAACCACATACGAGCGGGAAATGCATTAAACGAGAGATTTAAAACTCAACACATCGACTTACACATTTAGATGCAATTGATTATTATGATAATACATAACAATGGTTGACTCGAACTTATTTCGTCTATCCCGACTAGTTCGAGATAACGACATTCGACTTTTATGTACCAAGTTTTTGTAAATAACATATAAAACATAGAAGCTCATGTTAAAACGGTAAGTTGGACGCTAATAGCTGACGCACTTACTTTATTTTAGCCTAGGCGATGTCGTATCTGAGAACATTTGCCTGTTATACAAGAACTGCGAGCAACATGCAATTTTATGTATACAAAGTGATTTTAAACGTAAACTGAGATTTTGCAGACTGTTGTTTTTCTTTTGTTGTTAAGTAAATTTAGGTTCACTAGCACCTAACGTTTATCAGCTGTTTGTCAATTAAGACATAATTTATGTATCAATTCTAGCACCGTGAAGTTTTTATATTAGGATTTTTGAAAATAACCAAAGACAATTAAATACCGTATATACTCGTTTTAAGTCGGTTTGTGTTATTAGACGCACCGACCAATAGACCGGCACATTTTGGGATTTCTTCATAGATCATTGTACAAGCCAGATCGCTAGTTGATACGGGTAAATTTGAATAGTATGTAGACTATTACTACCCAGTCATACTATCCTATTACTAGATCGGCTAGTCCAGGGACTACATGTACGAGAGTCAGTCAAAAATAACTGAGAATTGTTCCTTCAAAATGAAGTTGCAGTTGTGTTTTCTGTTGATCATCGTCAAATATTATTCAATGTGGATCTTCTGATGAATTCCGTCACCGGATATAGCCTTATACATACAGTTGCCAAGCAAGCAAAGAACACCACTAAGGGGTATGCGTTCGCGCCAGCGACAAGGAGATCGAATCTGTTTTAAAGTCAATGGTTTAAATCAACCTTATATAGCGTGATTTATTACAACTAACATGTATATCTTGTAGAATAGCATATATAATATAAAACAATAATGAGCAAGTATTTCAAAATGGTCACTAATGCTGTAGAATGTTGTTGCTTAGCAACAATTTTACCCACATTTTGTCAATTTTCTTTTCAATAAGATTAAGAATATATCTCATGAAGTCCAGTTACAGTAATAGAAATCAAATGTACAGCTTTGCTTTGGAAAAATATGATTCTTTCTTTTGGGTGGGGTAATATTTTCTATACTGGTGAAACAAATCAATTAATAGAATTAAGTTTATCTGATAGATTAATGTATTACGGAAATACATACATGTAATAGGTTTGCAAATGTCAGATTTCACTTTATATTTCCATAGTAACGCAAACCTTTGTTCTACTGACAGCGTGAAGGCATGCCCTCAAGCTGTCTTCTTTGGTTGCCTAGCAACAAGAACAAAATTTCCACAACCAAGATTGGTATCCTCAATAACATCAGTGAGATACCATATTTCACGATAAAGTATCAAACATATACAAACATTTATTTTCCTAAGCATTATTTAGCAACTCTCAGACTTTTTTGACTGACCCTCGTATCATTATCCGCCAAACGCCATATCAGTAAATCTACCAGAAATGACACACCGGTTTTTCATATGCCGCTTCTTGGATCGAATACAGGTGCCATGCACGTTGATTGGTCCCATTTTATTATTATTTATTGTTTTATTATTCTTATTTATAAAATTACAATAAGGCAAATTTAAGACACGTAAAACGCTTAATCGTTGTAGGTTCATATGTTGAACCGTCTGCGAAAAAAATGACGCAAAATGCCAGTTATTATCAATTATTATTAACTGGACCAGAACTCGTGCATGCAAGCATAACAGACAGTTTCTGGACTGACTGGGGCCATCGATCTAAAATGTTGTTATAATAGGCCTACAGTATGACAAGATAGAATTGTCTCCAGAGAGCCGAACGGTCCATATGAATTAATTGATTTCCGCCGAAAACTTCACCGTCTCCGGATAGTCTGATTTTCTAAATTGAATCTGCCTTTGAGAATCTATAGATATAGCTGATAATAATCTTAACCAGACGAAGGTAATAAATCATTCTGTTTTCTCTGTATTCCATCTGAGCGGAAGGGGGAAATGTCGTCTGCTCTTTGACAGAAAAATAATAACACGTTCTATACTCAAGAGAAAACCAGGTCATTCATTAATTTGTTTTGGAATGCGTGCAGGTTCGTTTGTCGTCAAATTAGTGATAAAATATTTATAGATTAACAAACCATCCACTTATACACCAAGAAATTAGCTAACACCACCAAGTCATCTGAAACATGCTAAATTTACTAGTAGAGCATGATTACACTATACGTTGGTGTGGTTTTGCTTCTCTGTGAATCGAGACATCTTGTCATAGGGGCAGCACTTTTATATCAAAATACAGAAATGGACTCGAAGGAAACATTCAAATTTATAAAGTAAACAAAAAAATGCCGAACAAAGTCTTTATTTGTTTCTGCTGAAATATGGCAGGTATATGAGTGCCTCCATCCGTATTTGAACCCGATTCGCCCAATTAGACGGTAAGTGCGCTAACCATTGAGTTACGGAGGCACAACAACAGCCTTGTTGTCGATGTCATGATTTAGCAACTATTTACACATGCCCATATGACAAGAAACGCTTATCAGTGACTAAAATGCGGTTTGATAACCCATAAAATGCAATTAATAAATGTTAATTAATTATATTAATAAACGTGCCATCTGATTACCTCGTAATTATCGTATACTCTTCAATTTAGAGAGATACTCTTCAATTGGAGGCGTTACACAATATTATATTAACTAAGAGAGGGTGATAAATATGCCAGCTTGATATCGCCACGCTTGATGCCAATCAAGTGATGTTCGATGCCAATTAAGTGATGTTTAAAGATAATCATCAAAGTTGCTGACGAATCAAATTCTGTTCCAGTGAAAAATACTCACGAGTGCATTTTTTATTAGATTCCCGAATGTTTGTTTAATTAAAACTTCATCAATTAACGTTTCAAGATATTAAGTAACTAAAGAAACTGAGATTCAATTACCTCATAATTAATAGAATGAAGTTGATTGGTGCAGTTTTGTGTTCTCAATTATTTTCAGAATTTATGTCTGAAAAAAAACTCACTAGTTTGGAAGTTCAAAGAAATTCGCGAAATACTACGAACGTCGACAATCAAGCATTGTTTTCGCAATATAAAACGTGTTTCCCAAACTGCCTGTATCAAGAAAATGTTCATAGAGAAATTCTTCATGTGACTCATTACTGAAACAGTTATTTATTCTTTCTGACGTGGCGCTTTATCTAAACATAAAACCTGTTTGGTTGTTCCTCATTCCAAACAATTTCGCCCTTGATTGTGACTATAGATCGAAAACGAGTATTGAGCCGTCACTTCTAAATGGTACCAGTACTTCCCTTGCTAGAGGGGAAGTGATTTCTCTGCTTTCATAGCCGCGTGACCAATGAAAACATCAGGAATGAGGTGTCGGTATTGATTAATATAAGTTACAAAAACTTGTTTCATATTCAACCTAAAATGAATTAGTATAAACTATAAAAAATTTATTATTGAAACTAAACATTCAATGTAAACTGCATGTATAGTGCGTTCAAAGTCAAATGATAACGGTTATAAACATAAACTCGCCCGTCAGGTAAACTTTATATTGGTTCGATATCAACTAGTGTGCAAATCTCATTCAATATTTCAAAGGCGCGGTGGTGTTGTGGATAAACCCTCACTTCCTCCAAGTTTCTATTTTATTCTGAGTTGTAGGTTCGATCCCCACTTCGGTCAACTTTTTTTATTGCATGTATCCATGATATAAAGTTTCATACTGCTTTAATGAATCGATACTTCAAATGCTATATATTTTATGTTGCAGGGAATATATTATATAAGTGTATGATTATTGTACTGTAGATAGAAATAAAATAATTGAAAAGATACAATTTGATAGATATAGAATGAAAACATAACACACCAATAAATATACTTACTACGTACGTTATTATAATATAACTTACAAATACAAAATTAGATACTTGTAAAAAAACTTTAAAATTTATGTAACTTGGATGGGTGTCGAACCAGTGGCGATATTGAACAAAATATCAACGAAATTCGCGAAATCAGTTGGATAACAGCGGCATGCTTATCCACTCGACTAACGAGACGATATGAAAAACTAATTTTCAAGTATTATACTATTGTTTGAAGGTATCTCTTTTACTATATAAAACGTAAGCCCCCCTATTATTTTGAATGGGATAGTTCCTTCATTAGTATTACTTATTGAACCGACAGTAGCTACACTGATGACACTTTTATAACAATAAACAAACACTTTACTGCTGACAATCAAACACACATTAATGTTGTTCGGTACATGACAGGTACCATCTTGATTGAATCTGACATAGTGGTACATATTCAGAAGGCATTAAGTACAATAAACGAACACACAAAATTATAAACTTTCTCGATGGATAATGATGCACTTCCTTTGTTCTCAAATGCATTAAAACATACACATGTATACTGAAAGCGATGCATACATGTACGAGGGTGATAAATATATTCGACAAAACGAAATTGCTAGATGAAAAGTTCTCGAATATATATATGTATCACCCCTCGTCAATACAGCTCAATCTGTCTTAGTCTGCAAGCCAATAGGTACATCAACTTTGATATGGCTTCTTCAAGCATCATACGATTGTTTTCAAAACACATATTCAATTTCAATATAAAAAAGTCCTTTTTAGATTGAATAATCATGTGACTAGGCCTTGGCAAAGAGTATCTATATAATATTTGTTCTTGGTTAATTAGGATTTTATTACATGTTTATTGAATGTTTGAGTTAGGTGTCTGCTTAATTCAGGAGACAACGCTTACAGGTTTGACTTATAAGTCTCACCGATTCTGAATTTCTGGCGTACCAAGTCAACCACGTGTTGAGTGTTCATGTAAAATATGTATGGAAACAAAAAAAAACTACAAATTAATACAAAAAGGTCTGCTATTTAATGCATCGCATAGTCCCCTGAGAATTTTACGATCAAGTCTACTTTGTCAACACGCATCTGTAGATGTAGATGCGTGTTTTTGTACAAAGCATGTACATGTACTACACATGCGTCCTAATTTCACGACCGAGTTCATTCATATAAACGACGAAAATTAGTCCTCCACGAATATCAATAGTTTACATTATATCTACTGTGTATTGCTGAGAGTTGTATGTTTTGGATTAGAAATATAGACGGATAAAGGCCCCGTAATACATATTGAATCTACTTAACGAAGTCGGACGAATAGAGAAATTTTGTGACGTATTTTAAAATTAACGAATTCTGACTAAACAAAACAAATCGCAACGTGCACAAACGCTCACAGACCAGTTGACGTCGGGTGGTATTCGATATATAGAGGATATTACATGAGTGTCTTTTCATATTGAATTTATTAAACGACTTGAATAAAATAATAAAATGCGAGGCTCTGCCAAGCATTTTATCGATTTTATTCAACGAGTTTAATAAATCCAATGTGGAAAGTCACAAATGTAATGTTCTTTTTATCATATGTTAGCCATTTCTGGCCGAAACATAAAAATAGCTACTTATTTTCACTATAATAAACGCATGAAACGCGCAACTTTGACGACGTCGCCTATCCTTTGAATGACGTCGCGTGATAGCTTTATTACACTAGTGTATTATCAAAAATAAATAATGGCTTTATTACGCTACCGCGGCGTCAAACATGTGATAAAATATTATGTGCGACGGGGAAGTCCTATTCGCGAGTTAACGTCGGGTGGTATTCAATATAATATTATGTGTGACGGGGAAGTCCTATACGCCAGTTGACGTCGGGTGGTATTCGATATAATATTATGTGTGACGGGGAAGTCCTATTCGCCAGTTGCCGTGGAGTGGTATTCGATATACATGTGACGGGGCCTTAAATCTAGTTTATATTTTGTATGTATTCAGTAATTGGTTACTCATATAAATCACGTTCGTAAGTTCTAAGGCGTGGACACTGTCATTTTTTAAACAAGGACAAATCGTGACAAATAAAAAGAAACAGTGTCAGCAACACATTACCAGATGCAATTGCGTTTAATTAAGTAGCTATCTACAAGTATTTGAAACGCCCTATAGTAAATGACTAATTTATGTAATTATAAGTATATTGACAATACTGTTATACAGTATTCATTGGAATGTCGAGTACAGTGATTCCTCTATTCAATAATCACTCATAACTATAACATCATTTCCTATGACAATACTCGATATAACCAACATCACAAGTGCTTCAGTGTCGTTGTTGTTGTTGCTGTTGTTGCTGTTGTTGCTGTTGTTGTTGTTGCTATCGTTGTTGTTGTTGCTGTTGTTGTTGTTGTTGTTGCTGTTGTTGATGTTGTTGTTGCTGTTGTTGATGTTGTTGTTGCCCCTTAGACTGTAGATATACAAGATGACCACATTTTGCCAACATTTAAAGGGTTCGGACCACCCGGTCCTATCTCTGGATCGGAGCTTGCAGTACGAATGTTGGGACTAACGATATTTGTATACAGCGGTCAGTTGTCGGGTCCATGTGTTAATCGGTCAATCGACCAATAAAATAAATCAATTACCGGTAATCAATCAATCAGCCAATCAATAATGTTATTAATTTTACAGTAAAACGTCACAAAGTGATCATCACCATTGGCATTGCCTCTATCCTAATATTATCTGCAGATTATGATCAACTCAACATAAAATGTCAGCTTTGTGGGGCGGGATAACAGGGGTATAATAAACGGACCCAGAGGGGAGTCCTTGACATCTTGACCGAATTTTGTCTATAGATCTGACATAATGCTGCGAGAATAGCAGGTTTCATAATCTAGCCGGGAGCCAAAGACCCTTGAGGCAAAAAGCAGATCCGTTCAAAATATGTGACCGGGCCCCTTCCTGAGACAAAAACATAGCTGATATGAGGGTATGACTCCTTATTGAGGTTTTACTATACAGTTAGTAGTACGTACGATTGTTGTCAGGGCTACTGTAAAATCAAGATAGTTTGGCGAGCGATATATTTTCGCTATAACCGCGAAATCGATACGTACCCGAAATTGTATGTCTCGTGATTTAAACAATGGCTGCAAAACAACAGAATACAGTTCTTTCTGAATTTTAAAAACCGCGAACATTTAACCCTTGCAAACTACTGTAAAACAACGATTTCGTGAAATTTAGTCAGCGCGAATATTTCTGATTTTACGGTATGTACATGAACAACATACATGAAGATATTCAGCACTTACCTTGAACAAGGAAACACTGTAATCCTATGAGTATAAACAACACAAATATAATATCCACTTTCATTGTTATCATGCTACGCGTATACGAAATATCACAAAAACCGTTATAAAATAGTAATCCTAGAAAACGTTCTAAATGAGTCGATGACACACAACAGGGATGTTTCCGAAATATCGCTGTATGCTTATGTACGTATAAACAAAAAAAAAACTATTTAACGTTCTTATTGACACACAATAGGTTTGTATCCGTGATCTTTTCCTGTATGCTTACAAGCAAACAATAACTCGGGATATATTCCAGTTTATTGGCAGTTTCTACTGTAGATTATTCCGATCAGGCTGGTACTGTGCTAGTTCTCTTAACCTATTCTCATCACATAAATATTAATTCAAAACATGTGAGTTTCTGAGTTCCCACGTTCTATCTTTTATATGAATGAATTCATGAGTCGCTTTCACTGGTTAAAGTTTATTTCTGACAGTTTCACAATTGTGTACACATGCATACCTAATAAAGCAACACGTCAACTTTATTAAGCATTTTAGTGTACTTAGTGACTTATATAGTTTTTATACACATGTATACATTTACAATAAGGTAAGATGTGTTTTTACTATTACATGTATATATATATGTGTGTGTGTGTGTGTGTGTTATCGTATTTCCCACATCCTAAATATAAAGTCCGATTAAAAGCACTATTATAAATACATTAATACAGTTAAGAAAATCCATCGCTCAGACAGTTATTTACATAAACAAACAATGATACGCTTCGCCGTGAATCATTTCTCCCCTTGCTGTGATGACAGTAATTGCGAAGACATTAATGATAACTGTCTAGTCGAGGATTGTTATTCTGTCACGCTAATATATTACGACAATTGTCCTACAATTACCGTGTATATCCTTATCGTAATTACTAAAATCTCTCATTACAGCAGATTATCGTCATTTATTGAATCAATTCAGCCACCATAAAATATGCGTAAATAGAATAGATCGCTATCAGATGATATCAATTGCTCGTCATTTTATGTACGAGGGATGATCCAAAATCAACAGGATTCATATATCGTATACTGTTACATGAAGAGACTATGCCCACATGTTAATCTGTAGTTTTTAACTGTTACAACGGTTATTTGCACTGTCTTTGTGAGTGTAATGAATTCGCGTATTTAAAAATTCCTTAAAAAATCGCTACATTTTGTCAGGATTGATAGTATTGATGTAATAGAAAGCAACTGACGGTTGATTTATGCAAGATTTGGTTCAAATAAGCAATTTTAACCACTCTCTGTATCGCCAACTGAGTATTTTATTCTTGAAAAAAAACCGCTAAGTTTCCTTACAACATGCTTTGTGAATTATGTAATTCACACGTGATCGTAATAATACCCTATAGATTTTTTGATGTAAAATACTAAATAACTACAAAATGCCGAAGTTTCTCAAGTTATTTAAGCTGTCTATATGGTTGTTTATGGGATATACAGGCAGCTATACCAAAATTACGCGAATATTTGACAATTTTATTTTATTTTTACAAAACACCAATATGTGAGGCAGTCCCTTTAACCGACTTCTTTCATGAGTTGGCTTTTAATTACATGATTATGTTTATTTACGTGTGTGTTTATCCAATTGTTAGCCACAATCATGCTCATTTATCAAATGATAAAAAACGGTCGCAATCGACATGAAAATTAAATAAGTGTGTAAAAATTAAATTGGTGTTTGAATGCGATGCGTATATCTCCATTTTGAATGCTAAGGAGCGGAATAATTGTTCAAATTAAATTTAAAAAATATAATGCTGTTAAATCATGTTTTCTGTTTTATATGCTTATATTTTCCTTGTGTTTATTTCATATTATGCATGATGACTGTCTGTTTGGTTATGTTAATATAGTATGTAACCTGAAACACAAGTTCAACATCAAATCGAAATCCGTTAACTTCAACCATTATACCTGTCTCAAGTTGGAAATTTCTGAAAAAGTCAGAATTATGATTAACGTGTTCATATACGTGTAGTAATCGAGTTCTGATATTTCTTAGAATAACAGTATGAAAAATGAGTATCGATCGGCTTATCGAAGATAGTGGAATATTTCAAGTACCCTCCTATAGACCTTATGGATAAGTGTTGGATTGGAAAACAGCAAGTTTCCTAATGAAAGGGATCAAAGAGAGTACCAGGGTGTGAATGTCAGCTCTAGGGGAATATGTATCACTACACAAATCTGTAATATTTGCTTCAGCTTACTTGTGCTATGGAAAAACCTCTCCTGTAGACCCCCCCCCCCCAAAAAAAACTCAACAACGCACTTACTTCTTGTTACAATTTCAAGTTCCCCTATCACAGTGTCCAGTTAACAACTGATACTATAACCCGAGTTTCCCGCCTTATCTAATTGGGGCTACAGGAGGGGTTACTTTCAATAGTGGTCCGGATCGGCACGACGCTGTATTGCTCGCTCGAAGGTTACAGGTTTGTTTTCTGTCTTGAACGATGCGCTAATCAAGGTAGGAAACACACAATGAAAGTAAATGAAGACGGTATAAGCGAGATCTTTACAAGTTCTTATAAAATTGCTTCAACCGTGTACATTCATTTTTAGTTTATAATCTTACGGTGAAAATACAAAGATCATACAAAGAATGCTATCAGGGTACTCTTTCGAAAAAGAAAAAAAAACATATTTTGAAAGTGTCTGGGTGTTTAATTATGTCAGCTTAAAAGTGCATTTATAATAAACACATTTACCCATAAATAAATAGATAGGTTTGCTACAGTGTGTCAATTCGTACTTCGTAGAACAATTAGATGGCATTTACAATACAGTTAAGAAATAAGTTCACATACGTATACATTTTTGTACATGTACGTATACGCGAGCCGAGTACATGTATAATAAATGGACCATTTTTTCTCCTGTTCATAACATTTACACATTGGATGACAATAACAATGAGAATGATGAATTTAACGACATACATAATTATATAAGTATACAAGTCATATTGTTACCCCTGGTATTATTGTCAGCACGCGAGTGTGTGTATGTGTGCGTGCCGCGGTGTACATGCGCCCATGTATCACAATATACTTTTGTATAACCAAATGGGATACGCTCTATTTCACTATATCGTTGTATTTACCAAGAAACATGTAGAAAAACGGAATTTTCGGGCCAGGCATTTGGAGAGTACAACAATTGGGAGTTCATTGAAAAGCAAATGCACATTTGATGTTTCGAGTGGCCAAAGTCATTAAATGGTACTGGTATATTTCCCTAGAATTATATTTAAAGCCGCTTAGTTCTTGTATACACAGTTTTACACAAGATTGCGCCAGTACACAGTTCTGAGCTATAGAGCTGTACAAAAAAACTGTCAATTGAGATCTTAAAAAGGAGCCGAGTTAGCTGTTCACAGAAACAAAACCAAAATTGCAGACATGTCTGTTAGAGTAGTTATTCCGAGATGTTGAAACGCTATTCAAAGCAATTTGAAACATGTTTCTAGTCTCAAACCCAAATTTAAGAAACTACTCACAAAATATACTTGCGTGTTCGGTGAACACAGCTTTAGACGGACTTGCAAAGCGCAATCGAATAACTTCTCATTACCGCTACTTGTATTTGTAAATGTATTCGCTTGACACCCGCATGTGTATCCTGAGTTTCGTCGGAGCGTTTATATGCTAGTTTTTTCAGTTCCGTCATACAATATGAAAACTGTACAAACCTCCGATGGAATCGAGACTAGGGATCAATGTGGCCTAGTACGTACTCTTCGTTCATTAACTCAACAGGAATTTAAATCCCCACGATTTAATTTGCCAAGACAAAAACATAGTAAGTGGCCTTCCTTAAAATTGTAAGTTCGTGACCTACGAAATGAATACCCACGACTACATACGACAGTACATTATACATTTGTGTACATGTATTGTATTACGGACTTACTGTAGATAGCACGGTTGATGTTTATACCTAATTCAAACGGGTGAATCAACTACATAATACTGTTTTATCTGACCTTCCCAGATGTGCTTCATATATGGCGAAATAAATTACTAGTATATAAATTCCTAGATTATCATCCCTTACCGCCCCCATCGTTCATGTCTCCCGAACCAGAGATGATCGTGACGTATCTGATCCAGTTTGTAGATGGTGTCGATATTGTACTAAAAGGTTCTACGTCACGATACTAGTCGCCTGCATCCCGAACCCTTTGTAGGCTTAAATGTTTAGGAATTAGTATTATTACCCCTACATGCCCATCAAACATTTATAACCAGGTGTGTTTCTTATATAAGGCTGTAATAAATGAAATAAATTCCTGGATCACCATCCCCTTCCCGCTTCAATCCGTTACATTTCTGCCTAACCATGTTTATGTTCTAAATGCTTGCTTTAAATTATTAGAAATTGAATACAAGCAAAAGAAAAACAAAAAATAGCATATATAGTATAACCTCAAATAAAAGACCACCTCAAGATTAAGAACATCATTTTAATATCCATTTTCTCGATTTTCTCATTATTCAACTCTACTATTAAGACTGATATTCTGAAGTATTTCAAGCAGAAGCAGAAGCTCAATTTGAGATTTTGTTCATATCGATCAGACTCAGAATTTGAGATAAATCTGAAGATCTAAATATTGTTATTTTACTGTGATAAACTCAGATAGTGTTTCTGTTTAGAGATGCCAATTTTGAGTCAGCCTCCCATGGAAACTAACCGTGATAAAGACAGGTAACAATATTTGAGATGAGATTTAGCTCAGATTGAGATGCTTCAAAAGATCTGAGCCGATTGTCCGGGTGGTGGTCTTATTATTGAGGTTTTACTGTATAGGCACATGTACAAAAACCCGCGCCTTGCTTTTATTTTGTATCTATTTTATATTTAGGCCAATCCCTGAATCATATCCGTATCAGTACATCGATACATGGACCTTTAAAACGAATGATACAGCATTGACAAAGGTATACCTCAGTCCAGGCTGTTAAATCAAGTGTTAACACACCTGGGTATCAGACAAAAATCTCATCAAAATAACCCACTGTATATCTGATGTCCTTCTTACATTGATCACGGATGATTTAGATGATTTACAAATAGACATTTTTTATAAATAGACACTTTAATTCACAACTCCGTTCTAAAAATTAAATGGATAATTTAATTCACAAAATGAATGAGAAAATTTAATTCACAACATTTAGTGGACAATTATAGTCACAAAATTAAAAAGACATTTAAGTCAATTGATATGGCAGAATATTACGCAGTTAACAAATGTATGGAATCAGCTAACTTCAATCAAGTGCGTTTTTAAAAAAAAATCAAAGGACTGAAAGTATTGGTTTATGCTCATCGGGAGAACAAGAAACCAAATAACTCACCTTGCAGTCCAATAACGAGGTGTTGACATTCTTTCTTCCGAGTAACAATAACGTCATGCTCATAAATACCAATAGGCCGGCGAGCTATTAAATGTTAGGTGACATGGCATTATGTATTGCTGCGTCATATAATCTGCGTCATAATTATACTTGTATTACAAACTGTGCCATATCCTACTAACGTGTCTAACACTTCTGTGTCTGCAAGACCAAAACTCCTACATTGTCTAAATCGAGCATCGTAATGCCTAAATCTAACAAGATCAGTTTTGTGTCCGTTAAATGTATATATCTGTATTAGATCAGGCCCCGATCTCCCGAAGCATCTCAAGTAGAAATCTCAACTCAAATTGAGATTTTGGTAATTTCAAAGTCTGAATTTGAGATAAATATGAATCTTGAACTCTCAAAATTTTGCTGTAATAAAATCAGAATAATGTTTCTGTTTTGTTATACCAATTTAGACTACATTTTTGCATGGAAACTACCTCAAACGATAAGTGACAGATCTCAACTCAAATTCTGAGATGTTTAGGGAGATCGGGGCCTGTATATCCATTAAAACGCTTTGAAGTTTGACCATAGTCGCACCCCCGAAATACTTGAAGATATCATACAGCTTGTGGACAAGATACTTGAAGATTTATTTTACGTCGGATATATACATACATAATTATATTAACATAAGTTATTACACTGTAGCTATTTTCCTACAATACCTTATTAATTGGTCTATTCAACACATAATTCTCGCATTTTATGATTAAACATAACATGGAAGCTTATTTAGTAATCAATACCGGTATTTGTTGAGGGTGAAGGTATTCATCTGCCTGCTACATTGTACGATTAAGCAGGAAGCTTATTGGCAAATAGAGGCTATGCTCGGCATTTTCGGCATTGTTAACTTGATCTCGAGTAGCTAGGTTGTTGTGGTCACCAGCACCAAACCCGAAAGAATGTACTGGTTGTATACTACAAACCGATTTAATACGTAGCCAATAGTAGTCTAAAAGGGATGTTCAAAAATAACGAAAACTTTGTTGTTGTGTTTTCGTCCGAAAATTAAAAATATACAGCTGAACATGATCAATCGGAACCATTTTGTGATTAGCACATCATGTTTGGTATATCGAGTTACAGCTTTATAGACATGTTTTGTAAAGTATACATTTATGTACAGTCAGATGCTCAGATAATTCGGAATGGATTCAGACAGCTCTAAATAGAACGTTCATAAAAAATGCAATACACGCACACCATAATTATCATGATTATACTGTCTTACTGTAAAACCCCGATTATGCTGTGTTGAAATTTAGTCATATAATAAAGAAGTTGTTGAATTACAATTACTAAACATTAAGCATATCATTAAGATCAAGCCAAACATTTTATGGAAGAACCGTACTGAAGCATAACGTCATAATTATGTTGGTTTCATGTATACACCAACCAGCTGGCGTCGGCGTCTTCACGCGTCATTACAGGTAGGTCTAACTTACACTCTCATTGGTGGTATAATTCATCTTGAATGACGCATTGATATCAATTATTCCAAAAAGTGTCTTGAAACAGCTAGGGGCCCTGTTCCTACTGTAGCTAGTCAACCATTAAATTAATATAATTTTAAGCCAATGCAACTTGCTCGTTATTTATTTAATTTAATATATATTTTATTTCTAACGAAAAGGGATAGGGCAACTGACTTAGCCTATATTAACCCTCACCCTAGACAATGCGCATTGCTTCAATAGTTAACGAGATCTGACGTTATTTTTCCGCGGATGCCCATGTAGTACGTGTGTACAGGTTGTTACACCATTCCCGAATGCCGGCCGGTGTCTTAGTAGGAAGTGTCCCTTAAATTTGGTTCTTTGCTGACACAATTGACTTATTTTAGAAACAGTTGATTCGAGAAAGCCTACACTCCAGTGACAGTATCAGATATAAGTGTTATACTAGCTTAACTTCATTATTTGGTAAGATTCGTATTTATAGGAAACGCCAGTGCTTGAAAAAGTAAGCTCTTCAAGGCGGACCAAACTCAATTCAACCCAGTTTACCCGTCCCCCCAACAAAAGTTCTGCAAAATGGTTATTTCCCTATAATTATAACATCGATAGGTAGTTGAAAGTACTAAATTCTTATGCGTTCCACATGTAATGTATAATGCAGTGTAATTATTTGGAGTTTTTACATTTTCAATCTGTTTTGAAATATGAACTTCCTACATGTACTTTTGCTTTCATAATCAGTTATAATATTATGAAAGCAAAAGTAGGAAGTTAGTAGTTACAGTCTATAGCTGCGGGCCTGTAATCATAATATTATACCATGACTAGCCCATGCGCGTATTTCAGCTTCTAAAAAGTGCCGTACGATCATATAAATATCTACATATAAGACTTGAATTCACAAATTTTTCCACACCCTCCATTTTTTGTATCCAGGTTACAATGGGATATATGGGATACAAATTTAATTAACTTACTAAATGCCTGATTTTTCCTCAATCTTGGTTGCCCTTTTATGAAATATGTAATTTTTAAAACATGTTAATATAAAACAATCAGTCAGTCCAATAGTAATATAAACATAATTAATAGAATGGAAATTAAAAGGTCTACGTCCCCGTAAGGGGTTTGACATCAAAGGGAGATAGAAAGAACAAATCTGCCAAAACGTTGATCAATCATGGTGTTTGTGATTTTGTTTTTCAGATAGTTAACAATGTCTGCTTTGAGCGATGTCGATCCTACCTCATACTCCAACCCAGATAAAGTGATAGTTACAAACTTAGATCTGGTTCTCGCCATAGATTTTCAATCTCACATACTTCAAGGACATGTTAACCTGTCATTAGATAGACTTGTAGAAGGTGCAGACACTGTGGTAAGTTGCAATCATTTAAGCTGATCTTGATCAATTCTTTGTTTGCAGTTATCGCCCTGCCTTCTCACAAAAACCCCAGCTGACCTTGAGTAATAGACTTGAGTCAATTTGTATATTCTTTGACTTACAATAGGGATTTAGACAACATCTCCCAGGACATCTGTTGGTACTTGTTTCAGCATTAAAATTATTACACACATGTTGTATGCTTTGGATGAGACACTCATGATTTTAATACATGTATGTTATTATGATTGATATGTTGAAACGAATTATGGTATTTGTCTTACAGATTTTAGATAGCCAAGATTTGAACATATCTGAGGTAACAGACAAACATACTGGACAGACACTAAGTTACAGTATAGGAGAGAAGAACGAAGTCGCAGCATTTGGATCTAAGTTAGAGATCAAATTACCTACAACATCACAGAAAAGGTAAGGAGTATATTGTTTTCTGATGTTGATGGTGATTGGTCATCATTAGCCTTGGCCGTGGTCCAGTGATTAGCGTCCTGGAATTGTAACCTGGAAATCTCCAAGTAGGTCATGCTCTTCCAATAAAATTTTACGTCCATTTCGATTTTCCTCAACATGTGGAGAAGTTGCTGGTTCCTTGTGGAAAGATTATAATATTATATAGTTAGTACTGGTTAGAATTCAGACCAGGGAAACTAGTTAGGTGAATTGGTCGCTTTACATGTATAAAACAGAGAAATTGTTGAGAGAAGGTGTTACATGTATACCCGAATAAACGAATGTAAACAAATCCTTTCCATTGCAAATGTCAGATTCTTTGAATAGCTTGTAACATATCCAGCTTGAAACAACTCGGTTGGACAAGCCCATATAATAGGAGCTAGGTTTCTAATGTTAATAATAAACATAAATATTGAGATGTATTTCAGTATTTATGTCAACCTTTTGCAGCTGTGAGATCACCATTAAGTATGCCACATCACCGCAGTGTTCCGCTCTACAATGGCTCAAACCAGAACAAACGGCCGGTAAACGACAACCGTACATGTTCAGTCAATGTCAGGTCAGAGTTGCTGCATTTTTACCTCACTTAAATCTTTTCTCCATACACACTCTGCTGTTATTATCCCCTGATGATGAAATCGGTAAGGGGTATTGAAATGATGTTGTCCATCGGTCTGTCTGTCTGTCTGTCCGTCCGTCCGTCCGTCCGTCCGTCCGTCCGTCCGTCCGTCCGTCCGTCCGTCCGTCCGTCCGTCCGTCCGTCTGTCCGTCCGTCCATCTACAGCCATTTCTCTGTAACTACCGGTAGCTGGTTGAATTTCATGAAACTTGAAATAAATTTGAACAACCATACTGTGATTTATTGGTCAATTTCCGTAGTGTTATTGCCTTGATTTATTGATCAGTTTTTATCTGATGGAAGCTTACATTCCTAAATGAACAATAGTACTGATCTTAAATTCCAAACTGTGCAATACTACTGATAACCTTTAGGCAAGGGATATTAATTAATTGAACGTGCTTGTCCCGTTAGAGATGAACTAGAAATATAGGATCCGTCATGAGTTGTCTTTGGAGATCAACATTTCTTACATGAGTCTAGAAAACACAGATTATTAAGCAAGCCTTTGGCGATCTTTAATAATTTGTTTTTTGTGACGAGTCTAAGAAATTTTAATCTCAAAGGCAACAAATAACAGATTCTTTTTATCACATTACCATAGTTACCGAGTCTATACAACGTCATTAAGAACGTATCTAACCCAACGACTTACGTTTTCGCGCTGAAAAGCTAGTGCGTCACGCATTTGTTATCACACGTGTTGGAGAACATTGTTCCGTCATTTGTTATCACTGGATTTATGTGATAATGTGTTCATATCGTAAGTGCAGCTTTTTGTGGCAAATATTCAGATTGAGCTCCCTTGAGTATTTGTCCTGCTATAAAGTTATATCCTGCACAACTGAACAATTTCAAGAAAAAAAATGAATTCTTTTTTGTGATTTAATTTGTTAAGACATCTGTAATTAGAAACATTGTTAAATTTTCTAAATTAAACTTTTAATAAATTTTAAACATTTCCTCAGCTTTATTTATCAAATTGGTGGGGAACAACCACAAACTCAATGAAAATTTATTCCCCACAAATATAATCATTTTACAGTAACATGTTTTTACGATAATTTACAGGCAATCCATTGTCGCAGTTTGATTCCTTGTCAAGACACACCATATGTGAAATGTCCGTATACTGCTAAGGTAAAGTACATCCTATATAAATCAGTCAGTGTTAATTTGTTGAAGATCATCTGTGAACCACTACTACTTGTCAAATACTTGTCTGCAAGGAGTCTGCCAAAGACCACCAATTTTATCTTCCATCAGCAGGGGTTCCACTAGCTTCCGAATCTGAAAGGTCATTTTGATACTTTTGACTAAATTTTACCATTTTATAAACAAAATACGCATGATTTTAAGAGAAAATGACCCTTCAAACCAAAATCATGAGGGTCAAAATGTGGCATTTTGGAAATTCGAATGGGTCAAGACCCCTACTCCCTAGTCAAATGGAACCCGTGCATCAGACCATTTTCTGTGGTATTAAACCTGTTAAGAGAGACCACCAGTCAATAAATACCGTATTGTGCTGTTCCCTGTGGTCTTTACACACAGGTTTGTGCAGAATGTGATTAATATACACTGTAATCAATTGTTTAGCAAATACAGCCGTATTAAAGTTTTTAATATTTCAACCAAGGTTTATGAAGCTTCATTTGGAACCAAAATAAAGATATTCTTTATAATCCAGCCTTATCATGTTGTTTCTAAACATGTCACATGCTGTATCAAAATTGCCTTGACTTATAACACTTTTTCAGATTACCTCTCCGAATGCAATCAAGGTGCTTATGAGTGCATTATTATGTGGCTCAAACCCAAGTGCTGACTGTCCTGGACAGACTGAGTACCACTTCCAACAGAAGACTCCCATGCCAGCTTATCTCATAGCAATAGTTGCTGGCGATATAGTATCAAGGTTCAGTATATATATATATATTCTAGCAGGGCCAAAAATAAATTGTTTGTTTCCCTTTCCCAATTGAGGTGGTAGGTAAAAACATATTTTTATTGTCAATAAGTGTCAAAGGGTCAAAAAAATATTTTGGGTAGGAAACTTTTTGCTCGGGTAGGTAGGAAAGGGAAAAAACAATATTTTATTTTTGGCCCAGTTAGTCCTGTATTACATAGCAATGCATTTTGATGCATTCACTATTTTTAATTTCTTACAGATGTATTTCGACCTATGTACAAGGTTTGCATAGGCCTTGAAAAATCCTTGAATTTGGTTTCTACCTTGAAAAGTACTTGAATAAAGTTTTGCTTTGAAAAAATGCCAAAATGGTACTGGAATTTTACTGAAAATCCTTGAAACACAGCCTTGAATATCCATAAAGTGCATGGATGTTTTCAAAATAACACATTATCTGCCAAAAAAATGAAAACACATGTTTTTTCACAAATTATTGGTGTATGCCACTGGTGCGTGTTTAATGAATTAATCACAGTCAGGTATTCTTTTGTTTGACATTTCAAGTGTATCAAATACAAAAAGATACGTAATCGTACAACATTATGTGGGTAAATGTTCCGTAAAATTGTCTTGAAAATACAAATTCAGAGAATGGTTGTTGATATTGTTACAAGATTAATATTTATTTTAGAGTTATCGCAGAAATCAATATTTTTGCCAGTGGCACATATATAATTAGTCTTCTTGTTGTTTACAGAAAAATTGGACCAAGGAGTAGCGTGTGGTCAGAGGCTGAGTTGGTAGAAAAAGCTGAATTTGAATTCAGTGAGGTAAAATACCACCTTAAAGTTTATAGCTATATCATGCAATGAGCCTTCACTTATGTCTAATTCTTTCAAACCCTCTGCTATATATCTAAGCAGCCCTCTGTAGAGCAACAACCTATGACAACACCCTCAAAATTTCCCTAATATTTACTTTACATTTACTGTATGTAGAGCAATATAAGTTACC
The DNA here is from genome assembly GCA_947247005.1 of Spisula solida. Classification (NCBI taxonomy): domain Eukaryota; kingdom Metazoa; phylum Mollusca; class Bivalvia; order Venerida; family Mactridae; genus Spisula; species Spisula solida. Next base: position 28,890,505 of record OX365954.1, read on the forward strand.
TCTGTTCAACGACCAATATTTGCAGCTCCCTTAGTGTGTTGCTCTACCTGTGTAGAGGTTGTACTGTATACACAATTCCTTGAGGTTAAGGGAGTAAGATGGCCTAGTGGAAGTGTGTCTGCTTTAAGTTTGGGAGGTTGTGGGTTTGCTCTGCAGCAGCATCGTACCAGAGTAGGAATAAAAAGGTACCAGTGTCTCTGATGCTCTGCATAAATAGTATTGTTGTAGCGGTATAAGGCGGTACACGATGAACTGCGAAATTTACCTCCTCACAGCTTACAGTACAATGCTACTAAACTTCGGTACAGTTCAGTAAGAGATTTTTTATTTAATAAATAGTATTCTGACAATGTGTCATGTGTTTCTTCATATAAAATGTGCAAACTTTCAACTCTTATCATGAATCACCCTGCCTAGATGCAACACTACATTGGGAACTTCTTACTTTGACATTGGGGAAAAATTGATCATTTTTTTCTGATTGGAAAGACACCTTTTAAGGGTACCAAACAAAGACGAAACAATCTCTGGCTTTTAAACAGATATGGGAACAAATTCCAAAATTAGTTTTTGAATATTCAAAATGCCTTTTCGAATATATTCGATATTCATTCCAAATCTAATTTATTTGTTTTCTTCCATAACTGAAAACTTTTTATTTCCCTATTCTTGATAAAACTAACTTGTTGGATAATAGAATTCGAAAATGAACTTTGGATTCGAATATTTGTCCAGTTTCCGAATATTCAGATATTCGGTCCCATCATTACTTTTAACCCAAAAAGAAAAAGGAGATAAAACATAAAAGTATTGTACACTGAATGATTATGGATTGTTTGCCTTACAGACAGAGGATATGTTACAGACAGCTGAGAAGTTACTAGGACCGTATGTATGGGGACATTATGATTTACTTGTATTACCTCCCTCATTCCCGTATGGTGGTATGGAGAACCCTTGTCTCACATTCGTTACACCTACATTACTGGTAAGTACCGTACATCTTAACTCATAGGGAACACTCACTCAAAAAGTCAGTGGGTTGACTTTTGGTTGAAAAAAAAAATCTCAAGTTTCCAATGGAAACAGCCATAATCTTTCACCTTATTTTCATAATTTTTCTTTAAATTTCCCGTTTGATGGCATGGAGTTTCCTGCCTAACGTTTGTTACACTAACATTACTGATACATATTTCAATCATACACCCCAATTTAAGGGTTGGATAAAATTTATAAGTATAAGTTGGACTGTACTCTATCCAATGTATGTCATGTTTTAAAAATTGAGAATTGGTCCTGATGAAGGCTTGGAGAAAGCTGAAATGTCACTAATAAAATTATGATAACCTTAACCTGTGTTGATTGTGTAGCTACATTTACACTTCGGTGTTTTTAGTTGATAACTTTTATGTATGTATGTACGTTTGTTCTAGGCTGGTGATCGTTCCCTGGCAGATGTTGTTGCACACGAGATCTCGCACAGTTGGACGGGAAATCTTGTTACAAACGGAACTTTTGAACATTTCTGGTATGTTGTAAGACATTTTACTGTTCTCTAACTGCAGGCAGGGTATTTTAAGTTTACCCTTCAAGTTTGGCCAATGATCTCCAACTTTGAGGGAAGAGACAGTGTATGATACAAGGATTTCAGTTGTGATACCGTATCTGTTTTTGAAAAACACCTTATTATTTAACATGCCCAGTGTACATGCCACACTATCTCTGGGTTACTAACCAGTTCATTTCTTGTTGGATGGGAAACACAGAAAAGCATTTTAAAAATGATCAAATGCCCAGGCCTAGAATCTTACCAAGGACCTCTAGATCCATAGGCTAGTGCTATCCACTCCACCAATCTGCCGCCTCTCAAGACCTGCTTAAATCATGAGTCACATACAACTTTGTGTGTGCTAATACAAAAGCTAGTAGTTTAGTAAAATGCACTTTAGAATTTGGTTAAGGAAAAACTTACCGGGTAGTTATAGAATAAGCTCCTATTGTTTGTAAAACAGTAACCATGTAACCATAGTGATGAACTTCTTGTGGTATGTAGGGTGTATATGCATGTTAATGTTTAATCTTATCTAGGTTGAATGAAGGTAACACAATGTTTGTAGAGAGAAAGATTGCCGGAGCTCTGGCCAAGTCTGAACAACTCCGACAGTTTAAATCATTGGGTGGTTGGAATACGCTGGTAGACACTGTAAGTTCTGTACTGTTTAACGATTGTCATGTTAAGTAGACTCAAATCTGTCTTAACCAGTCAGTGTGTCTGCTTAAGCCTAGGTCACATCAGCCATGCTACAGTACACCTGTCTGTGATCACTCTTTGGGGAAATCATTCCATGTTTCATGCAAATCCATCCTACAATAATTATTGCCTACAAAAGGAAATATCAGCACTGCAAGATAAAATCAAATTCTCAACATGTCAACCTTATATGCATGATGCTTCTGATCAATTTACGCTTTGGACTGCTGTAAAAGCATTGTACAGCAGCATTACAATGTCAGCAATCAGTAAGGATGTCTGTGATTTTGTCTGCAATTTTAATTTTGGGGGAAAATAAATCATGCAGCCAAATAATTGTGCGGCTAATGTGACACAGGCTTAAATATGAAAGTCCTAACTAGGATTTAATGAAATATTGGCTTTTGAATTCACCTGTCTACTAACACAGATTTGACTTCTATACCAAATGCTGGCCTTCTAAACATTTTAATTTGATATCAAAAAAATATTATATATTTTATGACTAGGCTGAATGAAGGCAATACAAAATTTGTGGAAAGAAAGATTGTTGCCAGTTTGAAAAATGGAGAGTCATTACGTCAATTTCTTGCATACAAAGGCTGGACTATTTTGTCTGACACAGTAAGTCCTGTCCTTAGTCATTTGCATACATGCCATATCTCCCACATCATGTGTGAGACTCAAGCATTTGTTGAGACTCTTCTATTGCACGCTTGCAGACAAATTTATAAAATATCACATATTTCTTGGACATACTGGATTCTGACAGTAGTGGCCTCTGTAGCTCATTGGTTAGCACGCTTGTCATCTAATCTGGCGACCAGGGTTCAAATCCAGTGGAGGCACACATATATGCCTGCCATATTTCAGCAGAAAGCTGACTGGCTAATAAAGGCTATGCTCAGCATTTTTAAGTAGTTGTCACATAGTCACAAATGTTAGTTTTAATTGCTTCTTCATGAAGCATGCATGATATTGTCGTACATGTAAAATAAGTGAAAACTGCTAATAAACTTCATTAAATTTAGCAAGAAAAATCTTCCTCATTTAAATGAAATCTCCTGCATTTCCATCACCAATCTCCCACAAAGGGTTCAGCGAAACAGAGCATGTATGCCTTTGGTCATAACCTATGGTTGGCAAATTAAAATGTTCTGAATATTATTTTTTTTTTGGATACAATTTTGTATGATTTCTTCTGATACATGTATTAACCACCACATAAAACAACATACACAGTACATCTGTAGAGCAACACCCTATGGTAGCTGCAAATATTGGCCATTGTACAGAGGTTGTTGCTATACAGAGGTAAAATGTATAGTAATTATCAGCTTGTTACAAAGAGGTTGTTGCTTTACAGAGGGCCACTCTTGAGAGGTTGTACAGTTACAACAAAGTTAGTAGCATTTTCTCATGATATGTTGATCATTGGTTGTACAATTTACAGGTTGAAGTATTAAACAAGGATCATCCTGAGTATACGAAGTTGGTCCCTGATCTACGAGGTGTAGACCCCGATGATTCATTCTCCTCAATACCGTACGAGAAAGGTCATGCTTTCCTGTTCTACCTGGAACAATTAGTTGGAGGACCAGGTAAGACCATCAATACAAATTGATTTGTTTACAACTGTCTGGCACAGAGACACTGTTCCTAAATCACTCTTTGTCTCAATATTTCCACCCAATTTGGTCTTTTTCATGAGATGAAACACTAAACTTCCTTTACATAACTTTGCAGTACTAATAGTATGAATGTATATGTTGTTATCCTATTAGGGATTTTTTAAGAGATGTTTGTAAAACATGTATGACCCCATGTGAGTCATCTACAGTCTCTGACCAACCTCTCTGTGAATTCGGAGGATCGTAGGTCCAAGTGTTCTAGAGCATTAGAGCAGAAACTGATTGGTCTACTGACAGCCAGTCGTATGTGCAAATCAATATAGCAAGGTGCTGCAGTTTCTTGTTTGAGAGATGCGGCAAAATCTTCCAAATAATAGCATTTGTTCATACTTTGTAAATTAACACTGAATCATCATGTTAGAAACAGAATTATGCTATAACAGTCATAGGTTGCCCTGCTCTTTCGGGAGTTATCTGCCTTTAAAATGATTGTTAAACACTCCAGTTGAGATTCAAACCTTGGACCTGTTGGCAATTAAGTTCTTAGTATACACAGTAACACCATTAGTAAATTGTTGCACATTGTCCAATTAATTCTCTTGAAAACCTTTGACATGCTACATTCTACAACCAGTTTAACACTGGGGTGGAGCGATCTTTGCTCACTCGTAATGTCAAGTTTATTAAGGAAAATGGATTTTTCCCCGTTTGACACAGACAGTCCAAGTGTGTGGCTATCTGATTTTATCCCTGTGTAAGTGGCCAATGACCTCGGGCTTCAAGCGAAGAGACAGAAAGTTTATGCGATACAAGGAATCGGGTGGGCTGGCCTAACTCTTTCCGAAAAAACTCCTTGGTTCGTTAATGTTCCACATGTATAGTACCAATACACGCCAGACTACCTCTGTGTTTCCTACAAGTTCATCTCTAGTTTGGCGGGACCTCCGGTTTGGTTGTCAGAGCATTTACCATGGCCACTGTTCCACCCAATGAAATGGATGATTTTAAAGAATGTTTCATGTATATGTATGACTTTCAGCTGTGATGGACCCATTCATGAAGGCATATATTGAGAAGTTCAAGTATAAATCCATCACTACATCAGACTGGAAGGAGTATCTGTTGTCATATTTTAGTGAGCTGGCCGCATCGGGAGTATTTGATTGTGTCGACTGGGAGGGATGGCTGTATGGTGTCGGAATGCCCCCTGTTAAACCAACGTAAGTTACAATCAGTTATTTAAAGTATCATAGTGGTCAAATCTGTAAAATTGCAAAATATCTTACAGCATTATAATACAGAACATTACTGTATAAGAAGGAGCAATGCAGAAATACTGTCGAATTTACAAAATTTGCCAACTTCTGGATGCCTTTCTAGATGGAAGTTTGTCTGCATTTGTTCTCAGTAAACATAAGTTGGATTTCAATGAAACTTCACATGAATACTTAGTACTAATCCTAATTGTGCATATTGTCATGAATATTAGATCAGAGACAGATGATTTTTATCGGAGTTATGTCCCTATGTAAAAAGAACCTCCAGTTTTCATGCTATTTTCATGTTACTTGTTTAAAACAATCAGTTTTATGTATTATCCCAGATTTTATTTCCTATCATTGTAGGTGTGATATGACATTATTTCCTATCATTGTAGGTGTTTATCCCAGATTTTATTTCCTATCATTGTAGGTGTGATATGACATTATTTCCTGTCATTGTAGGTGTGATATGACATTATTTCCTATCATTGTAGGTGTGATATGACATTATTTCCTATCATTGTAGGTGTGATATGACATTATTTCCTATCATTGTAGGTGTGATATGACATTATTTCCTATCATTGTAGGTATGATATGACATTATTTCCTGTAATTGTAGGTATGATATGACATTATTTCCTATCATTGTAGGTGTGATATGACATTATTTCCTGTCATTGTAGGTGTGATATGACATTATTTCCTGTCATTGTAGGTATGATATGACATTATTTCCTGTCATTGTAGGTATGATATGACATTATTTCCTGTCATTGTAGGTATGATATGACATTATTTCCTGTCATTGTAGGTATGATATGACATTATTTCCTATCATTGTAGGTGTGATATGACATTATTTCCTATCATTGTAGGTATGATATGACATTAGCTGAAGTGTGTGAGAATCTCGCCAAGCGTTGGATTGACTGCAGTGACGAACAACTGGCAGGATTCACGTATTCCGATATTGACAAGTTTCTGTCCGTCCAAGTGGAACAATTCTTGTCTACATTCCTCAAATATGTAAGAAAATGTTGAGTGAAATCTCAATAATAAAATTACTGTTGTGATCCTTGAGAACAGGATTTTTTTAATGACCTGGCATCTTCTGATGCGGGAGGCATAAAGTGATCGTCCTGTTCGTCTGTTTGTTTGTTCATTCCATTGAAAATGTTAACAAAAACTTTGACCATCATAAATACCTTATATTGTCAAAGCCATGTAACACTATCCAACATTCCCCTGAATTATGGCCCCTGAATTATGGACAAAGCTTCCTCTGGGGCTTAAGTGTTAACAGACGACAGTCTCGTTTGAAAATTTTGATTGATCGAGACTGATTCAAAAAACATATTGTTACATGTCCTATATTGTAAACAGATAGAAATTTGATGTACAAGATGTGCTGCTTTACAGTATTTTTTTTAACAGAATGAGACCGGAAGTTCAGCATTTCACGTCTTAAACATGGTATGAGAATGAAACAAGCATTTTAATGTATCTTGCCACTTCAGGTTACATGCTTACAGCCAGTTAGATGATAAGGTAACTGGAAAATGTCAACATGGTGCCATTGCGTGCCCAATGCATCTCATGTATGTAATGCCTTGTCTATCTATGAAATGTATGCTATGGGCAGAAACATGACAAATAATGATTAAAACTTGGGGTTTCTCTGTCTGTACAATCATCTGCCCTTACGTCCGTCTATCCAAGTGAGTGAAGTAAGAATATTGTTAAAAAGTCAAAGACTTAGTGAAAGAATAAAAACATCTCCCCTTACAAATACATTTTAACACAGATTTTGACAATTTTACGGTTTCATTTTTGAGATTTTTCTTGATATGATAAAGATGATGTGTTGTGTTTGTATTTATAGGATGCATTGTCACCAGCAAAAATTGCAAAGATGGGTGAATGTTATAAATTCAACACGGTTCAAAATGCTGAAATCAAATTTAGGTGAGTTAAAGTTTACCTGGCCCCCATCTCCTGAAGTATCTCTTGTAGAAATCTCAGCTCTAATTGAGATTATGCTCAAATCAGAGTCTGAATTTGAGAAATATCAGAAGTTTGTGATCTTGAAAATTTACTGAAATAAACTCAGAATAATGTGTTTGTTTTTTTAGGCCAATTTCATACATGCCATGTTTTGCAGACCCCTTTGCATGAGATTGGTGATGGAAATGCAGGAGATTTCATTAAAATGCAGGAGATTTTCCTTGCTGAAACTTTAGATTAAAGTATTGAAGTTGATATGCTGTTTTCACTTATCTTAATTTGATGACAATACATGCATGCTTCATGTAGCAATTTAAACTAATATTGTCATCATTTTCATAATGTAAACAAAAAATGTCAGATTCCAGTTTGTCCAGGAAATGCGTGAGATTTGATAAATTGGCCTCTGATCATGCAGGAGTAGAGTCTCAAATGCAGGAGACTCACACATGATGCAGGAGATCTGGCATGTATGCAATTTTGAGTCCATCCTCCCAAAGACCTAAATATACATGAACATTTAGGTCTTTGATCCTCCCATGGAAATTACTTCAAAGATGAATGACAATATGTGAGATGAGATTTAGCTGAATTTGAGATCCAAAGGAGATCGGGGGCCATGTTTCTCATAGATTTCCTGTGTTTGTAATTGAGGCAAAATTGAAACGAACAATTTTAAGACTTTTTATTTTGGCATGTGTTAGGAATTTTGAAAATCTAAATGTTGCTGTATCTAGAACAGCAACATGTATGTGAGCTGAGCAAACAATTTAAACCAGAATTTGACCCCATAATTGCAAGAAATAATCAAGAGACATGCATCTTCTCAAAGTGACAGGCTGATGGGTATTGGAAGTTTCTCACATGAAATCATTCTACAATTTTATTAGAGTTTAAGTGTAATAAGGGATGGGAATCCAATAAAGAAGTATTAACAAGATAACTTATCAAGGGTAATAATCATAGACATTTGTTCAGAAAAACTGCACATGGGTTGTGTACACATTTAACTTCATCAGAATAGTGTAGGATGTATGAAGGAAGTAAGGTTAATAATTATCAAAATGTTAACATAGGCTGAGTGGTTAGTGCTCTCAACTACCAGTCATGAGGTTCATGGTTGGAATCTCAGCCGAGGCACTGGAAATTTAAGAACCACTTTTCAGTGTTTAGACCTAACTAGAGGTGAACTGGTTGGAAACCCAGAGGTAGTCTGACATGTGTCAGTGTTTTATACCGACACTTTAAAGAACCAATTCGGGATGAGCTAGGGCAACGCACCTGGATTCCTTGTATCACATAAACTTTCTGTCTCCTCTCGGAGCTAAAAAGGCCATTGGCCAATTAGGTAGGGATGAACGTGAATGGCCATACACAACGACTGTCGAATGCTAGTAAAAAAGTCAATTGTTATATAATCATATTCACTGTTCAAAACAGGTGGATGCTTAATTGACCCACTATCATAGAATTGTATGTTTATTGATTGAATGTGGTTTGTATAATAACTGTTTCAATGTATTGTAGATGGTTACGAGTGTGTATTAAAGCTCGTTGTGAGTCAACTATTGCTACAGCGTTACAATTTGTCACAGATGTTGGAAGAATGAAATTTGTTGTACCAATATACAGGTGAGAGTTACAGTACATACCTTACATGTTGTAGATAAATGATCCATCTTCTGCCAGATATCCTTTGTTCAACACAAGCAAATTTCTGTTTTCTCAACATCATTTGAAGGGGGGGATTCTTGGTATGGTCAGTTGTTTGATCATTTTGTCTGTTTGATAAATCCTGTGGTATTTTATGAGTGACACGCAGCAAAAGGGCCTGAGACCATTGGCCAATCAGGCAGGGAAAAACTGAATGACCACACATTTATGACTGTCTCAATCGCACACAAAAAAACCCCAAATCAATCCAACAAAACTTTAAAAATTTCAAATTTTCTCAGTCCAGGCAGAGTTAATTGCCCTTGAAATTGTTTTATATTACATGATTTAAGCAGCTTTCTTGGATTTTCTAAAAGAAATGTTTTAACAATAACTCATATTATCCTAATGAAGGTCTATGTTGATCAAAACTGGTAGATATACTAAAAGAAGTTTTGACTCGTTGTTTCCCATAAACCATATTTGATACAGTGTAATACATGTAACTCGTATTGTATATTTCAGGGATTTATATAGCTGGGAATTGAGCCGGGCACAAGCTGTTGAAACATTTAAAGTTAACAAGAAACAAATGCATGGTACCACTGTACAGGCTGTGGAGAAAGTGCTCAAGTTGTAATAATGTCAATATGAACTATCATCCCTTGTCTACATCTACATCTGTACATATGGTGCTGACAAACTGTAAAATCACATATTTTCGTGGGTATTAAATTTCGTGGTTTTTTTTGAAAAAATCTACTTTTGTGGGGTCGTAAATTTGTGGATTACAAAACATGGAACGATATAACCAAGTTATGTATTTGGGAGGACACTAAATCGTGGCCATTAGATTTTGAGGTCAAGTTTAACAACGAAATCAACGAAAATTCAACACCCTCGAAAAATAGTTATTTTACTGTATTTGACCATTACATTTTAGTCTGTTAGCTTACAGAAGTTCATTAACGTATAAGCCAATGCACAAAGACTTATGCAACTTTTATCTAAATGTGCCAAAATTGTGTACAAAATCGTTTTGTTTAAGGGTTGAGAGTGAAATCCATAGTGTGACAGTGACTATTGATCTACAATGAAAGTGCTGTCATGCTTCGATCATATCACTTTCAGGTGTGTCAACAGGGCCAAATTAAAATTCAGGAAAAGTGTATGTGGTCAACAATTTATGTCAATCAAGAGGCCTTCAATGACTTGTTTCCATAATTAACTAGGTTTATATTAAAGCAAATCCATTGGAGCAGATTAAATTTACCATACCTTTGCCATTTCTGGAGATATTTTCATAAAATAACTTTTATTTTGGTCAGAAGCCATTGCTCTTTCAGGAATGATAAATCTGGAATTCCGGATAAATCAGGAAAATTGACACCTCTGCACTTTATTAATGGTCTCATTTTAATGTGGTCTAGACAATTTACGTCATAATAATGTGTTAATTGTATCCAACAAGTTTCAGTTTGAAGAAGAAAAATCGCTATTGAAAAAATAACATGCACTACCCCATACACCCACTACAGATTTCACTCTCCCTCCTTAAAGGTGTACAACTCAGGATGACAAAACTAATGTAAAATATATTCAAAACCACTGCACCTGGTTTTAAGAAAGTTTAAATAATAAATTAAGGTCAATAAATTGTATGGTATTCTTTCCACAGTCATTCGTTTGTTGAAATCCATTACCAATTCTAAATAAATCAGAATTGTTGTGTTTATCTTTATAATCAGAGTGCATAACCAGAAATTGGTTACTATGGATCAAGGCTTTACCATTACTCAAGATTTGCTAGTTTGAGTGCTTGATTAACAGAATTGATTGTTCCAAATTAATGTAATATATAATTATTTTGTCTAAAATAAAAACAGCTGATTTTATACATACATGTTTGTTGTTTAGTAGTTCTCTTTTCATGAAGTGGCAATCCAGAGTATGTCTATAGGGGTTTAGTGCACTTTCTCAAAAACAAGAGGGCCCTGGGTCACTCACCCATAATAGTAGTTTATGCAGGCCCCTATGATGACATAAGAAATCATTTACAACTTCTAATAATTCAGTAAATGCAGCCTCTATTAAAAGGTTTTGATATTATCTTAGCCAGCGACCTTGTTATTTACATCAGATAACTCATATTGACAGATCATTGAGACCAACTTTCACAAAATTGTGACCTTTGGTGACTACATAAGGTTTTCCCCGGATGACCCAATATCAAACTCGACCTAGATTTTGTTGAAATGATCATTTTGACAAATTTTATAAATTAGTTTACACTTATTTATTTAAGGTCGATTGTGAAACACGTTTTTCCAACTTATATTAATCACTCTTGACACCTCATTCCTGATGTTATCCATGCTGAGCGTCAAGAAAGGGAATTTTTGGTACCATTTTTATTTCATCTTTGGTATGACGCGGCCAGGGATCAAACCTGTGACTCGAAGCGGACTCTACCACTAGGCGGATATTTTATAAATTGCATACAGTAAGCAACAACAACAATATAATATAGTTTTTTTAATGTGTTTTTTAAAAAATTCCCAATGAATACTCAGAATCTTGTTTTAAATATTACAGTGCTTGGATGGTATTTACAAAACGAAAACTAACATATTTTGACTTGAAGTTAAAAATTTATGCTGTGAATATTTTCCACAAATTGAAGATTAAACAATGTTTTTCTCAGTAAACTGATAATGGTAGCTCTTTCCACAATGCTTTAAACCTGTACAAAAATCTTGATTGTCATGTTTAGCTGACACAGGCTATTATGTTCTAATAAGTTTTCTACTCAGATGTTTTGTGAATACCATTCCAGGGTACTGTTTTATCAAAACACGGCAATCGCAATTTTTTTTATAATTCTTAAACTACAAATTTAGGCAAAGGGATCTGTAATATACTAATATGAACAATTAGTTAGTTAATAAACCCCTACAAAATCATACCTATTCCATATTTGTAGTTGTAAATTTAATATAAGGAATTTGAATTTGAGCGTAAGTTTTAGATTTTCCATAAGTGCTTTAAAAACGCAGTACCCTAGACATTTGCACATTAGTCACTTAAATATGATCTCAGCATCATCTTCAGTATATACTGGTTCTGGTGCATCATTCCACGTATCGTGTGTTACTGTATCGAGTGATATAAAACTGTGTATACTTGTATCATTAAACACGTCTTCATAGTCTGCCGGTATGTTCAATGCTTGCTCCTTGGTTAAAGGTTGAAGCTGTAACAGACACAATATCACATTGAGAAACAGGAGTTCCATTTGACTCAGGAGTAGGGGTTGACTCATTATATTTCCAAAAAGTCGCATTTTGACCCTAAATGTTTTGGTTTGAAGAGTCATTTTCTGTTAAAATCATGGGTATTTTGCATATAAAACGGTAAAATTTAGTCAAAGGTATCGTAAGATTTAGATTTAGAAGCTAGTGGAACCTCTGAGAAATATATGAAATTTTATTATATGACTGTCAATGTTCTGTCTTACATACAGGCTAGATTGTACAGTACAGAGAATTTGGCTTGGTCCTGACCTTTATGCACCTATATGACAAGGTTCTTGCGTTGATTATATAAATTTCCGCGAGCTAGTCAGGCAATATTGGTCATTTAGATTTGTATTACAACTTGAGTGTCTTAGTGATACTCCTCATGTATGAAAACATACAACTAGGGTTATTAATATAGACAAGATATCGGGTGTCAAATTATGCTAAAAGAATACCAAAGTCCCCTACTGGTCCGAAGCACCTAGGCTTAAGCATCTGTCAGTGAGGAAAAGACTTGTAAGTATTAATTACATGGTCTATGTAAGAGTTACTGCATAAAGTTCTATGATTTACTACTGAAAGTTAATTTACACGTATGTTACACTAGTTTCACTTACTTAATATGCATACAGATGTTGTATAGAATAATTATAGACATGGCAATTTAATAAACCTAGCTTGAGAACTGTTTAGTCCGAGAGCCCACGCACTTTTATTGCAACGAAGGAGGCCAAAAGAAGTTCGTACATATTTTGAAAGGTTATTTCATATGCTATATGAAAACCCATTTCTTAAGTGTCAAAGCCGTGTATACCTACATTTTATTCTCATTTTTGTATCATGTGGTGAATGAAAAAAAGGATAAATTCCTAAGGGGGTAGGGGTAGCTTTATGTCTAATAAAAAACGAAAACAATGTTCAATGCGGACAATTCTTGCCAATTTGAACGAACACATAATGGGCAACACTTTAAACATAAAAAACCATAACCTTGACTTGTCATTATGATGTAAATAGGGGTCAAAGGTCAATAATATGATAAAACCCATATAATTTATACAAATGCTCCAGTATACTTTTTCATCAAATTTCACATTTTCCCCCAAATTCAATATTTTTCACATAATTTTATTCCTTTATGTATACTAAATTTAAAATGTTATACAATTGATAAGAAGATATCCGAATTTGACAAAAAACATGTTTGTATCATATGGGTGCAAATTGAAGCAATTGAAAAATAACAGTATTTTGAGGGTATGCTTAGTTTTACTTCTACCATTGTTTCTATTGGTCAGTAACAATAGCATTGATTGAATATTGTTTTCATATCAGGTAATATGAATATTCCATCGCTCATTAAATAAGCCAAAATATTCAACTATTTTACATGTACAAAAGGTCAAAGGTCAAATATGTAGAACAATAAATAAAAGTAGAGTAAAAACGCAAACATGTGATATCTGTATAAGTCCGAGAACCCACATACTTTTTTTCAATGAAAGGGGCAAAAAGAATTTGCATATATATTGAAAGAATAGTTCATAGCCTATCTGACAACCCATTTTATAAATGTCCAAGACGTGACTATCTATGCTCGTTTGCGCATTTATATGCCATGAGGTCAATGTGAAAATCTGTAATTTGCTGAAGGGGGTTGGGCTATGTTAATATCTACAAAAAAGACAAAATGAACTTAAATGTCAGCAGAATTGCGATATAGGTAGAATACATATTTGGAAACATTATAAAACTTACTAATTATAGAATGTCATTTGCAAGTACGTACTATATGGGGGTCAAAGGTCACTGAAATTTTAAACTCCATGAAACTAATGCAATCTCGCCCAAACGGTTCTTACGTTAACTTCCACTTTTCTTCAAAATTAATAATTAGTACGTAGTTTCATTCTTACATGTATTCTAATTCATAAGAATATATATTTGGTTGAAAAAATAAGTCCAAAGGCACAAGAAAACGATCATTTATCATACTGGTAGCATCACAAAATGGCCATCATATCGAGGAAATGGTCATGTTTATATCTACCATTTATTTACTTGGCAGTCTATGTAGATATATTTTAATAAATAACTGCATATATGTCAGGTCATTTCAGTGGAGCAAAGTTTAATGGAAAGGTCAAGGTCAAATATGTAGTAAAAGGTAAATGTACGTCAAAATATCAAAATTAGCCCTGAATGCGCAACAATTTGTTATGTTTTCATTCAGTACTAATATTTTATACCATGTAATTCAGTATTGTTCGTGTCTAAACTCATTTGTATGTCAATAAAGTGAATTATCACTGACAAACCTACCCCACCTGGAACAGCCATAAATCATTGGCGAAAATGTACAACCATTCTTAACACAATTGGCTATGAAGTACAGCAACCTCGGTATCGGTCATCTAAGGTACTTACGGCCACTATTTATTAAGACTCCTTTTATACAAGAATTCAAAGATTATAATAGCTAAGTACTGAATAAGGTACTCATTACCTTTGAAAACTGGAATCCCTATACATTTGCGTAAAACTACATCAGGCTTTATCTGCCATAAAATTACGAGGTGACTTCTATTTAGGGATTCATTAGACACATAGAAAGTAAAAACGCTAGTCCTTATCATTCCTGGTCTGATTGGGGACTCACTACCAACATGTACACACATTCCTGATCTTTTAAGGTACTTAAAACCACTAGTTAATAGTCATCTCTGGTCTGATTGGGTAATTGCTACAACCATATACAGAAATACAAAGTCTCGTTGGATACGCATATACCCGATATATCCAATCCTGGCCCTACTGGACAAAAACAACTACCAGGTACAGCCATTGCTTGACCTATTGACTACTCACTTGAACCATGTAGAGACATTATTTGACCTTTTGGGAAAAAAGGTATAACCATTCTCAGTCCTAGGTGTTACTCTCGACCATCAAGTACGGACATCCCTAGTCATATTGGATATTAAAAATTAAATTCTCACCATGTATAGACAGTTCTGGTATTGTTGGGTACATAACCCTTAGGTACATCTATTCCTAGTCCTTATAAGTACCAACGACCACACTGTACATGTATTACTGGTTCTTTTTAAACTCAAAAACTATAAAAAACAGACATCAGTGGTCCTTTTTAGTACTTACTACTACCATGTGCAGACAGTCCTGGTTCTATTTGGTACGCACTAGGTACATACATTCCTAGTCCTATATGATATTCAAAACCACCATATACGGGAGAATATATTGCTGGTCGAAATTGGGCACCAATGAATAACCACTAGGTTCATGATAGGTACAATTTGGTACTCACTTCCACCATGTACATACATACTTGGTCGTATCGGATACTTATAAGTTATTACTACTATGTTCAGACATTCATGTTTCTGTTGGATACTGTCGATCGCTAATTGACAACTCAGGGGCGCCATGTAGAGACATGCCTGGTCTTATTGAGCAGGCATAACCATTCTGTACATACATTCAAGTCCATTTGGTGTGTTCAAAACTAGCGTGTAAAGACATTTGTACTCATCACTACTAGGTACATCCACTTCTAGTCCTAATGGGTACCAATAACAATTATATACATGTATTCCTGGTCCTATTTGGTACTCAAAATTGTCATGTACATACATAAGTCGTCGGATTGGGAACTCACAACTGCTAGGTGCGACCATTTGTTGTGCTATTGAGTAATCACTACCCGCGTGTACATATAGTCCGCTACCCGAAACTACCATGTTCATGTATTCCTGGTCACATTGAATACTCAAAATCACCATGTACAGACATTTGTGGTTGGGTCGGTTACTTTCGACCACTAAGTAATGCTATATCGTGTCGTATTGGGTCACCACTACCACCATGTACAGACCCGGGCCTAATTAGAAACACATAACCACTGTATACATACATTCATTGTCCTAGTTGGTACCCACAACCACTATGTACATACATAAGTGGTATGATAGAGTACTCGCAGCAACTATACATAGCCATTTTTGGCCCTATTGGGTACTCACTACCATCATATACATGTACATACATTCCTGGTCGTATTGGGTACACATAACCACATTCCTGTTCCTGTTAGATACTGACAGCATCATGTACATACATTCCATTCAAACTAAGCAATATCAACCACTAGGGACATACCTTACTGGGTTTATTTTGGAGTACCGGCAACCACTGGGAGCTTTCATTCGTCGTCCTATGACACCTTGTAGAGACATTTATGGTCTTATTGGGCACGCATAACCACTTGGTGAGACCATTTATTGTCCTATTGGGTGAGCATTACCCCCATATACAGACAATCCTGGTCTTATTAAATACTCATATCGACTAGGTACAAACATTTCTAATCCTGATGAGCCTGGTTACAATTAGGAACACCAATTTCTCGTCCTATCGACTACTTAGTGCCCAAGTTAAGACATGCCTGTTCTTTTTGGCACTCATAAACACTAGTTACATACAATCCTTGTCCATGTATGTATTCACGGTCTGCTTTTACATAAAGTCCTAGTTTAATAAGGTTCTCGTAACCGTTAGGTACATCCATTCCTAGTCCTAATGGGTACCCACAACCGTCATGTTCATGCATTGCTGACCCCCGTATTCGATATTAATGACCAATATGTGCATCCTTTCGTAGTCCTAGGGGGTACTCAATACCACAAGGTACAGGTACTCACTTTCACCATGAACTGACATTCCCGGTATTATTGGATACTCGCGATCACTATGTACACTCATCCGTGGTATTATAGGGTGTGCACATTCATGTGGTATATCATGTATTACACTCCGGGTACTCGCAACTACCAGGTACAGAATGCCTGGTCCTATTTGATACTCACAACCACCCAGTACAGCTATTCCTGACACACCCATGATGAACAGCTCAATACACACAAGATACTGCCTTTCATAATACTCTGACGGTACTCATAACTCTCAGGTACACCCATTCCGGTCCTATCGGGTACAAACAGCCATTGAGTGGCTTTTACACGTAAAATTAACAGATATATGTTCTTCACTACATATGCATATGGGTACATACGACTTCAAAGTAAAACCATTTCTGGCCTAGTGGTATCTTTTACACTCCTGACTCTATGAGTATGTAAAATTCCAGACTATATGAGGTAGTTAAACTGCTAGGTTCAGCTATACCATGTAAACGTCGCCCGGTTCACCCACTCTTGAGACTAGTATGGACACCTAAGAGCGCTAGACACAACAACGAAAGGGTGAGAAGATAACACATTAGTATAATGATAAGTATTATATAGATAGATTTTGTCAGCTGATGATAATAAAAATGCGTTGTGCATTTTAAGACGTACGAAACTGGATACAATGTGTAGAAAAGGAGTCGTCGTAATGACCAATATTGATGTTGCTGTACCTCATGGCGGCAAGTAGCCAATGGGGCTAAGAATGGCTGTACAGTTTCGGCAATGCATTATGGCTGTTCCGGATGGGGTAGGTTAGTCAGTGATCGTTCGCTATATTCACTATAATAATTGATATAAATGTATTTAGACATAAACAATACTAAATAACTTTGTATAAAATATTAGTACTGAAAGAAAACATTAAAAATGACTAATAATTGCAAATTCCAGGGCTAATTTTGATATTTTTGACGTATTTGACCTTGACCTTTTACTGCATATTTGACCTTTAAGTTTCATGATTAACTTTGCTGCACTGAAATGTCCTGACATATATATACAGTTATTTATTAAAATATATCTACATAGACTGTCAAGTAAATAAATGGTAGATATAAACATGACCATTTCCTCGATATGATGGCCATTTTGTGATGCTACCAGTATGATAAATGATCGTTTTCTTGTGCCTTTGGACTTCTTCTTCAACCAAATATATATTCTTATGAATAAGAATACATGCATGAATGGAACTACGTACTAATTATTAATTTTGAAGAAAAATGGAAGACTTTAGTTAACGTAAGAACCGTTTGGGCAAGATTGCATTAGTTTCATGGAGTTTAAAATTTCAGTGACCTTTGACCCCCATATAGTACGTACTTGCAAATGACATTCTATAATTAGTAAGTTTTTATAGTGTTTCCAAATATGTATTCTACCTATATCGCAATTCTGCTGACATTTAAGTTCATTTTGTCTTTTTTGTAGATATTAACATAGTCCAACCCCCTTCAGCAAATTACAGATTTTCACATTGACCTCATGGCATATAAATGCGCAAACGAGCATAGATAGTCACGACTTGGACACTTATAAAATGGGTTGTCAGATAGGCTATGCACTATTCTTTCAAAATATATGCAAACTTCTTTTGGCCTCTTTCATTGAAAAAAAGTATGTGGGTTCTCGGACTTATACAGATATCACATGTTTGCGTTTTAACTCTACTTTTATTTATTGTTCTACATATTTGACCTTTGACCTTTTGTACATGTAAAATAGTTGAATATTTTGGCTTATTTAATGAGCGATGGAATATTCATATTACCTTTATATATGAAAACAATATTCAATCAATGCTATTGTTACTGACCAATAGAAACAATGGTAGAAGTAAAACTAAGCATACCCTCAAAATACTGCTATTTTTCAATTGCTTCAATTTGCACCCGTATGATACAAACATGTTTTTTTGTCAAATTCGGATATCTTCTTATCAATTGTATAACATTTTAAATTAAGTATACATAAAGGAATAAAATTATGTGCAAAATATTGAATTTTGGGGAAAATGTGAAATTTGATGAAAAAGTATACTGGAGCATTTGTATAAATTCTATGGGTTTTATCATATTGTTGACCTTTGACCCCTATTTACATCATAATTACAAGTCAAGGTTATGGTTTTTTATATTTAAAGTGTTGCCCATTATGTGTTCGTTCAAATTGGCAAATATTTTCCACATTGAACATTGTTTTCGTTTTTTATTAGACATAAAACTACCCATACCCCCCTTAGGAAAATGTGCTTTTTTTCATACACCCAATGATACAAAAATGAGAAAAAAATGTAGGTAGTCACGGCTTTGACACTTAAGAAATGGGTTTTCATATAGCATATGAAATAACCTTTCAAAATATGTACGAACTTCTTTTGGCCTCCTTCGTTGCAATAAAAGTGCGTGGGCTCTCGGACTAGTTATGTTAGGATTCAGATTTTTGAAAGACAGAGAGCAAACCTATACCAGTATTACCCCTCGGTTGAAAACCGGAAAGGGGTTAGCAAAAATACAATGACACAGTTACCTAGTTACCGATGTGAAATACAGCCAGTCGTATAACATATTCTGTATCATGCATGTGCAATTTTTAGAAATAGTTAAAACATATTTTATTACCCAAAACATACACACAATTTATATCATAAAAAAATAATGGTATACATGGGTAAAAGGGCTGAGCATTTTCCTAATCAGTATTTCGATATGAATCAGCAGGTACGATATGTTACACGCTGAAAAATATGCAAATATCACGGCTGTTACTGTGTAAACATTCACCTTACATGGAAATAGTATGATGGAACAGACATTGGATTCAAGCCTTCAACCACGCACTCCTATGGCGGGTGTTTTTACCTCGGTGTAAAAGGAGACTGTAAGTTTTATACAAATATACGATAATTGAATATAAACTATATACATTTTATAACATAAATATGGTATACAAACCTTCATAATATATTGTGCAGTTTTCTCCAATATTCGTGAAGGAGTACTGAAAGTATAAATGCCAAACTTCAGAAATTTATGCAGAATGGTCAAAGGGAAACAACTCTATTTCCATCATTAGTTTCTAAAGGTCAATGGGAAATAACTATTGTTCATAAAAAATTACAACAAACAAAGAGAAATAAGTCTTTTCACTAACAGGCATAGATATTTTTGACAAATATAGAGTTGATATATAAATGAGGAATATAGAGTTGTTTCCCTTTTTCCATTAAAAATTAATAATCAAGATAAAGTTGTTTCCCTTTGACCATAAGATATGAATGGTAAATATAGTGTTTCCTTTCGATCATTGAAACTTTATGATAATGATAGAGTTGTTTCCCCTTGACCTGAAGAACTTGATGACAAAAATAGAGTTGTTACCCTTTGCCCATTATACATTAATGACACATGTAGAGGTATTTTCCTTGGACCACTAGAATGCCTGTTGGTGATATGAATTGTTTCCCCTTGACAATTACAAATGCCAATTGGTGATATTTATTTCCCTCCAAAGACCTATAATTCAAGCAAAAATTATCCAATAAATGCCCATAAATAAGTCTAAGTCCAAAATTAGGTCAAGGTGAAGGTCAAAATGGGGTCAGGTGATACAGGTGTGTGGAGTGTGTTCATATACAACATCCATGCAAGTTTGGAAGCTTTGTAGCAAGCCATATTAATGCTAGAAGAAACGGTCAATTTGGGTTAACCAGGACGGACGGACGGACGGACAAACGGGACGAACGGACGAACGAACGGACAGGTGAATCACTATATGCCTCCCGATCTATCGATACGGGGGCATAAAAATTCCTGACAATATGCACATCTAGGCTAGTTACCAAGTATTCAGGGAAATTCTACCAATGGTTAAGGAGAACAAGCAAGAACAAACTTGTAACAGCTATTCAGACAGACATCCAGCATAGAAATACGTCTCCCCCCCCCCCCCCCCCCCAACACACACAGTAGACACAATGACGAAAATAGAGTCTATTTGATGATTTCAAATGCCAGTTGGTTATTTCTAACGCTCAAAGGGAAACAAGCCAATAGTTATTATTGGAAATTTTATGTGCACTCTGTTTCCTGATAAAATAGGTTATGAGAGAATAATTGGTAATTCAAACATGTTTTGTGACGAGATGTAAAAAGGTGTGAACCATTGAGTAAAGGGTTACATGATTCGTACAAAATTCTCAAACCAAAATTCAAGCACTTTTCAAGGTAGAATTTGTACTTTCAATGCACTTTTCTGCACATCTACCCTGCTAATATTGTACGATTACTACTCTCTTTTTGTCCGATGAAATGTCATACACAAGAATGCCCGACTGCGCTTTATTCATTATGTTCCAGTGACACACAATCATTTACAAACTTTTTGTTAGCCGGAAAAAACACATGTGTTTCTGTTTTCACTTTTTACGCACATAATGCGTTATTTTGACAACATCCACACACTTTTATGTGTGTTTAAATTCAAGGATTTTCAGTTAAATTCAAGTATCATTTTGGCATTTCTTCAATGCATCACTTAATTAAAGTACTTTTCAAGGTTGAAACCAAATTCAAGGACTTTTCAAGGCCTCTGTGAACCTTAAATTAAGGTAACAGTGTGTTGACTGTTCCTTCCTCCTTCTTACCTTTCAATCATCCGTGAGAAACTGTTACCAATAATGATGATATTTTTCAGGTGATCACCCCAGTTACTCCAGACTACATTGTTATATAAAGCCTTCCCACAATGGGGCATGTAGAATATGGTAACTGTATCTGCTTTTGTACCACGTTTGCCTTCCTGTATTTAAACAGAACATAAGTACCAACATTACCGGGGTATGTTAAATTAATCTATTTTCATGGGCATCAAACTTAAACTTTTTTCATGTATTTTATTCTTTTAGGGAAATCCTTTATTCATCAAATATTTTGGGGGTCAATTATCTGAGGGGGTTTTAATTTTGTGGTCAAGGGAATTAGTCCATGAAATAAACAATGGATATTTATGTAAAGAACAAATTTAAACACTTTAAAAAGGCAATTCCATGGAGCTGTAGGTCATAACGTGGTGGAACAGAAATATTAACATGGGAGTCCATCATTATGATTTTGGAGGTGATTTATCATTGGGATTTGATCTTGTAGTTCTGTTCATCAACAAAAAGTCATCAAAATTAATTTCCTGCAAAAAATAATTAATTTGAAGTTTACCTCATTTTGTTGAAGAACATTTAAATCTAACTGACGTAACAGATTGCATTCTTCTTCTGTAAACTGTGGATCGTATACTTCACAAGGTATAACTGTAGATGTCTACAAGATATAGAGTGAATCAGAGTTACACAGCAGAGTCAAGAAAAAAGCTAAAAAATCGCGAGCAATACAGAAGACCCCTACCAGTTGGAAGCTAAATTATTTTCAATGTTTCTTTTGCCACGGCAACCACAATTTTTGTCAGAATCAAAAAGATTTAGATTTGTATTATCTCCTTATTTGCACCTACCCACATACAAAGTTTCATAAACCTAGCTGAGAAACTGTTAGTTATGACAGGATCCAGGTTTTGAAGTATTTTCACTACATGTATTTCCATACCCTTAGCAACCACAAGTTTTGTCAGAATCACAAATTTTCTTGATATGCATTATCTCCCGATTGGTCCCTATCCACATACCAAGTTTCATAAACTTCTTGAGTTATGGCAGGATCAAGATTTATTGACAGACCGAGGGAAAACCTATACTCCCCTCCGGAGGGATGGGCAGGGAGGATAATCTAGGACTTTTGTTTATTCTCGAAATTCACCAAAATTTCCAGGTAGCTAACTTAACCAATTATACATAATAGGTAAAATAATATAACCTACCTTAAGATCTTCCCTCAAGGCTAGAAGCAAGGCCAGCTGGTATCTTGCAATGTAGGAATCGGCAATGTTTCCTAAACCATAACATACCAACTCTACACATTCTGTACCACCTGAAAGTTTAACATGTCCATGTTTAGTACCAGCAACATACAGTAAACTGCAATTATAAGAGTGATTACTTATTCCAGTCATCAAAAAAATATTATAACACCCTCCTGTGCCAATTTCTCATGATGTATTTGATTACATGTAGTACAATTATTCCTGAATCCGTAAACTTTAATCTTTCTTACTATGAGGTAAAAAAATTACGCAAGACTGACAAAGTTTCAAGCAAGCCGTTTTAAAGTTATAAAACTGTTAATGTCTCATTATGTTTATCAGATCTGACAAAAAGAGAATTGGATTAACTACAGTATGTTACTAATTTCACCTCAATGGTCACTTTGTTAGAACAGCAAATAAAATCTTGGTGAAGAACTTAAAACAGTAAAGTTTTGTTACACCCCGGACTGAGCAGTAAACCTCAATAATAAGACCATCCTTCATATACCCTTGAAAACTGGGTCTAATGTTTGTGATAAAACTTTCTGAGCTCAGAGATCAGCATATGGAAAGCTCAGCAAAAAAAAAAGATTAATAAGTGAGCTTGAAACAGAGACTCAGCTCTATATGTTTTATAATCTTGGTACATGGTCTCATTTTTGCTGCTCAATAAAGGAATTTTCAGTCCTCTCTCATGTACAAAAAAACCCCTTTCAAATCAATTATCAGCATCATATAAATAAATCACTCACCCAAGTTCTGTATATCACCCAAGATGTGTCTTACATCACCTGCAACATGGTCATACATACTAGTATTTATTTTTATATGACTCAATATGAATCAGATTATAATTTGAATTGCCTGACATAGTATTTTTTCCTATTTTTTCCTAATTGAGCAAAGGTGTTGTGGCCAAATTACCAAGAAGTTACAGAGAAATGACCCATTCTGTCAGAATCCTGAAAGATTAATGAAATTTAGGGCTGTTTTATTCTTTCTATTTAATTAAGGTTCTTTGAATATATATATAATTTAGTAATACAGTACAACCTCTTTAGAGCAACAACCTTTGGGAGGTGCGAATATTGGCTGTTGTACAGAGGTTGACCAGTTTTGCCAAATTTTTAAGGTGATGTTATAGAGATGTTGATGCTCTACAGAGGGCTGCTCTGGAGAGGTTGTACTGTATATTAAATTACATTTATATTCAATTTGTCATATGCTGCTTCCTTATATCAGTAGGCTCCTATATAATTATAGATTGTCTGTCGATCTGTTCATGTATGCTTCAGGTATTAGGTGCAGGTGATTAAAATTAAACAATGTGTTGTTTTTCATATCATAATTATGGATAAATTGCATGCCTTCATAAGAATTTTTAGTTTTTATACTTACCCAAAGTGTCTTTATAAAATTTGGTTTCACTAAGTTCAAATCTGAAATCAATAAGTACATGAAACATGAGAAGTTTTAATTGATAGTCTTAGACTAGTTAACACTTTAATTATATGATTTGAAGAGCAGTGAGTATTTTTAAACTTTTTTGTAAAGTCAATGACATTTTTTCCACCAGAATGTTAAATCTTAATAAGTAATAAGAATATATACAATAATACTTAGCCTGATTCTGCACCATGATTATCAGGTCTATTATATCGTCTGGTTTGTGTATCATATACAGATCGGTGTATAACTTTACTTAAGTTGATACACAAATAAGGCCATGTCATTTGCTGCCAATAGGATTTAATACATTATTTTCATATAATTATGAACGATGAGTGAAATAATTGTACAGCAGTAAATAAATAAATAATATCAATGCTTGAAAGATTCTTTTGGGACTTTTACTCACGTCTTTGGTTGGTATCACAAAAATATTTTATTTAAGGGGCGAAAAACATGGGTCGAATAATTATGAGGTCGAAAATAAACGCACATTTTCTACCTGTGTCATCGTTTATGGTGTTGATGAGCGTGACTGAATAAATTCATTTACAAACCGTATTTCTTGCACTCTTTTCAAGCCCATTGGATTTGTCTTAACACCTTTGCGTCTTTTCTTTTGCTTTGATGACTTCACTTGGGTGAACGGATCCATTTTGTCAACTGTCTTTTAGCGTTAACTGTATTGGTACCCGGTTTTCTTTCACAGTGCGGTAGAAACCGATTGCGTCGCTGGATACGGTAACCAATCGCTGTAAACTTCCTTTTTCCGGTCAAAACAGATATTCAGGTTGGATTATTTATCTTCTCTTTAAATCTACACAATCTATAGTTTATTGTTGTCATCTTTAGCATTTGAACTGTCAGTAACGAACCTCTATAGTTTAAGCTAACAATAAGTCCATTCATTTTTAACATTGCTGGTTTGCAAGTACTTCATAAATGATGTTGAAATTTATCACTGAAAATTGTGATTTGTGTTATCCTTAGATATCCTAAATGTTTCCACCTTAAACTCATTCATGTCTCCAGTGACTCTCTTAGCATGATACATTGAAATCGCTGTCCAATAGCATCTTGAACTGTTTTAGTGATTACCAAGGGTCACTTGATTCACTATTGAAATTGTTCAGTTAATCAGTAATCAGGAGCCCGTTGCCTAACCAAATCGCTGCTCAATTAGAGTCAATAGCTCTATGCTAGGAAACAGCTTGCTTCAGAAAAGATAACAAAGCAGAAAATAGACTTTCAGTACCGCTAGATGTCGCTTCGATACGCAACACCCTTGCGTTTAATGAAAAATCGTGCGACGCACGATTTGTACCTATAAGTTAATGTTACAGGTACGAAACGTTTCGTACATCACGTTATTTTTCCTTGAATGTAGGGCAGTGCTTACTCCAAGGTCTTTGACGACGATCATTCCATTTCGACACGTCAGTGTAAATAAAACACCATTTAGTTATGGTGTCCAGAACTCAGCAGTGCTATCTGCAAGAGGTCACCAGTAGCAAATAATTTTTTTGCTTTGTCCACTATGTTGTGCTTTTGAAGCAAGCTGTTTCCTAGCCTAGCGCTGTCCAGTGCACGTAAACTGCGTAGTTAGGCAATGGGCAAATGAGCACTTGATGGTGCTTTACTAGGACACTGTTTGCTACTAAAACTGGGCTACATATATAATCAGGTCTAGTAAAGTGGTAGATTTACACAATTTCTGTAAATTTACAGAAAATTCAATCTGTAAATTTACAGAATGAACTTTCTGTAAATTTACAGATAATCTGTAAATAAAGAACTTTACTAGACCTGATAATAGACCGGCTGATGTAAAGTTTATTTAGCAATTTGATTTTGAATTCAACACCACTGACGATTTGTTCTA
Source organism: Spisula solida (assembly GCA_947247005.1). Classification (NCBI taxonomy): domain Eukaryota; kingdom Metazoa; phylum Mollusca; class Bivalvia; order Venerida; family Mactridae; genus Spisula; species Spisula solida. Next base: position 28,916,621 of record OX365954.1, read on the forward strand.
TATTTTCAGAATGGCCAAGTCAAAGAATCACACTAATCACAACCAAAGTAAGTTTTCAGTTCTATTTTGGATATTATGAATGGATGAAAAGGCAATATAAAATTATGATGCTCCCATGTCTGTTGTTGTTGTTTAGTTTGCAAGAGAATTAAGGCAGTTGTGTGTAATCATTCCGTGTTCCCTGCTAGAACAGCCAATGACCTCTAGCTTCAAGGGAGTTGAATCAAGATCACTTTAATTGATTGTTTTCCAAACAATCAATTTATGTATCCAATCGGTACTGCAATAAAATTGATTTAAAAATGTGATTTTACTGACAGTAATCCAAACCAGACAGACTTTATTTACCAATATCAATTAAAATACTTTAATTTTAGTCATTCTATGTTGTTTCTTAGAATATGAGTGGTTGATTTTGCATTTAGAGGAAAGTTGAATGCCTCAACATTACTTAATAATTTACTAATTTAATCTTTACAGCTAAGAAACAACACAGAAATGGAATTAAAAGACCGAAGAGACAAAGGTACCCAGACAATAAAGGGGTAAGTTAGTTGATTATTTGATGCCAGACTTATTACTACAACTACATAAGTAGTACAGTTTATGTTCATTTCTCACACCCCATATGAAGAGGAACATATTGATTTGTCAGCCTAGGTCCAGTGTTTTCTTGTGGTTTCTATGCAGTCCAGGAAAACTAGCTTGTAAATGTGTTAGTTGAATTGACCATCTAAATAGACACAATTAACGAGTGTTAAACCTGCAAAAATAAGTTAATAACCATTTATTTTGTCATTTCTGTCTGGTTGGTTGTGGGCATGTACCTGAAATGTTTTGATTCTCCTGTCAGATAAATGTAAACCTAATTACTTAAAGCTACAGCGACTTCAAAGATAGTTATAAATATAGTGTGTTGTTTTGTTCCTGATCAGATGTCTGATCCATGTATAATATTGTTCTCTGGAAGAGATTGTGAATTGCACATTAATGTATATTAGTGTTAAAAGCTCATGTAGGCTTTTTCAAAATTAAATACTGTCCCGTTATGTTCTGATTTTGTTTACAAATTTGCTGAATTTGCATGTTTTATGTTTCAGGTAGATCCTAAGTTCTTGAGAAACATGAGATTCGCCAAGAAGCACAATAAGAAGGTTGCTGCTGCCAAGTAAATGATTGGTGGTGAAGTCCGACATTTTGAATCCTGCTGGTTCCATTACTTTGTACATAAACTTGGCTGGTGAATAAATGTTGGATAAAGAAAAATACTTTACATCATAGTTTTCAATTTGCCTTGCACAAATTCTTTTTGTTTTGGGCTATTCCAGGAGTTTATTTATGAGAGGGGTAAAAGTCTGTTAAAATTTCTTGGTCATAATCACAGGAAACCGTATCGTTGACCGACTTGGAGATTTGATTGTACTACCGGTAGTAATTATATGACCTGGCATGCAAGTATTGAGACATGATTTTGACATTTAAACAAATTTCTAATTGGCCACCCTATAAATATGATACTACAATGTATTTGATGTTTTTCCAATCTATATGTCTAAAAGTTGTGTGTTTTAATTACACTCCCTAATATATTGATTTACACAAATGAAACACATACATAAATTTAAGTACAATGTCATCCTTGTTGAATGGTTGGTGCGAAATTGCTTTTGTACATGTGGTCCTGCAATGTATTCTTAGTTGAGTGAGTTCCGCATTACTCAATTCTCACGAAGTTTTTCATTACAATCAACTGAGAATACATTCCTACCAATTTATCAAAGAATACTCGAGATTCGTATTCTTTGCAATTATGCAAATCATGTATGCATGGGTAAAAGTTAGAAATTCTGAAATCTTCAAAAATTGACAATTTACATAGTAAAAATAAAGAAATTCAGAGGTTTTGGTACCCTAAAAAAACTGAACTTTCACCCATGTATATGTCGTACACATTCACATAAGCCATTTTGCACCAAACTTTCTGCATTGATAATTTTGTAAACAAATGAATTTTGTCTGTACATCGATTAAGTGTGGTAAATGACCTAGAAGGCCATTAGCCCTATAGCTCTCACCTGATGACTTGCAGTTTAGGCAGAATCAGTAATTTGTTAAGATATGACCTAATAGTTGACCCCAGTTGCTGTGACCTTGAGAGTATTTGACCTAGTGACCTATTTTATGACCCTTTACCTAGATTTTACAGACGCATTGAGGCCTGGTTTCGTTAAGATTAGGTCAAAATCAGCAATTTCTATGAATCGGCCAGTTTAAGGGGAAAAACTTCAGCTTTCCAGGAAATGTAGGATCTCCATCAGCAACAGGCTGTTTTATTCAGCGTCCAGTGAAAATATTGGGAGTAATTTATATGCAAGGGAACTATTTCAAGATGCCTTCTTTTCCAAGGTTTCACAGGGAGCTGGAAATAGAAGCCCAGTTGCTGATGGGGATCCAAAAACTGGTGTATGATGCATAGAAATCGGTATACCGGTAGTAATAAAATCACTTGGCATTGTTACACTGGGTAAATAGTTACAGAAACACAAATAAGATTTACTAGTTAACGACAATTGGACAAGTGATTTTTGAAAAATAACTCATAATATTTGTACATGTATAACAATTTATCTTGTAATCTCGTCCCCGAAGATCTGTAACAGATATTACTAGAAATTATGCTAAATTAAATTTAACTGTTGAAATAAAGAAAGTAAACATGGCGTAGGCAGTCAGAAGTAGACAAAAGCTTTGCTGCTTGCAATTAAGACAAGTACTAGTAAGTGTAGCAATACCATGTGACTTGTGGCTACAGGGCCAAGACTACATTAGCTTCACTTCGAAAACAAAAATAGCCATATGATAAGTATTTTATTTTTTCATTGATTTCTATGAAATATACGCCCCGCTAAGGGGAAAATTACTTGCTTTCCATTAAATATTAGATACTTTTCAGCAGCTTGACTGTTTTTTCCAACACCCTGTGTGTGGAACCTGTATGCGATAGGACTACGGTTTCAATCGTCTTCTTTTCGAAGGTTTTAAAAAGTCACATGGTATTGCTACACCGTAGTAGATTAGTAAATGAAAACGAAGTCCAAGTCCAAATACAACACTCAACAATATATGAAACAGAAATAGATGGATGATTACCAAATGGGCTACAGCAGCAAAATAATCCAAGAGTAGTAACTTTATTAAAATGTTCAAACCTGAACATGACAAAAATACACATTACAAGACCTGATTATGTTAGTTAAAGCACGGAGAATTTGACTTGATCCTAACCTTTATGCATGAATATATCCATTTCCGGGAGCAAATCTTGCAATATTGGTCCTCTAGTTCTTAGTGATATTTCCCGCTAATGAAAACATACAACCGGGATAACAAATTATACAGACTATATCAGTTGTTCAATGATGTTAATAGGTCAAGAATCGTGTCAAATTCTCCATACTAGATAATATTACAGTGTAGTCGAAATTGAATGACTGCTTGGAACAAAACAATGGATCATCCAACAAGAGACATCACTAGACAGCACAATAGTGAATACATTCATGTTCATACTTCGAAGCAGTTTGTTATTTCATGTATTAAAATACCTGGTATACTGTACATGACACCACATGAATAATCTGTCAATACAAGTATATAAAGGATATACTGTAAAATCTTTCCAGGGAAATAATTTTTGCAATTCTTTGCGTAATCTTAAAATTTGCGAAAAGTGTTTGTGAACTTAGTAGAAACGGCTGTAAAACATCAAAGTACCGTAGTTCATTCTGAATTTAAACAAAAAATCATGAACTACTAAGAATAACAAATGCGTGAATTTCAACCTCACAAAAATTTATGATTCAAATAATCAAATAATGATTCTCTATGATAAACACTTATTGGAAACATCAAATTAAATTCAATATATTCAAACAAGAGGGCCCTAGGTCGCTCACCTGTCAAAACTTGACCTAGATTTTGTTGAGATGATTATTGTGACAAAGTTTTATACAGATTAGGCCAATATTGTGACCTCTAGTGACTAGAGTGACCCCAGATAAACCAATATCTAACTTTACCTAGATTATGTTGAGATGATCATTGTGACCAAGTTTCGTAAAGATCAGGCCAAAACTGTGACCTCTAGTGACTACACAAGGTTTTTCTATTATTTGACCTTGTAACCTAGTTTTTGACCCCGGATGACCCAATATCGAACTTGACATAGATTTTGTTGTGATGATCATTGTGACCAAGTTTCGTAAAGATCAGGCAAAAACTGTGACCTCTAGTGACTATTCGTAAAGATCAGGCAAAAACTGTGACCTCTAGTGACTACACAAGTTTTTCTATTATTTGACCTTGTGACCTAGTTTTTGACCCCGGATGACCCAATATCGAACTTGACCTAGATTTTGTGGAGATGATCATTGTGATCAAGTTTCGTAAAGATAAGACCAAAATTGTGACCTCTAGTGACTACACAAGGTTTTTCTATGATTTGACCTTGTAACCTAGTTTATGACCCCAGATGACCCAATATCAAACTTGACCTAGATTTTGTTGTGATGATTATTGTGACCAAGTTTCGTAAAGATTATGCTAAAACTCTGACCTCTAGTGATTATGCAAGGTTTTTCTATGATTTGATCTTGTGACCTAGTTTTTGACCCCGGATGACCCAATATCGAACTTGACCTAGATTTTGTTGAGATGATCATTGTGACCAAGTTTCATAAAGATAAGGTCGAAATTGTGACCTCTAGTGACTACACAAGGTTTTTCTATGATTTGACCTTGTGACCTAGTTTTTGACCCCGGATGACCCAATATCGAACTTAACCTAGATTTTGTTGCAATGATCATTATGACCAAGTTTCATAAAGATTAAGTCAAAATTATGACCTCTAGTGACTACACAAGGTTTTTCTATGATTTGACTTAGTGACATAGTTTTTGACCCCAGATGACCCAATATCGAACTTGGCCTAGATTTTGTTGAGATGATCATTGTGACCAAGTTTCATAAAGATTAGGCTAAAATTGTGACCTCTAGTGTCTACACAAGCCAATTGTTGACGGACGAAGAGTGATCACAAAAGCTCACTCTGTCACTTTGTGACAGGTGAGCTAAAAAGGTAAATGCAATGAATGTAAAACCAGAGTGAAAGCGGACTTTGAATACCAATGTGAACAAAATACTGAAGTTCAAAATACTTAAGTTGAAACACCTTAGGCCTAAAGTAAAACATCATTTGTTTCCCCTCCTACTTCTACCGCCTCGCCAGAATCACTCCTTCAGGAAAATTTCTGAGAAATCGGGAGGAGATTTTGGGAACAATTTAGCAAGTCATTCAATATTACTTCTTTCAAAATATTATATCCCTACCTATCTACCTACAGAACCCTTGTTGACATGGATCATAGGAGGGGAAACAAACAATATTTTATTTAAGGTAAAGATATAGTATGGATTATAATTGCGTAGAAGCGCTTATTTAAAAAGACATGTTCATTTCTCAAAAATATATACATATTTTTCATAAACTCTTACATAAAATATTATTACAAACAACTGAACCAAGATATGTTTTAAACATTTTATGCACCATAGCAGCCAAATAGTCATAGACTAACATACTAATCTCAAAATCAATGTGGGTAATCTATTGTTGCTGTTCAACCTCCATGTGAAGTCGGACGATCACAGGACCAAGCGTTCTGTTATTTATAGGAATTAATTTCAGATACACAGACTGGAATGAGCAAAGCAACATATATGCCCACCTCATTCCGCAGTAAAGATGGGGAGAGTAATAACTTCAATCTTCATTTGAGAACTGTGTGTGTAGTCTTCGTAAGGCATACATGTTCTTCATAAGGCATACATGTATGTTTTTTCAAGTATGTACGTTCTGGTCATTTTTAAAAAATCTAACACTATAATAAAACTATCACCACCGGTAATAAACATATGGAAATCATAAATTAACACAAACTATAAGTGAAGATGAGTTTCTAATGCCGTGATAGATGACTGTTGACAATTCTATACTACCTTCCATTTAGCAACCTCAACTTCTCCACTGAAAATAAAAAAATATACAAATGATACCAAAATATTTCTTGTCTTGTAAAATTACAGCCTGTGTCACATCAACCTTGCGACAGCCCTACACCTATGTTTACTTTTTGAGGCACCTTTAAAATTAAGGAAATCAAAAGTGCTTTGTGCGACAGCCGTAAAACCATCCTTAACCCGCCATATGATATATAAGCACTTCAAGATGAATGCAGCGTTGCAAACCAAATTCTAGACATGTAGACTTTCTGTGTTATGCTCGCGATTTACCGATACAGCAATATTTTTACTATATTCATGCAATGTGTGGGACTGCCATACAAGCATATACAGCTTCTAGTCACCTTATGATGTCAGTCAGGATTTTTGCAATTGCATGTGGTCTGTTATTTTAATTATGGGAGTAACAAATCTTGCGACCAAAAAATTGTGCAGCAGATGTGACACAGACTAGATAAAGGCACCAGACACCATAAGTATGAATGACTCCAAAATTGGTATGCATGTTTCTTACAAAAAGTCAGTGCAGTGCACAAGAACCATAACTGTACCTTGTGCCATTTTTTCATTATTTCCCTTTGATTGATTTTATAAGCATTTCTCGTCCGGGGCATAACTTTGTCCCATAAGTATGAATGACTCCAAAATTGGTATGCATGTTGCTTATTGTGACATGAAGTGCAGTGTGCAAGAATCATAACTCTACCTTGTGTAGTTTTTGAATGATTTCCATTTGATTGATTTTATCACACCATTTTTTTTGTTCAGAGTGTAACCTTGTCGTTTTTAGTTCAGATGACTTGAGAACTCTGGTGAGTTGGATATGTAGCCCATTACTTGATAGTTGTCCATGAAAAATGTGCATTTTGTCAGGCGACACATCCGGCTCGCGGAGCTTTTATTATAAGTAAGGTTTTACTAGAATTTTCTTTTTTTCATTATGCAAAGTTTGTAACTACAAATGTTATGCCTCACCTGCCATTTCAATGATTGACAATGTCTAATATTCCTACATAGTTTGAAGAATGTAGCTCAAATACTTAGTTAAAAGCAACACTAGCTAAATTGCATCAAATCAAGGGTTATAACTCTGCTAATAATGATCATATCTGAATCAGCATACCTCCATTATGTACAGTTATTTCGTTCAGAATTAGAATAAAAATACCTAGGCACACAATAACACAAGTTGACTAATATTTAATTTGTAGGCAAACGGACGGACATTCAAATTAAGGAGCTCACCTATATCAGGGGGAGCCATGCCCCTTCCACATGACACTCCGGGTCTAACACCAGTTTTCATCAGTTCTTCTAAGATACCACCTCGACCTCTACCCACTGAAATATCCAATTTGAAACAAAAAGTTACCGAGTAATAAGTATTAAAAAGATTTGTGAGCAAAATTCCAAAATTTGTGTACCTTTTCATGTTAAACGAAAAATAAAATCTAATCCTAAACTATTACATACATGCATTTGATAACTACAGTACAACCTCTCCAGAGCGACCCTTTGTAGATGTGCAAATATTGGCAGTTTAACAGAGGTTGTTGCTCTACAGAAGTTAAATTTATAGTATATATCATCAAATAGGGAATTTTTTAGGGAACAGCATCTTCAAAAATTCCCTATTTGATGATATATACTATAAAGTTAACCTCTGTAGAGCAACAACCTCTGTAAAACTGCCAATATTTGCACATCTACAAAGGGTGTTACTCTACAGAGGTTGTACTGTGTACACAAATATTGGAATAATTTTGAGAATTTTCGTGGGGATTACAAGCTTTCAAATACAGACAAATTATTTCCTCTTACATGTTGGGTAATCCAAGAAATAAGGATGCCAAAAATTGCATTTAACCAAAAGTCACAGGAATGTGTATAGACAAGGTGTCATTACCAGGCGGGTATGTTCCTTCACCATTTGAAGTATATGTGTTATTTGAGGCATAAGATGCTGGTTGTGGTTGCTGTGATTGGGTATAAGTTGATGGTTGAGCTGGTGCTGCAGAAGGTGGTATAGATGTTTGGGTACGAGTCTGACCAGGGCGTCGTAGAGCTGGCATATCGTCATCATCGTCTGTGGACCCTGGATGTGGGGCTGGTGCCATTCTGGAGGTCATACCTCGTCCTATACCACCAGAGGTTTGTTGACTAGACATGGTAGGAGGTTGCTGAAAAATCAATAACATGAGTAACAGAAGGGGGTCTCCCTCAGGGGACCCTAACTCATCTGACCTAACATTTCTGACAATATGCCCAACAAGGCTTGGTACCAAGCATAAATGTGAAGTGTCATTTTTACATAATTATACTCTGATATTTTACAGAATACATTGTACCTATAAATTTAAAGGAAGATTAACAGCGTTTCTGAGTGAGTAAAGGAAACTATGCCAATTATAGAGTGAAATAGGGGCCTAATAACTGGAGTCCTGTTGAGGCATAATGGCTTATCCTGAAAAAAAGATGCTTATCTGTTATAAGTGCTATAAGCATACATCCTTGCACCAAAACGCTTGTTTCAAACATTGTTCAATTGTTACATTTCAGCTTATGAAATTTCAAGTGACACTAACTTGGTCAATACTTTTTTCCTGCCAAAAAAGGATAATTAGTGCAGCAGATCTGGATTTTTTTGTATTTTCAGAATTAAGGAGTTCTACTGAGTTACAATGCCCAATCCTGAAAATTTTACGCAATTTTGTTTCTAGTGCAATTAGCACACATTCCTACACTAAAACTCTGTTTCAAACATTGTTCTAATGTTATAATTCAGCATATGAAATTTCAAATGACCATAACTCTGACAATAATTGTTAGTTTTTCATCAAAAAACTTAAATTGTCTGCAGAAAAGTTCCTTCTTTCCATTGCAGCGAATCCGGATATCCGGATTATTCCGGAATAGTAGGACCCCTGATAATTTTATGACCCCTTATTATACTGCCTAGACGCAAGTCAAGATACAGCACAACCTCTCCAGAACAGCCCTCTGTACAGCAAAAACCCCTTCAAAATTTCGCTAAACTGATATTTCATCAAATTTAACCACAGTTTAGCACCAACATCCTGTTCCTGATGTCTGAATAGCTCATTAATGTCAATTGGGAGTACATCACCAAGGGAAACAAGACTGCGTTCAATAAACGCTTATGCCCCCTGTGGAAGCCTTGTCCATAAATAATTCTAAGTCCAAAATTAGGTCAAGGTGAAGGTCAAAATGGGGTCAGGTGATACAGGGGTGTAGAGAGTGTTCATATACAACATCCATGCAAGTATGGAAGCTTTGTAGCAAGCCATAATGATGCTAGAAGAAACTGTCAATTTGGGTTAACCAGGACGGACGGACGAACGGACAGACGGAAGGACGGACAGGTGAATCACTATATGCCTCCCGATCTATCGATACGGGGGCATAAAAATGCTCGGTGGTACCTAGGCTGAAACAACAACTATTTGCACGTCCCAAAGGGTATTGCTCTACTGAGGTTGTACTGTACATGTATTTACCTGCCACATTGGCGCTGCATATGGCTCAGACTGATTCATTAAACTGCCTCGACCTGCTGGCTTCTGGTTCAAACTCATTTCTGTAACAATAACCAAGAAATGTTAGTTCTGAGTTTTGAAAATGTATAAGCAAATGTTTCCAAGTTGCTAACTGAACCATAAGGCAGTAACAACATGCTAGTCATGAACCAAGTTTTCAGTCTCCATGCAACAATGTCACATGGTCCTTACTTCACAGAGATGTCAATTTTTATGGGAATTCTATAATAATTATCTCAGTAGTTAATAAATCATGAGGATGTGACTTCATGATAAAATCGAAAATCAATAGACCATGAATAACAAAAGATGTTAGTGAAACATGAACGCCTACATGGGAGCCAAATAGTCATCAATATAAATATAAAGGTTACAGCAGCCTTGACCTTAGAAGTACTGACCTCAAAATCAAATCATTCAAAGTTTAAAGATCCTGAGTCCAACTGTTCTTGACTAATTTGAGTTATTGAACGAAAGCTATGAAATACTTTGCACTGAAATAATCACCTTGCATTCCAAGAGTTAATCCTCGACCACCTGACATGGGTGGAAAGTCATCTGTGTAAGCATTACCTGCAGGTGCACCAGCCCTACCCATGGGTGTGATACTACCCCTGCCTACACTACCTCTACCCAAAGAACCGTTTACTCCACCCATTGATGCATAAGCTCCATCTGATGCACTGGCCCCTCCTCCCATAGCTCCGCCTCCTCCCATAGCTCCACCACCTCCCCATGCTGGTGCTGACTGTGATGAAGCTGCAGGCACTGGAATATCAAGGTTATAATTAAAACATAATGTATATGTACAGACAAAATAAATCTGTTATAAAAACCCTCCGAACAAAGACCACTATTACAAAACCTGTCTGCAACGTTAAAAGGCTGTCAGTAATTTCTATACTTTTAAAATAAGATGGACACATGCTCAATTTCAATATTTCAAAGCCATAACTCTGCCAACACTGGCTGAATCTGAATCAAAATACATAGGTGCACAACAACAAATATTGTTGACTAATATTACTGCGAAGTTTTACAACTGTAGCTTCTTTACTTTTAGAATTTGAGCTACTCCAGCAAATTTTCATAATTTCAAGGGCCATAACTCTGTTAACACTGGGTGAATCTGAATCAAAATGCATAGTTGCCCACCTGCTCAATAATATTCGTATGTTCAAAGTGTGTTGAAGTGTGTTAAATTGCTTTTCCATTTACTTGTGATGCAATGTTTTTGGACAGAAAACAGTTCAAAGTGTGTTGAAGTGTGTTAAATTGCTTTTCCATTTATTTGTGATGCAATGTTTTTGGACAGAAAACAGACGGATAGGGGCAAATCTATAATGCCCTCACAGATATCTGGTGGGTACATAAAATGTGGAATTGTTCTATACTGGTGTACAAGATGCATCAAACTTTAAATAAATAAACCTCCAAAAATATGCAATGAAGAGTTAAGGTTCTTGTGTAATGCACTCCCCTCAATGAGATATATCCACATGCAAAGTTAATAGGTGTAAGTTTTTTAGTTATCATCCGGACAAAAATATGTCGAACAGAGAGGCAGACGGACGGACAAAACAGTAACTATATATTCCCTAACAGTTTTTGGGGAGCATAAAAAAGTGTGTATTTGAGCTGAACACAGTATACAGTATTCAGCTAAGGAGAAGGAACAGTTGTATACTAAGCCAATAAGTTTCACATACCAACAGGTTTAGGTCTACGTAACTCTGTATAATCTTCCTGTCCTGAAGGTCTCGTCTGAAATATACAGAATAATGTTCAACACTGGACATAATATTTATCATATAAATACCATGATCTTCCATGAGAGAACAAATGACGAAACACTGTTCTCCAACTACAAATAACCAATGTGTGACGTCACCAGCTTTTCAGCGCAAAATCATAATAAATCGGCTTTAATTCATTATTTCTGATGTTGTTTTTGCCTGGTAACTATAATAATGTGATATAAAGAATCTGTCACTTGTTGTCTTTGAGATTAACATTTCTAAAATGAGTCTAGAAAACACAGGTTATTAAGCATTCCTTTGTCAAAAGACAACTCATGACAGATCCTATATGTCTTGCCATGTATTCAACAATGAACACAATTTTTTTTTTTGGCGGATACATTTACTTTTAATACACTTCATCAATGTGCTCATCTACTTAAGGTTACCAACCTCCTTATAAAGTTTGTAGATTGTTCTTATTAATTGGTGATCTGTACGTCTATTCATTCATGTTAAAGGTCACAGCATCCTTGACCTATTGACCTACTGATAATAACTAACCTTCCTATAAAGTTTGAAAATCGTAGACCAAATTGTTCTTTAGTAATTGATAGGAAAATATATTTGGTTGACCAACACTGAACAAATCTACTGGACTAACATGCGAACAATCAATATACTCCCTGATCATCGATACGGGTCATAAAATAGTTGAAAACAGCCTAAACATGATAATAACCAACATGCTTTCTCAAGTTTTACTATAAGACCAGTCTCATACCTTTTGAGATTTTGCTTTAAAGAAGAAATCACTTTTCTGTGGCATACGAGCATCCTGGTTTTGACAGACGGGCATACTGGATGGTGCCAGCACAGTAACAGTCCCGGTGTCCTCAGTAGCAGGTACGTGATTAGCTGTTAATTGCACATCAAAAAAATTGCACAATGAGTCGGAAATTGTATACCTGCAAATACATAAATATCGGACATTAGGTAAAGTGGTGCTGTGTGACAAAGCAGCTGTTAACAGGGGTCCCAGGGCTTTTTTTCGCTGAATTGTGAAGAGGCCCAAGCCCTTTTGTGTTGTGAAAATTTAGAGCAAAAATTCTAAAAATTGTGAAAAAGTAGGCACGAAAACTTTTCGAATTGTGAAAAACTTAACACTATAAATCATCAAATTATAATACAAATATTTTAGATGTTAGTTCATTTTTTCCCGAACATGCATGTATCTATGATATAATTAGGAAATAGATTGTTCGGATCAATTGTAACCTTGCCATTTGATAATTACTTTACCATCGTAACCAGTTTTCGCGACTACAGTATAACCGTATAACCGTAGAGCGACATCCGGTGGAGACAGAAAAAACTGCCGCTCTGTGGAGGTCGATTGTTTTAGAATGTCGTTCATAGACTTTTGAGTGTACATAATCACGGTAATCTTAAATTGATGTCGTTTGTCGCATAAAATTAGATCTACTCGTAGCCGCGCGTTTTTTGGATATAATCCTGACGATTATTTAATTAAGATCGTTGATTAGATACAAAAATGCGTACAATCCACTGGTCTAGTATTTATTGCTATTAAACGCAACTCTCAACATTATAAACCGAATCCAAATTATTTTACACACATGCCATATTTAATTGAATTGTTTACCTTCAAAGTGTTAAAATCTCTATTACGTCATATCGCTCACTACACAATTTGTACACGTGATTGGTAATTGGTTTATCTCGCGCGTGTAACTTGGCCAGTGCATAAATTATGCTGAAATTGACAGTTTTAGATGACACGATTAACCATTAACACGACGTTTACGTGTACTGATTGATAAGCGTGTTTATGTCATTTACAACTATTAATAACGACTTTGAGTTAAAAAAAAATAGAATTTTATGCAAAATTATTGTTAATGATCAAGTTAATAGCCGATATTGACTTACCAAATGTTTATTGCAAGTAGCTATTGAGAAGGACAAATTTAAGTTTAATTACACTTAACACAAATACACCTGTGGCCATTGTTACCCCATATAGTGCAATTTTAGTCAACTGTCAAAACTTCGTAATTTACCATGAAACGTAAACGTGTCATCACCTTGACGACGTAGTCTATATTGCGACCCGTATGTTCGACACTTAGATAATATTTTATGATTATCGATTTTAGTAAAAAAATCATGTTTTTATACGAACGTCCGAATACGAAAATTGGATCCGAACTCCGGAACGAGATCCGAACGTTCGGATGTCCGGACTCCGGTTGACAACTCTATTATTTATCTTGTTGCTATAGACAACTGATGCTTATTTAACGCCAACGTCCAATTACGTATTTCACGTTTACGCATATGAATTGATACATGCAATAACATGTTGCTGGAATATAAATATAATCGAATAAATAAACAGAAACGCTACGAAAAGAAAATTACGCAAAATGTCGCGCTCTACGGCGACGTCACAATTCATGACGTCATTATATAAACAAGACGTAAATTTCATTGATAAAAACGCGAATTATACGCGGGAGATAAATTAAACAGCCGAAATTCTACCGTGATATACCGTTTATTAGATAACGCTACAGCTCGATACGTTTATATCGAGCAAAATACAGACAGTGTTAGAATACTTTTTATCATATGTTTGACGTCGCGGCAGCGTAATAAAGCCATTATAATTTATTTTTGATAATACACTAGTGTAATAAAGCTTTGACGTGACGTCACTCAAAGTATAGGCGACGTCGTCAAAGTTGCGCGTTTATTATAGTGAAAATAAGTAGCTATTTTTATGTTTCGGCCAGAAATGGCTAACACATGATAAAAAGAACATTACATTTGTGACTTTCCACATTGGATTTATTAAACTCGTTGAATAAAATCGATAAAATGCTCGGCAGAGCCTCGCATTTTATTATTTTATTCAACTCGTTTAATAAATTCAATACATGGGTGAAAGTTGAAAAATCTGAAAATACTGAAAAATGAGCTGGGGGCCAGGGGGCCGCAGGACCCCTGGTGGGTCCAGGGCAAAGCCTTGGCCAGGGGGCCCCCGGAATCTCCTTGAAAACAGCATTTTAAGATACTTCTGAAAGCAAATTCTGGCACTTCTGACTTGCTGTGATAACAAATAAAGGCCCCCCAAAAAGCTTGTTCACTTGGTGATTTTTTTTTCACTTTCAAGTAAATACCTTTGAATTATCATTGGACTTCTACTGAGTACAGGTTGGAGTTCTAATAGTGAACAAGTGTCTGTACAAAAGTAATAGTCAATGGATTTAAGATTGTACCTTGTCGAGAAGTGCAGATAATTTGGACAAAAATGCTTGATAGTTGCCTATTCTTGTGTGGAGGTTGGGGTCCCAATGGTGAACAAGTTTCATCCAGTAAAGTATGAAAGCAGGGGTAGGGGTCTAGAGGGGCAACCCCCTCCTCTCCTAGAAGCTTCTGAGAATAAGTGATTTTGACAGCTTAACTCCAGCATCATGAGGTTACTGTCATGTAAAATGTCTGTATGTGTGAACATTTTCATCTGATGTATAGACTGTGAATGGATATAAATATCTACACAAAAAACTTTCAACACATTCCTTTAGTAGATTGAATTGCAATATTTTGTTTACTGTAAATAAGATTCATACTTAGACAATATAAAAAAGACTTTATAGAATAGAAGAACTGTGAATAAGTGGATTCACAAGAATCTGATCAATCATCTTTTGTGTTACAGAATCTGATAATGAACTAAAATACCATTTTTTAGTTTTAGATTAATTAAGTAAGTATCACTAAGGGCTATATTTGGTTAAAATTGTGCTTATATATTTTTGCAAGCAAGACAATGACTCTGCTTCAGGTAAATCACAATTTTCAATTAAAACTTAAAAGTAAACAAGAGATGTTTGTAAAACATGTATGCCCCAATAGTCAGAAATAGTTAAGGTCAGTGACCTTGACCTTTGACCTACTAACCTCAAAATCAATAGGGGTCATCTACTGTTGATGACTAACCTCTATGTAAAGTTGTAAGATCCTAGGACAAAGCGTCCTTGTGTTGTTGAACGGAAACCATTTGAATAGTCAGAAATGGTAAAGGTCACAGTGACCTTGATGTTAGACCTACTGATCAATAGGGTCCGTCTACTGTTGATAACCAACCTCCATGGAAAGTTTGAAGATCATAGGACAAAGCGTTCTTCCATTATTAAATAAACCCCCTAATGGCAGATGGGGGCATAATAATATTAGATCTACTATAGGAGAAACAGTGTATGTAGTCACTCTTTTCGTCAGTTTACTTACAAAACATTCAGGATATATCAGGCCCATTAAAGGATAACATATACACACTGGGACACTTGTGGAATAATAATTGTAATCCTTATTCATTACAACTTGGTAAGAAACAAAATCATGTTTTTATTTAATTTCTGAATTGTGCTATGTCGTCTTTAACCTTTTTAACTCTTCACTGTCAATACTTTTGCGTCGCTCACACGATTTTGTAAATATAAAGTACAATATTGCCCCAGAGTGGGAAGAAGAAGGTCCCTGTTCAGCAAGTAGGCCTTCTGAATCATGTTGAAAAAATACAAATTTTCTCAATAGCCCAGGAATCTAAAGCGGATATTTTTGGCATGTCATTCCCCATATTGACATGAAATGAATTGGCTTCTTTGAATCATCATGACATGGAAGTATAAAATGTCTGGGAGTACCTCTATAGATCCAGTACTGACTGACCATTTATTATCATGTTTGTAACTGCTACAAATAACACTGTGTGTTCACCAACACCACACACACATACAACGCTGTGTAAACTAAAAGTCCCATTTATATTGTCAAGAGGCTTTTATTGAACAAATTTGCAGCAACAAAATATTACAATTTCCAGAGTTTTTGACGGAAAGAACGGCGCTGTACTGTACCTAATTTCTTTTTAATTCAACCATTCAAAGCTTTGTCACGCTCGTATCCGATTCGCCAATGTATTTCAACTGTTTCCCGATCGCCAATTATTCCTGACATACTTCTCTCGCGCGCTTAATTGCGTTTGAAAAATATGAAATTCCACTTTCAATTTGACGACAAAATGTCTTACTAACTGGTACTGAATACCCGAATAGCGGAAAGATCGAGTGCCGTGATTGGTTCAATGAATTACAAGGATACATGTAGAGGTAACTTCATCGGCCAATCAGAACGGTCGTTTCATTTCAGTACTGGAAAACCAATACGGTATAAAACAATTACGAATACCGCGGTCGGGCTAGCAAAAGGTCGGCATACCCCCCCCCCTCAAATTTTTACGACGGATTTACGCGATTTGGAAAAACGGTCTTGGGACATGTTTAAAATACGGAAATCCGTCATAAAACGGAAAACTTTCACCCATGTCAATATGAAAAGATACTCATGTAATATCCTTTATATATCAAGTCCTGTTATCTGTGATTTGTTTGTTAGGTGCTTTGTGGTGAAGTTGATTTTACAAAAACCATGACGCAAATTCAAATTGTGAAGGAGCCTTTTGGGTTTGTGAAAGGGGCCTATAGCAAATTGTGAAGGGGCCTAATATAGGCCCCTCGTATATAGTGAAAAAAAGCCCTGGGTCCTACTGAGGCCCAATGCCCAATCCTGAAAATGTGTCGCAAATGTGTTTCAGGTGCCATTAGCACACACCCCTACATCAAACTCAGTTCAAACTCAGTTCAAACATTTTTCTATTGTTCAAACTCAGATTATGAAATTTCAAATGACCATAACTTTGTCTATTCTTAGAATTTTTTCATCAAATAACATTTATTTTCTACAGAAGAGGACATTCGTTTTAAAACTGCAAATCCGGAATTGAATCCGGGGTGATCCAAAAGTAATGTCACTGATGCTATTAAATTGTCCACAATGTAAGAAAAACCACCAAATTTTACACAAAGTTACATGAATCTATTTTAAATATGATAGCAAAATTTCATGAAAATGCTCTCAACGGTTATTGAGATATTAGCATATACATGATGCATACTAACGGACATCGCCGCAAGCCAGACGTCAACGACGTCATAATGACGTTACTTCAGTGGCACTAACCCAGTTTCATAATTGAGTGATGTCACTGAAATTTCAGCAGCAGACAGTTGTAAGGTTACGTCCGATAATTGTCGTCTGATTTGGCGATTTATGTTTAAACATAATGTATGAAAGAAAATTGATATGATTATGAAAAACGTACTGTTATTATCCTGTACGGCAACATGATGTCATTGATATATTTTGAACGTTTATAAAATTCAATTATGATAATCGAATACTGCAGCACGTTTCATTTAATCAGAAATGAATTACTGTACATTTTGATATCGTTTTTATGAACCTACGCCCATAAAAAAGCACACAATGGGAGCAGTGACATTACTTTTGGATCTACCCACGTATGTATGACCCTGTGTTTATTTGTTTAAGGGTGGGTCCATTATCTTGGTAATGACAAGACAAACTTTAAGGTATTAAAGCACACATCCTAACAAATACCACTTCACCTGTCTGTGAAGACCAACATTGAAGCAAAAATGTTTTTTTCATCAGGACAAGCAAGTATCCTAGAAAATGTCCAGGGTATGTAATAATAGTTTTTGTTTGCAGTTGGTCTTTTACACAGGTTTAACTGTAATCATTTTTCGACAACTAACTTAAACTGATACATACGCATATCTGTTGACAACACCTAAGGCACAATGCTTCACTTCCAACTCCTCATGGTAGGGACACCTGTCATAAAAACAAAACCAAAATATAGTAAATTTAAAATAAAATTCACTAGAAGGGTTTTTGAGAAGGGGTTTTGACACAAAAACGTATGTCTTTCACAAAGGGCCATAACAAACATTTAACCTAAAATTCCTGGCAATATGCACAACTAGGCTTGGTACCAAGTTATCATGTAAAGTTCCATTGAAATCCGATCAATGGGTTATGTACCATATCATCATTTCATACGTCAGAGGCATAATAATATTCCTTGGGGATAAATTTCATTGATTTCATGGATGAATTTAAACAATAAAATACAATTCCACAATGTTAAACAACCCTCAAAATAATAAATTAGAGGTTTTGTATAAACAAGAGCACCTAAAAAAAGCCTAGGTTTCTAAACAAGAGCACCTAAAAAAAGCCTAGGTTTCTAAACAAGAGCACCTAAAAAAAGCCTAGGTTTCTAAACAAGAGCACCTAAAAAAAGCCTAGGTTTCTAAACAAGAGCACCTAAAAAAAGCCTAGGTTTCTAAACAAGAGCACCTCAAATAGGTTTGTTCTGATATGGCAGCTGGGTGAGCCTTCAACTACTTAAATAATGGTTATTAAATGCCTACCCTCCTGATAATAAAGTATGGAACTGGGGGAGGTAATGTAATCCGAAAATAGTCATCTTATAAGCCAAATTGGCAAGCTTTTTCAATACTGGCGACACTTGAGTAAACAAACAATTTACTTTTTTTACACAGAGAAATGGAAGTGTTTGCACAAGATGAATAACAGAACATGCAGTGCAACCTCTCCAGAGCAGCCCTCCAACAACCCCTCTTTATCAACATGATCATTTTGTTCCAGAAGTTTACTTTTATTTTTCACCTCTCTATAGCAACAACCTCTGTACAACAATCAAATGTTTATGTTTCTCAAAGGGTGTTGCTCTTAAGCCTAGGTCCCACTGAGGAATTCCTCATCGGCGATGTTCTCCCAATATCTTCCGATACCACCCGATTCATCAATATTCCTTCCTACATCACAATTGTCTCATGACTTCCCCGAAGCTTCCCTAGAACACGATGGACCTGTTCCAATGTCCTGATAACTAATTAATGTCCATTGGGAGTACATTGCCAAGGCAAACAAGACGGCGTTCAATAAACGCTTATGCCCCCTGTGGAAGCCTTGTCCATAAATAAGTCCCAAAATTAGGTCAAGGTGAAGGTCAAAATGGGGTCAGGTGATACAGGTGTGTGGAGAGTGTTCATATACAACATCCATGCAAGTTTGGAAGCTTTGTAGCAAGCCATAATGATGCTAGAAGAAACGGTCAATTTGGGTTAACCAGGACGGACGGACGAACAGGTGAATCACTATATGCCTCCCGATCTATCAATACGGGGCATAAAAATGCTCAGTGGGACCTAGGCTTTAAGAGGTAACAATTATACTGTACCTGGTTTTAGGATGATAATCCCAGTCGGATGATGAGAACCTATCAATACATTGTGTTTTTGACGTGGGTTTCCCAATGTGAACATACAACTCTTGAAACAAACTCTCCAACTCATACACTTTATGGAACAAGTTAGGTTCTCCCATACAAGCTCTGCGATGTATCCAATCCAAACATCCTTCAACAGCCTGGTAGTTATTCATAGCCGCCTAAACAAAGAAATAATGGATAACTTAAATCAATAGATCCACAACGTCATTTCTTTGCATTCGACTGAGACAGCTTGCGAAAATTGATATATTCGGCAAACACAAAGCTTCTTATTTATACATGCATAACGGTTGAGGACCAGTCTAATTTGTTCAGATAATATGAACACAGTCAACTTACCAAGCAATATAACGGCGGATATTCGGGCTTCTCTCCGTTAGGATTGATGAAATTTTTCAACTGTACCCATAAGCCCATGTAATTGTGGTCCGCTTGATCGAAACCTTCCACTGGGATTTTGTGAGTGTCATCACCTATAAATTCATTTTAGATGTACATATATCACAATGTGAACCATGCTTTGAAATTCATGTAATAAAATTTAATGTAAGGCCAAAAAGATTTTTGTTCTGATTCAAAACATTTTATGGTGTTCACATTTGCCTTGTGAGAAGGAGTTTTGAACTTTTGACCCTTGAAATTTCCAAAAAGCCACATATTGACACTCAAAATTTTGGTTTGAGGGTCATTTTCTCTAAAAAAACATGGGTATTTTCCCATATAAAAGTGTGAAATTGAGTCAAAAGTATCAAAATGACCCTTCAGAATCAGAAGCTGGTGGAACCCCTGGTGTCTGCCGAAATGTTTTGAGATTATACCTATCCCACTGGCCGCCAATGAATAGTTCATTTCACATTAAATATCAATGACCTTTACCTTTCCTCTCAAATCAACAGGGGTCATCTACTGATATGTGCAAAGCAATGTATACCCACTTCTTTATACGAGGGATTTATGACTATCATTACTACTCGGGTCCATGTTGATGTTGAAGATCCCTCGGATCAATCCAGGCCCCGATCTCCCAAAGGATCTCAATTTGAGCTAAATCTCATCTCAAATATTGGCATTAATCTATGAAGAAATTTCTGTGGGGGGCTGGACTTAATTTTGGCATCACAAAACAGACACATTATTCTGAGTTAACTGCAGTACAGTCAGAACTCGATATAACGACGCTGTTCGTTTCCAAGAAAAATGTCGTTGTAACGAATATGTCAATATACTGAATTGATACAAAGAGCGTTTTAATACTTTTGTCCCCAAATATGGTGTCAGTATAATGAATTTGTCAGTATATCGGGTGTCGTTATATCGAGTCCTGACTGTACAATGTTAAGATCACAAACTTCTGAAGTATTTAAAATTCAGACCTAGATTTGACAAAAATCTCAATTTGAGCTGAGATTTCTACTTGAGATGCTTAGAGAGATCGGGGTCAGATGGGCATTATGACTATCTGCATCCGTATCCAAACTTCAGGTTTACGAATCTTTAATAGTTTGGTACATGTATAATGCAATGTGATCAAAACATAAAATTGAATATTCCACATATATTTGGCACTAAAAAGGAATAAGATTCTACAATAAATAGTAGGGATGGCAACGAGTACCAGAGTACTCGTTCAAAGGTCCGATTATCGAATATCAAAATCAGTATTCGAGTACTCGGTAAAAAATAAAAATATGAATTGTTAATCCTGTATTGTACAGAACGTGTCCAAGTCTTTTTGGTCTACTAAAATCACAATAAACAACATGTCATCCATCCTTAATCGCCGCTACGAGGTCGCTAATTGCAAGCAAAACACATGCAGACCTGTCAATCATCGTTTGTTTATGACACGTAGCTTGGGGTTCTTTTGTTGACATCAATCCGAGTGATTGTCATCGATCTTTAATTGGCAGTTATTGTTTATTGAGTGTGACAATAAAATATTACTTTAAATTAAAATCGTTCTCACGCGTGTATGAATGAACGATAACTCGACGGCGTCACGCTGTGTAAATATAACTATGTCACCGGTTGATAAGAGTATTCCCCCTTAGTTGTTAATATTCGATTTTCTAGCGTTATTGACTATAACTTATACTGCATTTACACTGTATTGTTGTTCTTTTGTTAGTTTTTTTGTTTCAACATTATTTTAACGATATAGATTTGACCATCAACTGAACAGAATGGACAGGCATACACAATGTTCTATTTGAAGTTGAACACGCACGTTTGCAGTACAACATTTCTGTGTCCCAAATATCATTCACATTTATAGTTTTCCAAGTACCCGAGTACTCGATCGGAAGAATGACCGAGTACCCGAGTACCGATTTTAGTACTCGTTGCCATCCCTAATAAATAGTTAAGAATTTTCCAATGATCACTTACTGTTTTGTACACAAGTAAATCTGTACCCTGTTGGAATTTGTCCTGTAATAAAAATATAGGCTATCTCAAACTGCGAGCATGTGGGGTTCAAAACAACAATTTCTGGCTTGATCAACAATTTAAGTTTTTAAAATACTAAATGTGCTATTTTAACCTACCTTAGTTCAACTTGATAATTAAACTTAGAACTGAATAAAAGCAAATTCGTTTTTACTTTTCTTCTTTTAATTTTGAACTTATGATTGGTTAATGCGAACAGTCACTTAACTTGAACTGCTACAGGTAATCTTCAAAGGAACATGTAGCTACAATTGTAGATAATTTCATAGAAAAAATATCGAGAAATAAAAATATTTCGGCACTTATTCCATAACTTTCCGAAAAACCCCTTGTACTTAATAATGTGAATACCTGGTTCAATAAATCTGTGTAACTGTTTAGTGATTCCTTTATCGATACTGTACTCGATGGCTGCAATCTCTGCTGGAAGATATTCACCTTCGTCAGTCTGACACAAATACTGGAAGTTTATAAAGTAGAACGGTTCTTTCTTTATATCTGGAAAATAAAAATATCACATTAAATTAGACTATTACAGCTTGAAACCAACTACAACCAATTTCAAGGTCTTTGACAATGATCATTCTATGATATTTTCAAAGCTGTTCATTCGGTGAAACCTTACAGGTGGACGACTCAGTTTGAGTCGCGTTCGTTTTATGACAAAACGCATGTTTTCAACAAAATAATCATTGACACCCTATCAATTGGACCATATTCTACCAGCGTACACCAAAAAACACACAAGTGCAATACCGTGTTATGATAGTCCAAGGGCAACAACTAAGTCATGCCTGGACCTATGAAAAACATCCAACAGCAAATGACCCACTGGAAAAGTCCTAAAATGACAATATGATCAACCATACCATATATCTTTCACTGAAAGTGTTTCATACCCTTGCAATTTGTCAGATAACCTAAGGACAACAACTCTGTAATACCTGGACCTACTTGATGGCAAAGAATGTTTATTTAGTTGTGTTATATTTTAACTACCGGTAAGTGCACTTATTATTTAATTTAATTATGTACCAACATTTCGATACATTTATATATATAAATTAATCATTTAGCTCTGTTTAGCCTCTTTTTAATTAAGTGTAGAATAAGTTAGTGTCTCAAGTTTTTTGCAATGGGTAGACCATTATGAGTAACCATATAAACACACATTTACTGTTTCTTGAGAATGAAACAGTCATTGTAAAAGTTTATACCTTTTCCAGGAGGCCAATTTTTCACAATGTCTTTCCTTTCTGCCATACGTCTCTTCTCATATTCTGTATATTTGTCTTTTCTGGTCTGTTAAGTATTAATAAACAAGTAATTAAGAATTGCAAGCAATACAGAAGTCCCCTACCGGTTTTAAGCCATTTTTCAATGTTTCTGTTGCCATAGCAACCACAATTTTGGTCGGAATCTAAATATTTTTGGACGTGCATTATCCCCTTATTGCCCCCTATCCACATACCAAGTTTCATAAACCTAGCTTGGAAATTGTTTGAATTATGTCAGGATCCAGATTTTTTGACAGACAGACGGAGGGCAAACCTATAGTCCCCTCCGGTCAAAAACCGGTAGGGGACTAATAAATAAATCATTTTTACAACTATTACAGACATCTAAACAAACATTCTGACTAACTTCCATGAAAATCCAGAGAAAAATACAGCCTCTATAGCACACACAAGACTTTTCTATGATTTGACCTAGTGACCTATTGATTGACCCCAGATGACCCTGTTCACACGCAACTTTGATAACATTGAAACAAACATTCTGACTAACCTTTTACAGTGAAAATTGCAGCCTCTATTTGCATACACAATGTTTATCAATAATTCAACCTAGTATAGTCCAGTGAATTTGACACGACTTTCGACCTTCAATAAGCATAATTTAACAGCTGATATATTGTCTCTATTTATAATCCTGACTGTATGTTTTCATTAGCGGGGAGTATCACGAAGACGCTCGAGGTGTAATACCAACACAAACCCAAAGGACCGATATTGCACGATTTGCTTGCGGAAATTATGTATTCAATGCAAGGACCTTGTAATATATTCATGCATAAAGGTCAGGATCATGTCAAATTCTCTGTGCTATAACCTAGTTTTTGATCCAGGGTGACCCATATGATTGTGTCATTGTGACAAAGTTTCATAAAGGTAAGGCCCATTTTGTTTTAATGTCTACACAAGCAAATTGTAGACGGATGGACAAAGATAGACCACAAAAGATCACATTGTCACCTTTGCTGAAAACAGTTGGGGCTGCATAAAAATGAAAGGGCGGGCAAGAATGATAATCCAGGAATAATGGAATTAATTTATCATGGCCTAATAATGATTGCAGGGGTCATACTGAGGCTGAAAGCCCAATCCTGAAAACGAGTCGCAAGTCTGTTTCAAGTGCCATTAGCACACACCCCTACACCTTAACTAGGTTTCAAATATTGTTCTATTGACAAAATTCAGATTATGGAACTTGCAATGAGCATAACTTTGTCAATTTTTTGAAAATTTTCATCAATATTTTGTGCAGAAAAAACAATTTCTGAATTTCTGGATTATTCCAGAATTGTAGGACCCCTGTAATTGATGAATAGATTACCGATAGTTTGTTGCCGATATTGTCCTCTCGGTACTGATCCCCGGCATGGCCCCTAAGTCGAGCCTTCTCTCGTTTGGCCATGCTGTCGTAACGATCTCGCTCTTTTTGAGTAAGTTGCTGAAATACATTACATGTTAGTTTATTGGTTTATATCATGACATATTTTGTAAATCCCTTATGCCCACATTTCATTGACTACATAATAGCTGCCTTTAATTCAATATTGCCAGAACCTATGAAATTAAATAAATAAGTACTTAGTAAAGTTGGATTTCATAAAAAATTTAAATCATGATAAAAAAGTATCCCACAAGTTTTAGTGGTTCAATGAGTACATGCAGGGCAAGCGGGTTGAAGGGGCTACGCTGAAAAATAACTAACCTTCCATCTTGGATGAGCAACAACAACAACATCTGCCATTCCATTAGGAAACTGTCTACCTTCTCTTCGCAATCCAGGTTCAATATCCTTCATAAAGAAGTAGAATCCATTTCTGACAGGTTTTTTAGGCATGATCTTGCGTCTATCTCTTAATTTTCTTATTATAAATCAGCTGTAATTGATAAAAAAACAATAAATTAATGTATCCTGTTGTCTCATATCCGTGCTTTTTAGCATGTGCACAGTTTTGCAGAACCATGTTCAAAACATTTCTACACCACTTTTGAAAGAAAAATTGTTAACTTAATAAAAGCAAAAAACTATGACAAATGTATATGAAAATATGTAAAGTTATAGCTTTTATATGTCTATGTTGGTGCTCTGAATCTTGTTGACTGGTAACCATGAAATCCGTACCTCACTAAAAACTTGTCTGTATTGGGGCCCCTTGTGGTGAAACTATAGATTTGTTTTTAAATTAAGTCAATTTGGAGTAGAACTTATCAAAATGTGTTTTCAGTCTGGGCGTTATAGTATATGGTAATACATAAAATGCGTAATGAAAATGGCATGCAAAGATAATTACACCAGTTGAAGAATACCATTTGGAATAATTACTACCCGTATTTACCTCATCGTCAAGGTGACAACTATGATGAGTCGTCCAAAATGACTACCTCAATTAATACCTACTATTTGTGTGATTATTATGTTTGGTAATTTTACCATAAAAACGATGCAGCACATGTTTGAGATAATTAAGCCAATATACAGACAATATACGGAGATACACGGGAGGTCACAAAATGGTTGCAGATAAGGCATTGACATGTCTTGCCTATATTCGTAGTTTATTATAACCTTTATTATAAGGTAGATACATAATGCGTAGAAATAGAATGACGGTTCTCTAGCCAATACACGTAACGTTTGCTAGCAGTCCACTGACGGACGACTAATTTCGCTGTCTAGTCGTCCGGCGCCGGACGACTAATTTCGCTGTCTAGTCGACTAGCCACTGCCTTATGGAAAACGCCGTTTGACAGGATACTGGTCGGATTAATTAGCGTCCTTAGTAATCAATTAAAACAATTATTATTTACATCGTATTTGATCCATTTCAAGGAATGATGTAGAAAATTATAAAAATGACAAAGATATGGATCAGAATCATACATATCCAGCTAGATAGGGTTAGATTTATCGGATACGCATATACGCCGCATGTCGGCAGGTTTCGGGTTCCGTACTGTAGTGTTTATTTACCGAAAAAACTTACTATTTGACATTTTTTTATTCCTTGAACTGCGTAATATCGTTTATTTCAGCTAATTTGTTATAAAATTGAAAATATTTGTGTAAGATTCTTACTAATAAAGGTATATTTGGGTATATTTGGGTGTATTTGGGTATATTTGGGTATTTCGTGACGCCCGTCAACAGGGCCAAATTAAAAATCAGGAAAATCGTTTGCAGCCGACTATTTTTGCCGAAGAGGATACCTTTAATGACATTGTTTCAACAATAAACTCAGTTTGTACAGGACCTGTTCTATAAATATATCTAAACTCCCTGGTTTGTACAAAGAATACATGAGAGTGTATATCCGTGGTTTGTATGAAAGAAAATCCTCCAAAGCAGATTAAATTTATCATAACTTTGCCATTTCTTTAGAAATTTTCATCAAAAAACTTTTATTTTGGCCAGACATCATTGCTCTTTCAGAACCCCCCCCCCCCCCATCCCTGTTAATTAAGGAGCCTTACACGAGTTTTCATTTCACACTGTGGACAGGGTACGAAAGGTCTGGGTCCGAATCGCAACCCAATTTAGCGTGTCAGTAGCATTTCAAATAATAAAGGCTCGAACAAAATGTTCGTACAGTATATGACAACAGGAGTATTGATCAAAACATGGTATTAAAGAACAATTTACAGCATGTCATACTTGAAAATACAACGACAAACTCAACTTACGTTTTAGGCTAGTTCGCGGAAATTCCGAAATTCACTTGTGGCTAAAGTCCGTCCCGTTCGTCTGACAGTCAAATCGTACCTACATTAAAACGTACCCAAATTGAGAAGTCAAAACATGCCAAGCCCATGTACAAGTTTAATACTCCTATGATAGTTGATGAATTAATTGTAATTATTTATGAAAGCATTACCTTAATGATAAATAGAAAAAAATATATTTTAAAAAGATGATTTAAAAATATAAATTTGTGAAAAAGGACTACCTGACTACTTTATAAAAATATTATTCACTTATGTTTGGCTTGTGAATTGGCAAGGACAAAATGTGGTTACATTCATTGAGGATTAGATCACACTCTGAGCAGGCCTATTCCAAGTCACACACAATTTTAGAAATAAAAAAATCACAGACAAGAGGGCCATTGGCCCTGAAGCGCTCACCCAATGACTAGCACTTTAGGCAGAAGCAGTATTTGTTATAATATGACCTATAACAAGGTTTTTCTTTGATGTGATCTGGTGACCTAGTAATTAAACCCAGATACAAACGTGACCTATAATTCATAGAGATACACATTGTGGCCAAATTTCATTAAGATCATATCAAAAATTTGACCTCTAGAGTGTTAAAAAGGGATTTCTTCAATGTGACCTGGTGACCTAGTTTTTGACCCCAGATGGCCTAGTTGCGACCTTGACCTAGATTTCATAGAGATACACATTGTGGCAAAGTTTCATTAAGATCATATAAAAAGTATGACCTCAAGAGTTGTAACAAGGTTTTTCTTTGATTTGACCTAGTAACCTAGTTTTTTACACCAGATGACCCTGTTACGAATTTGACCTATATTTTATAGAGACATACAATTTGTGACCAAATATCATAAAGATTAGGTAAAAATTGTGACCTCTAGAATGTTAACAAGGTTTTTCTTCAATGTGACCTTGTGACCTAGTTTTCGACATCAGGTGACCTGGTTGCAAACTTGACATAGATTTGATAGAAACATACATTGTGACCAAGTTGTATTCAGATTATGTCAAAAATGTGACCTCTAGAGTGTTAACAAGGTTTTTCCTTTGATGTGACCTAGTGACCTAGTTTTTGACCCCAGATGACCCAATTACGAAGATGACCTAGATTTCATAGAGACATACATTGTCACTAAGTTTCATTAAGATTATGTCAAAGATGTGACCTCCAGAGTGTTAACAAGGTTTTTCCTTTGATGTGACCTAGTGACCTAGTTTTTGACCCCAGATGACCCAATTACGAAGATGACCTAGATTTCATAGAGACATACATTGTCACTAAGTTTCATTAAGATTATGTCAAAGATGTGACCTCCAGAGTGTTAACAAGGTTTTTCTTTGATGTGACCTTGTGACCTAGTTTTTGACCCCAGATGACCCAGTTACGAAGTTGACCTTGATTTCATAGAGACAAACATTGTGACCAAGTTTAAAAAAGATTAAGTGAAAATTATGACCTCTAGAGTGTTAGCAGTCCAATTGTTGACGGTGGACGGCGCACAACGAACAAAAGGGTGATCCCAAAAGCTCACCTTAGCAAATAATTGATAGATCTGCAATAAATATGCACATTTGTCCTACTGAATCTTTTATAAAGGATTCATTTTGCTTGTCCTTCCAATGAATAGATTATGAATTAGTATTTATTTTAGGTTTAAGGTCTATTTAAGGTTGAAAATTTGTTTAGTCGGTGGTGTGACTGGGGGGCAAAGGCCAACCATATCCCACGAGGGACGACCACTCCTACAACCTCTGATCATAGACTTGCCCTTCCCAGCTATGCACTTTTAATCCACAGTCGTCTTCACACAAAAGCAAGTCACATACATGTAGCAAGTTTTATAATGATATCTCATTCATAAAGTTATTGAGCAGAAATGTTTCTTTAAATTTTAGCAACAGCGACCTTGACCCACTTTTAATGGCAAGTGTCATGCATCTTCACACAAGCTACCTACAAAGCAAGATTCATTATGATATCTGAAGGCTAACTGCAGTTATTCATTGGAAACATATTGATTTCTCTATACCTTACATACGTACAAAATAAACAAAGGGCCATAACTCTATCAAAAATGGTGCATACTTAAAAGCCTGAAAATATGCACTGGGGAACCTCATAAACGGTACTTCTGTGAAAGTAACTTCCAACATTTCTTAAGAAATGGTTGAGGAGTTGCAACAGAATTAAGAGACAGACGGATGGACAGACAGACAGACAGAATGACGCCTTCCCGGGGAAGGGATAAAAAGTACAACCAAAACTTATCAAGTTAAATTTTTTATTAACAATAAACACAATATAAGCATACTAAAAACAAATAAAACAACAAAACTATTAGACATCATACCAGGGTTGATCTAAAAGGTAGTTCATAAAAACAATAAAATTAGCAATACCATGTGTACTGTTAAAACCCATGTGTATTGTACACACACTTATGCACCCAGAATCTTAACCTACAGATGGATGCGTCCTTTGTACAGGTGTAAACATTATACAGGCCCCGATCTCCCGAAGCATCTCAAGTAGAAATCTCAGCTCAATTTTTGTCAAATCGGAGTCTGAATTTTATGTACATGTATCTATGCTTCTGGATCAACCCTCTGTATATGCAAGAATAGAAAATATTAAAGCACTTAAAGATTATGGCCGGAAAAGTAAATTCCTACATTATCATCAACACCCATATGTTTATGTCGCCATGACAGCATTCTAGAATGATTAACAATATACTCTGTTTAAAAGAAAGTTTAACAAGTAAAGAACTTCAAAATACTTATAAATATTTGAAAATATTATCTAAAATCCTGCCCCTCATTAACAAATAATTAGAAACATTTGGCCTAACGAGTAAACAACTCAAATATTGCAATGACCATAATGAGCATACAAAATGTGTTTCATGATTTCATGTATACTAGTATATTAAAGTGCTAATAAATACAAAGTTTTTTTAAATGAGTATATATAGGTATCAATAATTTATAGTTAGAACAAATTAACATGATCCTCAACCTTTAAGCTTGAATATTACATCCTTCTTGTGCACAATTTCCACAAGTGTCATGCTTTGATAGAGGTTTAGTTTGGTGTTATATAGTACCCCTCGTAAATTATTATAATACTCTCTGCTTATGAAACCAAAGGCCGAAATTAAATTACAGACAAGAAATCAACTACATTTTTTTTGTAGTTAATAATGCTAATAAAAAGTTTGAGGATCATGTTAATTAATTTTTGGTTGCACTATACCACATAAGATCTATGTAAACATACATAATAATCTCACTTTCTGTCATATACAAATGCATTTGAATGGTGCTTAAATTGCATGTCCATTCATCATGTACATGTACAGTCTAATAATCAATAAAATTGCATATAAATCCTTGTATAATCCAGGGATGGTATTCATTATTGATCTTATCTAATTGGAGAATAAGGATAGCCAATCATATGTTTTTGGCGTATTTTTCGAGTTCAATTTAGTGTATTTGTAAGCTATAATTGCAATTTATCAGTCTGAGTGTTGAGTGCTGCACTCAGATTCAATAATTACATTTACACCTCATGAATTGTACAAAATGGCAAAGAAAATGTATCAAATGTTATTTTCAACACTCGTTAACTATCTTATACATTTTCCTCACTTAAATTTGCAATCTAGGAAAATAATAGCTCATTATATTACATTTTCAATATTTGAGTTCTGAGTGTAAGTATTGGTTGTAATCCCGGCCCATGGTGTGATCCGATTGGTTGTCCTTATCCTTAAGTCAAGTAAGATTAATATTGAATACCAGCCCTGCAGATCAATATTCTTGGTCCTGACATTTATGCATGAACATGTCACAAGGTTCTTAGGTAGATTATGACAATTTTTTGTGAGCAAATCATGCATTAATATAGGTCCTTTAAATTTGAGCTTGTAGTGCCCAATCTACATATTCTAATTAATTACTTTCAGCGTATCGATATATTGATATACACAGAAAGGCAAAGTTAAATATACAAAATGTAGACAAGAAATCAGTTGATAAATTATGCACATAGAGTTTCCTGACTACCTACTATAAAATTAGATATTTTCATGAGGCAAATATTTTGTAAATTTGTAAGGTAAAATGTTTGCGAATTTAAACTTACAGTAAGAAAGAACTACATGTACTTTCTACATTTAAGTATGATTGTTTCAGTTCTTGAGCATAACTTCGCAAACTTACCAAATGCATGCCTACAGCAAAAACTGATTTCTTGCGAAAACATCTCATTTTACAGTTTACAACAAATCATTTAATTAACAAACATCATATAATGTACAAGGCTTAGTCAGTAAGTACAACACTTGATGTATTATGGGGGACACTTAAACGACATTAAATGAAAGAAATCACTTTAGAAGTACCTTGTGTACCTGTGTGTACCTGCATCGTTTATTTGGAAAAGAATTAAACGAAACACGGTGAAATGAGAAGATACAACAACAAGTAACAAAAAATGATAATTTTTACACAAAAATTATGTAAGATATCATAAATTTAAAAAATATTTTTTTTTACTCTTTATCAATGATACAGTTACTTGTGATTACAGAGTAAGCTAAATAACTAAATAAAGAACGTATCAATGAAAATGGACCAGAAAATTATGGTCTTAATTTTGAGATGGTCTTTATTTTGGGGTTTAACTATGCATAAAAACACATGATTAAATAGACAGAGATTACTTTTTGCAGATCAAACAATAAAATTATAACAACACATGTTCAAAACATTAACAATTACAATTTTTTTTTACATACACATATAATAATAATATATTATCCTTCTTTTTCTATGATTTCAGGAATACCAATGGTTTCAGCAACAGTCTTATGACGTATTTCTGCCAAATTCGCAGGTCCAACATTATAATGGCAACTGAGTGTAAAATTAAAAAAAAAATAGTTTACTGTAAAAATGTTGCGTATAATTATGATTCCTTACAACACAATTTAATGTAAAATTGATTAATCCAACTCTACTGAAAAGTAGACAAACTGTGTCTATAATTTCATCATTTATGTGCATCAGAATGCTTGGTTTATTTGCTTTTATTTTTCCTCGCCAACGGCGATCCATATGGGCTAGGCGCCCAGAAGAGGTTAGTCACTTTAGTTCTTGGGGGATAGTGCATGATACAGAAGATGCTCCAATTCCAGAAGCATCCCTGGTTCTTTTACGTACCTGATGTAAAGCATCATACACAGGACCTCGCTTAATGTCTCGTCCGAAAGACTGTTAGTAATGTTAGCTATGTTGGGTGGGAATCACTGAAAAGCATTTCTATTTTTCACCGTCTGGAATAGGGAACCAACACACAACCTTCGGATCAGTAGTCAGTAGCTCTTACCACTAGGCCACTTGTCCACCCTATCAGAATGCTACACAAATCCGCCATTTTATACACACATGATAGTGGCACCCCAAATGAAGTTCCGTTGTAAACCAATAGAAACAGAGATTCCCGGAATGCTCTTAACAGCCCAGCCAATCAGAATTCTTGATTCAGTAGGTGGTATTCAATATTGATCTTATTTACTCGGAGAAAAAGAATAGCCAATCATATCGCCTGCTACTGACCAGGAGTTTAATACGGTGTGATCTGATTGGTTGTCCTTATCCTTAAGTCAAGTAAGATCAATATAGAATACCACCCCTGATCATAAGAGATAAAATGGCTGCTCCTGAAATTACAACGATTACTTGTTGTGTGTTGCAGTAATAAATATGTAGAGGAGTTAAGGTAATTGTTTCATGGTAAAACATATCTCAAAACAACTGGGCATGCCTAAAAACAACCTTAAGTTCTTGAAACCATGGAAAGCAGGTTAAACTTATAACAAATTTCTGTAACCGTGGAAATGATAACAATTAAATACTATATCTCATCTAAAGTCTCGGGAAAAATCAGGAATTAATATCACATCAGCTGTATACATGTTTAGTATCTCCAAAAAAAATGTAAAAATGTTGCATACAATTATAAGGTACAGTTGTTTTATACAATACAGTATAACTTCTCCAGAGTGGCCCTCTAAAGAGCAACAACCTCTCTATAACAACACCTTCAAAATTTCCCTCAGCCTAAATTCGCTATAAATTTTACCTTTGTAGAGCAACCACCTCTAAACAAAGGCCAATATTTGCAGATACCAAAAGGTGCTGCTCTACAGAGATTGCACTGTACACGTAGTTAATATGCTTTAAAAACTGTAAAAAAATCCCATTTATATTTTTTTCCAAAACAACCTGTAATGTACAATGATTAAGATTATGTTCAACAAACTGACTGATAACATTACTAGTCATAAACCCTGAAAATAGGCCAGTTAAAATCATGGAAATAGACATCCTTAAAAAAGGTTTTAAAAAACAACAATAAAAACACACAACTAATATAAGGTAAAATAAATGGATTTTGGGAAGATGGAAAATAAAATAAAAAATTGCCATGACAAGAGATATATGATAAAAATACTGCTAAGTAACATAAACAATACTCACATTTACAGATACACTATAACAAAGATTTCCAACATTGCTCCTTAACAAATTAACAATATATTGGACCAGGTAAGTGAGATTCAAAAATATAATATCCTCTGTATGTACCAGTATATTTTTGTGCATGCGATAGTTAGTATTACAATTTGTAGTCGACACATTGTACATTATGCACTGATTTTTATCATATATTTGACATCGCAGCAGCGTAATAAAGCCATTATTTATTTTTGATAATACACTAGTGTAATAAAGCTTTGACGTGACGTCACTCAAAGTATAGGCAACGTTGTCAAAGATGCGCGTTTATTATAGTGAAAATAAGTAGCTATTTTATGTTTCGGCCAGAAATGGCTAACACATGATAAAAAGAACATAAATTTGTGACTTTCCACGTTGGATTTATCAAACTCGAATAAAATCGATAAAATGCTCGGCAGAGCCTCGCATTTTATTATTTTATTCAATTTGTTAAAAAAATTCAATACCAAAGACAAAAAAAGACACTCCTGTAATATCCTCTATATATATTATGATACCTAAATTACCTGTGGTAAGACCAATGTGCTAATTGACATACTGGAGAAGAATTTGCTCAGTTGGTAGTTTGTGGAAGGATATCAATGGATTTATTTTCACCATGTGCCTATTTACCCTTAAAATAGATTTAAACGTTACTGGTAATGAGAATTCGTATAACATGGGAGTTGATTTACAAACATAATTTGTAAAATATGAACATAAATTGTAAAGTATGGTACAGTATATGGCTGGTCTAGAAGGATAAGGTTGCAAGTAGCACTTATGACCTTATACAAGGTGCATCTTATGAACCTATTTTCATCAAAATCCAAAAAGTAGAAAAGCAGGTTTTTTTCTACCGTACGTAAAGAGTGCTGTTTTCTCAAAATGACATTTTTGAAAGACCTTCTTCTGGTAAGCCAGTGATATACATTGTATTTTTTATATAAATGTCAAAAAAACAGCTTCAGTGAAAAAAAGTAACAAACATAAAGGTAATATGTATACACTTATAAAATGTTCTCTTGGTCAATATTAGTTCACATGGTGTGTCTTGCCTGTAGAAATGCTGTCCTGTGATTGTGTAACAAAAGAGCCAATCATGTTTAACTATATGGTGGAGGATATTCCATTGGTGGAGCTGAAAGAAAACAAAACATAATGTTGTATATTTTCAATGTCAGTTTCTGGCTTCAGGATCATACAACAATTCAACCCTTTACTCAATTCATCATCAACTTTACATCTACAGGGTGTTAAAAAAGTTAGTTCTCAATGTTTGAGTTTCAATACTTTATTTTTCTGACCTCAGAAGACCAAAATTTTCAGGTTGAAATCCAGAGTATTCTAGCATTGTTCTAATCTTTCTGGCATTAAATGAAGCTATTAGAGTAATTAATTTACATTGTCTTCTCCGTTCATAGCTCAAATAAAACGGTAGATGAATTTAAATTTTGAGAACAAACTTTTTGAACACCTTATGCATCACCTGTCCATTGCCAATAATTATCCAAAAACGTATAATATGGAGATTTATATAAAATAAAATTCAAATTTCATCATCATATCTCATTCTTTGCCAATGTTATTGAACAAAACTATTTGTTCTATTTATAGCAACAGCAAACTTGATCCTACTGTCCATTCTTTCAATTACAAGTCTTTTAGAGTTGTCTTCATACAAGCTACCTATACAGCAAGTTTCATTATGATATCTCATTCTTTACTAAAATTAGCGAGCAGAAACATTTTTTCTCTTTATTGTAACAGTGACCTTGACCCAAGGGGACCCACTTTCATTCTCGGGTTGTGCTTTCATACAACCAAATTGCGCAGCAAGTTTCATTATGATATCTCATTCTTTACTAAAATTAGTGAGCGGAAACATTCTTTCTCTTTATTGCAACAGTGGCCTTGATCACACTAGCCCTATTTTCAATCACAAGAGCAGTCTTCACACAAGCTTCCAACACAGCAAGAGTTATTATGATACCTCATTACAGTTATCCATTGGAAAATAATTTTTGATGCCTGCCTGCCACACTGCTAAATTCACAAATCTATATAAACCTGTTATTTTTCGTCAAAGAACCTGGTAAGGATTATAATAACATCTAACCTGAGGCTTTATCAGTGATAGGAGCATTTGGTCCTGTCTGGAAACCAGCATGTCCTTGTTGAGCCGCAGGAGGGTAACCAGCCCCTTGCTGTTGGTAACCAGGTGGTTGCTGGAACCCAGCTGGTGGTGTTTGCTGGTACCCAGCTGGTGGTGGTTGCTGGAACCCAGCTGGTGGTGGTTGCTGGTACCCAGCTGGTGGTGGTTGCTGGAACCCAGCTGGTGGTGGTTGCTGGTACCCAGCTGGTGGTGGTTGTTGCTGGAAACCAGGCTGTTGATATCCCGCTTGTTGCTGATTAGTCATAGGATATCCAACTAAAAGAAATTCATATGCTAGGATGAAACATTTCAAATTTGGCAAAAAGATTTAGCTGTGACATTGTCACAAAACACTCTATCACTTGCCAATTTATTTTGCATTGAACTTGTGATCACATTTCTTGATGAGTTAAATTGTACTAACAGCCATTTTTGGTAAATTCTGAGCAAGTCAGTAATATGTGTTTTCTTGTGCAAAAATGTGGATTTTTTGTAACTTTTAGAGTATAATTGTATGCAACATTTAATTAAGCAGCCAATGTAATCCATTAAAACCTATGTGAGTGTTTAACAAGTGTTTTAATTCCACTTATTTAGGAGAAACAGTTTTTTCAGGGGTCCACTAGTTTCTGAATCTGAAGGGTCATTTTGATACTTTTGACTAAATTTTACCATGTTTTAAAAGAGAAAATGACCCTTCAAACCAAAATCTTGAGGGTCAAAATCAGGCTTTTGGAAATTTCGATGGTCAAATGGAACCCCTGTAGAATAGGTGACAGACGGGTATGATAATCTAGGAATGTATTTATCATGGTGGTATCATGTTCTATATTGGGTGTTTATATCATCACTATTATTCAAAATGTGGCTTTTTTGGAAACTTCAAGGGTCAAAACCTCTACTATACTCCGAAGTCAAATGGAACCCCTGAAAGAGTTACAGTTTAGTTGATACTTACCACTGGTTGTGACAGCCGTTCCTTGACCTGGAGCACGATAAACGGTGCCCGCCTGATTTTGTTGTCGTCTGCAGCAACATATAACAACAACTATAGAGAGGATAATGAGAAGGACCACCACACCTACTATAATACCAATGATAACAGACACAGCAGTCTTCGCACTATCGATAAGAAACTCATCCACTGGAATATATATTAAATGTATAATTTAATCATGATAAGCAAAATTAATACAAAATAAATACAAATTCATGACATTTATAAAGCACAAAAACACAACAGTCTTCGTAGCATTGATAAGATCACCAACCACTGTAAATTATATAAAAGTTATAGTTTGATCATGATATACATAAAGATACATATCAACAACAACACACATTGAAATTGACTACCGGGTAATCTTGTATTCTCAACGTTTCGGCATTATACTATGCCTTCATCAGGAAATACATCTTGCATGAGTGCTCATTACATACAAGTTTTATTAAACAAGTAATTAAGAATTGCAAGCAATACAGAAGTCCCCTACCGGTTTGAAGCCATTTTCAATTTTTCTGTTGCCATAGCAACCACAAGTTTTGTCAGAATCAAAATATTTTAGACGTGCATAATCCCCTCATTGCCCCCTATCCACATATCAAGTTTCATAAACCTAGCTTGGAAACTGTTTGAGTTATGTCAGGATCCAGATTTTTTGACGGACGGACGGACTGACGGACGGACGGACGGACGGAGGGCAAACCTATAGTCCCCTCCGGTCAAAAACCGGTAGGGGACTAACAAGTGGACAAAATGATATGACACGAGGCTTTGCCGAGTGTCATATTGTCTTTGACGACGAGTTTAATAAAACTGGTATGTAATGAGCACGAATGTTAAATTCTATTTATCACATAACCTTAGAAACGCTCATTATTGTTCAAAAGGATGATGTACGCTGCATAGGTTTCAGCCAAAATTCAGCGGTACAATTAGCGTGACGTCATGGCGACGTTGATATTATCCTAACGTCATTGACGAATCAATGCATAGATTGGCTAACGTCACGTCAAGCTAATTTAAATATTTATTGCACGGTCTGGGAGTGCCGAAAGATATTTAGGGCAAGGCTTAACGGCACTCCTGGAACGCAGGTTATGTGATAAAATTATATCCATCATGATGTAGAAAATTAATTCAAAATAAAAACAAATACATGACATTTGTATAGCAAAAATTTTAAATTTCAAAAATACTGTAATGCGCTGAAAATTGAATGCAAAATGTGACATACTCATCATCATTGCGCTTCACAATTACACGATGCACATAAAGAACATACATCTAGACTATGCATGTATGGTGATTCTAGAGTTTGGATTTAGTCATAGAATTATGTATTTCTTACACTATACTGTGTAAGTGGATACTATCGCAGGGTAAAAGTAAGCAAAGTTTGGATGTTTGCGGAATTATTTTTTACATTTGTCAGCAGAATTCTTTGCCTGTCAAAGTTATACACTAGATGATAATTATGTTGGCTAGTTCAGTAAATTTAAATAGTTCGCCAATCGACTGAAACAGTCTTTATTGACAAGTGATCTCTTTATATTTTCAGATGTGCATAATCCCCTTTTTGCCCCCTATCCACATACCACACTCTCATAAACCTAGCTTGGAAACTGTTTGAGTTATGTCAGGATCCAGATTGTTTGGCGGACGGACAGACTGACTGAAGGACTGCAAACCTATAGTCCCCTCGGATAAAAAACCGGTAGGGGACTAATATCATCGAAAATGGTCTGATGTGAGATAAACATTGTGTTTGTTTATCAAATGAGACTTGAATGATAATTGATTTTTTTCCATGCCACAATGGCAGATGTGCCAATAACCTCAGAGCTGTGTGAAACAAGTACCAAAATAGACTCCTTGATTCTTTTAAAGTGATGTTGTACAGCACTGTGATTTAAGTTCCTTACCTATAGTCAAGGTAACTTTGAGGTCAACACTGTCACCATTACCAAAGCTCCCTGCACCATTTTTATCGACCGCAATAACAAGTGCAGAAGCACTTGTACAGTATTGGCCATATTGTTTTGATGAACATGTGTACTGCTGCAAAGTAATACTGAAGCGTAAGAAGCAGATCACTTTTATACATGTACAGGACTGGTCTCTTTGGCGTAACAAGTTGGTATCTTTAAAGTAATATATATAGTGAGATGCATGTACAACCTTGATGGTCCAGTCCCTACTACAGATGGTCAAAAACAGAAATGCTTTTCAGTGTTTCCCACCTAACATAACTAAAATTACTAACAATCTTTGGACGAGACGTTAAGTGAGGTCCCGTGTATGATGCTTTACATCGGCACGTAAAAGAACCCGAGATGCTTCTGGAACTGGGGCATCTTCTGTATCATGCACTATCCCCCAAAAACTAAAGTGACTAGCCACTTCTGGGGGCCTCATCCATATGGATTTCCGTTGGTGAGAATAAATAAAAGCAAATAAACTGGCAACCTTGATGGGCCAAAGGGACAAGGTGCGAAACAAAAAGGGTTTTACCAGATGCTGAATCACAGGTATAATTTTCTCATCGAAATAATATTTGAAGGAAAGGTTTTCAAAATTGGTTATTGGTGGTCTTTGGAAATTTCAGTGGTCAAATTGAGTGCCAAATGAAATAACTGCAAGATTGAAAACATTTGCATTCTGTTAATATTAATTATCCCTTAATACCAAAATCAAATCCCCTTAAGAGGTTTTCCTTCCAAGTATTTGTTCCACTAATAAACAAGAGTGCCAAAATGTCACAAAATACACCCGTCTTGGGGCATGGTGAGTCTCAGGGCATGGTGAATGAAAAAAACAAAACAATCCAACATTTTTTTTTGATTAAAGGACCATAATTTGGCCTACAATTGAACTTGTCTTAGATATTATACCCATGAACATTGTCAACAAGTTTGAAGATACTAAGACAAAAACTCTTTGCACTAGAGAACAGACAAGGTCAATTACACATCTATTTTGGTAACTATAGGACCATAACCAAATAAGGCTAAGGCCGATAATCAAACTTGGCCTAGATATTATGCCCATAAGCATTGTCACAAAGTTTGAAGATGATCGGATGAAAACTAATTGCACTAAAGAACAGTCAAGGTCAATTTTACATTTATTTTGGTAATTGTAGGACCAAAACCAAATAAGGCCTAGGCCGATTTGGCCTATAATCAAACTTGGCCTAGATATTATGCCCATAAGCATTGTCACAAAGTTTGAAGATACTCAGACGAAAATTCTTTGCACTAGAGAACAGACAAGGTCAATTTCACATTTATTTTGGTAATTGCAGGACCATAACCAAATAAGGCCTAGGCCGATAATCAAACTTGGCCTAGATATTATGCCCATAAGCATTGTCACAAAGTTTGAAGATGATCGGATGAAAGCTGTTTGCACTAAAGAACAGACAAGGTCAATTTCACATTTATTTTGGTAATTGTAAGACCATAACCAAATAAGGCCTAGGCCGATAATCAAACTTGGCCTAGATATTATGCCCACAAGCATTGTCACAAAGTTTGAAGATGATCGGATGAAAACTGTTTGCACTAAAGAACAGACAAGGTCAATATCACATTCATTTTGGTAATTGTAGGACCATAACCAAATAAGTCCTAGGCCGATTTTGCCTATAATCGAACTTGGCCTAGAGATTATGCCCACAAGCATTGTCACAAAGTTTTAAGGTGATCGGGTGAAAACTGTTTGCGTTAGAGTACAGACAAGGCCAATTTCACATTTTTTTGGTAAATGAAGGACCATAACCCAAGAAGGCCTGGGCCAATTTGGCCTATAATCGAACTTGGCCTAGATATTATGCCCATAAGCATTGTCACAAAGTTTGAAGATGATCGGAGGAAAACTGTTTGCGTTAGAGTACAGACAAATTACTGGACACCGCCGCCCGCCCGCCCGCCCACCGCACGCCCGCCAAGGGTGTTCACATAATACGTCCCGTTTTCAACGGGCATATAAAAAGGCATTTGATTAACTTCTATGAAATTTATTATGCCAAATATTTAAAGTTTCATACTAGACTATGCAATAGAAATAATTACATATGGGTACTCATAACATAACATAACAAAAGTTTATCCAATTAATAATAAATAAAGGCCCCCAGCCCAAATTACAATACATGACATACAAATATAAAACAAATTTAAAACTGTGAATGAGTGACCAAAAAGAACCAAAACTCTTACCTCATCATAACTGTAAGTACTGCTGTACGAATATTCATGATATTGTATTGTTGCTGCACACGAATTAAGGTCAAACTTATCTGGATAGGTACATATGTGCTTTGAGTAATCGCCAGAGTTGATAGTTATCTTACATGTATAACGTAATGATGCTCCATTGTAATACACCCTTAACTCATCAGCGCCATCCAATGTAAACTCCTGACCACAAGAGCTGCTATCTATAGTCACAAATTGATCTGTAGAATAAAATCAATGATTTCATCATCTTAAGCCTGTCGCCTAATCAAACCACTTTCAACTTTTCGAGGTCTATGCAACCACATGCTACCAGCGAACAATGTTTACCGATAGCATACCACTTCTCAGCACTTTGCTAGGCAAGCACTACCAAACACTTCGGTTAAGTTACTGATAGCACATTGCTATCTGCGAACGCTCGCATATAATAGCATGGTAGCATATAATTTTTTCCTTTGCCTGCTACATATCGCTATTTTGAAGCAAGATGTTTCCTAGCATAGCGCTATCGAGCTCTCCGTAGCCCTTTAGTCAGGCAACAGTTTCCAGTTAACCCATCACTACAAATAACAAGCAAATTCGTTGAATTGATATCCCCCGTCTACAAGTTATCAGTACTTGATTGTATAGTTTGGAATGTAAGCTTCCATCAAATAACAATTGTCGATAAATCAAGAGCAATAACTCCAACAGAAAATTGACCAATAAAAGTAACTTGACAGGCATCATCACAGTATGGTTGTTCATATTTCTTTCAAGTTTCATGAAATTCTACCTGCTAGTTAGTGGACGAAATAAGTCAATTAACCAAGGGCAATAACTCTTAGAAAAATTGACCAATAAACAAGTGGGCCAAGATGGCGGCCCTGTATCGCTCATCTGTGCATATTGAACTAGAAGAACCATATTCTAACAGGATCTTGATTTCGGTTGCCATGGTTCTGCATGAAGTTCAATTATTTAGCTATTTATAGAAGGGAGCACTCAAGGAACCCAGGACACTACCTTTAGAATCTGATCTGTTCTGTTCATAATTGTTACAACATAATTCCTAGGGGATATGTTTCCATTATCAGGGGTTCTACTGAGGCATAATGCCCAATCCTGAAAATAAGACACACATATGTTTTGGATGCCATTAGCACACATCCCATCACTAAACCTCTGTTTCAAACATTATTCTATTGTCAAAATTTAGCATATAGAATTTCAAATGACCATAACTCAGTCAATATTTGGTATTTTTTCATCAAATAGCTTTCATTTTTTGAAGAAAAGTTTATTCTTTCTAATGCAGCAAATCCGGAACTCCCGATTAATCCGGAAGTGTAGAACCCCTGCATTATAATTGAGTTCACTTGTAATATAACCACCAAATACATGTACAGTCACAACAAATTAACTTGATGCTCAACCACTGTGCATGAATAATTACAAGACAGTCTTCACTTAGCCTAACCAGTTATTTCGATCTACCGTATGTTTAAAGTACAACTCAAACATACTCAGTATCCTGTCTTCTTTTGAAAGCATCAGCCGAGAATAAAAATAGTATGTCGAGTGCCGAGCAGAGCATATTATTTGATAGTCAGCTTTCTGCTGAAATATGGCAGGCATATGTGTGCCTCCACCCGTATTTGAACCCAGGTCGCTACATTAGACGGCAAGCATGCTAACCATTTTAAAAGCTACCATTATAGCTCATATGAAGTAAGAGGACCATGTTAATTTGTTCATACTATACTCAATACAGACACTTAATGTATAAAGATATGTCATGCAGCATTGATTAAATCAGTATTAAAAAACATTAAAAGATACTAGTATATATGTCAGTATTATGTCCCTATACAATACATGTTAACTAACGTATTTGGCAAACTGACATTTGAACTACCTTTATTGTTATCATTAATATCATCAATAAGTTATAAAATGTGTTAAACAACGCGGTGAATCCAAAAAAAATGTCTACATAAATGAAGTGTACAGTTTATGGTTCAAAATCAGGGGTGTCAACAGAGCCAAATTATAAATCAGGAAAATCATATGTGGCCGACCATTTTTGCCAAATAAGAGGCCTTCAACCATATCGTTTCCATAATAAACTGAGTTTTTTATTAAATGAAATCCTTCAGAGCAGATTAAATTGATCATAACTTTGCCATTTCTTGAAATATTTTCATCAAATAACTTTTATTTTGGACAGAAATCATAGCTCTTTCAGGAAGTACCAATCCAGAATTCCAGATTAATCAGGAATAATGACACCCCTGAATATACAAGTTAATTAACTGTTATTTACCCTATAATTGTTAATATTCGCAGAAGATTTAATTCTGATTATCTTTCGTTGATATCGCAGATTGCAAAATTACCCTACCTTGAATATTTTACCTCAATAATACCTCAATAATACAAGAGATAATTTTATGGCCTTAGGGGCAAAACTGCCTGAAGAAGATTAGGTAGGTAGGTAATACAAGAGATTTTTCTTTCCATATTTTAAGCCAAATTTAAGAAACCACCATTTTACCAAAATCTGCGAAATCTAATTATTAACACCAATGAAAATTACTGATCTTACAGTATAAAAGAACAAACTAAGATAATATTGTAAGTTAAAGTTAAGTCATCTGTTATTAATGGCTAAGTTTAATCTCATTCAAATTTCTCTAAAAATGACAGTTACTGAGGTACATTCTGAGTTTTAGTTATTTTCAAGTTTCAAAGTTTATTGCGCAAAACTATATTATTACGAGGGCTGTTCAAATTGGAATGCAACTAAGCCCATACATTTTTTTCCTTAATAGATTCTATTGAAACTAGCCTTTGATCTTATTGCAGTATTCATCTCCGGTATATATGCCAAGTTTCATTCAGATATTCCATATTTAAAATGCGATTTTATTATCATTCATAGGGTCACTGTGCATATACTGGACACGTGCCAAACCGAGATCTTAACGTATCTGATATTTCTTCCGACATTGCAAATTAAGAGTCGTTTGAAACAAATAAAGATCACAAGGGACATTGCTTGACAAATCAGGATGGTCGGAAAGCTGAAGAACCTTCAAGCTTCTCAGAAAGTCGCGTTAATGGCTGCTGCAGGTGGAGGCCCATTGCTCTGCAATAGCATGTCATACTTCAAACATGTGCTTTGAGAGCGATTTTCGGAGTATTTCTTCAATTTCTGAAGAAA
Source organism: Spisula solida (assembly GCA_947247005.1). Lineage (NCBI taxonomy): Eukaryota > Metazoa > Mollusca > Bivalvia > Venerida > Mactridae > Spisula > Spisula solida. Next base: position 28,960,899 of record OX365954.1, read on the forward strand.
TATTTCTTTTTCAAGCTTGGCATTTACCCATTGTCTATTTTATACATCAAATTTAATGGTAGAAACTTGGTTTATATAGAAAAAGGTGTACATTTCTGCTGACGCCCATGGTGCGTTTTGCAATGCATACTTTTGTTCTGTGTTTGCTGGCCCTTATTAGTTTAAGGATCTGTCGCATGGGTGAACAAATCAACCCGTGTCTAGTTTATTGTCATTACATTTGCAAACGGTCGACTTTTTTATCTAGAAACTGGTTTAAACTATTTTGTGGACAGTTTGCAAGGGCATGTGTGCTGGCGTCTCTAAGCAGATAGGGGTATCCAAAGTGTACTTATCGTCCTAATTTTTTTAATATGTTTGATAATTGTATGAATAGATCCTAATGATGTGCCAACACATTGAGCTACTTGCCTAATTGTAAATATTCCACCAGTTTCCATAACAAATATGATTTTCGCAACCCTTTTATAGTATATTGCGGTATTTGGATGGCGTTCATGGGGTTCCTTTCCAAATAAAATTACACCACTTTTAAATTCCGTAAACTATCAAGTAGTTGATGAAAAAGACATATCATCCCACCATTTCACCAAACATGTTATGTAAAATATTGTATTTGCTCCCGCATTAAAAAAACAACGATTCTTAAATAGGACCGAATTTGGCCAGAAAAAAGTGACATTTTTTCAATAATTTAAGCATTAGTATACACGAGTAGACAGTGTTAAATGACGTATTGTTACAGCTACACTCAACGGATTTTAAAATGTGAGGTGTCAATTTAAAGCGAATTCAATGTTCTTTGATATACAGCTTACTATTCTTAAAAAATCATTGATACAAGAAAGATATAGCTTCACTTGCATTCCAATTTGAACAACCCTCGTATAATAATAAGGTTTCGATTCGAAAATGATTAAATATTTCTAATTGTTAACAAGATGTATCATGACAATACATTTACTGATACAGGTAATACATCTAATTCTTCAAGAGGTTTAATGGATTGCTTCCTAAGTTTCTGCCTTACACACTTAACAAAATCCTGAGTTAATACATATAAAATCCAACTACTTAAGTAGATGGTTAGTGTCAATCAATTCAGGGGCTCCACTAGCTTCTGAATCAGAAGGGTCATTTTGATACTTTTAACTAAATCTTACTACTTTATAGGCAAAATACCAATGATTTCAAGAGAAAATGACCCTTCAAACTAAAATTTTAAGGGTCAAAATGTGGCTTTTAAACAAATCGTTTTTGGAAATTTCAAGGGTCAGAACCCCTACTCCTAAGTCAAATGGAACCCCCGAAATTCCTATAATCTCATACATCAGTTTACAGGTTTCTATTACCAGAACTTCTTTATTCTTTAAAACAATAAAAAAGTGTGATCCTCACAAAAAAGTTCTGATACAACTGATGGTTGGAATACAAGTGTATTGCACTCTGCAAAATCCCTTATACTCTCAAGTAGGACTAATAAAGAAAAATAATTGGGTTATTTATAGACACATGTATTTAATGATAACTATTATATTGTACATAAATTTCAGTCAGAGTACCTCATAGGTAGTGACTTAGTAGGTAGTAATTTTAAAAATATTCTTTCACCCAAACACGTTTAATTTTACAGTATTTAATAAATCAGATCAGAAGTTAAATCAGGGGAAAATAAGGCCTAAAGACTAAAATTACCTCTACAAAAGGCTGTGCCAAGAAAGAGGCCGGCCACAAGCACAGCCACATTCATTGCTGTGGTAGATGCAATCTGAAATAAATTGAAGAAATTTAAAAGAATTGCAGAAAGTATTCCAGCAAACTTCCTGAAAGTTTCAAAAAAGTGTCATATAATTTGACAGACTAAGACTTACACTCCCATGAACAACATAAGGCTTTTCCATTTATTGAACTTTCAAAGTTTCCTAATTAGAATTGTAAGGAAAGGTGGATCAATGCACAACAAATGCCAGTCATTCCAACCTGTACTATCGTAAAAAGTGGTCTTTAGCATGTTTTGGTGAGTTAAAAATGGTCCAAACATTCTGACTTATTCCAGTTGGTAGCCTATCACTGTGAATTCATTAATCATTACTTTCAATTAGTTGAAAAACTGTAATTAATTATAATAAATTATAATTGTAATTGTACCTATCTCTGCTATCACATTGTATCCTCTTTTCCTATGGTTTCAGCCACTTAAGAATCAACATCCTATGTTTGCCAAAATATGTTTTGGCAAGCTTGAAAAATGTTTCGAGTGTTATAGTTAGTCTTTTATCTTAACAAATTGACCAAATTATTTGGTCTTGGTAGTCTATTTGTAAAAATATAGCTATTTAACTGACCAGGGGTAGGTTTGTCTTAATTTTATAGTGTTTCCTATGGTTTCAGCCACTCTAGTTGAACGTCCAAGAAATTGTATTTTTTGAAGGATTCAAAGTAAAATATTTTTAGGTAATGTACATCAAAATGTCAACTAATGTTTTACATAAATTTATTTACACCCAATGTCTGCAGAGAGTGAAGCACCCTGTTTTTTCAAGAGGCCCACAAAAAAGTCACATTTTTTCTACTTTTTGTTACAAAATCACTTAAAACGGCTTAATTTCATAAAAATTGATTCATGAACAATATTGGGAAGTGTATCGTCGGGTGACCTATTTTGACGCTGACCTAATTCGACGCCATGTTTGTTTTGACCTCGCTTTCGATTTTCGGCAATCCCATGACGTCATTTTTCCCGCGGATTAGTTTGGAGACGAATAGCAAATGTCGATCATGTCAAAATAGAGTGTTAAAAATATTGAGCATCCATTTTCTGATCGTTTGTGGATGCGTGTCCGAAAAATGTGTTTTTTGCTTAGTTCCAATTAAACTCCGTCTAAAAGTATCTTAATTTGGTAGAAAAACTTAATAAAAGGGAAACTTTCTACAGCCGACTTCGCCGCACCGCCATTTTTGGCAAGTCATGTGACTGGCATGTGACCAGATCGATCAATTTGTCTGGTTTCCACTTTCTAGTAGGGTGTATGCGTTATGTTACGTAATACGTTAAATAACGCAAGTTGTTTGTAATTGAAATTTAATTGGCTATTAGTGATGGCTTGTAGTTGAATGTATCATCAATGAATTAAAAAACATATCATTGCTTATTTATGTCATGTTATTCAAATATTCAATTCCCGTACCGCTATGACATCGGCAATTGCATAAGGTCAGACGGGAAGATGATTTCATTTCACCCACTGCATGGGATTTTCGTCCAGCAAAGGCATATACAGAATAATATATCTATAAACAAATGCCAAAATAAATCAGCCTAATCCTTTATTGACTTGTTGATTTATTGAATTATGCAGCAAAGCTGGTGCTTTTAAGCCCGCACACGTTTAATACGCATTGTACATGTTACTAAACAGTGATTATAATCTCTCAAAACCAGCAGCCAATGAAAGGCGTCGTTTTAGGTACCTGTCAACAATAATGGCCGCCCCCATGTAGATTATTGATAAAATGAGTTTTGAGTCAATTTAAGTATTAGAACCTCACGAAAAGTAGCCTATAAAAGAATAAATATCCCAAAGAAATAAGTTAACAATTATATTCATTTGCAGAAACATTTTTTTAAAGGAAATGTGCCCCAGATCTCTTAAGGGCGTCGAAACTGGTCACTCGGGGATATCCTAGTTTTTTCATGCAATCCACATACTGGAGTAAAAATTTCCACTCTTTGGGCTATATTTTTCAAAATAAGGGGGTGGCTGAAACCATAGGAAAGGATGAAACCATAGGAAAGAAGGACGATCATTTTGTTTGGTGTTGCTTGCAGATAAATCATATTTCTATCGAATAGCAAGATGATGTTCTCAATATCTTTGTGTACTGTATGTGTGTTTATTACGTTGAAATCAAAGGCCACTACAATGTAGCGTTGTTTCCCTTTATTCGTATATGAGATATAAGGCGGTCACACACTCATAACATAATAGGCGTCAATACCCTGTGGTATTAAAGAACAATTTACAGCATGTCATACTTGAAAATACAACGACAAACTCAACTTACGTTTTAGGCTAGTTCGCGGAAATTCCGAAATTCACTTGTGGCTAAAGTCCGTCCCGTTCGTCTGACAGTCAAATCGTACCTACACTAAAACGTACCCAAATTGAGAAGTCAAAACATGCCAAGCCCATGTACAAGTTTAATACTCCTATGATAGTTAATGCATTAATTGTAATTATTTATGAAAGCATTACCTTAATGATAAATAGAAAAAAAAATATTTTAAAACGATGATTTAAACAAATAAATTTGTGAAATAGGCCTACTTGACTACTTTATAAAAATATTATATATATAGAGCTTCACTAATGTTTGGCTTGTGAATTGGCAGGGACAAAATGTGGTTACATATTTACGCAAGTTTGACAGGTCTTTAATCCGATCAGTCCACCCAGCATCTTTATACGTGATTATTACATCACGCACGTTAATTAAACGTGCGTGATTACATGTACTTACAGATACTTACAGATATATGCATATATGTCCTTCTGGTAGAAGGCTGTCGTCAGCCTGTAACACCAGCTCTATGTTTTCTTCGTTAATGGGTATATCATAACTTCCTCCGATATTTATGGATTGGAGATAGTTATATTTCACAGGCTGATCCTGGAGGAATATTTTACATCAGTGGTTACGTATAGTCAAGTCCTCAGACTTAAGGTAGATCATAACCCTTGAAAATGCTTGAAAAACACACACTTGAAAAAAGCTATTTCAAACAGCATATACCATTAGCTTTTATCATATATGATAGAAAACCATTGTAGCACTTGCGTGTGATGTAAAATGTACCATATAGCTGCCTTATTCCAATGCTAACACTAAAATAAAGGCGATTTTCGAATGAAAAATACATTTTTTTTCAAAATGTCAAACGTTATCATTATTGCATTTTATAATACGAACTCATTGGCTATACTTTATAATCAATCGTCGCAAGGGCATGCCAGGCTTGAAATTAGATGCTGGTGTTTTGTTTACGAGAAAAACACATTCATGTCGATGTGTAATTTCTACAAGGAAGTCGCCATGTTTTCTACCTCCTGTCACCGCAGTAAACGTATAGCAACATGTTTTTCAAACATAGTAATCAACATAATCGATTGCCAGATCGAATAATGAACTTTATTGCGTTCATAATATATCAACTTTACAAACGATCATACGATAGTAACATAGAAGTCCAAGTATTTATTACAGTTGTCATCTCGTTTGTTTACGAATTTCGCGCTGTGTAGCAAATTTATATTCATACACCAAAGATGATTAATGTAGTGCGACAGTTAATCGACGAATCCATTATGATGCTGTGTTCATAATGCGTCGTTCATAACGAAGGATGACATCGAATACAATATATTACTTACGGTTTAATTTAAGTCCCAATGAAACACCAATATCAGCATTTTCCTATCTCAACACATGCTGCACATGTTAGCGAATTGATAATTTGAGATGTGTTACGAGGCTTCCAGTCAAACTTTATTTTAGATAAATTACAAAAGCAATATGCGTTTTTAAATAATCCTTATGTTAATTATGTTGGTATAATCATTGCAAACATTGTTTTGTAATTCGATTGTGTCGATCGTTGCTCGATCACCTACAGTTTGTGTAAAATCGGTCAATACATGTAGCTGTCAAAATATTTCAAACCACACGAATAGTCCGTGCAAATGTTTCAACGTGCTCGGTTAGTTTACGTACGGTGTGAGGTTACTGCCATGCTACATTATCGTCTGCAATTAGTTTTTTGAGTAATATTAAACCATTTTAACTCACAAACTGACCAAATACAGCAGTTTTTCCCATATCAAAAGAAACGGGCTCGGACCGAACAACAATTATCAGGGACCAGTACGACTAAAGATAAATAAGCCATTTCTTTGGTATATAAACAAATAAAATACAGTGGAAAGGAATACCTTACTAAAATATGTTCATTATTGACAGAAATACTAAAGCTTTAATTAATTTTCCATAAACCTGTTTCAATTCTTTCGTGGCAACTTAAAACTTGCCCAAATAATCGAGTTTTAAGTCTTATAGACCCGATAAAATCGGATATGGACAAACCGACAACTATCTGGTCCATCAGGTCCACCATACCCTAAACTAATTAGGATTTATTAAAAGTAGGCATTCACACATACACATGTGGTAGATTGTAATTCATGTTGATGTATTTTATTGTTCAATATAAATGCATTTTGGCTGCTTTTATTTAAATAAATGTGCAGGCATGACCTTGATCAAATATTTGACAACTAAAATTTCTAATTTTCCTAACATTTTGTTACCAAATAAATGAGACTGACATTTTGAAAAATGTATACATTTTATGTAATTAACTTTTATAATTAATTATTTATAACAAATGAATATAACAAAAACACTCGTTGATATAGATTATTTGAACTTTAAGCAACAAAATGATACATGAGACTCATGGGTCATAGTCCAGAAAAGGTATTTAATTCACTGAAGAAAAATACACATTTTTGCCTCTTGGAGTGAACCTTAAAGCTCAAGAAATTACGTAAGACGCAGCCAACTGGAGGCTGATTATAGCTGCCCTGAACAATTACCTGATCTGACCCCTCCAAGATAAGCCTTTATGACATTCTAAGTTTATATTATCAAATACTGTTACTATAGTGATGACCAACAGTAAAAGCCTGTGCACTTTCATACTATAAGTCTTGTCAAGTCACATGCCAAAGACGTATACCTAGTGCACATGCATTGGGCGAGTGTCACATTCATTGAGGATAAGATCACGCTCACACGCTGAGCAGGCCTATTCCAAGTCACACACAATTTAAGAAATAAAAAAATCATAGACAAGAGGGCTATTGGCCCTGAAGCGCTCACCCGATGACTAGCAGTTTAGGCAGATAAGCAGCAGCGATTTGTTTTGCCTCTTTGGGAATGGGTCCGGGTCCGTTCAGATTGGGAATATTCGTGTTGTGACAACTTGAAATTGGGAAATTCTATGAAGCAGAAAGGCGAAATAAAACTGAAAAAGAGATTACATGTGAATGTTTACTGGTTTCTTTGAACTTTTATGCTTGACCCATTATCACAAATGCTCATAACTTTGTCATTTTAAGTCCGATTTTAAAAAAATATTTTTTTTTTAAATTGTTTATTGGGAATTTCTCCATTCAAATTTGGGAAAAGTATAGCCTATTTGCAATTGGAAAAGGGTCCGTTTACCGGACCCTAATATAGAAGGACAAAAATCACTGAGCAGTATTTGTTATAATATGACATATAACAAGGTTTTTCTTTGATGTGATCTGGTGACCTAGTTATTGAACCCAGATCATCAGACCCAGTTACAAACGTGACCAATAATTCATAGAGATACACATTGTGGCCAAGTTTCATTAAGATCATATAAAAAATTTGACCTCTAGAGTGCTAAAAAGGGATTTCTTCAATGTGACCTGGTGACCTAGTTTTTGACCCAAGATGACCCAGTTGCGAACTTGACCTAGATTTCATAGAGATACACATTGTGGCAAAGTTTCATTAAGATCATATAAAAAATGTGACCTCAAGAGTTTTAACAAGGTTTTTCTTTGATTTGACCTAGTAACCTAGTTTTTTACACCAGATGACCCAGTTACGAATTTGACCTATATTTTATAGAGACATACATTGTGACCAAGTATCCTAAAGATTAGGTAAAAATTATGACCTCTACAATGTTAACAAGGTTTTTCTTCAATGTGACATTGTGACCTAGTTTTCGACATCAGGTGACCTGGTTGCAAACTTAACTTAGATTTGATAGAAACATACATTGTGACCAAGTTTCATTCAGATTATGTCAAAAATGTGACCTCTAGAGTGTTAACAAGGTTTTCCCTTGATGTGACCTAGTTTTTGACCCCAGATGACCCAATTACGAAGTTGACCTAGATTTCATAGAGACATACATTGTCACTAAGTTTCATTAAGATTATGTCAACAATGTGACCTCCAGAGTGTTAACAAGGTTTTTCTTTGATGTGACCTTGTGACCTAGTTTTTTATCCCAGATGACCCAGTTACGAAGTTGACCTTGATTTCATAGAGACAAACATTGTGACCAAGTTTAAAAAAGATTAAGTGAAAATTATGACCTCTAGAGTGTTAACAGTCCAATTGTTGACGGTGGACGGCGCAAGACGGACAAAAGGGTGATCACAAAAGCTCACCTTGAGCACTTTGTGCTCAGGTGAGCTAAAAATCATTGATAGATCTGCAATAAACATGCACATTTGTCCTACTGAATCTTTTATAAAGGATTCATTTTGCTTGTCCTTCCAATGTATAGATTATGAATCAGTATTTATTTTAGGTTCAAGGTCTATTTAAGGTTAAAAATCTGTTCAGTCGGTAGTGTGACTGGGGGGCAAAGGCCAACCATTATCCCACGAGGGACGACCACTCCTACAACCTCTGATCATAGACTTGCCCTTCCCAGCTTTGCACTTTTAATCCACAGTTGTCTTCACACAAAAGCAAGTCACATACATGTAGCAAGTTTTATCATGATATCTCATCCATAAAGTTATTGAGCAGAAATGTTTCTTTAACTTTTAGCAACAGCGACCTTGACCCACTTTTAATGGCAAGTGTCATGCATCTTTACACAAGCTACCTACAAAGCAAGATTCATTATGATATCTGAAGCTAACTGCAGTTATTCATTGGAAACACATTGATTTCTTATATTGTACCTATACCTTACATACCTACAAATTAACAAAGGGCCATAACTCCATCAAAAATGGTGCATACTTAAAAGCCTGAAAATATGCACTGGGGAACCTCATAAACGGTACTTCTGTGAAAGTAACTTCCAACGTTTCTTAAGAAATGGTTGAGGAGTTGCACCAGAATTAAGAGACAGACGGATGGACAGACAGACAGACAGAATGACGCCTTCCCGGGGAAAGGATAAAAAGTAGAACCAAAACTTATCAAGTTAAATTTTTTATTAACAATAAACACAATATAAGCATACTAAAAACAAATAAAACAACAAAACTATTAGACATCATACCAGGGTTGATCTAAAAGGTAGTTCATAAAAACAATAAAATTAGCAATACAGTGTGTACTGTTAAAACCCTGGTGTACTGTACACACAATTATACGCCCAGAATCTCAACCTACAGATGGATGCGTCCTTTGTACAGGTGTAAACATTATACAGGCCCCGATCTCCCGAAGCATCTCAAGTAGAAATCTCAGCTCAATTTTTGTCAAATAGATCTGGAGTCTGAATTTTATGTACATGTATCTATGCTTCTGGATCAACCCTCTGTATATGCAAGAATAGAAAATATTAAAGCACTTAAAGATTACGGCCGGAAAAGTAAATCCCTACATTATCATCCCCACCCATATGTTTATGGCGCCATGACATCATTCTAGAATGATTAACAATATACTCTGTTTAAAAGAAAGTTTAACAAGTAAAGAACTTCAAAATACTTATAAATATTTGAAAATATTATCTTAAATCCTGCCCCTCATTAACAAATAATTAGAAACATTTGAATGAAAGATATCTAGTAATTAGATAATTTAGTAATTACTTTATGTTGGCCTAACGAGTAAACAACTCAAATATTGCAATGACCATAATGAGCATACAAAATGTGTTTAATGATTTCATCTATACTAGTATAAGTGCAAATAAATACAAAGTTTCTATAAATGAGTACATATAGGTATCAATAATTTATAGTTAGAACAAATTAACATGATCCTCAACCTTTATGCTTGAATATGACATGCTTCTAGTGCACAATTTCCACAAGTGTCATGCTTTGATGGAGGTTTAGTTTGGTGTTATATAGTACCCCTCGTAAATTATTATAATACTCTCTGCTTATGAAATCAAAGGCCGAAATTAAATTACAGACAAGAAATCAACTACATTTTTTTTTGTAATTAATAGTGCTAATAAAAAGTTTGAGAATCATGTTAATTAATTTTTGGTTGCACTATACCACATAATATCTATGTAAACATACATGATAATAATCTCACTTTCTGTCATATACAAATGCATTTGAATGGTGCTTAAATTGCATGTCCATTCACCATGTACAGTCTAATAATCAATAAAATTGCATATAAATCCTTGTATAATCGGGTGGTATTCAATATTGATCTTATCTAATTGGAGAATAAGGATATCCAATCATATAGCTTGTTACAGACCAAGACGTTGAAATAATGTTGAATTGGTACTTAATATTGTTTTTGGCATATTTTTTGAGTTCAATTTAGTGTATTTGTAAGCTATAATTGCAATTCATCAGTCTGAGTGTTGAGTGTGGCACTCAGATTCAATAATTATACATTTACACCTCATGAATTGTACAAAATGGCAAAGAAAATGTATCAAATGTTATTTTCAACACTCGTTAACTATCTTATACATTTTCCTCATCTAAATTTGCAATCTAGGAAAATAATAGCTCATTATATTACATTTTCAATATTTGTGTTCTGAGTGTAAGTATTGGTTGTAATCCCGGCCCATGGTGTGATCCGATTGGTTGTCCTTATAAGTAAGATTAATATTGAATACCAGCCCTGCAGATCAATATTCTTGGTCCTGACATTTATGCATGAACATGTCACAAGGTTCTTAGGTAGATTATGACAATTTTATTTGTGAGCAAATCATGCATTAATATAGGTCCTTTAAATTTGAGCTTGTAGTGCCCAATCTACATATTCTTATTACTTTCAGCGTATCAATATATGGATATACACAGAAAGCCAAAGATAGAAATACAAAATGTAGACAAGAAATCAGTTGATAAATTATGCACATAGAGTTTAACAATCTCCTGACTTCCTACTATAAAATTAGATATTTTCATGAGGCAAATATTTTGTGAATTTGTAAGGTAAAATGTTTGCATATTTAAACTTACAGTAAGAAAGAACTACTTTCTACACTTAAGTATGATTGTTTCAGTTCTTGAGCATAACTTGCAAACTTACCAAATGCATGCCTACAGCTGAAATTGATTTCTCGCGAAAACATCTCATTTTCCAGTTTACAACAAATCATTTAGTCAACAAACATCATATAATGTACAAGGCTTAGTCAGTAAGTACAACACTTGATGTATTATGGGGGGACACTTAAACGACATTAAATGAAAGAAACCACTTTAGCAGTACCGTGTGTACCTGCATCGTTTATTTGGAAAAGAAATTAATGAAACACGGTAAAATGAGAAGATACAACAACAAGTAACAAAAATGATAATTTTTACACAAAAATTATGTAAGATATCATAAATTTAAAAAATTTTTTTTTACTCTTTATCAATGATAAAGTTACCTGTGATTACAGAGTAAGCTAAATAAAGAACGTATCAATGAAAATGGACCAGAAAATTATGGTCTTAATTTTGAGATGGTCTTTATTTTGGGGTTTTACTATGCATAAAAATACCTGATTAAATAGACAGAGATTACTTTTTGCAGATCAAACAATAAAATTATAACAACACATGTTCAAAACATTAACAATTACAATTTTTTTACATACACATATAATAATAATATATTATCCTTCTTTTTCTATGATTTCAGGAATACCAATGGTTTCTGCAACAGTCTTATGACGTATTTCTGCCAAATTCGCAGGTCCAACATTATAATGGCAACTGAGTGTAAAATTTAAAAAAAAATAGTTTACTGTAAAAATGTTGCGTATAATTATGATTCCTTACAACACAATTTAATGTAAAATTGATTAAGCCAACTCTACTGAAAAGTAGACAAACTGTGTCTATAATTTCATCATTTATGTGCATCAGAATGCTTGGTTTATTTGTTTTTATTTTTCCTCGCCAACGCCGATCCATATGGGCTAGGCGCCCAGAAGAGGTTAGTCACTTTCGTTCTTGGGGGATAGTGCATGATACAGAAGATGCTCTAATTCCAGAAGCATCCCTGGTTCTTTTACGTGCCTGATGTAAAGCATCATACACAGGACCTCGCTTAATGTCTCGTCCGAAAGACTGTTAGTAATTTTAGTTATGTTGGGTGGGAAACACTGAAAAGCATTTCTATTTTTGACCGTCTGGAATAGGAAACCAACCCACAACCTTCGGATCAGTAGTCAGTAGCTCTTACCACTAGGCCACTTGTCCACCCTATCAGAATGCTACACAAATCCGCCATTTTATACACGCATGATAGTGGCACCCCAAATGAAGTTCCGTTGTAAACCAATAGAAACAGAGATTCCCGGAATGCTCTTTACAGCCCAGCCAATCAGAATTCTTGATTCAGTAGGTGGTATTCCATATTGATCTTATTTACTTGGAGATAAAGAATAGCCAATCATATCGCCTGCTACTGACCAGGAGTTTAATACGGTGTGATCTGATTGGTTGTCCTTATCCTTAAGTCAAGTAAGACCAATATAGAATACCACCCCTGATCATAAGAGATAAAATGGCTGCTCCTGAAATTACAACGATTACTTGTTGTGTGTTGCAGTAATAAATATGTAGAGGAGTTAAGGTAATTGTTTCATGGTAAAACATATCTCAAAACAACTGGGCATGCCTAAAAACAACCTTAAGTTCTTGAAACCATGGAAAGCAGGTTAAACTTATAACAAATTTCTGTAACCGTGGAAATGATAACAATTAAATACTATATCTCATCTAAAGTCTGAATTAATATCACATCAGCTGTATACATGTTTAGTATCTCCAAAAAAAATGTAAAAATGTTGCATACAATTATAAGGTACAGTTGTTTTATACAATACAGTATAACTTCTCCAGAGTGGCTCTCTAAAGAGCAACAACCTCTCTATAACAACACCTTCAAAATTTCCCTCAGCCTAAATTCGCTATAAAGGCCAATATTTGCAGATACCAAAAGGTGCTGCTCTACAGAGGTTGCACTGTACACGTAGTTAATATGCTTTAAAAACTGTAAAAAAATCCCATTTATATTTTTTTCCAAAACAACCTGTAATGTACAATGATTAAGATTATGTTCAACAAACTGACTGATAACATTACTAGTCATAAACCCTGAAAATAGGCCAGTTAAAATCATGGAAATAGACATCCTTAAAAAAGGTTTTAAAAAACAACAATAAAAACACACAACTAATATAAGGTAAAATAAGTGGATTTTGGGATGATGGAAAATAAAATAAAAAATTGCCATGGCAAGAGATATATGATAAAAATACTGCTAAGTAACATAAACAATACTCACATTTACAGATACACTATAACAAAGATTTCCAACATTGCTCCTTAACAAATTAACAATATATTGGACCAGGTAAGTGAGATTCAAACATATATATTTATCCTCTGTATGTACCAGTATATTTTTGTGCATGCGATAGTTAGTATTACAATTTGTAGTCGACACATTGTACATTATGCACTGATTTTTATCATATGTTTGACATCGCAGCAGCGTAATAAAGCCATTATTTATTTTTGATAATACACTAGTGTAATAAAGCTTTGACGTGACGTCACTCAAAGTATAGGCAACGTTGTCAAAGTTGCGCGTTTATTATAGTGAAAATAAGTAGCTATTTTATGTTTCGGCCAGAAATGGCTAACATATGATAAAAAGAACATTACATTTGTGACTTTCCACGTTGGATTTATCAAACTCGAATAAAATCGATAAAATGCTCGGCAGAGCCTCGCATTTTATTATTTTATTCAACTTGTTAAATAAATTCAATATGAAAGACAAAAAAAAGACACTCCTGTAATATCCTCTATATATATTATGATACCTAAATTACCTGTGGTAAGACCAATGTGCTAATTGACATACTGGAGAAGAATTTGCTCAGTCGGTAGTTTGTGGAAGGATATCAATGGATTTATTTTCACCATGTGCCTATTTACCCTTAAGGAGGTACGAGCTGCCTTGTGCGCATGCGCGAAATTTCAAAATCGTATTATATAAGAACAAACGTGAATTTTAGTTTCAATGATTGCATATGAATGTTGATTAATGAAAATAAACAAAATATTATCCCAAAAATATATATTTTTAACTTTTTATTTTTTGCCTGTATGAAAAAGTGGGTGGGGAACGGCAAAATTGTGAATAATATGGGTTCACAATAAGTCCCTACAATTGTTCAAATGCATTTGTTTATATACAATATGTAGTGCATGGTTTAGTTATAAGAGGTAGCCACACTTTGAAATATTTTTAAGAAAAAATTATTTCATTACCATATGCAAATTAGGTTAATTTTATGTTAATTTATTCATAATTAGTGCTTTTTTATGCACAGCTCCCAAAAAAGGCTGGTGACCCCTATTTTTATTTGACTAAACTGGTGTTCTATTTGATACTAAACTTAGGGCCAATTCTAAATCATTTTCGATCGTTAGGTATTTTTTTACGTTCATTTGAAATCGTTTGAAAATCACACTTTTTTGCAAGTGGGTGGGGTAACTATTTATCATGTTCAAATACTGAATTTGTTCACCAGGCAGCTGGAATTGTGACTAATGTCAATAGGAATGACCATTGAACACACAAAATATCATGCATTGCTTAAAAGTGGTTTCATACAGTAATAATCTTAAAAAGAACATAATGGTGCCATAAATGCAGGAAATAGATAAAATGACCAAAATACAATGGTAGGTCATTAGAAAGCCATGTATGTCGAAAACGAGCCTGGTGACATATCATTTTTATGATTTCAATGTTGTTCTAGAAGACTGTTCTGTCATTTTAAGATGTTTCAAGGAAAATTCGATCGTTAAATAAAAGGTGCGCATACCTCCTTAAATAGATTTAAACGTTACTGGTAATGAGAATTCGTATAACATGGGAGTTGATTTATAAACATAATTTGTAAAATATGAATATAAATTGTAAAGTATGGTACAGTATATGGCTGGCCTAGAAGGATAAGGTTGTAAGTAGCACTTATGACCTTATACAAAGTGTATCTTATGAACCTATTTTCATCAAAATCCAAAAAGTAGAAAAGCGGGGTTTTCCTACGTAAAGAGTGTTATGTTTTCTCAAAGTGACGTTTTTGAAAGACCTTCTTCTGGTAAGCAAGTGATATACATTGTATTTTTTATATAAATGTCAAAAAAACCAGCTTCAGTGAAAAAAAGTAACAAACATAAAGGTAATATGTATACGCTTATAAAATGTTCTCTTGGTCAATATTAGTTCACATGATGTGTCTTGCCTGTAGAAATGCTGTCCTGTGATTGTGTAACAAAAGAGCCAATCATGTTTAACTATATGGTGGAGGATATTCCATTGGTGGAGCTGAAAGAAAACAAAACATAATGTTGTATATTTTCAATGTCAGTTTCTGGCTTCAGGATCATACTACAATTCAACCCTTTACTCAATTCATCTGTAACTTCACATCTACATCACCTGTCCATTGCCAATAATTATCCTAAAACGTATAATATGGAGATTTATATAAAATAAAATTCAAATTTCATCATCACATCTCATTTTTGCCAATGTTATTGAACAAAACTATTTGTTCTATTTATAGCAACAGCAAACTTGATCCTACTGTCAATTCTTTCAATTACAAGTCTTTTAGAGTTGTCTTTACACAAGCTACCTATACAGCAAGTTTCATTATGATATCTCATTCTTTACTAAAATTAGCGAGCAGAAACATTTTTTCTCTTTATTGTAACAGTGACCTTGACCCAAGGGGACCAACTTTCATTCTCGGGTTGTGCTTTCATACAACCAAATTGCGCAGCAAGTTTCATTATGATATCTCATTCTTTACTAAAATTAGTGAGCGGAAACATTCTTTCTCTTTATTGCAACAGTGGCCTTGATCACACTAGCCCTATTTTCAATCACAAGAGCAGTCTTCATACAAGCTTCCAACACAGCAAGAGTAATTATGATATCTCATTCCAGTCATCCATTGGAAAATAATTTTTGATGCCCGCCTGCCACACTGCTAAATTCACAAATCTATATAAACCTGTTATTTTTGTCAAAGAACCTGGTAAGGATTATAATAAAATCTAACCTGACGCTTTATCAGTGATAGGAGCATTTGGTCCTGTCTGGAAACCAGCATATCCTTGTTGAGCCGCAGGAGGGTAACCAGCCGCTTGCTGCTGGTAACCAGGTGGTTGCTGGAACCCAGCTGGTGGTGGTTGCTGGTACCCAGCTGATGGTGGTTGCTGGTACCCAGCTGGTGGTGGTTGCTGGTACCCAGCTGGTGGTGGTTGCTGGTACCCAGCTGGTGGTGGTTGCTGGAAACCAGGCTGTCCATATCCCGTTTGTTGCTGATCAGTCATAGAATATCCAACTAAAAGAAATTCATATGCTAGGATGAAACACTTCAAAATTTGGCAAAAAGATTTAGCTGTGACATTGTCACGAAACACTCAACCACTTGCCAATTTATTTTGCGTTGAACTTGTGATCACATTTCTTGATGAGTTAAATTATACTAACAGCCATTTTTGGTAAATTTTGAGCAAGTCAGTAATATGTGTTTTACTTGTGCATAAATGTTGATTTTTTGTAACTTTTAGAGTATAATTGTATGCAACATTTAATTAAGCAGCCGATGTAATCCAATAAAAACTATGTATTACTAAGTGTATATCAAGTGTTTTAATTCCACTCATTTAGGAGAAACAGTTTTTTCAGGGGTCCACTAGTTTTTGAATCTGAAGGGTCATTTTGATACTTTTGACTAAATTTTACCATGATTTTAAGAGAAAATGTCTCTTCAATCCAAAATCTTGAGGGTCAAAATCAGGCTTTTGGAAATTTCGATGGTCAAATGGAACCCCTGTAGAATAGGTGACAGACGGGTATGATAATCTAGGAATGTATTTTAATGGTGGCATCATGTTCTATATTGGGTGTTTTTGGAAACTTCAAGGGTCAAAACCCCTACTATACTCCCAAGTCAAATGGAACCCCTGAAAGAGTTACAGTTTAGTTAATACGTACCACTGGTTGTGACAGTTGTTCCTTGACCTGGAGCACGATAAACAGTGCCCGCCCGATTTTGTTGTCGTCTGCAGCAACATATGATAACAACTATAGAGAGGATAAAGAGAAGGACCACCCCACCTACTATAATACCAATGAACATATACACAGCAGTCTCCGCACTATCGTCACGATAATCACCCTCTGGAAATTATATAAATGTATAATTTAATCATGATAAGCAAAATTAATACAAACTAAATACAAATTCATGACATTTATAAAGCGCAAAAACATAGCAGTCTTCGTAGCATCGATAAGATCACCAACCACTGTCAATTATATAAAAGTTATAATTTAATCATGATATATATAAAGATAAATATCAACAACAACATTTTACATGCATTGAAATTGATTACCGGGTAATCTTGTATTCTCAACGTTTCGGCATTATACTATGCCTTCATCAGCAAATACAATTATATCCATCATGATGTAGAAAATTAATTTAAAATAAATATAGCACAAAAAAAAATTAATTTCAAAAATACTGTAATGCACTGACAATTGAATGCAAAATGTGACATACTCATCATCATTGCGCTTCACAATTACACGATGCACATAAAGAACATACATCTAGACTATGCATGTAAGGTGATTCTTGAGTTTGGATTTAGTCATAGAATTATGTATTTCTTATACTACATGTATACTGTGTAAGTGGATACTAACGCAGGGTAAAAGTAAGCAAATTTTGGATGTTTGCGGAAATATTTTTTTTCATTTGTCTGTAGAATTCTTTGCATGTCAAAATTATACACTAGAGGATAATTATGTTGGCTAGTTCAGTAAATTTAAATAGTTCGCCAATCGATAGAAACAGTCTTTATTGACAAGTGATCTCTTTTAACAGGTTAAATATCATCGAAAATGGTCTGATGTGAGATAAACATTGTGTTTGTTTATCCACGGATATACACAGAACGGATAAGCAGGTCTAAAAATAGCCTAGTTATGACCTGACTACCCATAATGCATTGCGCGCTTCGGTAAGCCGATAATTGTGAACAAGACTTATCCAAAAGAAATCTTTTTTTCGTGTCAAAACCACAATACTAAGTGGTTTGATCATTTTCAACAAATAGAGGACACCCCAAAGATCACAAAAAATATTGATTTATAAGAAAAACAGTCGTAAATAAGTTTCCTTAGGGATTTTACGGAACAAATAAATTCCCATCTTTGCTTATTTTGACGAAGAATTGCTTTAAATGAAAACAAATATCTCAAATCAGACTGAATTGGTGAAATAATCCAAGATGGCGGCGGCTAGCGGGAAAAAAAGCGCCAACTTGAGAATCTCGTCAAGTCTCGTACAAGTTAGCCGATCGCGATATTTCATTCCAATATGGCGGCCTATATATGAAATAAAGTGGGAGTCGAATGAGTTGCTTTTCCGTCTAATGTATTTCCGTAGTTTATCAAATGAGACAGTCATAAGTGCTTGATAATTTGTTTTTTCCCTGCCACAATGGCAGATGTGCCAATAACCTCAGAGCTGTGTGAAACAAGTAATCAGAGTGGGGTACGCAAATAGGCTCCTTGATTCTTTTAAAGTGATGTTGTACACCACTGTGATTTCAGTTCCTTACCAGAAGAATCTTTCAAGGTAACTTTGAGCTCGACATTGTCACCATTATTAAAGCTCCCTGCACCATTTTTATCTACCGCAATTACCAGTGAAGAAGCCAATGTACAGTATTGCCCATATTGTTTCGATGAACATGTGTACTCCTGTAAAGTAAAACCGAAGTGTAAGATATACAACACTTTTGTATATATACAGGTGTGAAACACAGGTAACTGTATCATTGATAAAGAGTAAAAACAATAGATAACATAAATTTATAAAAAAAAAATTTATTAAATCTTTATCAATGATACAGTTACCTGTGGGGTGAAACAAAAAGGATTTTACTAGATGCTGAATCACAGGGAATCATTCCTTAGTTTTGTACTAAACACTACCAGTATAATTTTCTCTTCAAAATATTATTTGAAGGAAAGGTTTTCAAAATTGGTTATGCAATCAGAATCATATGGGTCAAAATGGTGGTCTTTGGAAATTTCAGTTGTCAAATTGAGTGGCAAATGACATCACTGCATTCTGTTAATATTAATTATCCCTTAATACAAAAATCAAATCCCCTAAAGAGGTTTTCCTTCAAAGTATTTGTTCCACTAATAAAAAAGGCGTTTGATAAACTTCTATGAAATTTATTATGCCAAACATATTAAATTATTTCTATAGTATAGTAGAGTATGAACCTTTAAATTTTAATGCATAGGGCAAATTTGATTTTTCTTGGGCCATTGGCCCAATTGGCCCCCTTCAGTGCTAGCCCTGAAAGGTTCTTACTATACTATGCAATAGAAATAATTACATATGGGTACTCATAACATAACATAACAAAATTTTATCCAAGTATTAATAAATGTAGGCCTCCAGCCAAAATTACAATACATGACATACAAATATAAAACAAATTTAAAACTGTGAATGAGAGACCAAAGAGAACCAAAACTCTTACCTCATCATAACTGTAAGTACTGCTGTACGAATAATCATGATATTGTATTGTTGCTGCACACGAATTAAGTTCAAACGTCTTCGGATTGGTACATATATCCTTTGAGTAATCGTCAGTGTTGATAGTTATCTTACATGTATAAGGTAATGATGCTCCATTGTAGTACACCCTTAACTTATCATCGTCATCCAATGTAAACTCCTGACCACAAGAGCCGCTATCTATAGTCACTGATTGATCTGTAGAATAAAATCAATGATTTCATCATCTGAAGCCTGTCTCCAAACCAAACCCCTTTCAAGCACTTTCCAGATCTATGCAACTACATGCTATTAACGAACAATGTTCACCGATAGCATACCATTTCTCACTTGCGCTTTCTTGTGCAACGGACTGCTTCAGTTAACCTTGATACTGATAGCGCTTTGCTATCTGCGAGCGATTGCTGGTAGCATATATTTTTTTCCTTTGCCCGCTATGTATCGCTTTTTTGAAGCAAGATGTTTCCTAGCATAGCGCTATCGAGCTCTCGGCAGCGCTTTAGTCAGGCAACAGTTTCCAGTTAACCCATCACTACAAATAACAAGCAAATTTGTTGAATTGATATCCCCGCCTACAGGTTTTCAGTAATTCATTGCACTTTGTGACAGGTGAGCTAAAAATAGCAAACAATAGAAATCAAAACTTCTTGATAACACCTTTTATTATGAACCCATCTTTTAACTAACAATTCACATTGAATGTGACATGTGTCACTTTCATTGTATTAAATGTACATGTCCAGTATTTCGGAAGTAATTATACAGTGGAACCCCTCTAATCCAGACCTGTCCGGACCAGACAAAAAGTCAGGATAAGAGGGGTTTCTGGATTAGAGGGGTTTCTATTTTTATACATCAGATCTGTTCAGCCTATTTTATTTGATTACCCTTGTACTTGGAAGGTATTACATTGTGTCCATGTATTGCATACATTGCTACACACAAACTTATTGACAACAGACACTAACTTAAGATGCTTCAGATTGTTCTAACATATTTATTCAACAAAACTTAACTTGTATTACACAAAAAAGTTTCATTCTATTTTGAGAGATTCTAGTTGTACGGCTCCAAATTTCAAGTAGTCCGAATACTACAAATGTAAAATAAAATGCTCTAGTGAAGAAACTGGTAACATTTTGAATACATTTAACCCACAAATCTGTTTCAGAAATTAAATATTAATTAATTAAGTAAAAAACATCATTAAACTTTATTATTTTACTCATCTACGAAAAATCAAGCTGCATGACTCTGTATGGTTAATAGCAAATTTTAAAGACAATAAAATTTCAGGGACAATTATGACATTTTCACACATAGTTTTGTATAATTGGATTAATTTAATTATGTGACTATGTCTGTTAGTATCCCAGTTGGTTGGAGTTATAAAGCCTATTGTCAATTTTCACACCTTTTATTGTCCCCAAGATATTGGGAATATACAAGATGTTCAATTACACCTGTCAACATGAAAATTGTCTACATTGACTGTCTGGATCCAAGGGGTGAATTTTAGAGCAAATCTATAACTGGTTCCTGAAAATTTGTCCGGTTTCTGGAGTAGAGGGGTTCCGGACTGGAGGGGTAAAATCACATTAAAACATGAATGACAAAATTTGGGACCAGATTATTTGTCTGGATAAGAGGGGTTTCCGGATTAGAGGGGTTCCACTGTAGTTGAATATTTTGTTAGCGGACACAAAATGCCGTCCGGTATCCGGAATTCTGGGAGTCCGGTATTGCGGAAGCTTTTTTAGTTGACTAAATAAGGAGAAAATTGTGGACCTAAGAAATCGTCCAGTTTTATGGGGATTCCGGTTTTCAGGGAGTCCAGTTTTCAGGGAGTTTACATTCAGCATTGATTAAATCAGTATTAAAAACCATTAAAAGTTACTTAGTCTAGTATATATGTCAGTATTATGTCCCTATACAATACATGTTTTAACTAACGTGTTTGGCAAACATCACTGACATTTGAACTACCTCCATTGCTATCATTAATATCATCAATCAGTTATAAAATTAAATGTATTAAACTAAGCGGTGAATTCAAAAAAAATGTCTACATAAATGAAGTAAGCAGTGTATGGTTCAATATCAGGGGTGTCAACAGAGCCAAATTAAAAAATCAGGAAAATCATATGCGGTCAACCATTTTTGACAAATAAGAGGCCTTCAACCATATTAATGTTTCTATAATAAACTCAGTTTTTATTAAATGACATCCTTCAGAGCAGATTAAATTGATCACAACTTTGCCATTTCTTGAAATATTTTCATCAAATAACTTTTATTTTGGACAGAAATCATAGCTCCTTCAGGATGTATAAATCAGGAATTCCAGATTAATCAGGAATATTGACACCCCTGAATATACAAGTTAATTTATTGTTATTTACTCTAAAATTGTTAATATTTGCAGAAGATTTAATTCTGATTAACTTTTGTTGATATCACAGATTGCAAAATTACCCCACCTTGAATAATTGACCTCAATAATACCTCAATAATACAAGAGATTTTTCTTTCAATATCTTTAGTCCACAAATTTACGAAACCACCATTTTACCAAAATCTGTGAAATTTGATTATTAACACCCATGAAAATTACTGATCTTACAGTATAAAAGGACCCCCGAAATTCCATTATTCTCATACATCAGTTTATAGTTTTTTATTGCCAAAACTTCTTTATTCTTTAAAACAATAAACAAGAGGATCATAGATCCTGGGGCGCTCACCTGCTAAACATGGCCAAACTTTGAACTCGACCTTAAGGTCATCAAGATAAACATTTTGACTAAGCTTGATGAAGGTTAAAGCAAAACTGAGGCCTCCAGAGTGTTAAAAAGGTTTTGCTATTATTTGACATACTTACCTAGTTTTTTAGCCACATGACCCGACTTCAAACGTGAACTTAAGGTCATCAAGATAAACATTTTGACCAAAGATGATAAAGATTAAAGCAAAAATATGGCCTCAAGAGTGTTAATAAGGTTTTTCTATTATTTGACCTTTTGACCTAGTTTTTGACCCCACATGACCCAACTTTAAACTTGACCTTAAGGTCACCAAGATATACACTTTGACCAAACTTCATGAAGATTAAAGCAAACATGTGGCCCCAGAGTGTTAACAAGGTTTTCCTATTATTTGACCTTTTGACCTAGTTTTTGACCCCACATGACCCATCTTTGAACTTGACCTTAAGGTCACCAAGATAAACATTTTGACCAAACTTCATGAAGATTAAAGCAAAAATGTGACATCCAGAGTGTTAACACGGTTTTCCTATTATTTGACATATTGACCTAGTTTTTGACCCCACCTGACCCAACTTCAAACTTGACCTAGATTTCATCGAGGTACAACTACTGACCAAGTTTGATGAATATCTAAGCAAAAATGTGACCTCCAGAGTGTTAACAAGGTTTTCCTATTATTTTACCTATTGACCTAGTTTTTGACCCCACATGACCCACTTCGAACTTGACCAAGTTTGATGACGATCAAAGCAAAATTGAAAGTGCTAGAGTGTTAACGGTAAAAAGTTTAACGGACTGACAGACGGACGACGGACAAAAAACAATCACAAAAGCTCACCTTGCCACTTTGTGGCAGGTGAGCTAAAAAGTGTGATCCTCACAAAAATTTCCTGATACAACTGATGGTTGGAATACAAGTACCTTGCACTCTGCAAAATCACCAAACCTCTTAAGTAATACAGAAACATACTTGGGTGATTTTGTGACACATTCTTTGTTTATCTTAACTTGGGCATTCTCGTTCACCAGAGTATTCTTCGTCCGAATCATCCGAAACATAGTCTGGGAACTTGACTAACCACTGATGTATGAGGATGAACTTGGGAGAATTGTTTTTTTTTCATGAATGTAAATACATGTATATTTCACGTTCCATGTATTTAATGATAAATATTATATTGCACATATCTTTCTGGTCAGAGTACCTCATAGGTAGTGACTTAGCAGGTAGTAATTTTAAAAATATGCTTTCATCCAAACACATTTAATTTTACAGCATTGAATAAATCAGATCAGAAGTTAAATCAGCGAAAAATAAGGCCTAAAGACCAAAATTACCTCTACAGAAGGCTGTGCCAAGAAAGAGGCCAGCCACAAGCACAGCCACATACATTGCTGTGGTAGATGCAATCTGAAATAAATTGAGGCATTTAAAAGAATTGTAGAACTTTTTCCAGCAAACTTCCTGAAAGTTTAAAAAAAGTGTCAGATAATTTGACAGATTAAGACTTACACTCACATGAACAACACAAGGCTCATTGTGGTTTTCCATTTATTGAACTTTCAAAGTTTCCTGATTAGAATTGGTAAGGAAATGTGGATCAATGCACAACAAATGCCAGTCATTCCAACATGAACTAGCTGTCCTAAAAAGTGGTCTTGAGCATGTTTTGCTCAGGACCTTAGGTGAGTTAAGAATGGTCCAAACATTCTGACTTATTCTGGTTGGTAGCCTTTCACTGTGAATGAATTAATCATTATTTTCAATTATTTGAGAAATTGTAATTAATCATAATTAATTAAATAATAATTGTAACTGCATGCTGTACCCATCACTGCTATCACATTCACAACGTATTTGTCTAAATTAGATTTTGACAACTGTTGAAGAAGCTAAGGATCCAATTCCATTATTAAATTTCAAATTATAAAACAATCAACTCTAGGGATGCCACTGGCAGCAGGTGTAATTCTGTTAAAGTATAACATGCTCAGCTTTTTATCCCTCCGCCAAAGGCGAACGGATATAGTAATAGTATACGTTTGTCCGTCCCATATTTTGTATAACTATTTGAGGTATTTACTTGAAACTTGGTATGTGAATAGATTGCAACAAGGAGAGGTTAAGTGTGACCAAGAACCACATCTCTGTATGGCCAAGTTTTGAAATTATCTCCCCTTGTTTAATTTTAAAATATTTTTTGTCCAGAGCATAACTTGAAAACTATTATTAGGTATTGATCTGAAACTTGATATAAGATAAATTTTATTTCCAATCAAGGGTCATATAACATGACATATGAATCACAGATAATACAAAATGGATATATGAATAGATGGCAACAAGGAGAAATGCAGTGACCAAGAACCATAACTCTATGTAGTCCAGTTTTGAAATTATATATATCTCCCTTCCTTTAATTTTAATATAATTTTATGTCCAGAGCATAACTCAAAACTATTTGAGGTATTGACTTCAAACTTGATGATGACAACTAGGAGAAGTGCAGTGACCAAGGATCTTAACTCTATACACGGATATACAAAGAACGGATACGCAGGTCTAAAAATAGCCTAGTTATGACCTGACTACCCATAATGCATTGCGCGCTTCGGTAAGCACGATAATTGTGAACATGACTTATCCAAAAGAAATCTTTTTTTCGTGTCCAAACCACAAAATTAAGAGGTTTGATCATTTTCAACAAATAGAGGACACCCCAAAGATCACAAAAAATATTTATTTATAAGAAAAACAGTCGTAAATAAGTTTCCTTAGGGATTTAAAAAAGTAAATATCGGAAGCTATCCAAAACCCGTCGATTGAAAATTTATCGATCACTTTCAGGATATGTCAATGTGGTCTATGTCACAATTGACAGATGAATCGACCAAACTATCTATACAAAAACGTTCCAAACACATAACGGAACAAATAAATACCCATCTTTGCTTATTTTGACGAAGAGTTGCTTTAAATGAAAACATATATCTCATTGACAAATCAGGCTGAATTGGTGAAATAATCCAAGATGGCTAGCGGCTAGCGGGAAAAATAGCGCCAACTTGAGAATCTCGTCAAGTCTCGCTAAGTCAAGTACAAGTAAGCTGATCGCGATATTTCATTCCAATATGGCGGCCTATATAGGAAATATAGTGGGAGTCGAATGAGTTGCTTTTCCGTCTTATGTATTTCCATGCTCTATATAGTCCCATTTTGAAAATATATCTTCCTTTATTTGATTTTCAAATATTTTTTGTCCAAAGCAAAACTTCAATCAATTTTTAAAGTTATTGACTTAAAACTTGAAAAATTTTGTGAAGAGATGAACTAGGAGAAGTGCAGTAACTAAGAACCATTACTCTATATAGTTGAGTTTTGAAATTATCTCCCTTTATTTAATTTTAACATAACTTTTTGTCTAGAGCATACATGTACATTTTAACTCGAAACTAGTTGAGGCATTGACTTTAAACTTGATATATGAATAGATGGCAACTAGCCTTCTTTTATTAGAGGCATCCTTCCCACATGACAACAGCTTATTTTTGTAAAGCTGAGCTTATATTTCTAGTGCTTAGTGGCAATCATGTTCACCTTTCTATGCATATAACACCAACTGTTGTTTTTAATTTCAGATATTTAATGAAATGTTATTTTATGTTGTTTGATCCAATATTTACATATGTTTTAGCTCACAGTGTTGATTGTAGAGTGGGTCACTGACAACATACCTAATACATGTATCCACCTGTGCAATTACTGAATTAGCTAATTGATAATATCAGAAGTCACATGACGTCAACGAAAGAAAATTGCTATGGGCACACGCAAATGAATAGTGTGTAGTTATTCCAACATATGCGTCAATTTAACAATCAAACAAAGCGATTTAATGAACAAATACATGTCTAAATCACCTTGTATGGTTGGATATCAGCAAATAAACAATAATTTCTTCCTGGTTTTCGTTCTGTTTACTTTTAGGATGAAGCCCAAATTACGAGTACACGGAGTCGATAAATTCCATTACCCGGAAACCCGGTATTTTTTGCAGATTCACGCATGTTAATTAAATGCGTGGTATGTTTAATTAATGGAGACAACTCTTCAGTCTACCCCTTGTTCCTGAAATTAATTCCCTATGCACCCTCAAACATAGGTAGATTAGTCCAAAATAAAATCTAGCTAAAACTGAAAATGAAATTATGATAGATCTAATTGATTGAAAACTTTTTTTATCTATAGTCGGGTATCCAGACTACTTTATTATAAATAGTACACAAATTCAGAGATCAAAACTCACCAGTCGTCATAAGTTGCCTTGCCGTTAAATATACTTTAAATACAAATTATACCGTTAAGTAGTTTCATAGTGAACTAGTGTACTATATGTAACATCTTTAAATTCTACTTCATATTTGCTCATGAACATTGAAATAAAAAGCAGTACATATAGCTAACATAAAAACATATGTTTATACTTTATAAATCGCACAAAGAAGGATTTGTATTGCTTACTGCTCAACTACTGAGCGGTTTGTTGTCTTATTTGTACAGTATGTGCAGAATAAATTTTATTAAAAACAAAAAAAAGATATTTAATCACCTTTAAATGCAATTTGAAATTTAAGTTAAACTTTAATCACATTTAAGTTTTCGTTTATATTGCATAAACGTGCATTTAATTAATCCTATTTATATTTAAGAAATATAAACCTGTTCGCGTATTTTGTCGGTGCTACGCACTCGTGATTTAATTTTTCCGCATCCGAACTCCTGCCCGTGTTTTATTCACCGACAAAATACAAGAACAGAGTTTTTATTTCGATTCTAAACACGATAATATTCCGCACTATTTAATAGATATGTCCTGATTACACAAATGTTTCCATATAGTCTGTGTTTGTAACCTTGGGATACAGGATACAAAATTGCATATAGGGAATAGATAGATTAAAATAATACAGGGATACAGAAGGGCTATGGATACAGCAAGGTTACAACAGAGAAATATTAATTTTATATCAAATTCATTAGGGATACAAGGGTTACACCAGGGTACAAAGGGATACAGTGAGGTTACAACAGAGAAATATTAATTTTATACCAAATGCATTAGGGATACAGGGATACAAGGGTTACACCAGGCTACAAAGGGATACAGTGAGGTTACAACAGAGAAATATTAATTTTATACCAAATCGATCAGGGATACAGGGATACAAGGGTTACACCAGGCTACAAAGGGATACAGAGGAGTTACAACATAGAAATATTAGTTTTATACCAAATGCATTAGGGATACAGGGATACAAGGGTTACACCAGGCTACAAAGGGATACAGTGAGGTTACAACAGAGAAATATTAATTTTATACCAAATCGATCAGGGATACAAGGGTTACACCAGGGTACAAAGGGATACAGTGAGGTTACAACAGAGAAATATTAATTTTATACCAAATGCATTAGGGATACAGGGATACAAAGGTTACACCAGGGTAAAAAGGGATACAGTGAGGTTACAACAGAGAAATATTAGTTTCATACCAAATTCATTAGGAAACAGGGATACAAAGGTTACACCAGGGTACAACGGGATACAGAGGAGTTACAACAGAGAAATATTAGTTTTATACCAAATGCATTAGGGATACAGGATACAAGGGTAACACCAGGGTACAAAGGGATACAGTGAGGTTACAACAGAGAAATATTAGTTTTATAGCAAATTCATTAGGGATACAGGGATACAAGGGTTACACCAGGGTACAAAGGGATACAGTGAGGTTACAACAGAGAAATATTAATTTTATACCAAATGCATTAGGGATACAGGGATACAAGGGTTACACCAGGCTACAAAGGGATACAGTGAGGTTACAACAGAGAAATATTAATTTTATACCAAATCGATCAGGGATACAGGGATACAAGGGTTACACCAGGCTACAAAGGGATACAGAGGAGTTACAACATAGAAATATTAGTTTTATACCAAATGCATTAGGGATACAGGGATACAAGGGTTACACCAGGCTACAAAGGGATACAGTGAGGTTACAACAGAGAAATATTAATTTTATACCAAATGCATTAGGGATACAGGGATACAAAGGTTACACCAGGGTAAAAAGGGATACAGTGAGGTTACAACAGAGAAATATTAGTTTCATACCAAATTCATTAGGAAACAGGGATACAAAGGTTACACCAGGGTACAAAGGGATACAGAGGAGTTACAACAGAGAAATATTAGTTTTATACCAAATTCATTAGGGATACAGGATACAAGGGTAACACCAGGGTACAAAGGGATACAGAGGAGTTACAACAGAGAAATATTAGTTTTATAGCAAATTCATTAGGGATACAGGGATACAAGGGTTACACCAGGGTACAAAGGGATACAGTGAGGTTACAACAGAGAAATATTAATTTTATACCAAATGCATTAGGGATACAGGGATACAAGGGTTACACCAGGGTACAAAGGGATACAGTGAGGTTACAACAGAGAAATATTAATTTTATACCAAATCGATCAGGGATACAGGGATACAAGGGTTACACCAGGCTACAAAGGGATACAGTGAGGTTACAACAGAGAAATATTAATTTTATACCAAATCGATCAGGGATACAGGGATACAAGGGTTACACCAGGGTACAAAGGGATACAGAGGAGTTACAACAGAGAAATATTAATTTTATACCAAATGCATTAGGGATACAGGGATACAAGGGTTACACCAGGGTACAAAGGGATACAGTGAGGTTACAACAGAGAAATATTAGTTTTATACCAAATTCATTAGGGATACAGGGATACAAAGGTTACACCAGGCTACAAAGGGATACAGAGGAGTTACAACAGAGAAATATTAATTTTATACCAAATGCATTAGGGATACAGGGATACAAAGGTTACACCAGGGTACAAAGGGATACAGTGAGGTTACAACAGAGAAATATTAGTTTTATACCAAGTTCATTAGGAATACAGGGATACAAAGGTTACACCAGGGTACAAAGGGATACAGAGGAGTTACAACAGAGAAATATTAGTTTTATACCAAATGCATTAGGGATACAGGATACAAGGGTTACACCAGGGTACAAAGGGATACAGTGAGGTTACAACAGAGAAATATTAGTTTTATAGCAAATTCATTAGGGATACAGGGATACAAGGGTTACACCAGGGTACAAAGGGATACAGTGAGGTTACAACAGAGAAATATTAATTTTTTACCAAATCGATCAGGGATACAGGGATACAAGGGTTACACCAGGCTACAAAGGGATACAGTGAGGTTACAACAGAGAAATATTAATTTTATACCAAATCGATCAGGGATACAGGGATACAAGGGTTACACCAGGGTACAAAGGGATACAGAGGAGTTACAACAGAGAAATATTAATTTTATACCAAATGCATTAGGGATACAGGGATACAAGGGTTACACCAGGGTACAAAGGGATACAGTGAGGTTACAACAGAGAAATATTAGTTTTATACCAAATCGATCAGGGATACAGGGATACAAGGGTTACACCAGGGTACAAAGGAATACAGTGAGGTTACAACAGAGAAATATTAATTTTATACCAAATCTATTAGGGATACAGGGATACAAGGGTTACACCAGGGTACAAAGGGATACAGTGAGGTTACAACAGAGAAATATTAATTTTATACCAAATATATTAGCGATACAAGGGTTACACCAGGGTACAAAGGGATACAGTGAGGTTACAACAGAGAAATATTAATTTTATACCAAACCTATTAGGGATACAGTGATACAAGGGATACATCAGGCATCTCTTGGGTATCTGCTGTGTTTTTCCAAACTATCTGCACAATTTAATAGTCGCACAAATTTCATTGCGTTAATTTATAGACATGACGTTAATGAAAATATGATACGCTTAGATAAAATAGTTTTTAATTTAAACTCAAACATCCAAGTAACTTCAGAATTTTATGAAATGTCATGATAATCTCTTGCAGTAATCTGGCATAAATATGGGAATGAGATGAACTAATTCAGAATGTATTACTAGTTGAACTATTGAAAAGAGTATGTTACGTCGGTCGGGGTGGTACGTGTTACTATGGTAATGGAATGGCTCATTATATACTACTGGTTTGCATTATTGAAGATAAATTTGTCTTGACAGTGTAGGTTACAAGTTAATGTTTGTAATGAAATTATCATTTTAACACAATCACAATATAAAAGCTCCATGAGCTGGATGTGTCGCCTGACGACGTGCACAATTTTCATGGAAAAGCTATCCAGTATTGGGCTACATATCCGATTCACAAGAGTTCTCTTGTCATCTGAACAAAAAACGACAAAGTTATGCACTGGACAAAAAAATGTCCTGATAAAATTAATCAAAGGATAATCATTCAAAAACTTCACACGGTAGAGTTATGATTCTTGCACACTGCACTTCATGTCACAGCAAGAAACATGCATACCCAATTTGGAGTCATTCATACTTATGGTGACAAAGTAATGCCCTGGACAAGAAATGCTAATAAAATCAATCAAAGGGAAATAATTCAAAAACGATGCATGGTAGAAAGTTAAATACACAATACTATATAATGGAATGAAAGTAGGAAATGCGCTAAACTTAACACCTAACGATGGGATGTGCAGGTGACATCATGTCAAAATCTGATGTCAATGGAACAGTTCGTTTTAAACATACACAACTCAATGTCTCACCGGTATAACTTACATTAAATTCAATGTATGACGAATGTCTGAATGTCATCAAATGTTGTTATGACGAATGTTTGAATGTCGACCAATGCTGTATGTCATGCAAAACGACATTCGATTTATGACGATTATCTGAATGTCGTCAAATGTTGTAAGTCGTTCAAAAAGATGTTCAATTTATGACGATAATTTGAATGTCATCCATTGTTTTATATGTTGTTCAAAACGACATTTGATTTACGACAATTGTTTTGATGTCGTCCAATTAGTGTTGTTAACATCGATTAATCATCTAGTTGAAGGTACCGATTCAATCATCGATTATGATTTTTCATAATCGATTAATCGGCTATGAACTGCATGCATGTGCATTCTTGTTTAAGAACAATTATGCCAAGTTCTTAAATCTACATTCTGGTTATGAAATCTTAACATTAAATTGATATAGTAATAATAGTTCAAATACTAAACGAACCTGCCTAACGACATGGCAGTGTATGGTGTTTGTAATGGATAATTAATTGACACAATCAAGTTACGTGTAGGCTTGGTCAGTACACCCAAAAATGGTCACGCATTACCTACGGCAAGGTGCGAAAGTTTCTTGGATTTTTTCTTATCTTCAGGGTTCGACTGTATAGTCTGTTTTCTTTAAATTCACGAATGAAAATTGAAAACTTTTCAGAATTTTGATAATGATTGGGTCTTCAAACCTGTTACAGTTTTTCAATGTTAAATTTAAAGTTAGAAAAAATTAAAATCATTAAAGTGACTTATTTGACCATTGTGCATGATGAGTCATTAAATTGTAGGATACCAGTTGTATAGTTACATGTATTGTAAAGAAAATTTATGTTTCAAATGCTTCATTTTGTTTTTGAACTGTTTTTTGAAGATAATGTATGGAATGAGGAGTGCACAATAATTCTTTTATCTATGGGTTTAATAGTTAACTACGTAGTTATGAGACTTTAAACTGCGGATACAAGTGCCATTGCACATTAATTGTTTAAACCGCAGATTAAGACTTAGAACTGCAGTTACAAGTATCAATGATATTTTCTTGAACCCAGAGTTTATAGCCAACCAATCAGTGCTTTTGAAATTGTGAATAATCAGTGAACCGGAACGGGCCGGCGATATGCCCATCTCCACTTCGTAGTGAAGCTATCCATGAAGTTTAATTAAAATCTGAGCAGTGGTTCTTGAGAAATAGCCTGAATTTCTTCGGGGAGCATAAAAAGGGCCCGGATCATCACTGTATACTGGCTTCCTCCCACCGGGACATAGTGCGACCTGAACCGGGACTGTGAGAACGGGCTTAATGAAGCATAACTCTACTCACACATGATCGAAAGCAAATTTATCAAATCGCTCGCATTTCTTGGACAATCTGGAACCTGACTTTTATTTTTACATTATGAAAATGATCACAAACATAAGTTTATATTGCTCCATGAAGCATGCATGGTATTGTCATAAAAGTAAAATAAGTGAAAACTGCATACAAACTTTTTTTAAATTTAATTTTAAAATCTCCCTTATGTTAATGAAATCTCCTGCAAATATGTCAACGTCCAAGACTTGAAGTCAAAACTCTCGATCCTTAGGCTGCATGTACTAGCATTCCTGTCTGTCAAAGGAGGGATCTATGTTTCTATAATCAAACTCCCTTACTCATATTAAATCAAACAAACTCGCCTCTAAAAATAAAGTCGTTATTATTATTAAGATTATTTAATTGACTCTTCACTCAGAGTCAATCATATCTTGATTATTTCTTTTTAATTGGTATACACATTTTAAAAGTTGCATAAATGACTATAACAAGTTAAGTATACTGATACAATACATGATTTAACATCTTCCTTTAAATAAACATATTATAAGTGCAACTTCTAAATGTTAATTCACTTAGTTAAATGTTAAAAGCCAATACTTTATTAATCTTACATACAATGAAAGTTACTGTATGATAGGTGACAGATGGTGAGAGCATAAAATTATGCTCGGTTGTAAACTGATATTGGTTGTATATTGGTACTCCACTGTGTAGTTACTGATTAGGGCCTGATCTTGATTGCTTATCTTGGTACTGCTGACACAGGGGATCTATATTGTTTAGGGCATATCCTGATTGGTTGTATATTGGTATCCCACTGTGTATATTGATTAGGGTCTGATCCTGATTGCTTATCTTGGTACTGCTGACACAGGGGATCTATATTGTTTAGAGCATATCCTGATTGGTTGTATATTGGTTCCCCACTGTGTATATTGATTAGGGTCTAGCTAGCTGATCTTGATTGCTTATCTTGGTTCTCCACACTGGGGATCTGTATTGTTAATGATCAATCAGGCAATTTTGGCATAGGTAAATTTTCAGTGTTTGGTTTAAATTTGTTGTTATACCCCCAGATACATAGTATATGAGGGCTATATTGGAGTCATGCTTGAGGATGGTTGGTTGGTTGGTCTGTTGGTTGGTTGGTCCGTATAATTTTGTCCGCGCTATTTCTCTGTAACCATTGGTCGGATTTCATCAAAACTTTGCATGATTGATCAGTACCAAGTCTAGTTGTGCATATCGTCAGCATAAGCCGGTCGGATAAATTTTAAGGGAGTTATGGTCCTTTGTTTTTTTACACTTAAAAATTTTGTCCGCGCTATTTCTCTGTTACCAATAGTTGGATTTCAATGAAACTTTTCATGAATGATCAGTACCAAGTCTAGTTGTGCATATAGTGATATTTCTTGTTTTAATTTTGAAGTTTAAGTCCCAGAATTATGTTTGAATATAAGTTGAATGACATTCGAATCTTACATATTATTAGCCCAATTCATTACAAGGCTTGTCCCTCTTTTGTAATGTACATCACCTAAACTAAATTATTCTTTTTATGCCCCCTATCGATAGATGTGGAGGCATATAGTGATTCACCTGTCCGTTCGTCCGTCCGTCCTGGTTAACCCAAATTGACAGTTTCTTCTAGCATTATTATGGCTTGCTACAAAGCTTCCATACTTGCCTGGATGTTGTATATGAACACTCTCCACACGCCTGTATCACCTGACCCCATTTCAACCTTCACCTTAACCTAATTTTGGATTTAGACTTATTGAAGGGCCAAATTTTTGGTTAACCCAAATTGACTGTTTTTTCTAGCATTATTAAATATGGCTTGCTACAAAGCTTTCATACTTGCATGGTTGTTGTATTTGAACATTCTCCACACACCTATATCACCTAACCTCATTTTGACCCCTTCGCATTGACCTAATTTTGGACTTGGACTTATTAAGCGTCTAATTCTTGGTTAACCCAAATTGACCGTTTCGTTTTACATCATGTCCATCATGGCGTTGCCTTAAAACTTGGCATACTTGTTTACCATCATAAGCCCCTTACATTATCAAAGCCATGTAACACTATCCAACATTATTACAGAATTATTCAGTGGTTACTGAGATATGCCTGTGTTTAGTATGGTTAATAATGAAAATTTACAGTGTGACCCGCCTGTGTGTTACATGGTTTCTATGACAACGCTTAGTATAAGCATCACCAACAACAACGAACATCTGTTGGTGCCATTATATAGAGCATGAAATGCTACACATATGAGATAAATTTCATTAAGATTTAATTCTTGAGTAAGAAGTTATGAGAAAAGTCCTATTATTTCTGGAACACCCCTCGTACAATTATACTATCATGAAAATACGAGAATACGATAGTAATGACGCGAGATTTTGACAGTACGATACTGATAATGCAATATAATATGGCGATATCACTATCACAATGTCGCAAACTCACTATCGTACTGTCGTATTCACGTATTATCACCGATGTACTATCGTATTCTCATATTATTACCATCTAACTATCGTATTATCACTATCGTATTCTCATTATCTTATTCTCATATTATCATTATCGTATTCTCATTATCGTAATTCTCATATTATCATTATCGTATTCTCGTATCATCATACTCGTATTCTTGTTATATCATCATCGAACTATCGTATTATCATCATCATATTCTCGTATTATCATACTGTTGAATTATTATCATCGTATTATCGTATTATTATTATCTTATTATTAAATTATCATTATCGTATTCTCGTATAATTATTATCTTATTATTTTATTATCATCATCGTATTCTCGTACTATCATCATCATACAATCGTATTCTCGTATTATCATCATCGTAATATCCGACCAGCAACCTTTCTCCAAGTAGGTATGCACCAGACTTTGATTCATGACATATTACCCAGACAGTGGCCGGGTGATTTTGGCGTCCGCATAGGAAGCGGGAGATTGAAAGTTTAAATCCCGGAAGGAGTTAGGTTATAACTGAAGCAGTCGTTTGGTGAGACGCCAGTTAGTTCACGAATGGTTACCATAGGTCCATCTTTGCCAGTCACCGGGCAATACATGTATGAAAATGGGTTCGGCTTATTTTGCTAGTGTGGGGTCCGACCAGCTTTATTTTATCAAAGTTGGTACCCACTAGACTCCCACCCAAGACGTACTCCTCTCATTGTATTAAATGACCATAATTCACCACAATTCTAGGGTCCAGGCCCACCACATCTGGATCCGCACACGCTCAGTGTATGATAATTGTTATTTCCGTGATTCTTGTGCACAGAACTTATGAGTACAAATTAAACAATTGTCTATGTATCAACATATGTATATACCCTTGGATTTCTACTGCATTCAATTAATTGTTTTGGTAAACATATACATTTGATGTGATACACATGAGACACATACCCATTGTACTATTCAAAACGTTATGGCGAAATTGGCTGAGTCTGTCAAGGGACAATTATGCATTTTCCTTGCATTTATAAACATGACATGAAATACCAATCATTCTATAATTATCTTACATAATTTAACAATACAAAAAATGGGCGAGGACAGCTTCCTTGCGAGCTCTCTACACTTCAAAATCTCTACGAGCTCGTAGACAAGTTGGTGCTCGGTAAAACATTTTCACCGAGCTCCCGAGTCCTCTACGAGTTAAAAAAATCAGTACGATGCTCTAACGAGTTTACGATGTCCGTACGAACTTGCTAAAATTCGACTCGCACGGAGCTCGTACGATCAATGTGACCAGGGTCTTAAAATTGATAATTAAAATTTGCTGAATGTATCAATTGTTGTCGCGCGGACACCTATGGCCATCGTGCGGTCACCGTACGGACAGCGTACGAGTTATCTGCGAGTTATGATTGATCTACGAGCACCGTGCGATGTACGGCCGGACTCCTTGCGAGCCCTGTACGATGTCCGTATGGATATTACGATGCCTGTACGGATATCGTACAATTGCATCTCTATAAATCGTACGGGTCCGTACGAGCTGTGACCAGACGCTACAAATGTACAAGTACCGTTAGGATTTCAAAAATTGTGGACTCGTACGAGTTGGTAAATTTGTATGTATATCGTACAAGCTTTGAGACCGTGCATTAAGTATGTGTATAATAACAATAAATTGCTGTATAAATTACTTCAAACAGCTTTATTAATCCCCCGCTACGAAGTGGGAGGGGATTATTAATCCCCCGCCACGAATTGGGAGGTGATTATAGGAAAGGTCTCCATGCGTGCGTGCTATCGTGCGTGCTATCGTGCGTGCATGCTATTGTGCGTGCGTGCGTGCGTCCATCCATCCGTTCGTCCATAACAAAATTGTGTCCACTCTCTAAGTGTTTAACGCCTTGGCCGAATTGCAGGAAACTCACACCAAATGTGTAACTAATAAAGACGACGTGCAGAACCCATATCGCAACCATACTGGTTCAAGGTCAAGGTCACAATTCAAGGTCAAAGGTTTGAATCTTACATTTGTGTCCGTTCCATACCTTTTTAATGGCTGGGCCGAATGGCATGAAACTCATACCAAAAGTATACCTAATAAAGCCGACATGCAGAACCAACATTTCAACCAGTTGGGGTCAAGGTCACAGTTCAAGGTCAAAGGTTTAAATTTAACATTTCGTGTCCATTCCATAACTTTTTAACGTCTGGCCGAATTGCATAAAACTGATACCTAATGTGTAACTAATAAAGATGACATACATAACCCACATTCCAACCATGCCGGTTCAAAGGCAAGGTCACAGTTAAAAGGTCAAAGGTTTGAACCTTACATTTCCCATCCGCTCCTTAATTTTTTAACGCCTGGGCCAAATTGCATGAACTCATAGGCAAACATGTGTAACTTATTGGACAATTTCTCTGTTCATTAATGCGGCGGGGGAGTATAGCCGTCTTTTGGACTGCCTTGTTATCAAACATATATAGGGGAGATTTAATGTGAATAGAAAACTAAGCAATAAAAACACTGGAATGTGTATGACTTTATGTTATGCAATTAAGTTTGCAGGTTTTAGTTGTCATGTTGAAAGTCTAATCACTAGTGTAACTAGTATATGAAATGTCACTTCCACTCATGTAAATGCATAAAAAATGTGTGAAAATTAACATACAAACTTACAACATGCAGCAACATTGACATGTTTATCTTATTACTTGAGTAAAAATGTTATTTTGAGGACTTTGGTTAAACTGTTTTGAATACAAAAAATAAATTTATAAACTATATGAGTATACAACTATAAAATATATATATATATATTTATTTTTGTTTTAGTGTGTACAAATGTTATACCAATTAATTTAAGTCAAATAACTCTTAAATTATAAAATCACCAAATTTATTGACATATAGGGAAAATAGCTGTTACACACTCCAGGGTAAAAATAACAGAATAGCTCCTGCACACTCAAACTAGATAGAACCAAAAAAAAATATATCTTAATATTCAAATTTAAAACAAACATAAATTATAATTATGACACATATTGTCTAGTGTACAATAATTACCATATAGTAGCACACTATTGATTTTCAATAGCTGGGGCCTCTTGTTAATTACATTGTCCAGTTCATGTGTTTTATGACCCTAGATAAACACTGATAGTGATCTCCTGCTGATATCATACTGTTCCTTCTATAAAGTTCTGGTCCAGAAATATAGAAGCACCATTCTAGGTATTTAAAGATAGTATGACATAAACTATGTTTAATTATATTTTTATGCAGTAATATTAGTTTTTTAGTTATATAACTAGCTGTATGCAGGTAGCTTAATAAATTGTTTCATGTTTGATTTATTTTTGATGAAGATACTTGGGACACCTTTCCATTGTCCACTACTTTCACATATTCTAGTGAACAGTGTATTGGTGTACGCCTCTGTTCTTGTGTTTTCCAATCAATCATGTGTATCGCTGGACGTAAACTGTACGTTCGCAGTTGCAAGTACAATAAAAGTTCCAAGATCACAAAGCCGGCTGTAGTTTACTAATTTTAATGAGTCGTAACAATAACAATCACAACGTTTATGTTCACAGAGTTCAGATATATCACAAAGATATTAATTATTTCACTGAGTCATGAATTAAACGCTAAGTTCACAAAGTCATGAAATTCTGATATTATGCCATATGATAATAAATTATTTTTATCCAGTCACTTCCGGCAAAATCTGCCCGTCAACAGGGTGCCAATTAAACTTAGCTTTAATCGGTCACCTGGTCATGTGACTAGTGATAACCCGTCACCTTACCACGTGATCTGACGGACTTCTTCGTATATGAGAATCGCCGGTTGCAATTCCGTGCCCGAGTGTGAGGTTTTCCTATCCTAAATGAGCTGGTGGTTGATCGGTTATTTTCTTCCACTTACCTGCGTCTACACGACGTCTATCAATATGTCTGACGTCGCTTTTTATCGTGACATCACGACAAGAACGTGACGTTGCGCGCTGGTTAAAGAAAGAGTAGCAATAGAGTCCAGAGTTTGATCCCCTTACTAAGCAGATTAAGCGACTGGATAAAAAGAATAATAGGTTAGTGCCGTGAATGAAGTAAAAGTTTACTTATGAATGAACATGAATGAGACTGAAATAAAGATATTTATTCTCAATTGACAGCTCGTTTAAATACTGTTTTACAACATGAATAGGCAATGCAATCTTGTATAAGACTGTTACTTGTTACACTTAATTTTATTGAACATTTTTTTAAAATAGTAAAAAAGTAACTTGTAATATGCAAGATGATGCTGATAGTATTATGACGCGCATAGTTTAGTGGGAAATATTGTAGAAATGCATCCTTACAGTGGATGATAAAAGTTTATGTATAATAAAATGTGTGTTACAAGTTTACTGGAGTGCTGTGCGATATTGCACCATGCTGAGCTGTGTGATATATGGACTATAACGACATGATATTAGTAGATTAATTTTTTTAACAGTGGGATGTTAGTAGATTAATTTTTGAAATTCTGAGTAGATTTTTTTTTTGAAACATTAATATATTAAATTCAGTTTAAAATCTTGGGTGGAAAAAAGTCATACAAGATGTCTAACAGTCTTACTTTAGAAATTGTTACTTTGTACAAGTTTACTGGAGTGCTGTGTGATATTGCACCATGCTGAGCAGTGTGATAT
This sequence comes from Spisula solida, assembly GCA_947247005.1. Lineage (NCBI taxonomy): Eukaryota > Metazoa > Mollusca > Bivalvia > Venerida > Mactridae > Spisula > Spisula solida. The sequence continues at coordinate 29,000,678 of OX365954.1, forward strand.
ATGGACTATAACTTGCCCCAGGCTACAGCTAATGGACATGATCCACAGTTACTATGGTTACAGATGTATAATTGTGACATTAGTAGATTTATGGTGATAAAAATTACATTAGTAGATTAATTATTGAAATTTAAAAAAAAATGATACATTGATAAATGAATTTCAGTTTAAAATCTTGAATGGAAAAAAATCATACAAGCTGTCTTACTTTAGAAGAATAAGCTAATGCACTTAAGAATAAGCTAATGTACTTATATTTTGCTACTGTGCACAAACTTGTGAACCCATGATAAAAAATGCTAATGTTCTATTAAACAGTAACCTACCCTATTCTAGATACATCAGAAGTAGATAAATTTCCAAAAGACAAACAGCTTCGTTGTGTCAAAATTTGTAAAATACATAAGTTATGTATCTGTTCTGTATAATGATTGCTAATTAGACAAGCTGCAAAACCAACACAGTTTTTGATTGGATAAGCATATAAGGGGGTGCTTTATGACCATTGACTGCAGCTGGTGATTTATGTCCTTGGGAGCTAATCTTTGGGGAATCAAAGAAGTATCAGAGTTGATAATGATCTCTAATGAATTATGATATTATGCCATAAGATAACAAATTATTGTATAATATAGTGCTTGATGGAATTGTTTTAATTGTATAAAAGTCAAATATATTTTATAACATTTTAAAAAGATGTACATGTATTTAAGGGGCACTAATCTGGGGCATGCCCAGAAACTGGAGTTTCTTGGTTTGCTTTAAACAAAATCGTGTTTATCACTTGTAAAACCAACTATTACCAAAAAGTCAAAGAAGAATTTGACTTAAAAGTTTACTCTATAATGCGCGCTTGAATATTTGGTATATCAATTTGAATAAAAGGCTCAGCTTTTTATTGACAACAACGATATTTAGTTATTCTTGAAATGTTTTTTTTTAAAACTAGCAGGATATTATGTGATGTTTTTACAGGCTTTTCATTATTTGACTTAGGTATTAAAATGATACCAATTTGATTACTATTCGAGACACTTGGCATGCCACTTTAATATCATGTATAAAATAATCATTGCAATGATTGAATGTGAAAAATTGAAATATACTAAATATTAATAATTATGCTCCATTTATGTAAAGACTGGAATAAAGAATGTATACATAGATACTAATAAAAAAGATTATATATTAATACTCAATTGATAGCTATTTTAAATATCTTTTTACACCATGAATAGACTAAGCAATCTTGTAAAAGATTGTTACACTTAATTTTATTGAAAAGATGTTACACTTAATTTTATTGAACATTCTTGGGAAAATTTGTTATATTCCACAATGGTGGATTATTTGGAAAATTGTTATATTCCACAAAGGTTGATTATCAGATGTTCACTACTGACCATATCTGTTTATTTTTTATTTTTGTTGCAACAGTTGACCAAACGGACTCATGTTTGCAATAAATCTCACATTATTGATTGTAATTGCATTAAGTGGTAAATATTGTATCCTTACAGTGGATGATAAAAATTAATGTATAATAAAATGTGTGTTACATTAGTTTACTGGAGTGCTGTATGATATTGAACCATACTGAGCAGTGTGATATATGGACTATAACTTGCCCCAGGCTACAGCTAATGGACATGATCCACAGTTACTATGGTTACAGATGTATTTATGGTGATAAAAATTGTGATATTAATAGATTAATTATTGAAATTGAAGAAATAAATTGATACATCGATAAATGAATTTTAGATTAAATCTTGAATGGAAAAAAATCTAACTTTAGGAGAGGTGGAAAATGAGTTACTTTAGAAATGGTATATATTGAGAATAGCCTATTATTTAATTGAGAAATAGTGAACAATTACAATTTTTTCTTTTTAATTAAAATGATTTTTTTTTATAAAATATAGATCTATTGGTTTTAATTACATATTTCATAAAAGGGCAACCAAGAAAGAGGAAAATCAGGCATTTAATAAGTTAATTAAATTTGTATCCCATATATCCCATTGTAACCTGGATACAAAAAATGGAGGGTTTGGAAAAATTTGTGAATTCAAGTCATATATGCTATTTAACTGTGCGCATTCCATTTTCACCCATTTGACATTTAACATAATTCCACGCTGAAATTGAGTGGCTTATGAGGCGACTACTAAACAACGGTACTCTGAGGTATCGGCCGGTATCCCATATAAAATCCCGGTATTGATAGTTAATCACGTTGTATATTGCCTTGTATACAGTACATTAATTATGTTGTATATTTGAAACATGCCTGCTGCGCGGGGGGATAAACTAATTATACATAATGCAAATGGGTGTTTGCAGAAAATGTCTTATTTCACCGATGACTATAAGATTTGTATTTTTACTTAAAAAAGTATTTTTTTGTACACATGAATGTGGAAATTGTGAGCGTGTTTAATATTATTAAACACCCGTCAACAAGTATGAACAACATAGAAGCGGTGTTTTCTTTTAGCCTCAATAAAAGAAGAACAAACATTGTATTTGAAAAGAAAATTAATATTTCATATAACCAAGTACCGTGGCTTTCGGAATTAAATTTGAATTTAACTGACAAGGATATTATAGCTTCCGATAAATGGTTAACCGATAAGCATATGTTTGCCGTCAGTAAAATTTTATCAAAACAATTCCCGAAAATAAACGGACTACAAGACACAACGTTAATACCACATTTCGATGAAAAAACTAAAACATGGAATACAACTACTAAATTCAGACGTCATACTTCACCATGCGCGCAAATACATTTTGATGGTAACGCCCATTGGACAACAAGTTTTAAATCCGAAAAAGACGAACACTCGGTATTTTGTTTAGACTCATTAGGTACTAACTTAAAACTTTTGAAAAACAACATTCAAATCCAATTATCGCAAATTTACAGTAGCAAGCATTCAAAACTTAAAGTTAAAATACCCAGAATTCAACAGCAACCTAATAGTCATGACTGTGGGCTTTTTGCGTTAGCGAACATCGTAGATTTTTGTTTTAATTCCTTCTGCTTTAAATTTCTCTACTAATTTTATTGTTTCGGAAATGCGGGAGCATCTAGTTTATTGCCTAGAAAATTTCAAAATGTATCCATTTCCTAGAGAAAAACAAAACACGAGAACAGCCGCATTCAGTGGAATTCATAAATGCTTGACAATAACTGCATCATGTACATGCGAAATGCCTGCATTTGTTGATAATATGATTTCCTGTGATAATAAAAAATGTAAAAAATGGTATCATCAAAAATGTATGGGTCTAAAAGATCGCAGACACGCATCAATTGGTAGTTGGGGCTGGCAATGTTTTTTCTGTAAAAAAATCAACAATTAATTATACATATTGATGGTCTTCCTGTTGTGCATTAATTTTGACGGCGTTTTTAAAGTGTATTTTGTGTAATAAGTAATTATACATCGTTATGGTATTCCCTCCCGTGCATTTGGTAGCATTTTTAATTATTTCGTGTATAATGCGTTATATTATAATATATTTATCTATAGGTAAATAGTTAACATTGGTAGGTCAAATGGGGGGATTTACTATACAAACTCTACTGATAAAATAACATAAACATGCATAACTTAGATATTTGCCTATAACGGCTATCATATTCATTTTTATTTTTATACGAGTCGTTATTATACTTGATCAACGTATCTTCGTGCTTAATTGACAACATATCGTCTGTGTGTATAGTCTTTTTGGATGAATATACCATTTATAAACATTTGAATTGTTTATTATCTCTTTATTTCTACTTTCAGTGATTTAAAATTTCATATGAATATCATTTACACATTACAATTTCTATTTTTTATTGACTGTATATTGCATCTTTTTATGTGCAACTTGTTACCTTATTTCATATGCCGTAACTTAAATCCGTATTACTACATTATGTACAGTGATGCTTGTCTATGGAATGCGGAGTGCACAATAATTCCTTTATTTATAGGTTTAATAGTTAACTACGTAGTTAGAAGTAACTACGCGGTTACAAGTGCCATCTGTACATTAATTCTTTAAACCCCAGATAAAGACTTAGAACTGCAGTTACAAGTTGTCCATACAAAGATTATTTACAGTATGTCACATACATGCAGTTAAAACATTCGGGTGCCGTAGGAAGTCTGCCATTGAGCTTGTCTGATGCTTATAGTGTCTATAAGTTCTGATTATTAAATAGTACACTCCCTACTTGTTGAGTTGATGTCGTAATGTTGCTTGTCAAATTTATAACCATTATTGTTTTAGTTTACTGTGTTGATAATGCTATGATTAAAATTATTTAAAAAGTACCTGTTTGCGTTGGTCCTTATTATCGCAGTATGTGTTTTAACTCATGAAAAAATAGCACTTTAGTAAAATCATTTACATCAATTGCGATATCTTTGAACTTAATTGGTCACTCGATATATTATTATTTTTCATGAGTTAAAAAACTGTGAAAGCCATGGCTTAATCAATGCATGTTTCAAAGCATATAGACAGAATTAAACCAAAAAAAAAACCTTTTACAAAAGTCTTGTATGATAACTTCTTAAAAAAACATTTTTACAAAATTCTTGTAGATCTATGATAACTTCTTAAAAAAATAATAAATTAATAATTTTAATTCTGTCTATGTTCAAACTGTACACTTAACCTATCATAACCCGTCACACTTCTTCACTAATCCTTTAATTGGATTATAACTAGCCATTCAAAAAGGTGTCAGTCATGATTACATTAGAGTACCCCGTACAATATACAATATACAATACAATATACAATATGATACCGGAGAATCCCGGTCCCGGAGAATACCGGTACCGCCTTTTAGTAGTCGCCGGCTTATGAGCTGGTACAATTACCTCCCTCGTTAATGAAAACAACCTTCGTAATTTTCTGAAGGAAATAACACATTTTAAACATTGAAACAAATTTAATTACACGAGTAGATAGGGTATCTATTTCATGAAACGAAAAATATAAATGAATTGATAATCAGAAGTTTTTATGAAACTTAGTTTCGAGACTATATTGGAGGTTCTAAAAATAGATACGTCATAGCTGTAACACTGGATTCTCGTGCAACTCGCCTTGTTGGCGACTCGTGGAAGTTTTTACGATAAAGTTTACGTTAATTCATTCATAAATATGTCACGTGGTACGGGGCGTAAATAGTAACAGCCAATTAGATAGGTATGTTTTATGGGGGTAATAAAACATGCTCTTGTCTGCTCTTTGTTTAATGGATTAATCCGCAGATCGTGTTAGAATCTATATTTAATCACCTTTAAATGCAACTTAAATGTGACTTAAACTTGTAGGAATAATTCGATTATTAAACTTAACTTAAATATGGAATTTAATAGCTCCTTTTTTCTGATTAAATGTATTTAAATTCCGAATATAATTAAATTTAAGTGAAGTTTAATAGTAAATTAAACGTAATATTTCATGCTGTGAAAGTCTTTATGTCGAATTCCCTGTTCACCCCCTTAACATTGATAAGTGCATATACGGGACAGGAATCCCTCAACTAGAGTGTACTATGCCCCGAGTGAGGTGTTCTGTCAATGTCGTTGTTGCGCACATAAAAGACAGCCCGGTGCTGTAATTTAGGGGGTGATGTCATCCGCTCTATGGAAAGATGCTGATGCATTACTCCTACACGTAGTTGGCCGGACCAGTGTCTTGTGGGTAATAATCTTACTGCCCTGATGCAGTCCATGCGGTTGCGTCTAAGGAAAACAAGTTGTTTGGAGGCCTTAGTAGCGGTGGCTTATGTGTGTTTCTCTCAAGGGAGGTCGTTGCTGAGGGTCACACCAAGGCACTTCGCACTGTCCTCTACTTGTTATTGTCGTCCATGGAGGAAGTAGTTAGTCTCATTGACTGGTGCCTTGTTTGTTGTGATTCTCAGCACTGTACACTTCTCTGGGTGCAAGCACATCTGCCATCTTGATTCTAGGGCTTTAAGATCATCATGTTATCTGGCGGAGTCTTGGTTATTCTTGATGGATTTGTCCAGCATGGTGTCATCTGCAAAAGGTTGCGTTGAAGGATTTGCAGACGGAGGGCGTGTCGTTTATGTAAACGAGGACTGAAGAGGAGTGGGCCCAGTACAGTGCCCTGTGGTACTCCTGATAGTACCTGTAGTTTCTCTGATGTGCTCCCCTCTACACGGACTTGTTGGGTTCTATTATTTTAGGAATGATCGAGTTGTCTCGGTTACCATAGTAGTGTAGTTTGAGGAGGAATCGTTCGGATGGTACTTTATCAAAAGCTGTTGCGAAGTCCAATATTATGATGTCCACTTGATCTTTTTTAGTTTTGAACTTTTTTGCTATGTTCTGGATGGTTGAAATCAGCTGTGTTTCACAGGAGCGTTTGGAGCGAAAGCCATGTTGGTTTGGATAATGCTGTTGTTGGTATAGAGATGTTTCATGGTTGAACTACAGATGATATGCTCTAGCATTTTGCATACGACAGATATCAGGGAAATAGGTCTATAATTTGACGTGATGTTGCGTGCACCCTTCTTGGAGATTGAGTGATCAGAGCTTCTCAACAGTCCTTGGGTACAGATCCGGTGTTGAGTGATGTCTGGAAGATGCGCGTTAGGATCGGTTCTAGCTATGCTACAGTAAATGTTGTACATAGATGCCTCTCTATGCAAGAGGATCTCTCGGATCAGTAGGATATGTTTATGATCGACTTTCCCCATACTGATGGTACATGACCGCTAATGAAACAAGCATTAAACAATGAGTGTAAAAATAAAACTGAAGTATCGTTTAGCAAAATATGAACTGAATTTGACTCTCATTCCACATATCTTAGCTACAAAATTTCAACAAAATAAAACACGTATTGGACGAGCTATGGGTAGTTATATAGTTTCATCACGAAGTTTTAACTTGCGTGGTTTTATATACATGCGCACTTGCGCACTTGCGCAAGATATCTTAAGTATAGAATGTTGCGTTTTCAATGCCACTGAGTACATTTTTGTATTATATTTTGTTAGCTATGTTTTGTTAGTGTTTTCTTTAGGAAAAATAATGGAACAGTAACAAAACATACAGTGTTTTGTTTGTGTTTTGTTAAACTTATTCCCTTCATATGCAAATCTGTGTTTTGTTGGTATTTTGTTAGCAGTGTTTTGTTAGTGTTTTGTTGGTATTTTGTTAGCTCATTTGCTTGTCATTTGCTATACTAATAAAACATCAACAAAACATAGTATTTTCTTAGTATTTTGTTTCAGTGTTGTGTTTCCCATTTTTTTCGTTTGGGCGCGCATTTGATTTGCACAAATATTTTCGACGTACGCTAATGTAAATGCTTTGATAAAATGGTACCTTGGTGTCAGGATAATATGACTGGGTAGATCCATGTAACTGAAATACTGCAGACCAGTGGGACTATATATTTTTTAAAAAAATACGCTGTTGTTACATCTGCAATAGTGTAAGCAATTTTAAAAAGATTGTTTCATAATAAGATGCCTAAATACATTAGTCCTTGCCTATAGGGCTTATCAGTTACCTGGAAATAGACTACAATATGTCAATGCATACCAAATCATGAAATGCGTCACATGAAACTTTCGAAATTTAGCTGCAGATTAGATGATATTTTGATGTCTGCCCAGCATTTTTGTAATATATGCTTTGTTGGTCCCCTACCGGTTTTTTGACCGGAGGGGACTATAGGTTTGCCCTCCGTCAGTCCGTCCGTCAAAAAATCTGGATTCTGACATAACTGAAACAGTTTTCAAGCTAGGTTGATGAAACTTGGTATGTGGATAGGGGGCAATAAGGGGATTATGCACGTCTAAAAATATTTTGATTTTGACATTTTAAACCGGTAGGGGACTTCTGTATTGCTTGCAATTCTTAATGACTTGTTCAGCTTGCTTAAGCCAGACATGAATCTTGATTTCCTAACCATTATCAAAGTTTGAGCAGTGTATGACAGGGTGAACTTTTGTGATTCCGCTTTGTGTCACACCCAAATATCACATTTAGTGACCAGATATAGGTCTAGTACATTTATCCAGGTGAATGTGTTTTGGACATGTCGCTGGTTTAAGACCAAGCCTATCTCCAAGCCCTGCGCTTACAAAACTATTAACTCACGCTTGAATCTCAGTCTCAAAGACTGGTCTCAATTCGCTGGCTTAGAATTGGAAGATCGTAAGTCCTACATCAATCTTTTGAGAAAAAAAGAAAAAACTCTTAAAAATATGCTCTGATGGAAGAAAAAAGCCTTTTAAACTTTTGTTTGGTCAACATGTCCTCTTCCGATTTCATGAAAATAGGCTCATAGAAAGCGCTTTGAGATGCAGATTTCAAATATGCTGTGTCGTATAATTCTAACTTCTAACTCTAAGCCAGCGAATTATTGGTGCTCACAAAAACTTTAATATTTGATCCTAAAGGATCTTCTGAGGGTGGTCCCCATATGGGATTTTCCAGTTGTGAGGATAAATAAAAGCAATATGCATCAGAAAGCTTTTCATGCAAGGATGAACACAGGCATAGATGCTTTACATCAAAATGAACATGTTACTCATAACATAAAAGAAATGTAAATAGTCTTTCGGGGGCGGGGGTAAAAACATCATAAATACACAACAAAATACATCGGCTTGTTCCTCTTTTATTGCTGAACAACTTCGCTATTGAATAAAACAAGATTAGATTTATATAGTTTCTTCTTCAAAATTAAATACATCGAATCACTGAACTATGAAACATCCAGACACGTAAAATTCACGAGAAATTTACGCGTAGGTGCGAATTGTTTTTATTTATGGTCAATTAGAATTTAAGATATATTGTTACATTAAAAAACACACACACAATTTCTCACTCAACAAAATGGGGAGTTTTAACTTTTAAAAATACAGTTTAAATGTTATGGTCAAAGGGAGGTAACTCTTACAAAATTACATTTTAACACAAAAAGTGAGTAGTTATAAACCTAAATTGGGCTTTATTCTTATCATTGTTTTCTTTATTTCTGTCTCGGTGATAATACATACACTTGACCCAGACTTGATCAGCAAAGAGGATACATAGCTGAATTTACAACCGATGAACATAAGGCAAAATCGTGCGACATTAGCTTTTCGTCGGTGACAATCATAAACCCCGTAACTACATTTTTTCAAAAAATCGTGTTTTCGGCATTTCCTACCGGCAATATTTTCCCGCATCTGCTGTCGAAGTTTCATGAAATTCGTCCAATTAGATCTCTCAAAAACACCACGTGATGAAAAGCTGTAGCTTGGTTGGTTGAAATGTTTTCTCGGAAGGAAAACCCGTAACTTCTGGATAAATGGCTGTATTTTCAGTGCATTGTATTTTCTTTAAAAATGGTGGGAATATCAGTTCTATTTGTGTCAATATGTTCATGAATTAAAAGTAGTCCATCCATCAGGTCGGCAATTGAATTGGAAACGACAAAGCATAAGATTTTACTTAAAATGTTCTTGTCGGAAAGCCCGTAACTTCAACATCCACGACAATTTTCAAATAATGAAACTGATCAGAAACCTCGTAACTACAAAACACACAAACCCAGCCTCATTCCTGTTTACATATCGACGTAACGTGAAAAGTTGTGACCCATTGATTTTGCAGCTTAGAAACACAGTTATATGAACAAAATGCAGTTATTGAGTAATACATTTTGAGAAACGGAAATGACGTAACTATAAAAAATCACATCATCATTGGCCAATCACGATGGTGAAATGTCGTAACTACCGTTGCTGTGCTGGATTTATCGCATCCATATTAAACTTTTAAGGGTTGTTTCCTATCATATTTCTATCGTTACTGGTGAAAGAACAGCATTTCCCATCGTTTATATTTATCACAAAACAGTTTTTTCCGTCTCCTGAAAAGTTGTGATTTTGTAGTTACGGGGTTTATGATTGTCACCGACGTTTTGCTGATGATACCATTTATTTATTTTGTTTGTGAAAATTGTTTTCAGATTGCAATAAAATTAATTGAATTGTAATTCCACACATCCAAGCTGCATATGTTGAAAATTTCAACATAATCAAACACAGTTTGACCAAGTTATGAGTAAATATACACATGCACACTTACAAGATCTGCTAAGTGTATACAGAGACTATATATGTATATGTATATGGACACTCAAAGACCTAAATATACTGTATATTTAGGTCTTTGGGACAATGAACGAAGCTAATCCTGGCCCTCCTGGACACACACCAAGGATTCTCCTAAGGGGAGATAAACGCTGCGACTCGATTTTAGATATGTACGGTTAGTCTGGGTGTTTGTCTGACAGCAACGGGCACCTGTCACTTCCGTTTAAGAAAACAGTTTACATCACGTGACACAGTAATTGGACGATCCGTGTATTTATCAAAATAATACGGTAAATTCAATTCTCGCGCAAGTCTAATAGCGATATATTGCTGATTGATCCGTGCCAAGAAATGGATTAATATAACTGTAATTAGGAACGCTGTCAGTAAATTGTAAGTATTTGATTGTTAAATCTTTAATTTTTATTGAGATATTCTGTTTCCTGCGGCCTGAGGCTAAGATAATGCGTTTGGAACAGTCCTGAACAGACACGGTCAGTCGGTGTACAAAATGGTAATCCTATAAGCTCTTACTTGATGGCCAATGATCATTATGTAATGTAATTACATGCAGGTTTGTATTGTCTGTGGTATGTTACAGTGACTAACAGATTAACATGTGAAAGACAATCAATTGTGTACTTGTCAGTGACATGTCACTGTGTCCGGTGTGTCAGAGCTATGAGATATTCAATATATACGCACCAGTCAATTGATACCATGGCCCTAACCCCGGGGAATGGCAGGTATACTTTTGTTTTTTCTGAGGCAGTGTAAAAGAATATACTCTGAATGGAACCAAAACACTGAATTTCCTATACGAGAATTATCGATCGCGAGCGGCGAATTTGTACAAGATTTTCACGATGACGCCTTCTTGAAATTTCTAAGGATTTTAACCAGCAGTCAGTCTGAAATTCGCCGGTCCGACGACATGTTCGGCAGATTTTGATACGATCCGCTGTTTTTCAATCCGGAACAGGTCCGACTGACAGGCCTTTATCCACAACTGTCTAAACAAAGATGGTGTTGTTGAACTACAAAGACGATGCGCGATGGATTACGGCACCCACGGATTATACGACAATTGGTGGTCTGTCGGCTTGTTTGATCTTTAAATGACACATACAGATCGCGACTGTTAAAGTTAAGTTAAGTTACCAATTTTCTAGGGCTGCTTTCAGCAGTTCAGCCTGAGGTTTTCGCGTTGTAACAACTTGAAATTGGGAATTTTTATGAAGCAGTAAGGCCAAATAAAACAGAAAAAGAGATTTATTACATTTGTACATGTGACTGTTTACTGGTTTCTGTAAACTTTGATACTTGACCTCTTGTCAAAAATGTTCATAACTTTGTCATTTTATGTCTGATTTTGATTTTTTTTAAATGTTCATTAGAATTTTCTCCCTTCAAAATGGGAAAATTATAGCCTTTTTCAAATTGGAAAGGTACCATTTACCAGTAGCAAACAAAGAAGGAAAAAATCGCTGTTTTAGGTGTGAAAAACAGACACTGGTCAGTGTCTATACTGTATGTTGAGTATCAATAATTAGGTAAACTATCGATTTGTTCCCATTTTTTTTTGTCTCGGAGTCAGTAAGGGAATATTCCGTTATAGCGAATACAAATAACGTTGTATAGAATTCGTCCCCACCAATTGGTGTCGTTAAAACGAAATTGTCGGTATATCGGGTGTCGTTGTAACAAGACCTGAAATTTCAAGATGAGGGTCCTTAATGCATCAATCTTGTCCAACTAGCGACTGTTAATAAGATATTAGCTTGGCATCGTATATATTCATTGGCAACATTTTAGCATTCTATCGGCAACTCCTCTTCTTCAATCTAATCACAACCTTTCCACACGTTGGGGAAACACTCGGGGACCAATCTCGGAACTGTTGGCAATTGTTCGCATTGCATTCGGCTACTTCGGATAAGTTTCGACAATGTACCGCAACATTTCGTACGCTGATCCCTGAATACAACTCGAACTAGCCAGATGGCAAACCACTGCCAATTTATTGATAAATGATCTGGAAAGGTTCCCACAACTAGCAAAATGTTATTACGTCAACCCATCCGCATAGCATTGGGGCTTAGTGGACAGCATGTTTTAATACAAGAATAATAGATGATGAGTGTTATGCCAATAAACATTTTACCAAGTTTGAAGTTCTTCTTCTAATTTTCGTTCACTGTCTACACTACCACTTGCCTTCTTATCTAGGGTGGTTGAAACTGGCCATATACGGTTTCTTGTTACTTTATACAGGTGGCACTGTTGGAGTATGTGCTGTGTTGTCTGGTCTGTCACACCACATCAACACTTCAGTGTTTCAGACAGCTTTAGTTTTTTGTACAAATATATGGTCATTGAGCCTGTTGTGTCCTGTACAAAGTCTGTATATAACCACCTGTTCCCATCGTTCAAGTAGATGGTAGTCATCTTTTGGTGACTGTGCTCTTGCAAGTGTCTTGATCATTGTGAGCTTTTCTTCATGCGAGATGTTATTCAGCGGTTGGTTGCCTTGCGCTCCCTTGTTAAGCCAGTCTGTCTGCTGTTTCATTACCTTGAATCAAGATCAGATGAAAGTTCTTTGAATAGGAGAACAGGCTACATTAATTTCTCAACATTTTGTTAATTCAAGGACCATAATCCAAGACAACCTGGAATAATTTGGCTGTTTGTTTTCACCTTAGAGTTGTACACAAAATTTCATTATTTGTGTATTGTTTTGACCAATAACTATAATTATGAAACTATTCGAAAACAAACTTTAATCTACCTGCCTACCCATTTTAAATCAGCTTGGGTCGGGAAGGGGGTAACAAAGAATATTTTAAGTTTGGCCTTGGCTGAGATATTACGGTATGCCAATAAATATTCAAGTTTGAAGACAATCAGAATTAGATGTTTGAATGAGACACCATACTGTTTCCTGATAGATGTTCGTACTCAACTAAGAGCTGACTCAAAGTTTCCTATTAATTAATAATTTATATTGATAACAGACCGACTTGGTCTGGACCCTTTCTAATCAATTGTTCATATTTTTATGCCCTCGTATCGATAGATCGGGAGGCATATAGTGATTCACCTGTCCGTCCGTCCGATCGTCCGTCCGTCCTGGTTAACCCAAATTGATCGTTTCTTCTAGCATTAATATGGCTTGCTACAAAGCTTTCATACTTGCATGGATATTGTATATGAACACTCTCCACACGCCTGTATCACCTGCCCCCATTTTGACCTTCACCTTGACCTAATTTTGGACTTAGACTTGTTGAAGGGCCTAATTCTTGGTTAACCCAAATTTACCGTTTCTTCTAGCATTAATATGGCTTGCTACAAAGCTTTCATACTTGCATGGATGTTGTATATGAACACTCTCCACACGCCTGTATCACCTGACCCCATTTTGACCATCACCTAATTTTGGACTTAGACTTATTTATGGACAAGGCTTCCACAGGGGGCATAAGCGTTTATTGAACGCAGTCTCAATGTTTTAAAAATAACAGCAACTGATCGAAACACTTTCAAACAATGTTTTCTATCGGCAAATTGGTTGATATTGAAAACCCTGTAGCCCAATTCATAACCCAACTGCACCACTATTAAAAGTGGTGTATATATAATCACTATAAATAAACATACAATTTTAATATACATGTAATGACCCTTACAGTTATGCTTTTCGTGTTTTCGTCTTTGGATTGTCGTGCGCTTAACAGAACTTTTTTGTTGCATTTTTAAACGACAAGAAAGCAATGTGATATGCCTGAAACTAGTCCAAACTTTCGAAAACCAATTTCGTTAAATTTAGACCTATAGTATAATAATAATATATTATAATTATACAATGCATGTATAGATTTGTTTATGATAGATTTATGTTCAAATCTTCTAAAGTTAGTTGTTTACTCCTGCAACAAATTAGAACTTTAACATTGACTTGGCACCACAGGATATTGACACATATTGATGTTTTGATGTGACATCACTCATAGAATCATAAGGTGACGTTGACCAAATTGGCATATTTATAAAAGTGAATCTGTCGCTGTATATAACCGAAAAATTGTTAAGAAACGGTATTAAACCAGTCGCTACTTTTAACGAATAATCTATTATAGCAACATCCACTTTCGCATGACTGTTAGTAAATGAAGTTGGTTAGTATAACAGAATCCTAATGGGTGCTCAGTTGAGTTTATTATTTTGTCGTGAACAACTTTGGTTTTGAAATACTGTTTATCTAATCAATGATAAACGGCCATTCAGTCCATTCATTTTGTTGAAGAGGTTTGCTCATACAGTCAGTGGTAAAAATTATTGCTTTTTCTGTGTTAAAATAAAATAGTATAATCGTTTGTACTTGGCAATTGGTTAAGTAGATAATGATTGTATGTCAGAGGAACTAAATAGATATTGCTCGATTGTCAGCTCTGTGTACTATTTAAATATTAATACATTTTTTGTTCTAAAAATGTGTTTTATACAGTAATCATATTTATAACTTGTACTTTTTGTGGTCTTCTGTGTAATTGAGCTGTCAAGTCTCTAATTTCATGCTTCATTCTATAGTTAATGACTTAATGGCTGCCATATTCATCCCAAGTATTGTACACAGCTGTGTATTGGAAGCATGCAAAGGTGCAATAATTATTTTTGAAAATATGACAAGAGTCCGGCCGTTTCCGATTTGCCCATCAGAGGCCCCTATTGATTTTGAGGTCAGTAGGTTAAAGGTCAAGGTCGCTGTGGCCTTTACCATTTCTGACTATTTAAATGGTTTCCGTTCAATAACTCAAGAACGCTTTGACCTAGGATCTTCAAACCTTACATGGAGGTTGGTCAGCAAGAGTAGATGACCCCTATTGATTTTGAGGTCAGTAGGTCAAGGGTCACTGTGACCTTTACCATTTCTAACTATTTAAATGGTTTCTGTTCAATAACTCAAGAACGCTTTGACCTAGGATCTTCAAACCTTACATGGAGGTTGGTCAGCAAGAGTAAATGACCTCTATTGATTTTGAGGTCAGTAGGTCAAAGGTCAAGGTCACTGTGACCTTCACCATTTCTGACTATTTAAATGGTTTCCGTTCAATAACTCAAGAACGCTTTGACCTAGGATCTTCAAACCTTACATGGAGGTTGGTCAGCAAGAGTAGATGACCCTATTGATTTTGAGGTCAGTAGGTCAAAGGTCAAGGTCACTGTGACCTTTACCATTTCTGACTATTTAAATGGTTTCCGTTCAATAACTCAAGAACGCTTTGACCTAGGATCTTCAAACCTTACATGGAGGTTGGTCAGCAAGAGTAGATGACCCCTATTGATTATGAGGTCAGTAGGTCAAAGGTCAAGGTCACTGCGACCTTCACCGTTTTTGACTATTAGGCTGCCATGGGGGCATACGTGTTTTACAAACATCTCTTGTTACAACTTATATTAATCATTGTCGATGTCTCAGTTTTCTGGGTTACTTTATCATTTAAACTCGTATATTATACATGTGAAGTGGAACTTTATTATTTTACAAAAACTTATGAAATATTATAAATGTATAAAAGCAGTTTGAGAATGAGTATACTGTTGGTGGGATTTACAGTCAGTTTTGTCTACCAAGTTGTCTTTGGTTTAATCCCAATCACGTCATACCATGATGAAATAAAAATGGTACCAGTTATGCACAACATAAATACCCTGCGTTCAATGAAGGATAAATTTTGTACCTGTTATTTTTTGAACGATATGTTACAAAAAACAGCTTTGTCACATGAGCGTCAGTTTGACTGAGGTGGTGTGCCTAAATTGGTATATCGTTACAAAATAGCAGATAGAGGTCAAGCTCAGGCAAACAAAAGAATGTGAAGAGTAAACCCGTGCATCTGTACACATTTCAAACTGAGAACGGAAAAAGCGTGATTTTACATGTTCAAATTGTATGTGCCAAACAGAGCGTTCATCGAAGGATTAAAGCGACAAATATCGTGATTATTTAACGTATTGTAACATAAACCTTTGTTGAAAGCCGGGCTGGTCCAAGGGATACTGATAGTAGATCCCATTACTTCAATTGAAATGAAATTTTCCCAATTGAATTATATTTTACATATGAATTTTAGGCTCCTAACTAACAATAAACTAGCATTTCTCACAACATTGTGAAAATGGAATGAATACCTTCAGGAATGAGGTGTCCAAAGATTTGTATAAGTTGTAAAAACTTCAATATTACGAAATCAACCTAAACATGTGAATAAACTAAACAATTTAAAAGTGTTTTAACGATCATTTGGATTCGGAAATTTCCCATTTATAATGATCGGCCTTGTATTGAATGTACATTTATAATAGCCAGTGTCAGTTTACTTTTCAAATTATGTTGTATTTGATTGCTTTTACTGTTATCCAATTGTCTACTAATTGCTTTGTCCAGCATTTAGCAGTAAATGGTGTACATTGTTAGTGTCTGATGGCTGTAAATGTTGTTCATAGTTACTAACTGCTAGACTGAACCAATAAAATGAGTGTTGAAACACCCAGTATGGGATCCCATTATAGTGGATGTTGCCATTTTTCTACAAGTATTAAAGTTGAGGTAATTAATAGTTTATATTCTAATGGACAAAAAATCTGGATAAACTTCCAGTAAAATGTTCTGAATATTTATTACAAACTCTTTGTACAAATTTGTTGATGATTTGATACTTTGATAAATTTAGGGCGGGTGTATAATTCTAGTTTTGTCACATAACCTGCGGTTCTGCAGTGCAGTAAAGCCATGTGGGGAATATTATTCAGCACTCGCGGAGACACAGTCCATTAAGTAGAGGATCTTGCATGAGTGCTCATTACATACAAGTTTTATTAAACGAGTGGACAAAATGATATGACACGAGGTTTTGCCGAGTGTCATATTGTTTTTGTCGACGAATTTAAAAAAAGCATGAATGTAAGATTCTATTTATCACATAACCTTAAAAATGCACATTATTGTTCAAAAGGATGATGTATGCTGCATATGTTTCAGCCAAAATTCAGCGGTACAATGAGCGTGACGTCATGGCGACGTTGATATTATCCTGACGTCATTGACGGATCAATGCATGGATTGGCTAACGTCACGTCAAGCTAATTTAAATATTTATTGCACAGTCTGGGGAGTGCCGAACGATATTTACGGCACGGCTTTACGGCACTCCTGAACCGCAGGTTATGTGATAAAATATACATTGTTACATCTAGTATAAAACATTTTTGGTGTTTATATTTTAGTATTTGGAATAAATGATATGTACAATTTAAGTTAACGGTCCTTCTGGATTTTTTTTCATAAAAATGTAAACTTATTATTACATAATTCATAGTTAAATTTTAGCTTTAAGACATGCAAATATATAGGTACATTGCACATCCCCTTTAATAAGCTAGCTGTTGCTCTTGGTTTGTTGATAGGAAACTATTTACTACATGTTCAGTCGATATGTTGGAGTTGATTTGTATCATACAAACAGAGTGAAAGTTAAACATCCATCATTGACCATTGGCTTCATTAGCGATGGTATTTATATTTTCATAGAAGTAAATGTTTCTAAACTTTGAGCAGGATGTAGTAATTTGTATACTTAAAGGTTCAACAGTTTTGTAACTGACAGGCTTGCACTTCGTACACTGTGTGGGTTGTTACATGTGTATTGGCTATGGCTTTAGCTGTAATTTCACTATGTGGGTCATAATATTAGATGTATACTGGCTATGTTGGTTGTAATTTCACTGTGCGGTTCATTACATGCATACCGGGTATATTGACAGTAATTTCACTGTGCGGGTCGTTACATGTATACTGGCTATGTTGACTGTAATTTCACTGTGCAGGTCGTTACATGTATACAGTTAGATACAACTGCGTTGTTTGTTTCCAAGAAAAATGTTGTTGTTACGAAAATGTCAGTATAATGAATTGATACAAAGAGCATTTTAATACTTTCGTCCCCATAATACGATGTCAGTATAATGCATTTGTCACTATATCAGGTGTCGTTATATCGAGACCTGACTATACTGAAAATGTTGATCGACTGTTACCCTGTGTAGGTCGTTACATATATACCGGGTATGTTGGCTGTAATTTCGCTGTGCGAGTCGTTACATGTATACCGGGTATGTTGGCTGTAATTTCGCTGTGCAGGTCGTTACATATATACCGGGTATGTTGGCTGTAATTTCACTGTGCAGGTCGTTACATCTATACCGGGTATGTTGGCTGTAATTTCGCTGTGCAGGTCGTTACATATATACCGGGTATGTTGGCTGTAATTTCGCTGTGCAGGTCGTTACATATATACCGGGTATGTTGGCTGTAATTTCACTGTGCAGGTCGTTACATCTATACCGGGTATGTTGGCTGTAATTTTACTGTGCAGGTCGTTACATCTATACCGGGTATGTTGGCTGTAATTTCATTGTGCAGGTCGTTACATCTATACCGGGTATGTTGGCTGTAATTTCGCTGTGCGGGTCGTTACATGTATACCGGGTAAGTTGGCTATAATTTCGCTGTGCGGGTCGTTATATATATATCTGGGATATGTTGGCTGTAATTTCACTGTGCAGGTCGTTACATCTATACCGGGTATGTTGGCTGTAATTTCACTGTGCAGGTCGTTACATCTATACCGGGTAAGTTGGCTATAATTTCGCTGTGCCGGTCGTTATATATATATCTGGGATATGTTGGCTGTAATTTTACTGTGCGGTTTGTTACATTTATACCGAGTATGTTGGCTATAATTTCACTTTGCGGGTCGTTACATGTATACAGTCAGGACGTTGTTTGTTTCCAAGAAAAATGTCTGTGTAACGAAAATATCAGTATACTGAATAATTTATTTGATACAAAGAGCGTTTTAATACTTTTGTCCCCATAATATGATGTCAGTATAATGCATTTGTCACTATATCGGGTCATGGTGTCGTTGACCTGATTGTACTGGGTATGTTGACTGTTACACTGTGTGGGTCGTTACATGTATACCTGGTATGTTGACTATAATTTCACTGTGCGGGTTGTTACATATATGCTGGGTATGCAAGTGGGCTATTACACTGTGACACTCGATGGTCGATCTGCTGTTTTCATCTAATTGTGGCCAGTTACTTGCCTCACTTATTACTCAAACAACAACAGCCAATGAAAGGTGGAGTGTGTTTCCTTTATCAGACATGGATCATTCTATTATTGATTAGAGCATTTATCAGGCGTGTGATCATTGATTGTTTAATCTACTCAGCTAAAAGAGGCTTTAAAATGAAAATCAGTCTGTCTTTGAATGGAAGAAAATGAAACTTGAGCACCAATTGAATGGTTTGATCTTTTATATACATTAGGGAGAGAAATGTAATAACTACAGATATGAATGTTACAATAACTATTAATCCCAATTTGATGAATGATTACTGTTTTGACGACTGTTAGAAAGAGGATAGTTTTGTGTTAGGTCTCGTTATTATGTTATTGTCCATGCTATATATAGAGGATCTATCACAGTTGTCAATTGACTTGTATTAAACGAGTTTTGGAAATTATATTAAAGGAGCCTTTTGCAAGCTTAATAATATTTCCTTAACCAGTTTGATATAAGTTTATATCAATTGACAACAAGTATTAGATTCTTTATTTGATATGACTCTTAAATAACACACAAAAAACACATTGTTCTATTGGAAAAAAGTC
This sequence comes from Spisula solida, assembly GCA_947247005.1. Lineage (NCBI taxonomy): Eukaryota > Metazoa > Mollusca > Bivalvia > Venerida > Mactridae > Spisula > Spisula solida. The sequence continues at coordinate 29,020,582 of OX365954.1, forward strand.
TCCCCTGTATAAATGACGCCAAAATAACGTTATTTACGGCATAAAATGATGTCATTTAGGAGATTAAGTGACATCATATGAACGTTATACTACAAATGTGAACTTTTGTTGCAGCCTCATGGTCATCATCAATTATTGCCACAAAAATGTATATGTTCTGAAAACTTCTTAATTCTTAACAATAGGTTATTTGTAAAACAGTCAATATGATTATATATTTCATTACACATAATTTATGTACCTACAATGATGACCGCAATTTTAACTTTCATTTAATGAGCAATTCTACAAAAATGAGTGCAAAGTTTCAATTTGAGGTCAGCATACTTTTAAATTCTATATGATAGATGACTACCAGTATATCTTTGTGTTTATATTGATTGTGGTTATAATGGTGTCCGTATAGTTCTGTTTACCTTTGACCATCCTCAGTTACTCGGTCAATACAATCTCTTCCTGACCAGATTCAAACCATTTCTGTACCAATTAAAATAATGGTGCACAATCGTTATCTTTTATTTATATACTATAAAATACTATAATATTATGTAAAATACGTATGAAATATATTCTTTGTTTATAAGAATTTAGGCTGAGGTTCAGGATAGACTGTATATGCAGGATGGTTTACTCATGCCCTTGTCCGTGTTTGAATGTTCATACAGGGTAGCACTCTGGCACTACACATACAGGGTGAGTCTCATGCCCTGCCTCTGAGTTTTAGAGTGAATTGAAGTAAATGTATCACATGTTAGCATTGACCTGGTAATAGGTTAGTTAACGTTTCTGTTTGACTTAAAGCTTGGAGCATTGTTCCATTCATTGGGAAATACATTACTTTAAGACTTACATTATGTACTTAGTGAGGTATTCCAGTCCTTATGTATCTTTGTGGGACAACGCAGATATTTATATAAAATAAACACAGTAGGCTTTAAATGAGGGAATAATTGTAAACAGATTGGGTGAACAAGTGCTCTCTACTTCACATGCTATCTTGGCTTAGAGATTAACCTATCAAGATTACTATGTTAAAGAAAATAAATCAGGTAAGTTGACCTATCATTGTACTTTGTGACAAAGCAGCAAATTTATCCAGATTGCATGGAAGGAAAACAGTATGATAAAACATTTAACAGTCAGTGTCAGACATTCACGACATTGTAACAGTCAGTGTCAGACATTCACAACATTTAACAGGCAGTGTCAGACATTCACAACATTTAACAGTCAGTGTCAGACATTGTACAGTCAGTGTCAGACATTGTACAGTCAGTGTCAGACATTCACGACATTTTAGCAGTCAGTGTCAGACATTCACAGCATTTAACAGTCAGTGTCAGACATTCACAACATGTAACAGTCAGTGTCAGACATTCACAACATGTAACAGTCAGTGTCAGACATTCACAACATGTAACAGTCAGTGTCAGATATTCACAACATTTATCAGTCAGTGTCGGACATTCACAACATGTAACAGTCAGTGTCAGACATTCACAACCTTGTAACAGTCAGTGTCAGACATTTACAACATTTAACAGTCAGTGGCAGACATTCACAACATTTATCAGTCAGTGTCGGACATTCACAACATTTAACAGTCAGTGTCAGACATTCACAACATTTATCAGTCAGTGTCTGACATTCACAACATGTAACAGTCAATGTCAGACATTCACAACATGTAACAGTCAGTGTCAGACATTCACAACATTTAACAGTCAGTGTCAGACATTCACAACCTTGTAACATTCAGTGTCAGACATTTACAACATTTACAACATTTAACAGTCAGTGGCAGACATTCACAACATTTATCAGTCAGTGTCGGACATTCACAACATTAAACAGTCAGTGTCAGACATTCACAACATATAACAGTCAGTGTCAGACATTCACAACATGTAACAGTCAGTGTCAGACATTCACAACATGTAACAGTCAGTGTCAGACATTCACAACATTTTACAGTCAGTGTCAGACATTCACAACATTTAACAGTCAGTGTCAGACATTCACAACATTTAACAGTCGCTGTCAGACGTTATACAGTTGGTGTCTGATATTGTACTGTTGGTGTAAGACTGGTGTATATTTCACAGAAATCAGTTTTATAAGACATAAAATACTTACGGCTATTTTTGTTTTCCATTGTTCACAAATTTTGTCTTGGATTTGATGCATTTTGTGATGTCAAAGTCACATGGCATTGCTACACTGCATGTGGTGATTTGACTGTATAAATAATAATGAACTGGCTGGTTGTCAATAATATTGAGTGACTCATTATATAAGCTGGGTAGATGACCTACCCTACTGGTGTTCTATTATCAGATTGGCTATTGAAAAAAACCAGTTAATCCATAATATGCACCAACTGCGATAGTTCTATTACTGTGCTGCGTCTTTTAGATGTATTTTATCCATTCGGACTCACTTCCCCTCTCAGATGTCAATTAATATACACTAGCTTTTATTAAACAAGTTCACAATATGAAGCGAGCATCTAATGATCTTGTTAATAACACTTTCAATAAAAATTGATATGAATTGACAGCAATTAATGTTAGATTCTTTTATCACATGACAAAAAACACACAAAGCACATCTTTCTGATAGAAACTGGTGAAAAATATTATGAGATAAAGTGATGTCATAATCATCTATGAGATAAATTGGTGTCATAATCATTTATGAGATAAAGTGGTGTCATAATCATCTATGAGATAAATTGGTGTCATAATCACTTATGAGACAAAGTGGTGTCATAATCATCTATGAGATAAAGTGGTGTCATAATCATCTATGAGATAAATTGGTGTCATAATCATTTATGAGATAAAGTGGTGTCATAATCATTTATGAGATAAAGTGGTGTCATAATCATCTATGAGATAAAGTGGTGTCATAATCATCTATGAGATAAATTGGTGTCATAATCATTTATGAGATAAAATGGTCTCCCTTGTTTATAGATCATTAAGACAATAGTTGCGGAATTGTCTCCCTTGTTTATACATCATTAACACAATAGTTGCAGAACTGCCTCCCTTTTTTATAGATCATTAACACAATAGTTGCAGAACTGCCTCCCTTTTTTATAGATCATTAACACAATAGTTGCAGAACTGCCTCCCTTTTTTATAGATCATTAACACAATAGTTGCAGAATTGTCTCCCTTGTTTATAGATCATTAACACAATAGTTGCAGAATTGTCTCCCTTGTATAGAATATTAGATCATTACAGGTTTCCGTCTCATAGAGATATTGGTCTGTTTATCAATATTGACATTCAATACAGAGGATTGCCTGAGCAATTAACGCTCACAGATTGCAGACTCCCTATGATTTTCAAGAACTAGATTTTGTTGTTGTATTTGGTAACTTAATTGTCAGTGTATTTGGTTTATTTTACTGCCTTTTTGTCAAGACGACTTATAATTTTGTGTCTTATTTATTTAAAGTTTAATTTGTCAAGGTGCTTTTGGTGACTTATATGTTAAAGTAAATTTAATGACTTATATATTTAATTGTTTTTGCAATGGTGAGTTACATGTTAAAGTGACTATTTAGTGATCGACTTACATGTTTAAGTGTATTTGGTGACTTGATTATATGTTAAAGTGTATTTTTGTGACTTATATTTAGTTGTATTTGGTGACTTCCTTATATGTTAAAATGACTCTAGTGACTTCTATAATTATTTTGTATTTGTTAATTAATCAAGTACACAATGTATAAGTGTTTTTGTTAACCTAGTTCCCAGTATGTGTTCTGACATGGTATCAGTGCCCATTCTGTGTTACAAATCTATGCCCAGTCTGTGTTACAAATCTATGCCCTGTCTGTGTCACAAATAAGTGCCCAGTCTGTGTTACTAATCTATGTGCTGTCTGTGTCACAAATAAGTGCTGGGTCTATGTAACAAATAAGTGTCCAGTCTGTGTTACAAATAAGTGCCCAGTATGTGTTACAAATCTATGCCCAGTCTGTGTCACAAATAAGTGCCCAGTCTATGTTACAAATAAGTGCCCAGTCTGTGTCACAAATAAGTGCCCAGTCTGTGTCACAAATAAGTGCCCAGTATATGTTACTAATAAGTGCCCAGTCTGTGTTACAAATAAGTGCCCAGTCTGTGTCACAAATAAGTGCCCAGTCTGTGTCACAAATAAGTGCCCTGTCTGAATTACAAATCTATGCCCTGTCTGTGTCACAAATAAGTGCCCAGTATATGTTACAAATAAGTGCCCAGTATATGTTACAAATAAGTGCACAGTCTATGTTACATGTACAATTAGGTGTCCAGTCTGTGTTACAAATAAGTGCCCAGTCTGTGTCACAAAGAAGTGCCCAGTCTGTCTTACAAATATATGCCCTGTCTATGTTACAAATAAGTGCCCAGTATATGTTACAAGTAAGTCCCCAGTCTGTGTTACAAATCTATGCCCTGTCTGTGTCACAAATAAGTGTCCAGTCTGTGTTACAAATCTATGCCCAGTCTGTGTCACAAATAAGTGCCCAGTCAATGTTACAAATAAGTGCCAAGTCAGAGTTACAAATCAATGCCCAGTCAGAGTTACAAATCAATGCCCAGTCAGAGTTACCAATAAGTGCCCAGTCAATGTTACAAATAAGTGCCAAGTCAGAGTTACAAATCAATGCCCTGTCAGAGTTACCAATCAGTGCCCAGTCAGAGTTACCAATCAGTGCCCAGTCGGAGTTACAAATCAATGCCCATTCGGAGTTACCAATCAGTGCCCAGTCAGGGTTACCAATCAGTGCCCAGTCAGAGTTACCAATCAGTGCCCAGTCGGAGTTACCAATCAGTGCCCATTCGGAGTTACCAATCAGTGCCCTGTCAGAGTTACCAATCAGTGCCCTGTCAGAGTTACCAATCAGTGCCCAGTCAGAGTTACAAATCAGTGCCCAGTCAGAGTTACCAATCAGTGCCCAGTCAGGGTTACCAATCAGTGCCCAGTCAGAGTTACCAATCAGTGCCCAGTCAGAGTTACCAATCAGTGCCCAGTCGGAGTTACCAATCAGTGCCCATTCGGAGTTACCAATCAGTGCCCATTCGAAGTTACCAATCAGTGCCCATTCGGAGTTACCAATCAGTGCCCGTTCAGAGTTACCAATCAGTGCCCAGTCAGTTACCAATCAGTGCCCAGTCAGGGTTACCAATCAGTGCTCAGTCAGAGTAACAATCAATGCCCAGTAGGAGTTACCAATCAGTGCCCAGTCAGAGTTACAAATCAGAGCCGTGTCAGAGATACCAATCAGTGCCCAGTCGGAGTTACCAATCAGTGCCCTGTAGCTGACATGTTACTAATCTATGTTCAATATTTACGTTCTTTCTCTCTCTGTTTTCAGATATTGTATTGAACACCAATGACGATAGAAGACTTCATGGTGAATAAGTGTTTATTGTGATCACAGTATTGGGAACTTGAGTGATTGGCTGATCGGTTTTAATTGGTGGACGTATTCTAAATCTCCACTTATTGTTACAGGGAATTATTGTAATCTTGAGCCATGGTGAAGTTACGCGATTTCGATAAACACCTAAAATGGATTTATAAATATGTGATTAGTTTATTTTGAATGTGAATGTGATTATCCTAATACTAGAAATTACAATGAGTCAAACAAGGATTTTTAAAGTGAAGCACACAAATCTGTCGGACTTTAACATGTTTCTTTATAAAACAGTCTATACAAGACCGTAATTTAATATGAATTAGAAGAAATGAAATGTCTTTTTGACATTTTGTTCATTGACTGATTTTTATTTTGTTTATAAAAGTGTCGACATCAATTCAGTAGGATTATGGGGAATTTACTGAAAAGAGGGGCCAAGGGGGACCCTGATTCTGCGTGGCAGGAGCAGAACAAGGAAGTGGAACGTAACCCTATGTATAAATTTGCTGATCTCAACCGTGGCGGTAAACTTGTTGAAGCTTATCGTAAGGGAGGTGTTGTAGCGGTGCAGGAAATTGCGAGGCGGGAAATTCTCCCTTACTTATATAACGAAGGAAGAGGAAAGACTATGGAAAAAATAGATTACATCAAATGGCAAAGATATATGCAATCAAAACGAACGGTAAGGAATCATTGTTTTTTATGGAACTTTAAGCCCAGAGGGCATAACGGGCAATAGGTAAGTAAGTAAGTTGAAGCCCCTATATCATGCTGCTGTGAGTTTAAGCTTTAGAACTAGCTTAGTATGAGCATCAATGTGCTGCAAACTTTTATAGCTCGACTTTAGAAGAAAACATTCAAGCTTAGTTGTCGTCACATCAGTAGTTTTTGGCCTGCATGTTTTCAGGTTAAGTTTTCTGGTTAAGTTTTTGTACATTTCTCAGAAACAAACAAAGTTATCCATTTAAAACTTGGATTACTTGTTCACTATTAAAAGCGCAACAAATGGATGCCCCCATGATATTCTTAGAGTTATTTGCCCTTGTACGGACGTATAACTTAGAAATAGAAGGAGCTGCAACGTACCAAAGTTTTTAAAAATGTACTTGTATATCTCCCTTGCTTCATCATCAGCACATGAAGGAAGGAGTTGTTGGCCTCAGGTGTCAGGATAATGTGACTGGGTTATGTCTCCATATCACTGAAATTCTTTTGACCATTAGGACTTCAACAATATTTTCTAAAAAGTCAAATCATGCATATCATTGGCACATTATGCTTCTGGTCAATTTTTGCGGAGTTTAGTGTCCTTCGAATTTGGCAACTTTTTGACCAGTGAAAATTTATGCATGTCTTAATATATTACATGCTTTCTTTACAGAAATTGTGTCAATTTTGGCTAGATAATTGTGCGTTATTGCTCCTTTAAGCCTAGGTCCCACCGAGCATTTTTTGCCTCGGTGATGTACTCCCGATTAATGAGCATTCAGAACATAGGGAACAGGTTCTTTACAGTCTAGGGGAAGCTTCGGGAAGTCATGAGACAGTTTGTAATATCGGGAGGAATTGTGATTAATCGGGTGGTATCGGGAGAAAATCGTGATGTGGAATTTCTCAGTGGGACCTAGGCTTTAGCTTCATGTTTGTTACTTTTTAAAGTACTCCTAGTGCATGATCATAATAAACTGCCTACTTTTATGATCATAAAGAAAGCTGAACTTATCTATACTAGATAAGTGAATATTTTCGCTGGTCAAAAATGTGCCAAATGATGAATTTCAGACATTTTGCGTGAAGATTGAGGCACTTTCATTTATTTCTTTGTTGGAAGAAACTCACCAATAATTTCACGTCGCTAACTTATAACCACTTACATAGTAAATAAAAAGTCAACTGTTAAACCATGCTAATAGAATTAAGCCAGATCTGGCTAATGTTGCGACACCTTATAATATATATTGGACATATATTGTAGTTTTCTGTTTCACTTATAGCTTGTTTGAGTTGTTTGTTTTATAAATATTGATATTTTAAGAGTTTTATTTAGATTAAAGGTGACAATTAAACAGCACACACATTATAAAACCCTGGCCTTCAACCAGGGGTAGGTTCATATAAAACATGGGGGTATATCTTTACAGCTGTAAAGTCTTCTATTAAGTCATAATATAATTAATTTGCACAAATAAACTTCCCATAAAATGTTCGCCTAGCAATCCCTAGAAATCGGATAATCTGCAGGGAGCCGGTTCAAAATATTGTCAGCCGGGAGCAGGTCCAAGTTGTGACCTAAAGATATAGCTAAGGATAAATCTTTACAATTACAAATCGTACACTGACATATATGAACGGAAAAAGATACTTTTTTTCAGTTGGTAAATTATACAACTTAATATTTCAGTTGTTAAATATGACTTAATATTGTGGCTCTATTAGAAGATAGTCGAAAAAATTTATTTATAAAGTCCTGATGTAAAATAGCATGAAATGTATAACAGACTCTCAGACATGGATAAGTGATGATCTAGTATCTACATGTAGGGTGGAATTTAGTTTATACCCATTCTGGAAGGATCGGTTTGTACATGATTGCCAGGATACAATCCAGGAAAACTGGTTGATGGAATCGACCATCATACATATTAAACTAACAAATTGTTAAAAAACTGTGTTACCTGTCCCACATTCTGGGGGACCGTTGCCGCACCACCAGAGATCTCCATTCCAGTTTCAGCCACTCATCCCGGTTTCTCTGCTTCCCTTAGACACTCGCTGAGAATCTGTGTTAAACATAAATTAATCTACCCAGTAAACTGTTGTGTCATAGAATTCAAAATTGTTGTTAGTATTAATTAAACCTAAGACAATATTTTATGTAATGTCTATAGTAAATAGTAGTTTGTTAATGCTGGCAAGGTCATTTCGATTTCAAATGTGTTCAGCAGTATACTACAATCATTGTGTTCTATGCTTTCAGTGTTTCTTTTTACTTTGGGGGGAAATGGGTCTGGGCCCATAGGAGAGGGAAAATGAGCATGCGGACAAGCTAAAATGGGAATTTTTACTAATAATGTTTAATTCCTCCTAAAATAACTAGTTTGATTATTTATTATTGATATTTTAAGCATTGGAGGTAAAAACAAGCCATCTTGACCCATCAGCACAATTTACTTAATTTATGTGAAAAAGTAATCTAGCAAGACTCAAGGGGGAAATTTAGAAAACTTTGTGAAAAAAAAAATCTGCAGGGAGGGGAAAGGGGCCTAATGTCTTCATGTATTTCAGCGAAAAAAAAAACACTGGCTTTATTGATCACTTAATTAATGCTATATAAGAATAAAAGTAAGTTGTAACGCAAAGTTAAGTCGAAATAAAAAACACACACACAAAAATATTTTGTTAGATAATTTGTTGAACAAATTTTGTTCACAGTGTCTGTGATATCTTATATATGTATCTATATGTATATATTCACCGCCTTCTCGTGGTTGGTTCGCTTCAAGTGCGGGAGGTCTCGGTTCGACCCCTGGCCGCTTCATACCAAAGACGAAATAAAAATGGTACCAGAAATTCCCTTGCTAGACGCTCAGCATAAAAGGGAAACTGTTTCTCTTCTCTCATACCCCGTGGCGATGGATTACATCAGGAATGAGGTGTCGAGAGTGATTAATATAAGTTGGAAAATCTTGTTTCACAATCGTCCTTAAATAAATTATGTAGTATACTAAAAAATTATAAACTAAATATGTACCGTCTTTCAGATATAATAGGTGCAACTTTTAAGATTTTCGCCCCCAATCATCTATTTTCAAACGGTCCTTTGATCTATTGTTGTACATGTAATTAGTTGGAAGAGTTCATCTCGTAAATTATGAGGGGGGGGGGGGGGAATAAAATCATTGTTGCTACCCATAGTAAACTTTAAATTACAGAATACCTTTATCTTTGACTGGCAATGATTGTTTAAACACTAGATCAATACTTCAACGATTTTGCTGTTGGGGAAAATCAATGTGTATATAGTGTTACGTTGGCTATGTCACTTTACTGAGAAGTCTCTATGTAGCAGTAAGATCATTCTGTCCGATATTACTTAGGGTACCCCTGTTTCACTGATACTGAGGGTACCCTGTCCTTCACTGATACTGAGGGTACCCTGTCTTTCACTGGTACTGAGGGTACCCTGTCCTTAACTGATACTGAGGGTACCCTGTCTTTCCCTGGTACTTAGGGTACCCCCTGTTTCACTGATATCTTGGGTTACTCCATGTTTCAGTGATATTTTGGGTTTCCCCCTTCCCATGTTTCAGTGATATTTTGGTTTCCCCCTTCCCATGTTTCAGTGATATTTTGGGTTAATTGAGATGAGAAGGTCACCGTTGTGTTTATTTACTATCGCTAAATTTAGCCCGGCCAATTAATTTTTTTCCAACTATAATGTTTTGTGCCTATTAATCTGTTTTGGTCCGACAGGTTTTCAGCAGTCAATGTTAATAATAATTTGTACATCCAAGAAAAATGTGTTTACTTCAAGGATAATTACCTTAATTGGCAAATGTTTGCAACTTACACACTTTTGCATGCAATTAATGTTCTGCAAATTTTAATTAAAATGGAATTAACTTCAGTCCAATGTTGTTTGTTCCATTGAAAATTGCAAGAAATAATGAGGATTTATAAGTTTATTCAGTGATTGGACTTAATGCAGTTTCTAATAATTATTGTTGTGTATTTTTATCAGGCGTAATTTCTAAATCGGCTCAAAGAGACATAGCATTGTTATAATCTACAATTTAAGTCATCACAATGGTTTTATAATTTAAGACACACTATTTCTGAATCTTAAAGTTGACAACGAATCATCCACCTTGTGCCTTCAGATAGCCTTGGTAGTGCATCTGCTTCAAATGCGAGAGGTCAGACTGCGACAAATACCATGCATGCATTAAGTTATATTGTACTGCATTTTTAGCTCACCTGAGCACAAAGTGCTCAAGGTGAGCTATTGTGATCACGGTCACCCTATGTCCGGCGACCGGCAGGCATCGTGCGTTGTCAACAATTGGACTGTTAACACTCTAGAAGTCACAGTTTTCTCTTAATCTTTATGAAACAAGGTCACAAGGTCACATCAAAGAAAAATATTGTTAACACTCGAGAGGTCTTGCTTTTTGCCTAATCTTTATGAAACTTGGTCACAATGTTTGTCTCTATGAAATCTAGGTCAAGTTCCTAACTGGGTCATTTGGATAAAAAACTAGGTCACCAGGCCACATCGAAGAAAACACTTTTAAACACTCTAGAGGTCACATTTATTACCTCATCTTTATAAAACCTGGCCGTAAAGTGTGTATTTGTAAAATCTACATCAAATATTAAGGTCATATCATAACAAATACTGATACTGCCTAAACTGCTAGTCATCAGGTGAGCGCTTATGGGTCAATGGCCCTCTTGTTTGGGTATAAATCTCCCTTGCTTGATGTTCTGACAGCATAGTTAAGTTGCAGATAACTGTTGTTTCGCCTGGCGTCTGGATAATGTGACTGGGTAGTCTCCATACATGACTAAAATACTATTGTTAGGTGGGACTAATAAAACAATATTTTTGAAAAAAAAATTGAAAAAAGTAGACATTTTCGCAATAGTTCTACAATTCACAAAATGGCAATGTTTTGCGTGTCTATATATGCATGTATAATCTCCTGAAATATTGCATTGTTAAGTAGTGAAATATTGAACGCTTCCTAGATTAATTGAATTATAATATCATTGTACTTTTAAAATCCTTTAATATTGTTAAGTGATTTAATCACTGCACTTTTGAAATCCTTTAATATTGTTAAGTTATTTAATCATTGTACTTTTAAAATCCTTTAATATTGTAATTTATTTAACAGTTACTTTTTTGAACTCTTATTTAATTAAAATTAAAGCCTATTAGCCTACTGGTCAGAATGTTTGTTGCTACTTCAGTGAAATAACAAATCCTCTTAAACGATTATAATCCAGAATACAGCTTGACCTCTGATCATTTAAAAGTGTCAGATAAATTATAATATTACATATAATGTATAAGTCAAAAGTAATATTAGATTTTTTGCACAGCATGCTAGGTGTTGCCTGATTTATGCTGGATTTGGGATAATCTTATGGAGATTGACCCGGTAACTTTGATCTCAGTTTTTCTAGTTATTTGTTGCTTGATCCCCTAATCAGTATACTGCTTTCTCATGGAGTCGATCCCCTAAGAGATAAAAACCTAGCATGCACACTTCAAATTGTTTGGTCTGCAACTAAATTTTATTTTCTGACAGAGAAATAACTGAACTACAGTAAAATGAACCATTTTTGCAATAAAAAAGCTTTTATCCTTAAATATTTACTGTGAAGCAAGTACCAGTCAAGAGGCTCCGTCATTCAGAAACTTTCTCATCGACCCGATCCCTCTGATTGGTCAGTCTATGATTAACCGAAAGACTGAATTATTTTATGAAACACAGTGGTAACATAAAGTTCGTTCATCATAGATACTATTCACAGAATTTAATTAATGTGGACAAGTATGTTGACAAAAATATGGACAAAAACAAAAACCCATGGTTACAAGCTTAGGTATTACTTCTCACCAAAAAGGATTTTTCATGGTTGGTTTTAAATCAGTCCACAAAAATGTTTACATGCGCTTTTATGCACATTTTTTTGCTGTGATGACACGAAAAGGTCCACTTTCAAACTTGTGTATGTTTTGGAAAGGAACCATCGCTGCGCGTGTTTATATTCTGCCAAAATAATTAGGGCTCGGGTCGATGAGAAGGATCGGGTCAATGAGAATCAAGTATATATGCACTTTAAAAAAACCACACCCAATGCATTGGATTATTGAATGTCTAAAATTTGTTTTGAAAATGAGATTATTTTTGACATATTGAAGGAACCATTGACTTTGTTGACATAATTTCATTGACGTAAACTTGGAACCCTTATACATCAGTTAGGGCAGGGCTCACGCTGTCAGTCGACATTATCGCCATTTGCGATAATTTTATCAAAGTGGCGATTATTATTTGAATTTGGCGATAAAAAATGGCGATAATTTTATCAAACTGCAAAAAAAATATCGGCATAACTTCTTATTTTATCTATCAGCTACGTATCGAGTGTCACAAATCTTCAAGTTCACACTTCAAACTGGACCCATATAATCTTCATTGTTAATTACCATTAGCCCCAGGAGGTCTAATTACTGATAAATTGTTGTGATAACATCTTTTAATCCCCATTTATTGGTGTAATCAACTGTCAACAACGTTCGTGGAACAGGTCTAAAATACTGACGAACATGTCTAAAATACTGACGAATCCGGGACGTGTGATGCAGACAAGATTAATTGCAATTTAGGGTTAATTATAGTTAATAATAGGTGATTAGATTTATAAACTATCGACTAATGACTGCTTTGACTAAAAAATGAACATACTATTCAATTAAACTTATTTTTACGAGCTGTTTGAAAAATGTAAGTTGACTAGTATTCGGACATGCAAAATTCGGATAATCGTAATTTGTAAAATATAAGTGCTTATTTTCTAAAAAACTTTAATTAAAATTATCCATTTTAAAAGGTTGAAATTCTGCATTCAAGCATTCATGAGGCTTCAGCTTGTTGCTTGAGCTATAAGTCTTGGTCAAAAGAAAGGTTTTATCATGACATATTTTAACAATCAAATCATATCTTTTTCTTATATTTATAAAATCACTGCAGCTGCTTTATATGGATATCTTGCTGCTATATTGGCCGTCTTCTAGCTTTTAAAAAGATAATGGTTATCAAGAAATGACAATTTGATTGACCAAGCTGTTTGACTGTTCCTTTTGTAATGGCATCAATTTCCTCAGCTGTCTATGTCATGTATATGGACAGTGTACTTATCAGAGTAATAAAGCAAAGTAAACAAATTAAGTGCAAGGTAATATTATTATAACTTGCACATGGTGTATTTTTAAGAGCAGGTGCATAGCATTCTATAGGCATTATGCCTAGACAATTATTTATTTACCCCAGGTATGAAAGAATGCAAAACAAAATGATTGTCTCAATGCTTCCCTTAACTCACAGTCACATGCAACAGTGTAGAATTCAAAATCATTGAACTTGGGGGAGCATACCCCTGGACCCACCCTAGTATAATGGTGCCTTTTTGTATGAAGACAATTCTTAATTAAGTTAAATGATGATCAATTTGTCTTTGACCTGTCACTAGACTGAGTCATAATTAGTCAGGATTTCTAGATTGAAAACTGCCCAGAAGGCACCTGAAGCCCTATCAAATTAAAAATTTTGCCAGTGGAGTATGTGCCAAACTTCCTAGCATAAGATGCCACAAATATTCATTTTGATCAGCTATGGCCCTGACTATGATTCATAAAAAGCCTTATGTACCATGCATTAAGTTTGAGTCACCATGCATAGATTATAAGTTCGCGTCAATTTTGGCTATAATTTTTGTTGGGCAAAAATAAACGGCTATTATTTTAAAATGGCCAGTGTGAGCCCTGAGTTAGGGGCAAAGAATATGATGGGTCTCTAGTAACCATGGCAGTTTACTGACAAGCATTATATTATAGGGTCATTTCTAGGACCATTTTAGGTCAAGTGAAGAATGTTATAGAGCTTTGCAGGTATATTGCTCTTGATATCCATCGGTGGTCTGTTTGTTCATAATTGCATGTGTTGACACTTTTGAATAATGATCACTTTGTCAAATCACATAAAATCTTGAGTACAGATAATACATAATATTATGATAATTATACAGTTCAGATTGTTCATAATATTTGTTTTAATGAAATCGACTCAGTGAAAATTGTCTCCGGAATTCCATTGGAATTTTCTCCGGAATTCCACTGATATTTTCACCGAAAAATCATGTGTAATTTGGCAGATTTTCACCGGAATTCCTGAGAAAATTCCACCAGAATTCTTGAGAAATTCCACTAGAATGTCTGGAGAAAATTCCACTGATATCCTTAAAAATCTTTTTAAATTAACTTAAATTGTTAAGGAAATACGAGGGGTGTTCAATATGTATTGTCACTTGGGTCACAAATAAAAAAGTTGGTTGATATATTTTTAAATTTTTTTACATTTCTAGAACCGTTAAGATTTCCGCAACATTTCGTGAAAAAGTCAATAAAATATGATTACCGGACTGTTGTTTTTGTTGTCTTTTCAAAGGGCTAGTAAAAGATACTGAGACTTTTTGCAATTAACAGTCAATATAAAAATTACTTTCGGGAAATAATCTTATTCCACAACTATTATACCGTAAATAATGTAAATGCCTTCCATAAAAACGTGATTTACTGTACTTGATTGCCATTTTTGAACAAAATAAACGCATTTCAAAGTCGCGAACATATGTGTCAAAATAAGTCCAAAAAGCATGCTATTTTTCAATGAAAATCTTCAAATAGTTTTATTGGTTAGAATTTGGCATACTATACATGTACATGGATGTAAGCTGTAGACCATCAACATTGATTTCTGGGAAGAGTTCGCGATCAAAATACAATTGCTATGAAGTTATTGATGCGAGAACCAACAAGAATCATTTGGTATAAATAAGAGTGATCTCCCTTGTTTTCGACTGTCTTACTCGTCAACAACAAATAATATCATTTTGATTTAATGTTCTGATGGAAACATAAGTATTCAGTAATTGTATGTTACAGTTTAACGAATACTGACATTTACTTTTCTTAACAACTACGGCAAAGATGACACAAATTTTGCTTTAAATGAACATTAGGCCTGTACTCAAGTATACCCTCTTCTAAGTTCAATAAATTACTTAGTTGTTGATGAAAGGCTATGGAATTTTCCTGATATAGAATAGAAACATACACCTTTTAGACAGTAATCGTAGAATCCTTCTAAATAATGTCATAGAAAAATGCAAAGGACAATACATATTGAACACCCCTCATACATTACATGTAAGCTCGCCAAAGGCTCTCTTAATAAAATTTCCAAAACTCGTTTAATATAAGTTTATATCAATTGACAACTTGCGATAGATCGATCCTCTTTTACAGTCATAATCAATACATTATGTAACTTTTACATTATAAGGTATCAAATTAATAAAACAGTCTTCTCCCAACTCTTAAGCAAAAATATCTGCTAAAATTCCCAATTCACATTGTTAATTTCCAAAATGCTGAAAAACCCTTGGTAGCAATAAATTGATTTCTTTCTTACTGGATTTATGGATATGCTGTGACTCGCCGTACCAGGCTTATGTGACATTTTAGTTATTATAAAGTTATCAATCACAAACCATTAAATAATAATTGTAAGTTTACAACTTTATCACTGCTGTCTAAGATTCCTGGATTACATTCATATCTGTATAACACTCTAAACAAATAGATATTATCAAATAATACCAAGGTATCAATATCTGTACATTCACTACGAAATATTTCATAAAAATTGGTTATTTAGGAATGTAGGAGTTAGATTTGAGACAGATAAAATGTATTAAAATTTATTTTAAAGATTACATTTTGGAGGGGGGGGGGGGGTCCTTAGAAATTAGAATTTATGGTAATATGCCCACAGGTAACTGTTTCATTGAAAATAAATAATGAAAATTGAAAACAATATTTGGAAATTTATTAATACAATTAATGTATGTTAAATCTCAAACATAAATATATTTAGCTTTTTTTTCAATTAAATTTTTACAATGATTTGTCAATGTATGAATGGTATAGTGCAAACAAATTGACTGGTTCCTCGCACCTTCTAGTAGCATATTTTAACTGTTGGTTTCTTGTCGATCATTTTATTTTAACCTCTGTTTGCATTTAGTGGAGAATACCACAGGTAACTGTATCATTAATAAACAGTACCTAAAAAAAATTTAAAGAAGAAAATGTTCACTTCAGTGAATGTATACGTGTAAGCCGAAAAACGAATCGTTGGCATATTTAAATGTCAAAATGATTCCATGTTTGTCAGAATGTTCCGAATGATGCGCGTGATTTCCTTTTTGTAACAACGATTTTCATTGGTTGATTTCATTGGGGTTTCCCAGGACTTGGTTACCAGCGTACAAACGATGTATACTACGCCAATGAAAACGACCGTTATAAAATACGTTCGAAATACCCGTCAGACACACTAAAAACCACTACAGCCGTCCCTACAGCGTTTTACGCCCTCGAAAAATAAAATCAAAGTTTAAACAATGAATTATATCGTACAAAGGTAAATTTAAGCATGTTTTCGAATGCTTTCGATTCACAAAGATGTTTTTGATCACCCACAGCTTTAAATAGATGATTAATGCCGTAAATGCTTTAAATTATGAAAAAAACAAAATACACCCAGTGACTGTACGATCACTTCTTCGGGAAATACACCTTGTATAAGAATTCTAAATTTAACAAAAAAAACTTTTTTTAATTTTTTTTAGGTACTGTTTATTAATGATACAGTTACCTGTGGAGAATACTAGTATTATGATAAATGCACAAAATGTAATATCAACATGCACTTATCTAAATCTCTCGACTAGTCAAAAGTTTCTCGAGGAAATTGGTATTATATATAATTCATCAGGGGTGTCAATATTCCTGATTTATCCAGATTTATCATTCCTGAAAGAGCAATGATTTCTGACTAAAATAAAAATTATTTGATGAAAATATCTCAAGAAAATATTATGGCAAAGTTATGGTAAATTAAGTCTGCTCTGAAGGATTTTCTTCAATACAAACTGAGTTAATTATCGAACAATGTCATTGGAGGCCTCTTGCTTGGCAAAAATGGTTGGCTGCATATGATTTTCCTGATTTCAAATTTGGTCTCGTTGACACCCTTGATTCATGCATAAAGGACGAGGATCAGGTTAATTAGTTCGCACTATACCACCAACTGAATTTGTTTTTAATTCCTGTCTGGTTTTTAGTTGTAAAATGTTTTACCCCTGATAAAGTAGCCCTTAGGGGGTGGTAATCTATCATGTGGGTATTTACTACATGGCCTAGACAGAATGTGCGGTCAAACTATCACATAGTTAAACTTCCATACTTGGAATCAACCCAATAAACAGTCAAGGAATATAGGATAATTGTTTTATAATAATGACAAATCGTAATTTCATTTATTTACTGTAATTATTTTGCTTTCGATCTGTCATTTTAATAGCTACACTATTTAAAGGTTCATTATAAACTGACTACATGTAGCTTTCTGGGACCGATTATATTAACCAGGGCATTTTCTTTATATTTTAAAGTATATAAGATATGACATAATTAGTATTTAATCACTTCAGTCTGCATAAATGTATAGTCCAGTCAGGATAAAAATCTAGTGACGCAGCGGTCGAGTCCACTATAACGGTGTAAAGCCGATTATAAAGGCTTATACTGTACAGACAACTATTAGTATAATTTCAATGCTAAACTAACATACTTATTTCGCTCTACCTGTTTAGACAATGGTTGTGATTTTTTGCGTACACATAAACTGCAACGTCACTGTCACAATATCCTAACTGGACTATAATAGGAGAGATCATGTTTGTATACAAATACATTCATGCCACCAGCTAGCTATTGGTAAATGGCAGGTTTTTATTGTTCATGCATCCAATAGATTGCTGGTGGGCATTTTGCATATGAATACGGCGATCTCTCCTATACACTTTTGCAGTTTTGGCCTTGAATGAATCTGATGGAATTCTATGTTTCCAATTTCAATGTGGTATAGCACATTGAATTTGATGTGATCCTGACCTTTATGCATGAATATTGCAAGGTTCTTGTGTTAAATATATAAAATTTTCCATGAGCAAATTATGCAGATATCGGTCAGTTAGTTTTTTGTTGATTTTACACCTCAACCATCTCAACCGAGATTATAAATACAGACATTTATCAGCTATTAAATTATGCTAATAGAAAGTTGAGAATCAGGTCAAATTCTCCATACTAAATAGATATGTTTTTATTTTCAATATGGTTAATAGAGTATTTTTTTAAATGCAAAGGATCAACATTTGGAACACTTGATTTACTTATAAATAATCAGGAATAATTGCGGTCTAATGGTCTATTCGGTGTAATTCATTTAAAAGAGATTAATTTTGTGTATTATTGACTGAAGGAGATTATTATAAGAGTGTTTGTTATCATAAAGTACCTAGTACCCCAGACTATCGGTGACATATATTAATTTTTTGGTCCTAAATTCTGTCCTATTAAAACTAAGTTGTAGACAATTGAACCATTTTAACTGCGACTTTAATAAACTTAGTAAAAAAATTGATATAGTACGCCCATGAAAATGAGAATTTTTTAGGCGGGAAAATTTGGTATATTCCACAAAGGTAGATTAATCAGATGTGCACGATTTATCAGTGATTTTGTTAGTCCAAACTGACCATATCTGTTTACTTGAGTAATTTGTAAAACCAATTTTGCTTGACCAAACCGATTCATGTTTGTAAACATCATGTTATCCTGGGTGCACTATAATAATAACCGTTAGCGAGGAGTTTACCGTTCAAAGTGTTAATTCAATCATATTATGTAATTAAATCATTTCATAAACCGCAATACTGTATATTGAACTCAACTTAAAACAGGGGTCATGTATTTACATAGCATCTTAGCTAGAAAACTTAAATATTTCTAAAGTGTATCAGCTAAGCAAGAAAATCACCATGTCGATTAATATTTTGCACATGTAGTTTTGAAGCATTATGTAAACAGCTGCTATAATCACTAAGAAAAGAAGGATTATTTTTCTATTTGCGCGACATCTGAGCTGCACAAATCTAACCACCACCAATTGCAGGGCAATTATAAATCCCATTATACCTCCACTCAGTTCCTTGGAGATATTGTACAGTTTCTTATGGTCATGACGAAACTGAAATATAATTGGAAAATTAAACGAGACTTACCTTGAAAAGGGACATTGAAGTTCATTTGACATTTTATCCACCGCTAACACCTGAAGGGATCCAACAGAGAGATCACATGACCTGGTGCGCGTAGAATCAAGTCTTCAGAGTCCTCATCGAGGCATGGACATACGTACATGTGTGTCCATGATCTGGGTGTAGTATTTAAAAAGCAAATAAAAATTTGTTAAACCTGTCTAAATAATATGTAAATAAATAATTTTTAAAAAAATGATGGAACAAAAATATTTTGACAAAACATAGGAAGAAATTGTGTTGTATGTTAATCAATTTGAATTTTACAGAAAATTATTTTTATACATTTTCAGGGTTCAACTGTGTTGGATACAAAAACGGACGAGGAGCTTGTCGCCGAGTTTGACGAAGCGGAGAAAAATAGTTTTAACAAGCGGTCGACACATGAAGGTTGTTGGGACCTTATGAAACGGGGTGGCGTTGGAGAAACCCCGCTACATCTGTTATATCTTATGGACAGTGCAGAGTATGTAGAAACTGCCAAAATATTGCTCAATATGTACCCCAAGCTGGCCTTGGACTTTTATGAAGCTGACGAATATTATGGTAGGTACAGTCAAATCTGAGCTTACGTATACAAAATGACAAGTGGGTGTGCCCCTACTCACATCATGTAATACATAATGTATAAATACCAAAAAATCCAGACAGTGCTACTAGATTCCCAATAATACATACATGTAAAGAAATAATTGATCGATAATAAAATTTAAATTAAATTTGATAGGTTGGCAAAAAACTATTGTTACTCACTATGTTTTATACTGGAGTTACAATAGTGTTCTGCCAACCCATCGTATGTATAATTTGTGGCAGAGTTTCTGAAAATCTTATACAGTGTTAGGATGGCTGGTGACAATGTTCGCAACTTTTGTGGAAATTAGGTAAAACAAAAAATGGGGAAAAAACAGTGTTCTAGCAATTACTTTTATAAGGAGCTAAAACAATGCACTACCCGGCTACTCAACCCACGTATACCTACCTCTCTATTCTGATTATTGGTTTTAATTATAGACTGTATTACGTTTGTTTACAGTTGTTCTTGTTGAGTATTTACTTCACATTAAAACTTATGGTTTGGTTCATAACAGGATTTCCTGTTTGACCATTACCATGACTGATAGTACAGTAACTGTAAAATCTTATATTAACGCGGGTATTAAAATTTCATGGATTTTGATATATATTACATGCATTTTTTTATGCAGTCCTAAATTTGTGGATTACAAAACAAAAGTGAGGGAATAAACCCATGTTCGATATTTGAGATGTCAACTCGATTAATCTTGGGGATTAGATTCTGTGGTCGAGTGCAGCAATGAAATCAACGAAAATTCAACTCCCTCGAAAAAGAATGATTTTACTGTATATATTGTTCTAAAATGGTCCATTCATGGAATTTCAACAGAATAGTTGACCTGTCATATACTGCAACAATAGTACATTTATAGTTTCATTCAATGACTAGGCTACAATAAATTAATTCCGCGATTTATTATCCCCACCTTTATGCCGCCCCAACATTTTATTATTTTTTTACAATTTGTTTGCACTGTTTGTCTGTGATGATGATATTGGTCAGTCCGTAGATCAAACGGTTTCCGTTCAATAACTGGAGAATGCTTGGACCCTAATGGAGGTTGGTCAGCAACATAGGATGACCCTTATTTGTTTTTAGGTCAGTAGATCAAAGGTCAAGGTCGATGTGAAATGGCTTCCAATCATAAGCCCAAGATCTTCAAACTGGTCACTATCGGTAGTTGACTCCTTTTGATTTTGAGTGCAGTAGGTCAAAGGTCAAGGTAACCCGGTGACCTTTAAGATGGTACTAACTATTTGGTTGCCATAGGAGCATACATCTCGTTAAATCCTTAATGGATGATAATCTATCAATTACTGTAAAATCATTAATATTCATGGGGGATTTAATTTCATGGATGTCAGACCTCGACCACGAAATTAAGTCCCCAATGAATAATAATACCAATGAATATGGCAAGTTTACAGTGGCTGCCATACTTGCTTTCAAGTTCAGTAAGGAAAAAGACTTGGTTTTTGGGAAGTTAACCTGCATATATCAACATGAAATTGTAAAAAAACAATTATAATAAATGATTTATTTTTGAATGATTTCTAATTTGTGTGTATTTGACCTTGCCATTTTTCATGAAATTCGAAATTCTTGAAATTACGACCCCACTTAATGGTATCTCTTACCAAAACCACAAAGTTTTGTCCTATTGAAATTAATGATTTTATAGTAATTAGTGGTGGCCTTATCATTGATCAATATTGATACAGTTTAATGTCGTCCTGATTCCATGTCATTCTGTGTCGTCAATTGTTTTATACTGGCGGCTGTAACGTCCTGATTCCGTGTCATTCTGCTTGGTCAATTGTATTATACTGCTGGCTGTATAGAATCTATAGATTATCGTTAATGCTATGTAAATAATATTTTATGTAAAGATCAAAGTTAACATCAATGCCACTCTCTTCCTGACCAGAACATCTTTCATCCTGACCGGAACATCTTGTACATACGCCATTTGCGTTTTTAGATGGTCCTTTTCAAACAATTGTATCAATTGTTCCAGTACAATGCATGATGTTGGTCTTATGGTCAAAGTTTTGAGGTGGAAAACTTTTAATTACATCTCCTAAGTAACTGAATGTATTTCGACCAAACTGTACAGGAATGCTGCCTAGGTAGTCTTCTTCAAACGATAGTATTAAATGTTCCGATCTGCTACATATGATAAAAAATCTTTACATTCTGAAGGTAACATGTTAAGACATATATATGATAGAACAATACATATCTTATTTACAACAAAGCCTTCAATAATTAAAAAGGACATATAATAACTATGCAAAAAGAGAAACATCGATTATATTAGGTACAAATGCATAAACGTTTAAGTTAAAATTGAAATAACACTAGACAGACACTCATCTATAATAATCATTCATTCTTTTGTTCGTTCATTTATTTGTTCGTTCATTCATTCATTCATTCATTCATAAGGTCAAAAATAATTCCCAGGATGACAACTCGTTCAATGTCATCTTCTAAATGTTTTTATTTTAATGTAAATTAATTGCTTTCTTTTTTTCAGGTGAAAGTTGTTTACATTTAGCTACTGTATATGGTGATTTTGAATCAGTCAAACTCTTAGTTTCAAATGGTGCGTATGTCAACCAGCGAGCGACTGGTAGATTTTTTCTTCCTGAGGATCAGAAAAATGGCCGAACTAATCAAACAAATTACGAGGGTAAGAAATTTGTCATTAAACCGGCATTTTATACAAAATATTGGATTATTTTCACAATGTTTTAATTTTCACTTGGATTCACAATTTTATTTCATATACTGTGGTACATTATTTCAAGAAATTAATGAAATCTTACCATCTGTTTCTTTCATTCGCACATACGATGTCTGACCGGTGTCAGTATCTGACCAATGTCAGTATTCAACCAATGTCAGTATCTGACCAATGTCAGTATTCAACCAATGTCAGTATTTGACTGATGTCAGTATTCAACCAATGTTAGTATCTGACTGATGTCAGTATTCAACCAATGTCAGTATTTGACTGATGTCAGTATTCAACCAATGTTAGTATCTGACTGATGTCAGTATTCAACCAATGTCAGTATTTGACTGATGTCAGTATTCAACCAATGTCAGTATCTGACTGATGTCAGTATTCAACCAATGTCAGTATCTGACCAATGTCAGTAATCAACCAATGTCAGTATTTGACTGATGTCAGTATTCAACCAATGTCAGTATCTGACTGATGTCAGTATTCAACCAATGTCAGTATTTGACTGATGTCAGTATTCAACCAATGTCAGTATTTGACCAGTGCCAATATTCAACCAATGTCAGTATTTGACCAGTGCCAATATTCAACCATCATGTCAGTATTTGACTGGTGTCAATATTCAACAATGTCAGTATTTGATGAGTGTCAGTATGTGAAAGGTGTCAATATAATATAGGTGTCAGTATTTGATTTGCATCAGTATTTCAATGATATTGTAATACTGAGGAGCTAGGAATTTTACATATAGAGTATCTTTCATGAGTTACCAATTGATATACACTTATATTAATTGAGTTCTGGAAATTTTCTTACGTCATAGGAACGTTATACTACACTAGAGAAGTTTAAGAATAAACATACTCGTTACACTAACCCGGATAAAAGAAAAGTAATGTGTTAAATTGTTTTATTGCAGGATATGCATACTATGGAGAATATCCATTGGCGTTTGCTGCATGTTTTGGGTACATGGATATATATGACTACCTCATCGATAATGGAGCAGACCCGAATCTCCAAGATTCATTTGGGAACTCAACATTACATATGGTTGTTATTTGCGATCAGCCTGTAAGTTTTTTCTCGGATCACATTATATGCAGGTGTTATTCCAAGAAAAAAGTCAAGCTATTGTCGTGACGGGATTGTCTGCATTTGCGTGTGCGCCTGGCGTGTGCGTTGGTTAAGTTTATTGTCGGGAGTCATTTTCTCAAATACTATCAAAGGTATCCACTTGAAACTCAACATAGTTGTTCACCGTCACAAGGAGAGTTCATATACTTACCTTGTGACCTATATTTATGAGTTATCTGCCCTTGTTACTCTTAGAACTTCACTCACAGAGGACTAAGGGTACTATCATTTAGTACGAGAAAGTAAAACGTCCTGCACTCGTAGGTGGTGCTCTTGTTATTATTATTTTTCTGATATCTTCTATTCACATTACAGCATTCATTCATTTTCACATAAGACAGACTTGGTATTGATTTTACAGTAGCTTTTATGTTTTCTTGTAGGAAATGTATAAATACATGGTTCGACATCATAAGAAGCCAGCTTTGCGGGATATTCGTAACAAAGCCAACCTAACTCCGCTTGGACTTGCCAGTAAACTTGGTCGTTACAGACTATTCAAAGAAATGTTGGAATTAAATAGTATCGTAAGTATGATAGAACCACAAGAGAGTTTTGTTAATGTTGTGATGGACAAATGGAAGTCCAGATCAAGAGCTTGTTCAATTCTTAAATGCAGGGGTTCTACTGAGGCATTAATGCCTAATCCTGAAAACGAGTCGTAAATCTGTTTCGGGTGCCATTAGCACACATTCCTACACCTTAACTAGGTTTCAAACATTCAGATTATGAAACTTCATGGACCATAACTTTGTCAATTCTTTGAATATTTTTATCAAATAATTTTTATTTTGTGATGAAAAGATAATTCTTTCTAATGCAGCAAATCCGGATTTCCGGATTATTCCGGAACTGTAGGACCCCTGTAAATGCTTTTAATTCAGTGTTACCCATCCAACTAGTCAGTAGTGATGATCGAAATGGTTGATAACTAAAGGTGGTCTCGTGTTTATCGTATTATACACCGAGTAAATTAAAGAGACAAGGAATGTATTCAGAAAGAGCTAACCCGGATTCGCACCCGAATTTCTTGTATCACACGACTGTCTCTTTCCTTGAAGTCAAAGTCATTGACTAATCTGACAGGGACAAACTGAATAACCACATTACTTGTGACTGCATGTCTCAGTTGAACGCAAATAAACGAACAAACAACCTAGCAGACTTTTAAAAACCTTGGAAGTTCAGTCTATTGTATGACAAATGTTTATTACTTTCTCGGACGTTCAGTCTAATCTTTTTAGTCATTTCATATTGAAGTATTATGATCTTTGATCTCTCACATGTCATTGATCAATAGAGTCAGATCATGGTACATATCTGAGGATGTATTCTAGTTTTGTTGTTGCTTGTTTTAGACGTGTTATTATTTGTACGGCCATTACAACGATCCAGTGGTAACTTGTAAAAGCTGGTTAAAATACTCTCAGTTTCTTTGTTGCAGTAATTAAATCCTGACGATTACGTTAAACTATGTAAGTTAATCAATAAGAGATCAATGGAAAACTTTGATTGATTGAAGCTTTGTACCAGAGTACTAGATAACTATCTATATACATGTTAGGCTCAACATAAAATATCCTTTGTTTCCTCTCCTGCTACCTGCCAAAATCTTCACTACATGAAATTTTTTATTATGAAATTAGAAAAAACTTCTTTGGGGTTGGGGTCGAAATTTGTGAAAATCTTCAATATTGCTAAAAAATTCTGTCAAGAAAATATATATTTATATAGAAAATAGTGTGGATTAAAATCCAACACTAGATTTAATATCTATTGTAAGGCCTGTCATTAGAAATCATACATGTTACATATATACGTATGTTTCCTACCGACCTACCCAACACTTACCACTAGGGCTGCGTATCAGTAAGAAGGATCGATTCGATATTTGTATCGATACAAAATGGTCGATACTCGATATTGATTGATATTTTCTTTTGACAATAAAATATCTAAAATTAATACTGTAAATAGGCACTTGCGGACTAACAACATGCATTTAACTTGCGGAACACAATCAAGTCAGGCCTGAGATGTGATAAACAATCTATTTGCACATGTGATAAATAGCAAGAGTCATAACAAGTGGTTTGCTTAGCAGATTCTTGTTTGAAAATTAGATTCACTCGGACATAAGCTGTGTCGACGACCTGACCATGTTGAGACAAAACAAATAAACTACGAAAAAACTTCACTGAAAATGGGGATTGTGTTGATTTACATGATTGTGTATTTTTGTTGATCGATTTTTTGACTGATAGGGACACCTCCGATACGATGTATCAGTCGAACGCAAAATGCCGGTATTCGATTTATATCGGAAACCGGTAGGCAGCCCTACTAACCACCTCCTAAGCCTTATGGTAAAGACTTCAAGTGTTTGATGCTGCGTCTTACTGAAGACAAAATAAAAATGGTGCCAGTAATTCTCTTGTTTGATGCTCAGGATAAAATGGAACCCTGACCACTCTGATACCTTCATGGTGATAGTCATCATCAGGAATGAGGTGTTTCAAGAGAGTTTATTGATATAAGTTGTTACAACACAATTATTATAAGGCAAAAATGAATAAGTATTAACTAAACTGGACCCAGAGTTACAGATAAGCTGCATATTGTTACCCAATTAATTTTCTTAAAAACCCAATTGATTTTGAGAGGAGGTAGTAAGAAAAAGCAAAGACAATTTGAAAAACCCAAATAGAAAATTATGTTATAGTGAAAAATAGTATATAAAAGATCATTTACCCTATACCTAATGGACTAAAATCTTTTATCTGTTGCTCTGTACTTGGGTTGTGGTGCGGAAATAAAAACTATTTTATTTTTGGCCTTTACTGATAATTGTTGGATTATCTACTTTGACAGATCAGTGACATTTCCGGGGAGGACAGAATCGGTTTTCTTTTGAGTACAAGTAGACTGCTCTCAAAGACCTTCCAAGGGAACAGCAAAAGGTGGTCTTTGTTGACAGATGGTCTCTTTTAACACATTGAATTTGGGTTGATGGTTACAAAGTTCATTTGGTGGTCTTTGCAGACTGGACCGTAGATTCATAAAAATCAGTCTCTTAATCTTCATCAGATTGAATAAAGAGCAAAGTAGCAAATCTTGATTTGAAAGATGCGTCTTAATTTTGAGATGGTCTTACTAATGAGGTTGTCGTTAAGTGAGATTTGGCTGGGCTGTATGATATTGTTTGTGCTAATAGTGTGTACCTACATTTATTTCATTTGAACCGATACTGTACAGCCCCATCAATTAGCAATGTGAAGTAACAGCACATTTGACCATTCTGCTATTGCGAATCCCTCAAAACCAGTATCAATCTAACTTTACCACACCGCACCAAAACCACACCGCACCGCACCGCACCACACCACACCACACCACACCGCACCACACCACACAGCACCAACCCACTCCACACCGCACCAACCCACTCCACACCGCACCACACCAAACCACACCACACCGCACCAACCCACACCACACCACACCACACACCACCAACCCACACCACACTGCACCAACCCACACCACACCACACCACATCACACCAGTAATCGGTTGATATGTAGAAAAAATCCATTCAGAGTTGTGTCTCAGGCAGTTGTTATGGTTGGCAGTTGTGTCTGGGGCAATTGTTGTGGTTTGGCAGTTGTTATGGTTGGCAGTTGTGTCTGGGGCAATTGTTGTGGTTTGGCAGTTGTTGTGGTTGGCAGTTGTTGTGATTGCTGATGTGTGGTAATTGTTGTTTTATGTAAGGAATAATGTCCTTGGACAAACAACTGTATCCATTAACCAACTGGAGTAATTCCTGTTATAAAATTTACACCATTATCTTACCATAAATATATCACTCAGTACAAGGTAGAACTACCAATCTCTAAACATGTTACAAAATACAAGTTACGGTACCTGTAATCTTTATGTAGTAAAAGCTAAATAAATATTATCTAGTCTAGAGTTTTCTGTTGTGGCTATAATTATGTATAGAGTCCATATTGGGTTTTTGGCATGGACTTGGTTTGTAGTAACAAGAAGTAACTTTTGTGGCATCCAGTCTTGGTTTGTGGCATCCATTTTAACTTTGTTGCATGCAGACTTGGTATGAGGCATACAGACTTGATGTGTAGCATCTAGACTTGGTTGTGGCATGTATACTTGGTTTGAGGCATGTAGACTTGGTTTGTGGTATGTAGATTTGGTTTGATGCATGTAGACTTGGTTTGAGGCATGTAGACTTGGTTTGATGCATGTAGATTTGGTTTGTAGCATGTATACTTGGTTTGAGGCATGTAGACTTGGTTTGATGCATGTAGACTTGGTTTGAGGCATGTAGACTTGGTTTGATGCATGTAGACTTGGTTTGTAGCATGTAGACTTGGTTTGTAGCATGTAGACTTGGTTTGAGGCATGTATACTTGGTTTGTAGCATGTAGACTTGGTTGTGGCATGTATACTTGGTTTGAGGCATGTAGACTTGGTTTGATGCATGTAGACTTGGTTTGTAGCATGTAGACTTGGTTTGTAGCATGTAGACTTGGTTGTGGCATGTATACTTGGTTGTGGCATGTATACTTGGTTTGAGGTATGTAGACTTGGTTTGAGGCATGTATACTTGGTTTGAGGCATGTAGATTTGGTTTGTGGCATGTATACTTGGTTTGAGGCATGTAGACTTGGTTTGATGCATGTAGACTTGGTTGTGGCATGTATACTTGGTTGAGGCATGTAGACTTGGTTTGATGCATGTAGACTTGGTTTGAGGCATGTAGATTTGGTTTGTGGTGTGTAGACTTGGTTTGTGGTATGTAGATTTGGTTTGTGGCATCCAGACTTGGTTTGTGGCATCCAGACTTGGTTTGTGGCATCCAGACTTGGTTTGTGGCATCCAGACTTGGTTTGTGGCATCCAGGCTTGGTTTGTGGCATCCAGGCTTGGTTTGTAGCATCCAGACTTGGTTTGTGGCATCCAGACTTGGTTTGTGGCATCCAGACTTGGTTTGTAGCATCCAGACTTGGTTTGTGGCATCCAGACTTGGTTTGTGGCATCCAGGCTTGGTTTGTAGCATCCAGACTTGGTTTGTGGCATCCAGACTTGGTTTGTAGCATCCAGACTTGGTTTGTGGCATCCAGACTTGGTTTGTGGCAACTAAACTTGGGCTGTGGCATCCATACTTTGTTTTAGGCATAATTATATACAATTTAAGTTGAAGGCATCTGATCTTGGCTTGATATGCAGTGATTGATGTTTGCATTAGGGAATTCGTTTGTTTTCATTTGTTAAGTTGATTAATCAAGGCATGAAGTTTGAAAACTAACTACATTTGGGAAATCATTGATTATTTGTCTGATTAAAGACATTCGAAAATTCGGAGAGAAACCTATTTTTGGGTCCCACAGAAAATACAATTTATTGTACTTTGTAATACCTGGAATGTTTAAGAATCAAGTAGTCTATTCATAAAGATCTAGGGTTTCGCATCAGAACTCCTTGTATCACACAACTGTCTCTGAAAAATTCCCTTCAGTTAATGGTGATCATTGACCAATCTGGCAGACAAAAACTATTTATTTTATATATGTATACTTTGCTGGCTTAGAATGAGAATGTACGTCGTAAGTTACACTTAAGACCTTTTAAGACTCATACATATTTGAAATCTGCATTACAAGGAAATGGTCTTCTTGACCAAACTGAAGTTGAAAAAGCTTGTTTTCCATACGTAAAGAGTAGTTTTTTCTTGTTTTCTCAAAATATCGATTTTGTACTTACAACTTTCAAATTATAAGCCAGCGACTTTTTTGTCCTGGTGCAATTATGTAGATTGATAATAACTTAAAATTGGTTATAAAGTGATCCCTGTTTTTACTGGATATTGTAATGCTGCATTTAAGTTGTACCTTAACTATCTGTGTCAGATTTCGTCTTTGTATTCCCCTAACATTTATGTAAATTAATTGCAAAGGTATGGATGGAACAATTTTAATGGCTTATTCATTATCAAGATAATGAGGTTCGGTTTGTTTTGTAGGCCGATAGTTCGAGGACAATAATTTCTGGATTGGACTACAATATAAAACTGTCATTGTTAGGCCTAAAATAGTGTTTGTTTCAGGTGTCAACACCTAGCTTAAATTTTTTTTAATTTGTTATTTCTTATACAAGATAGAAAAGGTAGTTGCTTATTCTCGATGTTGAAAAAAAATTCTGGCCTTCCTACCCTGGTTTTTGTGTCGCCTGAAAAGGCGACATATAGGTGTTACTTTGGCGGCGGCGGCGGCGGCGGCGGCGGTGGCGGCGGCGGCGGCGGCGTCACAAATTGCTTGTCCGGAGCATAACTTTGTCACCTTAAGTTCAAATGACTCAAGAATTGGTATGCATGTTTCCTGCAATAAGCCGGAGTGCAGTGCCCAAGAACCATAACTCTACCTGTCATAGTTTTTTAATTATTTCCCTTTGATTGATTTTATTTGAGCATTTCTTGTCCGGAGCATAACTTTGTCACCTTAAGTTCAAATGACTCTAGATTTGGTATGCATGTTTCCTGCAATAAGCTGAAGTGCAGTGCGCAAGAACCATAACTCTACCTGTCATAGTTTTTGAATTATTTCCCTTTGATTGATTTTATTTGAGCATTTCTTGTCCGGAGCATAACTTTGTCACCTTAAGTTCAAATGACTCTAGATTTGGTATGCATGTTTCTTGCAATAAGCCGAAGTGCAGTGCGCAAGAACCATAACTCTACCTGTCATAGTTTTTTAATTATTTCCCTTTGATTGATTTTATTAGAGCATTTCTTGTCCGGAGCATAACTTTGTCACCTTAAGTTCAAATGACTCAAGATTTTGTATGTATGTTTCTTGCAATAAGCCGAAATGCAGTGCGCAAGAACCATAACTCTGCCTAGCATCGTTTTTTAATTACTTCCCTTAGATTGATTTAATTTGAGCATTTCTTGTCCGGAGGATAACTTTGTCACCATGAGGTTGAATGACTTGAAACTTGGTATGCATGTTTCTTACCAAAAGTCCAAGTACAGTACACAAGAAACGTAACTCTACCTTGTGCCATTTTTCAATTTTTTCCCTTTGATTGATTTTATAAGCATTTCTTGTCCGTGGCATAACTTTGTCACCATAACTATTAATGACTCAAAAATAGGAATGCATGTTTCTTTGCTGTGACATGAAGTGCAGTGCGCAAGAATCATAACTCTAGCTTGTGTAGTGTTTGAATGATTCCCTTCAGATTGATTTTATCAGGACATTTTTTTGTCCAGAGCATCGCTTTGTCGTTTTTAGTTCAGATGACTAGAGAACTCTTGTGAGTCTGATATGTAGCCCTATACTGGATAGTTTTCCATGACAAATGTGCATTTCGTCAGGCGACACATGCGACTCGCGGAGCTTTTATTTTTTTTGGGGGGGGATGGGGGGTAGGGGAGGTGGAATGATATACTGGAAACAAACAATTTTTAAGCCTGAATGTTTTCATTATGAATGGTTATTATATTCCTATTGAGTAAATTATGAACAGTTGTCATATGCAGCATAATAATGTACTGATATTTTAAAATATCATTTTTGGATTATATTTGTTTGTTACACTCTATTGTAGGTGTTTTGTTTGCAGTAATAAAAGAGAATGGTTGATATAGAGTTACTAAAATTCCACCTTGATTTGAAATTCCATTGTGGATTAATTCTATTTTTCCCCTTCTTTAGGGGGAGGGGGTACTTTTTGTCATTTGTAATGTGATTGTACTATTGGCTTGTTGTGGTTTAAATTAACCCTTTTCTGTATGGATATGAAATTTCACGCCACCTAATCCTAGTACAGATGAATAAGGGCTCGAACTTTTAGTACTGTGTGTCCTTCATTTACCCTGGAGTCTGACCTTCCTGTTGTCCCAAACCTGAGAATATAAATTAACTCCAAGAATTCTTCTAAGAAATATATATTTGCTAACTTTGGTACAATTACCTATAGGTAAATAAGTGCTTGAACTTTTAGTACTGTGTGGCCCTAAGAAAGGGCTTGAACTTTTAGTGATGTGCAGCCTAATTAAGGATTGGACTTTAAGTACTGTGTAACCTTCACTAACACAGGGAGTCTGACCCTAAATTCCAAGAATCTCCATAGTTTGCCCGCTTCAACTAGTTTATTATATAGATTTCATTGCCCCATAAATGGATACAGTACTACGATTGACTGGTACAGATATTTGCTTTGTAAATTGTATGTAATGTCTGTGTATTGATGTGTGTCCCAGGTGTCTCTGCTCTTAATATGGAGTTATTTAAACTTCGGTGTATTTCTCAAAGACCAGAATAAGTGCACATTGATCTTTGCACATAATATCGTAGAGAGAGCGAACCTCTATTAATGTGCTGGTAGCTATTGATTGTCCTTTGTAAAAACCCGATGGAAATGGTGTTTGCCTTGTATCTTGGACTGGAAATACAGTATTTGTTTGAAGTAATACATCTTATATCTAGCTATTGGATTTATTTGATGGGCTTCCAGTCTCTTCTATTATCAACCTTTAATGATGTTTCAGCATGCTATGAGTTTCTAGCATGTTGTGTAAAGAACACACAGGTCACCGTGTAAAAACAGGTTTACCATTTCCGCTAACACTAAGGTACATTCAATGATCAGAAAAAAAACCAAAATGTTTATATACTTTTCATATAATGAATTATTGACAGGGAATTAAAGCTGTGAGTAGTCAGCAGAAACAGCATGCAGAGAGCACATAAAGCACTAAAACACTCAAAAAAAGAAAAAAAGCATAAAAGGCACAAAACACACAAAAAAGAAAATAAACAGCTCAAAAGGCACAAAACCCAATCCGAGATTACAAGCACATTTGAACAAACGTCAAACGATGCTGCACAGCTATACATAAACCCTACTGTCAGTTTCAGCAGCTAGTGCCTCATTCAGTCATGATATTGTCCCTAAAATGTAATAGTGATACTGAAGTTTACAGTAACAGTTACAGCTCTTGTTAGAATACTAACACACTTCCACATAACTTGATTAATCGAGAACCTTACTTATTTTGGTTTAAATAAAACGGATTGAAAAAGTTTTCATGTTTTTTTCATGGTTAAAATTGCTGGTTGAAGTTAATTATGATTATTTTACCTTGCATTATATGTAGTCTTTTACGGACAATTTAATTCAACTTAAATACTAAACGTATGAAATTTCAAACCTTATTCTATACATGCATCATGTTGAATTATTGATTTGGAAATCTAGTTCATTAATTTTGTAATGTTTTGCTCATTCCTGTACACTTTTAGCAATAATGTCTGGCCAATGTACATAAAGGGTATGGGAATTATTGTAATATAGCTAAACTGTCTCGCCAATGTACTTAACGGGTTTTGTGGATTATTGTTTATTGTTGACATAATTTAGTGCATGAGTTGGTGTTTAATAGATTTTTCCAGGCTATAAACAAAAACTTGTTTGTAATTTACTTCATGATTGCTTTCATAAACACTTGATAATGAGATAATGAACTGCTTGTGTCATTGTTGCACCTAGTGACAATTATCTTCCTTGTTTGATCCCCAGTCACTAAGTGGGAGGGGATTATAGGAATGGTCTCTGTGCGTCAGTCCGTCTGGTGTTCAACCGTCCGTCCGTAACAAAATCGTGTCCGCTCTCTTACTTTTTAATGCCTTGGCCAAATTGCATGAAACTCATACCAAATGTGTAACTAATAAAGACGACGTGCAGAACCCAAATTCCAACCATGCCGGTGTAACAGTCCAGTTTTTCCCCCAGTCAGTTTTTTCCCCGGGGAAAAAATAGAGGGGGGAAAAAACTGACTGCTACACCGGGTCAAGGTCACAATTCAAGGTCAAAGGTTTGAATCTTACATTTCGCGTCTGTTCCATAACTTTTTAATGCCTGGGCCGAGTTTGTTTGTTGTTTTGTATGGTTGTTTGTAGTCGACTGAGACAGTCATAAGTGAGCACCATTCAGTTTGTGGTCCAGTGGTAACAGCTACTAACTGCTGATTCGAAGGTTGTGGCCAGCCAAATTAAAACAGAAAGGCTTTTCAGTGTTTCCCACCTAACATAACTAAAATTACTAACAGCTCTTTCGGACGTGATTTTAAAATTCGAGATCCTGTGTTTGATGCTTTACATCAGGCATGTAAATGCACTATCCCCAAAAAACTAAAATGACTAACCTCTTCTGGGGGCCTCGCTCATATGGATATCTTGTGACGAGGAAAGATAAAAGCATATAAATCGAAATCAGTTTTCTCTCTGCCAGATGGGCCAATGGCATCTAACTTCAAGGGAAGAGACAGTTGGGTGATACTAAGTACATAAAAACACAGTGCGATACCTTAACTCTATCCGAATGGACTCTCGATTTTTATACCCACGAAAATATGTGATTTTACAGTGTATTGGAGTTTGTTATGAGTTTTTAACTGTATACTTATATTATTTCTTACAGGTGTTCTGGCGATACAGCAATGTGACGTGTTCAGCGTATCCATTGACAGAGATAGATTCTATAAGTCCTAGTGGAGAACCTAGTAAGTATGCCAGTACAATCTGTTATCATATGCTGCGCAAGTAAAAATGAACTTTTCTGCTGAAAGTAAAAATGTATTTGATGAAAATATTCAAATTAACCTGTTACCTGTCCCACAGTCCGAGGCAACATTTGGGCACCACCGAAGATCGCCATGCCAGTTTCTGCCACTCATTCCTGTTCTTTGCTTCCCTTAGACACTCACTGAGAGATAAGCCCGTCCATGCACTCAAGACCAAAAGATAGAATTTACAGACACTGAAAAACTACTAGGAATCTATGTAGACAACAATCTTAAATGGAAAACACATGTTCAATCAACTATCAAAAAATGTAATTCACAACTTTACTTGCTTCTTAGAATTAAACAGTATCTTAATCTTCACTCTAGGAAACTTTTCTTTAATGCATACATACTGCCACACTTGGATTATTGCTGTACTATTTGGGGAAACTGCAGCAACGAGCTACTTTCTGATGTCATCAAATTTCAAAAAAGAGCTGCTAGAATAATCTTAGACAAAAGTTTTGACACACCCTCAAATGAATTATTTAAAGAACTCAATTGGATGTCCTTTGACCAACGTATTAAGTACAAAAAAGCAATACTCATGTATAAATCTATAAATGAACCAACCTTTCCAGTGTATATGACAAATAAATTCCAAACATTAAGTGATAGACATAACCTAAACCTTAGATCTGTACAAGATGCAAAGCTTATTATACCAAAACCTAAAACAGAACTCTTCAGAAAATCTTTTGCTTACTCTGGTCCAAAAATATGGAATGACATACCAATACATATTCGAAATGCAGAAAGTCAAAGTAAATTTCAATCTGCTTACATCAAATGGCAATTCTCCAATTAAAATAACAGTCAATCAAGAATTTAAAAGGAATTACTCCTGAAAATAACTATGATATTATAGATAGTTTACTACTATCTTTTAACTATCCCTTACTCTTACTCTACAATGATAAATTATGTATTATATGAAATCTCTTGTGCATGATGTATCATTATATATTGTTTCTTTTACATATTGTTTTGTCAAGAACTGAATATTATATCATGATAAAACCATTAATGATGTAAAATTACTTTCTTAAACACATCTGATCTTTATTACTATGATGTTTGTGTATATATGTCTTGTATGTTTTACTGTATATTCTTATGTTATTTCATATTTTACTGTATATTCTTATGCTATTTGCAAATGTTGAGGCCCACATGGAAGATCGGGAAACCGAATGTGTCAGCCTCGTTAAATAAAGACGTTACTTACTACTTACTTACTTACTAGTAATGTTGGTGTCCACTTTTTCTTTTGTCGGTTTCAAATTATATTCAAAGATTTTAATAACTATATTTTGATAAACTGACGTGTCAGTCCAGGCCGAATAACCTAGCAGCAGTAATGCTACTGAAATTCAAGAAGTAACAGGCCGGTAGCCACGCAGAGGCACACGTGAAAAAAAAGGCATTGGTGAAAATATGCTAAATCACCAGAACGCATGTCTTTTGAAGAAAAAAGCACCTCAAAAATACCCTAGAAATCATTCGCCTAGGTGTTATTTCATCTCTAGATATTGATGTAGAGTGATGTATGGCTAACTTTGTATGTTAAAGGGCATTCAGCTTTTTGATTGCTGAAACTAATTCATTCTACTTTTCGACAGCTTGGACTTTGGTGGATCTTTTACTTGTTTAGTTGGGCATTTGTGCCTTGTATATGTTTTATGTTTTCTGTGCTCGGTTGGTTCAGTTGGGCATTGTGGCTTGTATGTGTTTAATGTTTTCTGTGCTCGGCTGATTAAGTAGAGTGCTGCCTTCACTGTCTGACTTAATATTATCTTTTTATTATACAATGTAGATTATGATTCTGCATTGATGATTGCTATTGATGGAGAAGAAGATGATCATTTAGAGATGTTAGAAGGTGGAGTGATGAGACAACTACTTGACGACAAGTGGAAAACATTTGCTAGAGTAGGTTCAATACAATATTGTACATTATGTATAGGTTAGAGTTTCCGGAATTATTTCTTCAAGGATTTTTAACCTAAAGAAACGGAATAGCTGTGTTTCACGAAGAAACATGGTCTACTTGCACATGCACAGTGGCTTCAAATTACTTCTTGATGAAGACACATTATTTTGACAAATAGAACATTCTTTGTGGATTAGGCAATGGAAATCAAGCCCGCGGATTGGTCGACAAATTCAAGCAAACACTAAGACAAAGATAGATGCCCATAGTGGATTTAGCACCCACCTGTTGCCCATAAATGATCTCAGACTTTTGTCTTTTCTAGTCAGCCTGTCCCAACACAAGTTATATTGTGAATAAAATCACTTAAGTCGTCATTATTTTGGTTTGCACTAGGAATTATAGGATACCTGAATCTGAGCTAATAAATTAAGACAGTCATTCATTTTGGCTCCATTTGGCAATAATGTTCAAATTGTAAACTCAAATACACAACAGATAAAAATGATGGTGGAAAACTAGCAGTAATGTTGTTTAGAACTTCCAAAAAATGTGTTTATATGTTCAATTTGTTGTGTTTCTTTTGCATATAAGTATAGTAGCTTTAAAAGATTGATAATCTTGATGTTCTTATTTAGTTGATAAGCTAAGATGCTTTGTTAATACCATACATGGATAGAAATTACCCATTACTGTAAACCAATATACCTACTACAAACTGTCACGATTTTAAGTTTCCCGCAATGTTTCAGCACCTTCGCGGCGACTTAATTTAACGAAATTCTACCACTCGCGAACTCGGTGAAATTAAATCGTGTGAAATAATTTCTTAGTTTACAGTACATGGATAGAAATTACCCATTATACTAGAAAATGTAATAATTATGATGTTCAATTTGATGTTTTCAGAAACGATTTATTCAGCGTTTGATATTAACATTTATCCATCTATCGTTGATAAGTGTAGCGATTTACCTACGACCAGCGGTGGATTTGAACACATATACATCAGCGAAAGACGGGGTAAGATATGCATTATTTCTCATTCACAGAAAATGAATAACTTAATTGCATAATGTGAAAATGAACACGGACATCGGATATTGACCGTTTATTGAAGATGTAGAACCCCATCTCTTGCTACCTCTCCAAAAAATGCAACTTGCGAATGAAAACCTTGCTTCGGATTGAAAGTGGGTTTGGTGGTCACTGTTACTAAAAATAGAATTAGACTTGGCTGTCACAAAAATCTGGTTTTTATGGAATGTACATGTCTTGTTTCCTTCTTTGTTTAATGGACATTGGTCTTTAAATTACATGCACCACACTAGTCTGTAAAACGACCACCTTTTGCCAAGTGAATTGCCATTTAGCAGATTTTGACCGCAAAAATTATAGCCACACTATGAGCACTTAGTGTAAAAACTTACTGTAAAAAGTACTGGGGTGGTATTCACAAAGCATCTTAAGTGAAAACTTAAATATTTTGACTTAAGTTAAAAATTTGTGCAGCTCACATGTCCCGCAATTTGAAAAATATTCCATGTTTTCTTAGTGATTATAATAGCTGTTTACATAATGCTTCGAACTATGTAAAATATTAATCATCTTGATTTTTCTTGCTTAGCTGATTCAATTTAGAAAATTTTAAGATTTTAAGATTTTAAGAAATTTCTAAGTTTCCTGCTAAGATGCTTTGTGAATACCACCCCTGGTCACAATAATGTATTACATGCAGGAATTGAGAAAAGAATAGGAGAAAATAGTCTTGAGGCATAAAAAAATGTGAAAAATATGTCCAAAACTGGAAGAAAATACCTGAGACTTAGAAAATGTCTACACCTGTGAAAAGCATGCAATATAATGTTTGGTTAAGGTTCTCGGTTTGTAAATGAGCGTGCTATATTTTACATTAAATTTTTGTGTCTCCCACTTAATATAGTTTGCAAGAAATATTAATTTTGTGCTGTATGCTTGGATGGAGGAGTTCACAAAATATGTCCGCACTTGTTCTTCTTACTGGTCGATCACTGGTCAGATTTTAAAGAAACTTTACATTTTAAATAGTTGGTACCAAGCTTAGTTGTGCATAATTATTGACAGGGATTTGAGGTCTGATGAATACTGTCAGAGTTACAACCCTTTGTGGGAGACATATGTTTTTGTGTAAAATAACCTTCTACTTTACGGTACTTAAATTACAACTAAAACCTACGATTTGTGTATTTCTAGGTGCGGTTTACAGCAGAGATTATTGTATGTTTAATGTGTTTAGGATATTTGTGTCTTGAAGTTATAGAGATAGGAGCTCAGGGTGCTATAGCCTTTCTAAAAAATTGTGTAAGTATTTTGAGTTTTACTGTTCTTTTTTGTTGGCGCTGTTACGTGGGTGGGGCCTCTAGTTGCAAGCTCTTTAAACACACAATTGATGGAGCATTCCGAATATTTCTGTTCATTAGTTGTATTGCTTTAATCATGTTGATTACCATATAAGGCCAAAATAATAATATGGGCTAACCGCTTACATAACACGATTATGTCTGTCAGTATGTAGAAGATAAAGGGTTGTTTGGCAAGATCAACATTTATTCTATCCTTGATTCTCGTTGCTCCATCATCTTCCATACTGACTATGATTGAAACTTCTTCAGCAAACCTCCACTTTAATCAGTTCACGGAACAAATTACTGTCTTATAAAGAAGTGCAAAAAGTTTGGGTCTCAGTATAGTAAGAACAATGAATCTGGGGTGGTATTCAATATTGATCTTACTTGACTTAAGGATAAGAACAACCAATCGGATCACACCATATAAAACTCTTGGTCAGTAACAAGGGATATGATTGGCTGGCTATCCTTATTCTCCAATTAAATAAGATCAGTATTGAATACCACCACTGGTCCACAAGCTTCTAGCTCGGAATACACGAATTCCTGCTAGAAAATCTTGCCATACTGGTCATTCAAGTTAGTGTCTGTAGTACACCTTGTATACATGTACAGTACTCTACGCTTGTGAAAAAAGACCAAAGTTAAGTTATATATAGGCAAGAAATCAACTGTTGAAAAATTGAAATCTGCTAGGAGGAGGTAAGAGAAACATGTTAAATTTGTATCAGCTATATATATGTATATAAATGATAGTTTAGACTCAAATAAACATTGCTTTGTTTCTTTTATCGACAGCGGCATGCACCGGATCATACAATATTTATGGTATCATGTTTACTGATCCTGGTTTGTATACCATTTCGGTTTACCGGGCTACAAACAGTGGAGGACATATTATTGATATTGTCTGTACCAGGCTCCTGGTTCTTCCTTCTATTCTTTGCAAGGTAGGTAACTCTTGTGTGGCAATAAATTTGAACTCAACTAGGTTATCTTTCCTGGTGAGGTAAAACTATATAAGGTTTTAAAGTTTTTGTTGTAGTTGAAATCTTGGCAAAATTTGTGATATCAAAAGAGGCTAATATTTCCAATGCAGTCAAATTTCATCTAAAAACGACTTTAATAATAAGACCGCTTCAAAATCAAGACATCAATTTTGAGGGCATCTTAATGAAAAACTTAGAATTTTCTTAAAATCTTAAAATTTCCTCAAGTTAGTGTATCAGCTAAACAGGAAAAGCAAGATTATCAAATTTTTATATAGTTTAGAAGCATTATGCGATTTATATATTAGGTATGCCAGACAAAAAACAAAACGTCTACTGTATTGTATTGTATTGTATAGCATTTATTTTACAGCAGCTAAAACTTGCAAATTTTCAAACCTTTTTTGCTGGTAAAAAATTGTTTTCAAGATTTAATTAAGCGTGCAATCATCATGAATCCCAGGCATTATTGTAACCCCTATTTTCATCTCTATTTAGCCTATAATCAGAAGAAAACATGAGTTACATGACTGTGCTTCAAAAAAATTTCACACTTCATATAAGCGTGAAATGATTACTGATAA
The DNA here is from genome assembly GCA_947247005.1 of Spisula solida. NCBI lineage: Eukaryota > Metazoa > Mollusca > Bivalvia > Venerida > Mactridae > Spisula > Spisula solida. The sequence goes on from OX365954.1 coordinate 29,061,036, forward strand.
GTTATTCTCGGTAACAAATGGGTAATTTCATCAGCCATAAAGATTGAAAAATGTAATGTTTTTTGTTGAGTTATAGCAGTCGTAAAATATAATACTATACTGTAAATGTTTCTGTTTTTTTGCCAGGTATATGTACTGTGAGAGACCTTTTTTCACAAGTTTTATATATACTATACCTTGGTTCACCTTTTTCGGGATACCTACCATTTTTTTCAAACCTCAATTTCAGAACCTATCAGGGAAACCTGACTTTTTATCACCTTTGTAGTGGTTTTCAAACCTCAATTTCAGAACGTATCGGGATACTGGACCCTTTGTCGTAATGACATACTTAATGTTATTGACAGATATCCGTCGTGTCGGGATAATCTGGCTTGTATTTGTTGCTGACTTTGGTTTAGGTATATGATTCAAATAAACACATTTTACAAACACATTTTATACCTATCTAGTGCTGACCTTCACCTTTAACCCCTACAAGCACATGGGAGTTTGAAGCATTTTATGTCATTGTTCAAAATTGAATAATGATTGTTGGCACAATTTTTAACAATGGATATTTTGTTGGATTTGCACACAGGTTGCTGGCTGTTTCAGTGTTTAATTCATGAAAATGAGCACATTTATTAAGTACAGTAAAATTATCTTGTAAAAATATTGGGAATTATCATACACTTAATTAATATATCAATTATACTCAGAGCAGCAAGCCAAGAAAGAAAAAAGCAAATGTTTTCTGTGTTATATTTGAGGTGATATTTTCTTCAAAAGACGTGATGTTTTGGAAAGTGCCTCATTGTGCCTATGCATGGCTACGCTGGCCTGAAAATAGATTGCAAGATTTTTACAAAAAAATTTTGACGTATGAAATAAATTTGCTTATTGTCGTATGTTAAATGTTATTCTAACACACATAGCAGTTTCACCATATATTTACATAGATTAAAGGAAGATGTGCTTGAATTAACGTTAAGAAGTTTAAACACGGCTGTTGATGGCGTCATGTTTGACATCATCTTCTAAGCTTTCTTAGGCACGAGTTCAGATGCAAACATTAAATCATTTGTGCTACGCACTCGTGATTTAATTATTTAGCATCGGAACTTGTGCCTGTGTTTTATTCTACAACTAAGCACAGCTACATATACATTATTTCTTAAACATACTGATACAGCCACCAGTGGATTTACACAGTTTTGTATTAATCTAAACTATGCACTGGATAACATAACAGTTATATTGTATTTATAATGTTGATTCCACTATAACCAGAGTTAAATGTGTGTTTGAACCCCACCCCCCACCAACCTTTAAAATTTATTTTCTCGACTCTGGTCATCCATCTTTATTTAGTTCCCTTCTGTGACCTTGAGTTGTTGTAATTTGTTGAATTCGGCTAAATAAATCATATTAAGATATCACTTAAGCACTGCCCTTATCAAGGAGGCCATTAAAAGCAGATAAGTTTAGTGTTAAAATAGTGAATCATTAGATGAAAAACTAAAAGCAATAGTTTTGAATTTTGCATAACGAAATATACATATTTTTTGTAGAAATAGTAAAAGTCTTTACTGATGGAATGTCAAATTATTATGCAAAGAATATAAAAATGTTGCTATTTCTGTACAATTGTGACGTAAACCCTATTCCTATTATAGCATCATTTATTATGCATCATTGAACCGTCATTTCAAACCTTAATCCATTTCGTTAATTTATCTAATGATGTTGATTTCAACCAATCAGCACTCACAAGTTTGTGGTTACAGGTGTTTTAACTCGTAACAGCTTATTTTAGTAGTAATGACATTTAGATATTGACAGCTGATATATAAGAGGTCTTGATCTTTTTTGTATTTGAAAAAAGAGGGGGAAAAGAGGTCATTTAAATTTGTGTTGGTAGTACACTTTGACTGTCTTCGAGATACTCCCCGCTTTTGAAAACATACAATGGGGGATATAAATATAGACAAGATATCAGCTGTTAAATTATGCTATTAGAAGGTCAATTCCTCCATACTATTATAATAAAAAAAAAATGTTATATATTTATTAACCCTTCACTCCATGAGTCTATTAATCCATTATATTTTCACTTACAAGATACTGATAATGTGTCCTTACCATCTCCATGTATATTTATTAGTCCCCTACCGGTTTTTGACCGGAGGGGACTATAGGTTTGCCCTCCGTCCGTCAGTCAGTCAGTCCGTCCGTCAGTCAGTCAGTCAGTCAGTCAGTCAGTCAGTCAGTCAGTCAGTCAGTCAGTCAGTCAGTCAGTCAGTCAGTCAGTCAGTCAGTCAGTCAGTCAGTCGTCCGTCCGTCCGTCCGTCCAAATTGTGGTTGCTATGGCGACAGAAAGAGTGAAAATATGCCCAAATCTGGATCCTGCCATAACTCGTGGATAGGGGGCAATGAGGGGATTATGCACGTCTAAAAATATTTTGATTCTGACAAAAATTGTGGTTGCTATGGCAACAGAAACATTGAAAATGGCTTAAAACCGGTAGGGGACTTCTGTATTGCTTGCAATTCTTAATTACTTGTTTGAAAATAATTTGTGATTGACACCAGTATTACTTGAAAATAATTTGTGATTGACACCAGTATTATACCCATTTTCGCAATTTGCATTGAAATCTGAAATCTGCTTGATGGATTTGTCTCTGTTATTGCAACAGTGATGTACCAATGACAGGATAATATGACTAGGTCATCTCCACATGGCTTAAAAAACTGTGGGCCCGTTGGTCTTAAAATAATTTTTAATAATAAATAAAAAAAATTAAGAAATAATGCATCCGCACGATGTGTGTTATTAAGTGATTTAAATGCATCATCCTTCGATTCAAGGGTTAAGATGTTTATTTCAGATGCATCCTGTTTGATACTGTTTTTTCTTATGTAAAAGTTAACCAATTGTGTGTATGACATATCTAACCGTTGCCATGGTTTTATTGTGTGTATGACATTTCTAACCATTGCCATGGTTTTATTGTGTGTATGCCATTTCTAACCATTGCCATGGTTTCATTGTGTGTATGACATATCTAACTGTTGCCATGGTTTTATTGTGTGTATGACATATCTAACTGTTGCCATGGTTTTATTGTGTGTATGACATATCTAACTGTTGCCATGGTTTTATTTGACGTTAACAGGAGTGTGAAACTAACTGGACCCTTTGTAACCATGATATACAAAATGTGTGTGGGCGATTTATTCCGATTTGGCATCATCTATATCATATTTCTCAGTGGCTTCACTCTAGGTGAGAACTTGTATTCTTTATTTGCTTGTTTCATTAATATTTACATGAATGAAAGTTTCAGGCATATGCCTGATCTTCAGGTGTTTGAGGGTACCAAAACCTCTGTATTTCTTTATTTTCCCTTAGTAAATTATTAATGGACAAAAATTTCTAATTCAAGCTAATTCATTTACCATTACCAATATCATAGAAAATTAAGCTTTGAAAATTTAGTAAATTTGTTTGCCAATATAATATCATCTGTATGGCACTGGGGGCATAGATTGTACCAGGTGTTTGAAAAAGCAAAAGTAAAAATCCCCGCCATTCCCCGGGGTTGGGGGGCATGGTTTCAGTTGACTTGTACCTAACAAGTCTAATCATTGTGTTTCTTCTATTTTAGCATTCTACTTCCTGTTTCGTGATATCAATCAAGAAAGTTTTAGTACTCTACCATCTACTATAATGACACTATTCCAAATGACTCTCGGTGAATTCAAGGTAAGTCTAGTATACATTCTATCAATATCCTATACATTAGCTTGGTCTCATATACGCATGGGCACCCATTATCTACGCTCGGCTAAAAGGAAATCAAACTTGATATTTTATCTTAACAGATTATATTTTGCTTCAAATTTGTTATGAAACCTAATTTTCATTTTAACTTTTAACTGATTACAAATATTCACATTTATAACATAATTAAAAATTCATGCCTTGATTTCATTTTTTTGGTAACACAAGAAATAATCCAAGCTGTCTTATTTTCAACGTAAACTTCCAAAGAAGGAAAAATGTCATGTTTTTTTTACCTTGTAGTATTTTTTCAAACATAATATACAGGGGTGTCAACATTCCTGATTTATCCGGAATTCTCGGTTTGTCCATCTTGAAAGAGCTATGATTTTTGACCAAATTAAAATCTATTTGATGGAAATATTTTAAGAAATTGCAAAGTAGGGTCAATTTAAACTTCTTTGAATGATTTTATTCAATGCAAGCTGATTTAAATATTGAAACAATGTGGTTGAAGGCAAAAATGGTTAGTCGCATATGATTTTCAGGATTTTTAATTTGGCTCTGTTGACACCCCTGAATATAATATATGGTGGTGATGTAGGAATACTCATACACCAGTGGTTGGTCATCGCAAGTTCACAGACAATTCAGATGAAGAATACATTCAATTTGGTGAACGAGGACGGTCGTTTTTGTGAAAATTTCATGGGTGAACCATGACAAGACAAATAAATAAGAATTTTTGTTTCAATTCATTGCTCACAATGATGTCATGTTCGCTGTTACTATCACATGATCAGTTACTCATTGATGTTTTACATAATATTTAATTGTAAGTTCATAGGGATTGTTCATCAATATATAAGTATATGGCGTGTTCTTATAATCTCGGTTCAAATCAAATTCGCAGGATCACGAAACTATTTAAGTTCGATACAAATCACATACACTATAATCGATTTCAAATTAGTGAAAATGACTAAGTTTGTTTTGTGATCACATACTCGTCTGGTGGTTTTTGGGGGGTTTTACCGATATTATTATAAGTTTGCATGCATGATATTTACACATGCGTTTAATTGATTTTTAATGGATGCAGATCATACGTGAAGTATGACTTACTGCATGCAGGCCCCATGTTCACAAGGAATTGGTTTTCAGGATAAGGCTTAAACTTTTAACTATGAATTTTGAACACCTGTATTATAACTACAGTTAAATGTTTAAATGTGTTCTTTCTGATTACATGGGTCAAAAATCGAATCCGGTTTCTGTCCGATGATCAGCCGGCATACTTCTTGGCTAGTCATCAGGGCATTGTAGGACAAAGTCAAGGCGTAGCTTGGTGACGAAGAGTTTTATCATTGACCATCTCATGACTGACCGACATCATATACGGTGAATGTCCGATGCCCGTCTAACCCTTTGTCCCAGATTCAATATTTCTGGGTGGACATCGTCCGGTGTTCGGGTGATTTGTGACCTAGCTATTGAGCTTCCAGCCATATTAGATTTACTGCAAAATCATTATTTTTTTAATAGTGAAATAGTTGTCTCTTCCATGTTTGTAACCCACGAATATAGGAGCCCACAAAACTGCAGTTTAGCAAAATCCACGAAATTTAATGCCTACGAAAATAAGTGATTTTACAGTATTTGCATGATTGGTTGTTTTAAGACAGCCCTTGGTTTAGTTGCATGGTTTGCACATTGTTTGTGTCTCATGTTTGTTAAAATATGCACCTTGGTACTGTTTTATCAAAGCACTTACGGAACTAGTAAACTTACAATCAAATTTAATTTAAATATTTTCATAATTTGTTTCCAATTATAAAGTGTGGTAAATAAAGCTGCAGTACTCATAATGATTCAGTTAAAATTCTTCTACGAACCATATCCATCTCAAATTTGCAGTTGTTAAAGAATTATAAAGCATTTAAATTTGAGCGTAACTTTAAGATTTTTTTAAGTGCTTTGGGTAATGTTTTATATGTTATCTATGTATGTTACATGTATTTGTTTGTCGTCTGCTCATAGCTGACTCGTGGAGGTGGAAGCAAGGTACTTGGTCATGTGATCAATATTTTTAAATCTATTGGTTGTTCCACAACCAATCCTATCCTATCTGTTTGCTTAGAAGTTACTGGTTTCAACCATTTTGAATTATCAACTTGTCAACCAACTCAAATGCTTCATAAGTTCATGTATTAAATTTGATTTATTTAACAAATTTGAAAATTTTATATTATGGTAAGATAGAGGCTCACCTTGATCAATTCAGTGGCTTGCCCAACTGTGTTTTAGCTTTATAAATAAAGGTATTATCACTGAATTAGATCCAACAACACCTTCAAAATTTCCCTTAGTTAATATAAACTCTAAATGCAACCTCTGTAGAGCAACAACCTCTACACAAAGGCCAATATTTGCAGATTTCATAGGGTGTTGCTGTGCAGAGGTTGTACTGTATATTAAAAGAGTGGAACTTTATTGTGCTTAAATAAAGGTAGAAAATATTAGTAAATTTAATTATAACTATTGTTCCCTTTTGCTGGCTTGATTATGTTTAACTCCACATGGTTTTTCTAGGGGTAACTCTGTTCATTCTAGATAAAAAATAAGATATTGAAAAGTACAATCTTGAATTGGTTGACGTTTTGACGTTATTTGCTGTTCCATGTTTTGTTTGTTTGTTAATTTGTTCTTTGTTCTTTGTTTAGTTTATGTTTTACATTGATTTCAATGTTCTATATAGTTACATAGATCAACAACATTTACCAAGTAAATCACTGCTCTGTAGCAAACCTCAATATTATGACTTGTGGCCCGTTTCTCTCAAAGCACCTTAAACTAAGCTACATCTCATCTCAAATATTGTCATGTTATTCTCTAGGGAGGCTTGACTCAAAATTGGCATCACAAAGCATGAACATTATTCTGAGTTTATAAGATTCAATTTTCAACAGCTCCGACTGCAGATTTATTTCGCAAATGCAGACTCTGATTAATTTGAACTGCTATGGTTTTTTTTTAGATTGGGGCCACTTCTCAAGGCCGCTATTTGTTGCAGTTTATCCTGTGACTATGACCTTGGTTGGCCATGTTCAAAACTGGTTCCTCAAGTTTTTACCAGGTTCGACAAAAGTTGAAAAAAGTAGACCATAGTTGGATAATTTAAATTTAAAAAATGGTCAATATTTTAGTTATTTTGTAAAACATGGTTAAGCTTGTTCAACCATAGGTTCCCTGGTCAACCATTGGTCATCTTAGGTTGACCATGGTCAGCAATTATAAATAATCCATATGGTAGGGGATGAAATAAATCACAGTTTAATGGAAAAAACTTGAAGGGCACATGTTGTTGATCTATGGTGTTTTTGACTACCATAATTATATGTAAATTATGAAATCCAGTACTGTTCTTTCAATGTAGATTAAATTTATTTGTATGTTTTAAGTATTCGACCATTTATAAAATAATCATAAAATGGGGGGCAGGGCAGGATGATAATACAGAAAATTAATTCATTTATTTATCTATGCAAGTCTAATGGATTTGTTCTGTAAAATCGGGAATGAAAGCCATGGTTTAAGGATTTGTTCTATAAAATAGGGAATGAAAGAAAAGCAATTGACAGTGTCCATGGTTTCTGTTCTGTTGTTAAAAGTGTATGAAAGAACAGTATAGATCCTGTCTCATTTAATTTCATCTAACTCTTCAGGCATCCTTAAATAATTGTTTGTTCGACATTATACGGTGCCAAGCAATACTTACATCAGTCAGTAATGCTGGTAAAATATTTATTTACCTTGTTCAGAGCCAATCTATAGTCTCTTCCTTGTCCTGCTTGTGTGACAAAAGATTATTGCTTAAACAAATGTGATTTTGAAAAAAAATGAAATAGTGCAATTTGCTTGGTCACATCTATTAGAATATGCTGAACAAACGATTGTTTAATTATGGCTTCATATTATGATTACTTAAACATTCAACCTCATTCTTCATCTTAGTTAATTAAATTCTACTTTGATGTGTTTACTACTGCATAATTATTATAATTTTGTTTATGGTATATAATCTACAATGATCGCAGCATCTTTGTGTTTATGCTGGAAGCTTTATATATAAATATTTATTTTTTTTAAATCTTGTTTTCAGAATGTTTACAGGGGTCCTGCAATAGAGAGAATTAACTTTCTTTGTGCGCAAAGCTATTTTATGAAAAAAATCAAAGTATTGACTACGATATGTTTATTTGAAATTCATCAGCTGAATTTCAACAATAGAACTATGTTTGAAACATAGATTTGGTGTAGGGATGTGTGCTAATGGCACCAGAGACAGATTTGCATCTTATTTTCAGGATTGGGCTTTATAATACCTCAGTAGGACCCCTGGGTTACTATTATACTGTTGTTAATTTTTCCGGAATTGCATTATTTGATTTATGGTTTCAGATTGATAATCTAGTTTGAACTTGTTGGGGTGTTGATTTTATTTTTAGACTAGTTAGAAACCAAAATATACCACATCTTTCTCATAGGTTTAGTGTTCTTTAACAAAGATAGGAATTTGTAATTTTCATGAAATCTGTGTTTGTTTTAAGTTATGTAAATCTTTAAACTATTTTTGCATTTTTCTTTCTTCAAAAACCATTTTTGCATTTTTCTTTTTTTTCCAAAATGAGTCTTTATTGGAAAGGAGATATTTATTAATTTATTAGTTTTGATGCTGATTTTATCCCAATTCATACTTAAGTCAGGTCAGTGCTGATCGACATGATCCTAGCAAGAGTGTAGGGAAGTGTGAACGGGAAATAAGTGGAATAGAAGAGAAAAAAAGCTTAGAGATTTCTTAAAGTTCTCTGATACATCATTTTGATATCCAAACAGAAATCTTGTTTATAATAGTTCTAGTCTACGTTTAGTTTATTAATATTATTCTCCTTTTTTCAGTTTGTTAATTGCGTCTTCTCTTGTTCAAGATCCTATTGAGTGATTTTTATTCATTAGATCAATTATGATGATTATATTGTGATTAATATAGCTCATGAGTATTTTTTTGCAATGTTTCCATTTATTGATCATGCCAGAATTTATAGAATAGCCTGTTTGTTCAGGTCTGTAACTTGTACACAAACATTACAATATCATAACAGTGTATTTTTATTATTTTTAGCTCACCTGTCACAAAGTGACAGAGTGAGCTTTTGTGATCACTCTTCGTCCGTCGTCCGTCGTCAGTCGTCCGTCGTCCGTCCGTCCGTCAACAATTGGCTTGTGTAGTCACTAGAGGTCACAATTTTGGTCTAATTTTTATGAAACTCGGTCACAATGATCATCTTAACAAAATCTAGGTCAAGTTCGATATTGGGTCATCTGGGGTCAAAAACTAGGTCATTGGGTCCAATCATATAAAAACCTTGTGTAGTCACTAGAGGTCACAATATTGGCCTAATCTGTATAAAACTTGGTCACAATGATCATCTCAACAAAATCTAGGTCAAGTTCAACAGGTGAGCGACCTAGGGCCCTTTGGGCGCTCTTGTTATTGTTTTAAACATTCTAATTGGAGAAAAAGACAGTGGAAACTATTCTCTTATTCACTAAGCCACATACTAATAATGTCTATTGAAAAAAGACATTAATAACTCAATGTTATGTAAACAAGTGACCAACCTGAATAATCGATTTATACCATAGAGAATGAATTCCTTTAAAGCATTTGTAAGAAAATATAAAATCAAGTAGTTCACATATGAAGCTGATGTCACAGCATATAGACCGTATCATTTCTTGCGACACTTTATAAATCAACTTGTATGACTTAGGGCCTGTTGCGAGCAAAAGCACCTGTCCCTTCCGATCACTGTATGACTTATTGTACAACTTCTCGCGATTATCTGAAGTTGACTTGTTTATATACATTGTGGGTATTATATAATTTTAGTAAAATTGTATTTTTTTTTGTTCACACAGATTTAGTAATAAATTGATACTGCCATCTATGGTTAATTGATATGGCCATCTATGGGATGCAAATCACATATTATTGATATAGTCATTGTTACAGCACTCAATATCTGTGTAATTTTCCAATGTTATAGTCAAGTAAAAGCCTTGTCACTGAATGTTTAATATCTGGTTAATTCATCACGGTTTATATGTATCTATCTTCATGATTAGTACACACTTAACCTGTTTATTAATCAACAGGTTGGGAACAATACTAGATTTAATGACGCCTTTGCATAACTAAATTTAGTTACAAATGGTGACAAAACTGGATAAATTGGATTTATTTGATTATTTAACTTGATAATTGCAAGAAATTGACTGGGCACTTTTCTAAAGTAACATCTATATGATTGAAATCTTACACACAAAAATATTTCACTGTTGCATTTTTTACAAGCACTTATTTAAATTAAAAGGGGAGGTAACTCATATTGTTTTCCAAATTTGATTTATGGAATAACAATAAGATAAACTGCAAACCATTTCATTTATTCACGGCGACATCATTTTAGAAAAAAAAATTGATTTTGAATGGTAATACTACTTTTTCACAAACGTTACTAAAATACTAAATCTAGCGTTGTACCCAACCTGATCATATACCATTTGCACATTTTTTTAGTACCATGTCTCTGAATGTTAATATCCGCTGGATTCATCTTGATTTATCGCAGGATTAGTAAACATTCTACCATTTTGTTATTCATACACCCTCTGCTCTGCTTTTCAGTACCATGACTTTGATTTGACTAGAATTCCGTTGCTGACAAAGTTGGTGTTTGCCATATTTATGATACTTGTCCCTATCTTGTTGTTGAATATGTTGATTGCTATGATGGGAAATACATATCAGTCAGTCATATCAAAGTCAGAGAAAGAATGGAGAAAACAGGTAAGGCTTAAATATATTGTTTGTTTGTGGTAGACTGCCTGTATTGGATTGCCCAAGTGGTAGAGCTGCCCCTACAAGTGCTAGAGGTCTTGGGTTAGATCCCTGGCTGCTACCAGTTTGTTTGTGGTGGTCTGCCTGTATTGGATTGCCCAAGTGGTAGAGCTGCCCCTACAAGTGCTAGAGGTCTTGGGTTAGATCCCTGGCTGCTACCAGTTTGTTTGTGGTGGTCTGCCTGTATTGGATTGCCCAAGTGGTAGAGCTGCCCCTACAAGTGCTAGAGGTCTTGGGTTAGATCCCTGGCTGCTACCAGTTTGTTTGTGGTGGTTTGCCTGTATTGGATTGCCCAAGTGATAGAGCTGCCCCTACAAGTGCTAGAGGTCTTGGGTTAGATCCCTGGCTGCTACCAGTTTGTTTGTGGTGGTCTGCCTGTATTGGATTGCCCAAGTGGTAGAGCTGCCCCTACAAGTGCTAGAGGTCTTGGGTTAGATCCCTGGCTGCTACCAGTTTGTTTGTGGTGGTCTGCCTGTATTGGATTGCCCACGTGATAGAGCTGCCCCTACAAGTGCTAGAGGTCTTGAGTTAGATCCCTGGCTGCTACCAGTTTGTTTGTGGTGGTCTGCCTGTATTGGATTGCCCACGTGGTAGAGCTGCCCCTACAAGTGCTAGAGGTCTTGGGTTTGATCCCTGGCTGCTACCAGTTTGTTTGTGGTGGTCTGCCTGTATTGGATTGCCCACGTGGTAGAGCTGCCCCTACAAGTGCTAGAGGAGGTAGAACCACCGCTATTAGTGTAAGAGGTTGTGGGTTTGATCCCTGGCTGCTACATACCAAAGTTGTTAAAATGTTGCTGGTATATCTTATTTGCTTGAGTTAGTAAGAAGGGTTAGTTCCAGCTAACTGCAGGTGTCAGGTGAGAAAAATTATTAATCCATCATGAGGCCGTCAATGTAGGAAGAGGATTTTTTACCCTCAGAGTCGGAATTTTACCCAAGCATTTTCCTGTCTAAATTCCGACCCCTCTGGTGAGATATCCTTATCCTACATAGAAACTCATGATGGATTCTTACAGTCCTCTACATGTGGAGAAGTTTTCAGTGACATTCAGGCTTTGGTCATGTCCTCCACATGTGGAGAAGTTTGCAAATGTTGGCTTAAACTGATTGATATTTTTAAATTATGGCAATTTAACACAGGTTAGGTATACATAATTAAAAAGAGTTGCAGGAAAAACAAACATTTTTTTGTAAAATACTTATTTATCATTGTGGATCTGTAGTATGCAAAACAACCCTGTCACATTAAGTGTTGGTGTTACATAACATGTCTAATGTGACGCATGGTTCGCAAACGTGATTCGCAAGCTGTTAACTGTTCTTACAAAACCACAACATAATTATAGATTTATGTAACAAAATAGTAAGAATTATGTTTATTTGAAGCCTGGATGATAAGTATAGATTATAACACAGGGACGGCAAGCATTAAGTCGATATTCGGCATACTAGGTTACGTATTGGCTCGAGGGCTTCAGCCCGAGTGCCAATACCTAACCTAGTATGCCAAATATCGACTTAATGCACAACGGCCCTGTTTTATGACCTTTTTATCGCATATGTTCAACTCCACTGATTTTTTCTGAACACGAAATAACACAACAAGCCCAGATCTAACTTTTCTAGAGTTTTTTTTAACCTGCGAAACAGTCAGAATCTTCAATTTGTATTCCAGCGCGCTAATGACGTCACATTTTTGTGTACGTTACGTACGGGCGTCGCTTCTGAAATGACCGGGTATAGCCTCGATATGGAGTTTTGGCACACCGGAAGAGGGCCAGATATCGATATTTGGCACACTAGACACACATATCAGTTCAAATTCAGCACAATTTTGTTACTATATATAGTAACACATGCGATAATGCTCTATATGTGTGCTGACTGAGGTAAAAATATCACAAAATCATGGTTCATGCACCAACACTCATGATGTATGGTGTTTCAGGTTCATGACGAAATCTGCATTAAAGCATGTAGACATTATGGTTTTCCCATTCATCCGTGTACAGTTTGTAACATTTTGCAATAAAATTGCAAAAAACTTTATACCAATATAAATACCTGTAAATGATTGGCTGATATTCCGTGAATCTTCTACACCATTTTTTCACATAATTACATTTGAAATGAACATTTATTGGGTTTTATTTTTAACTCACATTAAAGTAGTTGTATTTCAAAAAAATCCAGAAGGCCATAGACCGTGAGGACAACATATTAACAAAGTAAGATCATGGTGACAAATGTACAGTTATCAATAGCATAATACATACATATATACATGCATACATGTACCCTCTCACGCACACACTCATGCATGCACAGGCACCCATATGCACGCACACATGTATAAATACTTTGAACACAAACTTTATACACAGGGATGCTAATGAAATGATTACAGTCAACTCTCGTTATCTCGAACTCGCTTATATCGAATTTTCCGTTATGTCGAAGTTTTTTTCAAGTCCCGATTTTTCTCCTTCTTTGTCTATATGAAATCTCGAGACCCATCTCGAAGTTTCGGCTTGATTTCGGCTCGAATTTTTCGTTATGTCGAATTATTTTTTGGTCCCGATTAACCAATTTGCACTTTAAATCTATTGTTCATCTCGAAGTCCGGTCGAAGTCTGATCGTATTCGACTAGCATCGAATGTTTTTCACACTTCGCCAGTCTGAAATCTTCGATTTACCTGTAATTTTCGCGCCTTCCATTGTTGAACAAATATTTGTTTGCAACAATATGCGCAAACATGTCATAAAGCTTCGAGTTACGTACTAACATCAATAAACATGTCATCTTGAACAATTGTTTGTAAAAATAATAATTAAAATAAAATGCATTTTCTCGAGGAGGAATACATGAACATAAATATCACAACAAGCAATTCTCACGAATATGTGGTTCTTATGACCGTAACAATATGGCGGCGTAAAATGACAGAAACTAGAAAACTTGCAACTTCGATGCCATAAATTCTATCTCGAATTTTCGTTATGTCGAAGTAATTTCCACAGTCCAGTGAAATTCGAGATAACGAGAGTTGACTGTATATACAATTATTGAATTATATATATGAACATAATACATGACAGCAATATTGCAGGAATTTATATATTTTCTAATGTTGTATTAAACTTTTTTTGGCTCTGATTTAAACATGTCGACTGGCCGCCATGATCATGTGACACTAAATATATGAGTAGAAAATTACCACATTACAAGAGAACATATAAGGATATTAAAGGGAGGTTTGATCAGTGTAGATGTTTGTCATACTCTGTCGTAATATTCAAATTAATATATACATATACATGTACACATATATATATACCTTTGGCATTGTTGAAACCAAAGCCCATAATCTTTTATAATATATGTGTTACAGTCTGATTATTCAGGTCTGTCACTTGTATACAGACAATGCAATATATCATTACATTGTATTTTTATTAGCTCACCTGTCACAAAGTGACAGAGTGAGCTTTTGTGATCACTCTTCGTCCGTCGTCCGTCCGTCCGTCGTCCGTCCGTCGTCCGTCCGTCGTCCGTCCGTCAACAATTGGCTTGTGTAGACACTAGAGGTCACAATTTTAGCCTAATCTTTATGAAACTTGGTCACAATGATCATCTCAACAAAATCTAGGCCAAGTTCGATATTGGGTCATCTGGGGTCAAAAACTAGGTCACTAGGTCAAATTATAGAAAAACCTTGTGTAGTCACTAGAGGTGACAATTTTGACTTAATATTTATAAAACTTAGTCACAATGATCATCCTAACAAAATCTAGGTCAAGTTCGATATTGGGTCATCCGGGGTCAAAAACTAGGTCACAAGGTCAAATCATAGAAAAACCTTGTGTAGTCACTAGAGGTCAAATTTTTTACTTTATAATCTTCATGAAACTTGGTCACAATGATCATCTCAACAAAATCTAGGTCAAGTTCGATATTGGGTCATCCGGGGTCAAAAACTAGGTCACAAGGTCAAATCATAGAAAAACCTTGTGTAGTCACTAGAGGTCACATTTTTGGTCTTATCTTTACAAAATTCGGTCACAATGATCATCTCAATAAAATCTAGGTCAAGTTCGATAATGGGTCATTAGGGGTCAAAAACTAGGTCACAAGGTCAAATCATAGAAAAACCTTGTGTAGTCACTAGAGGTCACAGTTTTGACCTGATCTTTATGAAACTTGTTCACAATGATCATAACAACAAAATCTAGGTCAAGTTCGATATTGGGTCATCTTGGGTCAAAAACTAGGTCACATTGTCAAATCATAGAAAAACCTTGCATAGTCACTAGAGGTGACATTTTTGGTCTTATCTTTACAAAATTCGGTCACAATGATCATCTCAATACAATCTAGGTCAAGTTCGATAATGGGTCATTAGGGGTCAAAAACTAGGTCACAAGGTCAAATCATACAAAAACCTTGTGTAGTCACTAGAGGTCACAGTTTTGACCTGATCTTTATGAAACTTGTTCACAATGATCATAACAACAAAATCTAGGTCAAGTTCGATATTGGGTCATCTTGGGTCAAAAACAAGGTCACATTGTCAAATCATAGAAAAACCTTGCATAGTCACTAGAGGTCACAATTTTGGCCTAATCTTTATGAAACTCGGTCACAATGATCATCTCAACAAAATCTAGATCAAGTTAGATATTGGGTCATCCGGGGTAAAAAACTAGGTCATTAGGTCAATCATATAAAAACCTTGTGTAGTCACTAGAGGTCACAATATTGGCCTAATCTGTATAAAACTTGGTCTCAATGATCATCTCAACAAATTGTAGGTCAAGTTCAACAGGTGAGCGACCTAGGGCCCTTTGGGCCCTCTTGTTCTTTTAAACATTTTAATTGGAAAAAAGGCAGATAAAACCAATACCTTATTCACTTAGCCAAATACTTATACACTGTCACATACATGTATTAATATTGATAAAAATAAAATAAGACATTGATAAGAGAAATTGCAATGTTTATATACACAATGTTATGTAAACAAGTGACTGACCTGAATAATCGATTTATACCTATATATTATTTACTCAGAGGTATTCACCTGATCCTCATAAAATCTATTAGCAGGATAGTTAACCCCCTCTCCCCTATCTTTGATGATAGGGTTGATTGCTTAGCACATGTTGGTAGATTAGTCCATGTGTTGGTCTGCAGATAAACAATAACTCAACAAAGCTCAGCCTGAGGATCCTCAGACCTTCCTGGAGGCTGGTCAGCAACAGTAGATGATCCTTGTTGATTTTGAGGTCAGTAGGTGAAAGATCAAGGATGCAGTGACCTTAACATGAATGAATCGACCAAATGGTTTCTGATCAAATATCACTTTATAAAATCTAGGCCCTTGAATCTTCAAATATTTCTTGGAGGTTGGCTAGCAACTGCTGATGACCCCTATGGCTTATGAGGTCAGTAGGTCAAAGGTCAAGGTAGTTTAAAAACATCCTCTTGCTACATTGCATGACTTTGGCAGTGAAGCTTAAGCCTAGGTCAGACTGAGGAATTCCACATCGGCGATGTTTTGCCGATTGCTTCCGATACAACCTGATTCATCACAATTCTTTCTGATATCACAAACTGTCTCATGACTTCCCTGAAGCTTCCCCTAGACCACGAGAAACCTGTTCCCGATGTCCTAAATGCTCATTAATTTCAGTCGGGAGGACATCACCGAGGCAAAAAATTGCTTAGTGGTTCTTAGGCTTTAATCTCAGTTTCTATATTACAGTGGGCAAAGATTGTAGTAGTGTTAGAACGTGGATTTACTAGAAGTCAACTTCAACATTGGCATCGAGAGTATTCCGTGAAAATGGCCGGACCCACAGGAAAGAATGGCGAGGAGATAGAGATACGAGCCCTTGTGGTAATCAAAACTTCTCCGAAAACAAAAGCTCGTCAAAGAAAGATTGCTGTTGGAAACTGGAAGGTAATTATGATCATAAAAGAAAAATACAGGGGTTCCATTAGCTACTGAATCTGAAGGGTCATTCGGATATTTTCGACCTAATTTTACCATTTTATAGGCAAAATGCACATAATTTTAAGAGGAAATGACCCTTGAAACCAAAACCTTAAGGGTCAAATTGTTTCTTTTTTCGAGTTAAATGGAACCCCTGAAAATAGCCTTCTGTCATATTGAGCAATGCAATGTACCTAATGCAGACTAATAACCCTGCATTTTCTGAAAATCATTATTACTTCTGTATACCTGCTATTTACACGAAATATCGGAAAATCAAATAGATTTTAACAAGAAGGAACAAAAAATACCTACTGCATTATTATTATTTCGCAATAAGTACATAGTTTCTTAGCTAATCAATAACTTAAGTTTTATATGGAATTGGGGCCTGGGTGGTATTCAATATTGATCTTATTTAAATTGGAAAATAACGATAGACAATCATATCGCCTGTTACTGATGAAGACCAATATGGTGTGATATGATTAGTTGTCCTTAGCCTTAAGTCAAGTAAGATCAGTATTGATCAATAGCATCCCTGGTAATTAACTTTGGTAAGTACTCAGGTACTGAACCTTGTTTACTGTTTTACTGTTAGCCCAGTCATTCTACAGTAAAAATAGGCTTAACCTCAAACAAATTGCAAAAGAAATAAATTTGACTGTTTTGGCATCAGAAAACATTGACAAATAACATATCAAAAGTCTAGAAAAATCTAGGAAGGGGAAGTTGCCGAAAAATTAACATATGTAAGGTCACTATTGGAAACTCTAAAGCTGCTTTTATGGCAGTGTTTATTTTCATTTCCATGTAACCTAAGTGCACATATCCATAAAGTACATAGTAAAGTAATTGGAATATGAACAATATTATAAACAGATGAAAACAACGTGTCATAGATAACAAATAAAACCATTTTTTATTTAATATAGATGCTTAAAAATCAGTACAAGTGGGTGGGGTAATGGAGTGTGAGAATCTCAGAAACAAATCCCGGTGTAACCTCTAGGTCAACAAATGAATTATTATAGTTTAATGTTATATGTGAAAGTTCTGACATTGCAAGCATAAATTGCAAAAGTGATGGGGTCTGTGAAATTCAAGATGGCGTCCAAAATGGCCGTCTTTTTTAGCATTACCAGTTAAAATAAAAATACATGTAGATACATTAAAATAGCAGGAATATATGACAAAATTCATTGAAATTAATGTCCTTAAATGGTGTATATGTATTTAAGAAACCACAAACATCGTTAAACAAATATTTTAGATACATTATTTATGTTGAAAATCTTCAAAAAGCAATGTCAGTCAGTGTCATTTGCAGGTAAAACATACGAAAAACAGGTACAGAGGCAATTTCACCTTTCTAATCTCTTATGTCTTTGGTTATGATTTATAATGTTGATTAATACATATCTAAAATACACTTTTATGAATAAATGATATAATTTGTTAAATAAAAAACATTTCTTTAATCGGAACTCAGTGCATCCATGCAATCTGAGGTGTAATATGTGGTATTATTACCCCACCCACCAATTTCACACAATGAATTTGTAATCGAGTAATTTGAAGTTTCACAAACTAACTTCGTCTTGCATGAAGTTTATTAAATCATAAATGTAAATTGGTACACATACAAAACTTTTATGTCGGAGATTACTTCGAGAAATCCAAGATGGCGATTAATATGGACGTCGTGGTATAGGAAAAGTGATTAATTTGGCTATATAGATTATACAGGTAAATATATATTACTTCCAACTTTGTATCCTAAATTAGTATCGGTTCTCGACAACTCGGTGTGTTCTATCAAATATTTCTGTGAATCACTGGTTGAAGATAGTATCTCTACTTCATTATACCCCCGCACAACGAGTTGTAAGGGGGTATACTGGATTCAGCTTATCTGTCTGTCGGTTGGTCTGCCCGTCCGTATACGCATTCTTGTGGACGCATTACTCCTCCGTTTTTGCAGCATTTCCTTCAAACTTTAACAGATGAACATCCTCAACATGTAGATGTGCATAAAGGAAAGAATTTGCGCTGCGACAATTTTTGACAGAATTATGGCCCTTTGTACTTTTATACAATATATAGTGTATATAGTGAATAGTTCTTATTTGCATAAAGAAAAGAATTAGCTGCAATGATGTTTGCCACGTGGGGGTATATTTATTTAGTCTGCCGAATGGCGACAGTTCTAGTTATCCTTGGATACAGTGCGACTTGAAACTACTTTATATGAATGTATGAATCCGAGATCAAACTAGCAATCAGGTATAAATAAAAGCTGGCTGGTAATCATAGAACATATCGCACATCCATTGCATGTACAGGCCTGGGTATACCCATTGCATGTACATGACTGGGTATGTGATCAGGTCGTTACGAAACCTGTAATTGGTAGGTGGTCCATTTGGCTCTGTTATGGACATTGCTGTGCGTTTTGTTGCCTTTTAGGCACAGTTTGCGAGATGTTAGATGTGCTTTCCATGTTTGGTTCAGGATTACAGAGCTCGATGTATCGCTTAATTTTCGCCAGCATAATTATACTAGTATCATAAATGCAAGGCTCAATACTAGATCGCCTGTGTTTATACTAGTCGGAATACTTGCTAACATCTATGAGTTCAATGCCCGACCTTAGACCTGCGTTCAATGCTTGTTAGAACGTGTCCATAGTAGGTACACGCTCGATCTTAGATCTAAACTCAATGCTGGCTGGAGAAGGTTCAGTAAGACATTCTTACTAGTGTATGTCCACAATGCAACACTCGACCTTAGATCTGCATTGAATGCTGCAGGAGTAGGTCCAATTAAACATAAGTTCAGTGCTTACTAGATTATTTCCTCAGTACAATGTTCGACACTAAACCTACAGGACAAGGTTCAGTTAGACTTAAAAGAGAAGGTCAAGAGTGCAGGAACCAATCTAAGACCAAATTGGAATATTGGAATAGGTTCAGTTAGACTATACATTCTATGCTTGCTGGGGTTTGTCAAGATTACCGGACTCCTAATACATACCTTAAATGCTTGCTGGAATACAAATGTAGGGCCAGTTCAGACCTACGTTCAAGACGTGCCAAAATGGGTCCATTTAAACCATCGTTCAATGTTATCTATAGTATGTCCTCAGTGCAACGATCGACCTAAGACCTGCGTTCAATGCTGGCTAGAGTTGGTCTACAGTGCAAGGCTAGATCTAAAACTTAAGTTCAATGCATACTTGTAAGATTAGGTCAAGTGAGACCTACGTTTTGAGTTTGTTTGAATAGGCCCATACTATGTGCAGCCCTAAATCTAGACCTGTGTACAAAGCTAGGTTAACGTAAGTAAGTATGTAGACTCTACATGTGTATAATGGCACTCATTTAATTCGTCAAAGACACAAACAATATCAATAGAAACATACACAAACTGTATTGTTATCCGTATAGAGGGCGGTTAAGACAATGTCCGTAATGCGCTTCCATAGAGAGGAAGTGTATGCATAATCTCAACGTCAAAATAACGCCGATTTATTTTCTTAAACCATCGTAAAATATTTGACTTTTGTATATAACAAGATTATTACAGTTCCTATTTTTAAATAATCAACTGAATTGGTTGGTGTGTACGTGTTATTTGATATTTAAATAACATATTCACGTAAATATGACGAGATTATGCCTTCGTAATTACATAGTTCATCGCACGCGCTATGTTCGTATGACGTCACTATGGCGAGTTATATTTGCCATGTCGTAGTTCGAAAAAATGAACAAGTTTAAGGTTAAATTTCATCGTTTTCCCCACCTTAGATTTTTCTAGACTTTTTGTATGATTATAATCATACATTTATCTACATGATTATCGAAAAAGAAATTCTTTTGCAATTAGTTTGAGGTTAAATCGTAGAATAACTGGACTATGTTTTCAAAACCTATCCTAATTACGACATCTTACCAGTATTTGATAAACACGGTCTTTATTGCTTTTTAATCAAAGTAAGTAGTGCAAATTAATATGTAAAATAGGATTGAAAACAGTGATTTTATCCTAATGCTGTTGTTTTTGTATACTTTAATGTGTTTGAACTGAACTGTGTGGGAAGTAACCTCGAAATAGAAGTGGGAAATATTATTTTTTGTCGTTTATAATCTGTACTTTTAAGCAGATTAGTTTCAAATGTAAACTGTACTTATTGCTCCTAGTATGCATATCTCAGCAGTTTCTTTAAACAACATTTCCTAAGCTGCAAACGAATGACCCTCGGTTGGTTTCTTTCCAAGTTATATGAATGGTTCTTCTCTGTTTAATATATAAATAGGTCAAGAGAGTAAAATTAGATTGTAAATACCCTGTATTGTAGTACTGCATGCATGCTTTATGAAATGTAAGGGTGCAGTATGTCCAAGAAATGCTTGATATTTTATCAATTTGCACGCGTCCATGAAAGGAGTTTATAATGCATGCAATCTGGTATGTATGCCACATACAGGATGTTAAATAAGTTAATTCTCAAAATTTAAATTCATATAAAGTTATATTTGAGCTATGTACGCAGTAGACAATGTTTTTTATGCCCCCCTATCGATAGATGGGGAGGCATATAGTGATTCACCTGTCCGTCCGTCCGTTCATCCGTTCGTCCGTTCGTCCGTCCTGGTTAACCCAAATTGACCGTTTCTTCTAGCATCATTATGGCTTGCTACAAAGCTTTCAAACTTGCATGGATGTTGTATATGAACACTCTCCACACACCTGTATCACCTGACCCCATTTTGACCTTCACCTTGACCTAATTTTGGACTTAGACTTATTTATGGACAAGGCTTCCACAGGGGGCATAAGCGTTTATTGAACGCAGTCTTGTTTTTTACTCTAATAGCTCCATTTAATGCCAGAGAGATAAGAAGATTAGAACAATGGTAGAACCCTTTGGATTTCAACCTGAAAATTTTACAGTCTTCTAAAATCAGAAAAATAAAATATTGAAACTAAAACATTTAGAATTAACTTTTTTAACACCCTGTATGAAGAAAATGTCTTTAGCCTTCTTAGTGTTGTACAAAATGATGCTGTATCCAAATTTGTGTACATATATTTCAGAAACTTGGTCGTGAGATTGTTACTCAATTGAAAGAACAGAAGAAGAAAGGAAAAACGGGACCTTTGAAGTTACAGAAGGTTTCTAGGAAACCAAGGAAAAGTACAGGAGGTGGAGATAATTCTGATTCCGATGATGATAAAAAATTCACAAATATAACAGCACAGTTGGCTTGGGAAAAGGATATTGATCTTACAAAGGGTCAAGCCTTTATTAATGAGTCAAATTCTGTTGAAAATTCATTAGGTCGTGGTGTCAAAATGTCTGGATTAAACAATAATATAGGGGGACAACATACTCCGGATAAAAAGTCCCCAACGGAAGAACATACACAAATTCCGAATGGTAATACACATACTACTCGAACTGCCCGAAGATTTGTGAAAAAGCCGAATGGCACCCCCAAAACTAGTCCGAAAGCCTTTCATAAACAATTTCCTAGTAACCGTGTTACGCCGTTACCGCTTGATTCGCGGGATAGTGATGGTGTAGACTCAGCGTTTGTGAATGACGGCGACGATCTGAGTCTGAAACTCCATCAAAGCAGACCATCGTCAAGCGGGGATTTAAAAATGCTAGATACTAGACGAACTGCAAGTAGTATAAAATTAGATCTAGATCATTTTGTTGTGACTGCTGACAGCAGATTTGTCAGTAATATATCCCAGAGTGCAACAGAGAAAGCTAAAAGTAGTCCGTCAAAAGATAGCCTTGACGCAGTGAAAAGTGATCGCGTAGGAAGTGCAGATTCTCGAGCATTGTATGACCAATGGGTGGATGAAATAATAGGAGACAGCCGGGAAACATCCCCTAGTAAAAGTGAAGCTGGTTCCCCAGCTCATAGACATCACAAAAGTAAGAAACGAAAAAAGGAAAAGAAAGAAAAAAGAGACAAAGATAAGGATAAAGATGGTGGTTTAGACACTGATAGGCCAGATACTGGTAGTTCAAGTAAGAGGGACAAAAGCGCCGACAGTGGTAAAAAGGATAGACACAGTGCTAAAGACAGAGATCGAAGCAAAAGTAGTGAAAGGAAACAAAAGAAATCTCAAAGAATGAAAAGTCCGACGTCAGATGAACTCTTGCTAGCTGACTCTGACAATCCTTTTGATGAAAGTGAATTATGAGAAGAATAGGTCAAGGACTGACAGGGGGGGGGGGCTGTTGATTGTACAATGAACAAAACTTATAAACCGTCACTTAATACAGTGTGACATCTAGAAAGTATTTCCAAGAAATCACATTTTATAAAGTGTCTGTTTATAAGTTTTTTTTCACTGTATATACCTGGGTATTTATTCAAATACTAATTACCATATTCGTCAAAGTATTGCACGTAGCTGTGTTTTGGACACAAGTTAAACATGGGAGAGTAGATTGCCTGAAATTCTGATGCAAATACTGTAAAAATAAGACAAAAAGAATATGTCTGTTCCCGATTCTCCCAGAGGAGTCTTTGAAAATGTGTAAAGTGTGCATTCAATTTCTGGTTACAATTCTCAGTTAATGATAGTGCTGACAATTCTTGGAAGAATATGGTGTTGTTATTCCTGGGGGGGGGGGAGGATGTCGTTATTGAATAATATGCAACGTGTAGATATAATTAAACATGTAAATAATTGTGATAATTATGCATACACATACATGTACATGTAGTTCCAAAATATTGCAATGTGTATGAATTGTTTGTAATTTCTAAACAACTTCATAAAACCACAGTAGAACTTTGATGTCTTTAACTACCTTTGGAACAGAAAAATATTTGGAGGCATCTACTGTATACTAAAACATCATTAATTTGCCAGGATCAAAGAACATGTTCAGGGTTTCTAGGATGCTGGAGGCAAAACTGTTGGCGGCATCACAGTTGTACTGTATTGTATATATTAGTTATTTATACGTAAAGGAGGACGTTCAGTTTTGGATGGGTTGTTTCATAAAGCAATGAAAGGTATTTCTGGTGTCAAATACTGCTGTTGTAATATGGCATTCCTTTTAAGGCAACATAATTCAAATTGATCAATTTCTGAATATTTAAAGAGAACATGGCTGTATTTTAACAAATTTCATTTTCTTAATTGTGACTTAATTGTATATTCAATACTAACATATACTTTTAACTATAAACTGTTAAAGCTGTACAGATCTGTTATTATTAAAATTAAGGGGGGTGTTCATAATATTATGTTTTACATACACTGTAACCAGTGATGCATTTGTATCAAAAAAGGATCTGTACAATTTTAGCCAAATGTATTACTAAAATATGGTAGTCTTCAATTTTTTCATGATAATACACTCTAGTTATTTTCACCGGCAATTTAAAGGGAAAAAAATAGCAGCATCCTCTTTAACTTCTTAATTTTGTGTAAATCAAGGTGTTTAATTTGAAATTCAAGATGTTTTGGGGGAATTCAAGGTATGTTATATGAATCTAAAGATATGAAAAAGGTTTTTAGAATGAAATTCAAGGTTTTTAATTGGGAATTAAAGGTTTTATTTTGGAATTTAAGATATTTTTGTGGAATTCAAGGTTTTTTGTGTTTCACGCGTATTCAAGTTGCTTATGGAGCCCTTGCTGATCAGTAAAATTTTTGATTGAATAGATAAATGTCATGTTGTTTTGTATATATTAAAATGATTACCTACATTCGATATTGATTTTCTTTGGAAATATATGTGTATGAGAGAACTCCTGATTTGGTTTTTACTGGACTGAACATGTTAATTGATTACACATTCAACTTTATATTAATGTATTATGCAAAACTATGCCAAAATTATATAACATTTTTTCAACTTAATTTGTACTATATATTTCTCATTTGGATTGCTCTGTTACATTGTAGCTTAATATTGTTGAAACCAAACTAACTTTATACACAGTAAACCCTCAATAGTAAGGCGGCTAATTCAACCTTTGAGTGACCTTTGAAACAACTGGTCTTCGTTTTGTATTGGTCTTTAAATATAATATCAACATTAATTATAGAGCCTAAGAATGAAATTAAAATTTAGACTACCTTTGAGTTACCAGTTTATCTCTTGTTGGGTGGGAAACACTGAAAAGTGTTTCTGAAGTTTCCAGTGACCCGGCCAAGATTCAAACCAGAAACCTCAGGATTGATAGTTGAGAGCACTAACCACTTGGCCACTGTTCCATCCTACATATGTTCTAAATTTTGAGACAGTCTTATAATGCAGGGTGTCATTGACTGCGCACTCACTGAGGGTTCCTACAAATCCATTATTTGCAATGAAAAGTCATGACAGCATGGAGATGGGTTAGAAGAGTTAATAAAGTCAATATGGTTATCTATGGAGTAATGATTTAATCAATCATGGCTGCATTGTACTAGAGCAAATCCTAAACAACAATGTACAATTGTATTATGAGTTTTGTTACCGTGGCTACCATTTTGTTTTGAAGTTTATTGTTGTTGCTAATATAAAATGTACTATGTTGTTTATGCAATACTAACGTATTGATTATATTGTGGACATTATTGTTGTATGATGAATTATAATGCTGTAAAATTCAAGAAATACGGTGTAATATGGGTCTTACAATTCTGGAATAACACGGAAATCCAGATTTACTGCACAAGAAAGAATAAACTTTTCTGCAGAAAATAAAAGTTGTTTGATGAAAGAATTCAAAGAATTAACATAGTTATGGCCATTTAAAATTGTGTTAGCTGAATTTTATCAATAGAACAATGTTTGCATTGAGTTTTGGTTTAGGGGTGTGTGCTAATGGCATGCGAAACAGATTTATGACACATAATCAGGATTAAGCATTATGCCTCAGGAGGACCCCTGACGGTAACCGTATACATGCTAACCTTGGATTTAAACATTCACCTTGAACTTTGTCCTAGTTCCTGGTTTTTGTGGACCATGTCTTATTAAGGCAACCATGACATTAAGATATGGCTGTAAAATATCCGTAATAGGGGATCACCATAATATTTGTTGATAAATCAATATTTCAAACTAAAAGGTCTTCGTCACGAGAATGTAACACTTAAAATTCTTTACATTATTTTGTTGTATTGGTAGCATGAATGCATAATTTGTTATACAACAAAATAAATAATTTATCAACAAACATTAAGATTGCATCTGTATAATTGCCATGCAATAATCATGATGATGTATCAATTTTTAGCCCTCGGACAGATAACTATAAAATCAGAAATTTTTCCGAGGTCATAATATCACTTTGCGAATTTGTTATTCTTAAGTAGTTCACAAGATTAAATGATCTTGTAGGTTTTTTTTAAATTCAGAAAGAACTATTTTCTGTTGTTCTACCACCATTCTTTAAGTTTGTGGACAAATTTTTTTCGGAACTTACTGATTTCATGAAAATAGCAAAAATTCAT
Source organism: Spisula solida (assembly GCA_947247005.1). Taxonomy (NCBI): domain Eukaryota; kingdom Metazoa; phylum Mollusca; class Bivalvia; order Venerida; family Mactridae; genus Spisula; species Spisula solida. Next base: position 29,087,255 of record OX365954.1, read on the forward strand.
CCCTTGCTAAAATTTCTGAGTTTACAGTGACAAGCAAGTTAACTGTGGACTGCTTCGATGATTTCTACTTCCTTTATCAATGAAATTAACCAATCAGGAAGAAATTAAATATCTGTCATACTGTCATAGTGATAATGGATTCTTTAATTTTAAGTATGGTTAATTCGATATGAATGGTTTCTGAAATATTTCATCGATAAATTTGACAGAATTTTGACACAGTTGGAAAGAACTTATATAATCTGACTCAGTATTTAAGGCAAATCTGGATCTAAGCAAAGATTGAAACATGATTAGAAACCTATCAGGTTACATGGTGGAATTATTTTGCCTTTATGTCTAGTCATTAAAAATCAAAATATAAACATATCCATTGACAAAGGTTTCATAAAATCCATTTCAAAAATTTAATAAAAAAAATATTCGAATTCAATTAAAAAACAACTTACTCAGAAAGAATGGCACTTTAAACAGATTTACGTAATATTTTCATAATTGGGCATTATGCCTCAGTAGAACCCCTTGTTAAAAATAAAACATTCTACAGTTCTGGTTACATTATTGGAATCAATGACAGAAAGTTGTTTCATTATAGGATTTAAAGACCATTTGTTGACGTTCACTGATGTGTAAACGTCAACAAATGGTCGTTTAATCCTTATAATTCCAAACTTACGCTTAATCACATAAATATCAATGAAAACATTGAATTTACTCCCGCATTTTTTTAAAAATGAGCTTGATTTAATGACGTCGTATACGTGACGTCACCATAATGTGACGTTTGGTGAATTACGTTAGCTAACCAAATGTGTTTAGATGCTCCGTTTCTTACGTAAACACAAAATCAGGGGATGCACATACAAGTAGGTAATGTTCTATGTCAAAATTAAGCCAGAAGAGCATGTACAGCTGTGATTGGCCTTTGCAGTTTGACTTATTCCACACGCATTCGTCTAGAACGTTTACGTCAGTAATGTCCGAGGGTCCGAATTGGTGAAACGGAGGTTTACTGATGTGTGAACGTCACGTTTTAGCCAATCAAAATGCAAGGATTAGCTGACTTTGGAATTATTAGATTTTGGTTCCCTGTAATTCTTGAATTCTTTGCTATTTATGCATGTATAAATAAATTAAAAACCGTTAATAAGTAATTCTTCAAGACCTAAAATGAAATATTGTTTGTTTTCCCTCCTGCCAAAATGGTCCCTACCCAAAAATATTTATTGAGAAATCAGAAAAACATTTAATTGGTGAGCTTAGGGACTAACGAAAGTTGTTCACTTTTCTGTAAAAATATATCGATTTTTTTCTCCCTACCTACCCAACCTTAAATGACAATGGTCGCAGGAAGGGAAACACACAAGATTTTATTTTAGGCCCTAGTTAGTTGTTGTTGGTAAATTGTAAATGTGAAGGCAATGTGATAAAATCATCAAATTAACTCGTATACATAATTATATATCAAATATTACATTGATATTATCATAAATGAAGTATTGTTTTTTTTGTATATTATTTTGCACTTTTTAGCTGGACTATTTGATGAATAAGTAGAGCTATTGTTCTACCCCCCAGCATCGGCGGCAGCTTGGTGTCTCCTCATGTTAAAGTTTTTTGGCAAGTATCTATTTCAGAGTATATCTGATATACTATTAGATGTACATCAATGAATAGGTTATGTTAAGGGGCTGCTTTTGACAGAAAGTTTGTCCGCTGTGGTCAATGTCACTGTTACTAAAAATTGATATACATTCTCCCATTAATTATAAAGGTTTTTTTTGGCAAGTTTCTTTTTCAGAGTATTTCTGAAATACTTTTTGAGGAACATCAATGAAACTTTGTGTACAGACAGCTTGTGTAAAGTTGCCACTAGAGATTGAAAGTGGGACCACAGGGTACAAGGTCAAGGTCATTGTTACTAAAAATAAAAAATCAGTTTCTATTCTCTAACTTTAGTTAGGAATGAGATATTTTTATGAAACTTACTTTAGAAGTAGCTTATGGACTGATGGGGCCTATCGTTATTAAACATGGATTAAATTTCTGACCAGGCACCGTAGTCCAGCGTGGGACCCATCTTGCGGCGCTCTTGTCAGTCTATAAGTTAGAAACTTATGATTTGTATAGATCTATCATTATTGCTGGAATGATTTAAATGGGTATACAACTATATACTTAGCAAATACCCATGTTAAATGCATTACAGTGTAATCTGAGAAAACCGACATGTGAGAAAACCAGAATGTTGTCCAAACCGACCAAATATTTTGGTCCCAAGATTTCTCTTCTTTAAGTCAATGTAAAAGCTATTGAAAAAACCCGAAACTTGCGAAATCTGAATACCGACGGCTACTTGTCTGGGACTAGTATAAATACACACTAATCATGACTTAAATATTGAACAAACAAATTACCAAACAATCAATGTGTTAAATGACCCCAGGAAATGTGTGAAAACAGCTGTAGGCCCCTTCGTAAGGTGTTAATTGTCCATTTAAATCTTGTTGATACAGTTAATGTAATTATTACGAAAGCATGATATTTACTCAAACTTTTTACGTTGAGCTCCCCTTGGCATGTTTTAGTAAGGTTTTTATATTGGAGACTGACTGACATTTTTTACTTCAAGGTTTTTTATCTTAAGTTTGTAGACCGGCCATGAATAACATATTGTACTCGTTTTTTTTATTTTCATCCATCCTATGACTTGGTTGTTCTTTAGGTATATCATATTGTAATGTCTTAACCTAAATATTAGCACTTTTCACGATGAGTTAATTTTACCATGACACTATATTTTGCAATACTTTGGATATTATAATTGACATTATAACGATTGGTGTAAATAAAAGGTATGTTTGTCCTTATATTCGTTAATCAAAGACCCTCATTAAATGTCCGACGCATATTATGCACATAGTGGTGTCTGCCATCAAACAACACCGATCAAGTCCAGCTACTACACATTAAATATAAAAAAATAAGAGTAGTTTCGCAATACCGAACTTTTGTGAAATCCGAACAAATCAGGTGGTCTGGAAGGTGTTCGGTTTTCTCAGATTACACTGTAATTATATAATAATACATAATTGTTCTGTATTTTAGGAAATTTTCAAAATGTTTTTATTTTTGCTCATATTTTCAATTTCATGTCAAACGTGAACTCAACAATTTGTAAATATTTACCACTAGTTTATGACAAATTCCAAACCAAGATAGCAAAATGAAATACAATGCATGTTCAAAATATATACTACATGTAGCTAGCTTTCGTTTTTTTCCGAACTGACATATCCGAACATTGACATGTCCGAAATTGTTTCTAATCCATGAATCCCTATGTTATTTTAGACGGCTATACTATACTTGTATATACATTGTATGAATAAGAAGTTGAGAAAACGTTTTAAATTTAATCAAATCTTAATTTTCCGCCATTCCAACAGTTCACAAGGTGTGTCGTAGGGGGGTAAATACCCAGTGGTAAAAATTATGTCATAATTTTTTATGAAAATTTCCTAATCTACAGAACATGCTCTTCTTTTATTACATATTACTGTTCATGTTTAAAACTTTCACTGGTCTGAGAAAGTTGGCCAGTGAGGAAAAATTGTGATGACATTAATTTGTTCAAAACTCCATTTTTATACCATATTTGGCAATGTATATAATATCATTATCTCATGCTGTACATTATATTTCATAGATTATATTGTATCCGTCCAAACATCATCCTATGCTATGTGGTTATTAATGTTAACATTATCATCTCTGATAAAGTACATTGTTGCTAATAAAACTATATCTACTATGTATGTGTTCTGTTGTCATGGAAACAATCCTTGTCCAGTTGTCATGGAAAGGGCCCCTGCCCGGTACTCATGGAAACAGTCCTTACCCAGTACTCATGGAAACAGTCCTTGTCCAGTACTCATGGAAACAGTCCTTGTCCAGTACTCATGGAAACTGTTAGTCATGGAACAGTCCTAGGGACCCTGAGTTGTCATTGAAACAGTCCTGGTCCTTTTTGTCATGGAAACAGTTAGTCATGGAACAGTACTGGGGACATTGAGTTGCCATTGAAACAGTCCTGGTCCTTGTTGTCATGGAAACAGTACTGGTCCTCATAGTCGAGGATAAGTCCTGACCCTGGTAGTCATGGAAACAGTTAAATCATGGAACAGTCCTCGGGACCTTGAGTTGTCATTAAACCAGTCCTTGCCCAGTAGTCATGGAAACAGATTAGTCGTGGAACAGTCCTAGGGACCTTGAGTTTGTCATTGAAACAGTCCTGGTCCTTGTAGTCGAGGAAAAGTCCTGACCCTGGTTGTCATGAAAATGCTTCTGGTAGTCTTTGAAACCGTCCTGATTTAGGTTGTCATGGAAACAGTCCTTGTACTTTTAGTCATGGACAGAGTCCTGGTAGTCATGGGAACATTCCTTGTCTGGTAGTCTTGGAAACAGTCCTGGTACTGGAAGCCATTGAAACATTCCTTGGCCTAGTTGTCATGGAAACAGCCTTGGTCCTGATAATCATGATCACAGTCTATAGAAAGCGGCTAGCTAGTACAGCGACACCATATGATTGCATAACAGTACTTTTCAGACCGTATACGATTCATTGATAAAACCATCACTTGACCGTAGTCTGAAGTTTCTAAAAATAGCTTTACAGCCGGGACATTTGATGAACACGTCATTTTCGTATTATGAAACAAGTTCGGTATCGGCCGGTGTAGTGATTTTTTTGCAAAACTATCGATTTAACGAACAGTTTCACAATAATTTTTTATCTTAGAATAAACAAATGTTGCTGATTGGCTTAAATCAGTTAAAAAATTTGGAGAAACATATGTAGCAGTATTGGGAATGTTGACAGTTTCTGGAACTACCTGAATGGGGATTCACATAGCAGCCTAAACGCGGTTAATTTTGTATTAAGAAATGGGCAATGGTAGTAATGAGAGGCTTAAACGCCTCCCAAAAACTTAAAAAATTACCGTTAGATTGAGCCCCTAGTAAAACTCTAATCTGAAAGAAAATGGGTTACAGAATTACTAACTCCAATTATATGTATTGCTTGAACCACGTTGTCGTTGTTTTCCTCAAAACCAAAAGTATATTTAGGTCTTTGTCAAAACTGATCATCCAACTGCTGACTGTGTCTAAAAAGGCAAGAATAACATAGAAATATTTATCTTATTTTCATTCTCATTAATTGTGTTAGACCCGAATCGCTAAAATGCGGACCATGCAGCTGTAAACATTACATGCTTTAAAATAATGCTCCACTACTAATCGAAATGAGGCTGTGCTTATAAGCACTCGGACATCGCATTTTAAATCGTTCTTTATTGCGCATGTAATATTATCTCTCTGAAAATCTATCGATCCAACTTTGATCTGCCGTTCGTGCTCTACTGTTTCTGTTGAGTGCTGCCTTTCCAGTTCGATTTGTTATTAGTTTATTATCATTATACCCGGCCCCGATCTCCTGAAACATCTCAATCTGAGCTAAATCTCATCTCAAATATTGCCATGTGTCGTTTCGATAATTTCCAAGGGAGGCTAGACTCAAAATTCGCATAGCAAAACAGAAAACACTTCTTAGTTTATTACAGTACAATTTAAAGAGCTCACACTTCAAATTTATCTCAAATTCAGACTGATTTGAGCAAAATCTCAATTTGAAAATTGTTGATCAATATCAAATTTAGAGCAGTGTACGTCAGTATAATTGATATGGGTTGTTGATTCCAGGATGCTGATGTAATCAGAACTCGTATTTAAATTTTCTACGTCATGATTATTGTTATGAAGTCAATATATGGACACTGGCACCGCTATGTACGGCCAACAGTGGTATACTGTTAGTTCACAAGTCCTGTGGGTTATGTTTAAATAGTCCACTCTTATAATGATTTATAATACTAAATACAAACAGAGAAGCGGCCGGTATATAATGGAGTAATGTACAAACTACGTATATAGTCATAAAATCAAATTCATTTAGGACACCATGCGTGGGATATTATATTTACACCCCATTAGTTGTACATAAACTTTACTGTGTTTTGTTCATTCAACCAACAAGTTTGTCTTACTAACTAGTTAACACGTACCCGGATTCAAGACTGCTTGGATAATCAGTATTAATTTTACAACTGAAATATTACGTAACCGTTGGAATCAGATTTCAGAAGGCGGAAAGTGTGATATTCAATTATTGTATTAATTTCTTGTAAATCACATACTCGGAAATTCAGTGACGCACGTGGAATATAAGGACAATCGCAGTGCGTTATTTCAGAATGTTACATGATTTGCGTACCTGCAATGTTATGCATTATAAACCTCGGATGAATATTCAAAGGACGTTTTAGAAAGTATAATTAATTGTATAGTACTTGTTTCACTCACACTACAAAAACAGCTGAAAACGGACAGCCAGTGTCCGAGTTTTATGGTGGTTAAGGTGACGAACAGAAAAAATGTCCTGAATTGAAACTATATTGGACATGCTGGTGACGTTTTCCACAATATTTTGTTTTAATTATTCGCTGTACCAGCAATCATAATAGTGAAAGAATAAAATGCCAACCAGGCATCGTAAACGTTCGCTCCGACCTGAGAGTCTGAATGATGAGCCGGTTGTGGAGGACGGCCACGCCGTGCTAAGCAGATTAGCATCCAGTAGTAGTATAGATTGTGCACTAAATATGCCGAATGTGACCGAGTTAAGTGATGTATTTGAAGCTATTGATGTGTGTGAAGAATATGGAGTACCTTATGATGGTTTGGAAGACGTGGACGAGTTTGTGGAGAGGATCAGATTACATGTCCGCAAAATGGCTCATCCCGAATCCACCAAACACAAGGTAAATTATATCGGACGAAACTATTTAGTAGCATCTTATCTAAATTGATATCTCATTCCTATTCATCCCTAGTGGGATAATCTCTATCACCTTGGACCGGTCTTTGGCTGCTTTCTGTGCCTCACCCAACGATAAACTCATATCAACCAGTCCTGTTATCGATGTTCTTCCGGAACAATGTCCGACACACAACTGAACGAGAAAATGAACTTAACCACTGCAAGCTTCAGCTGACAAAAGGTCGAAACTTCCCCTTTTCCAGCTGTTAGAAAGCTGAACGACCTAGTTTCAGCTATAACTTGCCAAGTTGTCTACTAGGTTTTCTATTCTCTGGTGTTGTCCGTCGGAAAGCAACCTTTGGCAGTAGGCTGGAGTGGTCTTTTAAAAGTCGCCTTCTAAAAATTTTTTCTGCTTAATTTTCATAGATATGTTGAAGTAACCAGTTTCTAAAATGACGCTTTTTGACATCTAATTATTTTATTCTGACCAAATAAGATCTCAAAACTATTTATGTCATTTATTATACTATGTTTGTATTAAAGGTGCTGCCTCACAGATCGGGTATATCGTGATTTTCCAACCTAACAAAGTATATAAGTGAAAGCCACTGAGGGTTGCTTTATGAAAAAAATGGTGCAAATAAGCAATTTTAACCAATCTCGATATCGCCCACTGAGTATTTTTTTCTTGAAAAAAAGCGCCAAGTTTCCTTCTAACATGCTGTGTGAATTATGAACAAAACAGAACAGAACATATACTTTATTAACGTGTACAACATGTACATCGTTATAACATATTTACAAACACATATATACACAAAACATACATGATTAAACACTACACAGTTACATAAATACACATTTCAATTTTTTTTGAGGATGAGCATACTATAATATATCATATAAGTTCCTTTTTGACTACAATATTTTGTTACCTATTAATTATGTAATTCACTCGTGATAGAACTGTAACATCAACAAACTACAGCGTAAACATCAGTGAGGTATTTCATCAAATGCGAACAAATTTCAGGCAATTTAAGTAATAGCACTGTTAATTCTATAGGGTATTAATACCCTATAGAATTTTTGATGTAAAAATACTAAATAACTACCAAATGCCGAAGTTTCTCAAGTTATTTTGGATGTCAGTATGGTTGTTTATCGTATATATAGCCAACTATACCAAAAGTACGCGAATATTTGACAATTTAATTTTATTTTTGCAATACACCAATATGTGAGGCAGTCCCTTTAAGCCCGGCGGTAGATTAATATTAAATTTATGTACATAAGTTAGGCTGATTGAGAAACAAGTTCGGTAACTTACTGTAAATGTCGACACCTCATTTCTGACGGTATACATCGCCACGAGAATATGCAATGTATAAGAGAACAGAAGCCCGTCTCCGTTTCATACAATCAATGCTTAACACCATCATAACTCTAGATTACTGATTTGAATTAGGTTGGCCAGAATTATTGTCGATGTTTCAATGAAATAACTAAGAATGAAAATCATTGCCAGTAACCAGTTTTAAACACCTTGCACGTATACTTTTTTGTAAATATCTGTTTGACCCTGAAAATTTGTAAACTATTCATATTTGAGTATTTGCGGCTATTCAACCATGTATCGTTGACATATGCTTTCATTGTATATAACACAATTTTGTATTAAGTCGGTTAGTTGGGTACAAAATAGTGATACTACATGTAGTTAGTTAACACATCTTGACTGAATAGATTGTTTTTGTTTCCACTGGTAACCTGATCCTGCCTGCTGCGTAATATATGTTTCTGTCGTTTTTAACGTTTTCGATACATGTAAATGAAATATCCAACCAAAGTGATACTAGTTAACACATCTTGCCTGAACAGATTGTTTTGTTTCCTGTGGTAAACTGATATTATCTTCGTTGTAGTTGTTTTTCAGTCGTACAAATGTATTATGTCTACACATGTGTAAGACATGAATTCAACCAAAAGCATGGACGAACATTACTAATCCAACTTGGTAATCGAGTCCAGATTGTCATGAGCGCTCTACTCAATCTTGAAACGTCGGCTAATTCCGTGTTCTCTAGACTCGTACCATTTGTCTAATTTTCCGACGCGATCTTCAATATTTTGATAGTAGGCTCGTGAACCTAGTCTAGTAACTATTGTAATTTGCATAAAATGATGACTTTTAACCGCCTGCCCGGGGACCCAAATATGTTTTACAAATCGTGGGGGCAAATCGTTATAACCATCGATTCATGCGCCTTATTCGGGTTGCGGAACAATTATTGTTGCCGGGTTGCCATGCATTGGTTTGTTCAGAGATATATAATAGGGGCTTTCTATAGCCCGTTTCCAATCTCCGTGGATTACTAGTAAATTTAACACTGTGACTTAGTTCAATCAACCAACCATGCTGTCATTTCTTGTATACGAATAAATCAAGAAACGCTCTGGGGTGGTATTCAATATTGATATTTTTTAATTGAACAATAAGGATAGCCAATCATATCGCCTGTTACTGACCAAGAGTTTAATATGGAGTGCTCTGATTGGTTGTCCTTATCCTTAGCTCTAGTAAAATCAATATTGAATACCACCCTGGACAACATTGTCCACGCTAAAAAATCCAAATAATGAACTATTATTATTGGTATTTCTGATCTGGAGGGTTAAACAATGTATAGTGTTGTGTCACCCACATGCACCTTTGCGATACCAAATTGACACATGATGTTTAGATGAAGGGTGTTGGGCTTCCATGCACTTCTGCTAGGGTGTAGAGCTACCAAATCCTTCTGGTGGAGGTTGCGGGCCCGTACTCACAAGAGTGTTGTAAAATGCATTGTCGACCCTGAGGTCAGGGTGCACCGACTCGAAAAATGCGGTGTTTGTGTAAGCTGCTTGCCACACAACCTCGTTCTCAACTTGATACTATTCACTGATAAAGTTATTGCGCGAGCGAATCGAGCAGGAAAAAACGCACTGATGATCTGAGCTGCATGCCGTACAAACTCGTTTTCATACCTTGATACCATTAACTGCTAATCAACACTAGCGAGCTAGAAAAAATCACATTTTATCTTAGTTGCATACCGCACAAACTCGTTCTCATGCACTGTTAAAAGTTATTTTGTGATACCAATCACTGATAAAGTTATTGTGCAAGCCAAGCGAGCAAGACAAAAATGTATTGTTATCTAAGTTGCATAATGTGAAGGCAATGTGCGAGCGAAGCGAGCTAGAAAAAATGCATTTATATGAACAGCATTCCACAGACTCATTCTATATTTGATTGGATGACAAAATTATTTTGCGAGCGAAGCGAGCTTGAAAAATTGCAAAGTTTATAAATTTCACCAACAATTTTTTTAAAAAGGACTCCTTTGGTGAAAAAGGGGGTTCGCACCCGACGCACCTCCCCTAGTTACGGCCATGTGTGGTCTGTGCTTTTTCTTTTTAGTGTGTTCCTTTTTGCCTTTCGTGTTCTGCAGAGTGGTGCGTTCATTTCAAGTAACTTCTACCTCTAGACACTTTGGACTCTCGATACACTGGGGGTTACTAAAGGTACGCGTGCGTTTCATTTAATAAAACAACCGTTGGGTTAGACCAACATTATGAAGCAAATTCACGTTGAAAGTTGTGTTCATTTAACCGTGTTCATCTTCGCAGTTATATAATTTCTAATCTTCTTAAGTTCTGTGTGAAATCATCTGCGGTAACCATCCCTACATTCAACATGTATGTATATATAGACAACTATTTTTATCTTGTTTAAAACATCTATATAGTTGTAAGAAAACAAACCACAGTTTATAGTATTATGAACATGTACCTGCTCATTCAGATATAATATTCAGTTAATTATTTAATACTGTCAGGAGCGTAGCAAGGCTTCAATTGATGTTACGCACACAAACCTTGAAGTTTGTGGTTATGGTTGGGGGTCCTCATGATTGTCGACATTTTTTACTTTAAAAATTAATACTTTTTTGGCCATATTTATATTTCTACTTTTCGAATTAACGGTTGAGCACGTGCGTACATCCGTATTACTGACTACGCCCCTGACTGCGTTTATAACACAATGGAATAGTCAATTAACTTAGCCTGACTAGTTCTTCAGGAAAAACCACCATCCACGTATTATTTATGTGAGACGTCACCAACGTCATTAAAACGTTATCTTTTTTTGATAAATGCTTGGCGAAACATTAAAAAATAGTATTAAGTTTTAGAATTATGTTATTATTTCAATAAAACATATCTGAATTGTGAATGCTTGCTTTTAGAGAAAAGTGTCTGCTGTTTTTATCCACTAACCCCTCTTTTTCTCAATACAGTTACCGCTTAGATTTTTTAGTCCCCTATCGGTTTTTGACCGGAGGGGACTATAGGTTTGCCCTCCGTCCGTCAGTCAGTCCGTCAGTCCGTCCGTCAAAAAATCTGGATCCTGACATAACTCAAACAGTTTCCAAGCTATGTTTATGAAACTTGGTATGTGGATAGGGGGCAATTAGGGCATTATGCACGTCTAACAATATTTAGATTCTGACAAAAATTGTCAGATATAATATTCAGTTAATTATTTAATACTGTCAGGAGCGTAGCAAGGCTTCAATTGATGTTACGCACACAAACCTTGAAGTTTGTGGTTATGGTTGGGGGTCCTCATGATTGTCGACATTTTTTACTTTAAAAATTAATACTTTTTTGGCCATATTTATATTTCTACTTTTCGAATTAACGGTTGAGCACGTGCGTACATCCGTATTACTGACTACGCCCCTGACTGCGTTTATAACACAATGGAATAGTCAATTAACTTAGCCTGACTAGTTCTTCAGGAAAAACCACCATCCACGTATTATTTATGTGAGACGTCACCAACGTCATTATAACGTTATCTTTTTTTGATAAATGCTTAGCGAAACATTAAAAAATAGTATTAAGTTTTAGAATTATGTTATTATTTCAATAAAACATATCTGAATTGTGAATGCTTGCTTTTAGAGAAAAGTGTCTGCTGTTTTTATCCACTAACCCCTCTTTTTCTCAATACAGTTACCGCTTAGATTTTTTAGTCCCCTATCGGTTTTTGACCGGAGGGGACTATAGGTTTGCCCTCCGTCCGTCAGTCAGTCAGTCCGTCAGTCCGTCCGTCCGTCAAAAAATCTGGATCCTGACATAACTCAAACAGTTTCCAAGCTATGTTTATGAAACTTGGTATGTGGATAGGGGGCAATAAGGGCATTATGCACGTCTAACAATATTTAGATTCTGACAAAAATTGTGGTTGCTATGGCAACAGAAAGGGTGAAAATATGCCCAAATCTGGATCCTGCCATAACTCAAACAGTTTTCAAGCTGGGTTTCTGAAACTTGATATGTTAATAGGGGGCAATGAGGGGATTATGCACGTCTACAAATATTTTGATTCCGACCAAAATTGTTGTTGCTATGGCAACAGAAACATTGAAAATGGCTTAAAACCGGTAGGGGACTTCTGTATTGCTTGCAATTCTTAATTACTTGTTTAATTAGCCACTGTGCCACCATAGCAACGACGTAGGTAATTATAACATAATTCATGAGAAAATATTAATCTTAGAGATGATATAGATTTCTATCTACTCATGTCGTTCATATGCAAAAAATATTAATTAATTTCCTACGCGTATGAACTCTGAATCGTGATTTATTCACTGGTATATCACGCGAAACTGTAATCTATTTCATAAATGAAAAACTAAATCTCATTTCAGAGCATCTTCCAAACATTATAACATTATGTTAATAAGCCAAATTTTCCTGAAGAACGAATTTTTTGTTTAACAAATTGCATCTTTTGTAGATCTACCCTTAAATAACTTTTAAGCAATAAATTATCAACACGATACCCATGTGACGTCCGTACAATGGAGCTTTTTTTACATTGTGAAATGCGTAATATTAAATTGTGCGTATGCATGGCAAAAATGTGATCACTTAATCTATTTCATTTGTCATTGCAATGTTTCCATCTAGGAATATCTTTTCACGAGGAATAATTACGTTTTTGTAATTGTCTGGCGTTTTCGTAATCGAATCGGCAATTTTCATAGAATTGGTGTCAAGAAATGCCCAAAACGGTGTGCTTGCGTTTCTTTATGACATTCAATACACACCGTAAAAGTCGTTATTATCGCATTGGTTGGGCCAAATTTGTAAAACTAACATCGGAATTTATTTTATTGTCATAAAGTCCGGGATGGACCAGTAGCTTTTAACTGCAGTAATTTTAACCGTTGAACGCATGCTGCGCAATAACCCTAATCAAACGAGTAAGTGTATGGTAACAGGGGATTTGTGTGTCCTGTTCTGTTGTAATACAATACTATATATAATTATATATTGTCTGTGCATATAGTTATATACATGTATATTCTTACCAGTCTTAAGCAGCAGCAAGTTAAATGAAACATCAAAATTATGTAGCTGCTTATAGAAAATGGCCTTTAAATACAAGTCTGTTGAATAGTGTCTAAAGGTTAATTATGCTGCGGCTACCAGCCGACTTGTGGCCCAATGGTCAAGATTGTTATAAGTAAAGTCGACTGAGCAGACGCACGGCTGAATTAAGACTCCTCATTGGACCTTTATCTTTTTTAAACAACACCCGTTTAGCCAAGGTATGACTTTATATACATGTCAGAGCACATTATGATCAAGTTGTGTCTGGTCAAGGACGAAGGGCGGGTTTAACACATGAACCTGCAATGATTAAAAAGGGGTTTAATTTATATGTTTCATATGAATTATGGTCAAGTTCAAATGGGTTCGTTAAACCACTACACCGACAGTCTTCAATTTTCTTGGTCGGTAGTGTGTTGGGCACTTCTTCGTTTTAAGATTTCTGACAGCTAAAACTAGGCATTGTAGTCCTTTTGCTGTGGAAACTGGGTCATTCAGCTAGTTATAATTTATTATACTTTTCGACAGCTTGGACTTGGGCGGATCTGCGCTTGTTGAGTTAGGCATTGTGTCTTTATGTGTTTTATGTTTCCTGTGCTCGGTTGGTTCAGTTCGGCATTGTGCTTTGTGTGTTTTTAATGTTTTCTCTGCTCCGCTGGTTAGGTTGAGTACTGCCTTCCCTGTCTGACTTAATATAATCTTTTTTCAAACGAATTAAACGTTAAATGTAGCTCAATAAACTGATCGCTGGCATTTACTATGCACCAATGTCGTACCTCAAAATGTGCCAACTTGAAGCCAGACCCCGACTAAACGAATAAAGGGGTTAAGTCACGTGCCGATCATGATATTTCTCTTATAATGGGGGTCCGACCAGCTATTTTTCTAAGCCTTGGGGGTGTCCTCAGTCTCTTAACCCTGACAAACCAGCGTAATTAAATAAGATAACCACATTTCCAAATATTCCGGTGTGACGGTGCGGAGCTCCCATTCCCCTCCGCACGTTGTAATATGGAACGCACAGAGAGTCTCGTCGGAGTGAACTGTTTTTGCCTATACATGATGGATATAATTATCTGTAAAAGCCCCGTCACACATATTAACGAATACCTGGTACCACCCGACGAATACTTGAGCATAGGACTTCCGCTTAATTCCTTCTCATTAGTATATGTGTACGCTGACTATCGTTGGTGGTGTTCGTATGTATGTGACCGTAAGAGGTTTTGTCTGTTTGGGTCCATTTCAATTAGTTCTGTCCGGTCAGAATTCGTTAAACATCAAAACAATTACTCTAACCCACAGGCTTTGTTAAATAGATTCGTTATATGTGTGACAGGCCAATATACATTTTGGTTCATATAATTACGTCTAAAACCAAGGGGCAATAACTGGTTCTCATTTCGATATGAAGCCATTTCAAACTGCAAGAATCGTCTCGGTATGCGCAAGGAAGAGTGTGTGCAGATTAAAGTAACTTATGCATAAAACCTACCGTAGCATAATATTTCATTAACATAGTGATAAACTCATAAAGCCATGAAGTGTGAATGTATGAAATTTTAATGATGCGTATTTTAATAAGGTATAAAACTTTATATTATTTGTTTCCCCCGGGTCCCACGTCCCACGATGACATTTAAGGTTGGCTCTTTAGACAGGAAAATAAGTTTTTGTACATATTTTTACAGAATAGTGCAAAGATTTTAACGCTTGATTCTCGACTTTTTTAGAATAATTTAACAGATGGTATCCTGTCTATATAGATAACGAACGCAAGAACCTGCAATAATCATGCATAAAGGTCGGTACAAAGTCAATATCTCCGTATTATACATGTACAGGGTGTTAAAAAAGTTTGTTCTCAAAATTAAAATTCATACTAAATTTTATCTGAGCTAAGTGTAAAATGGACGATTTCTTTTTCTGTCTACAATGGCTTCATTCAATACCAGTTAGATTAGAACAAATGGTAGAACCATCTGGAAGTTAACCTGAAATTTTTACATACTTCTGGCATCAAAAAAATAAAATATTGATACTCAAACATTGAGAACGAACTTTCTGAACACCCTGTAGTAATATGGAACCACTTTCGTTAATTTCGTCCCATTTTCAAGTTTATGATTTCACAATAAATATTTCAAGTAGGGGTGATTCAGTAGCGGGTAGTTAGCAGGAAGAGAAACAAATGTTTGTTGTTACTGAAGTATTTTATCTCTGGCCTAAGATCAATCAATGTACTCACTAGTAATTGTCACCAACGTTCTGCGTATGCTTTGAAATAAATACTGTAGTATGTACATAAGAAAAATGAAATTCAAACGTTATTGATATTTTCATTTGAAAACTAACAATGAAATGGGTTGTTACGTTGGAAAATCGATGTGTTTAAATGTACTGCTATTGGTATTGCAATTTGTACCACGCAAAATACAATATTATACAACCAGGAAGTTTTGTAAATTCATTTTTCCTTGAACGCAAAATGTAATTCGTTAACTTGAATGGCTGTCATTATGAAGTATGTAGTTAATTCCATTTCAAATATATACATTTTTGTAATTTAAAAATAACGGCTCATTTTACGATGTATAATAAACTTGACAGCCAATGTTTCATATTGCACTTTAACATAATGATACGCGTATTTTACGCATCAATTATATTCAAAGGCTGCATAATAATACTTGTCACCAAAAGTACTCAAATTATACGCAACGATGCAACCACCTATACCTCTTATTTACTACTCAAGGGTTAACAAATTTTCGTTGTGAGTATTTTGCAAAATGGAATTTTCAGAAAAATAATGTTATATCTGCAATATCGTAAACGGATAAAGATTGCTTCACAAAATGATGGCGAAGTGCTGACTGGCTTAACCTCACTAAAATCTGTGTGCTGCATTTACGGCATTGTGATAACAGAATGCACATCCGTTTCTTGGCATTCAAGTTGGATCTTACACAATCATGATGAGAATAAAATTAGGACAATATTTTCCAGGCTTATTCTTGTCACTTTGGTCCCTGCCAATAGGGTTTATAGGTTACCTAAAATATACGAGATAAGTCAATACATACCAAAATGCAACGCATTGTTTTCGATATTTCGCAGCAGATTAGACGATATTTTAACATTTTTGTAAGGACGGACTTGCATACTCATTGCTTGACCATTATCAAAATTTGAGTAACGTTAGTAGGTTAAACAACTTTGTTTGAAAGGCGACGTCATCATAACGTCACGGCGCGACCCGCCTCCATGGTACATGTACATGGTATATTTAATGTTTAGTAGAAATTTCTCATTCACCGCGCTGCAATTAAAAAAGTCCTATTATTTCTGGAACACCCTACGTATATATGATTTTATACCTTATATAAAATCTAGCATGGGTCCAGAAACAAACAGTATTTTATGCAAACATTGTGCTGGTAGGTACGCATGTTGTAAGTTTTAGGAAAACCTTCCCATATCTCACATTGTTCCATGAAATATGACGTACCTTCATCTAAAAAATACCCATAAATAAAGCTATGCTAATTCATTATACGAAAACCACGTCTCCAAAACCGTGTTATATTTTTGGATATTTAATACCCCCACTTACTATTAGACGTCCAATTTCAACAGCGAGGTACAAAAAATAAAACAGATACAAACAAAAACATCGGCTCTACTGTGAAACATATGATATTGTGGTATAAGATATGCTGAATTAATTAAATATTATAGGCTAGAGGCCAAACCTCAAAAAGAGGCTTAAAATGGATACAACCCCTCCCCATAGTAGAACATTTCACAACCTATTTTTTATTGAAGAGAAAGGTCTTGTGGGTAGGAAAACCATGGTTGTGAATCTGAGATCAATCACGGTAGGTCATCATGAAAACCGGCTATAACCTTGGTATTTCACAGCATTGCTTTAACGCTTGAGTATACCATTTTCACGTAAGTATAGTCTACACCCATGGACTCGTACATACGCCAATATATTCTAGCAACATGGAACCTAAAATTATGACTATTGAACGGAATTGAATAGAAACTTCAAGTTGGTATTTCTATAGAAACGTGGTATTTTCTTTTATAATACACAAAAGAATATTAACTACTAGTATGAGGTTAACCTCCAATCCTGCGCAACCTTGTCTGCAACCTAAATAAACATAGGAATGTGTAACATCACATCATGTTCGGTTTTTGAAGTCCAAAGGAAGTTCACCCTGTATATTTCTATTAACAGTTTTGAAACATTTTGCTAGTCTATCTATTGTATTGAAGAAAAAAGGGCGGTGCGAAAAAGATAATGGGTGTGGTAGACTTGGCCTAACGACACACCATAACATCCGATGAGATGGTGACAAAATGGTCCCAGCATCTGGTTACAGGACCAGGCTCAAAATTGCTTTATATCTAATGTAGAAAATGACAAAACGATTACTAGTATGTTGCTTACGAGTAGTATAGGTTGCACTTTACAGTGAACTGGGTTACACACGCGTTTATTTAATCCGTGATGATCAAACTGATTTAGATATTCGCTTGTTCAAATAATATTGCGAAACTAAAAAAATCAAGGGTTTTCCCCCAATCCATATTTTGAATAGTTGTTTGATTACATGATTTTTCAATACGACAAATTTCGTCGAAATCCTTCTACTTTACATACTCGCGACACGGTTAGCGATCAATTGACAAAACAGAACCAGTTAGTTGCTGAAAGACACCCCGCAATTTCATTGATCGGCTACCCGATATACAAAGTTGTAACATATCGTCAGTTTAAGACAGTTTCAACATTGGTGTGTAAGCGTTTGAATGCGAATTTCAAATTTGAAGGATATCGCATATTTTTTAATGATCAGTAGTTTTAAAATCTCATACTCCATCTAAACTATAAGAGGAATTTGCACAAGATAAGTTAAAAAATTATATTGGTGTTTTAACTCCACGTGTTCTAAATAATTCTACTAGATGTTCATGGTTGCAGAAAAGAATTCATAAAATGAATTTGAAATTTAGATTCATCAGTTTACTTGTCAGCACTCATCACGAAATTAGAAGTAACTCCAGTGCAGGTGTTTATTGAGGAATTAACATTGGAAATTACTGACAGCACAATGGAAATTAATGATAAGGAACTAGACTTCATTGATAAGTTTCAATTCAGTCGTCTAAACTTTGGAAGTGGGTTTAGTGAAGATACACGCATTTTGATAGTAAGGAATTAAGATTTGAAATTACTGACTGCATAATGGAAGTGAGTGATAAGGAACTAGAACTGATTGATGCACTTGATGATATATCTGACGCGTTTGAATATTCTATAGATCGTGACATAGATATCGATGGATTAGAAACAGTTACTGAAATGAAAGAGAGATTCGTGCTAGATTACTGGAAGCATAAAGGAAGGAAATTGAAAGATGAGGTAGAAATTGCATATAATATTGCTCTCATATTATTGTACATATCTTTATACATATCAATGAGATTGACCTTTTTTGTAAAGAATTTATAATGGTTATATTTCCGTTGATTACGCAGTGACGATGGTTGATTTGTACTACACACTTTGCCTTTACCGTTGCATGTGCATGTATATCACCTGCGAGTTAGGAATACCATTTACACATACACTACTGTGGGTTTTTAGACAATCATAACATTTCCAAATTTTTGTTTCCTACTGTAAAGTATGTAAAGTACAGGGGTCCTGGCTCCCAGGCGCTCGGTCTCCAAACACATCTAGTAACCAGAGCTGAATTTCAGATCAAATGTTGCCCCCTACCTTTAAGTTAATTTCCACAAAAAAATTGGACTCAACCTTAGTATCACAAATATAAACCCAGTTTATTAGAGTAATATTCCAAGAGTTAGGGCTTCAGATTTGTTACAGACTCTGAATTTAGTAAAATAACAATATTATTTAAGCTGGGCTTTGTGCTTGGGATGCTTTTGGTGATTAGGACCTGGTGGCGTCATACCAAAGACGAACGCCGGCACACGGTTTCATCGATTTTAAGAACGTATACGAATTTTTTCGACTATCTACTAAAACACCGGGTCGAAAAAAAGTTCATATAAGTTGTTAATATCGATGAAACCGTGTGCATGCGAAGAAGAAAAAAAAATGCAAAACGCTCAGAATCTTATCATAAGTTATCACATATCATTATAGGTAGGGATACCATCGGAACGAGATATCGAAAGTACAAATGGTGATATAAGCTGTAGAACACGTGTCACAATCGACCTAATATAAATCAGCTTAAGCTTAAAAAAGTTTGTTAGTATATACACAAGGATAGTAAAGTTTGGAATGCTATGATAAAGCGTACATCAATTATGGTTAAACCACGAATATCGTGTGTCATAAAATGTCACAGGTGATTAAACGTCCAATAAAACAGTTTTTTTCATAAAAAGGAGGTCTTGGTTGAAGATTAAAAAAAGATACTAAAATCGGACAGCACTCAACTTAAACAGCCGAGCACAGAAAACATACAAAGAAACCAAAACTACACGGTCTCATCCACAACACACAACTGAACGAGAAAATGAACTTAATCGCTGAACGTGCAATTTTCAGCTGTCAAAAAGTCGAAAGTCCTATGCCAAGCTGTCAAATACTGAAATACCTAGTTTAAGCTATAAAAGCCGAATGACCTAGTTTTAGCTGTCAAAAAGTCCTAAAAGGTTTAAGAAATAACCTGCAGCCGCACAAATTATTTTTGACAGTAGTAAACAAAAAGATAAGTGTTTGGATAGGGGATGAGTGGGCACAAGAAAATGAAAAGAAACTAGAAGCGAAAAACATTTCTCGAAGTCCTAAAGATTATATGATCAAAATACGCATGTACACGATACTTGTAACAGGGCTATAACAAGACGGCACGGGAGTTCAAACTTTCAGTGTTCCAAACTGTGAGTGCAGACAAAAATACTAGGCTGTGATAACACACATTTTAGGCATAAATGATATCAAGTTCTAGTTCGGAAAAGCAATATAGACACAAAGTCTTAAAATATTGTAACATTTACGCAGATAATAAGTCGTACAATCGTTGAAATAGTTATATAACTTGCTAATAACCCGGCAAAATATACTATATACTAGTACTAAAATGAGTGTCATCTAATTACTGCATATCTTTAAAGTCTTCACGCCAGCTGTTAAATATCTAAAAAGGATCTAAACACGTTGCTTTGAAAACATCAGACAGAACTGAATGTAACTCAATACGATAAATGGTACATGTATATGCTTTATCGTCTGTTAAATGTTAATACTAATAATAGCTTATTGTCGTATGATATCTTGTGACCGAATTGTTTCCAAGAAAATATATACGCGAAGCAAAACACATCACACATTTATGTAGAATTGTCAAAAGTTTCGAAAAATACGCAAATAAATACATCACATATTTAAGCAGGGGTCACACGAATAATTGAATACCTAACGAATGTTTATCGGAGTTACACGAATATTTGAATGCCTTTTTCCCCTTGTATTCGTGTGACCCTGATAAGCAATCGTAAGGAGTATTTATAGGGGTCTCACGATTAAATGAATGTCTGTTGAGCTTCGTGTGACTCCCATAAACAGTCAGGCATCAAATTCTAGCGTAACAGAGATGGACCTGTGAGCATGCGTCACCAAATGTTTCATATCGTGTAACAGTGGGCTCTTACTTCATCGTGCGTTCGTTCTATTTCAGATTGAGAAAACCATACATTTGGCTGGACAAGATGATACAAACAGACGAACGAAACTCGTGTCAGTAATTCGACAAATGATGTCCATAATTATCAAGGAAGGTTCAAATATGCAGATCCCAAGAAGGGATAGTCAATTAATGGAGGGGTTGCTGAGAACCGAGGGGACTAGTCAGAATCTGGCAGAGGACTGCGAATCTCAAATATCACATTTAGATCAAGGCGAATGTCTAGTTATTGTGGCAGGTAAGATTGTCTAGTTTATTTTAGGTCAACTGCGAATAAAATTCTACTTAAACTTAATTAAAATATTAATCACTCTCGACAACTCATTTCTGAAGCCACTTTTCTCTTCTACGCTTTAAGCTTAGGCGTCAAGCAAAAGAAACATTTTTTTCTCGTCTTTCTAAAAACAAACATTCTACTGATTCTTTATGTAATAAACAAAAACTGACAACTATTACTTTCACACACACGCCCTAGTTTAAGAGCAATTGGGCATTATGTCAAATTAACTTTACTTCATTGACAATTCGGGACATGTACGTGCTTTTAATAATATAACACATGGCAGGAGCATACAAACTCACTAATGTACCAAATCATTAACTTACATCTTTTGTCTACACATGTGCAAATTTTCTTTGCGATAGCAGAATGAAGAGGTTTGACAATAGACACTGAAACTGTATACAATGTACTTTCTTTTTGGACACCCTGTACAAATAATGTTAAATATAACGGATCATATCTTTAGATACTATAATGCTGCGTATAAATGGTGTACATTGTATATAAATTATACCTAATATGCAGCTTTTCATCTTAAAATACCGCACAGATTCAGGTATGTATACAATATAACATCGTTCCGCTGTGTGATTAAGAAACAGATAAACTAGTGCATGGCTTAATTTTGATTACAGGTGAGACTTCCGCTGGCAAATCAAGTGTGTTGAATTTATTATTTGAGGACGATATTTTACCTGTTCACAACAACAGCTCCACGTCAACTATAACAATTGTGCGGTACCATAAGCGGAAGCATGCCAGAATTGTCTATAAAAACAGTAAACCGGATGTAGAATTTGATCTGGATACAGAGGGGCTTGAAACTCTTCATTCAATCGCCTTCATGAAATCTGCGAGTGAGCGAGAAAACCATAATATCAAAGAAGTACAAGTATATCTACCCTTGCCGTTACTTCAGGTAAACCATCTTAAAATGAATGGAAAACATTTTCCGTCAAAAGATATATATTTTTTGAACTGGTATATTTTAGTAAATAATTTATCTTGATAAAACGGTCATACATGTATTAAACATGAGCATGACCAACTTTTAATGTAACAAATGAACAATCAAGAGTATATTCATTTATACCAGGAACAATTTAACATACAAAGTAATTAGACAAAATAACTGACAGTCTACAGCACCGATATTGAACTACTATGGGCGCGTTCGTAACGCACATCCCGGACAGTGGAACACACTTACGAACAAACCGGAACACTGTTCGGAACATGTTCTTTCTGTGCCCGCCACAGAGGTGGTGCAGCCAGAACAGTCACGTGATTACAGCAAGAACAATGGTCGCTTGTGTCATAAAAGAGAATATAATAAATTTATTTTCGAATTATGGGACATTGCGGGCAACAATCACATTTAAATTTATCCACATGCATATTTCTTCCTCCAATATTACGGCTGCAACTACAAATTTATTCATCTTAAACATTTTACTTTCTGTTCCGTTTTGTTCGTAAGGTGTTTGGAGTAGAACATTCGGCACACTGTGCAGAACAGTTCCGTTTTGTTCGTAAGTTGTTCGGAGTAGAACATCCCGCACAGTGTGCGGAACAGTCGTTACAAACATATCCTAGTAGAATAACATAATTTCGTAGCATCATGAAGATGGGTATTAATACAAGCTCTGAACTTTTCCATTTTTTTACACCATCATCGTATGTGCATGTAAAATTGTAAATACATTTTGTAAAGGTCACCATGTGGTACAAAATCAGGCACGCTTATATCGACCAAAATCTTCCCGTCGCCCATCCAAATATTCTAGATTTCGTAGCCTGAAACTCAATAGATTGCAGTTAATCTATTTATCAACACAGTGTCCTCCCCTCTTCCATCGTCCTTTAGAATCACCAACAGGACAGTCGCTGTGTATCGTATTTGAGTCTCCCTTAGAAGGTTCCAATGCAACACTGGCAACAACTTTAAATGTTTGTATAAACAAGTGCCTGTTTGATTACATCATTTTTGTTTTTGTTTTCAGTCAGGGTTGGTTCTAGTGGACACACCAGGTATTGGAGAAAATGAATTCCTAGAGTCAGAACTGATGAATTTTATGCAAAAGAACACAATCTTAGGTTTTGTGTACATTATTAAAACCGACAATGCTGGAGGTGTACAAGAAGATAGGGTGAGTTTTTCTAAGAATAAGATTAATTATATCAGAGGGGTTTAACTATTTGTCTGTATGTTTAATGGTCCTTTGCACTCATGTGCCAAATTAAAGTTCACAAAATACAAAAAATGACATAACAGTTTGGTAAAATTATTCTGCTGAAACAGAAAACGAAGGTGAATTTACCATAATCCGTCTGTGTTAGGTTGCCATGGTTAAAAACATCAGGATTGTGTTGATCTATCACACAGAAACATAAAGGAATGGTTGTCATTCATTAAAGTCAAGTTTATTTGTTTTTAAGATTGTTAAATGAAACTACTTTAAATCTGAAAGTATTACAACACAAACGATGGTCCTTTAACGAACGACGTACGTATATATTGCCACGTTTACGTCACGGGTTACTGTATCATGGATAGAGAGTTAAAACACTAGTATGGTTGTATAATTTATGTTCAATCTAAGGTTACATACATTTTATATAAAAACATACTCTTTATCAATGATACAGATACTTGTGGATTACGGTTTTTATTAGGTAACGTTACAGGAAGTGGAGTCCATGTAGATAAAATTTTTGGATTTCATTCTTATAATTCATATTTTTCTTTCATTTTTGTTTCAGCTGCTTGGATTACTTAAAATTGTTCTGGATATGCACAGAAAATCTCAAAATTCAGAAAAACGAAACAGTCTACAGTTTGATCCAAAATCGGCATTATTTATATGCAATAGAATTGACCTTGTGAACAAGGAGGAAGTAGAACGAGTCAAACAAAATGCAATTGGTAAATAGAAAGAAAAATGTTAAACTATGACTTAGTTTACTTATACTCTTTATCTCATTCGCATAACAATATTGCCTCAATATTTCTCCATTCAGCTCTGTTCTTTGCTCCATCTTTCCATTCAATGCATTGTTCTATGATTCTATGATGTTCTTTAAAGTAAATATCTTGTCTACACAACCACCTCTTCCTTATCTTTTTGATTACATAAAATGGACATTGACTATGTTTAAAATCTTTTCGTTAAAATCCTCCATTAAGCTAAAACATAAACAGTACTCGTATCTATGAAGTTAGCCAACTTTGGTGAATAAAGCTCAATGGTAATTACATATAGTTTGATTTTATTTTTTTTACAATATTGTGTCGTTCTTTTTAAAGCGATCAATGTATCATTTTCCTCGTCTATATAGGTAGTTGTTGATACTTTACATTTATTATTAGTTTATACTAATTTATTTGAGGTCGATTGTGAAACAAGTTTTTCAAACTTATATTAATCACTCTTGACACCTCATTCCTGATGTTATCCATCGCCACGAGGGTATGAGAAAAGAGAAGCCAGTTTCCCTCTTATGCTGAGCATTTATTATTATTTCATGTTTCCATTTCAGAAAAGTTATCAGCTTGTTGGCCAAGTTTTGATGAGTCACAAGTTGTCTTCTTCTCCACACAAAAAGCTCTTAGAGATATCAGTGTGGACAAGCATTATATCAGTGAGAATTACAAGCACTTACTGGATGGCCTTAGATCTTTATATATCAGTGCAATAGAACGTAGAATTAAACAAACGTATAAGTAAGTCAATCAGATGTTCTATATTACGTTTCATTGCGGTCAGGAGCGATTATAATTCCAAATATTGAAACACTATGTTTTTCCTGAACCGATGCTTTTTCGATAAAAATGTTCTAGCCATGTCTGTGGGCTTGTAGATAGGGCGCTGGATTTATATTCCGACAGTCCTGCTTTGATTTCTACTCACGACAGGTCATAATCTTCCATGAAAAATTGACATCAAAGTCTTTTTTCTGTACATGTGGAAAAGTGGAGGGGGTTCGGGTGGCAGTGGAAAGTAAGTACTGGTTAGTATACAATCCAGGAAAACTTGTGCGTTGAATCGGCCACTTAAACGATTGTTGAGAAAAAGCGTTGGCGGATCATAACTTTTCCAGTTGGGCATTGTGCCTTATATGTTGTTTAATGTTTTCTGTGCTCGGTTGGTTCAGTTGGGCATTGTGCTTTTTATGTTTTTTATGTTTTCTGTGCTCGGCTGGTTAAGTTGACTGCTGCCTTCCCTGTCTGACTTAATATTATCTTTTTGCACATTGTAGGACTTTTTCAATACAATGCTGTTTCTGTTACGTTACTTCTTTTATCATGCTTTTAAAACAAAGCGTTTGTTCGTAAGGTATATAGTTACACTATTTGTCGATTATTAATAGAACATGATTATATTAATTTGCAGATGGATTGAACACATTTTGAAGAGAATAATTCATCACCTCAAGTCAGTGGTTAAACGTCTTGACTTGTCAGATATGGAACTAAAAATGGACTCTGAAAAAGCAAAAACAAAACTTGAAAATCTTCGCCAAAGATCGTCCTCGGTACTTGGTGATCTAAAATCGCGGCTTAGGATTGAAGCCGGTGTTGTTAATGAAGAGCTAAGAACTCATTTACAATCTGAGCATTGTAAAAATAAGATAACTCAAAAATGGACTCTTGATATAATTCCAAACGTTGAACAAGGCCTTGGTGACTGGAGTTGGATTCGGTCTCACATTCATGAAGCATTTTTCGACAAAGTTATTGAGTGTGTTGAAGAATGGGATAAAGATGAGGATCGAATGTTTAACATTGAACAAAGTTTAGCAGGTGATATCAAATTTGGTTTAACACTTCTTGAAGATGAATTGAAAGATGTCGAGAGAGAAATACAGGGTGATTCTTCGTCAACATCGTCTGACGATATATCTGACTTGTCCAAAAGCAGGAGAAGAAGTTTGCCGAGATTAAGTCCTACAAAAGCTAGAGTAGTTCTATCAGAGAGACCACAGTTACCGTTGAGGTTGGCAGGAAGAGTTATTAAACCTTTTAAGAAGATGATCAATCCGGTGTTGAACAAATTAAAAGTGAAGGAATATATGCGTAATCCAGTTCAAGTTGCTGGAAGGTGTGCCAGTCAAATGTATAATGATCTCCTGAGTGATTCACAAAGCGGTGATACCGGTCTAGCCATGTTAGCAGAATATATGTTTGAAAGACCAAGTGAATATATAGCTGCAATAGAAAACAAAATACCTGATATGATATTGTCGAATCAACTTCTCTTGAATCGGTTGGAAACATCGATTGAGGAAGAGAGGGAAAACCAAACACAATATGAGGAGATGATGACCATGACTGAGTCGCTAAGACGCTCACTGATGGAATATGGCCAGGGGTATATATTCGTTGCAGATTTCAGCAGAGGAGAACTGCAGATACAACAATCATTCGAAGGAAATTCGGTGTCGGTAGCTTTCAATGTGACAGACTTCTTACGTGGCAGTTCGGGTGATTTGGATGTCGGCAAAAGAAGCGATATTCGTGCATTATGGACGGTAACATATGCAGGGTGTCTGAATAGAAATGGCGTTGACAGACCTGTTGCCATACGGGTATATCTCCCTTCATCTGGAATTGAATTCACTTACAACGAAGTGGCTAAATTGAGGTAATTATCTATAATTTAGTAAATATTTCATTAATTTATGGCCTGATCTGTATGTTTCGGTAGTTTGTACATAACTTTACCAGTATGTGTTCTTTGTAAACGCCGCACTCTTAATAATTATAAAAATATAGTAATTCAATTTTTATTTGATAATCAAAATAAACAAAAATATATGTTTATCAGACGATAAGTTGACATAACTTGTTTACACAATCATGTAGAAGACAAATTGCCATTGCCAAAACTCATGAAAGAACAAAAACGAACCTGCAATGCCTTCGGGAATGAAATCCATGCCTTCATGTTGGTATCATCATGCATCGAGATATTATAGCTGCCTGTATTAATACGATAGTTGCGCATTCCCACATAATACGTTCATGTTGGTTGGTCTTGGCTACAACAATAACCACCCCAAGTGGTAACATTGAACATTAACAAACATACCAAAACAAAAACGTACCCTATACATGAATATGTTTCGCATAAATGAACCTTACTGTTATCTATGCAACAGGTTATACAGTGTGGAACCTTGGCGTGGTTCACTCGTTTAATTACGATATGAATGTTTCGCTTAATAGTATTATTATTTTATTTATTGAATAGGTGTTTAACGTGGCACAATACATGTGTTGCTGAATTCCTTGGTATACATAATGCAGACACCGTCACACCAGCGTTTGTTTACGAAGGAGAATTAAGGTCAGTTCGGCGATACTTTCGCAGTTTCTGCAACAAGCGGGAAAGTGTTCCTGACATGTTAACAGACACAGCTGTAGGTTTGGAGTATCTGCATGTGAAAGGTCTAGTGCATATGGAACTGAACCAAGACACTGTCACTGTAAGTACCTCATTTTTGAATACCTTTTTACCATACATCTTTTTGAAGGAGTAGATGCATCATGATTTGCATATGTGGGCCAGATTTTCTGTCAGTCTGTTGTTTGATGGTAGAGCAATCGTTTTTATCAACAACTGGCTAGGATCCTCTTGAACATGTTTTTGGTATGCACGTTGATTACGACCAGTAGATGACAATTCGTTACTTTGAGCTCAGCAGGACTAAGTCCACTGTGACGTTTACTGTGAAATTTCTATTGGATTGGCATATCTGATAACTCCCATATGATTCTTTTTCGACTTCCCGGTCCCTGGTTCACCAATATAATAAACAGTATACTATAATATACATACCCCTATGATAACAGTCACGTTTGGTGAATTCTGACGGGGAAAGACTACATTCGTGTTATAAATTAATGTAACATTATATCTCAATATGCAATTAAAACTATTATTACAACAATTATTGCTATATTAAATCACTGGAGTACATATGTATCACTTACTTGCGTCCCGTGTATAGAATAAACTAACAAAGCTAGAGGTAACACGTGAAACAACTATTACGGCATTTGTTATAAAGCCTTCAGCAGCATCATTTCAATGTGTATCTTTTAGATATGTCCACAAGCAGTTAATTGTTGGTGAATGATTGCAGACTTTATTCAGGCAGTTTGTCCTTCTCCGTGTTTCAGTGTCGTAAAAGAGGATTGTCTGTAGCCAACACTAAATATACTTACACGCACGCAACTCCAATGGAGTAATTATAACATGACATTTTACAAAATTTCAGGTTAACGAACAAGGAATTGTGCAGTTGACGGGAGCGTGTTTGCCTAGAAACGCCAAACTCCCGTTTGATATGGAAACATCCGAGACCGGAAACTTCGCTTACTTAGCACCGGAAGTCCTGCGTGGAGAGAAGTACGAAGCGTTCGCGGACATTTACTCATTCGGACTGTTCGTTCTAGAACTAGCTCATGTCGACGTTCCAGTCGCCTTTATTGATCAAAGGAAAATGACGCTGTGCGACTTTATAAAACATGTAAACCCCGAGACTATGCTAAAACTAGAGGAAACTGTAGAAATATTCACAAACAGAACCAGGGCGTTAATCTTTAATTGTCTTGAAGTAGATAAACTATCGCGGCCATTGATGAGTGAAGTTGTGGAGTATGCATCGTATGTGAAATTAGAAACTGACGCTCTTGCACGACTTCCGGTACGTAGAGCCAGGGGACGTATAAGACGAGCATCAAGTGGTTTAAATTCGGCGCTGAATATATCCTGATATTGTTCGAGTGATTTGCTGTGGATAGTGTCGACTATCAGCATCGAATATAACGTATCTGTGATATAGAAGTTCTGTAGTTGTTTATATACAAAATGGACATTGTCAGTATTGTTCTTTCAGGCAGACTGTGTTCATTTAAACCATTGTTTAAACCAGGACTGCTATTCACAAAACATCATTGTAGAAAACTTTTATTTCATTTAAAAAGCTTAAAATTGGCTTAAGTGTACCATCTATCATATAAACAAGAAAATCGAGAATATTTACATAGTTTAGAAGCATTATGTAAAGAGCTTTTTGCAAACCCCTAGACAACAGGGTTATTCTTCAACTCGTGAAAACTTTGAGTCGCACAAATAGTTTATCTTGAGTCAAAAAAAAAGTTTTCAACTATTTAAAAATGTTTTGTGTATAGCAGCCCATGGATATGAGTGAATCACCAATGCTTAAGCAAGACATTATTTGGGAGTGGCTCCGACTGAATCTGAACACTTTTGAGTTGAAGTCAGAAAATCAGAAATCAGCTGAAAGGAGAATACACCACATCCCTGGTAACAACAATGAAATAAGAAATGGTATGAGCTAGCATAAATACATTGTAACATTTACTCATGGTTACATGGTTAAAAAACAACTTGAAATGTGTGTAAATATATAAAAAGTTTATTGTTAAAATAGATCATGGCCAAAGCACGAGTACATATTTTTGTACAATGGCTGATTTTACCTACACTGTGATACGATACTTTATGACTTATTATTTGCTCAAACCATATTATACCCAGTATATGTCAAGTAGAGTTTTTGGGTCTGTTAAAAAATAATGAAACATTGGACAGGGAAGGCAGCACTCAACCGAAATAGCCGAGCACAGAAAACAGAAAAAAAGACATATCGCAATCACATTAACATAAGTACACGGTAGCTGCACACTACAGATGAGTTCTCCTCTCAGTCATGACGTTATTCATTTATGGCAGGTCAATAAAACTCGACACTATCTGTGTACATGGCGTTATATTTGTCTTATGAGCCAGGAAGCGTGTGTTGGTATTTGAACAGATGTTGATGAAATTTGCTTTTGTTTGAACATTGCATTTAAAAGAAACGTTTCCGATCATTACATAATCACTTTAATTTCTAGATATGGGTGGTATTCAATATTGATCTTATTTAAGTGGAGAATAAGGATAGCCATCTATATCGCCTGTAAATGGCCAATAGTTTAATATAGTGTGATCTGATTGGTTGTCCTTATCCTTAAGTCAAGTAAGATCAATGATTGAATACCACCCAAGGTGTTCAAAGACAGAAATCTTTTAGTGTCAAATTAAATAATTTGTATAATGAAATTATTTTAAATTGCAAATCACCTGGACGAGATTGTATGCTGTTATAAGCGCCAACATCATAGACAACAGGTTCAATGTACCTTAAATTGAAAGTTTATATAGTAACTTTTTGTTGATAATATTGTATCATATATCAAATACATGTAATACCACTGAGACGCATGATGTGGTGTTTCTGTATAAAGTTTGCTATCTTTTATTTCATTTATGTGATCAAAATGCTGTTATTTCTATACATATCAAAAATAAAAACTTGAACATTTGTCCTATTAGTCAATCATTTCTACGTCCATTCATATTTTTTTTATTACAGTCATGATTTTATTCGTCCTGGTCTCCCGAAGCATCTCAATCTAAGCTACATGTATATCTCATCTCAAATACACGTGTCTTTATATTACTTTTTATTGGATTCTGGACTTTCAATTGGTTTCAACATTATTCTGAAAATGTATTACAGTACAAGACGTTGAAATTCAACGAAAACAGCAAATCATAATTTGACAGATATGGATACAGCATATCTTATACATAGACGAAAGTTATTGAGCTGAACCATTTGTTTCAAGCATCTCAACTTGAGCTAAATTTCATCTCAAATATTGTCATTCATCTTTGAAGTAATGTCCATGATAGGTTGGACTCAAAATTAGCATCACAAGACATCCACTTTATTCTGAGTTTATTACAGTAAAATGTCAAGATAACGAACTTCTGATGTATCTAAAATCCCCGAGCACAGAAAACAACACATACATGTACTATAATTACACGGCACAATGCACAACACACAACAAAACGAGAAAGGAAAAAAGATCGAACGTCCAAAAATCTCAGCTGCCAAAAAGCTGAAATACCCAGTTCAAGCCAAAAACTGAACGACCCAGCCTGAGCCACAAAGAGCCGAATGACCCAGCCTGAGCCACAAAGCGCCAAATGACCCAGCGCCAGCCGCCGAAAGGTCCAAGAATAACAGTTGTGGGGTTGTTCGACTTTTGTGGATGGGTTTATGGTTTCGAAAAATGGAAATCACCCGTCTGTAGGTAACTGGATAGACATTTGTATGTATTAGTTAATGTTGCATTTAACCAGCATAGATCGGCGTTTTCATTGGCTCAAAATGTAGGATATTGCAATTCTTCAGCCATTGGATGCATTAGAGGAATGGACCTTAGCTTTTGCAGAACGTGTACAAACAGACACTATTTATTTTGATTTTGCCAAGGCCTTTGGCACTGTGCCACACCAGAGACCTAATTCTTAAAATGAAAGCACATTGTTTTCATGGGAATTTGGCGTCTTGGATCGGCAGTTTCCTTCGTGATCGACAACAAAGAGTTGTAATAAATGGACACAAATCTAACTGGACAAATGTGAACTCCGGAGTACCTCAGGGAAGTATTCTGGGACCATTGCTCTTAGTACTGTTTATAAACGACCTGCCTCAGATAGTTCGAAGTGCATGCAAATTACTCGCTGATGATATAAAACTTTATAGGGTATTTCGCAATGTGAATGATACAGCACTTTTACAAAATGGCATTGATACATTGAGTGAATGGAGTAAATACTGGCAGCTACAATTCAATGTCCAAAATGTAAGACTGTTACGTTTTGCAAAAAGGATCGACATAGATTTTAAGGACCAAATGTTGAACTCAATGAATGTGTGTGCAATGTGTTCGCTTCGTGGAATCTTAATAAAACTTTCAGGAATAGTCCATATTAGATTGATCTATCAGCTGGTAAAATTTCAAATATATACTCTCAGTGGTTTGGTTTACATGAATGCATTCTAAAAACTTTACGGGCATCCCTCGTATAAGAACTAAAGAGAGACAATCCAAATAAAAAGTTATAAGGGAGACAAGTCTGACTCCTGAATTGCAAAAAAACTTTGTTCCGATTTCTATTGTTCTTTTGTTCAACTTTTCTGTATATTTTATGATCTCCCTTAGACCAGTTTTATGTCAAAGGGAGAGCATCTATTTGAAACGTGGAAATGTTTTGTAAACGTGTCAACGGCCATGCATTGTTCCTTACCTTTTCGATTATTTATGTAAAGAATTAAATAAAATAATTAATTTATATGAAGAAGCCGCGACGGCGAAACGTTGCTATGTACATGTATATACATGTATATTATATCTTCTAAATTTGACTTTGGTGGTTTTATTTTCATTTTATAAAGAAATTTATACCTTCTGCATCGCTAGAATACTTGTCTATGACAGACCTTAGAATTCTAGATTATGCAAATATGAATTAAGCCGTTACTTCAAAGACAGGTTCGTAAAACATATTAAGCCCCATGTATGTCAGCTAAATAGCCATATACGTTACCTACCTGTAAGTGCGAGGATGCAACACTAATAGATTTTCTCAGAATAGTCACAAATAAGCAAATTGAATCTCACTTGAAGAACTATATGCATACGTTCATGTAGACCAGAACAAATTATTTTAATGTCACAGTCTTGATAGTACATGTTCAAATGCAAAGAATTCTGTCTTCAATACAGATAATGATATTTCTGTCAGCACAATGATAACACTTTCTCTTGAATGTTGGTGTAAAAAGACTGAAAAGTATGCACTTACCGTCCACGACTCGAACTGTTTAAAACATAATCACCATTCGTTCATGTTGTTTTATTAAAAAAGGTTATCAATTTTAGAGGGCCGCTTTCAGCAACTTAGCCAAACGTTGGCATTTAACTTCCCCTGGACATTGGACTACTTTAGGAAACATGCGTTCCAGACTCCCTGTGGTGGATATTTCTCTCCTGGTCTGTGTGCAGCCAACATCGAGACACTGTGCCCAGGAATATCGAACATGTACCTGCACCGCCCACACAAGTACCAATTCACACCTTAGTCGAGTTAAGCATTGCGGGTTATTATTGGTCAGGTGTAATGCGGCATTTTCAGGCCATTTTTGTGTGTAAGTTTTTGAGGACATTTTGTAAATAGATTTTGTGTTTTGTGTTTTTTAAATTAATATTTTGTACATATTAGAAAGAGAAGAAAATGAACAGAAATGTATGAAACAAAGAAGGATAGAAACAGATAAGCTATCACGCTGACAACATCTGATAATTCTACTTGAAATATTTTTATCACCTTTTACAGACTTTACAATTATGCAAATTTCACTTCTGCAGGCTTAACGATTAGATTATCAGGGTACTAAGTTGTATCTGGCAATTTTATTAGATACTTATATGTAATATAGATATGACTGATGACACGATTATTGTATATTCCGAATTAACAAATCGATTAAGTACAGATCTTACGTCACATAGGAACGTGGTCTGTTTAGGTAAAGCAGATGTCCGAAAGTTTACGCCCACATTTATGATTGGTTGATGGAAACTTGCATAAACTGTATGAAATGATTTGATTGGCTAAAACAGAAGACACACACACACTGTAGTGGACGTTCTGTAGAGATTTTGGAGGTATTCGAACTTGGTTTTCCAAGCTGAACGTATCAATGGTTTTCCATTAGAATTCAATTACGCAGTTAAAATTATATTTGTTTGGATTTTACCAACACTGACTATATCTTGTTCTTATATTATTGTTGATTGTGGACTTGTGAGAATTCTCACGCGCAAAATACAAAGTTTGGAAATCCGAACAGTCGTTAGTTCTACTTTATTCCAACAACAGTAAATGCCGGAAAACCGTGCATAACATATGGTGGACAGAAACCGGGTACCGATATATTCATTCTGGACTTTCACAGCTTAGCGAGTGTTATTCACTAGAGAATAATTTCCCATACAGAAGAAGCGTTTATATTCAACAGAAATATGGTTGGACAAAATTTACAGTGTAAGAGGTGTGGACATAATCATTTTGGACAGTGTCACGCATGGAATGCAAAATGCAATCGTTGTAACAGAATTGGGCATTTTGCTCGTATGTGCACCGTGAGAACAGAAAAATCGGTGAGACCTAGAGCGCATGACAAACTTCATCAGACGAAAGACCGCAGAGTCGCTTCCATTCCACAACATCGACAATGATGAACTACCCACGTGTCTTGACAAACACCAAGCAATGAAAGACAACTACAAAGAACGTATGCACTATATAGCTAATTTACACACAAATGCACAAACGCAAAATGTAAAACTTGAATTGAAGGTCGGTGAGCTAAAACAACAAGTACATAATGAACAACGTCGTCGCCAAGCAATAGAACAAGACAAGAACAGAATTGACTATGATAGTTCAAAACTCAAATCACAGTTAGAATCATACTCAGACCGGATTGGTGATTTGGAATGTAAGAATGCACGTTTGGTCGAAGAAAACAACGTTTTGGTGTCCAACATGCGACAAAATAAGATAGAATTTGCTCAATTAAATAAGCAAATAATGGAGATGACCGCAAAGTCAAAACGTGATGATGAATTCATCGATGAATACAATAAATTTTGTGAAAAATTATCTAATTTTTCACTTCAACTACGAAAGAAATACCAATCCGCAAAAATAGAACTGATTAACACTGTAAGCCAGATGTACAAGGGCAACAATGACAGGCCGCCGAGACCATGCCGGGAATTTAATTGCAGAAAATGCGGCAGTGATGTTTATCACCGTTTCCAAAACTGTTTTGCGAAAAACAACAAATGTGAGATATGTGGAAAAACTAATCATTTTGGAGCCGTCTGTGATGATAATGTGACATCTTTCGAGGCAGGCTCTTTCATTGACTGTGTAAACAGACAATGATTTTATCAGAAACATTTTGGATAATTATGTAAATTGTGTGTATTGAATGGTAAATATTAATTTCAAATAATTTAAAGTACCCATCAATAATTTAGTCAATTTTAGAATGTACATGAATGGTGAAATGTTACCTACAAATTGATAAATGAACATTTTGTGCAACAGAATACTGAACGATTTACATGTGACATTATATTGCGAAGTTATATTGTGATATTTATATTAAACAAATTATAGAAAGGACAGTATAGAGATCTACCATACATTTGACTTATGAACTCATATGTACAATTCTACATATTTGAAAATATGAATACTGGTTGTTTTACACAAGTGTCCATTGAAGACAAGTACATAGGATGAATACTGAACTCTGTTTGTAAAAAGTTGTATGTTATATATATGCTATTGAAATCTTACTGTTGTATGTATACATTTTGCAGTTGTTGCTTAAAAGAGATGATTGTTATACAGAGGTTGCTATACAAAACATTTAATTTGTTGTTTGCTGAATATATGGCAGATTGAAACATAGTTTTCAGCTTATTGAGGATATTTTTATTATAGTACTGTAGAATTGACATAAAATGCTTGCAGAAAATAGACATATAAGGTAATAAATTCCATTATAGAATATTACTTAAGTATTTAAGCGTATTTATGCAACTTCATAGGAATGAAGTTAATTAGGAGGGGGAGTAAGTGTAATGCGGCATTTTCAGGCCATTTTTGTGTGTAAGTTTTTGAGGACATTTTGTAAATAGATTTTGTGTTTTGTGTTTTTTAAATTAATATTTTGTACATATTAGAAAGAGAAGAAAATGAACAGAAATGTATGAAACAAAGAAGGATAGAAACAGATAAGCTATCACGCTGACAACATCTGATAATTCTACTTGAAATATTTTTATCACCTTTTACAGACTTTACAATTATGCAAATTTCACTTCTGCAGGCTTAACGATTAGATTATCAGGGTACTAAGTTGTATCTGGCAATTTTATTAGATACTTATATGTAATATAGATATGACTGATGACACGATTATTGTATATTCCGAATTAACAAATCGATTAAGTACAGATCTTACGTCACATAGGAACGTGGTCTGTTTAGGTAAAGCAGATGTCCGAAAGTTTACGCCCACATTTATGATTGGTTGATGGAAACTTGCATAAACTGTATGAAATGATTTGATTGGCTAAAACAGAAGACACACACACACTGTAGTGGACGTTCTGTAGAGATTTTGGAGGTATTCGAACTTGGTTTTCCAAGCTGAACGTCATATCCAACTATTTGTCCCATTTGTATTGTTTGTGTTTTCAAGTCGACCACAGTTACCTTCCCTTGACTGGTGTTATACCGGTTTTAATCTGATCGATGTTATCTCGATTGCGTAATCGCGCTATGCTAACTCAGCGGGTTGTCGGAGTGTATAAATTAATGTATACCATTTGCTGGAGGGGTTTTGTGCGTTCAGTTACACTTTGGTATTTTTGACATTTTGTATATGATGCATACCAGGATCTTCTTTATGGGCATATCTCTGTCATTATGAAATTTTGTTCATAAGGTAGGTATCATCAGGAACATTTAAATGCTTCCATGGTATCATTCAGAATTCGTTGATCATGTGTGAGAAATCTAACAATTATGCATTTGTTATACTAGTAACCGCAATACATGTCACGATATGTATACTTATTATCATGCATATTCGATGGATGATAAAAATATAAACGGTTACTAGTAACTGTACAATGCTTGAGTATGTGTGCAATATCACAAAGTACAGTTTAAATGAAATTTAGCAACCACTGCTGATTTTTCAAGTATGTTGTACGGTTGATTGTTCAGTTGCATCTTCGAGTCATAGACCATACAATTATGGAACTGGTTTTTTAATATCTTGAAAATTAAAAAGTTATGACAATTTTAAGATCGTGAAATAGAGCGTTTTTTTTCTTGAATTAAATAGGAGAATATTCGCGCGCTTGCGGACCCGACAAAACTCAAATTCCCCCTCTAATTGTCACAAATATTTTATTTTTTCAAGATATCGGGATGAAACATTTGTTCAACTTATTTATGTTGGACAAGTGCTTTCAAAGTTATGAAGAGTTAAAATGTTAAACAAATACTAAATCAGTTTTCATTGTTTTAATCAAATCATAACATCAATCATATAACCAACAAAGTCATATATTCATTTTCAAGTTATCACAAAATGTAGTTTGGCTATTTTGACCTGAACCTGACCTTTATGCAAGACTATATTACAAGGTTCTTGCTTTGAATACATGAATATCAATTTCCGCAAGCAAGTCGTGCGATATCGGTATTTCAAATTTGTGTTTCTATTACATCTCGAGCTACTTCGTGATACTCCCCGATTATGAAATATATTGTGATAATATATTGACTGTTAAATTATGCTAGTCAATTCATCATCCTGATTTTTTAAAATAATGAGTAAAATACTTAAAATGGATTTAATCACATCGGCAATTTATATCTGAATATGAATGTGTGCTTTTATCAGACTTGTTATAATATATAGACTGTAGACTGTGGCTTGATTTATGATGCGTTATATGCCCGTGGAATTTCCGGTGACACCCGCAATAAAAGTTACAGGGGTTTGTTTACGAATAGATGTATTGTCTTATTATAGCAAAAAGGCTGTATCTACAAATGAAAAAAGAAGGCAGATAGAAACTTTATATAAACGCATCTTGAATGATACTTACTGTTTTATTTTTACATTGTGGTTATAGGTATCAACGATGCGACCATACATGTATGATAAAAAAATATTTATGATACTTATTATACGAATATGAAAATTTACTTTGCATGAAGCATAAAACAATGCTTATAACAAAACCAACTGGCTTCGTAATCTGTCTGGTCAGAGCAGACGCGCTTTATTCCTCTAGCCCGGCTATAGTTAAGTGATTATCATTAAAAGATACGCATATTATCAGCAATATATAAGCAAGTACATGTATACTGTAAATGAACCATAAAGCTATAATGCACATGTATTTAATCTTCCTTAGTGTAAAACATACATTTCAACATCTGAATTCATGCCTCTAAAAGTATACGGATTTTTTTTCACCTTTTTTGACGTTTAATTTTCATTTTACAATTCGTATATATTCAATTAGGTGGTACAACGTGTCAATTAACCAGTTTATTTAACAAGTGTCATAGGAATGACATGATTCTTCATTTTTATGTCTCACCTGTTCGATTATTATAATTTTAAATTATGCGTGAGCTTATGACATTTCACTTTTAATTATTTTAATGCATGTATTACTTTCTAAATCGGCAATAAAGTCAAAGTCTCAAATCTCTAAAATCATAATAAAGTATGTATACAGGAAATATAGCGGTTATAGAAATATAGCGGTTATAACCCTTCACGCGAATGTACCACTTTTATTACCCCACATGCTGTGACAATCGCAGCGGGGCGCGTCATAAAACAATTAACAATGTGCAAATTAAATATGTGTATTACTTTTTTACTAAAAAAAAATGATACCTGTTTTAAAAAACCGTAAAAAGGGGGCAGATCTAATTATCACATTTCTTATATCAAAACACCAATCTGACGGGAAGAAATTAAACTATTAATCAAGTTTGCACAAAATATATTCCCCGAGAAACAAAAGAACTACGGACAAGAAAGTAACCAAGTTTGATATCAAATCCGTTCATTTCCTTCTTTGTTCAATGTGAGTGATAGTCATGTTAAAAATCTTTAAAAAGGGGGTTGATCCCATAAAGATACAACTATGAAATTTAGTGCATTATATTGTAGACATATCAAACTACAAAATATGTTTGCACATAAGAAATATCTCAAATAGTTATTATCATATGGACAATTTTACGTGGAGTCCCCATGCCTTCCAATGGTAAAAAAATTGTCACATGTGCGAATACAAATGGGACAAATAGTTGGATATGGTATCAATGGTTTTCCATTAGAATTCAATTACGCAGTTAAAATTATATTTGTTTGGATTTTACCAACACTGACTATATCTTGTTCTTATATTATTGTTGATTGTGGACTTGTGAGAATTCTCACGCGCAAAATACAAAGTTTGGAAATCCGAACAGTCGTTAGTTCTACTTTATTCCAACAACAGTAAATGCCGGAAAACCGTGCATAACACAGAGACGGGGATCTAACCCGGAACATCTCGATCTCAAAGCGCGCGTCCTACCTCTAATCCACGCTCCCACATTTGACACACGTACTGGTTCCTGTTATTCGACAAATTCCGGTACTCTGCGTCAACCAGAAATTAAACACAAAGAAAATATTTAGTTTTTCGTAATTTATTTGCTTTTAGAACTGAAACAATAGCCTGATTGTCTTTACAAAATCAACACATCACAACAGGAGGTAAAGTATGAGGCATGAATATGATAAATGCATGATATATGAAGCAATGTGTCCTGAATAAATACTCTGAATATGTCACAGGGTATTGACGCATATTATTTTATGCGCGTACGACCGCCTTATATCTCATATACGAATATTCGTATGAGATATAAGGCGGTCGCACACGCATATAATAATATGCGTCAATACCCTGTGGAATATGTAAGACAGTTACATTATGTCCTAGAATGTCACTATGTGAAAGCAACAGTGCCATCCTAAAATCAGTGGAAACTCTAGCATTGCCTTAGTGGTTTAATGTACCTATCAATTTTTGTTTCTGGGGAGGGGGACTTGGCGGGGGTGCGGGCATACACAGGACTTTAGACAGAAGACGATTCCAGATAGGCGGGAATTTGACATTCCGGGTCAAGGAAAATAGACATGGATGGTCGGATTTTAGATCCCAGTATTGGGGAATTTAGACGCTGCAGAAAGCAGTTCATTTAAATGGCTGGTCATGTGATATACCAAACATCTCCCACTGTGGGGATTTAGACAACATGTTTGGCTCTATGGTTGGGAATATTACCCCCCCCCCCCCCCAAAGAAAAATTGACTAATTCCCTCGGATCTGCCCCCCCCCCCCCCCCCCCCCCGGGGCGCACAATATTGATTTCAGTGCATAACAGAGAAACAGTTGAAATATAATTAAAAACGAGAAGCAGATTTTACACTGTACGTTTTAGTAAACACGATATTTGAGATTCAGGAACTAGACTACTCAAAGTTTGATACGGGTCAATAAATCAATGTACATGTACATCTTGCATTGTCTGAACAATAGGCCTACCGATGAAGAAAACGTTGTGTAAATAAATAAATATTAAAATATTTCCCAATCTGCTGCCGAATTTCGGAAAAGTCATGTGTTGCAATCTGCTGCCAAATTTCGGAAAAGTCATGTGTTGCAATCTGCTGCCAAATTTCGGAAAAGTCATGTGTTGCAATCTGCTGCACCGGCCCCCCTCCCTAAAATCGCCTAAACCCAGGTAATGTTGTCACATTTTGGATGTGAAAACAATGTTGATACGCAATGTTTTCATATTCATCATCAATATAATTATTGATAACGTGACCTTAATGCTAACTGTATACAAGTTACAAGGTAAGGATCGAACTGATTGGTTGCAAGGTGCCAAACATCGGCTACAGATATGTCGAGATACATGCACATGAAAAAGTCCGACAATTCAAAAAATGAGAAATACAATTGATTTTATTTTGTAATAAACATCCGTTTTGTTACAAATAAGGTAAACCAGAATTCATCTGACGAATTCAATGTTTTCAAAAAAAGGCACGCGGAAGAAAGCCACCATAGCTGCTATGCACCTATCAATGTTTTCCCCCAGGGGGGGGGGAGCGGCGGGCATACACGGGACTTTTGACAGAAGGCTGTTCCCGATAGGTGGGAATTTGACAGACCGAATGGTGCCGAGTCCCGGGAAATTTTGACTTTGGCTGAAATTTTGATCCCGGGTGGTATGTAAAGCATCTCCCAGTGAGGGATTTTGACAAATTGCCCTTGCTCTAGGGTGGGAATTTAGACTTTGAAAAAGTAAAAATGTCAAATTCCCCTGGGTCAGCCCGCCGCCCCCTCCTGGGGGAAAACATTGATAGGTGCACTAGGTTTCAAATATTTTACGTCTCCCCTTAAATCTGTTTCTGTTCTCACAATATCTATATGTGATTCAGTGAAATAACCAAGTAATGAGGATGTGAGGGCATGCTACTGAAATGGACAATGCATTGTTTTCTTTCTTGCTTCGCTCGCACTACCACTCATTAATATTGTCAAGTATGGAATTGTTCTGTGGTACATACTGTGCAGATTCTTCTTGCTCACCTCGCTCGCACAAACACTTTAGCAATGTATATTATAAGATGAAAAACAATGCGTGACATGCTGCTCAGATATACATGTTTTGCTAGCGAAGCCTCGCTAGCACATTTTTCTATGGGGGTGAAATTAATACATGTATCTGTGTCTCTTATTTTCGTGTCTTCTCGTAAAATCCGTGCTTGGTTTAATTAAGCTGTAACAAACGCGCTCTATTGTTATTATACTAAAATTACCCAAAATAATAATCACACAAATAGTAGGCGTCAATTGAGGCAGTCATTTTGGACGACTCATCATAGTTTAAGTTATTACCTTGACGACGAGGCGATAACGGGTAGTAATTATTCCAAATGGTATTCTTCAATTGGTGTTAATTATTTGTGCATGCCATTTTCATTACCCATTTTCTTATTACCACATATTATAACACTCATACTGAAAATATATTTTGATAAGAACTACTCAAAATTTAATTAATTTAAAAACAAATTTAAAATTTCACCACATGGGGCCTCGATACTGACAAGTTTTTAGGTAGGCACGGATTTCATGGTTACCGGTCAACAAGATTCAGAGACCCAACCTAGACATATATAAGCTATAATTTTACGTATTTTGGTAGACCTTTGTCATACTTTTTTGCTTTTATTATTAGTAAAGTTAACAATTCTTCTTTCAAAAAATGGTGTAGAAAAAATGGAACTTGGTTACGCAAGTGCGCATGCGCCAATGAAACTGTTAAGAAGAACTGTTACGAGGATACCCCCCCCCCTAACATCAAATCCTGTATCTGCCCCTGAACACCGTATACGTGTCTTTGAGACTTTTCTTGTATCCGCTTAACATATACCGTTTGAAATATATATTTAATAATAATCAATAATTATTGTACAACTTAATATATAATGTTTATCAATTCGTTCAAGATTGTAAGAAGTTGACAAAACACTGTGCGGATCGTTTCTGCATTTCCATAAAGATGCCCCGCCCAGAAAATCATCCTGAAAATAGAAAAAATAGACAAGAGAGCATCATAAAAAACTACATAATCACCCTATCACCAACATACTTTATTAACTCTATGAATAACCACTTTCTTCGTAATATAAATTAATTTCTAAGTTACATCTACCATGGTCTAAGGGAAACAACTCTTACTTATAATATGGACATATTTTAACCGAGTTGTTTCCCTTTGATGATTGAAATTGATGATGAAGGAATAGTTATTTCCCTTGTTTCATTCAACAAAAAGAGTTACACTAGCCGAGTTTCAAGCAAGAGACATAAGGCATAGTGCCATTTTCGACGCGACCTGGGATCGAAATCACAATTTTCCATTCCCGGAGCAGACGCTCTAACCACAAAACCACCGAGGGACCAACACCAATCATTTATTTATTAAAGACACTGTAAAAACTGATAGACACCTGAAATATTATACCAATATAGATTATTGTGAAGTAACACGTGTTTACAAGCTACATGTATGAACAGAATAGATCTAGCTTTTACCATCCGAAATTGCAATTATCCGAATCAAGCGAAAGATAACACTCATACGATATCTGAGAATTTTAACAAATCGGTCCAAAGGATGCTAATTCTCAACATTACAAAATAAAATGATTTACCCATCGGTAGAACCAGATACATACGACACAGTGACAGCCCAACAACAGAGAATCTCATGTAAATAAGTGTCCGAATGTGAACCTGAAACCTAAAAAGTACGAATAAAATAAACGAATATCGTCATCGTCTGCTTACAGTTACTTCCCTTTGACCATTAGACATAAATGAAAAAAATGGAGTTGTTTCCCTTAGACCATAAGAAAAATAAGAAGTACGAATAATATATTCGAATATCGTCATTGTTATTTCCCTTTGACCATTATAAATTACTGTTAGCCAAAAAGTAGTTTCCCCTTTACCAAGAAGAACGAAAGAAAAATGAGAACCTTCAAAGCAAAAAGCTGATCATAGCTGGTTGAACCCTCTGAGCATAATAGCCGGTCGTACTACATTCTGAGAAATAATAGCTGGTCTTATCACATTCTGAGAAATAATGGTTGGTCGTATCCCCCGTGAAAACACTTGCTGAGTGCAGATTTCACTGTTTGATTTTATTATTGTCTCAAATTGTACAGTGAAATCTGCACTCAGCAATATTATTAAATGCCCGGGAATTGAACTCATATTGTGAATGTCCCAGTGACACTACGCTATTTAAAATCAACATTATTGATCCAAGTGCGAGGTCATCCGCATCACCAGGAAGAGAACCCCACTCACGCCATACTACATCCACGGCAGCAATCTACAAGTTGTGACAGGGGACAAGTACCTGGGTGTATACATAGCTCTCTTTCAACACCCACGTTGCTACCACTGCGAAGAACGCAAACAACAGCATCGACTTCCTAAAGAGACAAGCTATCAATCTCAACATATAAAATGCACAATGCTACCAGACGCTTGTCAGGCCATTCTTTGAGTATGCCAGCTCTGTCTGGAATCCAGCATCAGTCAACTGGGGACAGTTCAGCGACGCGCGACACGATTTGTCAGAGGGGACTTCCACACCACAAGCAGCACCAGCCATATGCTTGCTGACATTGGCTGGAAACCCCTTGCTGAACGCCCTTCCAACGCCAAGCTGGTGATGGTTTACAGAATCACACATGGACTTGTCGACATTCCAGCAGAGACCTTCTTCCACCAAACATCCACCAACACTCGGGGCACTCCTCCATGCAGGTACTTGCTTCCCTTCTGTCGCACAGACATGTTCCTGTACTCCTCCTCCCCATCTGACTTTGGAACCAGCTCCCTGAGGAAGCCAATATATGGTCAACAGTGTTGATGCCTTCAAGAGGGGTCTGGTCAATGGATAGACAGGACTTTGCGGTTTTTAAACGTTTTTGACTATCTTACTGT
The DNA here is from genome assembly GCA_947247005.1 of Spisula solida. NCBI lineage: Eukaryota > Metazoa > Mollusca > Bivalvia > Venerida > Mactridae > Spisula > Spisula solida. The sequence continues at coordinate 29,131,762 of OX365954.1, forward strand.
AAATACTTGCTGCGCCGCTCACACGATTTTTTACATAAATATATGTAATTATAAGCATATCGCAGGAACCATGATGGACATATATGCCGATCAAGCTGTGTCATTATATTTATGAGCAAAAAAGACAGCAAACCCAAAAGACACAATTTTAAACACATCTACTATCGATCTACACATAGGTATCAACGGTAACATGTTTGGCTCCATGTCTGAGAGGAATAAATTCCTCCATTTTGACCTTAAACAGATAGCGCAGCAAATATACATAGAAAATGACAGCAAATATATACTGGACTCTGTCATCAGTAAATAGAACAACAGGATTCAGACCTCCACACTGAACCAACTGCATAAACAGAGAAACCATTGGATCTATTTGACAACTCTTGTAACCCAGCAATTTGAACAGAAATGAAGCATTCCTCGTCTTCAAACTATTGGAATAAGAAGAATAGCAGCACAGATTGACAATCAAATACTTCACAACAAGCACATAAGAACCTTTAAAACAAATCTACTTAGGCTCTAAATGAACAACTCAAGGAACACTTCTTCTTAAATGTCTATTTTTAAAAATTTATTCTGTTTTTAGAATTTTATCTAATTTTAGAACATCAGACAATACATGACGTCATGTGACAAAAAACACCTCTTTTTTAGTACTTAGGGCAGCATTTTGTTGTATCTGTCGTGAATAAACCCTGATGAAGGCTTAAGTGTTAAGCCGAAACGTCGGTAATAATAAAATGATAAACACCTCCGTTGTTTAGTCGTGTGGTTCCACTTACTCCCTTATTTATTGTACTCAATAAATATATGTAGTATGATATTGCCCCAGAGCGGCTCCTGAACTAAACCGGAAGAACAAGAAAGGGACCCACTGGGATTCAAACAGTCGACCTTCAGCTGCCAAGTTTAATCAAGGTCTTAACTCTTCTGGGCCACTTGGTTGGTATATGTGTGTATGCTTATTATATTGTAAGCATGAACAAAGTTCAGCTTACGATGTCTGTATAGTATGATCTGTATAACATAATACGTATATCAGTGGATAGTTTTAGATGTTCCGTTCTAACTAAGATAGCACGTACGGTATTTCTACACTAACATAACATATTCAGATACACGTTCACATAACGCTATTTGATATTATTTTAGCCCTTTTAGTTGTGTTTGACCTTTTCCATAATCGCTCCCACAGTATCACATACCTCCGCTCCAAAACCTAACTTATATGGTGTGCAGACTTAAATGGTGTACATTTAGACGTTACCTACATGGTCTAAATGTACACCATTTAAGTCTACACACCATATAAGTTAGGTTTTGGAGGCGGAGTTACGGGAAGCTGTGGGAGGGAATATGAAAAAGGTCAAACACCACCAAAAGGGCTAAAATAATTTCAAATAGTGTTATTTTGTTAGGGGGGTATGTAAAAGGTTTAAACCACTAAATATAGAGAAACAGTAACGGTTTGCTTTAGAATATATGTAATTTATAGGGTACGGTGGACAGGAGCATACTGTTTGGGGACATCACCTAGCAATGTTACGTGTAAATATATTAGACACCTCACAACAGTCCCTTAACATGTTAAAAGGTTTATGTAGATTCTCGATATACACATTACAGGATAAAACCCGTTGTTTTCCGGACACAAGAAAATTTTAATTCAGGGGGGGGGGGGGGCAGTCAATAGGCGGCATATAGCGAGATTGCAGAGATTATTGTCCTTTTTTTTCAACGTTTAAACTTGAAAAATGTATAAAAAGTGTTGTACATTATCATTAAATATCTAAGTTATTGAGATTTAGCAAATCTTTAGCATCAGGGGACATAATTCAGTTAAAATGTTGGACAATGTAAGGGGTTTATGATGGTAAACAAGTATGTCAAGTTTGAAAGCAATGCCTTGTTGGGCTTGATGTAAGACTAAATGGTCAATTTGGGTCAACCAAGAATTTGGCCCTTAATAAGTCTTGGAAAAAAATTAGGTCAATGTGAAGGTCAAAATGAGGTCAGGGGATATAGGTGTGTGCAGTGTTCAAATACAACATCAATGCAAATATGATAGCTTTGTAGCAAGCCGTATTAATGCTAGACAAAACTGTCAATTGGGTTAACCAAGAATTAAGTCGAAAATTAGGTCAATGTGAAGGTCAAAAGGAAGCCAGGTGATATAGGTGTGAGGAGAGTGTTCAAATACAACATCCATGCATGTATGAAAGCTTTGTAGCAAGCCATATTGATATAAGACGAAATGGTCCATTTGGGTTAACCTCGTACAGACGGACGAATCTCGTACGGACGGACAGACAGGTCAATCACCGATACGGGGGCATGGATAGAGGATCTATCACGAGTTGATAATTGATATAAACTTATATTAAACGAGTTCCGAACATTTTATTAAGCGAGCTTTTGACGAGCTAAATAATATTTCCTGAACAAGTTCAATATAAGTTTATATCAATTGATAATGAGTGTTAGATTCTTTTTATCATATGACACCAATAACACGAAAATACACATCTTTCTGTTGAAAAACGGACTCCGCTATATAAACAACACTAAAATATAACGTCATTAACGGCAAATAATGACGTCATATAGGAGAGAAAGTGTGTCTACGTGATACTACACACATGTAGTATAAGAATATACGTTCTCGTTATACTAACTCGGATACAAGGGAAGTCATGTGATAAACAGTATTATGGTCCAACTTACTATTATTTCTGGCCTCGGTCTCGTTATCATATTTTTGACGGAGAAGACTCATGACTTTACAACAAAGGAAAGACAAGATATCTGCATATCAAATTACCATTAATTTATTATCGACAAATTCTGATAGACAACATGTATATACATACAATCAGACAAATACATTTAAACCAATGAGCACTATCGAATACTGACAATATAATTACAGACACAATGCTTTTATACAGTTAAACGCCGTTTCTTTCAAGTTTAAACAAATATGATGGACAGTTGAACTAAATAATTTTCCTGGAATGAAGTTTCCACAAATAATTGTTTGCTCTTCTGTACTTGTGGAGGGCATGACCCAAGCCATAGTCAAAAGAGCATAAACTGTCCAACACAGCAATCAGAACCCCTTATCATCCGGGCGGATACCAGAAACAGCCATTCATTTCATAGAACAAAGATGACACAAAGTAGGAGAGAATAATTAACCATTTACCAGTGCCAGCATAAGCTGAATTTGTACTAGCACTGTTGGCTGCACAGGTTTACCAAGAGACTGAATCGCAAAGGTCATTTTGATGTTTTATTATCCCCCATCAATATTGTTAGCAGCAACTGCTTTAACTATATCTACTGGCTATACTGTTCCGACTTCCAATGTCTCCCTATTCAGATTGTCTATCTTTCATTCGATAGTACACTTAGTAGAAAGAAAACGCAAACGGTCCATTTTCTCCAGTCGGGGTACTTGTTAATTTGGTCATTTTGTCAGCCTGTTTATTTTCTTCGAATGCCACACACAGAAACAATGTATTTGGTGTGTTTCGATTGTTAACATATTTTAAGTTATGTTGTCAATCTGTTTTAAACTTAAACATTTCTATCCCAGAATTCTAGGAAGAGAGTGCTGAATGAGTAATCTCACAGAAAATACACTCTGCAGCCTACAAAACTTGAAATTGCAAGTTTGTGTCATCTGCATGTTTACAGCAATACTAGTAAATACACTTGTCTTAGGACAAACAAATACTCCTGCAATATTGGTAAATTTTGTTGTCAAGGAAAAACTGCCATTTTTTAGCCCGAGTCATAAGTCAACCAGTTTAAGAATTTAAGGGATAGCCTTGAGTGCAAGCAGACACAAAAGTGAGTAGTTCTGGAACAAAAATACAGACTGACAAAAAGTGAGCATTTAACGAAATGGAGAAAAATAAATAATTTGCATTTCCTTTTGTACCAAGCATATAACCAAAAGAAAGATTGACCATTCAGTCAGAAATCATGAGTGGAAAAAATATACTTTTTTGGAATTTCAAGAGTCAAATGGTCCTCCTGAATTCTTGATTCAACAATACATTATCATGTTTACAATACAATGTAGCATGACAACAGTTACTGATAACAGTAGAAACAGTGTTACAGCAGATAATGTTAGCAGTTAAACAAAACTTGATGCTATAACTGCTTCCATTGCAATCAAAGTTCTAATAACAACTGTATGCTATTTTTTTATCGAAATAAAACTGGTAAATAAAAACAACCTTTTTCATTTTAAAAATATTGTGAGCTTATCCTACCAAACAAAAGAGATTGATTAGCTCAATGAGACCTATAAGTATTGCTATCATTGGAAATGCACATTTGATGTAAATGTCTCAAGGTTTGAACATGTTCATTAATTTTCTGTTAAAGTGCTGGTAAGTTTTATATGGAGCCCCAAAAGACAAAAAATAATGTTCTTCTTTCTTTAAATACAATATATACATTTATATACCCTGCATTCCCAATTCCGATCTTTTTTTCTTCCCTTGAACAGAAATGAAACACAATTGTATTGTCATATATTGCATGGAGTTATGTAAATAAATATGCTTCACCAAAGTATACCATATTGAGGCAAATTGTGACCACAAAAAGACATAAAATAAATTAAAACTATCTTTGTTCATAGGTGGTATCTAACACAGGTTTGACTGAACCTCGGTGTCACTTTAACTGCCCTGGCCCCGTGTAGTTTTACAAGAATGAAAGTGATTCACAAAATTCACAATGTGATAGATCTAGCATAACCCTTACAACAGTTTTACAAGGATGGTGATCAAAATTTAATGAATGGATGATTTTATCATACAAGCTTCATAAAATTCATTCTTTTCAACAATTAAGCATCATTTTTTGTGATACAAGCTTCATCTTCATTCTTCGTGACAATTAACACTTCATACAAGTTTTAAATAAATGCATCCCTTAAATTTTTCTAAAAATAATTTAATAACACACACCATATTACTGCATAAGCAATGATATTCATGAGGATTTATTTTAATTGATTTTCTGGATGAACACAAATTCAAATTTTATTCCCATGATCACTAATTTTAAATAATCGACTACCAAAATGATTTTCCATACAAGTTCCAATGCATGATTTTTAAAACCCAAAAAGTTAATATCTTATCAACAATGAATTTTAAAAATACTCACGAAAATCATGATTTTATAGAACACCTATGCATACCTCAATCAGAACTTGCAGTAAACAAGTCACCTACAACCTTTGTTTTTAAACATATAGATCTACTATAGTACGCTAAGGATAATGTGAAAGGCGAGGTCATTTGGTATAGTCCACAAAGGTGGATTACAATTATGTGCACCAATTATCAGTGATGATTTGAGTATAATACTGACCTTATCTGTTTATTTAAGTGATTTGTAAAACCAATTTTTTGCAACAGTTGACCAAACCGATTCATGTTTATAAACATCACATTATCCTGGGCCCACTATAGTTCTAGTACATTCTTTCTCCAAGAACAGCAAGTCACGGTGTATTTGCATATAGGAACCCTCTCTGTTCTGGAAAAGGACACTGTGTGCAAAACAAATGGTTTTCAGTCTGCTCTGAACAAGAGAGGTCAGAAAAATCAACTTCTTTGTCCAAAACACAGGTTTGTGAATAAAATGCATAGAGCATTGACATAGAGTTGACACAGAGATCTACCATTGTCCTTTGATTGTTTTAGTGTTTCACACTAAGATGGAATGTAGACGTGGTAGATGGTTGGATCAACTCAATGTCTGTATATTTGTATGAACAAACCTTTTTTAAGACAAACAAATCATTATTTATTGCAAGCAATACAGAAGTCCCCTACCGGTTTTAAACCATTTCCAATGTTTCTGTTGCCATAGCAACCACAATTTTTGTCGGAATCAAAATATTTTTGGACGTGCAGTATCCCCTTATTGCCCCCTATCCACATAACGGACAGACAGACAGAGGGCAAACCTATAGTCCCCTCCGAAGTAAAACCAGTAGGGGACTAAATAATGATTTTCTTACATGTCTATCCGAGCGTCGACTGTCAAAACTAAGTTTTGCACAGAGAGTGTCCTGTGCCAGCACAGAGGGGACTATTTTCTCATTTTGCACAGAGAGGGGTCTGATATGCATACCCACAGAATAAGATATTCTAGATTGTATACTCATCTCTTAACCACTTTTAGAACAACCTAATTATAGGTAAAAACATTTTATAACATTCACTGTAGCTTATCCTCTGATACTTATATACACATACAGACTAAAGCCATCCCTTATTATGCAACTAATGATCAGGGCTGGTATTCACAAAGCATCTTAGCAGAAATCTTAATTTTTTCTACAGTGTATCATCTAAGCAAGAAAATCAACATGCTTAATATTTTACATAGTTTTGAAGTATTAGGTACACAGCTACTGTAATCACTAAGAAAACAAGGATTATTTTTCAAATTGCGGGAAATATGAGCTGCACAAATTATTGACTTAAGTCAAAATATTTAAGTTTTCACTTAAGATGCTTTGTGAATACCAGCCCAGATCTCCTCACCACTTTTACAACATCCAAATTGTAGGTAAAGTACTGATCACTTCTGCGTAACATTCACTGTATCTTAATTCTTATGACCCAATACTTATAATGAACAAGAGATGTTTGTAAAACATGTATGCCTTCATGGCAGCCCAATAGTCAGAAATGGGAAAGGTCACAAAGGCCTTGACCTTTGACCTACATACCTCAAAATCAATAAGGGACATCTACTGTTGATGATCAACCTCCATGTAAAGTCTGAGGATCCTTGAGTTATTGAACAAAAACCATTTGGTCTACCGACCGACTGATATGTACAAAGCAATGTACCCCCTCATTAAAGATGGGAGCATAAATATATATGGACACTAGACAGACTAAAGTCATCAAACATATTATGCAACTAGTGATCGTAACGTTCTATAGACTGCACAATTTCTACATCATTTCCAGCCAGGATGTTCAAAGAAAAAGGCCTAGGGAAAAGAACGACCCCCCATACATACAATATATTGTTAAACAACTTCTGACATTGACACTCTCCATCCATACATTTTTCATTCCTTTCCTAAGAGCCTTTTTTTCCAGCCTAACCAATTATACAAAGTGCTGCGACACAATGCCTAGAGCTACATAACAAAGAGGTAGCCATTGATAATACAGAGTGACAGAGACAATAAGCCAATCATTAATCATGTTCCATTGGTTCACTCTCATCAACCGGTGCATCAGTCACGTCCGTTACTCCCTCCTCCTGTACAGCAGAGTCTGTAACATCAGTGACCTCCTCATCCTGTTTAACTACACTATCAGTTTCCATTAATTCTGTACCACTATTACTATCCACTACGGCTTCAGCACCACTCACATTATCCGCACCAGTATCCTGATCTGTCACAACATTAGATGCTTCACTGGTAATACTATCTTCAGTAACATTGTCTGACACCTGTTCTTTCACTTGTTCATCAACAACACTGTCTACATCAGTAGATTGTGTAGTAGATTGTATATCAGTTATATTAGTAGTTGTATCTGTATCAGATACTTTATTTATGTCAGATTGATCTTGTGTAGGTGTATCAGAACTTTCAGTGTCTGGGGAACTTTCAGTAGTGTGTTTATCATCCTCCGTGGCATCAGTTTTATCCTCTGAGTTCTCAAGTTGAGCTTCTTCAGATGATTTATCTTCAGCTGAAAAAGTGTGACATTTTATTCAACATTTGCCTGATACAATTGATAGTGTTACTTGCACTGTTATTTGACCAAATTGACAAATGACATGAAAACATGACTATGTAGATGTTTAGTTTCACCTTTTTCTTGTTTAGTTTTGTGTTTATCATTGTAACTGTGCTTGGGTCAGTGTTCCCTTTTGTGCATTAAGATAATAGAAAGTCAGAAACGGAAGGCATCTTGTGTTCTGCCCAAACCATTTACTAAGTTTAAATATATTGTATAATCATTTCAAATAAACTTCCAATATATTTTAAATTACAAACAAACCATATCCTGATATTCATGGCAATAATATACAAGAGGGCCCTGTCTAGGTCGCTCACCTGTGCACATTGATCAAAAAGCACCATATTTATTTATTTTTAAGTTTTTCTTACGGGTTGCCATTGCAACCAGAGTTCTGCATGGATTATAATTCCTTTAGCTATTTTTAGAAGGATAACCCAAGGAACATTGTTACCCATTTAACATGAAATCCAACCAGCACTTTTAGAGAAGAAGATTTTAAGAGATTTTACTATCGATATATAGGGAAAACAGGGCCCCACCCTCTGGCGGCCATGTTTTTTCACGAATCATGACAAAAATATCAATTTTGTAAGAGGGTCACCCAACAACTATTTCCGTAAAGTTATTTTGAAATCTGGCTAGTGGTTGATTTTTTATGATTTTTTTAAAGATTTTCTTATCAGTTGCCATGCAAACCAGAGTTCCGCATGGTTTATATTTCTTTTAGCTATTTTAAGAAAGGACCACACAAGGGACAATTTCACCAATTTATAGTGAAATCCAACCAGTACTTTTAGCGGAGAAATTTTAAAAGATTTTACTATAGATATATAGGAGTAAACAGTGCCCCACCCACTGGCGGCTATGTTTTTTGACGAATCATGATAAAAATGTTAATTTTTTAAGAGGGTCACCAAACTACTATTTCTGTAAAAAAAGTTGAAATCTGGCCAGCGGTTGATTTTTTATGATTTTTTAAAAGATTTTCCTATTGGTCTATTGGTTGCCATGGCAACCAGAGTTATTTATAGATTACAATTTAGAAAGGACCACCCAAGGAACATTCCTGTGAAGTTTGGTTGAAAAGGGTCAAGTGGTTTAGGAGGAGAAGTCATTTGAATGAATTGTTGACGGACGGACGGACTGACACACAGACAAAGAGTGATCACAAAAGCTCACCTTGTCACTATGAGACAGGTGAGCTAAAAATAACAGATGTTTGTTAAACATGTATGCCCCCATGCAAGCCCAATAGTCAGAAATGGTAAAGATCACAGTGACCTTGACCTTTGACCTAAAAATCATTAGGGGTCATCTATGGTTGATGACCAACCTCGATGAAAAGTTTGAATATCCTAGGGCATAGCATTCTTGAGTTATTGAACGGAAACCATTTGGTCTACCAACCGACAAACATGTGCAAAGCAATATACCCCCTCATCAAAGATGGGAGCATAATTATTATGTTAAATTATCCACAACCATTTTGTAATGTGATCAATACCTTGTTCACATGTTTGTTCAGTTTCCGAGGAAGTTATTCTACCAGCCTCGGGTAAAACTTCAGCGTCTGTGTTGTCTGTTTGTGTAACCTGAGCTGATTCTTTCACTTCGTCTGTGTTGTCTGTTAGTGTAGCCCGAGTTGGTTCCTTCATCTCGACCGTGTTGTCTGTTTGTGTAACAAGAGCTGGTTCCTTCATCTCGTCTGTGTCAGCTTTAACATCTTCTCCATCAGATTCAATCTTTTGCTAATAGATAAATGGATATATTGATTCAGATAAATACTTAAAATGCATCGCTTAACAAACCATCCTGCCTCTGTTCCAAGTTTGTTGACTGTAGGTTATACAGTTATAAATAAAATTGGCTGACCTACTTGCATGTGCAGAGCAATATAACTCCCTATTTTTTCAAAAGAGAGCATAATCAGAACCCCCTAGTTTGGGATTGACAGAAAATGTAACAGTAATGCCTGCTGTAATAAATACAACCAATAAATAATGTATTCCAAAATGTATAAAAACCCTCAATAATTTAGTCCAAAAAGCCATTACCTTTTTCTCAGGCGGTTCATCCACAGAACTTTCAGTTACATCCCTGACATGTTTTTCACCAGAAGACTCTCTTACTTCATCTGTAGTCACTACTTCAGATTTTGAATCTGTTTCATTTTCACTTGTTGACACAATACTTTCCGATACTTGTTCTGAAGTAGTCACACTTTCAGTTTCCTTTTCTGTAGATGAATCCACTTTCGGAGACTGTTCCGATGTTTCTGAATCTTTTCTTGCATTTTCATTACTTTGAGGTTCTGAGTCAGACTGGTTCGAAATTTTTGGTATGCTGTCTTTCACAACACAGTCTGTCACAACTAATGATTCTTCAGGTTCAGAATCAGTTGTTTTCTTAATTTGACTTTCAGATGTCTCTTGAACTACTTCAGCTGTTTTCTCGTCACCATTTAAGCTGTCAGCTTTACAATCATCAGCTGCAGAATTATTTGAATTATTTGAATTAGACTGGTTCTCTGAGGCCAAACTTACAGGCCAGACTGTGGCAACATTATTACCGGACCAGTCTACCTGAGGACCAGACCCAAATGGCTGTTCATCTGTTATGTCATTGAAGTCATCTCTTTGTCCATCAACACCATTTAAATCTAAACCGTTTACCATGGCTCGAGACTCAGAGACAATTTTTCTGAAATTGGGAAAAACAAACATGATGAACACAAGATTAATTCAGAGGTCATTATTTAGTACTTGTGGACAGTGACAGTTTTGATTTTGGGAAACTTTGTAATGATGTTTCACTGTAAATATAATTGTTCCATGTTTAGTATGGTAATTGTTTCAAAGTTGTTCTTAATTTGATACATCAACTCAGAGCTACAGATAAGCTGCGTATTGGGGTAATTACCCATTAATTTTCTTAAAAACCCAATAGATTTTGAGAGGAGGGAGTAAGAAAAAGCAAAGACAATTTGAAATACCCAAATAGAAAATGTTGTTATTGTGAAAATAGTACATCAAAGCTTATTTACCCTTTGAGTTTTATTAAAATACCCAATTAAAATTGTTCAAAACCCAATTAAAATTGAAACTTGGGGGTAAAATACCCAATTGACTAAAACCTTATCTGTAGCTCTGTCAACTTATTCCAAATTGAAACACTAGAAATTTTTAATTTTACAAAGTTACAAACACTAGGCAAATGTTTTGCAATAAGACACTAGAAATCAAATTGTACATTCATACACTACACTGTGATTTTAATAATGAAACACAGAAGAAATGGATTTGGCAATCACAATATAAACAGTATATGAACAGGGCTCGACACTAACACTGGTCCGCTGGTCCAAGACCAGTGAAAATCCAGAAGGACCAGTGAAAATTCTGGAGGACCAGTAACTGTCCTATTTACAAATTTGGCGCTTTTGCCCTGTCGGACCAGTGGCCAAAATAGTTAGTGTCTAGGCCTGATGAAACTTAAACAAATCAATACAGCAAAGATACACAATATTAGACAAACCTGCCAGATGGATCCACTGTACTGACAACCATCACATTCTGAAATACAACATTGACAGATTTCCTTATTAATAATTCAGTGCTTTTATTAGGGGCAGACTTTTAATCTTCATTGTGATAAATTCATACTAGGGTTAAATTAAAGAAATATAGACCATTCAGGCAGAACCATGAGGGTAATTTCAGGGGTCAAACGAAACCCCTGATAATTATTATTTTTTATTTAAGACAGTTTTTTCTATTCTTATTCAGATATGGTAATTAACTATGTCAACAACAATCATAAAACTAAATATCAGGGGTTCCATTTGACTCAGGAGTAGGGGTTCCGACCACTGAAATTTCAAAAAGCCACATTTTGACCCTCAAGATTTTGGTTTGAAGGGTCATGTTCTCTTAAAATTCCTGGTTATTTTGCCTATAAAATAGTAAAATTTAGTCAAAAGTATCAAAATGACCCATCAGATTCCGAAGCTAGCAGAACCCCTGAACATTATTAAACCAGTTCAATCACATAGAGTTTGAAACTAACACCATAGTTTAATAATAACAGGCATTTGTACAGTCACAATTGCCATAAGTTGATAGATAAGCTCATGACCTTAACTCTATACTTAGATCACAAGTTTTTTCTACATGTACCGTTATGTTTATCCTTTCCAGTGCAGCAAGCCTCGATTGGTACAACCAATGTGACTGATGGAAACTGGATGTTTAAGAACCACATCTAGTACTGCATTATTTTATACATACCTTTTCAATTCCTCTTAAAAATTTATCACATTGCGTATAATGTTTCTTAGGTTGAGTAACAAGCTCACAAATTCTTTGTACAGTGAATGGTGCCCTGAAAAAAACCCATAAAATATCTAACAATATGCACAACAAGACTTGGTACAGCATTGTGTGAAGTTTAATTAAAGGCCAACATAAGTGAGCCAATGGTTAAGAAGAACGAGCGCAGGCAAACTTTGCGACAGTCACAACCATCTAGCGCAAAATCATGTGGCAGACATAATTTGATCATTTCCTACACAATCACAAACCATAATACTGTTAGTTCCTGGATAGTATGTGTTATGTTGGTTGCTATTTCTTGTTTTTTATGTTGTACTGAAAAAGATAGCAAACAAGAGGCCAAATGTGGTAAGTTATAATCTAGGATGGAAATGTAGACCTCTCGCACTTCAAGTTGAAGCAGGCGCTTGAACATCAAGATATTGAAGCAGATACCGTACCAAGTAAAAACCTTGTTCTAATACATGTTCAGTCTACCTACTTACCCAGTAAATCTCTGCAATGCATCAATAATTCTACATCTCATTTCTTCATATTTTGTATTGGGGAATGGTAGTTGATGTTCACAGGGATCTTCCTTCACAAACTGTTCCATAACTTGCTCCAGTTTTTGTACAAACAATGTCTTCAACTGTTGCCATGGAAACCTGAACAAATGTGAAATCTTTGCTTAGCAATAAGCATTATAAATTTATTTAATTTCTCTAAAAAGTTTTTTTAATTCCAGATATTTAGGTCAACCCTTCATGTGAATGGGTGGATTTTATAACTCAGTGGCTACATATTTTGAGAACAAACCCCATGGCTTTGGGATTGGAATTTTTAGCTTGAAGATTCATTAAGGGAAATCTATTGTCGGGACAGTGTTACTGTATGTTTTTTTCAAATGAGTATTTTTCTTCAAATTGAGGTTTGTTGGATACAATATTAAGCATAACATTACGATGTACTACATTTACCCTTAAGAGTGAATAAAAAACTTATAAAGCTAATTTATTGAGGCATGAGATCACTTTTATTTCAAATCTTGTAGTAGTCTGATAACCTTTAGACCTCAACAGATTTTATTAGCATTTGTTTCATTGGCTTGAATGGATTCCCTTTAGTGGAGAGCAGTGGCCTAGAGGTATGGCTCATGCTTCAGGATCGATAGGTCCGGTGTTAGAACTTAGATCCCCATCTGTGCCACTGGGGGAGTAGTAGGGTATGTGTTGACTACCTATGATCCTTCTCAAGGGTGGCACGGTGGTCGAGTGGATAACACTCTTGACTACTGACCAAGAGGTCCCTGGTTCGAATCTCGGCCTGGCACTAAAACATATCTGAAACGCTTTTCAGTGTTTCCCACCGAACTAGAGATGAACTGGTAGGAAACCCAGAGGTAGTCTTGCGGGTATTGGTGCTATACATCGAGCATGTTAAAGAACCAAGGAGTCTATTCGGAACCAGATAGGGTAACACACCCGGATTCCTTGTATCACACCTCTTTCTCTTCATTGATTTTAATTCTGCTCTTGAAAGAGACACCTGTCAATAATACCCGAAAAGAGGAGTTAGGCAGTATAAATAGATAGATAACCCATTGATCTAAAGGCAAAGGGAAACAACTCTTTATAAATGAGCATTATAAAACGAAAACCCTAAGTGTCAGTGCCTTACCAGCACGTATTATCCTAGTATTTAAAAATACATTAATTTGAAGGCGTATTCGTGTGACAGGCATTTGAGTTTGAGAATATGGAACCAAAATATCGGCTACTTACACAGTTTTACCAGTTTTCGCGACGGATCGTAAATAATCCTCTAACGTCGGTGGGATGTCTTTCGAAGGAGTTTTCACAAAATCTGAAAGAAATATTGAAAATAGATCAGAGAAGAATTTACAAGTGATGAACAATAAACTAGAATAAATCTATGAACAGACAACTTACTGCTTAACACGTCCTGAACTTTGTCTTGATTCTCCATTGTTTACTTCTATTTTGGCGAGCAATGGCTGCACGAGATATGACGTCAGAGGTCGTGTTTACTGGACGAAAAGGGGAGCGATATTAGTTTACTCGTAAACGTAGAACTATATCAACTCAACAACTTTATTAAACATTTATGTGGCAGGTAGTCAACGATAAACAAAGGGACGCGTGAATCAACATTATATTTGTGCAAAATCAAACTTTTTTCATCCAGAATACAACTTGCCTCCCCTAAAAATAAATGAGTAGTCTCAAAATCGGTGGTCATACAAATAAGATAGTTGTGTAATTTGAATCGTAGTTGGCAGCATTTAGTTCCCCTTACAGTACATCACATTACACGTTTACAAAGCAAATTCAACTCTAGTACTAATGTTCCCAGGAAACATGCTTATTTGGTCCCATATGGGCTGTTTCTGGACAAGCCATTGTAAATATGCCGATATTGGACCCAAATGGGCCCCATGAATTGAATATGACTATGTGAGCTATGCCCATATTCAGGGCTACAGATAAGGTTTTAGTCCATTGGGAGTTTCAATTTTGACAAATTTTAATTGGGCATTTAATAAAACTCAAAGGGTAAATTATCTTTTTTGTACTGTTTTTCACTGTAACATCCTTTTCTATTTGGGTAATTCAGATTGTCTTTGCTTCTTCTTTACGCCCTCCTATCAAAATCTATTGGGTTTTTAAGAAAATTATTGGGTAATTACACCAATACGCAGCTTATCTGTAGCTCTGTCCATATTGGAACAAAATGGGATTGATATGTGGACAAGGGGCTGTTCCTGGGAAAGCCCCTATACAGTAGGTAATATACATAGTATAGGTCACAATGAAAAATGGCTTAATTTACTTTTTTTGTACAGTTTACAAGGGTGTACTGACGTCTCAAACAGATAGGGGTATCCACGGATATACACAGAATGTATTTCCGTGGGGTATCCAAACTACACTTATCTTTCTCGTGTTTGCAGTAGGCTTAGGAATTGTATGAATAAGTTAAGTAAGTTTAAGTAAGTTTATTTTCAAAGTATCTATAGGCCAAATCAAAGTATCTATAAGCCAAAGGCCTGTCAGATATACACACATTACTGCAAAACATATATAGCAAACATGGCAACGGCAAGGATAAATGTACATATGAAAATAAAACGACAACAAAAACAAAGTGAGACAAAGCGAAAAGCAGTCTGTGGACGTGCGAATTGTGCGTGGATAAAGAGAGGGAGAGACTCCGTGAGAGAGTGAGAGAGTACTATAGTTGTTTAGCAGAGAAGGGTAAATGGTGAAAAACAATTTGTTTACAACAGTCATAATGCTAGAATAACATTACATATGAATGGCAACGCCACAGGTTACAGTCAGGAAAAGAAAAACGGATATTGACAGGTGGGGGATGAAAGCATGGTAAGATAGTTATGTAGGTCATACAGCGGAAAAGGGATACATAATTTACAAAATAATAACACAATTGTGAAACATAAAATTACATATATACGATATACCAACACATTGAGCTATTTGCCTAATTGTAAATATTTTACCAGTACCGCAAATTTACTTGGTGTTTACTAGGATTTTGAGATATTTGGATGGCGTGCGTGAGGTTCATTTCCATATTAATTAACACTTCTTTTGAATTTGTTAAACTATCAAGTAGTTGACAAATAAAGCATTGCATTTCCCCTTTTTACTGACAAGTTAAATTAAAAACCGGGGTCCATGAACTCTAATATCCAGGCGGATGGCCATAAAGCCTATATGGATAGAGGATTGGAGTTTTACAAAACTGTTACAGCACTGAACTAGGGTCGGCTAAGTTTATAAACATTCACTCTCTAGTAGAAGCATCTGGTCAGCTGTATAGATAAAAGGTTTGCGAAACCGTTATGTTTGTACAAGATAATTCAAATATCAAAACATGAGCTGACCTCTGCTATGAGAAAGAATCTAGTTGGTAGCTGGACAGGGCATAATCTCTATTCAACTGTCACTCAAGCAACTGTCAAATTAGAATTTTTTAAAACTGTTTTTAAAAATATTTTTTGATTAACCATTTAAAGTGTTACAGTGAAATGAAATTTTCAGATATGTTAGTTTGTGTTCTAATAAGAAGCACATGTATACATACAACATTTCAAAAAACTATGCGCTGTGTCTTTTGAAAATTAAAATGTTCATTCCTCTGTTTCTCTTGGTAGACAGCTCAGAGAGTTCAAGCCAAGTGGCAATTTTTCTAGCTTGTTGGATATTATAGTTTTACCCCGACCTTTAAAAATAATATTTGCTCCTGCATTTAGAATACAACCGTTTGAACGATTCTTAAATATGACCGTACTTGGTAAGATAAAAGTAATATTTTCCCAATCATTTTATCATTAGTATACACGAGTCGACAGTGTTAATCGGCATATTGTTACAGCTAGACTGAATGTATTTTAAAATGTGAGGTATCAATTCAAAGCTAATACTATCATCTTTGTCTTATACAGTTCACCATTTTATAAAAATCATTGTTACACGAAAGATATATAGCTCTTCTTGCATTCCAATTTGAACACCCCTCGTACCTAAGGAGAGGTATGCTTTTGTCTTTGAAACGGAGAAAAATAACTTTCATGTACAAACATACACGTTCTTGCAAAAAGACAGAGAATACTAGTATATTAGGCAATATTATCTAACAAAAATTCATAGAACCTGATTTGCAAGTAAAGTCCAAAAGGGAGGTCAATGAAAACATACATTGTAATGTTAAAATCCCCGAAATAAATGCATTCTTGTCCATACTAGTTAGTACCGACAGTACTAAGTTTTATTGTTGTTACTTCCTTGCTTGCTCAAATAATGGACGAACTATTTTCACATAACAGCACTAAATGTTCTAAGCACGTTCATTAATGTATGATCGTATAAATGGCTTCAACAAACATGCTTATATATGAGATTGGAAAAACGGGCTTATTGAAATAATGATAATATAGCATTAGAAAAATATCACTCTCATGAAGAGTGTCTGCACATTTTAGCTGAATATAACATCCAATGACGAAATTACTGACCTTTAAATCTAGCCACTCCTGTTGCTACATTTTGAGTACCGTCGCAAACCTTATTCCAACGTTATATGACGTAACGTTAACAAACATTTCACAAATCCAGTATTTGATCGATTCTAGACGTAAACTTTTCATAAATTGTATCATAATTTAGAATTACATTATTGTATATTTTTATTTTAATTAAACACATCAAAATCGTGAATGTTCGCTTTATAGAAAGGAACCTACTGTTTTTAATCGCTAACCCCTCCATTTTCGCAATCTGATTACTTTTCAGAAAATGGTCAGCAGAGCAACGACAAAATTTAACTCAACACAATTCAAGAGAAAAAAAAAATCTAATAGAGAGATATACGAGGGACGTTCAAAAATAAACAGGACTGGAGCCCTCACGTGTACAGTTTTATCTATTATACAAAAAATATTTCATAATATTGAATCGGAATTCAATTGCGAAAGATCGATATCCGACTCATCGTGAAGTACTATCTTGTCCGTTCAAAATAGTCATTTTAGAAACCATGGTAACAGGCGCCCGGCGCAGCCCATCTAAAACTATAAATGTCGACAACGTAATAAGACGTATCTTTAATACTATTATATTGTTAGTTTTCAAACTTTGCAAAAGCATTACATGTTACATGTTGTACGTTGTCTGCAAAAGTAGCGACGTTTGAATATTAGGAGATAAAATAAAGAGAAGTTGAACTCCACGACTTCCAACTTCGTAACGCCAAAGTGACGTCACCAGAACGTAAGGAAAAACGGACAAACGACAAGTTCTGTCAACAGCAAGATGACAATGTCATGTCCTCTTTATCATATGAAATTATCGTAACTACAATGGGAAAGAGTTATGCTCTTCAGTTTTAGAACGACACACCGGTTTTAGAGATGTTTGTTCAGACTTGACAGATAGGGAAGTAGAACGTTTGTGGCGTCAGTAACCGAGACATTGTCAAGTTACCAACGTTTCATGGTACGGATTCTCGCCCAGATGGTCGATTTTAGATCCGGAAAAATGCATACCTGCATACGATTCTCACCAACTATTTACTTTCGTGACTCAGTGTAGTGCATTATTGTACTCCTCACTATATATTACAGTTGACACAGCGCATTGCATAGCCCTATGAGAAGCATAAACGCCGTGTAAAATAGCGCGACTTCATTTTGTGCAACGGGTGAGCGTTAGTGATCCTGTTTAGTCAGCTGTAAATCTTAGACCGCGTTTTTTGTTATAAGTGTACAGTAAGTAGAAAAGGATTCCGATTTATGATGATATATAATTTGATTTATATTGTAGGGTTAACGCATGCTTTTTCGGGCTATAACATCTGCAGAGTCCCGAGGGACAGTTGGTGCCCAAGCCCGCCAGGACGAGGGCACCAACGCTCCCGAGGGACTCTGCATATGTTATAACAAGAAAAACTCATGCGTAAACGCTATTATAGCATACAAAACATCAATTAATGCGTTTGTTTGTCAAAATAATGATATTTTGGCGGGAGATTTTGTGGCGACGTCACAAAAACAAACGTAACGTCATACCAGTTATTGTTATGCACGACAACTTCCGGGATCGGCAAATACGAAGAAAACATGGATACTGCGGATTTGTTTACATTTATAATTTAAATATTATGGAAATATAATAGAAAACTAATTAGTAGTTAGAAATAAAACGAGAATTACTGTTCATTTGACGCTGTACAACGTTTATATTCGCCGGCGCGGCCCTGAAATAAGCATACGTAAAACTGGACGTTAACAGCGCGTGAATCTTTATGTTTACGCATGGTTTTCGTCCCGTTAACGTATGGGCAAAATCACTGTTTTTATGCTATAATATTTAACCATGCGGGTTTTATGACAATAGTCCTGTTTATTTTTGAACGTTCCACATAATATACAGTACTATAACTTATCCAATTACTCAAAAATAAAATCAAAGGACATAACATTTTTTCTCATTACAGAATCATTTCTAAAACCTTAATTTCTTTATAACATAAATGATATATGGTCACTGAGCCCAGTTTTCCTGGAAAACGGTTAATATAATCATGTATGCATATCCTGATCATTCATACAGTATGGCTTACATATGAGCCGTTCTCCAGGAAAACCGGGCTTAGTGACATTGTATTAATATGTATGTAATAAGGTTATGAAAACCCTCTTAAATGAGAAAAAAGTCATGCTCTTTTATTTAATTTTAAGTTCTTGGATAATAAAGAACTATGTCTTAGATTTATTTTTCTCATGAATCATGTTAAAATATCTTCTGTTGTTGCTATGGCGACCAATTTCTGAAGAGCATCCATATTAACGAGGGGTTAATGGTTAAAAGCAGTAGCTACATTTCTCTAAAAGCTTAAATTCACGATTAAGATATGTTTTATTCAAAAAGGAATATAATTCTAACATGTAATACAATTCTTAACAGTTTACGCCAAGAACTCATCACATACTGGATTTATGAACTTCGTGTTAACGTATCGTCAAATAACGTTTGAATGACGTTTGTGACGTCACTTACAAAGTAGGCGGGAGTGGTTAGTTTTAAAAGTCTGTAACTTTGTAATTTGATGTTATATTTTGCTCAAATTTTCAGAAACTGTTGAGAGAGAGTCTTGTCTTTCTAATGCTATATTATCATGCTTTTCAAAATGTTGTCACTAAGCCCGGTTTTTCTGGAGAACGGCTCATATGTATGTATCACATGTATAAAACGGTGTCAAAAGCTCTATAGAGCTTACGTTCAGCACCAGCATCAGCGTCAACATCAGCATCATCATCGGCATCAGCGTTAACATCAGCATCAGCATCATCCTCAGCATCGGCATCATCATCAGCATCAACATCAGCATCGGCATCATCATCATCAGCATCGGCATCATCATCAGCATCAGCGTCAACATCAGCATCGGCATCAGCCACAGCATCAGCATCTGCATCGGCATCATCAGCATCAGCATCAGCATCAGCATCAGCGACAGCATCAGCATCAATATTAGCACCAGCATAATAAAATCGTTTGATATCTCTGAAACATCTCAAGTTGCAGTATGTGTCAATGTGATGACCAGACCTAATCTATAGAAGAGTACGCGTACTAACGTACTTGGTCGGCTGGCCTGGTCAACGGTCAAAATACTTATCTGTAGGCAGATGTCTTGCTGTAGGCCATAGATCTGTGTGTAGGCATTCTGTTGACAAGTAAATGGGTCTTATTTCACTCAAACATCTAAAAATACATTTACAAAAAAAATGTATATCTTTGTTTCACTATTAATTTCATTGTTGTATTTTATGCTTATAATTATTCTCATGTGATATTTTATCAATACACTATTCAATTATAAATAAATGATAACTTAAAGGATTAAGATTATGTAAAATGTTTAGAGCAACCATAAAATTGGGTAAAATTAGATGCGTCTAACCTAAGACGGACTAATTATACATGGACGTATTTACATCTACACCGGAGATAATTAAATTTCTATAATTTCGCAGGTATCTACAGGTAAGCAAGTTTTGTCCGCTTAATACTACTTTAATGAGTTAATTTTGATTATTATATAACGATATAAATTGATGAATTCCAAATGACAAAGTTTTTTCGAGAATTTACATTCTCGGATGGACTGTCTTTCCTGCTAAAAGTGACCATAAATTCGGTTATATCACCTTTGTATGAAATTTCGGATACTGGCTTTATTTTAATGAATATGAAATTTCAGTCGAACTGGATCATTGTATGTGATCTTTTGCCCTTAGTTTTTGATTGCACATCATATGTTATTACTATTAACTTAAAACTATATTTTAATACAATAAAATCATTTTCAAGGACTATATAACTTTTCAAACTTTTTACTGCCGACAATCGCTTTCCAATTATTGTTGGCAGGTGTCTGACAAGGGCAAGACTATTTCTAGCTCTCCAACCAGTTTATCTCTAGTTGGGTGAAGAGCACTGAAAAGCTACATTGTAACATTATTATGGAGTTCGAAGATCTAAAAATACATGTATTTTATCTAAGTAAGAGTGCTATCAAGTGAAAAAGTGCAGTTGTGACTCATGTGAACTCTTTTAGCATAATTTGATTTATTACTGATATATTTAGCTCTGTTAAAATGTTAACATATTAACTAATCAGATAGTATTACAAATGTACGCACAAGGTGTACATTATGATACAAACAGCGGGGGACTGCATTTAGGGCCACTCAGCTGGGGGATCTGAATTGTATGCATTATGGCATATCAGGCCTGTAGCTATACACTGGGGCAGACTGAGGCGCCTTGTTTAGAAATTACCAAAAAACATGTTTTTGAAGAAAAAGTGCCACAAATACCCTAAAAATATTTTCCTTGGTACTTTTTTTGTCTCGGCTCCAGTTCTTCATACCTGTCAAGTCTCACGCAATCGCCAAGAGCCTCATGCATTTGATCTTAAACTCACGCTCTCAAGCTCATCTCTTCAAATCTCACACATTTTAATAAAATCTGATACACATATTTAAAATAGTAAAAAATATTCACCCCTAAATTACGAACACTATTCTTGAACAAGGATTCATGTTCTTGATCACGGTTCATGAACTGATATTAGTTCTTGAACAGCAATTTAAGAACTAATATAGTTCTTGAACTAACAATACTGTTCTTGAACAAGAATACATGTTCTTGAATGGTTCATGAACTGATATTAGTTCTTGAACAGTAATTTAAAAACTAATATAGTTCTTGAACTAACAATACTGTTCTTGAACAAGAATACATGTTCTTGAACGGTTCATGAACTGATATTAGTTCTTGAACAGTAATTTAAGAACTGATATAATTCTTGAACTGTTCAAGAACTAAGATTAGAGCTAAATTAACTGTTCATTCTAGTTGTAAGAATGTGGTTCGGGAACTGCTATTAGTTCTAGAACTGTAATAATCATGGTTTATTAAATATTACACATATTTATCAAAATTTTCAAAATTCTCTTTTAAAAAAACTCGGCATATTAATATATCCATATTATCATGAAAATGGAGAGGTTTATTATATTAATTTGACAAAATTCAAAATTCATAATTTCAATGTAACATTAACTTAGCCATGGTATAAGTATTATAAACTTAATTCTGTCATTATTTAAACACACTGAATGATTCTCAGTGACTTGAACATAATCAAGAAGTTTGTTTACTGGATGTCATTATTCATGTTATTGTTTAAGAAATTTTAACTCGTTCAGGTCTTTTGATTTCTGTTAGAACAAAGTTCAATCAGGAATGATAATTTCTAGAATTGCCATCTAATGTTCTTAAACTTTTCTGGAACATTTTCAAGAACGGGTTCCAAAATAAATTCTTGAACTTTCTATTCTAGAACAAGTTCTTGAACTTAGTTCTGGAAATCGTAGTTCAAGAACTGCCATTTAATGTTCTTGAACTGTTCTAAAACATGTTCAGGAATTTGTTCAAGAACAGTTCTTGAATTTTTTGCAATTTAGTGTTCATGAACTGTTCTAGAATCATTCTTAAAATTCTCGCAGGGGGTAGTATGATTGTATCAACTAAGAACATTGTCCAACAAGCACTTTTGTTCATGAGTACAGCCAGTTACTTTCTCCAAAATGCAGCAGAATGTAGGATGTAAGGTTCTAAAAATCACACGCACCCCTTCATTGGAAGGGAGTCCTGGGATTAATCTTCAAACTCCTGTTGAGAACCCTGATATAACCTTACACTACAGAACTTGCTTGATGTATAAGGTCGATTTTTATGGACCAGTTCATATAGTATAATCATGATGGTAATTGATTATTTATAATCAATATCCAGTAGGATATATCCAGTAGGATTTGAACTTTCATCCTGCATACACCGTTGGCACCTTGGGGCCTTCGTCCCAAACACACAGGGCATCCTCCCCTTGAAACCCCATTCTCACTCAGACCATGTCTAAGGCCTTGTCAGCTATGGGTCTTTTTCACAGAAAGGTATAAAGTTTGAAATTATGACAACAAGGGCAGTAACTCCAAAAAAAGAAATGCAGAGTTGCAGTTCTTTAAAGCATCCATCCACCTATAAAGTTTTATGAGGATACCTTGTAAACTGTATAAAAAATGCTTTGGATAAAAAGTTGAGAATGAAAAATGATAGTACTAAGGCAATTATTAAAAAAGAGTGTTCTTGAGCACTGTACTTCTTCTCATTTTAATCCATCCTCCTCTGAAATTTCATGATGATACCTTGTAAAATGTATGAGTTCAGCTGCAGGCATTGTAAATCCCATTGTAATTTATAAGAGCAAATAATGCTAAATCTTTTTCAAAATGTCGAGTAAGTTTATTTTTTAAAATATCAATCTTAATTGTTCATTATCTAGATCTATTAATAAAAAGATGATAAAGTTGTTGGTATTTAATTACACCTGTCAGGAGTTGACAAAATGTCACTTATACAGTGTCCTTAATGACATGTTATTGTGTTTCATTATTTATTCTGACAGAAGTTTGATGTAATATTGACATTTTGAGTCTTGATATTCATGTTGTATTATAATATCACCATTCAGATAAATAACACAAATTCAATCAATGTGATGTATTATTTGTGTGTATCAGCATCTGAAACAAAACACATGGAAAAGGGGAGTTATCTAAAATAATTAATAATAATATTGATTTATTTCTTGTGGGATACACCATTTTATTTGACAGTAAAGCCATTTTCAATATGGAAAAAATATTAGTATTTTGGTAACATGGGGCACTGATTTGTAGAGATAATGAGGGTTTTCATTATTTATATTGATAATAGATGGGTGAGAAAAATTACCCATTCTATAGTTTATTGAGTGCTAATAAAAATCCTCATGGTGTTCAAAAACAACTGATCAAAACCCAACTTTAAAAAATGTTTTTCTAATTGAAATGAAACCATGGATAATCATCATTTTTTGGGTGAAAACTGCATGATTTTAAGGACTAGGTTACATAGGGGATCCACTAGCTTCTGAATCAAAAGGGTCATTTTGATACTTTTGACTAGATTTTACAATTTTATAGACAAAATACCAATGATTCTGAAAGAAAATGACCCTTCAAACTAAAATCTATAGGGTCAGTTATTTTTTTAAATTTCAAGGATGAAAACCTATACTCCCGAATCAAATGCAATCCCTGTTACAGGTTATTCTGTTCCTATCATACATTTTTTATCATACATCCTCCTTTTAGTATTTTATGTTGATGATATGACTATGGAAATCAACTCATGTGACACATTGTTGTTTGGCCTTAAGGCATCAAGGTGTTTTTTATCTTTTGGTACATTATGCATGACAATCATTAGTATATCAAGCTACAGTATATATATCCACTATTATCCATTACCTTGAGTTGTTAATGTCATTGTCTTAAGCCTCAGTTGGTTTCTGGATTTGATCAATAGTGCATGGTAGATAGAAAGCAGATTTTATGGTGTTACTTCAAGTTCATGTTGTCTTGACCTGTTTCCTAATAAAGACATCATTAAGTTAATGCTGTCACAGTCAGCAAGCTGTCAATTGGGTGAACAAGATTGGCATATGGAGCAAACTGGTGTAAATCATGGGAATTGCCCAAAGGATCTTTGATTCAGTAGTTTTAAAAAGTGCTAAAATGTATATGTTTGGAAGGTGAAAGGACCGGTAACTAGTTTGACTCCACAACAGTCTTGCATATGATATCGGTACTTTTACAATAAAAAAGCCAATGAGGGATATTTCTGAACAGGGGACATCATCTGCAAAACCTTAACAGATAAATAAACTGCCCAAATAGACCTTTCTTAAAACCCTAGTGGAGTCTTCTTAAAACCCCAGTGGACCCTTCTTAAATCTCCAGTGGACCCTTCTTAAAGCCCCAGTGGACCCTTCTTATAGCCCCAATGAACCCTTCTTAGAACCCAAGTGGACCCTTCTTAAAGCCCCAGTGAACCCTTCTTAAAGCGCAAGTGGACCCTTCTTAAAGCCCCAGTGGACTCTTCCTAAAACCCCAGTGCACCCTTCTTATAGCCCCAGTGGACCCTTCTTAAAGCCCCAGTGGACTCTTCCTAAAGCCCCAGTGCACCCTTCATATAGCCCCAGTGAACCCTTCTTAAATCCCCAGTGGACCCTTCTTAAAGCCCCAGTGGACGCTTCTTATAGCCCCAATGAACCCTTCTTAGAACCCAAGTGGACCCTTCTTAAAGCCCCAGTGAACCCTTCTAAAGCCCAAGTGGACCCTTCTTAAAGCCCCAGTGGACTCTTCCTAAAGCCCCAGTGAACCCTTCTTATAGCCCCAGTGGACCCTTCTTAAAGCCCCAGTGGACTCTTCCTAAAGCCCCAGTGCACCCTTCTTATAGCCCCAGTGAACCCTTCTTAAAGCCCCAGTGCACCCTTCTTAAAGCCCCAGTGGACTCTTCCTAAAGCCCCAGTGGACCCTTCTTAAAGCCCCAGTGCACCCTTCTTAAAGCCCCAGTGCACCCTTCTTAAAGCCCCAGTGGACTCTTCCTTAAGCCCCAGTGCACCCTTCTTATAGCCTTAGTGGACCCTTCTTAAAGCCCCAGTGGACTCTTCCTAAAGCCCCAGTGCACCCTTCTTATAGCCCCAGTGAACCCTTCTTAAAGCCCCAGTGCACCCTTCTTAAAGCCCCAGTGGACTCTTCCTAAAGCCCCAGTTGACCCTTCTTAAAGCCCCAGTGCACCCTTCTTAAAGCCCCAGTGCACCCTTCTTAAAGCCCCAGTGGACTCTTCCTAAAGCCCCAGTGCACCCTTCTTATAGCCCCAGTGAACCCTTCTTAAAGCCCCAGTGCACCCTTCTTAAAGCCCCAGTGGACTCTTCCTAAAGCCCCAGTTGACCCTTCTTAAAGCCCCAGTGCACCCTTCTTAAAGCCCCAGTGCACCCTTCTTAAAGCCCCAGTGGACTCTTCCTAAAGCCCCAGTGCACCCTTCTTATAGCCCCAGTGAACCCTTCTTAAAACCCCAGTGCACCCTTCTTAAAGCCCCAGTGGACTCTTCCTAAAGCCCCAGTGCACCCTTCTTATAGCCCCAGTGAACCCTTCTTAAAACCCCAGTGCACCCTTCTTAAAGCCCCAGTGGACTCTTCCTAAAGCCCCAGTGCACCCTTCTTATAGCCCCAGTGAACCCTTCTTAAAGCCCCAGTGCACCCTTCTTAAAGCCCCAGTGGACTCTTCCTAAAGCCCCAGTGCACCCTTCTTATAGCCCCAGTGGACCCTTCTTAAAGCCCCAGTGGACTCTTCCTAAAGCCCCAGTGCACCCTTCTTATAGCCCCAGTGAACCCTTCTTAAAGCCCCAGTGGATCCTTCTTAAAGCCCCAGTGAACTCTTCCTAAAGCCCCAGTGGAGCCTTTTTGGAAATGAATCACGTATTTTACATTTGTTTACAGGGCTATAAGAGTTGGGGATTGTTTATAATGACCGGGCTTCCATTTAATTCTACTTTGTTGACAAAATGGTAGAGCCTAACAGGTTATCATATATTGTTTGTACTTGCCTGGTCATCAACAATTTACAAGGCCCTTTATATAGTTTGTATCTATGAAGTGGTCATTCCTGATAAATTCCTTTAATGTTTTGTAGCTTCTCTGTGTAGTGGCTATCCATCATTCCTGGTCTGATTAGACGAGTTTGTTATCTTTCTATAATACTCACACTTACATTTATTGTATGTAAGTATAGTCTTATGAATGGTTGTAAAACATAACAGGCCTCAATGAATCCACTTGTCCACTCGTCCTGCACAATATCTTCCTTCTTAATTTATATAGCAGGACAAGTAAGATTTTGGGATTTTCTTCTTTGTCTATATTGCAGGATGAGTGCTTTTAAAAATATTTGTTGAGGCCTGGATAACCAAAATCCAGGGTAGTCCAGACCTCAGGTCCCTCAGATGTCTATTGGCTATATTGCAATGCATAAAGGTTGAGGTGATCAGAATGCTCTGGATCTGTGCATGGGTTATACTTTATTTATCCTGCTACTTGGCCATGCAAGGAAGTGAGCCTTAAATATACGCTTAGCATGCCATGGCCTGTTTGGTCCTGTATTCTAGTCATTACAGGTGGATATCTCTTATACCTCCGCTGACCAGTGACATTTAAACCAACTTATGTCTATAAGTTCACACTCAGTTTCTTTATCTAAAATCAATTGCCAGCTAAATATAGAAGTCAGATCTGGTCATTAACTCTTCAGGAGCTTTGAGTACCTTGTACCTCAATATTTGTTGTCATTGATATAAGTTTATTATTAGCTTGAGATAGTCCAAAGTACATAGTCATCCAGCTTTTCCCTGTCAGATTTGCCAATGACTTCTGACTTTGAATGAAGAGGTAAATGTGTGATACAAGGAATCTGGGTGAGCTACCATAGCTCTCTCTGAATAGACTCTTCAGTTCTTTTATGTGCCTAGTCTAATTAGCACCAATACACGTGAGTCTACCTCACGCTTTTTATACCAATCACAGTTCATCTCTAGTTGGGTAGGAAACACTGAAAAGCATTTCTGAAATTCCCAGTGCCTGGGCTCCGAGGTTCGAACCAGGGACCTCTGATTGGTAGTCCAGAATGTTAACCAGTCGGCCACCGTGCGATGACCAAGTGTCCCTGCTGAGAACCGAACCAGGGACCTCGCGTTCTATAGTCAAGAATGTTTCAACTTTATTTACCCACCTGACTATTGATATAAAATATGCTGTTAAAATGGAACGATAGTTCAGGTCAAATCAGTATAGTATACAAAACAATACTTGTACTCACGTTAATAGGTTATATGTTGCAGTCATTTTACAATAAAAACAATAAGCTTTTGTTAATTGAATAATAATTGATACATTGTCACTGTATTACAAACCTATCATCGAGTAGTGGCCACATATCATTGTTTGACAATTTGTTAATAAAAGCTGAGACTGTAATCTTTAATTTTCTAAACATGTATTATTGTACATTGTATTATTATGCAGGTTTTTAACTCCATTTTAATTGATTTTAAGAAATAAACTTGGGCTGGGTATTATTGCCTAATTATGATCCAATTTTGTACTTAATGAATGTTCAGTTGTTATTTATGGACTATTATGGTGTACTGTTACAGGCCGGTAGCCGGATGATGATGATGCATAAGCACTATATGGTGTACTGTTACAGGCTGTTAGCCACGCACAAGCACTATATGGTGTACTGTTACAGGCCGGTAGCCACGCACAAGCACTATATTGTGTACTGTTACAGGCCGGTAGGCACGCACAAGCACTATATGGTGTACTGTTACAGGCCGGTAGGCACGCACAAGCACTATATGGTGTACTGTTACAGGCCGGTAGCCACGCACAAGCACTATATGGTGTACTGTTACAGGCCGGTAGCCATGCACAAGCACTATATGGTGTACTGTTACAGGCCGGTAGCCACGCACAAGCACTATATGGTGTACTGTTACAGGCCGGTAGCCACGCACAAGCACTATATGGTGTACTGTTACAGGCCGGTAGCCAGCACAAGCACTTAATTGTCTCAGTGAAAATTGAAGAAATGACTGAAATAAACATCCCAAATACACTTCTGAAAATATTTGCCTCGGGGCTTTTGTGTCTCTGGATACTTGATTAGCTCCCCTTGCTTGAAATTCTGACAGCATATGAGCACAGATGCAAGACACAAAATCCAATTTGCACATATAGGTATATTATGTCATATACAGACAATTGTGAAATAATAGGGATATACAGGCAAATTTGAACTTGTGTCTATGAGGATAGAAGCTCCAGGTAACTGACATAGCTTGAAAATTGTTTAAAATGGTATTGGGTTAGCTCCCTGTTAAAAATGGTACTGGGTTAGCTCCCCTGTTAAAAATGGTCCTGGGTTAGCTCCCCTGTTAAAAATGGTACTGGGTTATCTCCCCTGTTAAAAATGGTACTGGGTTAGCTCCCCTGTTAAAAATGGTAAAATGGTACTGGGTTAGCTCCCCTGTTAAAAATGGTACTGGGTTAGCCCCCCTGTTAAAAATGGTCCTGGGTTAGCTCCCCTGCTAATCACTCTGGACAGCATATGAGGGTGAGGGTTGCTCCACTGGTATACATGCTGGTAATGGTCCAGTGTAATAATAATACCTGTAGTTTAAAGGGGCACAGTTTTACACACTTGGGCAAAACCCTGAGTCTTAATTCCTTTTGAACCTGTCATGATAATGTGACTGTGTAGTTTTTATATAACTTTAATTCTATTGACCAATGGGACTAAAACAAAAACGTGAAGTTACTAAGTTATATTTTATTTGGTATATGAGTATATTTAAGTTACTAAGTTATATTTTATTTGGTATTTGAGTATATTTTCTGTGTCACTGAGCTCGCTGATTAGCCAGTGTAACACTTTCTGTTGTGATAATATGTTGTTATTCAGCAAAAAAGATGAAAGATTATTATAATCATTGGTGCATAGAGTGTTACTATCACTGACTATCAGGTTATGTCAGCAAAATTAGTACTATATGTAATTTTGTCACCGTCATCATAAGTGTATTTATCTGAGTAATATTAGTTTATAGTCAGTGTCGCTTAAAATGATGTCGAAAAATATGTTGAACTTGTCGACGTTTAAATGTAAAACTATATAGAACTTTTCTTGAACTAGCTCTTAAGAATGATGTTCATTAGGAATTCTGTGAAATATGTTTTTAAAAAATATTGTTTTTGATCCCTGATTGGTCAACCAAATTTTATTCATTTGGAGACTGTAATCAGTCACAATATCCTGACAGTGCAGTCCTGTAAAAGGCTTAATTACAATGCTGACGTGTTAATTACAATGCCCACCAGTTAATTACAAGGCCCACCAGTTAATTACAATGCTGACATGTTAATTACAATGTGCATATGTTAATTACAGCACCCGCCTGTTAATTACAATGCCCACCTGTTGATTGTGATGCCCACTTGTTAATTACAATGCTCACCAGTGAATTACAATGTTCACCAGTTAATTATAATGCTGACATGTTAATTACACTGCTCACATGTTAATTACTTTGCTCACATGTTAATTATACTGCTCACATGTTAATAACAATGCCCACCTGTTAATTGTGATGCCCACCTTTTAATTACAATGCTCACCAGTTAATTACAATGCTCACCTGTTGATTGTGATGCCCACTTGTTAATTACAATGCTCACCAGTGAATTACAATGCTCACCAGTTAATTATAATGCTGACATGTTAATTACACTGCTCACATGTTAATTACTTTGCTCACATGTTAATTATACTGCTCACATGTTTATTACAATGCCCACCTGTTAATTGTTATGCCCACCTGTTAATTACAATGCTCACCTGTTAATAACTATGCTGACATGTTAATTACAATGCTGACATGTTAATTACAATGCTCACCTGTTAATTACAATGCTAACATGTTAATTACAATGCACATCATTCCTGTTAATTACAATGCTCACCTGTTAATTACAATGCTTACCTGTTAATTACAATGCTCACCTGTTAATTACAACCTGTTAATTACAATGCTCACCTGTTAATTACAATGCTCACCTGTGTTAAGAATCCACCTGCTTTAAACAGCCTTATTTGTTGTATTTTTTGACTGGTTGTAGACACAGGTTAGTTTTTTATATATTAAATAGAAATTTCAATACACCTGGACTAAACAGTAACCTGTGTTAAGCATTTGTATCCCTTGAACTGGTTGCTTAATTAAGACGAGTGTTACTATGAATTAATGGTACAATGTCCTGATCAGGACAGGCATAGTAAAGGCATGGCCACTGAAAGTGTTAAACAATTGACTAAAACCAATAAAGCTGCATGTTTACCAACTGACTTTAATTCCTTCTGAAAATATTGACCTGTAATAACAGATTATTATAAATAGGTACAGATTTTAAAAAGAATTTGGAAGCCTGAGGCCAACCCTAGTTTCCCAACGGAGTTACCCTACTGTCTACATACTCCAGTGCCTCAATTTGTTGACCGTTTTGACAATTACTTTTTTATGCTATGAATTTGACATGGTGTAAAAAATATTTTTCAAAAACAATCCTACCTACCAATACCCACCTTAAAATTACTTAATATTTTTTGTTACAAATATTTTTTTTAAGGTTGGCCTAAGGAATTGCGTATCAAGATTTCGTCACTTTGAACTGTTGAGATCTTGATGATTATTAACTATACAGTACTGTACCTACCTACTGAAGGTTGTGATACTTCGATCGTTGACCTATATACTATATGATCTAGCCTTTCAGTATTGGTATGTATACATACACCGTATAAGGCATTGTAAACAAACAGTTACCCGTAAATGGAATCATTTAACTATTCAGCTGTTTGTAATCTGCATTTTATTCTGTTACAGAATTTAAATTATGTAGATTTAAATATAAAATGTTTCACATGTTTGCATGGAATATTTTGAACCTTTTACAAACGGTATAAATTTTTTTATGTTTTTGATAGTTCAATTTTTACTCTGTAATGTATATATATTATACACTATTATATCCGTGACTGGTATAGCTTGCAGATGATACTATTACTTCAAGCTTTGTATATATATGCAAATACTATACAAGCAGGAAAGAGCTTGTTTCAATTTTAATGTGTGTGTTAGTACATATGATATCCGCTATATAGCATCATCCGAAATGAAAAATTTACAATTTATTGGAACAGCTATTTTTAATTTACAATTTATTGGAACAGCTATTTTCCTAGAGGGTTGTCCTGATCATCAGACTCAAAGCCCTGATAAACTCATGAAAATACACAAGATCACCACATTTTTGCCAAATAATGAGGGAGGGTTTGGACCCTTTGTCCCTCCCCTTGATCTGTGCATGTAATATATGAGCCGTTCTCCAGGAAAACGGGGCTTAGTGACATTGTAATAGTAATTTATGTAATAGGGTTAAGAAAATCTTCATAAATGGGAAATAAGTCATGCTCCCTGATTTAGTTTTTAAAAGTTCTTGGACAATATAGAACTATGTCTTAGATTTATTTTTTCTCATGAATTATGTTAAAATATCTTCTGCCATTGCTATGGTGACCAATTATTGAAGTGCATCCATATTGAGAAAACGAGGGGTAAGTGGTTAAAAACAGTAGCTACATTTCTCTTAAAGCTTACATTCACAATTTAGATATGTTTTATTTAAATAAGAATATCATTCTAAAATGTGATACAATTTGGATAAATTTACGTCAAAAACTCATCAAACACTGTATTTGTGAACTTCATATTAACGTAAAGTCAAATAACGTTTGAATGACATTTGCGACGTCACTCACAAAAAGGCGTGAGTGGTTAGTTTTATAAGTCTGTAATTTTGTTATTTGATGTTATATTTTGCTAAAATTTTCAGAAACTGTTTAAAAGAGTCTTGTCTTTCTAATGTTATAGTTTCATGATTTTCATAATTTTGGCGCAAAGCCCGGTTTTCCTGGAGAACGGCTCATATACATCATGTAACATGGCTGTGATAAGTTATCTTTTTATGTCCATGTATGTCTGTGTTTATTGCGGAAGTGTTTGTTAGCTCAGAATGAAAGCATGAATGTTGTAATCTGCTCATGTCAATTGGGTTAAACCACAGGCCCTCGATGCGATTTTATGGTCCGGAAAATAAATATTACTCTTACTACTTATTTATTACTCTTACTCCGGACCATAAAATCGCATCGAGGGCCTGTGGGTTAAACCAGTGGAATTTGTAAAATATCTTCATGTGTTCTTTTAGTTCTTTGTTTAGAGATGTGCTTCAGGCTTTCCACTCAGACTGACATTGTTAATGTTAATCATATATGGAGCATGCAACAGGCCTTAGGAACTCTTCTCAAAGCCAGGACCTAAATGACCATTTCCAGAGACAAAAAGCAGTCAAATATTATCCAGGAGATTTTTATCACTTATAAGCATTTTTTGGGGTCATTTCTCAATTTTTCACTGAGGCACAACTGTATTTTATGTATTTTTTGTATACAATGAATATTATATTATAATAAACTTAAGTTAAAAAGACTGGTGTACTCATACATACTTCAGCAGGGCTACATAATCTTGTGAAGTGTCATAGCAGTGAGCGTATTATATATTGTATTTAAACACCTTTAAATTTACTTTTCAAACCAAATCTGGTTTATATAATGCTTATATAGGTATTATAACACTCTAAATTTAGATGTTACCTTCTATTGATGGTTCAAGTTGCTGAAAATTTAAATTATCATTTAAAAGTTTCGACAAGAAGTTTCATTGAATAGTGTATGTACCATATGAGATATACAAATTAAACTAGTATTTGTATGTAGATATACTGTAAACCAAGAAATTATTTTGCGCGATTTAATTTCATGGAGTTCACGAGTGGTAGAATTTCGCGAAATTAAGTTGCAGTGAAAGTGCTAAAAACATTAATAGGGACATTGCGGGAAACTTAAAAACGTGAAAATTTGTAGTCGCGAATATGCCGACGATCAGCAAAACATGAAAGTTAGTATTCAGGAAAGTACATTCGTTTACAGTATAGAAGCTGTCAGAGATATAGATTGCTATAAAGGTTGTCTCGCTTTTGTTGCCTCTAGTACATACCCCTATATGATTCAGATGTTATTTATTGAGCATGTATGTGTGGGTGTTACGGGTGTGTGGGTGAAGAGTAGGACTAGATGATGGACCTATCTTAGCTCTACAAAATGATAATATTAAGTCAGACAGGGAAGGCAGCACTCAACTTAACCAGCCAAGCACAGAAATATGACTTTTCGGTTTGATATTTTAACATTTTGACATAAGCAAAACTAACTCAGTATCCACTATATTTAGATACAGTCAGAACTCGATACAACGACGCTGTTCGTTTCCAAGAAAAATGTCGTTGTAACGAATATGTCAGTATACTGAATTGATACAAAGAGCGTTTTAATACTTTTGTCCCCAAATATGATGTCACTATAATGAATTTGTCAGTATATCGGTTGTCGTTATATCGAGTTCTGACTGTATATCTGACCTAGACCTATGATGGCCATCTTTGTGATATGACAGTTTTCCTATGAATGTAACTCATTAAGCTTTGTGTAAATTTCTGTTTTATCTCTATGATTACAGTCTTCAATCTTAAATAGCATTTGTCACTTCACTTGAAATATAATGTTTAAAAAAATTCGCTGGCTTAGAATGAAAAGTTTGTAAGTGCTACTTACGACCTTATAAGACTCATGCATATTTGAAATCTGCATCACTATGGCGCTTCTTATGAGCCTATTTCATGAAAATTGGAACAGGTCATGTTGACCAAACTGAAGTTGATAAAGCTTGTTTTTCCTTAAGTAAAGAGTAGTTTTTAGACTGTTTTTTCTTGTTTTCTCATAATATCTATTTTGTCCTTACAACCTTCTCATTTTAAGCCATTGAATTATATAGGATAAAGCCTCCTAAATTACACATGTTGTAAATACTTTACCACGCTAATAATGAATTTGTACTGTGGTCTTTAAAAACAGGGCTGCCAGACAAGCATCGTTCGAGCCAGGGGTTGAGTATCACTGCCCAACCACTATAATACTTAAAAACCCCAAATCAATTAGAGTTGATGCAACCTGTGAAATCAGCCAAGGGATTATTTGAAAGGGCTGCTTAATTAAAGCCAATTAAGCAATTAAATTACCATTTATACATGTAACTCGTTTTGACTTGAGTCAGTAGAGGCAATTAAAATGCACAAATTAATGTCAAAATCTCAAATGACTTCAAACTATAAGCCAAAACTGAACCTGCCATTATTTATGTTGGGTGTACTCAAATTTTATCGTTTAAAGTTTCATTTAATACTTAGGTTTCAGACTTTTCTCAATGTAAATACATGTAAGTAGTATCTTATTTTATAGTCATGCTCTTATATTTCCTTGTATGAATGGACTGTAAACAAATCTTCAATAAAAAAAAGTCATTTTGTCCTTGGATAGGTGTGGTTTATTGTAACCATAGAGCTATGAATACCCCCAAAATAATACTAAAGATTAAGTTATTTATGGTATATTTAACACTTAGAGTATTGCGGCAAAAGCTGGGTTCATTTTAGAAATTCTGCATGATCAGCACATTTATATTATACCTGGGGTCACAACTGGCATTACAGTGATATATAGAATGGGGGGGGGGGGCTGACAATATTTTTTCTTCAAATATCAGATTACAAAAAATACACATTTTGAATTAAGGAAAGTTTTTTATCTTTACAAGATTGACCAATAGAAGTCACTTAAACCAATGCATAGAGGTGTGGTTACACTTGAATTCAACCTTTATTTGGTTTTTTGACAGAAGCTATAGCTTTAACTTCATCATCACCGTCCGGATCTACCCCGGTAGATGAGGGACCACTCAGTCTTGAACCCTCTATAATTTTGGCTGGTCCTGATATAGATTGGGGACCGCTCAGTCTGCAACCCTCTTAAATTTTGGCCGGTCCTAATATAGATTGGGGACCACTCAGTCTGCAACCCTCTTGAATTTTGGCCACTCCTGATATAGATTGGGGACCGCTCAGTCTGCAACCCTCTTGAATTTTGGCCGGTCCTGATATAGATTGGGGACTGCTCAGTCTTGACCCTTTTAAATTTTATCTTATAAAATTACACGTTTGTCAAGGGCCGAGAGTCTGATCACGACAACCCTTTAACAAAAAGGCTGGACCTACCCGGCCTGTCAGACTAATTATCTGACCTGACCCCTCTGAGAAAAGAGAAAAATGGCTTGATTCAACAGCTTTTGCCTACCAATCTTTTGTCATTCAAAATAAGAATATTCATTTGTTATTACATTAATACTTTTGTATTTTGAAATTCACTCTCATATATCATGATTTATGTTATATGTGGTTATATGATGAATTATACATAAATACACTTTGTCATTGTGAAGGCTGATCAGGATATAGTGTTGAGTTTATATGCAAGTTGGTCTCTGTGATTATATATTTGAGCTTACATGTCACACCTAAGTTTCAATGGAGCCTTTAAAACTGCCTCCATTGTATTAGCTCAATGGTAGAGCATCCGGTTGGAGTTTCTGGGAAGTCATCCAGGGTATGATCCTTGACCATGACATTATTATTACCAAAGACAAAATAAAAAAATTACCAGTAATTCCCTCAGCATAAAAAATGAATTTTGGCTCTTTCTCTCATACTTTTGTGGTGACCAGGATGACACCATGAATGAGGTGTACGAAGTAATTACTGCTTATAATTAATGTATAATAGTTGTCCTAAATGTGTCAAAATTGCTGATAATATTATTTGGTCTGATGTTTGTTTTGCATAGACCTCCCATAGGGTTATCAGTTCAAATTGACCTTTGATGGGGTCAGAGGTCAGACTGCAGGTATAGAGGTCAGAGGTGTACCTTTCACCATCATATCTCTGATGTCATATTATTGTTACCAGGTGATGAGTCAGCTTACAATGTTGTTATGATGATAACATTAACAATGGCATAGGCAACAAAATATTAATTCCTCGTTTATCATCCCGTAACCATTAAGCACCCTATTTTATAAGCCCCCCACCTGAAAGTGAAAGAAGAATTATACTAATAGTCTATGTCCGTCCGTCCTTCTGTCCACCTGCCTGTCAGTCTGTAACAAAATTGTGTCTGATCCATATCCCCTTAACCTCATTTTTTCACCACTATGACAGATGTGTGGGTCAATCATTATCTGAAAGGCCAAGATAACACTTTCCATAAACTTAAAATATTTGATCTAGTCTAGCTGGTAAGGGACAAGTCTGGCCTTTCCACAGCTAGCACCTTGTTCTGTTAGGTGCAATCCAGTACAATATGATCAAAATGACCATAGAGATCAGACAGCCCTTAATGTGAAATCCTTGAATAAATTGGATGTCAATGAAGAAAAAATATATATACCCGTATTTTCCTTAAATGCTTAAATTAAAAATATTGTTTGTTTCCCCTATTCCCCTACGCTATTTATACCCGCAAAATTGCTCCTACATGTACTTAAAAAATTCCAGAAAGTAGAGCTTTTTTTGGAGGGTGACAAAATTCAAGAAAGACTAATATGTATCACTTGTATGTATACATATAAAATATTTTTCCTGTCTACCTGGGTCGTGGGAGTGGAACACCCACTATTTTATTTTTAGGCCAAACTGTTTATCATACATGACTGTATAGTTCAGTCAGGATAAAAATCCAGTGACGCAGCGGTTGAGTCCACTTTAACGGTGTAAACCAATTATAAAGGCTTATACTGTGCAAACAACTACAATTTCAATGCTAAACTAACATATTAAACTTCGCTCTACCTGTTTAGACAATGGTTGTGATTTTTTGCGTACACATAAACTGCAACGTCACTGTCACAATATCCTTACTGGACTATATCAATGGTACTGATGTAGTGTACCAATGTATACAATCTCTGACATACATACCTATGTCCGCATATATATACACACAATTAAATGATACTTTAATTGGACCTTGTCTGTAGGTGGGCCTCAGTATCCTTCATGTTTGGTGAAGTTTATGTTTTGATTTATTGATGTTTTGGGTCAGATTGTGACAATGATACTGACTGTCAGTGATGGTGACAACCTGTTGTTGTTGTTGTTGTTGTATAGGGAAGTGGAGGGTGTGGTATACATTGTACATGTGTGCTAGTACATTGACTGTCACATTATACATGTGTTTACAT
The DNA here is from genome assembly GCA_947247005.1 of Spisula solida. Classification (NCBI taxonomy): domain Eukaryota; kingdom Metazoa; phylum Mollusca; class Bivalvia; order Venerida; family Mactridae; genus Spisula; species Spisula solida. The sequence continues at coordinate 29,169,757 of OX365954.1, forward strand.
GGTCCTCTTACATCATATAGGATTTATATAATTAATTAAAGGTATGTATATAGTATACTTACATTCATGACTTAATTCCTTCAAGTGATATTCCATATAATTGTTTTAATTCTGTGTGTACAGTACAGAGTAAAAGGGCTGTTACACTGAAGATTGCATTCTGGCATGTTCTCATAAACTTTTTTCAAAAAATTGGACCACTGGTCAACACTATTCTGTCAAATGGGGACTACCCAGTCATTTTATCCATGACACTGGGCGAACTGGCAGTTAATTCTTCTGTTAAATGGGTAGAAATGCTTCCAGAGTGTCTAGTATCCAGCGATAGAAACTGTCGTTACCTGGAACTAACTCTTCTATGGGTCATTTAACCCTTAAAGCCCTTCAAGGGCGCCCTTTAACCACTTATCGGTAGCTAAGGCTAAATATATATCGAGACTTCAGATGATGACATATTTTAATATATCTATAGGTTAATTGAAGAATGTGTGTTGTCCCATCATTTTTTAAACTGACCCTTGCATATAGATCGAAAACGATCATTGAGCCGTGACTGCTCTATTAGCTATAGACTTTATATAGTGGATCCCCAAAGATGACGACTCAGAGGTCAGATTTTATCTATAGCTTTTCGGAGATTATAACTCTGGCCTTATCAATAAACAAACATGCATAATAAAAACACTGCATGGTCAACTGACCACTTGTTATCAGTGTAGATTGAAAGGGCATGATGCATTTATAGGGGTGGGCCGATGCATCGATATATCGATGCATTGCAATTCCGAGGGTCCCGATAGTATGGATCGATAGTAAAAGTCTCGATCCAATAACTATCGCCGATAGTCAGCTCAACAATCGATAGTTACGATAGTTCCCGTTTTATAAATAAAGTTTATTATTAATAAAAAACAACTTCCGTTTTCGTTAAAAAACTAATTGTAAATAACCACACGTATCAAAACAGCCACAAATTGGCACAATGGACCAATATAGCCTTAATTTTATAAATCTATTTCTGTCGAATTCATTTCCACAAATTTAGATTTTTATGTTGTACAAAATGTGATATCTTACACAGTGCAAATTTGCATTTACAAGTTAATATCTGGTTTTCAAATCTTGGCAATAACTATTGCAATAGTATCGCAATAGTTTCCAGCAATACAATAGTATCGCAATAGTACTTTCAGCAATACCAATAGTATTGCAATAGTCAAAATTTGACTCAATAGTCACCCCTATGCATTTAAAGTGAATACGCACAAAATTGAACAAAAATGGACATCGAAAAAATGCATTTAATTTTCATTTTTGTTCGTAAACAATGGCTAGTGTTATCATCAACGGACTATAATTATGTCTTGTTATCATGTCTTACTCGTTTGAACATTCTGTATATTCATTAGCCCACTGTATCTGGGTCATAATATTACAGCATGAAACCAGTGTAACATTCCTGTATGACATTTGGTGTAAATATGTTGAAAATTTGTTGTTCATAAACTGTGAAACATTTATAAACTGTTAATAATGATATTTAACTGTACAGGGGTGTACATATATGTACTTTCTTTAAGTTCTTGGCTTTCTAGTTGGAGCATTAAGCCTTTCAAGTAGCCTTGTATACATTTTTGCTGTAGATTCAGTGGGTCTGCCAGCTCAGGAATTCACTCATGCAGGGGCAATTTTGTAGTTGATGTGAAAAATGTCATTTAAATTATTATAAGTAAAGGGTTATGGTTGAATTAGGTTTGTAATTCCTGCATTTATGTTGTTTTAATGTCTTGAAGTGTATATAATGGCATTTTGAAACCCCCAAATGTATTGAATTTACTGATACATGCATCCGTAATACTGTATAGCACAGAGAATTTGACGTGATCCTGACCTTTGTGCTTGAATATATTACAAGGTTCATGCGTTGAATATATAAATTTCCGCGAGCAAATCATGGAACATCCGTCCTTTAGATTTGTGTTTGTATTACACCTCGAGCGTCTTCGTGATACTTCTCACTTATGAAAACGTACAACCAGGATTATAATTATAGACTATAATATCAGCTGTTCTATTATGCTAATAGAAGGTCGAGAGTCGTGTCAAATCATCTGTGCTATACTACAAGAAATGAAAAAGATCAGTAATATTGCCTGCATGCCAATGTCTGAAATAAAAAGTTGTTACTTTTTTGCTTGGAGAAAACATCCACACATACATTGGATATGTATACTGGAATATGTCATAATTATTCAGCAAACATCATAATTATATAGCCTGCAGTTACTGTGTGATTTAGTGTTGTCTCCAGGACCACAAAATAAGATATTAACGTGTACCAACCATTAACATAAAACCTTAACAAGAGAATCAACCATGTTAACCATTGAAACATTATCACTCAATATACTGATAGAAAGTTAAAAGTTGATAACCCCAATTGATATCAATTTTGTTGAAGTAATTCAATTTGTTGCTGATAAAACGTTATTTATTGGTGTATCAGTTACCTCTAAATGTGTCCACCTAGGTGATAAATGGTTATCATTGGATATGTTGGGGTCAGCTCCTTTTGTTTGTATGTCAACAGTATTTTTTTAAAAATGAAAAAGAAGGTATTTCCTGAAGAAGGCATAGTTTATGCCGAAACGTTGAGAGTACAATACAAATTAATTTCAACTCATGTTGTTGTTGATATTTATCTTTGTTTAACAGTATTTATTAAATCAAATTTGTTGAAATTTCTTTCGTCTAAATGTTGGTATGTTTTACTTTAACCCTTTACCTAATTGAGCCTTAAACCTATACTATTTCATACCTTATTGATTATTCTGCTTAGAGACTGTAAGTAACACAACATCTCGAGCCCCTTGCATAACTAAAAACGTTACCAAGCTTTCATAGCATTGAATATGCTAGGAAACGGCTTCCTTAAAAAAAGGGCCATCAAGCACTACTGAAGCGGACCATTGCGCAAGAAAGTGCTGAGAATCGGAATGCTATCGGCAAGCACTGCTCGCTACCAGCGTGTCTTATGTTTCATAAATGTAGGAATGCTTGAAAGTGCTATTTGGTAGCAGTTTGGTTAGGCAACAGGCTTCTCTGTTCTGGTTATTGTTACCATTTGAACCTGTTGTGACCCCCTCCATTTAGTGTGTCTTAATTATGATTAGTGTTATTCCTCTTTGCTGTAAGTGGCAGAGGTCAAATATATCAAGGTCATTGATACTCAGATGTTCCTATAGTGGTATTCAGAGGTCAAATGTCTCTAGAGGTCATTGATACTCACATATCCCTATATACAGACACAAAGGCCAAGGTCAATGATAGTCTATATCAACAGATTTCAAATGTCTAGGTCATTGATACTTACATGTCCCTATAGAGACAAAGATTAAAGGTTAATGCTGCTCTGTGTCCCTTATTTAATATAGACTGATGTCAAGTGTCTTTGATACTCAGATGAAGGTCTAAGGCCAAGGTCAATGATGATCAATGTTCCTATAGAGACAGATGTCTAAGATCAAGGTAATTTGTAGTATGGAAAACGACCATATATCTACAGTATGAGTCTACACAGATGAATGGAGGACTGTTGCTTTTACTGGTGTAATGATTGTCATTAAGCATTACTGAAAGTAAGCTTTTATCTGATTAAATCTTAGTGTTCAAATGCATTGAATGTGATACAGATCAATATGTTATATTTGTTGTATTGTTTTCAGTGTATTAGACAGCGTGTGACAGCTGCTGGGTGTCGGAGTGTTATCCTAGACTGGTTGCACATTGTTGATGATTAAGACTGGTCGTACATTGTTTTGGAGATAGACTGGCTGTACTTGTCGTGGATAGACTGGTCGTACATTATTGTGGATAGACTGGGGTCTACTTGTTGTTGTTGTCCAGTTTGAGACAATGTCTTGATTGAGCTGTAAACACTTGGATGTTTGTTATTCCTGGATAAATATATAAGGAAGGTGAGTGACTTGTTCAGTAAACTTTTCAGACTTTGTGGTCAGTTTTACAGAAAACTAGCCTTATTTGATAAAATGTTCAAACAAGCATTTTAGCCCCAAATATATTAACTACCCTGAGCTTAAATAATCAACAAAGTTTCGAACCAAGGACCTCAACCACTCAAGCTGTACCTGTTAGACCATTGTGCCAATATATTGTTTGAAGTATCTGTACCACTCATTGATTTGTGTGGTTAGAATTCAAGCAAGATCGTCCTGTTGTTTAGTATAGTCAAACCTGTGTGGAAAGACCACTCAATGGGAACAGCAAAACAAAGTCTCTCTTCACAAAACAAGGTCTCTCTTCACAGGCTAAATATCATTATACCCCAAGATACAAAGCATATTCGGGGCTATATTGGAGTCATGCTTGAGGTCGTTTGGTTGGTCTTTTGGTTGGTTGCCTGGTCTATTGTTTGGTGGGTCCGTCCGTCCAAATTTTGTCCTGGCTATTTCTCTGTAACCATTGGTTGGATTTCAATGAAACTTCGTATGACTTATCAGTACCAATCTAGTTGCGCATATTGTCAGCGTACCTTTGTCGCATCAATTTTAAGGGAGTTATTGCTCTTTCTTATTTTATACAGTCACTTATAATTTTTGTCAGCTAAGTTTCTCTGTAACCATATTGGTCTGATTTCAATGAACTTTGCATGATAGTTGTGCATATTGTCGGCCCAATTAGTTATTTCCCCCTATTTACACTTATAATTTTGTCTGCACTATTTCTCTGTAACCATTGGTCTGCATGACTTGTCAGTATTAAGCCTAGTTGTGCATACCAAACCTAGACTACCTGGTAAGTTGTGCATACCAAACCTAGACTACCGGATAAGTTGTGCACACCAAACCTAGACTACCGGGTAAGTTGTGCATACCAAACCTAGACTACCGGGTAAGTTGTGCACACCAAACCTAGACTACCGGGTAAGTTGTGCATACCAAACCTAGACTACCGGGTAAGTTGTGCACACCAAACCTAGACTACCGGGTAAGTTGTGCATACCAAACCTAGACTACCGGGTAAGTTGTGCACACCAAACCTAGGCTACCGGGTAAGTTGTGCATACCAAACCTAGACTACCGGGTAAGTTGTGCACACCAAACCTAGGCTACCGGGTAAGTTGTGCATACCAAACCTAGACTACCGGGTAAGTTGTGCACACCAAACCTAGGCTACCGGGTAAGTTGTGCATACCAAACCTAGGCTACCGGGTAAGTTGTGCATACCAAACCTAGATTACCTGGTAAGTTGTGCATACCAAACCTAGACTACCGGGTAAGTTGTGCATACCAAACCTAGACTACCTGGTAAATTGTGCATACCAAACCTAGACTACCGGGTAAGTTGTGCACATCATCATAATTCGGACCTCTGATGCTTGTGTTACTGTGTCCTATCTACGGGTATTCATCTTATTCAGTGATATTTCTTGTTGAAAATTTCCGATGAGAGATCAAATTGATGGTCTTTGTAGGCAGGTTTAGTAAATACCGAGCATAGCCTTTATTTGCCAGTCAAATTTCTACTAAAACATGGCAGGCATATATGTGTGCCTCCACCTGGATGTAAAAATGTGTGCTTGTTAGCTGGTGGTCTTTTAGGCAAGTTTGATTATACCATTATATATGTATTTAGGATTTTGGTATTTTTGTTTTTAACAGAAACAGAGGTGAACATGGCGGCCATAACTGCGCCACAGTTGTTGAAGTTAGAGGATGGGGAGTTTGATACTAGGATCAAAGATATGTCGGTAAAGGTAGGTAGAACACTGCAACCTCTGTATAACAAAATTATTCTGAATGATAGTACAGGGTGTTTCATAATATCTGTCTCCATTACAATTGAATGCCATGAGAAAATGCTTGATCTCATATGGACATATGATTTGTTGGCTTTCCATTGGTATATGAAAATGTCATATGAGATCAAGCAATTTCTGATGGCATTCGGTTTTAATGGGGACAGATATTATGAAACACCCTGTATATGTCATTTCATGCAGTGAAATGTAATGCACAAGTTCCCTCCCCAATTGACTGCCTTTTCACCCATATAAACATTAATTAGATGGCAGCCCCACCACCCATATGCATATACATATGATAATAATCAGGTGTCTATTCAAAGTCAGTTTGTTGCCCACATCTGTCAATACTGTAAAATCATTTAATTTCAATGGGATATTGATATATGCTCATTGATTGGAGTTTTTTTAGGATTTTAAAAATAATATATTTTGTAGACTGAAAAAAAATCTCAAAATTTTACAACTATATTGGTAATAAACATGTGCATAACTATCTTAAATCGCATCTTCTGCTTTGTTATTGATTTTGTTTTCATTAATATTACTATTTGGGGCATGGGAAATCATTTTATTTTAAATATCAAATTGAATTTGATGATTTTATAGACTTTATTGTCAGTATGGTCCTCAAATTTTTCCTACAATTTTCAATATGGGGGTGATCAACAAATTTTTTTTTTTCAAAACCTGTGGTTAGAATTTTTTTTATATTTCACATTATGCTTGCTTAGGATGTGTAGTAATAAAAAAATGCTGAAGCAACAAAATTTTAATATCTCTGTATTACGGTCCCACTACCAAGGTCAAAATGCACACAAATTAGCAGACATCATTAAAAGATCAAACAGATTTATATAATTGTTTTATTACATGTTGCTATATGCAAGTTACAATCTTCCCTATTTGTCCACAAAAATATCTATTTTGTCGAAATGTCTATTTTTTAAAGCTTCAGAAAGTATAATTATTATTAGACCAGGGCAGAACAAAACTTAGGGGACATAAAGGATAATCTAAGATTTCATTATTCTGGCCTATTCAATATGATTACTAAATAAATTATACTAAATGTAGTGAATTATAATAATAATTTATTTTGTGTAATGAGGTATGCAATGACTCAACTACTTCAATGTCTACATGAGAACACCCTAACTATCACTGAAGCTTGGGTAGTTTTTAGCTTACCTGAGCAGGTTACTATACAGTATTAGCTGTGGTGTGACATTTCACAAGCCAATCACCTAGTACCATATCCTGGGTTTTTTCCCTTGTAAAGTAGGGGTCGTTACAAGGCCCCTGCCCTGAGAAAACGTTCTTTAAAATCATGCAGTTTTCTTTATAAAATATGATAAAAACATCCCTGATATCCAACCTCCCATCTCTTCCTGTTAAATGATCTATACTAGTGATCTAGGCAAGATGTATGCTGTTCTGGCAACCAAATGTATACCAAAAAAATACATCATTTACCACTGAACATTTCGATTGCATGATTGAGACAGGATAAATTGTATATGTATATAAATCAAAGTAATCATAGGGCTGGAAGTACATAGTTCATCTTATAACTCTGTTAAACTTTGTCATGGAATTTCATGAAAATATAAACGACGTCACACATTGATGACGTCACTTCCTGTTATCATTAATTTACCTGAAGAAGGTACATGCATGTGTTGAAACTTTGAAACAGAAATAAATTGATGTAGTGAAGTAAGTTTCTGTTTTATCTAAGTATATGGAATTATCATGATATTGGTCATAAAAGTTTACCTAGGAAAACTGCAATTTGTCATGAAAATAGCATGAAATTTTTCATGGAAAACTGAAATATGTCCTGGAATTGTCATGTAAATATCATTAATGTTAATGAAAATATAATTATAAGACCAGAGCAGCACGAAAAGTAAGGAAATATATCATGTAAATATAAAGAAATCCTGTTTGATGTAAAAGGGTATGCATGCATGCATGAATATGTCGATTAAATGTAGTTTAAAAAGGTGGGCAGTGTAAGACGGTGGCAGTCCTCTAGTAAGTAAAATGTCGGATTAATTTATTTAGAGTTTTCTCATTTTCTGTATTTATTAATACAAATTTTAATGTCTTAATTTTCTTTAAGTGCGTTATAAATTTCATGCTATCTTAAACACTGTTCACTGTGAAGTTTGCAATCATGTTGTTTATATGTATTTGGAATTATAGGCATATGCTGTTGTTAACCAGGATATAAATGTATGTGTTTCTTTGTATATTAAAGCTGAGTGGATTAAAATTAAAGAAATATCATTTGCTGTTTTTAGCTCACTTTGTGAGCTTTTGTAATCACTCTTTGTGTGTTGTCTGTCTGTACGACCTCTAGACGTGGTTTTGGGAGGTGGAACAATTAACGATATGCTATTATTAGATTCAATTCATCATTTTATAAGTCGATTTTTGCAACCTGTCACATGTACTTGGACATTGAATATTCATTGGATGGGTTGATGCGATAAAACAAGTAGAGTCATTGAATGTATAACGGAAAACTTTGTACGAGTCTGTTACAATCAAATCGTTTGTGCACGGGCACATACCCGTATATGAAATAGGCTGTTCACATTACTAACAATCAAACAGATGACCAGAAAAATCTGACTATAATTATGGGTGCAAAAGTTGCTTGTGGTGTGCGATAAAATGATAGAAGGAACAAAACAGCTGAACAGATAGGCACTAACCAGTACTGGAATAATGATCAAGGTGGCACTCTTTCAACTAATGATGTATATACAGCTCTGGCAAAAAATGAATATTGTTTGTTTCCCCTTCCCGACCCTGGCTTCTCATGTTTGGGTAAGAAGATAGTTAAACAAATTTTCAATTTTTTTATTGTCAATATTTTTTGTTAGCTCACCTGTCACATAGTGACAAGGTGAGCTATTGTGATCACTTTTCGTCCGTCGTCGGTGCGTGCGTCCGTCCGTCCGTGCGTCAACAATTCATTCAAACGACTTCTTCTCCTAAACCACCTGACCAATTTCAACCAAACGTCACAGGAATGTTCCTTGGGTGGTCCTTTCTAAAAATAGCTAAAAGAATTGTAATCTATAAATAACTCTGGTTGCCATGGCAACTGATAGGAAAATCTTTAAAAAAATCATAAAAACTCAACCGCTGGCCAGATTTCAAAATAATTTTACAGAAATAGTTGTTGTGTGGCCCTCTTACAAAATTGACATTTTTGTTTTGATTCGTCAAAAAACATGGCCGCCAGTGGGTGGGGCGCTGTTTTTCCCTATATATCTATAGTATAATCTTTAAAAATCTTCTCTTCTCAAAGTACTGGTTTGATTTCATTATAAATTTGTTAAATTGTTCCTTGGGTGGTCCTTTCTAAAAATAGCTAAAAGAATAACATTCCATGCAGAACTCTGGTTGCCATGGCAACCGATAGGAAAATCTTTAAAAAATCATAAAAAATCAACCGCTGGCCAGATTTCAAAATAATTTTACAGAAATAGTTGTTGGGTGACCCTCTCATAAAAATGACATATTTGTCTTGATTTGACAAAAAACATGGCCGCCAGTGGGTGGGGCGCTGTTTTTTCCTATGTATCTATAGTAAAATCTTTAAAAATCTTCTTCTCTAAAAGTACTGGTAGGATTTCACTATTAATTGGTAAAATTTTCCTTGGGTAGTCCTTTCTAAAAATAGCTAAAAGAATTACATTCCATGCATAACTCTGGTTGCCATGGCAACCAATAGGGAAATCCTAAAAAGATCATAAAAAATTAACCGCTGGCCAGATTTCAAAATAATTTTACAGAAATAGTTGTTGGGTGACCCTCTTATAAAATTGACATTTTTGTCATGATTCGTCAAAAACATGGCCACCAGTGGGTGGGGCACTGTTTTCCCTATTTATCTATAGTGAAATGTTTACAAATCTTCTTCTCTAAAAGTACTGGTTGGATTTCATGTTAAATGGGTAACAATGCTCCTTGGGTTATCCTTTCTTAAAATGGCTAAAAGAATTATCATCCATGCACAACTCTGGTTGCCATGAGAACTGATTGGAAAAACTTTTTTTAAAAAAAACGCTAAAAATTAGGTACTACTTGATCAATGTTCACACGTGAGCGACCTAGGGCCCTGTGGGCCCTCTTGTATTCGATTTTTTCTTATAAATAAAATTTTTTTTTTCAGAGGTTCAAAAATATTTTGGGTTACAATGGGACTTTTGCTCGGTTAAGGTAGGGAAGGGGAAACAAACAATATTTTATTTATTGCCCTCTCATTGCTAAACTTGTATAATACTCAAACTTATCCTGTATGATTTGTATTTCAGAACCTCCTGGAGACCATTACATTGTTACAACGTGAAATGAGTAAAGAACAAGAGAATTTCAACTCATTAAGCGCCGAATTGGGAAACTTGAAGAAAAGTTCGGGCCAGTATAAGTCAATATCGAAGGATATGACCGCTTCACAGACACGTCTTACCCTTCTGATGAATCGTAGTATGAAATGTTTCTCTCAGGTAAGCAATGTTGTGTTTGTGCAATTTTTATAAACAGACAAACAGACGCATACATGCAAAAATGCCCATGAGGCCAAAGTAATATTGGTGTTGTGGTAACCCTAACCTACCATATTTTTGTGCCTTAAATCACTAAGGCAATTTGCTGAAAGTCAGTGAGGATTTTACATTTTTTAGCTCGACTTTTCGCGACGTATAAGTTCCTTCCAAATGTTATGCCAGTTTTGAATTCTGTCATAGCCAAATGAAAACAGTACTATTCTCCGGCAGAACTGAGAAGCACTGTTTTGGCATTACTACCCAGTATTTTGAATTGACTGTCACTTTGACACTTGAAGGAGTATATTCCGCAATCTGTGATAATTCTAGTTAGCTTTATATGAGCTGAAAACAAAGGAGTTAATTATGGGAATAATGTCAGTTGAAAACAAGGTAGGTAATTATGGGAACACTGTCAATTCAAAACAAAAGAGATAATTATGGGAACACTGTTAATACGAATCAAGTGAGATAATTATGGGAACACTGTCAATTCAAAACAAAAGAGTTAATTATGGGGAACACTGTCAAATCAAAACAAGGGATGTAATAATGGGAAAACTTTCATTTCTAAACAAGGTAGGTAATTATGGAAACACTGTCAATACGAATCAAGGGAGGCAATTATGGAAATATTGTCAATTCAAAACAAGGGAGGTAATTATGGGAACACTATCAAATTTAAATCAAGGGATGCAATTATGCGAACACTGTCAATTCAAAACAAGGGAGGCAATTATGTGAACTTTGTCAATTCAAAACAAGGGAGGTAATTATGGGAACACTGTCAATTCAAATCAAAAGAGGCAATTATGGGAACACTGTCAGTTCAAAACAAGGGAGGCAATTATGGGGACATTTTCAATTCAAAACAAGGGAGGCAATTATTGGAACACTGTCAATTGAAATCAAGGGAGGTAATTATGTGAATACTGTCTATACAAACAAGGGAGGTAATTATGTTAATACTATCTATACAAACATGGGAGGTAATTATGTGAATACTGTCTATACAAACAAGGGAGGTAATTATGGGAACTATTTATACTATCTAAAGAATATTTCCCATTCTTTGATTGTCATGAATTAGATTTTATTCATGTATTAATCATATATTTGCAGCAAGGTTCTCAGCAAAATAAAACAGTTGAAAGACGGAATTCACTTCAAGAAACTCGCAATAGAAGCTCGTCTCAAAATCGTAATTCTGAACCAGCCAAATCTGCAACATTAAACAAACCTGTGGACAAGTCTAAGGAAAACAATGGTGGAGTATCTGTGAGTAAGTCAACAGTACCAGTGCAATCTAAATCTAACGGTGTTAATGTGGTGAACGGATCTAGTACAAACTTGATAAATCCTGGTGTGGGAAAAATGTCTCAAACGGAGGTAAATGATTCAAATGTTGCCGGTAATTCGGGTGTTCGTCTCAATGGTAACAACAGCAATAATGGACTTGGTGTGAACGGGAACAGGAAGCAGGAAAATGTCTCCAAACCTCCCACCCTTGGACCTATGCATGATCAAAGTAATAAGTTTAGTTCAAGAAGTATGGACAACTTAACCCGACCTTTAACTGCTCAAAAAAGTGATATTGTTGTATCAGGCTTACAGTCTAAACCTGTCAGTAAAGTGGTATTGTCTGCTGATAAACAAATGATTGATCTAGACTCATTTACTGATAGAAGGAATATGTTGAGTGAACTGAAAAAGTTTGATAAAGAGCTTAAACCTGTTACTAGCAATAAAAGTGAGGTTAAAGAAATTAAAATTAATTTAGCAAAAAGTGGAGAAAAGAGGTCAAGTGCAAATATGGAGCAGAAAGAGCCAAAGAGGTCGAGTTATACTATGGAACAGAAAGAGCCAATAAGGTTAAGTAATAATTTGGAGCAGAAAGATTCAAAGAGGGCTAGTACTAATATGGAGCAGAAAGAGCCAAAGAGGTCAAGTACTAATATAGAGCAAAGAACGCCTACAACTTTTGTAGAAAAAACAAATTTGTTTGGTGATATTAAACTTGGCAAAAAGCCATCAGAACTTAAACAGGCTAAGATAGGGTCTGAATTACCAGTTAATCAACAACAAAATACTGGAACTAAAGTTAGTGATAGTGTTAAACCTTCTAATTTAGTTTCTGGGACAGTTAATCCAGTGATTGCATCAGCTAAGGTAGAATTGAAGACTGATGTACAAACTAAGCAATTTGATGATTTGCTAAAAGATGTTTCTGATTCTGACACGAGTACAGATGATTCTCCACGTACGACTAGTAATGTCACTATACTAGACATGTCTGGTCAACAATCCACTACGTCGTACCCTCGTAGCGAGGCTGGGAATGCGGCATCTGGAGAGGTGACTATAGATGAAGCAAAAGCTAGTAATACAACTGATGGTAGTGAAGACAGTCACAGTGTGTCGTCCGAGTACTCTGAAGACGATGACAAGTTTGTAACAGAATTCCACTTTGGGGGAGGTCAGATTACGGCACCTGTCAAAGAAACTGTCGCACCTGAGAAACAAGGTAGGCTTTATATGTAAATTATATAGTCAGGGATTCCATTTGACTTAGGAGTAGGGGTTTTGACACTGGAAATTTGTTAAAAAAAGCCACATTTTGACCCTCAAGATTTTGGTTTGAAGGGTCATTTTCTCTTAAAGTTATGGGTATTTTGCATTACTGTATTATGGAATGGTAAAATTTAGTAAAAAATATCAATATGACTCTTCGGATCGAGAAGCAAGTGGAACCCTTGTATAGTCAAATATATCACTTGGAATTTCACTGGTTAAATACATTTTCTTGTGTTGGGCATTGTCATGATTGTGCCGTGTATTGTGGTATGTGATGTTTTCTGTGCTCGGCTGTTTAGGTTGAGTGCTGCCTTACCTGTCAGATTTTCTATTATCTTTATGTATTATAGTAAAATCATTTAGTATAACCTCAGGTAGGACATATTCAACATCTGTAAGGGGAAATCACTGCATTAGAGATTGATGTTCTATACTTCATATAACTTGAATTTTATGATCTACATACTATCTTTATTCTATTTAAGCTGTTCCTATGGCTGGCAAAGTTAAATGTATTTACTTCCCCCAAATCATGACTTGGCCTAAAAAAGAAATATTGTTTGTTTCTCCTACCTACACAAGCAAGAAGTCCTCTTCCCAAATTATTTGTTTCACCCTCCGAAAAATTGTTTTTGAAAAAAAGTCGGTTATGTTAGTAATTTTACCTACCTATATACCTACCCAACCCTATTTGGTCTGGGTCAGGAAGGGGAATAGAACAATATGTTATTTTTGGCCCTGACATTAAAATGTTTTTTGTTGTTGAGAATAGTGAATGTTCGTGTATTTGTCCCAACTGGAAGTTAAAAATCATCTGGGCAGTGACAGCTTGGCAATATATTTGTCAATGAGTACTTTTTATGGTCTTGATAGGAGACAGTGTTTGTTCATACTGATAAGAGAGAAATTTCGCTGTACTGGTCTTTTATTGACTCTAAATTAATACTTTAGTTTCCATCAGAAAGTCGGTGTCACATAGAGATCTACCAATGAATAACTTGTAATTTTATTTTAGTATATTTGTGTTACTGAATTGAAAATGTTCATGAAATGATAGTCATTGCATTCAGTCATTTTCAGGTTTGTGTGAAAAAAGTTCCCTGTGAATTTGTGCTCAAACTATATAAATGTAAATATCCTGAACTTAAGTAACTATTATTCCATATGGCTAGAAATATCAATTTTGAAGTGAACACTTCTTAAAATTACCACATGACCAAGTCACCTAAATCCTTGTATCGGGGTTAGTATAACATGTAGGTATAATGTTCGAGTGACATCACTTTATCTCCTTAATGATGTCATTATATCCTGTAAATGACGTTATCTTTGGTGTTGTTTATTAAAATTATAAATATAGTCCGTTTTTCAACAGAAAGATGTGTATATTTGGTTTATTTGTGTCATATGATAAAAAGAATCAAAACAATCATTGTCATTTGATGCAAACTTACATTAAACTCGTTAAGGAAATATTATTAAGCTTGCGAGAGGCTTGCCTAATGAAATTTCTAGACTAAAGACAGAAAAAATGCTTTTTTGCTGAATGGGAGTTTAACTGTATAATACAGGTGTATTTGATATAATTGGCTGATTAAAAAATAATGGTTGCTGAAAGACAGTTGGCTATTAAATCTGAGTTACCAATACCCTATGCTTGACTGTACAGTACAACCTCTCCAGAGCGGCCCTCTGTAAAGCAACAACCTCTATAACAATACCATAAAAATTTGCCTAAGCCCATATTTGCTATAAATTCTACCTATGTCGAGCAGCAACACCTCCAAACAGTAACCAATATTTGTAGCTTCCAAAGGGTGGTGCTTTGTTACAGAGGTTATACTGTATTCTAACATTAGAAGATGATTGATTGATCGATTGATCGATTGAATTATTGATTTCTTGCTTGCTTGCTTGATGATCTGATTAAATCGTGAATCATACACTGAGCTGTCAGAATGCTGCATCAGCAGAAAGTTTCCCAATACGTCTGTCGCTGCAATCTTCCTGCGAATTAGGCAGTTACATAGGCCTAAAATAAACTATTGTTTCTTACCCTCCTGAAACTGTTTATATGTCATAATAGGCCTATATAGCCAAACTTGCACCTGCGCATGTGCTTCATTGTCGCAGGCCCCTTTGAATGAATTATAATATAATGTTGTATAATGACATGCGGGACAAAACAGAAAGCATTTTTAATTTGTGAAAAACATGAGTATTTTTTTCCTACTGGATAGTGCCATTTCACAACCCATGTAATGGTCCGTTATTTAGTAATTTCACCCAATAAATACCTCATACGTTATTGTGGCCAGGTAATATAGCCCAATAATCACTAGGTAATATTACCCAATAATACCCATCATTTACATGGAGAAAGATCTATTACATATCAAGAAAGGTCTATCAAATATTGCGAATCCATTGTAATGCCCATGATAAAATTATATAGATTGACAAATTGTTGTATTCTAATTGCTAGGTTTAACAGCAAGAGAAGTGTATCCAGTAGACACTAAATACCAACCAGTAATGAGGTTTTATTTCCCCTTAAAGGCATGAACTATCAATATCAGATTTAAATTATCATAGGTAGATTTATCATGTCTTACTACTTTATGCTTCAATTGCTTTGGTCTTTCTCTTTATTACTTTCTCTCTCCGATATGACTGTGTGTGTATATTAGTTGACACAGACTGGTTCAGTATTGTAATGGAAATATTCTGATAGGTTGTGCTTTTGAACAGAAAAACTGGCAAACCAGTCTGGCTGATTTTTATGTTTACATGGATTGGTTTTAAACCTGTTGAAGGTTGAGTATATGCTATATAAGGATGGGTGGCATTTTTGAAAGAATAAATATGCTGTGTACATGCAGTGTAGCGTGACTAGTGTCGTAACGTAACCATCTTAAGTGTAGTGCTTTGATTAAAATTTCGACTGGTTAACACACTAGTATGGATTAAGCTTGTAAAACATTTTCGTTGAACCGTTGCTTACTATCGAATCTTGACTCACCATTCATGGACTTGACGGATTATCTACGTATAGACACCCACTTCAATTATTCATGTGCTACAGGATTGCATATACATCATGATTTGTAATTCGGAAACCTAGAATGTGTATAATGCTAGACATGTTTGTTTAAAAAACAGTGAAAAAACATCATTATTTTCGGCAGGACCTTTGTTAATAAACATTGCTGTTTGGACTTAGTGGCTGATTATATGTTTACAGTAATGTTTACACTTTGTGTTGACGTTAATACTGCGCAGTTTTGCTTCAAATATTCTATTGAACTGCATGCCATCTGTTCCTCACAGTGACTATAAATAAAGTTTAACGCTTTCAACTCAGATTTAAGGACTTGTTTCTCTTTGTGTTGATAAATGGGACTGATTTGTGTCTATGAAACAGCTTGATATCCTACGCGTGGTACTTGACAGTCGTTACCTGAGACAGCAGTGTGACATCAGCTTTTAATGCCGTGTATAAAAATATAAGTTTATTCATTGATGTGTGAGGTGTATTGACAACACATATGCATATAAGGATTGTTGATTAAATGATGAATAATTATACCATGTGACAGATGTTTACCACGCTGATGTAAACAATAGCTTTGTTCCAGTCCATAAAATTGTTTGAATAATGTGTGTAGGACACTTTAGGAAAAGGAGTCTGGATATGCTCTATGTGAGGATACCATACTATTGATTGTACTATTGACTGAATATATATTCCAAATCTTTGGTGTTTGGATTAATTTTAGACATTTAATCAATTCTGGTGAAATAAACATTGATTCCAAAATGGCGGACACTGTTTCAAGTTTGATGGACCGTATTGATAATGATGAGCTGCCAATCAACAGTATGGTGAATGCTCGTATGCAACGTATACAGGAACTTGAGCGTTTACGACAAGAGCATGTGGCCGCTCGGGCGTCCAGTAACAATGGCAACGCGCCTAATAGACATGCTCGTAGAGACGAACTCATAAGACAAACGACCGGGCAACAAAGGTCTACAGAGAGAAGAAGTTTTGCTTCAAATATCCAAAGAATGCCAATACGATCAATGAGTTATGAGAATACGAACAGTGCAGTAAATGCAAGTACTGAATCAGAGACTAGTTTGTTTCGTGAAATATTTGACAATACTAGACAGAACCTGTTTGGACCAATGGTCAGTGGTAGTACGGAGAACTTATCTAGTGCTTCTTTCTATGGAAGAAGGCCATCTGACACACCATTGACTGTTCCTCGTCCTAATTTCCAGATGGGATCAGATTCAGGTTCAGGATCAAGTACACCTAGGACTTCATCATTAAGACCACAATATGATTTATCAAGTGGTCTTGCCGAAGCCTTTGCCTCGAGAGCTCCACGTGTTGGTTCGGAGACCAGACTTGCTACTAGGGAACCAAGAAGTAGGTCTGGAACACGTGACGTCATAGAATCTGCAAGATCCATTATTGCATCGACTGAAGGTTCTTCACTAACTAGGACAGGATCTCTCCGTTCAAACAGAATTCGTGAGTCCCGTTTTAGACGCAGAACAATACAAGGTGTGGACAGTAGAATCTCTCAGGCTATTGAGCAAGATAATTCAGCACAAGCGTCTACACGATCAACATCTCCATTAGTCACTACTTCTGAAACAGCACAGGAAAGGGTTGAAAATCGTTCTGTGACTCAAAATCGTGAACTTACTCATTCTGCCTCGTTTAGTTCAATTAGCTCAAGGTCTGACGCATCATACAAACCATTTAAGAGAATTGTAGAGCTGTTTCCTGATGATAAAATACCTGTGCTTGGGCTAGAGGAGGAGAAAGTCATATTCATAAATAACAAAGGTCAGAGTACTTGGCTAAATCGCCATCATCAGATTGTTATGTCATGTAGGGCAAAAACACCTTTGCCAGAAATTGTGATGAAGCCTAGCATTAAATCGGCTCAAAATGCTTCCAATGATTGTGATGGCTATGTTGCTGATATGGTCGAAGACACTGATTCTAGATATGTGAAATTGCAACAATTAATTAAGTGTGCTAAACTTAAAGATACTACATCAGAAAATGGTGATATGACTGACTCCTCCCTTAATGATCTGTCTTTGTTTGAATTACACAAAAGGGGAGATTATTTGGACAAAGATGATGATGATCTCGAAGAAAAATATAAGACTGTCAGTTTATACACACCTCCGAGAGAAAAGCCTGATATTGATAATTACTTTGCACAGAAAGTAGTTGTTCCTTTGTATGATGGTATACCTAATGAACAGTTACCACCAGAAATGAAAGTTCAAGTTGAACCTGATGAATCAGTTAAAGTCTCTAAAGAATCAGATAGTGCTAAGGATGTAAATCAGTTTGAAGTTGCTCGAACGACAGGCATTTTCGAATCGGCTAGTTTCGCGGAAAGATACGCAAGTGGTAGACGAGCTGCAAGTCAGCAAAGGCGGATTTATCAAACAAATGAAGATGGAAGTTCGGCATCCGGCTATTCACGATCTGATGTGGATCAGTCGTTTGAAAGCAGACAGGGTGAGAATGGAATGAGTAGGCAATACGCCTCAGATTCTAGAGCTCAACAGTCGAGTGTGTTAGTCAACGATAGTGTAGGATCTATTTTAAGACAAAGAGCTGAAGCGAGGCGACAGCAGTATTTGTCTGAATCACAAAATGGAAATGTAGTACAAAGAAGGGCTGAAGAGAGACGTCAACAATTCTTGTCTGAAAGTCAAACTAGTAGGAATGGCAACTCAGTGGTGCAAAGTTCAGGGCAGTCAAACCTTGAACAATTTCGATCAGAAACTGTAAGTAGTGATGGACGAAGTCAACAATTTACTTCCCAACGTCGCGAGACATCATCATCGTATAGACAAACATCTACGACAGAAATACAAAGTCCAATGGTTATGGATAGTTCGGATAAAGGTGGTGAGGTTGACTTAGTGATGGAAAGACTATTTCTAATGCAAGGAGGTGATGGTCCTGTTGATACAAGTCATCTAGATTTGGAAGAAATGAGAATGATACAGAAAGCGTTAGAGGAGAACCCGAGCCCACCTCCTTCTCCTGAACCTAATGACGAATATAATGAATCTAATTTCAATACCGTTCAATCAGAGACTTATCCAATAACTAATACTCAATCATTTATGGAAACTGGTGGTTTGGATTCAATTTCAGAATATTCCGAAGGACCTTTTGGTTCCCGGCGCTCTGAGTCTGAAACTTCTTCTAGTGCTGTTGATAATGTAATACTAAATGAAATAACTAGTGCAACTACTGATACAAATATTGAAAGCGCGTCATCAGAAACTGTTCAAAGCTCAAAACCAATATCTTCCAATTCCATGACTGACTCAACTGATCTTGTTAAAGTGTCCCGACCCAATAATCTGTCTAGTTCTTCAGTTAGTTCAATGTCTAACACAAACTCATTTATTACGGCAAGAGAGTCTGTTCTTTCTCACACTAGGTCATTAGATGAAAGTGTTGTTGAATCACGCGTCCCTCGATACCAGAGACTACCAGCTGCTGATAATAGTGATACCAAACTGCCACTTCCGACAATGGACTGGTCTCCATTAGAAAGAGCCAACTCTCCTATATCACCCACAAGATTTTCTTTCGAAGAAAAGAAACCAGAACAATCTTCAGCAAGTGCTACTAAATCGGAGACGACAACTACAACTAGATCTACTATATCAAAATCTTCTGCGTCACCAGTTCCAGTTACTCGACCTTCGGTTAAAACTGAACTTACCATAGATATTCCTGATAATAACTCTAGAACGAGTGGTTTGTCTTCAACAGGTTATAAAAGTGAAACAGGAAGTACAAAGTCTACTACTTCTCCTGTTGTAAAAAGTCGTAACCAGAGCAGAAGTGGCTCAGAAGCACCATCTCCTGCTGAAAGTGAAACAGTTACAACTGTATTTGAAGAATTTGTTCAAACAATTCCGAGAGAGTTATTTGACCAATGGAAAAACCATGAGGATTAAGACTTAAGATAAACACTTAGAATATAACCTACATTATGAGCCAATGAAAACGCCGAATTTTGGCGGTTAGATGAAAATTTAATCATTAAAATGTTCTCTTCAAATACTTGACGTCATGCGTTGGTGCTAATTTCTATCGGCCAATCAGAATGCAGAATGTTATATTCTAAGCCAGTTAGAACATATTAGGTAAATTTTAATGACTAAAAAGGACTCGCTTCGCCTCACTCCCTCCGCCCTTTTTAATCATTAAAATTTACATAATATGTTCTAACTATAACTTCAGATATTTGAAAAGTTTATTCTTCCTTATTCTTGCCAAATGTTATTTTTCTTTTTCTATGAAAAGATTCAAATGTCAGTAAGAAAACATTGTTATTCTTCAAATTGCAGCAAATACGCATACATGTGGCACAAATTTTAACTGAATTCAAAATATTTAAGTTTTCTACTAAGAATTTGTTTGTGAGTACCAATACTTCTAAAGGTTATGTTAACATAGTGTTTGGTTACATTGAATGTATTGCTTAAGTATGTAAGATGAACATTAAGTTGTATATCATGTGCTCATGTTTACACATTTACTGCATTCCTATAATTATAAGGCCTTAAATAAAATATTGTTTGTTTCCCCACCTGCTGGCTACCGGCAAAAATGCCCCTTTACCCTTATCCTCTTTTATCCGGATCAGATCATAAAGTCGCCAGAAGATTTTTCCAAGAAAATTGCCCCTACTTGAAAAATGGTATTGAGAAATAAAAAAAAATCTTGAAAGAAGTAATGAGTAAAAGTCCAAAAAATGATTATATGTATAGATAGACTCTGACCTCTGAGTCGTAACCTTTGGGTATCCACCATGTAAAGACTTGTGCTAAAAGTACAGTCACAGCTCAATACTCCATCTATACCTGTCTACCGGGCCGTGCAGTCACAGCTCAATACTCCATCTATACCTGTCTACCGGGCCGTGCAGTCACAGCTCAATACTCCATCTATACCTGTCTACCGGGCCGTGCAGTCACAGCTCAATACTCCATCTATACCTGTCTACCGGGCCGTGCAGTCACAGCTCAATACTCCATCTATACCTGTCTACCGGTGGCCCAGGGAGGGGGAGGGAAAAACAAACAATATTTTATTTTAGGCCATTATAATCTTTCTTTCTTGATGATATTTGTGTATTGACAAAGTTTGTTTGTGAACCAGTATTGAAGTTCAGTGGAAGAAAAGCATAATATATTCAAGAGCTATTAAATTGTTTACAATGGTGTTAAAAAGTTTTTAAGTAGTTGTGATTCATTTCAAGCTTTCTAATAGATGTGTTGGTTAAGCGTATTCATGAACAGTCAATAGAAATTTAAGATATTTTCATTGTCCAATTTGTTAACTTTTAAAGATGACTTTCAGATATTTAAAACTTTAAAAAGACTCATTCATCCATTGATTAATTGGACAATTTTTGCCTGTCCTTGACTACATTGTCTGTCTTGTCACATTTTGTCATCTTACATTAATTGTATGCAAGACTTGATGATTTGCTTATGTCTGATTTAACTTTTAGAAACTATAAATGATGAATCATCTACGCAACAAACAAATGAACAAATGTTAGATTATGACGAAATCAAAATGGTACAAGTAATTCCCTTGCTAGATGCTCAGCTGAAAAAAGGGAAAACTGGCTTCTCTGTTATCTCATTACCTCATGGTGATGGATAACATCAGGAATGAGGTGTCCATAGTGATTAATATAAGTTAAAAAAACTTGTTTCACAATCGACCTAAAATGAATTAGTATAAACTAAATGATATTTTTATGTTTTGTAATATCATGTGATTCATACACCATGATAACTTAATACAATTAATGATCGAAGGATTTAAAATCGCCATGTTGGCCTCATTTTTATACTCTGGTTGACCATATTAAGTAATATATAATTTTATAGTTAACATGGAAGAATTTCTCATCTAAATCATGGAAGGATTATAGAGATTAATTTATCGTAATAAAAATGGTTTATTCAATTATGTTTACTACATAATGCATGTAATAGGTTTACTTCAAAATCTTCAACAATAATATTACTATATTAAATAAGTGTACGTTTACGTGTGTATGGCCCCCTACCTGTAATATTAGATTATTTTTTGCCCCGCAAGTCAACCGTGCATAATACATGCTTTATAATACTTTGCTGTAAATGTATCTATATCATAATACATGACTTTTTTCATTCTTTAATGTTGTATTAATAATAAGCCATAAAAAATGGTTTCAAATTGTTTCTTGTATTCCGACTTTGCTCACAATTTACTGCAATCCTAAATGTTTTTATGTTGTTTGAAAAAATCTACATTTCTATGATTATTTGGTGGTTTGGAAAGATACATGTTGCATTTTCTCTTTGTTACAAAAACAAAATTATGAAAACATTTTTTTGACCTACCTAATATTTTTCATTCAGCGTACGTGTTACTGGAAACAAACAATTTTTATGCCCCCCATCTTTGATGAGTGGTATATTGCTTTGCTCATGTCGGTCGGTCTGTTGGTCAGTCGGTCTGTAGGTGGGTCGATTGGTCGGTAGACTTAATGGTTTTCATTCAATAACTTAAGAACACTTTGCCCTAGGATCTTCAAACTTTACATGGATGATAGCCAGCAACAGTAGATGACCTCTATTGATTTTGAGGTCAGTAGGTTGAAGGTCAAGTTTGCTGTGGCCTTTAACATTAATGACTATTTTGCTGCAATGGGGGCATACATGTTTTACAAACATCTCTTGTTTAGGCCTTCTTCACAATGTATAAACAGTAAATTAATCTGTCTGTTGCTATTATTGTGTACCGTAAAGGAAATTCATTTTTTTTTGTAATTATTATGCTTAAATCCGAGATTAATAATTATAAAATGTATATACCATCCAGAGGTCTTCCAGCTGGTTAAACTAGTTCTTATTGTTGTGTACTTGTTACAAAATGTTGATAATTGTTACAGTAAGGCATATGAAATATATATATTTTGAAACTGGTTATGATATTCAATAACATTTAACATACTATATTGATTGGTGGTTTATTCTATGGATAATTATATGCTAACATGATTCACTTAAAATTATAGTACATAGTAAGACCTTCCCTCAAATAAACGACCCCCTTTTGCAAATTGCATTGCCCCCCCCATGGGGCGTTTATTCGAGGGAATACATCAGGTACTTAAATTTTACTTTTGAATTATAAGTTTTAATCTTTGTATCAATGTTTATCAAATAGAAAAATTCTGACTGAAGTTTTTATTCAGGGGGAACAGTAACTGAAGTTTGTATTCAGGGGGAATAATTTTAGATGCTCAGTTTTAATGCCAAGTTCATCATAAGATATTATTGCTTTAATTCATAAACAGTTTGAAGTCATAATCTGCAGTTTATTCTATGCCTTCCCTGGTACAAAATTAAACTTGTCTTGTACGTATGGTGCATGCTGAATGCCTTATTGACAACTTCAGCTTTGCTATGTCCATTGAAAATGTGATAATTTTGCTACATTGGTGTGTATTGTACGTATTTATAAGTTGGGAGCCTCAACTGTATAGCATGTAATGTAAAAAGGGGCTGTAAAAGGTGCTTTTTAAGAACTGGATGAAGACCTGCTGCTAATGTTGTATTGTATCCCATATTACTGTTGATGTATATAGCCCTTCACCTTCACTGCATACCTGACACATGATTTGTCCATCATTTTATGGATGAAAAGTCAATGAAACATACTGATTGGCTACATTTGAATTTCCATGTCACTGTGCTATCCAATTAGACTACTGGGAATCACATTTGAAATTTGATACATTCACAAATGCTTGGTTAGAGGAGAATAAATCAATGAAATCTTCTGATTGGCTACATTTAAATTTCCCTCCTACTGGTCTATCCAATAAGATGACAGGAATTAAAACTTGAAACTTGAAACATTTAAGTGCTTGGATTTTAAATGTTTTATTTATTCATGCAACATTTGTATAAGTTTATAGGTGGGACAATTTTATGGGAGTGTTATCTGAAGTGTCATAATATGATATATTACATATGTTGTGTGTGATGTACAGTTTGCATAATATCGCAGTTTGCATAATGATACACATAGATCTATCATAAGAAACTTTGTTGATTTACAACACTGATTTACCACATGTATAAATCGATTAATCAGGTCGGTCACTTATTTACATAACATTGTGTATATAAACATTGCAATTTCTTTTATTAATATATTGTTTTAATAGACATTATGTGTCTTAGTATGTAGCTTAGTGAATGATGTATTCAATTTGGTTTTCACTGCCCTTTTCTCCAATTGAAATGATTGTTTAAAACAATAAAAATACAATGTTATGATTATACAATGTTTGTATACAAGTGACAGACCTAATTAAACAGACTATACATACTTTGTAAGGCGTAAGAAAACAAATATTGACCCTTATTGTCTTATTGTTAGATTGACAACCAGGTGTAATAATTACAATGTTTTAACCAAGTGTCTCATACCCTCGTGGCGATGGATAACCTCAGAAATGAGGTGTCGAGAGTGATTAATATAAGTTTGAAAAACTTGTTTCACAAAATTATCGACTTTAAAATAAATAAGTATAAACTAACCAAGCGTCAAACCTTTCATTTGTCAACTGAATTGTCGGTTGGTAAAAAAACAACTTTTTAAAGCCTGTAACTTTCAGAGATGTCTTCATTAAGCCGACTGTACATTTACCCCCAGATCATTAATTCAGTCGCAAGTCGGCAGTTATTATAACAAATCGGCGCCAATGTGTGCTACAGCAAATTAGATTTTGACCATCTCGCAACCCGTTACTCCTGATTAAGTTGAGCTCCCCGTAATTGTCAATTGTTCCTGGAGGCCAGTTAATGAGTCTTAAGATAGCTAGGTTGGGGTGCCTTGTGTCAGGTATGTCTGATAGCAGGTAACAAATATCTTTTCAAGGCTTACTCACCGGTATACATAATTTATAATGTATTAAAGTGTTGTATTAATTGTCAGTGACCTGTGATGTAAAGCTTGCTTGCACTTGTCTACCATAAATGTCATTTGAGCAATATTTAAACATGTTATCACAAACTGTATCATGCATAAATTATCATGATTTATTGCTTTGTATGTTAATCAGATTTTTGTAAACATTTTTTGGACTTCAAATTGCGTTTTACTGGGTAGCTGAAAAGAGAATTATGAAATCCCTGGGCTGCTCTTCTTAAGAATATTTCTTAAAATTGAAATAATTTAATGCTGTATAAAACTGATGCCTCACAGTAATTGAAATAAGGCCATATGATGTATAACTATGTTAAATTTGTTTAAGTGTAGCATGCTGGTGTTATGATCATGGTTTGAAAAAAATGGTCACGAAACTTTTAACTCAAGTTGTTGTTAACAGAATATAACTTACTTAATATTTTGAAATTGAGAATTCACAACACCCTGTAGTTTATGTTTTATTTGTTATTTGGTTCATGCAAAGAATTAAACAATGATGTATAACTCCCTGCCATGTATTGTGAAGCTGTCTGGCATTAAATGCTTTTCACTTATGATTGTGATTTTGTTTCTCCTGCATGAAGAGGTTTGAAGCATTCTTGACTTTGTTCATTCAGGTCCATGTTGTGTCGTCATCTCATAATGTTCAAAGTCTTAAGCTCCTGATTTAAGTTTCTTGATGATCATCCTCAGAGAGATTTTAAGTGAGACTTTGTTAACAGGGGTC
Organism: Spisula solida; assembly: GCA_947247005.1. Lineage (NCBI taxonomy): Eukaryota > Metazoa > Mollusca > Bivalvia > Venerida > Mactridae > Spisula > Spisula solida. Next base: position 29,195,526 of record OX365954.1, read on the forward strand.
CTAAAATTCCGGATTAATCCGGAAATCCGGATTTGCTGCACTAGAAAGAATGAACTTTTCTGAAGAAAATAAAAGTTATTTGATAAAAAAATGCTCAGTATTGACTGAGTAATGGTCATTTGAAGTTTCATATGCTGAATTTCAATAATAGAACAATGTTTGAAACAGAGTATTGGTGTAGGCATATGTGCTAATGGCATGCAAAACAGACTTGCGTCTTATTTTCAGGATTGGGCATTATGCCTCAGTAAAACCCCTGTGTTAATTAGTCCATTTTGTAGCACTCTCTATGTTTGTCAGGTCCATACAGATACTTTTGGTCAAATTATGAATGTCAGTGTATTGTGTGAAATATTAACCTGGTACTCCTTTTAAAATCTTTGGCATGTCTTTTGTGTGCTTTCGTTACTGTACCATAGCCTGGATATTTGAACATGTTAAAATACCAAACCTGAGTACAACAGAACATTCATGAGTGTCAAGTAAACAGTTCCGCACAATATCATTATGTCAATGTATGTAAACAATTGATATAGCATAATAATAATGTTTTGAATTAATATACTCCATTAGTTAAGAAATGTAGTGATAATGTGTGATATGATAAATTGCCATGATATATATTATAATTATATGGTGCCCCAAAACGACATCCGCAATTCTTCTTTCATTTTGTAAAATATAATGTTAATTATTCTGTAATCAGCATATTGTTTTGTAAGACAACATTTTACTGTCTAAGTCAAATACAATGAAATAAACAAAACAAAAACCACTCATAAATGTGTCATGAAAGCGTAAATGCCATATACTCTGCATAGAGTAATAATACGTTTTTACAAAAAAGGGAGACTAACACAGGCTTCTCTTCTCTCATACCCTCGTGGCGATGGGTAACATCAGGAATGAGGTGTTGAGAGTGATTAATATAAGTTGTAAAAACTTGTTTCAAAGTCGCCCTTAAATAAATTAGTATAAAATATAAAAACAAAATCTATTTTGATTATGTTTTTGCGAAATAAAATAAGAATCTGTGGAGGGGTACCATAATAATTGCTAATTGTATAATAATTGCTAATTGTGCAACTATGTGTTAGTTTATGTCTCGTATTTATGGTGCTATTGTTATAGCTGTTACTGGTGATATATTTATTGCTGCCTTCTTATACCCAGTCGCTTACCTTGATCAGTGTAACAGTTTGATTGATTGCAATCTCTCTTGTTTGACAAGTCTGTATAGGGTTTATTTGTCCTTTTGGAGTACAGTGACTGTTTATATAAGTGGATATTTCCACCGGGTCAAAAAGTTCTGAATTTCAGACATTTGGAGCCTGTTGCCTAGCCAAACCGCCCCTATAGTGCTTGGTAGCGCCCTGCTACATAATGGCTTGTTTCAAAAAAGCACTACATAGCGGACAAAGCGGAAAAATTATCGCTATTAAGCGCTATCAAGTGCTACCGAGTGCTTTCTTGTGCAAAAGACCACTTCGGTAGCGCTTACCTAGCAAAGTGTTAAGAAATGGTATGCTATCGGCGAGCACTGCTTGTTCGTAGTGTGTCGTTTGGTAAGGCAAAGGGCTCTGGGTGTGCAGAAATATAAGCGATTTTTAAAATTTCTTCGTAGAGTTCTTGATAATATGTTGGCTAAAATTGATGCTAGATTAAAATTATCGGCTAATATTTTTACAACACTAATTTAACCACTTCTACAGTAATCTGTCTGCATGAGTGAGTCCATATATTATATGGATAAGGATTAATTTGCTGAATTAATACATTTTGCAGACATTCGATTTGCAGACATGCTCATTGAATTAATAGGACATTTTGTAAAGTGAGAAATATGTTTATTGAGAATTTGCTGAATTGCCTCTTTATTAAAGGGATATGTCCTATTATTTTGGCTTAAGATAAAATAAATTAAGAAAAATATTAATTTAAGGTATGTTAATTATGAGTATGACTTGACTTACCAAATTGGATGTTAGGTGCAAGGAAGTTATTTGGAAGCAGTTAGTTAGGAAGAAGTTAGATTGACAGAGTGTAGCTTTGCTTTTATATATTGATCTATAGCACTTGTTTACAGCTGTACAAATGATAAATAAACTCATGCAGCCTCATATACAATCTTGTTTACTTACGGTTTGTCACGTTTACAGACAGACATAATGTCACAGACATGTTCGTCACAGATAATTTGTTTGTGACAGATTGAGTTATTGTTTGATTGTTTTAGCAAGTTGTTTCTTGTGACATACATGTTGTTGTTCTTCACAGACAAGTTATTGTTCGTCACAGACAAGTTATTGCTCATCACAGACAAGATATAGTTCGTCGAAGACAAGTTATTGTTTGTCACAGACAAGATATTGCTGGTCACAGACCAGATATTGCTTACAGACAAGATATAGTTTGTCGAAGACAAATTAAGACAAGATATTGCTGGTCACAGACAAGATATAGTTCATTACTGACAAGATATTGCTCATCAAAGACAAGATATTGCTCGTCAAAGATGAGATATTGTTTGTCAAAGACAAGATATTGATCATCACAGATAAGATATTGCTGGTCACAGACAATATATAGTTCATTACTGACAAGATTTTGCTCGTCAAAGACAAGATATTGTTTGTCAAAGACAAGATATTGTTCGTCACAGATAAGTTATTGCTTGTCACAGACAAGATATTGTTCATCACAGATAAGTTATTGCTTGTCAAAGACAAGATATTGTTCATTACAGACAAGTTGCTACTTATTACACTTTGAAAAATTGTTGTTCATCACATACAGACAATTAATTGTTACCGACAAGTGATTGTTTGCCACACTGGCCAGTTTGTCTTTTGTACAAGCTATCCTGAACAATAGCACTGCTGTAAATTACAACATGAAGCCATCATGAAATGTTCATGAACAATAGCACTGCTGTAAATTACAACATGAAGCCATCATGAAATGTTCATGAACAATAGCACTGCTGTAAATTACAACATGAAGCCATCATGAAATGTTCATGAACAATAGCACTGCTGTAAATTACAACATGAAGCCATCATGAAATGTTCATGAACAATAGCACTGCTGTAAATTACAACATGAAGCCATCATGAAATGTTCATGAACAATAGCACTGTTGTAAATTACAACATGAAGCCATCATGGAATGTTCATGAACAATAGCACTGCTGTAAATTACAACATGAAGCCATCATGGAATGTTCATGAACAATAGCACTGCTGTAAATTACAACATGAAGCCATCATGAAATGTTCATGAACAATAGCACTGCTGTAAATCCATCATGAAATGTTCATGAACAATAGCACTGCTGTAAATTACAACATAAAGCCATCATGAAATGTTCATGAACAATAGCACTGCTGTAAATTACTACATGAAGCCATCATGAAATGTTCATGAACAATAGCACTGCTGTAAATTACAACATGAAGCCATCATGAAATGTTCATGAACAATAGCACTGCTGTAAATTACAACATAAAGCCATCATGAAATGTTCATGAACAATAGCACTGCTGTAAATTACAACATGAAGCCATCTTGAAATGTTCATGAACAATAGCACTGCTGTAAATTACAACATGAAGCCATCATGAAATGTTCATGAACAATAGCACTGCTGTAAATTACAACATGAAGCCATCATGAAATGTTCATGAACAATAGCACTGCTGTAAATTACAACACCATGTTGCAGTCTTTCTATACAATACATGAATGCTTTTCACCATTTTACCCTAATAATACTGATGTGCTTCTATCTGAGTTGACGCTTTGAATGTTATGCTTTGAATGTTACTGGATTATGAACGGTCCATGCACTGAGTGCAATATTTCACCCTAATGATATTGATGTGCTTCTATCTGAGTTGATGCTTTGAATGTTATAGGATTAGGAACGGTCCATGCACAGTGTAACATACATACATGTAGAAACAGGCTGTGTAAAGCTATATGCACATTTAGTGAGCAACCAGGATTGATCCATCGTTCTGTTTGGGTTTTATCTCATCTGTCACGAAGTGACAATGTGAGCTTGTTGTGATCACTCTTTGTCCGTCTGATGTATGTATTTGACTTGCTTGTATAGACAGTATGCTAGAGGTAATAATTTTTGCCTAATCTTTATGAAACTTGGTCACAATGATCATCTCAAAAATATCTAGGCCAAGTGCGATATTGGGTCATAATTTGGGGTGGAAAAGTAGGTTGCTAGATCAATTTACAGAAAACCTTCCCTGTTGTGTTGTTAATTGAGGTCACAAATTTTACCTAATCTTTATGAAACTTGATCACAATTATCATATCGAATAAGTCAAGGTTGAGTTAGAAATTGGGTCATCTTGAACCAAAAACTAGGTCACTAGCATATAACAAAACCTTGTGTATACATGTACAATAGAGGCTTCATGTTTCACTGCACTGGGGTTGAACACTAGGGCGAGAGTAATTAATTAAAGTTGTTTGACAACTTGTTTGACTGTCTAATGATGAAATCAATGAGTATGACCTTAGGTAAATTAAAAGAGAGCTTAAATTCAAGTAGCTTTCCCATGATCCCAGAGCCTGCAAACCAACACTCGACCCTCACTCACACTCAATCTAATGTCACTCCCTTTGAGATTCTTTGCCAGTTGATATCTTTATGTAGTTTTCCTCCTTGAAAGATCTACAGGATGGTTTCATGGGCATTTTGTAGCTTTCAAACACATTGGGTAATTTATGTTAATATACATTTATATCACATACCTAGCTGTGTTACAATATACTGTTTCGTCATTTGATTGATTCATTAAACCGGAATGGTTCTGCTACATTAACCCAAACTTAATACACATAAAAAATATACATTCAGCCTTAATAATTGTTTGTTTCTGGTATCCTAACTACAATAAAAAAATTGCTGAAATCCTAAATAGTTTTAGGATGTTGGCAAAAATCAATATTTTTGCTATTTTTGTATACTTTTCAAAGGGAAGTTGCTGTTTCTTAAAAATGTAAAAAAAGTTTTAAAAAATATTTTCGACATATAGTCCAGCTAATTTGACATGACTCTCGATCATCAATTAGCATAATTTAACATCTGATATATTGTCCATATTTATAATCCCGACTGTATGTTTTCATAAGCGGAAAGTATCACGAATACGCTCCGAGGTGTAATACCAACACAAACCCGAAGGACCAATATTGCACGATCCGCTTGCGGACATTTATGTATTCAACACAAGAACCTTGTAATATATTCAAGGTCAGGATCGTGTCAAATTCTCTGTGCTTTACCTATCCCAACTTTTTTGGGGCATGTTACTGTAAACAAACAATTGATCTTATTATGCCTAAAACATTCTATAAGATTTGTGAAGCAGTACATGGGAGGGTGAATACTTAATCAAGTTGTTCATAGTTACCTACATTCAATCTATCTACATACACACATCTGTCAAACTGTTTCTTTGAAAATTGAAATTCAGTGAAATGAAACTAACTGATTCAAGCAGTAGATATCCCATCCTTTTGATGATATTGTAAACATAAAACAAAATTGTTGGCAAACACATATCTAGCTGCTGATCGTCAATCAATCTTTTCCTCCAAGCTTGACTTGAAACACAATCAAGTAGCTAATTTATCATGGTCCTAAATTTTACATTATAGTCGACATCTAGTATGAATATGAACGAAACATCTGAATTTTAACTTCATCATGGTAATAATTATTCTTTGCCTTAAATATGAATATGAATGAAAAATCCGGATTTTTATCTGACTGGATGGCATTTAGCCATGACTTGATATAACCAGAGTTACTTCCCTTACTAAGTGATATTCCATTGAAAAAGAAAAAAATCTTTAGCTGAAGGTTCTCAAAATGCTTTGTTATCACAGAGTTACTCAAAATGCTTTGTTAGTCTTTGTATAAAACATGTTTGTATGGAGCGAAGGGATAACCAAGTCTTTATAGCAAGGAAAATATTATATGAGTTATTATACGATTGTAGAATGTTACAAACAGCTCTGTTGATGGAATGTGTAAATTATGAGATAATGCATGTTAAATGACATCTAACTATGCCTACTTCCTATTGTTATGTAGATGTGAAACATTTGAAGTATGTTTTCTGTGTAAAGGCTTGTTTATCACTAGATTTGAACCTACTGGTAGTTAGACATTTAGTTGACGTTCCACTATGAATTAAAATTGGATGTTCAGAGCTCGTCTAAAGTTCAAAGTGGTACCAACTCATTTATGCCAAATATGGACTATATGGGGTGGTAAAAAAACAACACCCTGATATTGGGATATTTGTTCTGAATTTTGCCTCTATAAGTTATATACCTGCTCAGTAACTGTTGTGTGATCACCTTAATAATATGACAGGCGTTTCATTTGACCTGGGAGTAGGGGTTTTGACACTTGAAATTTAAAAAAAGCCACATTTTGACCATCAACATTTTTGTTGCCTATAAAATGGTAAAACTCAGTCAAAAGTATGAAAACGACCCTTGAAATTTAGAAGCTGGTGGAACCCCTGATTTGACAAAAATATTCACTTCGCCATAAAATACATTGGTTTTCCCTCATAATCGACAGTTAACATTAAACATTATAATACACAGAAAGATACACTGTGCAATTTACTGTAATAATATGAATTATTTATGGTATATCAAACAGTGAGGTTATCATCATATCTGTTCATTCATACATATCCTGTGATAAGGTCAATCACTTAATTACTTCTGGTCAATTAATTATAGATTGGACATGGTCAATCAACCTTTTAGTGTACTTTCCAGATAATGTTTGTTCATTTACTACATTTATCTATAAATAATTAAGTTAATTTGCTCCCATTATGAGTGAGCTTGTAAGGTGAGTGAGAAGAGTTAACTCCCATTATAAATATAGTGTGTGATAGATATTGAGTTAGCTCCCCTTGTAATTAGTGTTTATGAAAAAGTGAGCTAACATTAAGAAATAAACTTTCGGGTTGTGATAGAGTTTATAAACTCAAATTATGCGTTTATAATTATAAGTTTTGTGAAAAGAATGGTACTTTAAGTAAAGTGCAGGGAGAAAAATTAATAAGAGGACCATAATTAGAATTTAATTAATGTACAATTCGGTTCTTTCATGTTTTACACATCTTAAAATGTCAGAATTTGATGTACGAGCGAATAATGATATGCCAGTAAATGTTAATAATGTATTAATATTAGCGTATGATTCATCCTGGCCAAAGTGAACGCCTTTCAATTCTGTCCGAATAAGTCAGTTTGAAAAAACACCCATAACTGCCCCCCTCCTGTCTAACTTTAGCAGTCAATCAACAGAAGATTACACCCAATGTGGATGCTGGGTCATTTAGTTTGACAGGTGGTTGTTTAATTGAATTGACTCACCAGGCCAAAAAGAAAATATTGTTTTCCCCTGTCTACTTACTTCTGGAACCCTGCATGACATGTGTTGGGGAGTTGAACAAACAATAATTATTTTATGTTCGGGGCAAACAGAAGTTTGACTGTATATTACAATACATGATGTAATTTAAAGGGATAAAGTTGTTAAGTAGGATTAAATATTTAATTTTGTCTGACTTAAACTTAGCAAATATATTTTTAATAATTTTTAAATAATTGTTGGCTAAAGTTCAATTAATTTGAAATCTGCATAACTTGGTTTGTTAATATTAACCACCATAACTTCAGAGTTCACAGTTGCACATATTGTCATGAATTTGAGGTTGTACAAATATAATGCCACAAAATTAAATTGGTCCTTTATGGAAGACATACATTCTAGGTGTCAAAAACCTTTCTAGTTTATTTCTTTTTATATATATTATTGAAACATTATTCGAAGTTTTAAATCATTTCAACATTATGCTGACATTAACTTATGGAGAAAAAATAAAAGGTTGGAGGGAGGGGGGAGAGAAAAAGTTCAGGACGGGAGAGATTGACAGTTTAGGAATTTAGATTCTGGCATAATGCCTGCTAGTGGATAGATGAGTGAAAAAAACTTTTGAAAAAATATTGAAATTAAAATGTTGGGGGTGGCAGATAACTTTTAGGGATTGATATTCTTGTGTAATGCCTGCAGGGATAGGTGAAGTGAAAATACAACTGAAGTAGTTTTCTTAACAATCCTTAAAGCTTCTTACTGGCAGCTATAGCTTTTGTCCGAATGAGGGTCTTTGTATAGCGGGTATTTAATCTTCGGTCAATGTCATCTGGTCAATATTGACTGGCTTGAATACGAGAATCCCGCAAAATAAACTTTTATATGTTATGTTGATCTTAATCCTGGTTTCTAGATCATTATCTTTGTTTGCTTGATTAATTTTGTTGAATAAATCGATCAGTAGGATATGTAAACATTCGTTGCCCTTTCCTGCTGACAGCAATTCATTATATAGTGTTGTCGAATTTAAAGATCTTAACCTAGTGAACGTATTGAGGTTGGTTTGTTTGTTTGTTTGGGATTTACGCTATTTCTCAAACAAAATTCAGTTACCTATATATGGCAACTAATTCACCTGAGTCTGCTGACCAGTTTTCCTGGACTGTACTATTTAAACTTACCCTTCCACAAAGGACCCTAATCGGAATTCTAAGTTACCCATCCACAGGGGACACTGCAAATATTGATGATCAAAAGATGAAATCAAGCCAAATAAAATCAATAAACAAACAGACCAATATAATTACGAACATTAACAATTTATGCTGTCGTTTAAAAAACTTTAATTTGTATTGTAATTATTCAGTAAGTACATTGGATGCTCTTAATTAGGCAATGTAGGGGGAAAATATTAATTATGTTTTAATTATGATGAATAGTATCATGACTCTGACTCCGTCCACGTAAAATAATGACCAATTAGATCACAAAGTTACAAAAAAGACAAAACAACAAAATGTTGCCCCAAGGAGACATAATTAATATATGCCAAATCAGCATTCTGTATCACTTAAGGTAGGACATGATCACTGGATGGTAACTACAAAATATAACATCCTACCTTAAAGTTACATCCTGTCAATTTACCTTTTCTTTGAATTGGCTTGAATTGTAAAGTTATTTTAAACCACCCAAATATTATTGTTTATTTTTGAAAGAGTGTCTTTAATTCAATGTCAGCAGTTTTCAAATGAAATCTGACAATCTAATTTTAGACATTAAACTGAAAGTTTGGAGTTTCAGTATCATTCATCTGACTTTTCAAAAAAGACAATGGGCTTCAGCCCTTGAGGATATCTAACCAAAACATTTAACTTCTCTTTAAATAGAATTTTGATTTAAATGGAAAATTAAAATTAACATGTTATTTGTTGAATTATTCTTCGGTAAGTTTGTTTATGGCATACAAAAATAATGTACATCAATATTGTGCATGTGTTACTTTAAGGTATTTAGGACCTGACTTCAAAATGTGACATCAACTACCTTAAAGCAGACTCATTGTGCACATAACAAATTAACAAATTGCATCATGAATATTAATTTGGTTGTCATGACAGTGGACTGGGTGGGGTAATTTTGTGTTTAAGCCCATTTATCAGTGTTGAGTCATGATAGATGGTGGCGGGTGTTTGCCGGAGCTGTCTGTCCAATGTGGTCTTAAACCCTGAACAGGATTTCAAACTTATAGTATAAAAGATGACAACCAGGGTGGAGATATACCACAAAATATGACACTCCATTCTTCATTGTTACTATAGCCTCTATTAGAACATGATTGTATTAGTATGGCAACCTTAAAATTGACACTGATTAATATTCACCAAATTGTTTGTTTGTTTGCCTTGCTGTTATGTGGGCCTATATTCATAAAAACTTCTAAGATATTTTTGTCTACTATTTTCAGTTTGTTGAATAATTTTTCTTACAGGGCTTGATGATTATAGCATACCATTTCTCAGCACTTTGCTAGGCGAGCACTACCGAGCGCTTTCTTGTGCAATGGAGTTCTTCCGAAGCTCTCAGTAGCTCTTTGCTGTGCAATGGTCTGCTTTCCGGGAGCCCTCGCTGGTAGCATATAAATTTTTCGCTTCGTTGAGCTTTTTTGAAGCAAGCTGTTTCCAAGAATAGCACTATCGAGCGCTCAGTAGCGGTTTGGTTAGGCAATGGGTTTCTGAATTACCAGGTTTGTTCCATCAACCTACTTGGAGCAGTCCATTCAAAGAATTGCTGACAATGTTAGGTGTCGTATGCTTCAAAATTGCAGATATATAGCAGTCATAAAAATTGCTGAGTCATGTGTGGACCTATAAACAGAAATACAAGCAATATATTAATAGTGTACAATATGCTTCTCTTATCAGTAAACGCATGATTAATGATCATAATTTGTCATTTTTTGTGTGTCGCCTACCTGGTCGACAAATACTTGAATTTCAATTTATAAATTACACAACAATCCTCGTTATGATGGTATGCGTGTAGCTTGTACATCCGCAGTGATCCAGGCACTCCGATATAACACCCACATGATAAAGTTTCGACATACTAGGACGAGTGGGCATGTTATTCAATGTAAAATGTAAGATGTATGATAACAAATTAGATCATCAAGTCTTTTCAAAATCGTCTGTCAAAACTGCTGGAATGTTCTGTTGTTTTATAAATAATTGTCAATACTTGCTTTTAATAGCAAATGTAATCCCTCTCCATTACTTAAACTTTGCAATCTGTCTGATCTTACATGCCAAATTAGACATGAGAGACTGCATGATTTTTCTTCTCCAAATTCTTCATAAGTTGGTTGATAATATTTCCTAAATTTACCTGCTTTAGACAGGACTGGGAGTACTGGTTGTTTCTGAATTCAGGTGACCACTTACTCAGGTTTGACTCAACAGTGTTCTTGTGCTTTTTCATTTTTACATTAGGGTCAATCAATCTTATGCCCCCTGGTGACAGTGGTTTGTTAACTGATAACTTGGCCAACCTTTAAGTGACTAGTTGTACCTAATGATACAGATGGTGTGAAAGATTTCACCTGGATGACCCTTCAACATATGGCTCAATTTATCTTTTTATTGTTACTGTCTATAAAGTGTTAGTGCGGACATATAAACCATTGGCCAATATGACCATATAAAACATTGGTCATTTGATCTGTTTTGCTTGACCAGATTAAAATATGTCTTTGTCCAGTATCGAAATCTCTTACTATAACCTTGGGGGCCGTTATTTGTTATACAGCAATCTATCAAAATACTTGCGAAATCTACAAAATGACGGGACAATAATATTGTGTCTGCAGTTTAAACTTTATGTTGATTGCAAGACAAGATTATTACAGCTGATATTATCAGTCTTGTTGATTACTTCATTACCGAGGGTTACATACATTAAAGCAGTATTTGACCTATTTTAGGGGATTACGAAGACCTAGATTCAATCTCGCCCAGTGCCAGAATGGAGCACAAGCTTTAGATCAGAGATCTGCTTAGCTGTAATAATATTAGTATATACGCTATATAAAGTATAACACATGTACCCTTCGACCACTTATTGTGTTTCAACCCCTAGTTTATACTAATTTATTTAAGGTCGATTGTGAAACAAGTTTTTCAAATTTATATTAATCACTCTCGACACCTCATTCCTGATGTTATCCATCGCCACAAGGGTATGAGAGAAGAGAAGCCAGTTTCCCATTTATGCTGAGCGTTTAGCAAGGGAATTTCTGGTACCATTTTTATTTCGTCTTTGGTATGACGCGGCGAGGGATCGAACCCGTGACCTCCCGCACTTGAAGCGAACAATCAACCACTAGGCTATCGAGGAGGCTGTAAGCTATCTAGGAGGTGGTATCCCTCTGTGTTTGAGTTTAGTCTATCGACTCCTTAGTGATTTCAGTGTGCACTCATCATTTGCAGTTACCTCCCTTTATGGTATTATGCTAATTTCAAGAGCTGTTCAGACTGTGTCATTCATATAGTATGTAGGTTTGCTTGAAGAACCCTTTTTGGTGATACAAATGGTACATTCTGTGCCTTCCTCTACCAATGGTGGCTATAGGTGCTGCGCCATTACTATATATGGCTTTGAATTGTGTCTAGCTGTCTTATAAATGCTGCAGTCAGTGAGTAAATTAGATACTAATTTATTCTTCAATCTAAAATTATACCGTTGATTTTTATTCCTAAAGTTAAATGGCGCCCTCGTGCACATTGTTTATTCGATGACTTGACTTTAATATTGAATTTCTCACTAATATGTGACCAAGCAGAGATTTTATGACCTGATAGATTATCCTATGGCTTTGGCTATGGCTATCCTATTCCTAATTAAGTCAGGAAACATCTCAAAGTTTCTTACCTGATGAAGACGCTATAACTGTGTTGAAACATAGTAAAAATTTAAACATTGGAGTTAGTTTCTGTTTTTATTTAAATGTATTACATAGTATGGCAATATATTGAACTTCCTGCAGCACAGTCAGGTGCTTTCATTATTGTACGTTAACCTTATAAAAACGATATATTTCTATATGTACAAAAGCATGGACAGATTATAGACACGGAATAATAATGAGGGTCATGCAGGTCAATGTCGACGCTTTATACAAAAACAAAGTTTTTTGCAAGTATATAAGTGTCGCTTTCACTATAGAACACTGTGGCTATTGTTATGTATTTAATCGCTACACTGGGTACACTAAGCCAAAGTACGAATTTAATTTTCATGCATTTTCCTGATCAATGATTTTACAATTATGTTAAATTTTACTCTCCGATTAAAACACTCACACTGTGTATAACCAGTTAGTGTATAACCAGTTTTGTAATAATATTTACATAATGTCACTGTATAAAGTTTTCAGAACCATTTCTGTCATAAAAAAAAATAAAGTCGGCACATTTCATATGTAATAATATATAGTTGACATGCTACATTGATTTTTTATTTGAAGTCGTAACCGCTTGAATAGAGATTGGTTAACTGATTAAATACCTGGATTTTCCTACCAAATATTGGAATAAAGAAAGTTTTATGTTCGTGAATAAATTTCTGGTTTAAATGTATTAAGTCAGAGTATGGACACTTTAAGTGTATGGACAATGGACAATAAACTGTGTGGTAATAAATGATATGATGTATACATGTGTGTGTTAACAAACCATTTGAGATGAAAGGTGTGTATAATATGCTGTATGTCAGACAGCATGACTGTACTCTAGAAGTGATTGATAACTCAAGTTCGTTTTTGGCGGGACATACTTGCTAATGACAATATACTGCCTTATGTGCCTTACTTGACAAACATCTAGGTGTACATCTACTTTACTATTCAATAAACACTGTGTATGTATACAGCTTATTCATTGGACGGAGCTGATTTAAATTTTTGAAAAATTACGGTTGTTGTTGTCCGTGTCGAGTGAACTTGAAAAACTTTTTTCGTATATGTTGGATGTAAAGACATTGGGTTTAAATCATTCGAATAGTGATTAATTTTAACAGCATGGAATATTTCGTGTGCAGGAAAGCGTAACAAAGTAGTTTGACGGACTTGGGATTGACTGGTAACTTAAATGCTGCGATGGTTCTGGTTTATGAATTTTGAATTCGTATGTAATCGTGTGGTTTATAAATAGCGTAGGTGAAAATATATTGAATTTTGAACGAACACATGTGTACACATCTCAATGAAAATTGAGCGGATATGACATAAACATTGTAAATCAGATAAGCAAGTGGGTAGAAAGGGAAGATTATTTACATATATGACTTCAAGTGAATTCATAAGAAGGATAAAATTGGTGCAGTCGTAAACTAGACTTGTTCCTGTATATATACTTGCGTGAAGGTTTTTGACTTATCAGCAGAAATATCAGGACATTGGGAATAAATAATTCATCAGAGCTTTAACATTCTTCTCTGCTCTAGATCTGTCACGTTATGATCATTGTAGGATGGTTTTGAAGTAAAGCAGCTTCTTGTGTGTGTTTCAAACTCGAGACTCTTCATTCAGAGTTAAAGCAATCGGATTTAAAACATTGACAGTGTATTATACAGAGTTATCCATGATAGATATCATTCTGATGTGAAACAGAAAGTGGATTAATATTTCGAGGTACTAATGAATGATTAGGACGGTATACATCACATGATGAGAAACTGGTAACTTATAATATTTTCCGTCAGTGTTACAAGAGATTTTAAAGAATCTACGAGAGAGTTTAGTGGAAAATCTGTCATTATGAGTACAAGTACTCCAAGCTATTCCAGCCTGTTGGATGGTATGTGGGGTCCAGAAGGAAGCGATATAAATGAACGATTGAAACGACTTCAAAATCTCGACCAAATGAGGAAAGATCGTGAAGCTAAGAGACAAGCTATGATGAGAGAAAGACAAGGTGGAGGTACCAATGTTGGCATGGTGTCTCGATTAAGATCAACAAATGCTGAAGGTTCTTCCTCTGCTCCAAGTATACGTAGAACATTATCTATGAATGAAGAATCCGGTTATGGTGGAGCTAGACCTAAACTAGGAAGTTATAAACTGAACACTGACCCAATTTCCAGTACTAGCGATGTTGATGATATATTCGGTGATATTAAAGCTAACTTACTATCTGGTAGGCAGCCAATGCAATCAGGTAAACCTGAGAGATCGTATGAAAGTAGAAGTAGATATGGTAGTTCAGACTCTGATGACTCGTACACTGGTTCTAATAACACAAGGTCAAAGTTTGATTATAGTAGAAGCTATACAAACCCAGTTAGTTCTTATTCTAATAGGACAGAGGATATAATGAAAAAATATATGAACGGCAGAGCACCTTATACCGGTAGTAGGTTCACTAATAACCAAACTAATGGGCAAAATGGCCATTCGGACGATTATAGCACTGAACAAGTTACAGAGAGTACAGAAACTGCCAATCATGAAGAAATAGATCACACTAATGATCACGTTGAAGATGACGAAGAACCAAAACAGTTCATTGAAAGACTTAGACAAGGTAATCATGATAGTACAGACTCTTCCAGAAACTTCCCAGGCAGTCATAACTCAGCATTCGTTCTTAACTCCATGCCAACACTCCCACCTTACAAGCATACAGATAACAGCAGGCCTGCTGACCTACCTGAACTAGTACAACCCACGACTGATATTCTCTCGGTAGCTCAGGAAATCAGTGCAACATTTGGATTAACAAGTCCTGGATTGACACCCAGTAAAACGCCTGATACTGGTAAGAAATATTCTAATGGTAAACAGTCAAAGAGGACATCCAGCAAAAAGAAAAGTGGTAAAAAGATGGCACCTGAAGTGCCTCCCAAACCTGTTAAAACTGCAAGTCCTTCTGTAGATAGATACCAACCTGAATGGAATGATGGAGTTACGTATGAAATTGTTGAACTCAATGATGACAGTTCTGGCGATGAAAGGGGTAAAACTCTGCCAGTTACAGTTAGGGAAAGTTTATATAATTCCAGGCCATCTGAATGGGGTGTTATTGCTACAACACCTGGAAAAGTTGATACAATGCATGAATTCTTTAATGGTGATGATATAGGTGGCGATCCTAATATATCCAGAGAACTGGACGGTGAATCTATTAAAGCAGAGTTTGATCGGAGTTTCTCTGAAGTTAAGAGTAAGAAATCAGATCGACCTAAAACACCTTCAAGTGGCAAGAAAAGTGCAGAGAAGGAAAAACAAAATGGAAGAAGAAGTAAATCTCCACTTGATAGGTTAAAAAATTCAGTTGTAAGAACATCTGAAAGTGAGAATGATTCTGGTTCTGTACATACATCTGGTAGTGACAATGAAGTTAAAGCAAATAAGAACAAAAACAGAAAATCTTCAAAAACTGGATCAAATTCCACGAAGCAGGAAAATAAAGATCATTTAAGTATTGAGGATAAGTTGGCCAAACTTGAGTCAATGACACAGGAGAAAAAGAGGAAGCATTCTATCGGTGAAAAAGACGAATCAAAACCAGTTCCCAGTTACATGAGTAGCACAAGTGCTAGCAACCAGAAACGTGCCAGAAATAAGGGTGCTACTACTCCTACCACACCACTGAGATCTGCAACACCAACTCGTGATCTCAAGAAAGATGTAAGAGAATTAAAGCAATATGTTCGTGAGAATTCCGTGCCTTCTACTCCTGTCGACTCACCTGTGAAGTCATTTACTGATGCATATACAACTCCTAAAAGAATCGCTAATGCTCCCTCTAAAGAAATAAGTGTGCAGACTGAATATGTTATTGACTTTCCGGACATCAACTATGTGTGTAAACATTGTGGAAAATCAAGCCTTGAAGAGGTTGTGTCCACTCCATTAACTCTTGAAAATCTGAACAAAAGTCAGAAGAAGATGAATGGTAAGAAAGAAGCCAAATCTGCAGATGGGAAGTTCAGCTCTAAAGATTCTGTTAAATCACTTGGCGACAACAGCACAAAGTCTGAAAGGGCAACAAGATACACAAAGAGAACAGCACCAAGCACATCTCAAAGCTACATGAAAGGCACAACAAGCAGTAGGCTGAAGAATAGCGGACCTCCCTCTGAAGGTGAAAGGGGCAGAAAGGGATCAGCTCCTGAACTTATACATAAAATGGAAGGTGGTTCCAGCTTAAGGGGAACTGTTTCACAAAAAACAAAAGTGTTTGAAAACAAGTCTCGAGCTAAAAGTTCCGATAGGAAAGATGACACAGAGAAACGTAGACTAAGAAAGAGCAAGAGTGTTGACCATGTAAGTGCAGGAATGCAACAAATGAGCTTGCCACATAATGCTGCTGATGATGATCTAGAAACAACTTTAACCAATAGCGAAACAGTTACGCCAGAAACATCCCCAAAATCTAACACTGAACCAGTTGCTATGACAAATAATGCTACCAGTCCAACAGAAAAACGTTCAAAAACCCCACAGCCAGCTGGTGAAGTTAAAGTATCAAGTCCACAACCTTTGAAGCCTCAGGTAGAAGTTGGTAAATTAGACCTTTCATCTCTTCAAACACCACCACAATCACCAGGTGTAAAGAAACCACCATTGGCTTCTCCAAGACTAAGAGAAACTGGATTAAGTCCTAAAAGTGAAACACATAATTCTGAAGAAGTAGCTGTTGAATCGAAGGGTCAGTTTACATCCATTGGTGACAACCCTTTCATTAAAAAAGATGGTGGTAGAACTAGGACCAGAAGCCAGGACAAATCGGATGAAACAGTCTGGGAAAAAGCGGAAAGTCGATCGAGAGAATCCTCATTGAAACGATCAAACTCATCTTCCACTGGGGAAAGACGTAATTCAGGTTCTTCACTAAAACGCCACAATACAAGCGCTGGGGAGAAATCTAGTGTGTCAGAGTTAACATGGTCGGATTCTGGGTCAACAGAGAGTTTGAGCAAAGGTTCCAAATCCAGCTTTCATGGTTCAAATTCAAGTCTTAGCAAAGAAGCTGATAGACCAGTGTTTCATCGGCCTAGGACTATGTCTACATCATCCACAATCAGTCAGAATTCTATGTTAAATCTTCTGTCTCCTCCTGCAAGTACTCGTCATCCAGTGTCTGGTGCTATTGAGACGGACGTGGATGCGGCATACTACGATCATATACAGGAATCAAAACATGACTCAACTACAGACAAACATAATGAAGACACAGTGAATAAAGCTCATTTAGACTTCGCTAAAAATGCCTGCAATATGTTAGAATTTGAAATGAAAAAGAGAGATTCTAGTAACGAAAGTGATAAGGGGACAAATTATGAAGAGACAAAGTGTGCTAGCGACGATAAGGAAAACTCTGCAAACTTTGTAGCTATGAACGGTAGTCAATCTAGCAATATAAACACTGCTGGGGTAACAAAACATAGTAAAAAGGAGAAATCAAAGAAAGGACTATTCAAAGGGAAGCTGTTCAAGAAATAGACACCCTTGTTTAAATTATATATAATACATGTTTTACAGCCATTGCTAAGACCAGTGTGATGATATATTTAAAACAAATTGTTTGTTTCGTTCCAGTTGAACATTCCACCAAACAAACTAAGGCATGTAGGTTGGAAAATGTTTTTATCATAGAGAAAGAGCAGTGATGTTCTACCCTTCAAATGCAAAAATATAGATTTTTTCTAAGAACATAAAAACATTTAGGGTAGGGCATGGGATACCAGAAACAAACAATTTTTATGCCTAAACCTTTAACCATAAATGCTTGACTTTGAGTATTTTAATGTCGATTATAAAGTCATTACCTTATGTTAGAGGTAACATTAATTGCCATGACATATGCATCTGTTTTACATAAAGAAAAACCACATTGTTTGTGTGATCTTACTCATTATACTTTTTATCTTGGTTATTTTATGCAAATGTCACATTTTTGCCCCAAAACTTGTCAGTTGTTATGTCTAATTTTTCATGCTATTTAATTGACTGCTGGTCAAGTAATTGTATGATATAAATGTTTATATTCTGTATTTTTTGCTTTTATAGTTTTTATTCAGGAAGTATAAATCAAATGCTAAATTATTACCTAACTTGCTTTAAGGTTTCGTGATTATTTTTATATAGTTTTAAACTGGTAAAACTGGTTATTGGTTAAGTTAAGATTATTAATGTCTGCACATTTAATTTGTTTTCTTCTCTAAATAGTGCAATGCATTTTGAATTTATAAATACATGACTGTATATACTATACAAACTGTAGGCTTTATAATATTAATTGTTTTATAGGATATTGGTATTTATGATGTTGGTGATAATGATTTGAATGCATTCGATATGTACAATCGTGAATCCAGGGGGGGGGGGGGACTGTGGGTCACGACCACTCCAGCTTGACATTTGGCATAAATTTGGTTATCTTATAATATTTATATATTTTTTATTAGCACGAGTTTTACAGGGTTTGCAGACTCAAATCTGGATAACCTTCTAAGAAAACTTAAGCTTGTTGGAGCACCCTGAGCAAATTTAGAGCTAGTCCCCATTCTGAGAAAATAATTGGTCCTGGGAAAAATTTCTGGATTTGCACACAAGATCTTTCTTGTTAGTCAGATTCAGAATAAAACGATACTTAGAATGTATAAACAGAACGAATCTGGGCTGGTATTCACAAAGCTTCTTAAGTGAAAACTTAAACATTTTGACTTAAGTTAAAAATGTGTACAGTTCATGTCCGACAATTTGATGAAAAATCCATGTTTTCTTAGTGATTATAGTAGCTGTTTATATAATGCTTAGAAAATATGTAAAATATTAGTCATCATAATTTTCTTGCTTAGCAGATACACTTTAGAAAATTAAAAAAATTTAAGAATTTTTTAAGTTTTCTGCTAAGATGCTTTATGAATACCCCCGAGGACTTTCATATTTTCTCCTTGTCTGAGACAACAGTTAATTATGTGTGGTATTTCAATGTTCTATTACTGTTGCTATTGTGTGGTTTTGCTTGCCATATTATTATGTTAATGCTTGTGATATTTATTACATGGTTATGTGAATATTATATCTACTGTATTAATAAATGCACAATATGTTATACTTGTTGATTGATCCTTGTCTTTGTTAATTGCTTAACAATGTTCGCTCTTGCCACTGCAAGAATTTTTGCATACTGTAAAATCACATATTTTCGTGGGTTTTAAATTTTGTAGATTTTGATAAAAATGCATTTTCGTGGGGTCGTAAATTCATGGACTACAAAACATGAAAGGAGTAAACCCAATTGTCTGAATTTGAGAGCTCAATTAATCGTTGGGATTATAAGATTTGGTCGTCAAGTTCAACAACGAAATCAACAAAAATTTAACTCCCTTGAAAAAGAAAGATTTTACTGTAGCCTTATTTGGTTTGTAACTATAATACTACAATTTTTACCTCCCTTACTTGAACTGTCGGCCATTTTGAAGGGAATTTTTCTGATGTGCTTACATGAAAATGATCAAATAAGGAGTTAATTTAAACAACTAGGATTTTTATAAGATAAACAAGCACTGCAAATTAATTAAAGTGGTTGTCACATTATGAATCCAAATTGCTTTCTTTTGACAATTAATGAATATCTTGAATATTCAGTATCAGATGTGCCCTACAAAATGGCCGACATTTCAGCCTAATTAGGGAGGTAACTATTTTAATGATATACTGGAATGATGTGGATATAAGGTTTCATTATTCCCTCTGATCAGCATTGCAAAAGGGAGATAATTATACCAGTACTATTTTTAACAACTTTGGGTTATGTCACGACCTTTGGGAGCGAACCCTGGAAAACCTCTCACAGTCTTTGAAGACACCTTACTGCAGTAACTTCAGAAAACCTGACACGCTCACTGTGGAATGATTTATGCCCCAATCTTTGATGAGGGGTGTTGCTGCTTTGTACATGTTGGTTGTTCTGTGTGTTTGCCTGTCTGTAGGTCACAGTTAGGCCAAACAGTTTCCACTCAATAACTGAAGAATACTTACAGGGTTCCCATGGTCAGGAAAAAGTCAGGGGAAAACATAATTTTTTCAAGGTCAGGGAAAAGTCAGGGAATTTTGGAATTAGTCAGGGAAATCCAGAAATTAACCAAAAGTCAGGGAAAAGTCAGGGAATTTTTCATTGAAGCTATCGATAAGTGTCATTTCCTATGAAGTAATACCTAAGACTGAAAAAAAATCCTTGCTCGCTATGCTCGCTCGGAATCATTCTACATCATAATAACTTTATGTCAATCAACAGCCTTAAAATCTGCTACCTTAAACTTTTTTGTTCCATATAAAGCAAATATATCCTCATTTTCTCTATTTTATTGCCATATTTTGCTTGAACAAAAAGATGCTGTGTCGCCCGATTGCTCTAAAAAATCAGGGAAAACTGCTCTGTGGTCAGGGAAAAATCAGGGAAAAGTCAGGGAATTTTGTCTTGGAAAGTTTGTGGGAACCCTGACTTAAACCTAGAGTCCTCAAACTTTACAAGGTGGTTGGTCCCATCAACAGTAGATTTAATTTGTGGTCAGATGGTCAAAGGTGAAGGTCCCTGTGACCTTTTGCATCTTGACTATTTGGTTGCCATGGTTGCATACATGGTTTACTGTAAAACATCTCAAAGTCTTGTTAAGCAGGGCTGTACCCAGAGGCAAAAAAGCATCGAGGTAAATATTTTCTAGGGTATCCTTGAGGTGTTATTTTTGTTAAAAGACGTGCTAATTTTGTGAATTTTTCAAATTTTCACCTCGGTGTACCTCTGTGTTGCTACGGGCCTGTTAAGAAATCACGTTGACTGCATGCACAGCTATATTCAGATTATTAAATGTCCGACCAATGAGTCAGACTAAATTACACTTCAACTTTGATAAATGTGTCTTCTTATATTAAACTGCAGTTTAATGTAAAACATGAGTATTAATCAGAGTGCTCTGTGTGATGCAGTCAGACTGTGATTTGTTATAAATTAAGTTGGCTAACCTCAAGCACATTACCAAGTCAGGTAATGTCTGTGGTAAACAAGTTGGCTTCAGGCTCCCTATATGGGGCCGAACTTAAAATATTCTTGGTTTCCCCATCCCGACCCTAGCAGATTTAGAATGGGTAGGTAGGTAGGGTTAACAAATTTTTTTGGGACCGTTTCAGTATGATAGTTATTAGTTAAGACATACAAATAATGAAATTTAGAATTAACTTTAAGGTGAACACCAACAGTCTTAAATTTAATGGTAAGAAAGAAGTCAGTAAACAAAAATTAACATTTTCACTTCCAATTTTTAATAAAATAAATATTATTTCAATTTGGGCAATAAAATATTTTGGGTAGGGCCCTGTTTAGTCGGGTAGGTACTGTAGGGGATGGGGAAACAAACAATATTTTATTTTAGGCCCGGCAAGCCATGTTTTATGATGCTTGGTTGTGAAACATTGGTGTTTAACTGTTTAACAGTTTGGTGAACAAAGGAAGTGTTTTGCTTCAAGGTACATAAAGTATATGTCTTCTATGAGGTAATTAATTAACAGTAAGGATATAGTTAAGGTATAGTGCGGAGATATTGACATGATCCTAAATAACCATTATGCCTGAGCAAGGCGTTGAATTCATCAATGTCAGTGAGCTAATCATGCATTTTGGTCCTTTTATATTTAGATATATTTAGATTTGTGTTTGAATAATATTACACCTCAAAGCTTATGATAACCTACAACCGCGGTAAATTATGGTTACAGTATATATATAGAAGAGATATCAGCTGTTAAATTGTGCAAATAGAAAGTCGAGGATCAGGTTGATATCTCTACACTGTAATTAACTACACTCCTAATCGGTGTAATAATTGTTCTCCTGAATTAAGCTACCACTTATCTAAATATGCCGCCAACAATATAAAATCCTAATTGTCTGGCTTAATTACACCCACCTGTATATGATAGTCATAATTGTGTATTTTACTTTGACTAGCTGTGCAGATAAATGCACAGTTATTATCAAAATGTTTCCTTGAATATTCAACGTAAATGGGTTTTTTCAAGTTCATTGCTTAAACATGTAAATGTTCTCTTTAAAACATGCAAGGTCATGGATTTGAATCAGTTTGTTGCTGGAGATTAGATGAAAGGACAGTTAATTGAAATATGCTGATTCAGCATTTCATTGGAGAGTTGATAAATGACTGAATCAGCAGGGATCAATATGGATAGTTTTATAGTTGAGGTGAAAGGTTGATAGGGGTGAAACAACGCATTCAAATGGTAGTATAATGTTGTTTAGTCATATAATACATACCTCGATCATCCTAGGAGCATGTTTCCAGGGGTGGTATTTAATATTGATCTTACTTGACTTAAGGATAAGGACAACCAATCAGAAAACAAGATTAATAAGATTAAACTCTTGGTTAGTAACAAGTGATATGATTGGCTATCCTTATTCTCCGATTAAATAAGATCAATATTGAATACCACCCCTGGGTTCATAATTCCAGCGTAGACTATGTCCTCAGCTTCATATTCATTCTAGCAGTATGTCACACTAAGCAGATTTGTGACTATTAACTCACCAGATACTGGATTAACCCTTTACTTCATAGACCACTAAATTACCTTAGCAAACAGCATTGTGATTGGCTAACAATGTATGTTATTATAATCTTAAGTACAATTTGGTATAACTTATGCATTTGATTTGTAACACACATCAAATTCAAAATCTAGGTCTAGTAAAAAAGTTATTCATTTTATAACTACATTATTGAGTTACTTAAAACATTTACTCAACTGAAGCGAACTGCTTAAATACTACTTAACTTTGATTTTTCCTCATTTATAATAAATTGCTTAAAAACTAATAGATTTCCTTTGATATACAAAATATATTATACAATAATTTGATAATCAAAGCACTACTACAAAGGTAGGTTAAACGTTTAAGGTAGTTGTCCCTACATACATAAATACATTAAAATCACAATTGTCCTTTATTTCAATTATCATAAATTCTATAGGCTATAATTCAACAAAATTCAGATGACACAAGTTGTCATCCGTTTGATAAACCAGTAAGCTCCAATGCTCATAAGTTAGGGGCTAAATCTGGATTATGACAATTACCTGGGTACTGTTTTATCATTAAGCACTTAATAATATGATAATCTTAAAGTTACGCTCAAAATTAAAACCAGTGTAATTCATTAAATGTTGCAAATTGTGGTATGGGGGTCTGTAATATAAATGATGTTTCAGTTAATACATTCCTTCAAATCACATATCTTCCTAAAATGTATTTGTTCAAGAATTACGAAGAATTTAAATTTGAGCGTAACTTTATGATTTCTGTAAGTGCTTTGATAAAACCGTACCTGCTGTGTAACCTGTGATGGCTTGACACGTAAAATAGTGACTCCGAACCCAATGTCCCCAATTTTCACTGCAGACTACCAATTTTTAAGGTCAAAGCTGACAGAGTGACCTGAGTGTCTACTGTGAATTGCCTGTTCTTGTGTTTGCACCATGTAATAAACATATGAAATTTCAATGTCCAGTGTACCAAACATGTAATTTTCTATCCTGCTGATCACCAAAGGTTCAACCTGATTTAGTGTCAAATATTGGTTACAATTGACCAGACGCTAAATGTATACATACGTAAATCGAGATTTGAGTTGACCAATGAAAGGATTTAATTTTGGTACGTTGTAAAACATCGGAAATTATGCAGGCGCAATAATATATCTGGTCTCGGTAATTTTTGTGAACTCTATGAATTATTTTGATTAAACTTAATTCTCAGATGCAATTTGATATATTTTTTTGTTCTGCGATTGTGCTATTGGTGACCATATGGCATAGATTAGTTTTACTGTTATTTGCAGTTGATGTTGTTTCATTCGCTGATTTTTTTTTTTGAAATTAATTGTCATGCATGCAGCTCTTTCACAAGCATCGACTAGTCCATCTTCTATATCTATCATGGAAGAGCATGTGACCTACCTATAAACCACCGGAATCAAACCCAGAGTTGCCCTAAGTGTGACTTGTACTACTACTTACAACATACTGGGTGGGCTCACAATTGATGCATTGCAGAAACAGCAACAAAATGACTTGTCATACAGGTAGCCTGTAACCATAACATTGTTTAAAAGCATCAATTACCCCCCCCCCCCCCCCCCCCCTCTCAAACAAAAAAAGCATCCTCAACAAAATGTTTCATATGTACTACATTGTTGTAAAATGATACAGATAAAGTCAGTGAGCTTGCCTGAAGGAAAAGAACTGATGTCATTTTTACAAAGTCATGTCTTGATATACTAAGTAGCTAATAATTACTGTCTACTATCTTCAACTTCAATGTACAGTAAGGCATTGAGAATTTGACGTGATCCTGACCTTTATTCATGAATATATTACAAGTTTCTTGCGTTGAATATATCAATTTCCTCGAGCAACTTGTGCGATATGGGTCCTTTAGATTTGTGTTGGTAATTTACACCTCGAGCGTCTTTGTGATGCTCCCCGCTTATGAAAACATGCAACTGAGAGTATAAATATAGGCAATATATCAGCTGTTAATTATGCAAATAGAAGGTCGAGGATCGTGTCAAACTCTGTGTACAGTAACTGTATATGATACAATATGAGGTTAACATTGTCCGGGAGGCAAAATATCATGGTGACATTATTCATCAATATATCAAATCTTCAGTTTTATAGGTTAAATTATTGACTAAAAGGTTTTGTTTTCTACTTTTAATGAGGCCCTGGAGCAATATTTGAAGAATGTTCATTAAAATGTTACAAATCAATAAAAAAATCGCTTAGGTATTATATACATGCATAAACCAGTCTATTAAGCAAGTTTGTTGTTCACTATATCAAAAATAAGTCTGTGATGAAGAAAAAAAGTCGAACTATTAACATGACAGGATCGTGTGCATCTGCATTGGCTAAGTAATAATAATAATAATAAAGTCTTTATTTTCTGTGGATAACATAATTGGCAAACCAATTTTCATAATTATTATATACATAATTCTATTTACACAAGTACAAGTATGCATATATTAAGTTTATTGTCAGAGTCATTTTCTCAAAAACAATCAAAGGTATCAACTTTAAACTCAACATAACTTTTAATTCACCATCACAAGGGAGTCCATACTGACAAGACATGCACATGTAACTCTGTGACCTATATTTATGGAGTTATCTGCACTTGTTTGGATTTAGAACACAAATTTTACACAGACTTTTCTCTAACACTATCAAAGCTTTCAACTTGAAAGTCAGTACACTCGTGACAATCTGACAAGAGGAAACAAATCTACCCAGCATTTTATAAGAGTTATTCCCCTCTTCTGACTTTGAATTTTTACACAAAAATGTCAATTTCTCAAAGACTATCAAAGTTTTCCACTTGAAACTACATAGTTATTCACCATCACAAGGAGAGTCCATTGTGACAAGGCTGGTAACCCTGTGAATTATATTTATGAGTTAAGCGCCCTTGTTACACTCGGTGGACTAGTGGTAAGGGCTACTGACTGCTGATCTGAAGGGTGTGGGTTCGATCCCTACTCCAGACGGTCAAAAAGTGAAATGCTTTTCAGTGTTTCCCACCTAACATAACTAAACTTACTAACAGTCTTTCGGACGAGACGTTAAGCGAGGTCCCGTGTATGATGCTTTACATTGGCACATAAAAGAACCAGGGATGCTTCTGGAACTGGGGCATCTTCTGTATCATGCACTATCCCCCAAACACTAAAGTGACTAGCATCTTCTGGGGGCCTCGCCCATATGGATTATCCGGTGGCGAGGATAAATAAAAGCAAAATAAACATTGTTACACTCACAGATGAGCAAGGATACTGTCAAGTACAAGAAAGTTGAGCGTGCAGCACTTGTTGGCAGTGCTCAAATGTTGTTCAATCTTGTGCGTTATCACTTTAATGCATTATTATTCTCTTTCAATCTACGCTAATAACAAGGGGTCAGACAGGGCGGCATGATAAATGCTGTATTGGAGTGGGCGGGGCTTTAAATCCAGGGAGTGGGCGGGGCTGTTAATCTATCCATTAATTTATTCTAGCCTTAGATGTATAAGAACCAAAGGATTGTGTCCTGTTTGTTATATTGATTCAAATTATACCAAAGTATAATACATGTAAGTCACATTAAAAGTTCAACCAGGACAAGCTGTTCATAAATCAACCCACAAGGGTTTAAAAAACAAGGTGAATAATCTGATGTTAAACAATTTGTAATTTTAATAGACTGAATGTGTGGGTTGAATTTAAATGCACAATCCTATCATAAACTTGGTTGTTGTGTGAGGTTTGATTTAAGGATGGTTTTATTACCTCACTCTCATGTTTTTACCTGTTCACATGTGCAATATATGAAATTTCGTTCACTTTCGTACACCTTACAAGCATTTTAATGAGTAGTTCATCTTTCAAGTACTCAACTTAAGGTGACCTGTATTTTTGTTACACGCTGAAGTTTGAATGAACAGACTTTTTACACCTTGTGTTGTAATTCTGAACTATAAAATTACTTTTTATTGGCTGGCTGCTGGTATTAAATGTTAAATTTGCTGAGGTGGCACATATTTTTATGCCAACACGACTTATTTTTATCACTTACATCGATTCAACTCAGATTTGAGTTTGATTCAATTGAGTGACCTTCACTTACTTTGAATGTTGCGACCAAAATTTCATTTAACTTGATGTGACACACTCATAAGATGCTCTGTAAATGTAACCAGCCCTGGTATGTGCAAGTATGCATTAATCTGTATGTTTAGATTTGTGAAAACTATGAAAGAAGGTGTTACTTCAATCTTGCATAATAAAATAGTTAAATATTTGAATTATTGCCAATTTTAAGCAGGTTTAGTGTGTTAATTATAAGGATGATTAAGCCTGTCCAACAGCATGGTGCAGCAATGACAATGTATAGATGGAGGGACGGTAGCTAGACAGGTCTATCTTCTTTGTAATATGTTTGCAGATACTGGCTTGTAACTTTCTAGCACCACATATAAACGCCACAAAACTTGTGATAATATTTTACTGGAAGTTGTTAAAGATGAGAAATTTAAAGTAATTTGAGGACATGAAAGGCAGGTCACATATCATTGACTGTTTTAATCATACAGCAATAACTTTTGTAAAAGTATTAATCTTTTCTGATAGAAAAAAGCATAGGTTCTTTGAAAATGTGCTGCTTCTTTTTCTTAAAAAATTGCAGCTTTTGCGAAAAGCTTCCCTAAATTAGCACTGAAGGGACCGCGACCATACCGACTGCGTCTGGCCCGAACAAAACAACTCCAAAAAATTGCTCAAATGACGCTGATATGGTCGTTGTCACTACAGTACATGAGGTATAGCACAGAGAATTTGACTGGATCCTAACCTTTATGCATGAATACATTACAAGGTTCGTGCATTGAATACGTAAATTTCCGCAAGCAAATCATGCAATATTGGTCCTTTAGGTTTGTGTTGGTATTACATCTCGAGTTTCTTCGTGATACTATCCACTTATGAAAACATAATACCGGAATGTTAAATATAGAAATCTATCAGCTGTTAAATTAATTGCTAATTGAAGGTCGAGAATCGTGTCAAATTCTCTGGACTATATAAGCAGGGAAATATTGAATTATCTCTGATAATTTTAACTACTTATTTGCCTCGCAGACAGACACACCACTTGGCTTTGATGAATGCCTGGGACAGTAGCTATCCATTAAATATTTAAAAATTGTTTATGAACCCTCACCCAGTGTGAGTGGGATTCGATAAGTAGTTATCAGAGATAATTCAATATTTTATTTTGCTGTACATTTTTTCACACAGGCATTTGTATGGTAACAATTTCATCATTGGTACATAATAAGTGATATCACATGCAATTTTAAGACCATATTTGTTAGGTATTCCAGTACAGAATACATATTGCAAATCATATGGAAGATGGGACGTCAAGTTTGATAACATTTTTACTAGATATGTCATAAAAAGGCATTAATAAGCTACCTTCATAATAAAACCTGTTTTTTTATATCCATGTTTTATTTCACAGTTGAAATTTATGTCGTTTTATTCATAATGAAATATTGTAACATAAGTGAGATGTACTTTAGATATAAAGAATTTATTTTTTGTGTAACGCAAGCTTTTTGTCCTTCGGCTTTTAAAGTTTAATTATGGCCAATTTTTCACCTGACAAGTGTTTTAAGTTTCTTTTTATTCAATCTTTATATAAACACAGTGTGATTCAACTAAATATTTTGAATCATATGTGTCGAAATATTTTTGCAGTCATTTAAAATCACTAAGTTTTAGATTTATATACCAGTACTCAGTTGTACTCTTTATTGACATCATGGATTTCCCTTTAATTAGAGCTGCATTGGCGTATGAGAGGGGCATTTGACTATAATCATTGTAAACTTCAAATATTTCTAGTCTAATCTACAGTCAATTGGCCCTTGCGCTGTGATCTCCCCTTTTGGACTAGTTCTCATTTTGCCAATTCTGTATGACAATAGAAGGCGAATACAGCTTCTCTGAAGTGCAGTCTGTCTGCAATGTTCCCTGTTTTGAATGTGTATTTATTATTAGTCATAGTTGTTTCAATTTTTAAGTATCAATATTTATTTATTTATTTATTATTTGCTTTCAATGGATTATAGACATTTATCAGTGAAAAGAACAGTGAAAAGAACAGTGAAAAGAACAGTGAAATTATCATTTTGTTGTTTTCACTGTTTTAGAAGCTCAGGTTCCATTACCATACAGAAAAAGATAGGTAACATCAACGGCACTGGGCTTTAAATAATGGGTAACGTCATTATTGCGAATGATAATATTGATTTCAGTGATCACTCGGTGAAATAAAATTTGATATTACACCAAAATCAACAAATATCCTCTAAACAATTTTGACAATTCATGTAAATATTCTGTACTTCTATTTAATGGACATATTTATTTATATTTTCCAGGTACTGTGAAGCAGAAGCAAGATGTTATTCCTAAAACACAGAAACCAGTCTATGAGACACAGAAACCAGTCTATGAGACACAGAAACCAGTCCAAGCAATACAACCAGTCCAGGCACAGTCTGCCAGTAACCATGGCAACACAACATCAGTATCAACTGTTTCTGCACCAACTGCAGGAAAGGTTCTGGAAGATGGAGATGAACTGGTTAAGGACACTAGAGTCAAGTTCAGAGATTGGGACCCGGTATGTATGATTATACGAGAGGTGTTCAACTTATATATGAACAAAACTGAACATCGGATTTTGCCATACTAACACAATAAAATCGATTTATTTCTATTTAGCCATGTAAGAAAATGTGTTGAGTAGTAAATCCACTCATTTTTTTTCATATTTGCATTATTTTTCTAAACAAAATCAACCATCTTGTAGAGGGCATTGTGTTTTGGGTTTTTTAAGACAAATTGCCCCTATTAAAGCATAAAAAATGTTGGTATATTATGAATTACCCATGTCAGTGAAGACAATCAGTAATATTTGTCATATGAAGGGTGATACACGTTCATCTGCTTGTTTTTGGCGAAATGGCACCAAATATTAAAAATCATCAAAAATGGTCGAAACATGCAATCGCCATGTCCATTGATTCTGTGATACCTAGGACAAATCCAATAACCCAAAGTTGGATGGCAGCGAAGTTGTAAGTATCAATAGCAACTTTCAATCGAATAATTTCGAAAATGTTAGATGCAGAATTTCAGAAAAATTCGATGTTCATTAGCTCAATGCCAAGCAAAACAAAGAGCGCAGACAAAGGTCTTGGAGGCTGTATATTGGACTACGGAACAGTGATTGGAAAAAAATGTGTCGTTCCTGGGGAGTTAATGTTTTATCTTAGAGGAAATTAGTACATAGACAGAGTCTGCTATTTTAGAAAGGGTCATAATTATAGACATAAGTTGGAGTTTGTTACGCTTCTTGAATTTGCGGCCGCTTTCATAACATGGTCTAGTGTTTGATATTTTGGAAAAGCGGAACTCAAAATGATTGAAAAGGGGACAAAAGTGAACGCATATTTTATTTATGGAAAAGGTTTAAAAGTTTTTTTTCGACAAAAATGTGACACGCCCTTTTCCTGGTAACGTGCCAAAGACAGGGGTTTCCCAAAAACTGAATTTCCTGTCACCCTACAAAATATGTCATTAAGTACCTTATGAATTAGACTTGGAAGTATATTATACCCAAACAGTGGATACCGAAGTCTCCTGATGAAGTATCAATAGAATATAAATCTGGAGAATATCGAAATTAGATTAGAGAAGCGAATTGTCAGCATCAGCACTTGGAGGGTTTTGATGCAAAATCAACACGCTCGATACAATAGTTGATTCTGTTCTAAGAATATTACATATAAATTCTACAATGGTTGCTTATATCTCTTGATACATTACTATACACGATAGAATAGACACAATTCGATTTCGATGTGAAATTTATGAAAATACTCGATGTTCAATTTTGTTCAAATATAAGTTGAACACCTCTTGTATATTCAGTATTAATTATTAACATATTCTTGTCATATAATTAGCTTCCCTTCTAACAAAGAGTTGGTATATGTGTATTGCTTAGCACAATGGCGATTGGTATGTTTGTAGACCAAGTGGTTTGGCTCAAACTTGGTAAATTAAATGCAGGTTTTTCGTGACCTAAGTTTAGCCTTGTCCATGATGACCGTCATGAGTGTGCAGCAGTCCTGTTTGATTGAAGTAACTGTGTGAGGAATAACAGGTCAACTCACAAGATTTTCCAATTTGTTTTGAACTGATTTCAAACCCCTTAATTCAGTGGGGCTCAGTGAACCTTTGTCTGATATGTGCTGATTTCAGTATGGAAGTGTTTGTCTGTAATAAATATATATCAAGTCTATCACTGTGAAACTTTCTTTTTTGAAAACAATAGAGCATTAGTCTGTTAATTTAGGACTGCAACATGAGTCCTTCAAAATGTCATACATAAATACAGTATACTGACCCACAGAAACCATGCTCTTATTTGTAGGTACCTCACTGTATCTGTATTTGCTCATTAATCTATTTCTAGGCAAAGTTACTGGCCAGACTGTATGAGGTGAAAATGATGCCTGATGTAAGTATATTCCTACATGTGTAGTTGACTAATAAAAGATGAACGAGAATCTGGGATCCCTCCAGGGATGGAATTCAATATTGATCTTACTTGACTTAAGGATAAGGACAACCAATCAGATCACACTATATTAAACTCTTGGTCAGTAACTGGCAATATGATTGGCTATCCTTATTCTCCAATTAAATAAGATCAGTATTGAATACCACCCCAAGACTATTTTGTTGAGCCTGCTTGCGGTGAGCGAGACATAGTCACCACTTTTGGTGTATGTGTGTGCGAGCGTGTCAGCGTCCGATTTTGTCCGGACCATATCTTTGTTATGCTTTGACTAATCTTGCTTATATGTGGCATGAATGTTCATCTCCATGAGGAGGAGTGTCATGCCCTACCCCCAGGTACCTATCTAAAAGGTCAAGGTCACCGTTGGAGGTCAAAGGACAAATTGAAGCTTGTCCGGACTATAACTATGTCATACATTGACCAATCTTTCTTTTATTTGGCATGAATGTTAACCTCCATGAGTCTGAGTGTCATGCTTAACCCCCAGGTTCCTATCTCAAAGGTCAAGGTCACAGTTGGAGGTCAAAGGTCATTGAAGCTTGTTCGGACTATAACTATGTCATACATTGATAAATCTTTCTTTTATTTGGCATGAATGTTAACCTCCATGAGTCAGAGTGTCATGCCCAACCCCAAGGTTCCTATCTCAAAGGTCTAGGTCACCGTTTGAGGTCAAATGTCAAATTGAAGCTTGTCCGGAGCCTTACTTTGTCATACATTGACCAATCTATCTTATATTTGGCATGAATGTTAACCACTATGAGGCAGAGTGTCATGTCCAACCCACAGGTTCCTATCTCAAAGGTCAAGGTCAGTGTTGGAGGTCAAAGGTCAAATTGAAGCTTGTCCGGACCATAACTTTATCATACATTGACCACTCTTTCTTATATTTGGCATGAATGTTAACCTCCATGAGGCGGGTGTCATGCCCACTCCCCAGGTTCCTATCTAAAATGTCAAGGTCACCGTTGGAGGTCAAATGTCAAATTGGAGCTTGTCCTGAGCCTAAATTTGTCATACATTGACCAATCTTTCTTATATTTGACATGAATGTAAAGCTCTATGAGGTGGAGTGTCATGCCAAACCCCTATTTTTTAATCTCAAAGGTCAAGGTCAGTGTTGGAGGTCAAAGGTCATATTGAAGCTTGTCTGTACCATAACTTTGTCATACATTGATGACCATACATCGATGACAAATCTTTCTTATATTTGGCATGAATGTTAACCCCCATGAGGCGGAGTGTCATGCCCAACCCCCAGGTTCCTATCTCAAAGTTCAAGGGTTCGATAGAGGTCAAAGGTCAAATTGAAGGCTAATTTAAGTTGTAGCCATTTTTCAACATGCGCCGAGGCTCAGGAAGGATTTATTGCATTCTGCAAATGTTGGTATAATGTATATACAATTACGTGTGCTAATTTGTCAATCATCAATCATATTTAAAAAACATTATGAAGATCAGGTGTACACATGTAGCCGTTCCCTTATAAGGAATATTTTAAACATACTAGCTTATTCATTGCCATATATAATGGAACCAACAGGTATACTGTAAACCAATTTACTTTCATGAATATTACCTTTGGAGGCTTCCCATTTTGCTAATCAATTTATATAGACAACATAAATAGCTTATCAATAAAAGGACTGATCCACAAGTTGGTACAACTAAGTGTATACATGTACTAAGTAAATGGATTAGGGGTCTATTAAGTAAAGGGTTAATGTTTCAATGTATAATGTGGGTATGTTGTAGAATGTTGAGGATATATCACACAAGTTTATTGGAATGGAGGGCTTAATGGAGAAACTACCAATGAACAAGAAGAAAGCAACATTGTTGAAGACGTGGAAACGTAGATTTTTCCGTGCCAAGGATGGATGGTTGCATTATTATGAGGTAATTACATACTGTGATCTGTTTCACATCTACCTTATTCTTCCAAATAGTGCCCGCACTTTAAGCAACCCAGAATTGTAACCAATAATTTGAGATGTCCTTTTCACAGTTTGAGACATTTCTCAAGTAGTCCACAAGTCACTGATGGGCACAAAACTTATTAAGGAACGGCCATGATTTTCTTTCCCCATATTTTCATTTTTAGCTCACCTGTCACAAACCTTGTGTAGACACTAGAGGTCACAGTTTTAGCTTAATCATTATGAAACATGGTCACAATGATCATCTCAACAAGATCTAGGTCAAGTTGGATATTGGGTCATCCGGGGTAAAAAACTAGGTCAGAAGGTCAAATCATTGAAAAACCTTGTGTAGACACTAGAGGTCACAATTTTGGCCTAATCTTTCTGAAACTTGGTCGTAATGATCATCTTAACAAAAGCTAGGTCAAGTTCCATATTGGGTCATCCGGGCTCAAAAACTAGGTCACAAGGTCAAATCATAGAAAACCCTTGTGTTACTGTGAGTGAGTCAGTAGAGGTCAACATTTTGACCTAATCTTTGTGAAACTTGGTCACAATGATCAACTCAATAACATCTAGGTCAAGTTCGATATTTGGTAATCTTGGGTCAAAAACTAGGTCACAAGGTCAAATCATAGAAAACCCTTGTGTAGTCAGTAGACGTCATAATTTTGACCTAATCTGTATGAAACTTGGTCACAATGACCATCTCAACAAAATCTAGGTCAAGTTCGATATTGGGTCATCTAGGGTCAAAAACTAGGTCACAAGGTCAAATCATAGAAAAACTTTATATAGACACTAGAGGTTACATTTTTTGCCTCATCTTTATGAAACTTGGTCACAATGATCATCTCAACAAAATCTAGGTCAAGTTCGATATTGGGTAATCATGGGTCAAAAACTAGGTCACAAAGGCCAATCATAGAAAAATCCTGCGTAGTCTCTAAGAGGTCACAATTTTTACCTTATCTTTATGAAACTTGGTCACAATGATCACCTCAACAAAATCTAGGTCAAGTGCGATATTGGGTCGATAACTAGGTCACTAAGTCAAATCACAGGGTTTGCATGCACTACTACGACAGGTGAGCGACCTAGGGCCCTTTGGGCCCTCTTGTTTTTGCATCTGACTTGTTTCTTCAAATGTTCTCCATTCATTTTGCTACGTCCAATACACAGTTGCATGCAATACGTTGGGAAATACGGTGTATATATACGCTGTGTTTTTTAATGCTTAACCGTATTGTAAGGTCCTTTGTTTGGAGTATTTTTCTTCAGTGCAACCATTTCAGAGTGACCCTCCTTTGAGAAACAAGGTACCTTTAAAAATGTTATTGTTTTGTTCCAGAAGGAACCATTTACTATATCTTTTTTACCCCTACATAGCAACAATCCAACCTCTGTACAACAACCAAATTTTTCCTAAAGTGTGGTTGTACTGTACCTTGTGCATAGTATACCTTGTTTGTGTCCTTGTTTGTACAAATTTGGGGTGGCAGTCTTACAATATATGTTTGTGTTGTTTTCTGGGAGCTTGTGGTCTATGTATTTAGTTCTGTTTTTTCATTGGCTATATTCTGTTAATTCTATACAGGCTTCATTTCAGTTTTATGCCCCCCCCCCCCCTTCTTATAGAGAGTAAACTATAGGAAGATAACTCTAAAACTTAATCTATTTTTATGCCCCTCCTTTTAGAGAGTATACAATGATTGTGTGAATAAAATATGTACATGTTTCAACTCATTTTGTAATTACCTCCCTTTTAGAGATTATATTATTTGGGGATAACTCTGTATTGGTTTAGAGAGTATATTATTGGGAAATTACTCTTTTCCGGTTTCATCTCATTTTAAAATTACCTTCCTTTTAGAGAGTATGTTATTAGGAGATGACTCTATACATGTTTCATCTTATTTTTATGCCTCACCTTTAGGAGAGTTTATTATAGGGAGATAACCCACTTAAACCCCACTATCATATTCTGTTTGATGATTTGACTACAAATGGCTTAACATAGCTATAATTTACATTATGTAGTTAACGTGTCCCATTGAAGTAAGGCTTATACTTGATAAATAATATATTTATTACCCGATGTTTTATACTGATAAGATCTTTAAGTTAAGGAGCCTAACTACACGATGACATACATTGCATGTTTGATAAAATCTCAGGGATTGTATTTCATGTTTTATAAAGTATATCTATAGCCTTTTGTGAACCATTGTATCAAATTACAACAAAATGCATTCTTAAAACTGAAGCATTTTAGTGTGGTATAAAACTGCATTATCACCTGTGTAGGTTGTTGATTCCGCTGATACAGGTTGTATTTTTGGATCAGTGAGCATTTCCGTCAGTCATGCAACTGTCATACAGTTTTTTCAGCTGTCAATCGGGTGTCCTTTGTACAGGTGTCAGTCAGGGGTCCTTTGTACAGGCGTCAGTCAGGTGTCATTTGCACAGTCGTCAGTCATGTGTCCTTTGTACAGCCGTCAGGCAGGTGTCCCTTGTACAGCTGTTTGTCAGGTATCCTTTGTACAGCCGTCAGTTAGGTGTCATTTGTACAGCTGTCAGTCAGTTGTTCTTTGTACTGTTGTCAGTCAGGTGTCATTTGTACAGTCGACAGGTGGCATTCATACAGCAGTCAGTCAGGTGGCATTTGTACAGAAGTCAGATAGGTGTCATTTGTACAGCAGTCAGAAAGGTGTCATTTGTACAGATGTCAGTCAGGTATCATTTGTACAGCAGTCAGTCAGGTGGCATTTGTACAGCAGTCAGATAGGTGTCATTTGTACAGCAGTCAGACAGGTGTCATTTGTACAGATGTCAGTCTGGTATCATTTGTACAGTCGTCAGTTAGGAGTGATTTGTACAGCAGTCAGTCAGGTTTCATTTGTACAGCTGTCATTCAGGTGTCATTTGTACAGTCGTTTGTCAGGTGTCATTTGTACAGTTGTCGGTCAGGTGTCATTTGTACAGTTGTCAGTAAGGTGTCATTTGTACAGTTGTCAGTAAGGTGTCATTTGTACAGTCGTTTGTCAGGTGTCATTTGTACAGTCGTTTTTCAGGTGTCATTTGTACAGTTGTCAGTCAGGTGTCCTTTGTACAGTTGTCAGTCAGGTGTCATTTGTACAGTTGTCAGTAAGGTGTCATTTGTACAGTTGTCATTCAGGTGTCATTTGTACAGCAGTCAGTCAGCTGTTCTTTGTACAGTCGTCAGTCAGGTGCATTCATACAGCTGTCGGTATTTCTCATTTGTACAGCTGTCGGTCCTACAGGTATTTCCTTAT
This sequence comes from Spisula solida, assembly GCA_947247005.1. Classification (NCBI taxonomy): domain Eukaryota; kingdom Metazoa; phylum Mollusca; class Bivalvia; order Venerida; family Mactridae; genus Spisula; species Spisula solida. The sequence goes on from OX365954.1 coordinate 29,232,460, forward strand.
TTTATGTACCATGATTTGTTCCCTACAGGTTTCTCGCAATGTAAGTAACAACAACAACAACAATAACATGTATATAACTTTAACTGATGATTAAACTTAGACTATACACAGTACATAGGCTGTTAACACCTAATGACCTTGACCTTGTACTCATGACAGAATTTTCATACTTCTACTGTACAATTTATATGTACGCAGTCTAACATGTCTGAAACAGTCAGTCAACTGATCTATCTAAGGTGGAGTCTTCAAGCAGGTGGCTGTTATTCATGATTCAATATAAAAATGGCCGATTGGGATAGAATTTTATTAGCTGCTTAAGATTGCAGCATCAAAATATATAGGACTCCCAGGTGATAAAAGTTGATAAAACTCACCATGAAGGAGAGTTTGCTGAAATTGCATTGGCAGGGAGAGGAACTACCGGGCCAGAAACATGTTTTGTGACATCATAGGGTGTGTAGCAAATGATAATAACTGATGACATATAAGAGCGAATATGCCATCTGGAAGTAATGGTCTTTTTGTGTCAAAACCCTTTTAGTGGTTGGTTTACAGTTCCCTAATTGAGTAAGATGTGTGTTCAATTGACAAATATGGGTATCAGTACTAACTGTAGAACCTCAGAGACCCCTTACTATGTTTGTCACCAATTATATTGAAATCTTCAGGATTTTATAGTGTTAGATATTGATAAATAGTTGGTATAGGGTGGATCGGGAAAATGGTGATGGTGATTATGATTGCACTGTGTCTGTGATTGCTCACTAGAGTAGAATAAATGCTGGTTTGCATATATGAATTATTCATTTTGAATGTAGACCAAATACAACCATTATTGTTAATATGTTATAGTTGTGCATGTCTCTTAGTCTACGGTGGCATAGAGGGGACTCAGGAAATATTTTATTTATCACGTGCATGTGTTAGCTATTACGTGCCCACATGTTAGTTATCACGTGCGCACATGTTAGTTATTACATGCCCATGTGTTAGTATTATGAGATCACATGATTGTTGGTTATTGCGATTGGTTTCATTGGTCAATTATCATGTGCGCATGTGATAGCTTATATGTGCACACGTGATAACTAATATGTGCTCATGTGGTAGTAACATTTGAACATGTGATAAATAAAGTATTGCCTGTGTCCCCTTTATGCCACCATACTAGTCTGTTCACAAAATGATGGGTGATAATTAGATGTATTATTATTGCTCATGTGGTGCATGATATTCAAGGTCTGCATGATATGGTAATAGTGTTAGAAAAAAGCACATTGCACTTAGATCCTGTCTGCATGATAGATAATGTTACTAAATAAACAACCTTGACCGATAACTTTTTATAAATTATATGCTATATTTCATCTTTGACTATTGCTACATTTAATTTTCTATGAATCACTCTCAGAATATACAGTAAAACCTCGTTATCTCGAGGACCCATCGGGATAATCCGAATGCTCGAGATAAGCCAGGTGCTCGACATATCAGAAGTTTATTAATATACAACATAGAGCAAATTCGCCGGGACTTTGCTCGACATAGGCCGGATGCTCGAAATAACGATGCTCGACTTATCGAGGTTTTACTGTATATCATTCTGTTTACATATACTATTGTGTATGTTCATATTGACAGACTTTTTGTCTTTTCTGTTGCTTGTCCATTATGTTTGTATATATACATTACATAAAGGGGGGATGTTACCGGAGTCATCTTGAAGGTGGGGGTTATTGGAGTCCCCTTGAAGAAAGGGGGTTATTGGGGATAAGGGGATGTGTTTATGGGAGTAATCTGAAGTGGAAGTGGGAGGAGTTTATTTGAGTCATCTTCAAGGGGAGGGTTTTATTGGAGTTATCTTGAATGGGGAGGGAATTATTTGAGTTTTACAGGGGGAGGGGTTTGTGAATCATCTTGAAGGGGAGGGGTTTATGAATCATCTTGAAGGAGGAGGGATTTAGGAATAATCTTGAAGGGGGGATTAAGGAATCATCTTGAAGGGGGGATTTTAGGAATCATCTTGAAGGGGGAGGGATTTATGGATCATCTTGAAGGAAGAGGGATTTAGGAATCATCTTGAAAGGGGAGGGGTTTATGAATCATCTTAAAGGGGGAGGGGTTTATGGATCATCCTGAAGGAGGAGGATTTAGGAATCATCTTGAAGGGGGAGGGGTTTATGAATCATCTTGAAGGAGGGATTAAGGAATCATCTTGAAGGGGGGATTTAGGAATAATCTTGAAGGGGAGGATTTTATGAATCATCTTGAAGGGGGAGGGATTTTAGGAGTCATCTTACTGCATGGTGTTTGGTAGTGTTTGAGCAATTGTGGAAAGGATTCAAAACAAAATCAAATTCTGTAGTTTTAAGGGATCCTACAAAATGTTATCAATTTTCTATTATATATGCCTGACATGACAAGTTTGCTAGCATGAATTGCATGTACATGTACATCGTATTCTCTACTGTATTATTGGTATGCAATATGTAATCCTTAACGTAACTCTTTCTGTCTTCCTGTGAATCATAAAAGTTTGTATATACGAGGGGGTATCAAACAGTTCATGACCGACAGTCACACGGCACACTTTTGACATCATGACGTTGTACATCATCAGCACACCTGTTAGGTTTCGACCATCCAAAGAAGATTCTTTCTTGAAGTGTCATACTGCACACTCGATACACTTTTGCAATGTACAGATCCACTGATCATTAAAGCCTCAAATATTTTGTAATAATATCTGCAGTAATATGCGATCCACAGCAACACACGTGTGTCCCTGAATGGTCACCCTTGATGCTCATTCTTGATTTTTTTGGGTAACATTGCATCATCTGACAAGGAGCCCAATCAATGCTATAGGCTAGATGTGTACAGATTTCAAACATGATTCAGCCTCGTCAACTTCCTTGTGTTAACTTCTGCTGTATTTGCCAATCGCAATACATAATGTGTTTAAGGTTTGAAGATTTCCGAGAAAGCTAGACCTGGCGCCACATTTGCTCATCTGTTTGAAGTCCTGGGATCCAACACTCACAAACCATGGACAGCTTGGAGACAATGTTTTGAACTGTCCATTACTTTACCGGAATACTCAAATTTGACTGCATTTCCTTTATAAACATGTGTTTGTCAAAGCTAATGAAGGATTTGACCACTTTACACATTTCATTACACCTCTCACTACAGGTGTACCTTACTGATAATTAAGCACCATTCAACTCTTTCATCGCTACATCTCTAATTGTAGGATTATTAAGGAAATCTGTGAAAAATTAAACAAATGACAGGCCAGGTGTGCTAAACTTCTTGATACACCCTCATATATATTCAATTCTGCAGATTATAATAAACTTAAAACCGTAAACATAATTGTGCTTTTCGTTATAATAATTTCCATTAACGTTTCCTCTGAATTTGTAAGACATAGAGGAGCTGATTATGTGAATCTTAGTAGATAATTGGTGTGACTGATAGTCTTCTCTAGTCTGAATTGAAACTCAGGCACTTTTTGAAAATTCTTTTCGTAACAAAAACATAAAATACAGAAGAAAAGTGCAGCAATATTTCATGCATGTTGTTTTAAATATCCTGTGAGTATTTTTTGTAACTGATACATTTTGTTGCTGTCTGCATTTCAGTAATAATTGTCGTTGTTAATGTCAGTTTGGCTGTGTGTTTGTGTTTGTATATTTTGTATATTTTATTTGCATGTCTTGCATGACAAATGCATCTCTGAGTTTGCACGTTGTTATGAAAATGTGAATGTCATAAATTGGGAAATTTCAGGTGACTCACAAAAACTTATTAATAATTTTCATACTACAAAAAATTTATACTTTCCAATTTGTGAAGCTTAGAATTCATGAGCTGGCGATTATCTCTAATAATTGTATAGAGGATGCAGATAACTATTTTGCGAAAATATTAGAAAAAAAATGCAAAAATATTAGATTCTTTTGCAAAAATATTAGATTTTTTTGTAAAAATATTAGAAAAATTCAAAACATCGAGAACATTTCCCAATTTACTGTATATGTATTGCAGTGTATGCATGATGCCTGAATTTGTTTCAATCCGTCATGCCTCATCTTATCTCATACACTTCCATTGCCATAGAAACAAAATGCAATGACAACAATAAATAACCAAGAGAAGATAACTCTTAACAGACTGTGTCTCATTTTTTTGCAGTCTGGAAACAAAGATAAACCTAGTGACAGTCTACAACTGATGGGTGGTAAGGTAGAGGAACTTGGTCCACGTGTTCTGGGTGTCGATGACGGGGTATGTATCTTAATGTAATGATAGCAGAATTGCTTCAGCTATGTAACCTGTTTCATAATAAGGGCTGCATCTCATGTGTCATTTTGACAATTTATAATCCCCCCCCATTTTTTATGAGGGGGTATATTGGTTTGTCTGCTGTCTGTTGGTAGACCAAATGGTTGCAAATGGTTAACTCAATAAGGCTTTGCCTAGGATCTTCAAACCTTATGCGGAGGTTGGTCATCAACAGTGGATGACCCCTATAGATTTTGAGGTCAGTAGGTCTAAGGTCACTATGACCTTTACTATTTCTGACAATTCAAATGGTTTCTGTTCAATTACCCATGAGCGCTTTACCCTGGGATCTTCAAACTTTCCATAGAGATTTTAGGTCAATGTCACCTTTACCATTTCTGACTATTGACTTGCCATGGGTGTCTGTGTTTTACAGACATTTCTTGTTTAATTTTGATGTTTGCCTTGTTATGTTATTACAGCGAGGGAAATACTTGATGGTACGTATACCTACAGACATGGAGTACGGACAATGGAAGGTGGCACTGGAGTCTCAGACAGCAGATAATGTGAAAGCTACATATGTTAGACCAGCACCTGCATCCATACCAAATCCTAAAAAGGTTCAGTTTTCTTATCATGTATTATGTGAACATTTATTTGTTGAAAGGTATGTATTGAATGCCCTAGACCGACTCGATTATTATTATATGACGAAAATAGATTCAAAAGTATCTCCCTCAAAAAATATATTTTCCCTGACATGGTAATTTTATCTCCCACCTGTTGTTGGGCTCCCACCTGTTGTTGGGCTCTCACCTGTTGTTGGGCTCCCACCTGTTGTTGGGCTCCCACCTGTTGTTGGGCTCTCACCTTTGTTGGGCTCCCACCTGTTGTTGGGCTCTCACCTGTTGTTGGGCTCCCACCTGTTGTTGGGCTCTCACCTGTTGTTGGGCTCCCACCTGTTGTTGGGCTCTCACCTGTTGTTGGGCTCTCACCTGTTGTTGGGCTCCCACCTGTTGTTGGGCTCTCACCTATTGTTGGGCTCTCACCTGTTGTTGGGCTCCCACCTGTTGTTGGGCTCCCACCTGTTGTTGGGCTCTCACCTGTTGTTGGGCTCCCACCTGTTGTTGGGCTCCCACCTGTTGTTGGGCTCCCACCTGTTGTTGGGCTCCCACCTGTTGTTGGGCTCTCACCTGTTGTTGGGCTCCCACCTGTTGTTGGGCTCCCACCTGTTGTTGGGCTCTCACCTGTTGTTGGGCTCCCACCTGTTGTTGGGCTCTCACCTGTTGTTGGGCTCCCACCTGTTGTTGGGCTCCCACCTGTTGTTGGGCTCCCACCTGTTGTTGGGCTCCCACCTGTTGTTGGGCTCTCACCTGTTGTTGGACTCTCACCTGTTGTTGGGAGTTATTTTGTGCTGTCTGTCTGGATGGATGGAGGTCACAAAGTTTATCCTAGATTGTTTTTCTTTATATATCATTGGTCGGATTTCAATGAAACTTCACATGAATACATGGTACCAAGCCTAGTTGTGCATATTGTCAGAAATTTTAAATTTTATTTTTGATAAAGTTCAAACGTAAGAAATTTATTTAACAGAATGTTTCGTATTTTATTCCTTCATTATTGTGTCGTGTATTGGGCATTTACTGTTGTGACATGATACTGCCTTCACAAAGTGTCAAAATAGAGCAATGTGTAAGTGACCAAAAAATAGAAGATGTCAAAAACTCCAATAGTGAATTTTGATTAATGAAATGCTATCCTTAACTTACATACTTATTCATTGACATGTGTATTTACAGAAAGTAGTGATTATAGACATAGGAAGTAGTGCGATACGAGCTGGTATACTCGGTGAAAGAGGTTTGTCTTATTTCATCATACATTTATGCTAACTTATACAAATTTATATAAGGTCAATTGTGAAACAAATTTTTCTAACTTATATTAATCACTCTCAACATCTCATTCCTGATGCTATCCATCACCACGATCCATCACCACGATCCATCACCACGCACGATCCATCACCACGATCCATCACCACGAGGGTATGGGAAGATAGAAAACAGTTTCCCTTTTATGCTTAGCAAGAGAATTTCTGGTACCATTTTCATTTTATCTTCGGTATCTCCTGCCCTCAAAACCGACATAAATTTACAAAAATAAATAATGATGTCGAAAAGAGAGAGTTTCAAGTGAGATATGACCATAATCATTATTTATACAATATTGCAGAGTATAACCATTATTACATTATTTACCTGTACAGTTTGACATTTAGATAAACATTACAGAATAACTGTATATTATTTGTAAACATTACAGAATAACTGTATATTATTTGTAAACATTACAGAATAACTGTATATTATTTGTAAACATTACCGAATAACTGTATATTATTTGTAAACATTACAGAATAACTGTATATTATTTGTAGACTTTACAGAATAACTGTATGTTATTTGTAAACATTACAGAATAACTGTATATTATTTGTAGACATTACAGAATAACTGTATGTTATTTGTAAACATTACAGAATAACTGTATGTTATTTGTAAACATTACAGAATAACTATATATTATTTGTGAACATTACAGAATAACTGTATGTTATTTGTGAACATTACAGAATAACTGTATGTTATTTGTAAACATTACAGAATAACTATATATTATTTGTGAACATTACAGAATAACTGTATGTTATTTGTAAACATTACAGAATAACTGTATATTATTTGTGAACATTACAGAATAACTGTATACTATTTGTAAACATTACAGAATAACTGTATATTATTTGTAAACATTACAGAATAACTGTATATTATTTGTAAACATTACAGAATAACTGTATATTATTTGTGAACATTACAGAATAACTGTATATTATTTGTGAACATTACAGAATAACTGTATACTATTTGTAAACATTACAGAATAACTGTATATTATTTGTAAACATTACAGAATAACTGTATATTATTTGTAAACATTACAGAATAACTGTATATTATTTGTGAACATTACAGAATAACTGTATATTATTTGTGAACATTACAGAATAACTGTATATTATTTGTAAACATTACAGAATAACTGTATATTATTTGTATTACAGCTACCCTACCTCAGGTATTCTTCCCCAGTATTGTTGCCATACATAAACAGACAGGAGAGATTGTAGTCGGACCTGATGCCTTAAAACCTGAAATAAGGAAATCCTCAACAGTTATACAACCTATACAACCCACCAACAAAGTGGACAAGGTATTATAGTATTATATGAAACATGATTATTGTGGTATTGCATGGTAACACCCTTGTATTTCACAGCCATATTTATGTGTATTATAAATCTAAGATTTGAGATCAGTTTCAGTTAACTGGCTTGTGATTGGTCAGAAATCAACCAATCAAATGCGTTAAAAAACAATCAAAGTTTGTCAGCAGCAATCCGTCAGCTCTGCTTTGATAGCCTAGTGGTGGATTGTTCCCTAAAAGTGTGAGAGGTCTCAGGTTTGATTCCAGGCAGCGACATACTTAAGTTGTTAAAAATGACGCTGGTATTTATCTGTGTGCTTGACGCTCAGCATAGTTAGTTCCAGGAAACAGCTGAGGTTCGCCTGTTGTCCGGAAAATGTGACTGGGTAGTCTCCATTATGACTGAACTACTGTTGACTTAAGTGGGAGTGACAAAAAAATCAACCAATCATTATTAACCAAGGAGATGTTACAACTGGATTCAAAACTTAGATTTATAATTACACAAAATCAGTTTTATTTTGTGAATGGGTAACATAATGATCTAAATGATTCCTAACACCATTGATGTGATGTTCCCAATTAATACACCTCAAATATGACTGATAACTAACAAAGGTCTCATTAATTTTTGCTGGGATTAAAATTTGCGAATTATGGTAAAATATTTATTTGGTTGTTTTTTAAATGTGTGAATTTAAAATGAAAAAAAAAGATCTTGTGAGGTCAATTATTGGAGGGAATGTAATTTCTTGACCTTATAAGTTCATGCATTAAATCAGCAAAAATTAATTAGCCAGGAATATTAATAACTTTATAGTATCATCTATATACATGTGAAAATACGTATGATAATCTTATTTTTGCCAAAATTACATGGGTGGTCGAGACCCCTGGTTTGCCCTAGGGATCCGCGCTTGTCATATCACAGCGACCCGACCAATTCTGGTTTGAATCCCTGGTTGGGCTTGAGTTCATCCGTGGTTGGGCTTGAGTTCATGCTCTTCTATAAAAACTACACGCATATTACAGGGATTCGACAGCAGCATGTTCTGGATAAAGTACTGTTAAAGGGAGACTACTCAATGTTCAGTTCTTTTACTTTATTTTTGCCTGATTTCTACTATTAATCATATTTCAATATATTCTATACGGTTCTTTGAGCCAATTTTAGATGTATTTAAGTATAACAACAATGAACTTCATCATCATCTTTATTTTCATCATCTTTATTTTCATCATCATGAATTAATTTCCAGATTATCGTCTAATTTTTGTAAAAAGGGGGAGCTTTCTTCTTGGTATTTCCAATTATGCCAATAAATTTGTATTGTATTGTATTATTTTAAGTGAGAGTTTCTGCATGTAACTTGGACTGGTATGTTTTAATTGTTTTGATTGTTCGGTTTTATGTAGACACAGGGAACTGTACCATTGATAAATATTAAAACAAATTATTTTACATGAGTTATGTCTCAAACTTTGCCTGTTAGCTTGTTTTCTTTAACCATTGGTTGGATTTGTATGAAACTTTACATAAATACTTAGTGCCAAACCTTAGACATAGTTATCCATATATTGTCAGGAATTTCAGGTCGGATAATTTTTGCCAGAGTTAATAATTGCCATTTGTGGCACACCTACGCTTTCATGTCAAAAACGCTTATAGTTTTACATAAATTTGTGTATAACTTATGAAAATGAATTAATATGTTTTTATTGTTTAATGATTTATCAATGATACTGTTACTCGTGTGTTTTAATTTGTTTGTTTTAAAGAAAAAAAGGGCTTGGATAGCAATATAAATAGGGGACAGATGGGATGATAATCTAGGAATGTATGTACCATGGTGTTATCATGTTTTATATTGGGTGTTTATATCATCATCATTTATCATCTTACATTTCTAGGGACGAGTACAACCAGTAAGTGTATCATTCATTCATTTCTTGCTGCAAACATCAAACAGCTACATCTTTATGCCCCGGGCATCTACTGATGCAGGAGGCATATAGTGATTGTCCTGTCTGTTCGTCTGTCTGTGCGTCCGTCTGTCGGAAAATAGTAACCAAAACTTTCAAGTTGTTGAAACTCAAATATTTTTAAAGTCCATCAAGACATTGCTTTTTAACTTGGCATACTTGTTAACCATCATATACACTTTGCATTGTCAAAGCAATGTAACTCTTTCCAACATTTCAACAGAATTATGGCCCCTGATTGACTTAGCTATTTATTATGGACAAGGCTTCCACCTGGGCATATGCGTTTATTGGACGCAGTCTTTTTCTTCATCTTTCATCCTGTTGTTACCTTTCATGTTGATAGGAAAATGTCCCCCCTTGAAATTCGCAGAGGCTGACTATTGAATTAGCAACTCTGGAAAATAGTTTTACCCGATTATGCTACTCTATGAAATCAGCGATATACTCCCCAATCAATAATTCCCTAAAATGTAAGTATTTCTTTAAAATAAACAATCCTCTAAAATATTCATTCCTCAAGTTCAGCAACTCCTTAAGTATAAACAATCAAATTCCCTAGAGTAATCATTTAATCATTCCCTTGAAATTATTAAAGCATTGATCCCCAAAATAAGTATTCTGTTGTAATAAGCACGCCCTAAAATATGCACTCTGTCTATCATATCTGCTTCCTGTTTTCCTTCCTGTGTTATTCCCAAGACCAAAATACTTATAATAAGAAGCCAATATTATAATAACTGCTCTTTTGGGCAATCTTCGGAAAATAATGTATTCTGTAGAACTCAAATTCAGGTGTAGTTCAATTCTATGAAATCGCTGGTAATTGATAATTTTGCATGTCTAGTTGAATCTCAAGTCTGCCTCACTAGTCTAGTGGTAGAGTGTCCGCTTCAAGTGTAAGAAAATATTGGGTTTGATTCCAGGCGACAACATAACATGCCTAGCATGCCGAGCATAGCCTTTATTTGCCTGAAATGTGGCAGGCATATGAGTGCCTCCACCTGTATTTGAACCTGGGTCACCAGATTAGACGGCAAGTGCGCTAATCATTGAGCTATGGAGGCACACATTGTACTGATATATTTCCCTTGCTTGACGCTCAACTTAGTTAGTTTCAGGTAATATTATGGCAGATTATGTTCCTGGATAGTGACACTATACAACTGAAATACTGTTGACTAGTGGTACTTAAAACAGAATACAAAATATGGAATATCATGTCCTGTTGTGCATTATTCCCATCATATGTTCTCGTTTGTCCGTCTGTCCGTCAGTCTGTCAGTCCGGGCATTCAGGTTAAAGTTTTTAATAAAGTTCAATAGTTTAACTTTCAATGCTATTGCATTGAAACTTGGCACACTTCTATTATCATAAGTCAACCCTACTATACACAAGTGGCATAACTCTGGAATGATTTTGTAAGGAGTTATGGCCATTTTTAACTGACATTTTAGTTAAAGTTTTTTTTCATTTGTTCAATATTATGGTTACTATCAATGCTATTGCATTGAAACTTTCACACATGTGTTTATTCATCCCAGATCTCATACATTATCATCATATCCAAGGTTATATTGTTTTACCCTTGAATATAAGTTGTATTATACAGTAGGCATTACTATATAGTTCATAGTATGGTGATGTTTATTAGCCAAAATTATAATGACTGAATATCAAGTATAGTAATTAGTGTAAAAGCCTTTCAATGTGTGCAGGTTTTGATGCAGAATCTTTTGATTTTATAATAAATCTCACTTAAAAGGAAGTAATCGGAACATACCAATTTGCGAATGGTGATGCAAATTTATGAACTCGCTCATGTCAGCGGACTGTTACATTTAGTCAACTGCAAAAATTATTGCATTTTATAGTTTGTGTTACTGTCATCAAGCTTGTTCCTTAAACTATACTGATTAGTAGAACTACTTATTAGCTAATGATATTTTGTTACGTGATTATCTAATTTGGTTCATACATTGTAATATGAAGCGTATATTAATCATTCTTCTTTAGAATATAAATAATATATGATATAATGCACATATAGATGTTGCACCTTGATTGTAGCTTACAGCTCCACTCTTAACACTTGTTTGAAGCAACCAGCCACACGCTATATCAAAGATGCCTAGTAATGTCCACCTGCAAACAAAGACCACTTTTGCAAAACCTGTCTGCAAAGACCACTAATTTTAACTCTGATCAATTTTTTCCCAATAATTTTTCTCCTGTTAACAAAGGCCACTTTAACTGCCAGCATGACTGGTCTTTACAGACAGGTTTAACTGTACATCAGATGGGATTGTTAAATACAGGTGGATGTAATATACAGATGACCAATCAGATTCATAAATATTGGTTGCTAATTAAGACAGGTGATTGTTTAATTCAGGTAACCACTAACACAAATTTGATTGACTTATATATTCAGGAACTATAATAATTCTGATTTTATTTCACAGTTTAACATTGACATGGCAGTGATGACAGAAATCTTGAAGAAAGTGTTCAAGGATCTCAATGTGAACCAGAGTCAATATTTGGTGAGTTTATGTAATAATTGAATCTCGTTTATTGATGCCCCCCAATCTTTGATGAGATGTTATATTGCTTTGCACATGTCAGCCGGATGGTTGGTCGGTAGACCAAATAGTTTCGTTTCAATAATTCAAGAATGCTTTGCCCTAGGATCTTCAAACTTAATATGGAGGTTAGTCATCAACAGTAGTCCCTAATGATTTTGAGGTCAGTATGTCAAAGGTCAAGGTCACTGTGACCTTTACCATTTCTGACTATTAGGCTGCCATACATGATTTACAAACATCTCTTGTTTATGCAGATCTCAAGTCCCACAAGGCCGTGAGTTTACTCACAAATCTCATACATTTTATACAGATTCTCACAGAGAAAACGCAAAGCATTGAGTTTATTCAGAAATCTCTGTATTTTATACAGAGTCTATTAATGAAATTAGACATCTAGGTAAAATTATGACCTTCCAAATTTACACATTAACCTTGGACATTTTCAGAACAAGCTTAGACTTATCAGAATGCCTCACAATGGAAAATAAACTCAGTCTGGTAATTTAAAAATATATATGGGATTTGTCATGAGTTGTCTTAGGAGATCAATATTTCTTAAACAAATCAAAACACAGCCTTTAGCAAGCTTAATAATTTGTTTTTGTGACAACTTTAAGAAATGTTGATCCCAAAGACAACGAGTGGTGGATTATCACATTATCAAGGTAACCAAATCACAACAACGTCAGAAATAACGAATTTGACCTGGTGATGTTACGTTTTCATGCCGAAAAGTTGGTGATGTCGCGTATTTGTTATTACACATGTTGGAGAACATTGTTGCGTCATTTGTTCTCACATGGAAGATCAAGGTATTTATGTGGTACATGTACACGATACAATTAATATATTGGTATATTTCAGGTAATGATGAGTACTCCACAGAATCTTGGTGATAAGTTACGTGGTGGTTTGATGCGTATATTGATAGACGAGTTACGTGTACGTGGCGTATGTATGGTACAACAGTCCCTATTGGCTCTCTACTCATATAACGCTACCTCCGGTATTATCGTTGACATCGGTGAAAGACTGGAGATTTTACCTATATATGATGGTGAGCGAACATATAGTTTTGTTTAGTAGAAACTGTTCAAAGTTTATTCGGGTTTATCACAGTTCCTCTAAAAGTTTTCAGTTATTAACGGCAGTTTATTCACCTAACCTCCCTTGAATCTGGAGGTCATTGGCCAATTAGGCAGATTACATATATAAAACCGAATGGCCACACACTATGACTGTCTCAGTCAAACACAAAAACATAACCAGTTTTTCTGGACTGTATTTTAATCAGTACTAACCTTCCACCAGGAACCAGCAACTTCTCCACATGTGGAGGAAAATCAAAATTGCTGTCAAATTTCCATGGAAGGGTATGTATGACCTGTCGCATCCTCAAACTATTAGAGTTAAGCTATTTGTCTTTTTGGGGATCAAACTGTTGCATTGTTTAACTGTAAAAAACTGGTATAGAACAAATTGACATTTAGTGCTTTTGTGCTTGAGACGTTCATCATAACAGGTGACAATTATACAAAATGTTATACTCTAAAACATGGCTACATTAAGGTAAAAAATTGAATCTGAATAAATTAATTCTTGCTGTATCTATGTTATGACAATATAGTAAAACCTGTCTGTATAGACTTTCCTTGGGAACAGCATGAAGTGCTCTATATTGACCTTTCTATGTACATATATTTCAGGATTGTTGATAGACCATGGTGTATCTAGACAAGCTTACGGCGGCTCCAAAATACAAGACTCTCTCTATATATCCCTACTGGAGAACAGATATGAATTTAACTCACCCGTTGAAAAATATTTGGTCCGATATCTTTCTGAGCAGGTAAGTGATCCTTATTTAGCAAATTTATTCCCCCTTTGAAGAAGTAGGGGTAAATTGTTTGCACATGGTAGTCTATCAGTGAGTAGGTTGGTTGACAGAAAGGGTTTCCAACCGATAACTAAATAATGTTTTAACCTTATTTAGGAGTGTATGGATGTTGTCAAAATGACACTTTATCTGCATAAAAAATCTATGCAGACACACTCTTTTTCTTGAAAATTAAAAGTATGTAAATGTATTGTTGCGAGTGTGAGACGTGAAGTGCTAAATAGTAGTTGTGATGAAAATAATTTTCATTTATCCAGCACAGAGTTGACATCATACAATTTTTTCTTGTAAATCTATGGAAAAAGGCCTTGAAAATACAAATTCTACCTTGACAAAACCTTGAAAAGTCCTTGAATTTTGATGTGTGCTTGTGTATGAACCATGTTAAAATGATGTATGTATGTCGTATATGATTCCAGGCATGTTATGTGATAGAAGGAAACTACAAGGAAAACAAGCAGAAATGTGACGCAGATGCTGGCAGTTATAGTCGTGTTGTAGAACTACAAGAGTTTGATCTCCCTGTAGGCGCTCACCAGTAAGTTAACCTCATATTTTTTATGCCGCAAATAAATTTTGGAACTTCTGGCTAAATATAAACCCATTTGCCATCTACAGTTGTCTCTTGTTATCTCGAACTCGCTTATATTGATTTTCTGTTATGTCAAAGTTTTTTAAGTCCCACTTTTTTGCCTTCTTTGTCTATATGAAATCTTGTCACCTATGATCTCGAAGTTTAGTCGTCAGGTTTTTCATTATCTCGACTGTTGGTACCAAGCCTAGTTTTGTATATTGTCAGGACATTTAGGTCACATATACATTGTTTAAGCTATGTCCCTATCAGGGAGACGTACATTTTTGTGTCAAAACCCTGTCTACCTACCTACCTAATCCTCTTCGAGCTGGTTTGCCGCTAAGGCCATAAAAACCCTGTCTCCCCTATTTGTACTTGTATCTTGTGTATTTTCAGGCAGGTGACGATGGATTATGCATGTTTTAAGAGCCCTGAAGGCTTCTTTAACACAGATTTATGGGAGATGGACTATAAGAATCTACAGAAGCAGATATATTTAGCAATACAACAATGTCCTATAGATGCTAGAAAACAGATGTACAGGTAATAACATAATAACCAAGCAAATTTGTATTACAGAATTTGAAAAAAACTTGTAAGCTCAACTTTTTCTTTTCTGGCCATTGTCGTGACCGAATAATCAGCATGTCCGTTGGTTAAGTTTATTGTCAGAGTCAATTTATCAAAGGCTATCAAAAGTATCCACTTGAAACGCATCATAGTTATTTACCATTGCAAGGGGAGTCAATAGACTCAATACTGACAAGGCTGGTAACTATGTGACTTATATTGATGGAGTTATATGCCCTTGTTTGGACTTAGTACATAGAAATAGTGGCATATTTTACTCATAAACTGAATTTTCTCAAACACTATCAAAGCTATCAACTTGAAAGTCAATGCACTTTTGGAATGTGTTAACCTACATCTACTGACAAGAGGAACACATTTAAGAGTTATTCCCCTCTTCTGACTTTGATTTTTTACACAAAAATGTCAATTTCTCAAAGGTATCCACTTGAAACTCAACTTAGTTATTCAACCTTACAAGGGGAGCCCATAATGGCAAGGCTGGTAACCCTGTGACCTATATTTATGAGTTATCAGCCCTTGTTACTCTTAGAATTTTCACTCACAGATGAGCAAGAGTATTATCAAGTACAAGAAAGTCAAGCATCCTGCACTCATAGGTGGCGCTCTTGTTAAAAAACTGCCACATCTTCTTTAATGGAGTAACTTTAGTGCGCCCAGGATAGTGTGATGTTTACTTGCATGAATTGGTTCGGTTAGCTGCTGAAAAATCGGTTTAACAAATTACTAAAGTAAACAGATATAGTCAGTTTAATGTACTAAAACATTACTGATAAATTCTGCTCATCTATTTAATCCACCTTTGTGGAATATACCAAATTGTCCTGCCTTTCTCAATATCGTAGGCGCACTATAATAGACAATTTCTACAAAATATCTGTATAATTATTTATATCTTATAAACAGGTCAGTTTATCTGAGTGGTGGGGTTACAACTATACCAGGATTTTCAGAACGACTGGAAGTCGAACTGAGAAAGATGGCGCCACCTGCAGCCATAGTTGAGGTAAGTTATAACCACCTCCTTGATAGCCTAGTGGTTGAGCTTCCGCTTCGAGTGCGGGAGGTCCTGCTTCATACCAAAGATGAAATAAAAATGGTATTAATATTTCCCTTGCTGGATGCTCAGCAAAATAGTGAAACTGGCTTCTCTTCTCCCATACCCACATGGCGATGGATAACTTCAGAAATGAGGTGTCGAGAGTGATTAAAATAATTTAAGTTGAAAACACTTGTTTCACAATCGACCTAAAACAAATTAGTATTAACTAAGTTATATTTCAGACTTCGAAATATTTATCTTTTAAATCAAACCTCAATTAATATTTTTCAAACTTTTAAAAACTAAGCATTTAGCTTTCATGTTTAGTATGTTTACTTACAGACTGATTGCAAACCCAAAATGTATGGTAGAAAATAATACTGATTAATTTTAGGCAGATCTGTAATTTAACTTCATAATGTCATAAAATGCTTAAAGAAGGGAGACAATCTCCTACAATACTTGGAGACCGTTAACATGAACGAGCGCTACGTACACTTTCCACAGGAGGTAATCCATGCCTTCTATTTTTAATTGAATGGGAGGTAACTGAATAAAGAGGCTCGGTAGCGCTTTGCTTAGGAAACCGACCCTTGGTGAAGATGGGATAATTAACGTAATATAATACACTACATATTGATACACAAAGGGAGGTAAGTCATAAAATGCTTCAAGAAGGGAGACAATCTCCTACAGTACTTGGTGAACATAGGATAGCTAACGTTTGTGTTGTATATTTACAGGTGCATGCGTCTCCACAGAGATATCATTCAGCTTATATAGGTGCTTGCTCCGTAGCTTCCATGGATGTATTTGAAATGAGCTGTGTGTCCGCTGATGAATGGAAGAAAATGGGCGTCGCTGCTTGTAAGAAATGGGGAACCGGCTGAATGATTTGATGAGCTGTGTTTCTGCTGATGAATGGAAGAAAATGGGCGTCGCTGCTTGTAAGAAATGGGGAACCGGCTGAAGGATTTGATGAGCTGTGTTTCCGCTGATGAATGGAAGAAAATGGGCGTCGCTGCTTGTAAGAAATTGGTAACCGGCTGAATGAGATAGGAAAATAAATATCTACTTCATAACAAGCTTGGGACCAGCTTGTTCAATTACTTAGACTCAGTGTCAATTATTGTATTAATAAACTAATGCACGAATTGGATTGTGTGGTTTGCTTAAGCTATACTGTCTTAAAATTATACTTGTACCTGAGCTTTAGGCCTGAATGTGTTATGAGGTACTTATGTGGCATAAACACATAAATTGCTTCAAGCAAATTGTAACAATAATGAAAAATAATAACAACATTATTTATAGAGGCAACACAGTTGGGCATGCCCAGTCTTCCCTGTGAGCTTCTGATTGTACATTGTCAGCCCTTACGATTTGTGTTTAAAGCACATCTTGTGTATATTTATTATAAGTCCTGCTTGTGCATGTATGCTTTTATATTGAACACCAAAGTTAAAGGTAATGACAAGTAGTCAGCTGTTAAATTATGCTAAATAATGTCAAGAGGACTTTGATCAATGTCCATGTAATACAAATTTGTGTATTATCTTATTATCCTAATTTCTTCTTTTATTTTAAGTATTATTCTCATAAATTATTGTTATTGCATACCCATGTGCCATGTATATATGAAAATGTATATGTGAAATGTCTATGCCTTAAGTTGTATATTAAAACCATTCCATGCTTTCAGTAGAAAGAATTTATACATTATATGCATGTGTTTGTATGTTGTACAGAGGTTGTTGCTCTACAGAGGATAAGTTTATAGTAAATATCAGCTTAGGGAAATTTTAAAGGTATTGATATAGAGAGGTTGTTGCTCCACAGAGGTCAGCTCTAGAGAGTTTGTACTATATGTTAATAATAATAACGACTTTATTTTAAGAGGCGACACAGTTCGGCAAGCCCAGTCTTCCCTGTGAGCCTCTATAATATAATATAATTGCTAAGTTCATGACATTTGTTTCTCCTGTAAAATTCATTGAATATGGATGCATTTCTGGATTTTTATGTAATAAAATAGCATTTTTTTCACTGAAACCTTATTCTTCCACGCCAGTGACATGTGTATAATAAGTATCATATACACAGGCATTAATATCAAGTAACTAACAATTGTTCTCTCTGTGCCACTGTTAGGCAATATATGTATAAACATATCAAGTGTAGTGTAGAATACCTGTGATAAACCCAATTATTTATTTGGACCATGATTTGTCTGAATGTAAATATACAATGTAACCAAATCTGTGTTCTCTGTTAAATGTAGCAATAAGAGACATATCTAGACAAGGAACTGAAAATCTCAGTTTGTCAAACAGAATACAGTCAGATCTCGATACAACAATGCCGATTGTTCCATCAATTCTGTTTGTTCCCAAACAAAATGAGATTGTAACAATAATAGTGTCTGTATACTCAAAGATCTAAAAACATATATATATATATATATATATATATATATATATATATATATATATGTGTATTTAGATCTTTGGTATCGGATAATATTTGATGAAACAACGTGTGTGGTGATGTAAACTATCTCTAGATGGCCAATAATGTAGTGTGATTTTGTATACATGTATATTGTTGTTTTTAAACATACAGTTAACATACTGTTTCCATAGTAATATTCCACATTTATGTACATGTATGTTTGTGTTGTGTAATGTATTAGACTTGGTAACGTTATGTTTGTTATTATATAAAAAAAAATGTTCTTTTTGGAACCATATCATTGTCCATTTATAGCCAAATTGACCAAGATAGTGTACAACATGCAGTGTTTTTGTTCAATGTTGTTTTCTCTTAATAATATGTTATGTGATTTTTGTATTCATATTTAATGTGCAAGCTTTATTATTATGTTTAGATATTAGGGGTTCCTTTGACTTTGGAGTAGGGGTTTTGATGCTTGAAAGTTCCAATAATCCACATTTTGACTCTCAAGATTTGGTTTGAAGGGTCATTTTCACTTCAAATCATGGATATTTTGCCAATAAAATGGTAAAATTAAGTCAAAACTATCAAAATAACCCTTCAGATTCAGAGGCTAGTGGAACCACTGGATATATTATATCATGCATATCAATATTATCTACATTCCTTTTATTTATCTGATAGAAATATTTTGGTCATATTTATAGTTAGAACAAATAAAACTGGTTCTCAACCTGGAAGCATGAATATATTACAAGCTCATTGTGTGGACTATATCAATTTCCTTGAGTTTTCGTACCTTGCCCCTGATTTAGATAGATAAGTTTTTATAGAAGACCACATTATACACAGTTGTTTATCTTCGTAATACTCATTGCTTATGAAAACAAAGGCCAAAGTTATATTATTAACAAGAAATCAACAGTTAAATTACAATGATAGAAGGTGTGAGGACCAGGTTACTTCGTTCTGACTATATAATGCTTATATTTTGTTATAACATGAATCTGAACTGTTTGAATATATTCTGATCTCAATGTTTCAAATTGGTCAGATGCCAAATTTCATTTAAAATTTGCATCTCAAAACAGAATCGCTATTCAGAGTTTGTTACAGCAAAATTTGAAGAGCTCAAATTTCAGATAAATCTCAAATCTATTCTCTGATTTGAGCAAAATCTCAATATTAGCTGAGATTTCTACTTGAGATCCCTTGAGGAGGAGATCCGGGCCAAGGACCTGAGATTAATTTCAGACAAATATTTTGGATGGAAGGTTGTTGAATGGTTAAGGTATGTTTGTAAATTTATTGCAATAATTTATTGATATCGTTGAACAATGTGATAACAGACTTAATTAAATCATTGTTTAGCCCATGACTCCACAGCACAATTTGATGTATCTTCTATATTCCCATGTAAATGCATTGTAAGATGTTTACCTCTTTCCTAGCTATCCCCCTACGGTGGCATGGAGGGGACACAGAAAATATTTTATTTATCATGTGCACACGTGTTAGCTATTATGTGCGCACATGTTAGTATAACACGTATATGTGTTAGCTATCACATGCGCACGTAATAGCTAACACATGCGAATGTAATACATAATACTATCACATGCGCACATGTTAGCTATTTCGTGCGCATGTGAAGAAACATGTGCACACATGATAAATAAAATATTTCCTGTGTCCCCTATATGTCACCGTGATTCCCCCAGAATACTCTTTACTTGGATCAGGTATTCTGGTCAGGTATTGACTTACGGTACTGTAAAATCATTATTTTTGGAGGGAGTTGAATTTTCATTGATTTAGTTGTTGCAATCAACCACGTAATCTAATCCCCACGATTAATCGATCTCTAAAATATCAAACATGGGTTTGTCCTTTCATGTTTTATGACAGCAGTACTAAGTACAGTACAACCTCTGTTGAGCAACACACTTTTAGAGATGCAACTATTGGCTGTTGTATTATATATATGTATTATATATAGAGGTTGTTGCTATACACAGGCTAAATTTATCTTAAATGTCAGCTTAGGGAAATTTTGAAGGAATGTTATGAAGAGGTTGTTGCTCTACAGAGGGCCGCTCTGGAAAGGTTGTACTGTAGTCTCTTATGATATTGGTAAATAAGTTAAGGCTCTATGGAGTTAAGGCTTAATTTTCATATTGCGAAGTGACTTACCTCAGATTTATGTGCTCAAATAACAAATGATCTTTTACAATGACTCTCCTCTCAGATCTCAAATAATGTGTATGGAACTGACGTAATAATATCCTTATCAAGTACATAATTATAATTTATAGTTGGTTCTTCCAAAAATTATTTATATTGAATTTATTCATATATATTATTGCCATGTGTTGCAACACTTATACATATCAGTGTAAAATAAGGCACACAATTAAAAGTCAATCTCATTAAAATCAGACCCAAACTACGCGTCACTACTTCACGCTGATATAGGGTCTGTCGACATTCCATATGGGTTCATGTTGATGTGAACTTTACGTCATCCAACCAAATTGCTGCTTTCAAAAATCTGAAAGTGCGGTGAAAGTCTGCTGAGGTGGCTAGATACAATTTCATTGGACCAACTACGTGACGTCATTGTTCACCAGAGAAGTCTTTTGACATAACCGCTTACGGAGTGTAGTCAGATCTTTAACAGCGTATAGAAATGTAGCGAATGTCAGGATCTGATTTTAATGAGATTGGATTAAAAGTCAGTAGTTTATTTAATTCCTAGATTATCCTTGCTGTCTGTCATGTAGGCTGTTATAGCCATCCCAGTGGCTGTATGGTTAAGGCATCCAGCTTTGAAGCGGAAAATACTATGAACAGAAAATGGGTGTCTTATCAACTACATTTGTTGTCTCCCTTATAATATTGTGGTGACACTATAATAAACAATACATGTTCTAGCCCATCAAATGAGTGATTTTGTCCTCACGCTTTTCCAGCAATTGGATAGAAACTTTTTAAGAAAAATAATAAATTGTTGAACCATTATTTAAACAATTTCAGGAAATGAATCCTAATTGAAACCAGATTAATGTACATCAATAAGGTTTTTTGGAAAATAAACAGTGCTAATCTAGCAATTAATTCATTAATGGTCTATGTAACACGTGTGATTCATCTAAGACTATAAACATTGTTGGCATTTGTTGCATTTATTATCTTGCATTATATTCGAGGTGTTTTACACTTGATGATGTCATAATTATGCTTTTATGGTTTTTGCTATGCATAATTTACGTTTACAATTTTATGCAATCATTTCATCTTCCCATTCTATGCTGTATATTGTAATGAGTGTGTAATAATGTGAACAATATCATACATGTGTCTTTATGTCACATGACACATGACTTTTTTTGTATGTGTACAAATATTTATTTAGATATTCTTGTGAATGCAGATTTTCAGAAAGTTTATTAATAAATAAAAGCAATAAAACAGATCGAATGTAAAAACTAAGACAATTAAAAAAAAAATTCAAGTCTGTAAAAATACCACTTATTCATGTACATCCCTTTTAAATGACTAAGTGTGACTATGGATAATTCTGATACCTTAACAGAATTTTTTTTTATATTTCATCTAATTTACGTTGCACTGTAGTTGTAGAAATTATGCAGATGCACCAGTCATCCCTAGTTTCATATAAATGACCAGACGCCAGTGTAGAGAATGCTCCGCCCACTTGTTTGTCGAAGGTTGTCAAGCAAATCCATTGGATTATGCAAAAATAGACATACAGCTACTTCCTCTTTTTAAAAAAACATATTATGTTATTGCCCGCATGCAAATGAAATACTGACCGAGTTTGATTTTTGCTGACCATGTGGTTGTGTCTTACTGACGTAAGGCTTTATTATGGATTATTTTGTGCTTTATAGAAATTGTAAATTACAGTAATAAATGATGTCACACACATGATGCATCTCATTAATTGCTTTGTTAATTATACTAAAGATTTTATATACATGTACATACTACAGAAATATATTGTATATTATTTATGCTATGTAAAATAAAATATGTTGTAATTATACTGAATGTGTTGTCATTATATATGACTTTCAGCTACCCTCACTGAGCCCTGTGGTGTCTAAGATTGTTTACCACCCGGGGCATAGCCAGCGATAGGGACGTACTCAAATGCATAATGTTAATTTAAAAAGTAAAAATTAAATATGGCCAAAATGGCATTAAAATCTCCAATTTTCACAATCATGAGGACCCCAACCATAACCACCAACTTCAATGCTTGTGTGCGCAACATCGATTCAAGCCTGACTATGCCCCTGACCATGCCACAATTGAAGTTAACGTAGGAGGAAAAAGTGCACCCAACATGGGACTCCAACCCAAGACCGAGCTAGCTAGCTGGGTGCCTATCACAAACCAGTATCTACATTCCTCCACCTTTATTTCTTTGGTAAAGTCATAAGCTATCTTCTCCCTCACCTGGTAGCGAGGTGTCTTGTGTCATTTACGGATGCCATCATTAAAGTGCCGACTAGGACTCTACTACGATCCCCCATATTCCAGGGCGGATTGTTATCATTGCCAATCTTCAGATCAGAGTAGCAACTTTCCAAAGAAAGAGAAACACCAAAATTCCTGCCGTATTAAGGCCAAACTAAACAGCTCACGTACAAGTTCTCAATCGATATCAAGAACAGATCGGACAAAGCCAGAGACAATTCCATGTGTTCTCGTGGAGAACGTACAAAAATATGTGCTATTGAAAAAAGAACACATTATGCGTCACATAAAACAGAACAACTAGGCAAGGGCTTCGTTTAGCAAGAACCCATGGAAAACGAAGGGTGTGTACAGCCAAAGATTATAGATAACAGAGATAAGCAACTGCCTCTATAACCTACCAAAATAACACCAGTGTGACATAAATTCCTCAGAACTTACCATTTTGTGAGACACAAAACTTTGCAGTTTAAATTCTTCAATCTCTAGCTTCAATGTTAAGTGCTTAATGTCTGTCCGTATTTATAATCAATTATTTTGTATATAACTTAGTAAAATTTCTATTTTTATGATTATTATGCAAATTGTAAGGGTAAGAAATTATAAATATGCAAATATCCCTCCGGATAATACAAACTTTGTCAATATGTTTACTGTAGAGGAATATTCATGCTTTCCAAAAATGTATAATTTAAGTCTGTCTGAACAGTAGTTACTGAGTTTTAGTTGTTACAAATTAGCACACATGTCCTATTTCAGTTCTTAGTCTCGTTGTCAATCTTTGTTACCTACTGATAGCCTTTGGACACGCAGTCATACCCTATACCAGAGCACACGATAACAATCCGGACGACAAGCCTGTCTATATATGTATAAGATCCACATGATAAGATGCCAGCACAACCAGCAGATCAACTGCTTGGGCAGGTGGATAGATCTTTTCTAAAATAATTCCACTAGTGACATAGCGACAAATCCACCAACGATTAATGAGGGTTCGTATCTCGATACCAACCTGCGACTGGTTGCCAAACAGGAAGACCCATGGGAATATCAGATCATGTATAGTGCTCATTTCGGTTTGAGCGTTAAGGATGTTTCGTTTAAAACGGTCAGATAATAAAATACTTTTGATTGTTTTTACCTCAAGAGTCTGTGTTGAGAGATATTTTCTTGCGTTTTTAGCTTTTTAGCCAAACTATATAAGCCACTTATCACGTGGTATAACCACATCGGTAAGAACCAAGGAGTTTAAATTCTGAAAGAGCTAGTGTATCACATCCATATTCCTTTAATAGCAACCCTTCAGCAAAAACAACCCCATCGGAAATAAGCGTTTGCACTTTTATAGGCTATCATCGACCGAAAGGTCTACATAGTTCCATACAGGGTGATTCATAATACATGTCCCGGTTTCAAACTAGATCTGTTATAACTTGTCGTTCCTGAACAAGATGTGTATGTATTATATAATTCATATATCATTTGAAATCTGATATGATAAAATTATCTTACATATATGTAAACGGCAGTACTGGTGTTGACATCATTGCGTTATTGAGGGAAGCTTAAAAACACAACTACATGATATAATTTCACAGCACTTATTTATTCACCTGTGGCTATTAGTCAAGCATAGCCACATTTATAAACGATGTCATTAACAGATGTGCAATTTCCGAGACGTCACTTTCAAAGCATAATTAAATGCAGCATAATTTTGATCAGCTCTGTTTTGAAAGACATACTCCTATATTATAACCACCTTAGCAAAGCAAAATATTATTATGATAAACTGTCTACTTGAAAGGCACACTGGCTTCTTGAATTGTTTCAGTAAATTGTGTCTCTAGGAGATGGCAAAATTATAAGTCACATTAAAATAAGTATTGACGTCATCATCGGTCATATATACGTCAAATTGAATATACATAAAATGAATGTCCAGTTGTAGATTAAAGTATAACTGAAAGTATGTAATATTGTATATCAAATGAAACTTTGAAACATAATTATGTGTTTTGGATGTGCAAACTACTTGCAGTTGTACTCAAACAAACCAAAACTGTTTCATTTGAAAACGATATATATTATGAATCACTCGACTTACGTATCAAAGTCATCAGGACTCTGAACGGGTCACTTTCATGCAGATATAACAATATGTATTCATGTAAACTGTTATTGTTTGTGCCTTCATGCTCTGCTGATTTTGTTGAGTGTTACCTTCCCTGTCTGATTTGTTAATATCTATTGAAGTCACGAAGGCTCTTGATATTAACAAAATGGCTTAGTGGGTGCAACAATGGACATGTTTCCATTTTCTTCCATAAGTAACAATTGAAAAAAAGCTACATTTTAGTTTGCAACAGTTTTATTCATTCTACTTGATTTGCATGTACACAACATGTATAATCATCCATCTATTGGTTAGCACTCATTGTGGTTTCAATCCATTCCTTGTAGGTGGAAACACGTGCATAAACACTCGGGAATGTTGTACTACAACCAGCCGCTCCCCATGACGTCACACCGGCAAGCTTTCCACCACAAACCATCGGTCCTCCGCTATCACCCTGGAAATATACAAAAAAATCCAGTTACGATATTGTGATAGTGACGTTGCAGTTTATGTGTACGCAAAATAGTACAACCATTGTCTGAACAGGTAGGGCGAATATAGCATATAGCTAGTTTAGCATTGGAGTTATAGTTGTCTGTACAGTATATCCCTTTATAGTTGGTTTTGCACCGTCACTGGAATCCTACTCGGACTGGACTATACCCATAGGCGGATCCAAGGGGGGACGGACCCGGCGTACGCCCCCCCTAAAATCGCCGGAGCCTAGGTAATTTAATCATAGATTGGATGTAAGAACAATATTGATATGCAATTTTTTTTCGCTCGCTCCGCTCGCATCAATAACACAATAATAAATTAATGGATTTTTAAGTGAACTTAATGCTCTATGCAAAAAACAAAATATGGGACTGATTGGTAGCATAATGCCAAACATCGGCTACAGAATGCCGAGATTCTTGCACATTAAAAATGTCCGACAAGTCAGTAATACAGTTGGCTTGATTTTCTTATAAACCTGTCATTTTCATTAAAAAATAAGATATCTCAAAATGCAGCTGACGAATTCCGTGGTTATATTGAAAAAGTCACGTGGCATAAAGCCACTGGTCTCCCTAGTCGCTGGATCCCAAGTATTTCACATTTCCTCTTAAACAAAACTGAACCCCTGGAGTTCGCAGAGTATGCTGCTCAGATAGACATTGCATTTTTTCTTCGTGACGAATTTACAGAAGCTATATATATATATATCAGTGAATATTATCCAGTCGATAATCGTTAGTCCTGGCTATGCTGCTCATATAAACAACGAATTTTCTTGCTCGCTTTGCTCGCTGTAGAACTACGTAAATTCAATGAAATCCGCCAAGTTTTGATTTACCAATAAGTTGGTTGGGTATGCTGCTCAGATAAACACTGATTTTTTTTCTAATTCTTACAATTATAACATCAGTGAATATAACCAAGTAATAAGGATGTGGTGTTTGCTGCTGAAATAGATAATTGCATTTTTTCTTGCTCGCTGCGCTCGCACAACCACTATCACTTAATTTTGTCAAGTAGGGAATGAGTATGAGGGATATGCTGCTCAAATAATTAATTCATATATTCTTGCTCGCCTTGCTCTCACATTAACTTTATCAATGAATATTTTAAGATAAAGAACGAAATTGTGTGGAATGCTTCTCAGAGATACAGTTTTTTCTTGCTCGCTTCGCTCGCGCATTTTCTTGGGGGGGGGGGGGTGGTATCAATACATGAATGTACGCCCCCCCTAACGCCAAATCCTGGATCCGCCCCTGATACATGCACATGGTGTATATACAATATCTTACTCGCGTTTTAAGAGTAACTATTGACAACCACCAGAGTTTTGATAAAAAAATATAGTACAGTGAATTTGACGTGATCCTGACCTTTATGCATGAATATGCCTATAGTTCAAGGTTCTTGCGTTGAATAAATAATAACACGTGCACACTTATAAGATTTGTTAAGTGCATACATAGAGAAGGTAGTGCAGCGGCCATGTTTAGCGACAAAGGATATGACGTTACAGGAACTCGTATCCGTGTTTGCTGTGACAAATGTAGACAAACTGGGTACCAGCTTTTGAAACGACTTATCCATTGTGGTTAAACATAGCCGCTGCGCAACCTTCTCTCTATATAGGATACAGTCAGATAAACCATTATTTCAAGACCCATACACAAATTTAGTAGCATAGTAATTTTTATTTAATCCCAATTAAATGTCGGGTCTTATATCTCTGTGCGTGGCATCATACTTACATTACACGACCCAGAAGAGCTGGCGCCACTAAAACAGATATGTGCTGCAGAATTGTAGTTGCCAAGGAGAGCCCAGGCAAGGCATCCACCATTAACAGAACCCGACGCTTCCTGCAATCGATCTGGAATCTGCTCTGCAAAATTTAAATCATGGATAGGCTAATTAATTTTCAGATGCCCGACAATAGATAATACATGTACTTAACATTTTTAGAATTGTGCATTCTTGTTCAAAATAACAAGTGCCAAAATCACCCATTGCAAGAAATGAATGTGGAACCGCTGTCGTTGAAAAAGAGTATGCACTTGAAATTATCATGAATGGAACTACATGTACCAAAGGTTTGACAAGAAGTCAATCTAGATTTACGTACTAGTAGTTCGTTTTAGTAAGCTATACATCTTGAAACTAGGTATTTCAGTTTTTTGACAGCTGTGACTTGGAATTTCGACTTTTTGACAGCTAAAACTTGGTCTTTCAGCGGTCAAGTTCATTTTCTCATTCAGTTGGGTGTTGGACATTCTACCGTGTAGTTGTGGTACTATTATATGATGTGTTTTTTATGTTTTTTCTGCTCGGCTGTTTAAGAAGATAATAGATAATCGGACAGGGAAGGCAACACTCAACTTAAACAGCCAAGCACAGAAAACATAAAAAACACCACATACCATAACCACACGACACAATACCAAACACTACAATGGACGATTTTATAACAAAAAGGCACAGTCAATGCCCAATACAACTACACAATCACCACATCCCACACCGAAAGTAGGCCGCCCTAGTCAGTCAAACTAAACCGGAATAAGAGCCAGCTGACAAGAATATAACAAACGGACAACACACATCACAGGATACAATGGACATGTTATATTATGTAAAATGTTATTTTGACAGATACGATGAAGCCTAGCGTATGTGGGACAAATGGCTAAGTGGAGTGCAGCCCCCCCCCCCCCCCTGTCCGATTTCATATTATCTTTTTGCAATGGAAGAACGGTGATACACACATTTTTATCGTCGTAGATCAGAGAGGAAGTTACTGAACCATTTAGAAAGCGCCTATTATTCGTTAATATTTCCAAAGAACACTCAGAATTTTATATGATATTTGATATTTCAACAACAGCACCTACTTGTGTATTCAATAGTACAGCATCATTTACTTACCACCGGTACCAGATGTTAGCCCCCATCCAGATATTACACAGGACTGGCCGTTGGAATTGTCTCCAGCCTGGGCGAGGGCTATCGCTCTCTGGTTGGAATTTACTAAATCAATGGAACTGCTCAGCTTTAATATGGCAACATCATTAGGGAAAGCACCGGCTCCATTGTTATAGTTAGGATGCTAAAAGTACAAAACATCATTCATTACTAGTATATTTTCTGGTATATATCATGTACCGATATGTTTAATTGTTAATGCCGAAGTAACGATATTGTTGTACCTCCGCAGCTCGATGCTTAGGTCGCTTGCCGTCTAATCTGGCGACCTGGGTACAAACATGGACTGATGAGCTCATATGCCTGCCGTATTTCAGCAGATGGCTGACTGGCAAATAAAGGCTATGCTCGGCATATTGTTGAAAACTAAAATATCTGTAAATCGGACGTATTGTTACCAAATACGGTTGCATAAAATATAAATAAAATAACACCACTACGTGTAGAGCCCACATAGTTAAAATACATGTACATGTACATGTGAACATATAAACTATATATTTATCTTTACTTAATCGACCTACTGAATTAGTGTAAACTAAAGAGACGATTTGGTTGCTGATCAAATACAAATACAAGTACAGTATGTACACACTAGAAGTCATTAAATAATAACTTTGCTGTCGCAATTGAAACATGTAGTTTCCTAGAAAGTTCAATTATACTGTTTTAAACTAAACCATTTACCATGTAAATGGAGTCCACTGGAACTCGTTTGTAGGTTTCACCTCGCACCAAACCTGTGTTAAACTCGGCACCAATCACGAAATCTGCAGCTGTCCTGTGTCAATACATGATAATGGGAATCATTATTGAATTTACATAATATTAAAATACGTGATACATGTATAATAAAAGATTAGTGAAAACATTGTAGCTGTGAGTTTCTAGTCATGTCCGTTTGGCAATCGATAGACACATTTAATACTACATGAAGTACAATATCAGTATTCGACTTAAGGTTTCAACTCGGACAATAAAATTATATTGACAAATCGGAATGAAATCAAGTTGTGTTTATAATTGAATGATAATAATTGCAAATGGAAATTTGTATGTAGCGCCTTATAAAACAGGTCTCTAAAGCGCTGCACATATGAAAGTTAATTCCTTGAAAGTAAGGTACACTAGTCTTCGAAATCCACTTGAAAATCATTGATATGCCATTTTAAACAGGTGCGTTTTAGTGCCTTTTTGAAAACCACCAGAGAGTCAATTTGCACATGTCTACTGACAAACTGTTCAATAGGGTGGCTGCACATTGGTCAAATCGCATTTCGCCACAGGTCTTTGTTCTTCTTGTTCGTGGAATGTTCAATAACTTGACTGAGTCTAATCTCAGAGATCTTGTCGGGTTATGGCAATACCCTACGCTAATTGAATTGTTTGTTGTATTACGCTGTTGACATTTATTTTACATTGGTACAACTAATAAATGAGAACATAAAACTATTTTATATAATTGTCTTCAGCATCATCATCGTCATCAGCATCGTCATCATCATTACCGTAATCATAATCGTCATCATTATCGTCAATAATATAGTCATTATAATCATAATTCTGGTAATCAGCATTATCGTATGTTATCGTCACGATTTTCCTTATAATTATCATTATTATCTTCAATATCATATATAAAATCATAGCCATTATTATCACCAAGTTAATAATTATCATCTTTATTAATATCATCCGCACTATCATATTAAAAAAACATAGCCCTCATTATCATCAATTTCATAATTATCATCTTTATTATTATCCTCTTCACTATTATCAGCATGATAACCTATCGTTAATATTACCACATCCATTTACCTGCCTTCCACGCAGTGTGCAGCCGTCAGAACCCAATTGTCACTGATGATAGAAGCGCCACAGATATGACAGTATCCGTCACCGGCTGTGGTACAGCCTTCAGCAACCAACTGAAGCGACACCTGGTGTGAATGGGAGGTGATTAGCGCATCCGAACCACCAATGATTCGATATTTCGCTGAAACGACAAGTATGGTTTCATAGTTTATTGTCCAATCCATTACATGTACATAAACAGTTATACAAATAACACTCATAGTTTACAACATATTGAACATGAATGGTCAATCTAAAAAGATTTGTATTAGACGAAATGTCCTCACTAGTACTTTTCAATATTTACATGTATTAAAAAATAAGGTACACTTGCTAATCGTGGTATGTTATTAAATAATTACCTAATGCATACCTACAATTTCGTTATAACTTACTGTATAAAATTTGACATATAATTAGAGAAGCGCACAATAAATGCTAAGCCGGTAAAAATAGTCTAAAAACATGTATCATCTCTTATCAGATTAGCAATGAACATGTTAGAAAATATAACTTATAATTGCATAAATATCATAAATCTAAAGCAATAAATGCATAATCTAAAAAGGAATACAATTTTAAAATTGCTATATGCCTGTTTTATAGGCAGATATACATAATATGAAACCAAGATATATGTGTATATGATTAAAACAGTCATAAGACAGGCTTCCATTTTTTTATATTTTTTTAAAAATATATACATGCATATATTACAAAATTGAGAGACAGATCATTAACTATCATACAAATATTTTCTTCTCTCTTCTAATATGAGTGGCAGGATTTGGCAGATTCTTTGGCAATCTTACAGTCGGACAATAAAAAATCTAACTTTGTACTATCTGATAAATTATGAAACCCATTTCTACTGTTGTTAGCCTTATCAAACAATGTATTTCTTATATTATCATATAAAGGACATTTGAGTAAAACATGCAGTTCATTTTTTACCCCATCATTGCATACCGGACAGATTCTATTATTTACTACAATACCTTCATATCTTCCAGTCTCAAGACGAATCGGGGCTACCCCGCATCGAAACTTTGCCAGTGCCGATCTGTGTTTCATAGGCATCACAATCTTAAGATATTCTTCAGTTTCAAAACTAAATTTAAAATTTCTATATGTTCTAAGCTTATTGCACTGATTATTTGGTCTGAACATACAATGTAGATACTCAATCCACTCATCTAGATATTGGTTCATAAAATTTTCCTGTATTTTCTTTATTATAATAGTTTTAAACATATGCATATTATCAATGTCAATACATGTATATTCCACACAATCATATTTCCTGAACAGTTCCTTTTCTTTGAAGTGCTAATTTCTACAATTTCTAACGCTTAAATGTTTACAGTGTTCAAAAATCATTTTATTTACTCTCCCATCATCCATTTTTGAAAATCTACAGTACAATGATATAACACATTTCAACTGTCTGGACATAGTTGGCTCCCGTGCCATGTCACCGGCTACCGCATGATTGGGTGTATACCTGCCCGTGCCCATAAAGAACCTCATAGCTCTGTTCTGCACAGCCTCAATGCATGATAATTGTTTGGTAACCCAGATGGCTGCGCCATATGCTACCACAGACCAGACAACAGAGTCATATAGCTTCGAGTAAACACGGAATGGCATACCACCAATTGACTTAAATTTTGCAATGAGTAGACCCAATGCACGTCCTGTTTGTTTACATTACCTACATTTATCTATATTAAGACCAACAATTTTTATCAGACTTTTTAAGGATATTTTATAGAAAATCATTCCACATTTCAGACTTTAAAGGATATTTTAGAGAAAATCATTCCGCATTTTTAATTCTTTTACCGAATTTAGCGAGACATTTTCGAAACTCAATCCAAGAATGGGCCCTATCTATATGCAACTTAATATATTTGTGCAAAACGTCACATTTACCGCCCGAAGGCGACTCAGTAGCTGATATGTTGATTGACTCACATGATTCCAAGAAACGCGGTTAGAACATGTGTTCAACATTCAAACAGAGTAGCATAAGTAGACTTACCGAGAGCCCCGCTGACACAAAGGAGAAGAATACCGTACTGCAACATGGTTGTTTGTTTAACTTCCAAGTCTTTGACGAAGTAATGAGACTCGGTATTGTGCCGGTATTTATAAGAAGCTGCGACGAGCGGACAGCCGTAAAGACACCATCTGTGTCACAAGTAAACATTGTAAATCTGCCAGTTGAAGAATACTCAGTTAAGTTTTAAAATGATAAAATGAAATAAGAAGACTTAATGGAACACGAACTCGCGTCAAGTGTTACGTTTTGAACAACCACCATATTTTTAACACAGCAACAATGGAAATGAGGCATATGCTGTAGTTCTCATCGATGATTTAATGGGCCAACAGCATTCAAAAAGTACATGCCTACGTGATGTTTGGTTGTGAACAGAAATGAAGTAAAACTTTCATTTGGAGTTCCTTTTCTTATCGCATCAAACAGTCGTAACTTGTAAAACCTTCATAGATGCAAGTATACATGGTGTTTTAAGCAACCACCTGTTTTATGTATTGACAGCTTCTATTCAGTTTTTTCCATAAAGAAAGGACGTTTAACATTGCCTAAATTCCGCATATGACAACCCATCATGACATAGCACCCACTGCACTATTTTCTTCCTCGGAATGCAATTAAGTTATTTGCCGTAGCTGTGTTTTAACGGTTATTCATACACACCTTAGTTTCCTCTATGTGTATATACAATGTAGGTGAAACTACTGGTTTTGTAAAAATAAATGATCTGGATATTTTCAAGAAGAACACATATCTATGAAGAACACATATCTAATAAGAACACATATATAAAAGAACACATATCTAAGAAGAACACATATCTAAGAAGAACGCATATATAAGAAGAACAAATATCTAAGAAGAATGCATATATAAGAAGAACAAATATATCAGAAAAACAATATCTAAGAAGAACGCATATATAAGTAGAACACATATCTAAGAAGAACGCATATATAAGGAGAACACATATCTTAGAAGAACGCATATATCAGAAGAACACATATCTAAGAAGAACACATATTTAAGAAGAACGCATATATAAGAAAAACATATATCTAAGAGGAACACATATCTAAGAAGAACACATATCTTAGAAGAACACATATCTAATAAGAACGTATATCTAAGAAGAAAACAAATCGAAGAAGAACACATATATAAGAAGAAAACATGTCTAAGAAGAACACACATCTAAGAAAAACACACATCTAAGAAGAACACATATATAAGAAGTTGACATATCCAAGAAGAACACATATCTAAGAAGAACACATATCTAAGAAGAACACATATCTAAGTATCCTGCATTACTGATACAACCGAATGATTGATTCAATATTATTATGTGCACTTCTTAATATTTAATTCATATGTGTTAGAGAATAATTGTAACATCAGCAAAATAAATAACAGCATTACCCACACCCATCAACGGTAATCCTATCCCAATCCAATCACACACTCTCACAATAATTGCTTACTAATATTCAATTTTCTAATTATTAAATTATTGACGTAACTAAACTGTTAAGGTACTTATTCTCATTTTCTCAGTTTACTCTACTTCTTTGTCCAATCAAAAGTCAGGGATTTTCAAATTTCGTGTATTTTTGCAATGGGAAGTTTGGTCACACTATTTATGGAGTTGTTAATGACGTAAATTTATTCCATTTGTTTGGATGAGTTTGTTGTTTCCAAATATGGAAAGCTACAAATGATCTATAACCTATACGTATAAATCCGGTCATTGAACCAACACGGTGGAATCGATCTCTTCATCGATTAAAGATACAAAAACACAAACTGTAACCCTTGTAACATTTAAGACAAGTGGATTATCGGACATGATATTGGTGCGATACATACATGTTTAATTGATCATGTATAGACGAACACTGTGTCCTTCAGCTGTAACCATGGCATTCAGCTTTTTAATACTGTTATTCTTGCACTTTTTAGGACTTCAGGCAGCTAAAACTAGGCATTTCAGCAGTTTTACTGTTGAAACTAGGCCATTCAGCTGGGACATTCAGCTTTTGGATTTCTGAAACTAGTTCATTTAGCTTTTTGACAGCTGGGATTTGGGCGAATCATTTTCTTGTTCGGTTGTGTGTTGGGCATTGTGCCTTGTTTGTTTTTATTTTCTTTGCTCGGCTGGTTAAGTTGATTGCTATATTTCCTGTCCGACTTAATACTATCTTTTTGCACCCTATTTAGTTAAAACAAGCCAGGGTGTACAAATATTATTATAATTTAATTTATCGTTTTTTCATTCAATGATTCTGATACATTTCAGCAAATATCCATCCAGAACTAGCGGCCATCTACAACATACAAGTGTAACGGTTGTTTGGTGCATAAAGGGAGGTAATTTGATAATTATGCACAAATTGTAAACCTTGTAGTTTGTCGTTAGAGTAGAATGGAATGTATACGTCCAACAAATCACCCTTAAAGGTGAGCTAACTTTTCACTGACGGGATTTGTTGGAGTATGTCCGTCCCGCACGTTACACAGGTATGCCGACCCTGGTTTTTTCGTAATGACGCACATTCATTGAATATCGTTACTTTCTGGCAAGTTCACTAAAATAATTCATACTTCAACTACTCGTAAAGTGATAATAGAATCATAATAAAGTTGATATATTACAAATATTAATTATTTTATCATACTTACATGTATAGCATTTTAAGTAGTTATCTTGATCTAATAACTTTACCAATGGTACTTGAAGTAGACCGTGTCCTGTAGAGTGTTGTGAAGCAACTGATGTTTAATTGTTGGCCCATTTACTTGGCAATAAATCCTTGGCAATGTCGCATTTAGTCCACTTGACCGGTTAACTCTACATTATCTATAGCCACGTCGACTTACAGCACTCGATTTTTGCGAGGCGTTAAGCCTCTCATTACTACCATTGCCCATTTCTTAATACAACATTAACCGCCTTTAGGCTGCTATGTGAATCCGCATTCAAGTAGTTCCAGAAACTGTCACCATTTTCAATATAATTAGATATGTTTCTGCAAATATTTTAACTTTTTCACTTAAATCAGCATTTTTTTATTTTAAGATGAACTGTTCGTTAAATCGATATTTTTGCAAATAATCATTCCGCTGAGACCATAATAAATATGGAACTTGTTTCATATTATGAAAATGACGTATTTATCACATGTCTCGTTTTGTATATATACATTTTTTTTGTATTTATTATGTCTTTATCTAAGTTTTTTTGGTGTTTGTAAATTGCCTTAGGCAAATTGTTTGCCGATTATGCCAATCAAATTTTATAATTGTATTATGTTAAACCAGTTACGTTTAATTTTCATTGAATATTACATCGGGCATATTTATCTACCTAAAATTTGACTTATCAAACCAGACTGTTTTCGAAATTACTACCAAATTAAGTAACGCCTGCTGTTTATACGTTCTGTATATAATTATGTTTTGTATTTCATACCATGTTTTGTAAATTGTTATGTTTTGTTTTGCAACGCGTATGCCTCTGTGTAGGCCTTTGAGAATTGATAAAATCTTAAGTATGAATTCGTTGTTATCTCTTGCAACATTCTAGTCATATGGATACCATATCCAATCCCAAAACTTAAATATTGTATTTTAACTTTAAGTCTCAATGGGCAAGTGATATGTTGACTGACCAGTCTCTATATTATGGTGGCGGATTTATGCCATGTCGTATTTTCGATTTTTCGCCTCAACAAAGCGTATGGAAATACGGAAATGTAACAATGCGAAAATACGACAGATGCAGGGCGACAATATGACACCTAAAATGCGTCGTGTTTTCGCCTTACATCTGTCGTATCGACAATAACGTTCAATTTTAGGGATAATGTTCAACAACGGCTGATCGCTCCTCTTAATGCCTCTGGAATCATTAAATCTGAAATCTGCCGGAATTTGGCTTGTTTAAGCTGTCTATCAATGCCTGAAATTCGGCTTGCAAATCCGGCTGCTGATTACGAGTAGCGCATTGCGCCTGTGACTGTAATGGCGGGTTACTAGTAGTGATGGGACATCGGTTGCATATCATAATCGATCATCAGCTAGAATCGACTGGCACTTCCGATGCGATTTTCCCGATTAATAATCGGCAGAACAGGGGCTGAATATGCAGTGTACTAATGCCTGTTTTCCTTCTTCCCAAGTCGCGAAAGAAGGTGACAAAGGGAAAAACAATGATTTTCGGTAGACGTTTTACTATCTGAGTTTGAACAAATTCTTTAAATTGGTTCTCACAGGCATCCAATTGGTTCAAACTTCCACGCTTTG
This sequence comes from Spisula solida, assembly GCA_947247005.1. NCBI lineage: Eukaryota > Metazoa > Mollusca > Bivalvia > Venerida > Mactridae > Spisula > Spisula solida. The sequence goes on from OX365954.1 coordinate 29,269,490, forward strand.
AATTTTCCTAGCAATTTTTGATTAAATTAGTCTTGTTTAACATTTTGTTATATTTATCCGATGATCGATTATGGATGAATGACATCGATCATCGGAATCGGCTGACTTCTGCACACCACTAATCGATGTTATCCGATAATCGGTACATCACTAGTTACTAGTGTTCACCAAGCCACTAAACCGCCATCAAACTGTTTGGTACTGTTCACGCTACCAGTTCGATTGATCAAAAGATTTTAGACAGATTGTTCCTGATACAACACGCTCAGATAATATATCTACAAGGAGAATTCGCTACCTTGTTGGTTAATGGGCTATTTGACACATCAACTGCCAAAATATTCCACAGTCTTCAAAGGAATACTTCATGAGCCGGGATTACAACGAATACTTACACTCAGCACTCAACACTCAAATATTGAAATTCTCTCTTTTGAGGTTCGATCAGGGTGCTTTAGAAACGCTTCGTTCAGCCGCAACTTTAGCAGCCGCTGGTAGATCAACGGGAGCTAGTGACGACAGGGGTCGTCGTGATCAGGCTTTTCATACGATCGTAGTCGTTGACGTTCATCATTCTCGTAACGACAGGATCGTGACGTTTTCAACAGTTTCGCTAATCGACGGTTCCCAAATCCGCAACAAAAAAGAGAAGGACAACTCTAACTCACAAGGTGTGGACGTCATGTAAGATTTATTTTCCTTGGCTATTAAATGCGTCTTCTCAAGCTTCTCTACTTCTGAAGTTACTTCTGTAAGTTTTGAACTAAATAACAGACATTTCAGTAAGAAAGAATATTCATTTTACAGACAGGAAATATCGCGAGTTATTGACGCTGACTGCATTGAAAAGTGTTTTTGTTAAGCCAACGTGTGTTAACCCAATTCATTCTGTACCAAACAAAGAACATCAAAGTAAGATTCATCACTGATCTGCGGAGATTGAATTCATATTGTACTGTGCCTAAATACAGAAACGAGGACATAAGGGATATAATTTGTTGCAACCTGGAGATTTCTTTGTCACAACCGATATTAAAGACGTTTGACCATATGCCAGTTTCTGTGAACAGTAGAGATGTTTTTAGAATTTAGATTTGATGACACTTATTTTAGATGGAATATTTTACCATTTGGTTTATGTGCTAGCCCTTATTACTTTTACAAAATTGTTCGCCCAATTGTAACATATCTTAGGTACATTGGCTTACGTGTTACTGTATTTGTTGATGATTTTCTTTTAGCAGCCAGCGCATCATGTGCAACTGATCACGTTGAACAACTTATTCAGACATTGATTGTACTTTTTTTCACTATAAAAATTGATTATTTTGAGCTGAAGAGCTTTACGAATACATGTACTACTTGGGTGTACGCCAAGACAAGGCCTTGACCCGTATATTATTGTCAATTCATACACATGTAAAATTATATTGCAATAGCATAAATACTTTAAGCGATATTGGGCTTTGATTCAGGTGAGGCGTTTTAAAAGTCCTTGGGTGTATGTGGACTGACAGGGGAGAATCTGTCTAATAGTCATGTTTATGTTTAAATAAACATTGTACACTATAGTATGTTGTTGTTGTATTCACGTGACGTATATTTCCCCAAACTGAAGTTAATAACTATGAAACTTAGCATGCATGCTACCAATGTCTAAGTAAAAATAAAACTGGCATTCATATAAAATTTGTATATAAATACTGTTCAGCTATGCCTGTAGTAAACCTAATGTATGTGTTGTTTTTGATAACAGTTTAACAGTTTTAACAGTTTATTTCATATATACATGTACATTGGACAATGTGTCCATGAGTACACAATTTTACATTTATAAATATTTGTACATAGATATTACACCCAAAGAACATTACATAACAGTACAAATTTGATGCATAGGAACATAATAGCTTACAGTGCAAAACATACATTGATAACCTTCAAGAAGTAGCATGTATATAGCAAAGGTAAAATGGAGTGTTTGTACATTGTTTAATATATATATATCTTTATTTCCCCCGTTTTCCGGAGATATACATTTGAACAATAATTACAAACAGAGACATATTATGTAGAAACATGTATACAATTTGCAAACAAAAATATACATTCAAGAACATGCATAGACAAAATATTCTTGCATACATACCGACTTACAATACAGAATGTATCTAGACCCACACATTCACGACCGCACGCACGCACACACACACACACGCACACGCATACAAACGTTCGCACACACACCTACACACACACACATGGACACCAACACTCAGACACTCTTACACTTACTGTCATCAATCATACAGGAGGTATATTGGTTACTCGAACACAAACATGACTATATATAATATAGTTCACGCAACACAGACAGAACATACATTCACTTATCCATAAACACGTATATGTGAGAGCCAATACATACATATATAGACGACCACACCAATATGCATAAACATAAGTACCTAAATTACTGCATTCCTTAAGCCGCCTGTAAGGAAATTAAAGACGCATTTACTACAACCTGGAATATGCAGTACAAGACTTCAGGTGCACCGTTTCTACGAAACGAAAAAGAAACATTGCAACATTAGACATTGTAGATTTTTTTTTTAAGGAAAAAAAGCGCCTGTTAGGATACATCTCATGCAATTATTGTAATTGTCTGATAAATATGTATGGCATGATCATCAACAGTACAGAGATTTTACAAATTTTGCACAGCATATGAAAAACATCGGATAAAGTTCGACATCCAATATTTCACACAATTGTAAGTCCACCCTACCAAGTAGGTACTGGGTAAAGCGCGGTCTGTCTACATTATTCAACAGGTCGCTTACATTATCATTAAAGTCATTAGATACTTGTTCTAGAAGAAACCTTCGTTTAAAAGTAGCGTTGTTGTTCAGACAGTTGTACATAAAATGTTCTAGTTCGTCAGTATAGTAAAGCTGACATCTAACACACGAAACTGGATGTTCTAAAGCAGCAGTTTGACAACAGAGTTTAGCAATAAATTTCATGAGGGAAAGGCTATTTGGTATTTCCTTCGAGACTTTCCAAATGTTTGATATCGTGAGTTCAGCGTGAATTTCTCGAAAGCACAAGAAGTCATTACAGGTCAACATTCTGGCTTTCCAGGCCGACGATTCACAGTCATGCACTCTAGATTTTACTTTATTTTTCCACAAGTGTTTAGCAGGGAAAGTCCCTTCTGCAAAACACTTGTGGAAAAATAAAGTAAAATCTAGAAGCTAATAGCTTACAGTGCAAAACATACATTGATAACCTTCGAGAAGTAGCATGTATATAGCAAAGGTAAAATGGAGTGTTTGTACATTGTTTAATACACTCATGTCATACCACAATGTTCAAGTGTCCATATGACGGTCTCATCGTTTTATTATTATCAGTATAAAGATTTTTTTACTTCCGTGTTTATATGTTGATACAGAAGTTATGATTCGTTTCAAAACACGAATGATATTATAAGACTTCGCTATGTTTACTGTACGCTGATCCACAGGTAACTGTATCATTAATAAAAAGTTTCTTTTACAAAATTTATGTTATCTTAGAAAGGTGCATTTGTACTTAAGTGGTCAGACTTTCATGGTATCAAAAACAAGAATTGGCTTTCGATATCTTTGACATTGTTTGAACTACCTCCATGCATAATCCCATCGCAATTGATCAACAAGTTAAAAAGTTATACCATGAAATGTATACCACTGTGTCAAGTCAATCACTGAGGTGCACTCAATAGAAACGACAATGTTATTCTGAACCAGAAAAAAGAAAGTGAGTTCACGCCTTATGGGTTTATTTTCTTATTCATGGACTGATTTTTAAAATATTGATATCAAATTTAAAAAAACGAAGCTCTCTAGTTTCTGATTTTATACAAATATTAAAAATAACACTAGTATTAATGAAATGTTAGTTAAAAACAATCTGCACCTCAATTTCCCGTGTTATAAACCTTTCTAAGATATTATAAATTTTATAAAAAAAATTTATTTACTCTTTATTAATGATACAGTTACCTGTGTGCTGATCATGATTAAATAAATTATCCAACTTTTATTTAAGATGTATCTACATAACACGGAAACATTGGTGCAGGAAACATACCATGTAAGAATAGAAAGACCATATATGGCAATTGGTTATTAAGGTTGACCAAACATATGGTATGATTTCACTGACTTTGTTCAATGAAAACTGCATGAAATTTATTTCATTAAAATTATCACTAATTAATACATGTAAAACAAAAACATGTCACAACATAATAAGCATTTGATACAGTCCACCACAGTGTTAAAATTGGCAATGCCCTCATCGAGCGTTCCTTAAAGCAACACACCGTGGTCTCATAGACCTGCATAATGTTTTAATGGTCAATGGGAGGTAACCCCGTTTAGGGGAAAAGTATGCAATTAAAAACCTAAATTGGGCGTAATTCTTATTATCGTTTTCTTTCTTTATTTTCTCCGTGATAAGTACATACACTTGAACTCAAACTTAATCAGAAAAGTGGGTACATAGCTGCATTAGCAGCCTGATATACACCCGATGAACACACGACAAAAATGTGTGACATTAGCAGTTGCTGATGCTATCGTTTGTTTATTCTGTTTGTGAAAATTGTAATTAGATTGTAATAAAATAATTTAAATCGTAATTTTACATATCAAAGCTACATATGTTGTAAATTTCAGCAACAACAAATACGTATTGACCGAGCTATGGGCAAATATATACATGCATTACTTTAAGATTTGGTTAGTGTAATGCGACTTTTGTTTTCTGGATCGACGTATTGATTGTACTATATATTTGTAAATGCTCATCAGAATTTTATCACCCTGGTACCAAAATGACGCCAATACATTTACCTTTAATCTGCACTATTTCAATGCCAGCATAAACTTCAATTGTCTGCTATAAAACAATATACCTCAGTCTCGCCTTTTTGAAATCCGTTTAGCATACTAACACAAAAAGGCAACCTAATTTTTGGAAAGTATTAAAACTTTTACTGGTAATTTAGCTCCATGAATTTTAATCACACAACAACCACGGTTCATCATCAACGGCTGCGTGGGAGGCCACTTGCCTCAGGCGACCGCCTTAGATTAAATAAGATGGTCCTGTGTTGACTTGCATTTCATAGTTGTTTTCTTTGGGGGGATACATTTTCATTTAGTCTTGATTGTAGGTCTTTTTAATTTACTTTTAGATTTAAAGATATTTATTTCCTATTTCGTAAACCACTCTGAAGAATTTTGAAACTTGTGTATGAAATTTAAATTCATATCACAGTGCGTTTCTTATTATGGCGATGGAGTATATAACAATTTCCCAGCAGTTGGATACATTGTGTATGCATTACATATTTTTTACCAAACTGGCGACAGTCTTAAAGCTCAGTGATTTATCATCATTTAACTTGTATATAGTAACAACATTAATTAATTTCCATTAATATAAATCAAAATATCACGGTGGATCATTCATGCAAACATGTGATACGTATCATTGTACCGATAGTATGATATTGATACAGTCAGGTCTCGATATAACGACATCCGATATACCGTACTTACAAATTCATTATACTGGCATCACGTTTTGAGGAAAATGCTTTAAACGCTCTTTGTATCAATTCAGTATACTGACATATTCGTTACAACGATATTTTATTGGCAACAAACAGCGTCGTTGTATCGAGACCTGATTGTATACAGTTACACTCGCTTATAACGAACTCGGGTATAGCGAATGTCTGTTTCTAGCGAATTCAGTCCCTGTCTCTGCCAGATAACTTCAATAACTCAGACTTCTGCATGTATATTGTAAAAGTTCATGCTTTTTAACGAATTTCGTTCTATCAATGGAGCGAATAAAGTTTTAACGAACTAAAACAACATATCCTCTGTAATTCGTTATAGTCGAGTTTACTACATACTGATAGCTTTTGTCAACAGATCCCAACTTTGTATGTACGAGATGCACCTATTAATGTTTGTCCCCAGAGGGGTAACGGTGATGCACGGGGAATTATACATAAAGACTTTCCCGATTTACGGGAATTTATAAACCTTGTTGTCACATGTAGCGGGAATTAGACTTGGTCCTTATTTTATGGACCGGGGACGGGAATTAGACAGTCGCCTTTTTCACGTTTTCATTGTAATGAAAATCTACCATAGGGATATTTGCCATCAAGAACAACCACCTCAATGAATTAGACAGGGCTACCTACACATGTGAGATGGAAATTTGACACCCAATTTCCAAAAATGTCATGTTCCCCTATACATAATCCAGTCGCACCCCCTGGGGAAAAACAGTGACAAGTGCAAGACGGGCCTGTATTTAAACTGCAATGATTTTGGATGGATTAGGGGTCCAGTTTGTGTAAGCCTTACTTAGGTCGTTCTTTTTCGGAAATATATAAAATGGATTGTTTTAAACATGGTAGTTCTTCGGTTTCATTGCATTATCTATTAGTGTTAATTTGAAAGAATGCAAGGTTAATGGCACATATACTCGTGCTACGGTCATTGTCACTGTTCAATTTTGCTGGATATTATAACGTATGTTCTACTGTACTGTAGTTAAATTCAGTAAATTAAATGAAACATTAAAAAAAAACTTAATTCACGCATTGTCGTATTTAATGTACATGACTAATCGGCGACAACACTACCTGCGAATCATAAGCAAGTTTGGTTTCAATAAATTTTGATAAGCATTGCCGAAACAGGTTTTTTGTTACTTAATGAGGTGTTGCATCCTAAAACGAGGTTTAACAGATATAAATGATTTTATCCATCAAAATCTCGTTTTTAAAGGTGCTGCCTCACAGATCGGGCTAAAAATATTGTATGACGTAATGTTCCTCCTACCTAACCAAGTATTAATTTATGTAATAGAAAGCCACTGACGGTTGCGTTTTGAAATTTTATGGCAAAGAAGCAATTTAACCCACTTTTGATATCGTGCACTCGGTATTTTTCCTTTTAAAAATAGCACAGAGTTCCTTCTAACATGCCTTGTGAATTATGTAATTCAAACGTGATCGAACTGTAACATCAACAAACTACAGCGGAAACATATGTGAGCTACTCAGTTCATTTTGCAATTCGTTTTGATCAAATGCAAACAGATTTCAGGCAATTTTAGTGATAGTAGTATTAATCATATTGGGTAATAATACCCTATTGAATTTTGGATGTAAAAATACTAAAATAACTACAAAATGCTGATGTTGAAGGTCAGTGAAAAATTTAATTTTGCAATACACCACTACGTGAGGCAGCACCTTTAACCATGATTAACTCTTTGAAATATCACATAATGTCAATTAAGCGTTCGTTAACACACGCATGGCAACAATGATGAAGCGTTTGCCAAAACCTGCGTTGATATTTTAAAGGAATTCGGCGAGCATTCAAAGGAATTTTAACAACACTAGAGTGAAAATTCGGAATAACATAAGCAGTGGTTAAAGTTTATTCAAACCGTCAGTGTTTTTTTTCCTTCAGTGGAAGCAATACTTCAATACATCTTGTATTAGGATTTTTCGTTTTCGACGTAATTTCTCGTAGGCAGGACACCAGTACAGTTAGTTATTCAGTACCAAACACGTTAACATTTGAACTAATTTTTATGGTTTTAGAGGACTAGATTTACACCTGAATTAAATTTTATGAAAGTAACAGCATTTAATGAATCTCAGTGATGACGTGTTTTGTACGCTACTTTATTATGGAATTCTTTTTTATAGTCACTGATGATTGTTTCTAATGTATAGGACATGTATAGGACATGTTCATTGAATGCGCGTCTTAATTGTGTAAACAATACTTCAATGGTCACTTATGTTAGACATAAAATGTATTACATTTCTGTCGTTAACAACTCAAATCAAGTGGATTTTTTTGATAATTAAGGGTCTAAACCTCTTGAAACAAAGCGGTGCACTTTGACTGTCTATGAATGGGAATGATGTCAATATTTTGATGACATAGAAAACTTTAGGACGTGTTAATGTATTAGATGCAGATATTGAAATAAAGACAGCAAAGATGTGGTCGATATGGACTATACCTTATTTGGGACTACTTTTGTGTCTTCATATTTCGGTAAGTTGGAACCATTACAGTACCGCCGTATTTTTGTCTTTAAGTGTTCATCTGATGTACGTAGAAGTTGAACTCTAAATAATATTCTAACACCACCCGCGGTTTCAGCTATATACACATAGAGGAAATCACGGTGTGCACGAACTGCCAATAAAACACGGCTACGGCTGAATAACTTCAAACTGCAAATAAGCCTTCCGCGGAAGAACATAGTGCTACGATTACTATATCTTAATTTTATGTCAAATGCGGAATATTGGCTATGTTAGAATCGAAATAATGAATATGTACCTGTGTTTTATCTACGCACTCGTGATTTTTAAAATTACTGCGCATTCGAACTCGTTACTGTGCTTTATTCTATGATAAAACACAGGTACATATTCATTATTTCTTAATTCACACCGCTAAAGTATCAAATTGAGTGTCTTTTTAAAGGTGAGTTGATTGGAACCAAGTTCTCTTTACTGACGAATATCAGTTCAAACTTAACCACGCGGGTGGTAGGCTACTCATTGGGCAACGGCGTAGCAATGAGAGATTCACAATCGTTGCGTAGTTGAGAGGGACAGGTTCGGGATAGGATAACTGTAAGACTGGGTTGGTAGCCATACAAAACAATCACAATGTAACTAACTCATGAAACCCCTTTTATACGCCACATCGGCCTTGATGCAACACAGTATAGCAAAACAATGTTTGCTCGCACACAGATATACTCACACCTAATGGTATTAGCTCGATAGAGCACACCCTGGATGAGCTGGGTCGTACGACGATGACCAACCATTAACCATTTGCCAAGTATATTGTGTACGAGTATGTGTATTTTGTTTAACTTTCCGCGACAGTTCGCTAAAATCATTTTTATGATTTTTCTATCATTAATTTATGTATCGTTTAGCACCATTTTTGTAACATAATTATGATAGGATAGTTAACCTTACAAGTTTTCCAGTAATTCAATATCACACAGTACTGGCTTATTCGTCCGCACGTATCGGACAACTTCTCCACATGTGGAGGGCATGGTTTTAGCCGATGTCACAGAAGAACATAACTCATCCGTCCCAGTATGGAATCCAGTATCCCATTATAGATTCCAGTATTCTAATATGGAATCCAGTATCCCAGTATGGATTCCAGTATTCTCATACGGAATCCAGTATTCTAGAATAGAGGCCAGTATTCCAGTATGGAATCCAATATCCCAGTATGGACTCCCGTATCCCAATAAGGAATCCAGTATTCGAATATGGAATCCAAATCCCCAAGGTGGTGCGCAAGTTTAAGCGGATTTAGCTCAGTGGTAACGCACTGGACTGTCAATCCAGAGGTCGTTGGTTCAATCCCTGGCATCGGAACTTGACATTTCTGAATATTTATAATATTTCCCGCTATATCTGACCGTGTGGTCTGCTAAGTATATATAAGTGCCAGGAAGCTGTGTATCGGTGCTATACACCGGGCAAATTAAAGAACCAGGCTGTCTTTTCGAAATAAGAGCTAGGCGCACATCTGCAGCACCGGACATGCCTGTATCTAATGTCTATCTTTCCCTTCGGGGGCTTTCTTTCAGTCTGTCCCTCTGGTCAGATCATGCTGTATCTGCACTGGTAGAGGATACACCTGCGCCTTTGTGGCTGCAACACAATAATGTATAGTGCCTTTGAACGTGCGTTCGCATGAAAAAGGCGCTATATAAATCTGGAAAACCGGGCTTAGTGACATTATGTAGCAATTATGTAATTTGCTGGGGAAAACACCTAAAAAACCGTATCTTCACAAATGAGTAAAACAATATGTTTGGGAGGAGTGCAAAGACCAATTATCTTGATTGATATACCTTATGTTGATATGACTTCATTGTAATCACCTCATGTATGTACATTTAATTATGATGCATTTCAAAAATACTGGTGTGTGTGAATATTTACGTGTAAGGAATGTTCAATAATTATAACAAGAAAAGAGAAATTGTATAAATGTGTGCAATTTATATAAACATAGTAGCTATATACATATTCAATGTACGATTGGTAGTTTATACTAATTAGTTTAGGTCTATTGTGAAACAAGTTTTTTCAACTTATATTAATAACTCTAAACAGGCTCTCTAACCACTTCATTCCTGATGTTATCCGTCGCCGCAAGGGTATGAGAGAAGAGAAGCCAGTGTCCCTTTTTTGCTGAGTGTCTAGCAAGAGGATTACTGGTACCATTTTTATATAGTCTTTGGTATTGCGTGGCCTGGGATCAAACCCGAGACCTCCTTCACTCAAAACGGACGCTCAACTACTAGGCTATCGCGGAGACGGTACGAGGGGTGCTCAGTAAATTACCAGGATAAAGCTGCAATTTCTTTATTTATCATTGTAAGTCTATAGAACTTTCATAATAGGTAGGTACATTTCAACTATTTCACATTCATTTACCCCTGATCGTTTACCGTGATTGAAGTTACGAACGAACGCGGTTTCCAAATTTTATTAATTGCCAACATTATCGAATAAACTATAAAAAGATAATGAAGAAACAGACAGGGAAGGTAGCACTCAACTGAAATAGCCAAACACATAAATAACACTGACCACAATCACACGGCACCATGCCCAAACACAACTCAACGAGAACATTAAACGAAACCGCTGAAAGTCCAAGTTTCAGTTGTCAAAAAGCTGAAAGTTAAAGCTGTAAAACGTGTACAGTTCGTGCGTTCACAATATCATGATTTGCTAAAAGGAGGAGTTTGAAAGTTTTAATATTACATACATGTAAGTTGCTAAGGGGCAGAGATTACATCAGACAATGAACTCCTCATCGCAAAGCTTCAGGTCAGAATTGCAAGTGCCAGAAAGCAAGGGAACACCAAGAGTCTACGCTTCGACGTCACCAACTTGAAGACTTCTCAAGACAAGCAATAGTTCTCCATAAGTTTGAGACATGCATGTGAAAGACAGAAATGAAACCATCCTGCACAAGCCAGAAGACCAGCTGAAGCCTTGGAAGGAGCACTTTGCCGAGCTTCTGAATGGGACATCAGTCGGGCATCCACCACTATAGAAGAGGGTCCAGAACTTGTAATTGACACAGGGCCAATAACTTAACAGGAAATCACACAAGCCGTCAACATGATAAAGAACGGGAAGCTCCAGGACCCGACAAAATCCCACCAGAAATGATGAAGGCATCAGCAGACGTGACTGCTGACATCATGTTTGACCTCATCCAACAGATCTGGGACACAGAAGAAGTTCCTGTCGAGTGACAGACAGGGTGCCTTCTAAAGCTGCCAAAGAAAGGAAAACCAAACTCCTAAGAGAAGAGCAAGCATTTTTCAGATTAGGAAGATCATGTGCAGACCAGACTGTAACGCTCCGGATCATCATTGAACAATCCATTGAATGAAACTGTCCACTGTATGTCAACTTCATCGACTTCAAGAAGGCGTTCGACACAGTGGACAGAGACACTGGAAGATACTGATGCACTACCGCATCCCAAGTAAATGATCAACATCATTCGGAGCCTTATCACCAACAATCTTTGCCAGGTCATCCACGACATGGACCTCTCTGAACCCTTCCAAGTACGCACTGGGGTTCGACAGGGTTGCCTGCTCTCTCCTATGATTTTCTCAATAGTTACTGACTGGGTTACTAAGACAATACTGGATACACCAAGAGGGATACAACGAACCCTTTAGAGCAAGATGGAAGACCTTGATTACGCTGACAACATGGGTCTTCTGTCCCACACTTGTGCCCACATACTACATAAACATGGAGTTGGATTGGGCACACGCTGCGAAGAGCCCAGCCCAACATAGCAAGGCAAGCACTGGATTGGAATCCTCAAGGGACTAGAAGAATAGGAAGGCCAAAAAATTCCTGGCGCAGAACACTTGCCATAGAGCTTCGCACGACAAGGATGTCATGGAGAGAAACAAAGCTCGGACCATGGACCGAACCAGATGGAGAGCTGTGATAAAGGCCCTATGTTCTGACCGGAGTGAAGAGGACTAAGTAAGTAAGTTGCTAAGGAAACGTTTTCATTTCAAGTCGAAATGTTTATGAAGTGCATATTGTTTGTATAACAAGATTTCAGAGTATTTTTCCGGGGACTCCCTTTGATCAGCCCTCGTACATACGTACATTCAATTCGAGCAAGTATGCACCGTTTAGAACAATACGTATCGAATGTACTTTTTGATCCTTCGTAGCTCAATGGTTAGCGCGTTTTCGTCTAATTCACATACGGGTTGAGGCAGCCTGTCATTGTATAGCAGAAGGCTGACTGGCAAATAAAGGCTATGTTTGGCATTTCATCGAGCAATTATACGTGTATACCTTTTCGAGCAATTCCGTACCTCTTCGAAAACTACACTTAGATTTATAATGGTCTTTTTACACAATCTAATCAACATTGTTAAATTAATAGAAGGGCGAGAATCGTGTCGAATTCTCTGGACTATACTGTTGCAATGTTACTAAGTATTGAAATCTGGTATTGTTTGGGAAGGGTTTTCTGGTCGTCCGATCATTACTTGTATAATGATATAATGAAATATACCGGTATGATATAATAGTAAATCATAATAAAGATATATGAATAAAAAACTAGTAAAGACAAAAACCGGGTGAGTTCCTAGACAGATAACTCCTAAACAAGCACGATCACAGGTCCATGAAAAGTGACCTAGCCCACCTATATATACATATTTAAATATGTATAAATAGACGGTATTGGACACTTTTCATGGACCTGTGAGCACGATGACCTACGATTGGTTTGAAATGTTCAGTTTCTAATACGATGCTTTGGCCATATTAGACAGAATAACACCTCGGAGCCTCTTATAGTATTATTACAAAGTTAAGCTTTTATTTTCATTTTGGAAATCTTAGTCCCGATCCTAGGGATGTACTGCACACACCAATACTGATGTTTCCCAGTAGTAGGTACAATATACTGGCTAATAGAGTCATATACATGTACATGTACAATTGTGTTGGTATGTATTGGGATAGTAGTTGTTATGTATGTTAATTCACTTAAACAATTGTCATGTCTACCATCTTAAACAAACTATACATATGACATAATTATAATTTCATTATAAATCCATACGCTTAATAGTTCGTGCATTTGTTATTAGATTTATTGATGTCATGTTTTTGTTGTTTCAATGTTTTACTGTTGAGGGCCTTACGGCAGATTGACAATTATGTCAAGTATGTTCCCCCTATAAATAAAGTCTTTATTATTATTATGATATTATCATTATACATCATTAATGAATAAGAAAACAAATCTTGTACTCCTGTTGGTAATAAAATATAGTTTTATTTGATATACAAATGTATAATTAAGAAATAATGATATGTACCTGCATTTTATCGTAGAATAAAGCTCGGTCACGAGTTTGGATGTGCAGTAATGTGCGCATCCGAACATGCGACCGTACTTTATTTAAGATAAAACACAGGTGCATGTTTATTATTTCGATTCTAATGTAGCAAATTTTTCGCATTAAGATATAGAAACCGCTGCACTATTTTCTTTTTCGGAACGTTACTAAGTTATTTGCCGTAGCTGTGTTTTACGGTAATTCTTACACATCTAGGTTTCTTCTATGTGTATATAGCTGGTTGTGTAAGAAGACAAATATATAAACGTCTTCACCAAACATTTTTTCAGAAGCATCATGTATGTGATCAAATGGTCAATTTAAGCAACTGTTTCAAATGACGTTATTTTTATGCTGAACTACTGTAAAGCCGGGAAATTTTGCAATGGGTTAATTTTCGCTATATTCGCGAAATCGACATTTTCGCAATAATTAATGCCCGTGAATATAAATTAAGGCAGTAACCGCAGAATATATTTCCCTCTTAAGTTTAAAAATCGCGAATATTTAACTCCGCGAACTAACTCCCAATATCAAATTCGCGAATTGTGACATCGCGAAAATATATGATTTTACAGTTCTTGTTGACGTATATATTTGCAGTTGGTAGATTGTGGTGGTAAAGTGGAGATACGTATGATTCGATATGTGAACTCAGAAGGTGAAGGTGACAATGGCCATTGTTGTGACGGACGGTTTATATTCTGTGACGGACAGTGCGACCATTTCTTCGTTCTTTGCTTGGATAAAACAAACGGGTAAGTGGTATTAATAGTATGTTCAGGAATCCGATAGTCTCAGTCGGAAAGTCACTCCGTTGCCCCGGATTGTCTATCGCACCAGTCGATTCAAATCACAGCCCCACCCCTTGGAATAGCGGGGATCTTTACTTTTTCAAACCCGAGTAAAATCCCCGCCCACAGGGTCATACAGATAGTAAAATCCCTGAACATTGCCTCGCCATATACCTCACGGCTACATTTCTCCGCTATTTGGGCGTGAAACAGAATCCCAGCACTCACCCGACAGTGCGGGGACATCGGAAAGGTAGCAACACGGGATTGTTCCCCCGCTATCCCGCGCCCTTCACCGAGGTTGGGGCGTGGTTTCAATTGACTGACGCATATCAGGTTGTTACTGAATCCAAACGTTCTCTGAGAAATAATTTCCTGAAGAAAATGCATCCAAACTACCACTGCTTCTGGTATCTCCCTGTTGTCCGGAAACGGACACAACTTTCATTCACGCGTGCAAAAGTTGCTGCGACGTCTCGTTGAAGCGATATATTTATTACCGTATTTTTACGAAGCCTACGATTTTACTTTTATTGACAACGAATAGGAATTAGCGTTGAATAACGTTCGGTATACCAGGGTTTTTCATATTTCATTGACTTAACATACGAAAATGCTAGGATGCTTGTCAGGTCTCATGTATGGGGGAACATTAAAGACAGAACTATATAACTACATGTTCAGACCATTCAGTGTTGCATCTGTATAGTATGCGCACCGTTCAACCCGATAATACGCAATCAGTTGGTACTGCGGAGACAGTTGACAGTGTACATGTAAAGGGTGTAAAGAAAGTTCGTTCCGGTCAGAAAGTATGGGGTATTTTTTATTTTTTAAAGGCGAAATATGACGAAATTTGCTATGAAGGTATAGTACTAAATTTAGGATATGTGGATTATTTTTGCTTGCGATTTCGTTCTGGTAAACACCGTTGCCATGGATTTATAGAACGAGGAAGTAAACGTACGTTAACGTTACGTCGACGTCCATTTTAAAGATGAGACGACAAACAGAAATGACTACAATAATGAAACATAGCCATATTTAGGCATTTTAGACATTCATATTGTTAAACAATACTTTATGCTTAAAGTTGTTGATAGCTAAATGACTGGTACTCATGAAATTCATAACTATGAATTTGCAAGAACATGGTATCGATTTCGTCGAACGTGACGTGACGTAAACGTCAATCGAAAATTGAGAGTAGGGTAAAGCAAATGACCGACTGTGTAAAAAATAACGATGGACAATTAACAAATAACAGGAACAACTTCTACGAACATCATTAGGCATTGGCGAAGACAAGTCTCATTTTTTAAGTAATGAGTAACTAAATAAATCCAAAAGTAAAGAAACGTCTTTGCTGACAAAAACGCGCCATTTAGAAAAAAATACGTATATGGGAAAACAAAAGGCATTTATTTGCAAGACGAAAACTCTTACAGCTTCATAACTTGGATGATGTTTTGTTCTTATATCAGGTTAAAGATTAGTTTAGTTCATCACAAGTTTAAAACATACACAATGAAACAGTGAGTGGACAACAAAGGGAGTGCTTCAAACTTTACCCGACAACGACGTCGTTTACGTCATATTCGAAACAAGATCAACACATTTATTCATTGCGTTTGAAAAATGTTGACATTCAAATCAGCTTAAACTGTTATACATAATGATGTCATTGTAGCAGAATACTAAATGCAAAATTTGGTGCAAATATATTTATTAGTTGTGTGTACAAAAGCTTTTCAAAAACCGGAACAAACTTTCTTTACACCCTTTACGTAATTCCTGTGAATACTTACTTCAACTAGAGTTACGTACATGTACACTGTCAGCTGCCTACGCGGTACCAACTGATTACGTATTACCGGGTTGAACGGTGTGATATGCACAATTAATTTGTAATAAATATCATAGTTCAGCGTGTGTTCAAATATGCAAATAAGATGCACTCGTACATACAAAGTTGAATTAATTACTGTAAATCTATTGGTACTAGGCATTACATTGTATGCTTAACACTACCGGTGACTGGTCCCTGTGTTGCCAGGGTAATGTTAAATTTCATGCCTTCATTAACCCTGACAAAATGTTTACATTAATTTTAGTATAATTCATGATTGTTTAAGCCTTATACGAGATAACCTCGGTAATGAGACCACACTTGAAAACCGGTTGTTTTATTGAGGTGGAATACAAAGAAAGTAAATGAAAAAGTCTAAAAGAACTTGTCTACTCGCTTTAGCGGTAGTCAGATAATTGAAGTAAGCCTATAAAATACATTTTCTTATGATATTAAAGTGGCAGGGGATATACTATTGGCTGATTTTCGGGTTCCGACAGGCCGCAAACAGTCAAGCCCATTTCTTGAAAAGAGCCTATGAGACAATAAAGTCGTTCTGTGTCTGTCTCAGGGCCTAGACAACATGCATTGAAAACAGCATCCAAAAATAAGGCTGAAACCTTGGGTTGTGGAGTTATGGCCCTTTGTTTTCCCCCTACCCCTCCAATTTTTAGTAAAAAAAATACAAAAGTGACCAATTTCACAGCATACACAGTATTTTTTAAAGCTAATGCAATCCTATATTTGGCTCCATTTTACATAAATATAATACCTGAGCAAGGTTATTTCAGCAAGAAAAGTGTCTCCCATACTAGTGGATTTTTTGCTATTTACTGTCAAACTTGTTCGCGGTTTCTAACGACGCTAAGTTTGCACTTCCGCCAATGGTGGTAACCTCCATTTTGAAGAGTAGCAAATCCTTCAGAGCCAGCTGATATTTAGTTTCTATGATTTTTCAAAATAATAAACACCTCATTTTTACAAAATAAATACAGAACTGAGTCTTTAAAATACCAATTTAATTTTTGGTGCCCATGAATAAGCTCTACACTAAATATTTGTTATCACCCCAGTATATCCCCTGCCACCTAATGTACATGTAACTTTCTTGTTTCTCAATGTTTTGGATCACACAATAAATCCCTTATCCGTACTTGACAATATTTTTTGTGCGTGTATTTTTCTATGCACGTTGGTGGAACCAACATATGCAATACCGGAAGCACAACATATTAATCGATGCGTATCCCATTTGGGGCTGCATGTGTTGGTTCCACCCGCCGTGTATACTGCAAATAATATCAAAGTCTTTGCTTTTGAAGTAACTAACTTTAACAATACCATTCAGTAGGGAGCCAGCCATGTGGTTTCTGACGATTTGGTCATGCCGTAACTGTATTTCTTGCTGTAAGGAGCCGCGGTCATGGTCCTGTCATTAGTGTGCTGGATTTGTAACCCGGTGATCGGTGTTCGATTCCTGGTCGCGGCAGGTTAAACACTTCCATGAAAATTTGATAACAATAACTTTTCTCCACATGTGGAGCAGTGTTTGGTTCCTTGTGGAAGGATAAATTAGTTCTGGTTAGGATACGTTCCTTGACAACTTGCTAGGTGAATCGGCTGCTATATATATAACTGAAAAAATGTTTAAAAAAAGCGGCGTTAAACTCGAATAAACAATTCTTGCTGTTTGCCTTATTTGCAAAATCTATGTCGCACGCTGATTCATAAAATGTCGTATAAACATTTGTATATATAGAGCTCTATTTTATTTTGTATTTTTTGAAGTTCTCTTTTTTAAGGCAATTAAGATACCATCCTTGATCCTAATTGTAAATTAACATTTCATAATGGATGATAATTAATGATTATAGCGCGACAATTTTCACGAGAAAATACTAAAAATGCGTTCGTCATACGTACGTATATACGACTGCACACGTTTGTCATCCGTCTTAAAATTAAATTCAAAAGAAATGAATTTGCACGGAAATTATAACAAATTAGAAATAGTGTTCAGCCACTGGGGCGAAGTGAGTCATGTACTGTGCATTGAAGGATTTGCTTGCAACCTATGTCAACGCCCTTGAAAGCAAAGTTTCTGTGACATCATTACTGTTTGTGAAAAATTAATATCACTGACATCGCCGATTGGTGAGCTCGTACACGAAAGAAAATTCCTAATACATGTATATATACCGGAATGTTTTAAATCTACTAGCATAGAATATTTCTCTTTTTTTGCAAGATAAGGCTCATCAAGGTTTTAACAGAATACAGAAAAGTTTATTCGGCTTAAGCATAATACACCTTATCACCGTGACACAGCATACAATAAATATTTACATACATGCATACAATTATCATCAACGTTAGAAATACATGTCAAATCAATACATGAATATTTGTCTGGGGACAACACAGTTTATAAAAAGACATCAGATATGCAACTATCATAGTACATGTAAATATGAATGTAAAAATGGAATCAATATAAAATCGAACGTCGTAGACCAAGGGCTTTGTTAATAAAAGTACCAAGTTTGTGAAGTTCCTTTGCATTGGATGAGGATAAAAGCTGTACAAATTTAAACATGCTGGGATTTCTCCGGTAGTACAGTTTTATATATATGTTTCTCAAATCCGTATATACCGGATATATAATGACGAGATGGTACTCATCTTCAATGTCATTTTTTCACATAAAACATGGTAGATTATTTCTCCACTAGGACCCACCAACCACGTTTTATGCAATGTATGCAATCATTTAATGTGTTATAGCAGGTTATATCTTCTGCTTTAAAGTACATTTTATATCTTGCCTTTCATGTAACTTTTGTAAAATGCACTTATATTATGTCAATGTTATATGAGACTCAAAGGGAAGACTGGGTATGATATGGAACCACTAACTACATAAGTTGCCCAAAAGGTGATACACTCAAAGAGTCCTGAAAGAAACATTGGATTGACTGGAAATGTTGGTATGGATTGACAAGTCTGCTTTGAAATCATGAACATGAGTTTAAAGTGATTGTGCTCATGTATGTGACGTAGTGAAACTGTTTAATCTTGAATATCGTGACATTTTGACCTAAATATGAAAGTGAAAGTAGCTAGAGTAGGTGTTGTTAACCGGCGCGATAGCTAAAATATTTTCTCCATCTTTGATGAGCAGATACAAGACCCCCCTTTTTATTGTATTATTTTGAAGCTTTAATATGCTTCTTAAGAAGATATATGTGTGCCAAGTGGCCATAGACTAAAGTTTGTTGACATTTGAGGCCGGTCATTGTCACTTTACATTAAGCTAAAGAAAAAATCTATTTGGTGGTTCCTAACCTAAACCAAACTTTGGTGTCTGTTTAAATAGAGTCTTTATTATTATTATTTACATGTACATGAACAATACTTAAAACTGATTCTGAGAACACTAACGTATTTTGATCCTTACTCCCTTTCTTATGCTTACCGGAAGTGGCTAATCATTACTATATTGATCTTCTTGTATCAGATAAGGAGATCACTTATAAGATCATGTGATGCACCCATATAACACGTATATATGTCCCACCCACACTTGTACCCTCAATCTACATTCTGATCACCTCGGCCTTTATGCATTGCACTATTTACCGGAGACAAACGGAAATGGCCGAGCTTTGACGATTGGTGACGACAGGGTTTATCAAATTCCCGTATATTGATGAAGTGTAATTCTCCGTTCATCCCCGCCGCCCCTATGGGGAAAACATTGATAAGTGCATAATTCTTTTTTCTGCGCAGTATAATATGATTCGCAAACGTTTAAGTACGAGTTGGGTCAAGGAGTACATATAACTTGTACTTTGTATGCTTCTATGTTGTTATCAACATGCAACAAGCGTTTTATTTGTGACGGATAGTGCGAAAGTCCGAATTTCGGAATTAAGGCCGTAAACTACGGAAGCCTGAAATAGTAAATTCCGCCAATATGCGTTGAAGTACGCGACCCGGGGTGCTGTTTAATCAAAGCACTTACGGAAAGAGTTATTTACGATCAAATTTCAATTAATTTAAATGGAGCTGCAAAACTAATAATGTTTCAGTCACCCCTACAAACCATCATCCGTCACCAATTTGCAGTTGTTTAAAATTATAAAGACTTTAAAATTTGAGCGTAACTTTAAGATATTCGTAAGTGCTTTGATAAAACTGTACCCAGGTGTGCAAACGGATATAGATAGTGGTCCCCGTTCCTCAATCCTACATTACTGCGTAGATTGTAAAGATCGGGAACAGACTGAAGGATATAGAGTGTTATCATGCACGTTTACAAGGGGACCAGGGGTAGTATTCAATATTGATCTTATCTAATTGGAGAATAAGGATAGCCAATCATATGGCCTGTTACTGACCAAGAGTTTAATATAGTGTGATCTGATTGGATGTCCTTATCCTTAAATCATGTAAGATCAGTATTGAATACCGTTATTATAGTTACACAGATCGTCCCTGTTCTATTTTTAGACCTGCCAGCACATGGAGATGTCCATTCGGGCGTGTACAGACTGGAGCCATACAAGATAGAAATACTATAACGTTCGGGGGCTCTATAAATGGACAGAGAAATCCAGTAGTGTTCTCATTCTGGAATTGGCCAGTAAGTAAAAAAAAGAAAAAAAACCCAGACAACTTAATGACGATTTTCCAAACAGACTATTATGAATGTACGACCCAAATAATTTATTATACGAATCACAATTTGATAAGGGTTAACACATTTTCTTTGTGCATATTTTGCAAATTGAAAACGATGGACTGATGGAATTTTCAAAAACAAAATGCTACATTTGCAATGATGTGAACGTATGAAGATTGCTTCAAAACCTAATGATTACGTACTGATAAGCCCAATTTCACTAAAGTATGTGTGTCGCATTTAAAAGTGCTGCCTCACAGATTTGCCTAAAATTTTTGTATAACCAAGTATTGATGTAATAGAAAGCCACTGACGGTTGCTTTATGCACGGAAATACATTAGACGGAATGGCAACTCATTTAACTCCCACTATTTTCCTATATAGGCCGCCATAGTGGAATGAAATATCGCGATCGGCTTACCTGTACGAGACTTAGCGAGATTCTCAAGTTGGCGCTATTTTTCCCGCTAGTCGCCGCCATCTTGGATTATTTCACCAATTCAGCCTGATTTGTCAATGAGATATTTGTTTTCATTTAAAGAAACTCTTCGTCTAAATAAGCAAAGATGGGTGTTTATTTGTTCCGTTGTGTGTTTGGAACGTTTTTAAAAAGATAGTCTGGACGATTCATCTGTCAATTGTGACATAGACCACATTTTCTGTGACCTATCCTGATCGATAAATTTTCAATCGACGGGTTTTGGATTGCTTCCGATATTTACTTTTTTAAATCCCTAAGGAAACTTATTTGCGACTGTTTTTCTTATAAATCAATATTTTTTGTGATCTTTGGGGTGTCCTCTATTTGTTGAAAATGATCAAACCACTTAGTTTTGTGGTTTTGACACGAAAAAAAGATTTTTTTTGGATAAGCCATGTGTATATCCGTGCTTTATGAAAGATTTGGTGCAAATCAGCAATTTTAACTACTCTCGATATCGCTCACTGAGATTTTATTTCATGAAAAAAGCGCTAAGTTTCATTCCAACATGCTTTGTGAATTATGTAATGCACATGTTGTCGAACTGTAACATCACCAAACTACAGCGTAAACATCAGTGAGGTATTTGGTTCGATTTTCGATTCGTTTTCATTAAATGCGAACAAATTTCAGAATTTTTGTTGTAAAAATACGAAATAACTACCAAATGCCAAAATTTCTCAAGTCATTTTAGATGTCAGTGTGGTTGTTTATGGAATATACAGCCATCTATACCAAAATAAGGCAATTATTTGACAATTTTATTATATTTTTGCAATACACCAATATGTGAGGCAGTCCCTTTAAGCCTCGTTTGTAAAAGATTGCAATGCGTTTTCTGACTGTTGTGTCTAACATTACATTAGAATAGAAAAGGGATAACAATAATTATTTCAATGTTATTCTTGCGACTTTGGTCCCTGTCGGTAGGGCTTACTAGTCACTTGGAGAAAGACGACATTATGATAATGCATACCAAATGTATCTTGTGAACATTTCGAAATTAAGCTGATGATATTTACATATTTGCACGACGTTTCTTAACCGGTGTTGTTCAGTTAAGGTTAATGTTGTTTTCTTGACCCTTATCAAAATGTGAGTTATATACTAGGATAACATAAGCAGATTTAGCTCAGTGGTAACGCACTGGACTGTCAATCCAGAGGTCGTGGGTTTAATCCCTGGCATCGGAACTTGACATTTCTGAAATATTTATATATATATCTGACCGTGAGGTCTGCAAAGTATCTGGGTAATGGTGCCAGAAATCTGTGTAATCGTGCTTTACACCGGGGAAAATAAAGAACCAGACTGTCTATGGGAAATAAGAGCTATGCGCACTGTATCCGCACTGGGAGATGGCTGTAACACTATAATGTAAAGTGCCTTTGAACGTGCGTTCGCATGAAAAAGGCGCTTTATAAATCTGGTATATTTATTTATTTTATTACGGTATACCTTGCTTAGATGTCCACGTGTCGAACTCGTGTCATTCAGCACGGGTTAATATTAATAATAAAATATTCGCAATTTTCCATCCTGTTCCAAATGCCATAAATTTTATTTCAAAGCCGTTGTTGGATATAATTAAAGAATTAAAAAAGTAATGATTAATTGTTGTCAATCTGACAAAAACTTCACCACGATCATATTTCATTTACGAGACAGATTAATCATCTTGTGCATGATTTGCATATCTGTACTGTATTAAAGAGACACACAGTTCTGACCGTATGTGTATGACGGTACTAATTAATGCGATACTGCTGGAGTTTTTTTGTAAATGTCGAAGTTTATTCTGTTTAACTATTTAATTATGTCTCAAGTGCGTAGTTCTACAACAAAAAAAAGCGCAAAACGTAAACATTCTGTGACTCACTGCACATCCATTCACTTCAGATAGCAAAACACATAGTTTATTAAGACTAGAACATTACACGTGTCTTTAAACACATTTAAATAATTATTGTACAGTCAGCACCAAACAGTACGACCATATACATCTTACTTGACTTAAGGATTAGGACCTTATTAAACTCTTGGTCAGTAACCGGCAATATGATTGTCTATCCTTATTCTCTAAATAAATAATATCAATAATGGATACCAACCCTGATTTACGAAATACTAAATCTAATATAAATTTTTGAATGTTACAATTTATTTGTTTCATGTTTACTTCTATTGCAGGGAAGTATGAAACTAAAGGTACGCGTAGAAGATGAAGATGACGTCAACAGTCATGATTTTGTTGATCAGTTATCCACAGATCTCAACATTTATCCTGCCGGATCTAAAGCATCAGCCGTAGAAAACAAGTACACTCTCAGGAAAAACACGGTGTAAGATTTTACTGTAAAACCACGCTTATTCCTAAGTAAAATGTTCTCTTCACTTTCGTTAATGATCTCATCACAAGAGTAAAGAAGTTTACCTTTCCTTCGTCGTTATGAAATTAAAAATAATAATTACACCTCTGACTTAGACGAATAAGGTCGTAAGTGCTGCTTACGACCTTCTGAGACCTATACATATTTGGAATCTGCAACGCAATGCACATCTTATAAACCTATTTTCATGAAAATCCGAAAAGGTCATATTGATCAAACTAAAGTAGAAAAGGCTTGTTTTTTCGCAAAGAAAATAGTAGTTTTCAGACATTTTTTCCTCAAAAAGCATTTTTGCACTTGCGACCTTATTCGCCGAAGCCACTGAAATATTTATATTTCTTACGTTACTAACTGGCCATCTAATGAATATTTCGTTTTCCCGTGTTGTCTATTTCAGATTATACATTGGTGTAAAGGTTTACTGTAATAACTTGTACTATGGTACATCATGTTCCGTGTACTGTAAGCCTAGAGATGACGAACAGGGACATTATACGTGTAATAGAAATACTGGCGAGAAACTGTGTATGGACGGTAAGTAAATATAATACTAATAATAATAAAGCCTTTATTTATAGAGGGAACATACTTGACACAACTGTCAATCTGCCGTTAAGGCCCTCAACAGTAAACAGTAAACTAACAGAAACATGACATCAATAAATCTAAAGACCATGCACAAGTAAATCCGTCTATCTTAATTACACATGAATTGTTATTTATCGCTTTAAATAGACACAACATAATTATGTTTTACATTATGTTCTTATTGAAAGGCACATTTCAAAAGTACATCGGTTTGTAATTTTGGTCATGTCGGCCATTTTGAAAATGGCGACCATGTTTTAAATTTTGAAAGTGGGTCAATATCAAACACCAACAAAAAACGTCGATGAAGAGCAAACCACTACGGATAGTTGAAAGTACATTCAGAAAAACCTTTGATTTGTTGATGGCTGTAAGTTCTAATAACAAGATGCAAAATCAAATAATTCCATTATATGTCTAAACAATGATGTAATACTTGAAGTTATGCACGAGGTGCGCGTCGCAATCATGGTCAGGAATCGGCGCTTCTGAAAATCTTTTTATTTGATAGTGTGTGAACAGATAACCGTGTCGAGCAATTATAACAAAAGTCCAGCGCTTATAATTTTAATTAGTTAAGTCCAATGTAGAATACATGTTTAACTTATTTCTCTTATCACGCGCTTCCTTAACTGTGGTTGTACAAATACACGTATACCGGTATATACTATTGTTTGTAATAGTATGTGGAATGTTATATATGTAAAATTGTACCATATTGAACATATATATTTTTACATTAACGTAAGATAAAGGTGCGCAAATGTACGCCAACAACTGACGAATCTGTTGGATCGGCAGACAACATTGTTAGACCTTCCAAACAGAGTTTCGCAGTTGTCTCTAGAATGGTTTCTCATCCACTTGCGTTTTCTTCTGACACCCGGAGAATCAATGGAACTGGAAGAGCTGAAACCTTGACATGGGCGATTTATTTACTTGTTCAGTTGGGCATTGTGCCTTGTATGTTTTTTATGTTTTTCTGTGCTCGGCTGGTTCAGTTGGGCATCGTGCCTTGTGTTTATGTTTGTTTCTGTGCTAGGCTGGTTAAGTTGATTGCTGCCTTCCCTGTCTGACTTAATATTATCCTTTTGACGTATCTCTAGTGTATTAGAATGCTATATATAGTGTTGTCAGTCAAAGTTCTAGGAATTGTTTGTTTGCTATACTGACATCAGACATCGTTCAGTTGTATGTTGAGCATTGTGTCGTGTAACTGTGGTCTGTGTCGTTTTTATGTTTTCTGTGCTCGGCTGTTTCAGTTGAGTGCTGCCTTCCCTGTCCGATTTTTTACTGTCTAATATCGACTTCGCATTAGTTAACATGTCCCAATCTTCCAGAAACAATATGATTCTATCTATTCTTTGAACCAACTTGTCAATGGTATATTGTAATAATTCACACAGAAACGTATCTTTAAAAACCAAATTAAGTTTTTATTATCATTACATTGTTTACGCAGCTCACATCTAAATGATTTATTTCTGACCACATCTATTTTTGTCACTGAAAAGTATTTGTTTACTATAATATGTTTATAACATGCTGAAACTAATTCATTCTACTTTTCGAC
This sequence comes from Spisula solida, assembly GCA_947247005.1. Lineage (NCBI taxonomy): Eukaryota > Metazoa > Mollusca > Bivalvia > Venerida > Mactridae > Spisula > Spisula solida. The sequence continues at coordinate 29,295,422 of OX365954.1, forward strand.
AGCTTGATTCATTGTCTACTTTGTAAGATTTCTGACAGCTAAAATTAGGCATTGAAGCCGTTTTCTGTTGGAACTGTTGGAACTGGGACATTAAGCTAGGGCATTTAGCTTTTTGATTGCTGAAACTAATTCATTCCACTTTTGGACAGCTTGTTTATTGTCTACTTTGTAGGATTTGTGACACGTAAAACTAGGCATTGAAGCCGTTTTACTGTTGGAACTGGGTCATTCAGCTAGGGTATTCAGCTTTTTGATTGCTGAAACTAATTCGTTCTACTTTTCAACAGCTTGGACTTGGGCGGATCTTTTACCTGTTTAGCTGGGCATTGTGCCTTGTATATGTTTAATGTTTTCTGTGCTCGGCTGGTTAAGTTGAGTGCTACTTTCCCTGTCTGACTAATATTATCTTGTTTCATGCAAATATGTTACATGTATCTAAAATAAATATAAATTTATTACATTGACAAACGTAATTCAGTGTTGTCCAAAATGTTTCTAAACAATGACCGAAAGGAGTAGGATACGCAACTACTATCAATTCACATGCATCCCAGACTAAAGAATATTAAGGTCTTGCATGAGTATTTGGGCCTGCTGAATCCCTTTAAAGAAGGTTCTGGACTTAGGTTTTCTCAATGAAATAATTGGCCATAACACGTATAGCATTGCCTGTCCCTGCGTTTTGATTTATGTTTTACCAAAGAATGATTATAAAGATAGACAAATGGGTTGGACCAATGCCCTAAATAGACGCAAAAATAGGCGTATTTTTATAAAATCAAATCAACAAAACTTGTAAGCGCAAGGGCATGTTAACATTGTTTATTGCATGCAGTTTTGTACATGCTATTAGGTTAATATGCCCACCGACTATGGAGTTTAAGGCGACGAACATAAATAATGTTCTTATTTTAATAAAATAAACTGAAACTGTCATATTTATAATATCATTTCCATGCAGTGACCTTTAGGTGTAATGTTTACTTTTTGTCCACTTTCGCTTTTTCTTCTTGTTAACTAGTCGTCCGCGGTATATCTGTTCTATATCCAGTTTTGCAAGTCAATATTTCCTAGTGGACATTATCCATGGCCCAAGTCAATTTAACAAAAGCCATTAGCTGTACCATGTGCCCTAAGCACATAGATTTTTAACTTAAGTTTAAACTACCAAATTGGGCATCTTTCTTAGCTATTTTGATTTTGATATTTTAGTTAGTACATAAATAACTTATCGCATATGTTGCGTGAAAGACGGAACTTTGAGCACCTTTTGCCTTTAGTAATTTGTCTTAATTTCCTAGACACATATATCATGATTGCCGCCGAAACATTAACCATGGATAGCATCGTATATAACCCCTGTTGTCCGCTATGAACTGTTTACGCATCAACCACACATTTAAAACAAACGTGTCAACACTATGTCGTATTGTTGGTGTGTAACGTGATCCCAGGTTACCATGCTTGTTAGTTATTACATTCGGGGAAATATAAATAAATTATATAAATCCAAAATGGAAATAAGACACGATCTTCAAGTTTATATATTCATGAATTAAAACAACGATGAAATCTACTCGCCGGTTGACGGACTTTAATTAAATTTACAAAATGTTTCTTTTAATTGCTTGGATAATCATAATATCAGGTAACACTATTTCATGTAATGCATTAGGGGATATCAGCATTTAAAATTCGCTGGCTTAGAATTAGATAGTGGTAAGTACAAAATCAACATTTTAAGAAAACCAAAAAAGCTCTGAAAACTACTCTTTATTTATGGAAAAACAAGCTTTGTTAAACTTCAGTTTGGTCGACATGACCAGTTCCGATTTTCACGAAAATTGGCTCATAAGAAGCGCCTTGAGATGCATATTTCAAATATACATAGTACGTGTACTTACGACCCCATCTCATTCTAAGCCAGCGAATTGTCTTTACGCTTCTATCAAATACTGGAATGAATTTGTGATACAATGGTCAATGTTCGTTTTTAATGTTTTCCGTTGAAAGAGGTTGAATTAATCTATAATATTATTCCAATAAAGAAATGAGTTATGAGCGCTAAGTATCATTTATATTTTTGTATCGATATATTAATACGACACAATTACAATCGATATTGAATCAGTAGCTTATATGGATATATGAATCGAATACATCGCTTAATTTAATATTTGTTATTTCCCCATACATCGACAATAGATACTAAAGTTAAGGAAACTAAATAAAGTATATCAGCAACAACTTACTTCATTTAGTATTTTTAATTATTTATCACAGACATGTTTCGGCAAAAAATGCCCTCATCAGTGCGATGACAGTATGTAAAGCTAATTGAACAAATTCAATTGTACGATAATGATCGGAATTGGGGCGAGTACAAGCACAGGCTCTCGGGCGATTTAGGGTACGGCAAAAAATTAACTAGTGCTTTGAGTATTTGTTTTTTTGCCAGACCCTAAAATCGCACCGGGAGCCTGAGAGCACAAGTGAAACTGACAAGAACCATGTTTTACACAATCAACTTATGTTGCTATGCAACGTTGTATTAGCTAGCATACCAGTGTTTGGTGTAGTCAGGTTCCCGTCCCAAATTACAGTAGTTTGGACCTGACTTCAACTGATTGATGGGTCTCCAGTGGTCAATGAAGATGTCGGATGTACGTTAGTTTACATACGCAATTTTAAATAAACTCCCTAAAGCGTGCGTTTTTAAAAGTCTCATCGAAATTACATAAAAAAACACGCGTTAGGGGGGTTATCTAACGTTGCCTATATAAACTAACGCGCGCCCTTCATTTGGACCATTAGAGTCATCCACTTTAACCAGTTGGAAATCTAATGTAATGTTAGATTTGGGTACGATAACCTATGCTTGATGCCCACCGAATGGGTTCTAAAAATAGTAACAAGCGGTTACCTCAATCAGGACCTTTCGTACATTACTGACGTAAAATGCATCGGGTGCAAAAAGAACGTCACCATTATGTCCCAGTCAATTGAAACTACGGACACCAACCCCCGGGGAATAGCGGGGATTGAACTATTGCTTTTCAATCCCCGGGTAAAATTCCTGCCTCCCGGGCCATACAGATGGTAAAACCCCCGCAAATTGCCACGCCCAATACCTCACGGTTATAGTCACGGCTATATTTCCCCTTTATTTTGGCGCGAAACAAAAGCCCCACACTCACCCGGCAGTGCGAGGACTTCGGAAAGGTAAAAACACGGGACTGTTCCCCCCGATATCCCCGCCCTTCCCGGGCTGGTACATTATTTGAACAAAGGTTTAGTATTCTTTAATTGTGCAGGTCTTCGCTAATCAGTTATATTTATAGTTGCAATTGGAGATATAGCATCATAAAATACGGGATCACTTTCTATCATGAAATATAGTTCAGACACTTGGCTAGACATACGAAATTCCAAACAATACAACTATTTTATAAACAAAATGCACATTCTGTTTACTACTAAGGCCAAACAATAAAATCTCATTGTTCTTGTTACATGCTGAGAATAATAGGGTAGGTCGGTAGGAAAAACATTTTTTATTTTTTAAAAAATTATTTTATTGCTGGACAATGAACGATCTTCGGCGGTGACTTCCAGGAAAATACAAGTCAAATTATTAGAGTGAGGGCAAAACATAGGGTTGGTAAGCCACGGTTACTGGGACCACCATAAACATTATCGATTTGTTTTGGCCTGAAGACTATATTAAACAGCATTTTTAGAGTATATCGGGGGATCAATACAAAACCATGGCAACTACATTATAAGTATTACTATATGTAGTAATCATAGTTTTGTACCGAGCCCTCGATATATTTTCACTAAGTTTGTAATAAATATAATTTAGAAGACTAAAACATGTAATATGAAGGAGACAATAGTCGTCGAAAGCTCAATCTATTATGTTGGTTTTATGAGCTTTATTAGAGCACACATGATTGTTAGAAAACAATAATGTCGACACATTTGTATACTTGGTGATCACTCTATGAAGAAATAAACAAAACATGTTATCAATATTTCTTAGCCAAAAAAAGAAGAATAATTCGATCCTGAAAAATGACCGAACAAATAGTCCTTAATATAAAATTAAACCAAATGCATCAACTATTTATGATGAACCATTATAAACTCGTGTGGTCTTGTTTTCTATAAAAGGACAAAATGTGTCATACACTAAGTCTTATTGCGTTTGAATGCACGTTATTAAATCATTTCGTTATTATTCTTAAGGTGTCTCAATATTAAAAGTTACGTATATGCATTTAGCGGCGTTTTAATGCATTTATTTAGCGATGATAACGCCTATAGAAATGACACATGACCTTCAACAAATTTTAAATTTACAAACAGGTACAAAAGTTTTGCTTTCGCTTAAATATCATTATAATAACTTTTTGTAAAAAAACATCGATTCCTATTTTAACGAACGCGAAACGCGGTTTATGAGTAAAATATAAATTCAATCCAGTTCCCGATTCCGACAAGTCATAGCCTTCCATGAAAATTAGACATCATTGTGGAATTTTCTACACTTTACTTGTGTTTTTTTTGCAACATCATTAACCCCGCTTGCTCCAAATGCAACACAGGGGGTCACAAGACAGGTTTTTAAAAAATATATATACCAGATTTATATAGCGCCTTTTTCATGCGAACACACGTTCAAAGGCACTTTACATTATAATGTTGCAACCACAAGGGCGCAGGTGCATCCTGTACCAGTGCAGATACAGCATGATCTGACCAGAGAGGCAGACTGAGAGAAAGTCCCTGAAGGAAGAGAGACAGTAGATACAGGCATGTCCGGCGCTGCAGAAGTGCGCCTAGCTTTTATTTCGAATAGACAGCCTGGTTCATTAATGTGCCGGTCCCTTTCACTTGACATTTCTGAAATATTTATAATATTTCCTGCTATATCTGACCGTATAGCACCGATGCACAGCTTCCTTGCACCTTTACCTAGGTTCTTTGCAGACCACACGGTAAGATATAGCGGGAAATATTATAAATATTTAAGAAATGTCAAGTGCCATGGATTGAACCCACGACCTCTGGATTGAAAGTCCAGTGTGTTACCACTGAGCGAAATCCGCTCATGTATTTATTGAGACCATGGTGTCGTTGGAACCCTCATCATTGAAGGGTTAAGTAACTTTATAGCTTTGCTCCACTGAATAATTTCTATTGAACACCATGAACATTGCGACACACCACGCACTCACCAATCAGGTATTCCCCGACCGCCCACCCGTCCCCTGGATTGCGCAATGTGCGTTTGACGTAGCTGCGTACACATGGTTCTCAAAAAGGGAAAAATTAAATGATCGAAAAATGAAATAAAAACTGATGCCTAAGCCCTAAGGGTGGTAATCCTTTAGTATTTTCAGCATTTCTTAGAAACACTTTTAAATAGCTTCATACACAAAAAAACCTGGTTTTATTAGTAAAAATATTATAAAAGATGATGCAAAAAAACATCCCAGAACGCACCAGAGACGTTCTAGCGAACACAATTTTTCAGGGGGAGCATGCCCCCATACCCCCTAGCCCTCTTGCGTACACATTCAAATACCTCTAGTTACGCCCCTCGCATTCATACAAATTCGTTCAACCGTATGCCTTTCAGTTTTGTGCAAACTTTACAATTATTCATAAACATTTTACACTGAACATAAAACGGTGTTTATGATGATGCAATATTAACACAGTCTAATGATTGTATGTCATGAATCATGTTTATTGTACATATCTAGACAACGTGCGTGTCAGGAGGCGTGGTGTTCCAGGCATTTTTTTACTAAGCGCTACACCTGTAAATCATAAATTTCAAACGGTTTGCATGATTTCTCAGAATTATACTTTCAACTTTTTTATAATTTGTAATTTTATCATGACGTCTGTGACACATGTTTAACAATACAATTGTCTGTTTACTAATCTGTCCTGTCATTAACTTTACTTAACCACATACTTAACATTAAGTTACATTATACACCCCGTGTCCCCGCACGTTCTCGCAGGTTTGTCGGAGCAAACACACTGAATGCCAATCATGAACGATTGTCAATCAACTAAAGATCATATAAATCAAAGCACTGAGAGTGCTATTGGAAGGCGGTCTGGTTGCTGCTACTAAAGCTTAAACCGACTTTACACGTTTAATGTTCGTTTTCTTACTGCCGATCTTGTCTTGAATGTCAAAATTGGCATATGTGACTATATAGGCATATTGGGTATCTAAATAATACTACGTACCTATTTATTAGATTCTACAGTACCGTCTTGTAATCACTTCTCTGACAGCGTGAGACAATCTATAGAAAGCGGCTAGTATAGCCACACCATATGATTGCATAACAGTACTTTGCAGACGATATACTATTCATTGATTAAACCATCACGTGACCCTGGTCTGAAGTTCCAAAAAAAAGCTATACAGCCGGGACATTTGATAAACCCGTCATTTTCATATTACGAAACAAGTTCGATATCGCCCCGGCAAAAATATCGATTTAACGAACAGTTTCACAATTATTGTTGATCTTAGAATAAACAAATGTTGCTGATTGAATTAAATCAGTTTAAAAATTGGAGAACATATGCAGCAGTATTGGGAATGTTGACAGTTTCTGGAACTACTTGAATGCGGATTCACATTGTAGCCTAGAGGCGGTTCAGGTTGCATTAAGAAACGAGCAATGATCGTATTGAGATGCTAACGCCTCCCAAAATGGATAGACAAGTCTATAAATAGCTGAATTATGACTGAAAACCCACAATGCATAGCGCGCGCTTCGGTAATTTTCGGCCGTTTCCGTTATATCAAAGGTTTAATTGCGAGCATTCTTTGTCAAAACCAATCATAGAATGCCATGACCTGAAATCTAAATCATAATAATTATGCTAAATCAATCAGATACACATCATCGTGTGTATATATTAACTGGCAGCGATCAAGATGACCGCACAGTTCACACACAAATATCACACACGATAGTGTCCCAGTTGTTTAACGTGAAGGAGTCCCCATAGGCCAGAAACTGCAATTGTTATTTCGAAATCAAAATTGTTATGTAAGCATCTTGAGGGAAAAGTTAAATATTTTGACTTGAGTTAAAAAATTAGCTGAACATATTTTTCAAGAAACGAAGAATGACCCATGTTTTCTTTTTGATTAGTGTAGCTCTTTACATATTGCTTCTAAACTATGTAAAAAATTGATAATCTCAATTTCCCTGTTTGGCTGATACACTTAGGAAAATTTTAAGAATTTAATAAATTTCTATGTTTTCCCTTAAAATGCTTGTTAATATCACCCCTCGTAATAGTCTAGTTATGGTCTTAAGACTTTGCGAAAAATGTGTATCAGCATGTAGTAAGTGTTCTTTGTCTCGATCAAGTTTCAGCGGAGTTATGGGCCATGGTTGAAAACTAAATTTTCCTGAAATAACCAGGGGTGGTATTATATAGTCAATATGGATCTTATTTAATTGGAAAATAAGGTTAGGCAATCATATCGCCTTGTTACTGGCCGATAGTTTAATATGGTGTGATCTGATTGGTTGTCCTTTTCCTTAAGTCAAGTAAGATCAATATTGAGTACCACCCCAGGTTACAAGTTTGTTTATGATTTTAGGTTGGACTGGTACATATAATAATAATAATAATTTTAGGTTGGACTGGTACAGAATGTAATAGAAGTTTTGATGACTGTGTGGACCACCAATGTGCGGATGGATCTACGTGTGTGGACGGTTATATGTCATATGTTTGTGAATGTAGAAAAGGGTATGCTGGTGAGTAATTTTATTGAAATTATGTGACGTAATAATGCTGCATAGAAAGATACATTTTGTAGTTTCAGCTGAAATATTTGATTCTTTCACAATGGTTCAAACGAATGATGTTTAGTCAATGTGCAAAGGCACACGGTGTCGTCAATTTTAAAAACCTTATACACATGTACTAGTATAAAAAAATCCGAGTACCCTCATAAATACCAGATTTTTTTTTAAATCGACCACACCGTGTGCCTGTGTCAATGTTACCACAAAAGATTAGTTTAAACAATATTTATTTCCATAGATATGCATTATTAAGTATGTGTTACATAGAGAAGCTTCTTTGAGAAAAGAGGTACATATACAAGCATCACTAACAAGTAGTTATATGGTAACTTTAGATGGGAATTGGATGTGTAAACTAGTATTTTGGCATCTTTTAAAATACATTCCCAGCAAAAAGGATTATAACGTTTTTAAGTTTTTGTTGTAATCTGTTCTGATGGGCATAGTATATATTTAAACCAGGACGAAGGCACAGTTATAAAGTTAAGTGGCCCAACAAAAAACCCCACAAAAATATGCACTATACATAATAAATAGTCGACATCTGATCACTATCAGAAAGGCTTATTTACCATCCAGATGTTTTCATTGTTTTACATGAAGACACACGTGCTTTAAAAATATCAATGTTAAATTTACCTACAAATGTCAACATATAAGATAAAAAGACACCTTTTGATATTCACTGACCTTTAACAATATATGAAAATACAATAATACAACCGTTCTTGTTTACATCAAGTTTACACGACATGTTGCACCATACTTACTATTGGTGGTGTGTAGCGCCGTATTTTCAGTCATAACAATAGATATTTGTAAAATACGCATGCCCCCATGGCAACCCAATAGTGAGAAATTGTAAAGGTTACATAATCAATAGGGGTCGTCTACTGTTAATGACCAACCTCCATGTAATGTTTGAAGATCTTAGGGAAAGGCGTTTTTGAGTTATTGAACGGAAACCATTCGGTCTACCGACCGACCAACAGACCGGCAGATCGCCAATCCGACATGTACAAAGCAATTTACCCCCTCATTAAAAGAGAGGGGGCATAAGTATGGGCCTGTCAGTTGACCTAAACCAGTTTTCTAATTCTTGAGTCAATTATCAACCAGTACTAACTTTCTCTCCTGCAAGTATCTGACAACTTCCTCCGTTTCATAGAGGTGGTCATGACCGCTGCCAAGAGACTGAAGAATATGAACTTGATGTTACATGCACGAGTATCGAGTCTAAATAAACACTATATATTTTAAATTTACTTTCAGAAATTTAAAATGATCAGTAATTCACGTTAGTATAATACATTGTATGAATCTAAATAAATAAAATCGCTGTTATATATCCATCAATTTCAAGTAAAATGTAAAAAATGTAGTAAAATCGGTGTCACTAGTTTGTCTTTTCTGAAACAAACCGTTCGATTTCCACTTAAAATCTCAACTTTTTTATAATTTATGGATATGTGAAAAATGTAAAATCTGAATACCTTGCAGATGCCATTCGTTCGACAACTTTGTTTACACAAAATATAGCGGATAGAACGAAATGCGCATTCGAATACCTGTCTTAATTTCGAAACTGCAATTTCAAATAAACGTTTTGGCTCCAAATCTTGGCCGTTGCTTCAGTCTGTTGATATATTTTAATTGCAACTCAACCTATGTTGGTCATTGCTCAAACCTTTTGGTTGAATTTAATTGCAACTCTACAGTTGTTGGCCGTTGCTCAAACCTTTTAGTAGATTTTTATTGCAACTCAACATTTGTATCATGTCAATGCGGATAACGTATTTTAATATGGCTTCATGATTAATGATTGTATAACATGATCTGACGTATCATCAAGGTGATCATAAAATGTAATATATATTGTACTGTTGTAGTATATGCGTATAGATCAATTTTGGGTGACACATATTACTATTTCAATTTGACTTAACCAATTTGGTTTCCATGGTAACATAACCTTAAAATAATTTAAAGGATCATGGCTTTAAACCGGTAGGGGTATGGGACTTCTGTATTGCTTTCAAGTCTTCAATGATCTGTCATCATTTAACAATTCGTATCATTTTGATAGCGTTTGTCTTAGATTATTTGACTTCTTGATTTATAGGGATACATTGTGTCGATGATGTAGACGAATGTTTAGAACCACCGTGTGAGAATAACGGAACATGTTCTAATACTGTTGGTGGATACGACTGTGTATGTCCCGTACAATGGGAGGGCGAGCACTGTGAGTTACCGGTTGATTTCTGTCATGGCGACCCATGTCATGGCTCTGGGTGTGTGGCCGAGGAAACTGGCTTCTCATGTAACTGTACAGCAGGCTGGATTGGTCAATACTGCGAGCAGAACCAAGATGAATGTTTGGACAATGTTTGTTTGAACGATGCTACATGTACGGATACAATCGGCAGTTATACATGCACATGTGCAAGTGGCTTTAACGGTAAATATATTAATTAAACTGTATCAATATGTTTGATGGTAGATTCGCTGTCAATAAGTCAGGCACACAGGGTCTAAAGATTGTGTCGCCTAAACTCCTAATCATTAAATACATTGTACGTGTTGCACTGGGATAGACACGATCAATCCGTACTATACACAATGGCCAAGAGATAAACACGATACACACTGGCCAGGAGATAAATACGATCAATCCGTACGATACACACTGGTCAGGAGATAGACACGATCAATCCGTACGATACACACTGGTCAGGAGATAAACACGATCAATCCGTACGATACACACTGGTCAGGAGATAAACACGATCAATCCGTACGATACACATTGGCCAGGAGATAAACACGATCAATCCGTACGATACACACTGGTCCCCAGGCATCCGTCATGTTATGCTCCTCTAGACTCCAATACTACACAGATACCCCTACCAACACAAGGTTTTTATGCATATTCTTCTCTCCCCTGACACTAGCTATAATATTGTGTTAAATAGTTTGTTCAGAACATTGCTATGTGTTGTGATATGTATAAAAACTTCATAATATGAATGGTTGTAGAGTTTGTGTTGGTAGGGGTACCTTTGTAGTATTGGGATTTAGAGGTGGGCATAACATGACGGGTCTGTGCTATAGGCAGTAGCGTCTGTTCAGGCAACTGTAAATACCCCCAGACCACCTGAATTCGGCAGTAACACTCCGAATTCTGGCATTTAACTGTAGACTACGGAAGCCTGAAAGTGCCACTCCGTCCAATAAGCATTAGTACGCTACATTATGAGAAATAATATACAAAATAATAAAATTTCGTTTTTAGTTATTATTTATGACTGAAATACACTTACTCGATATATAATCATGAGTGCATTTAAATGGGTAAAATGAGCAAATACTAGTAAGCGAAAACAGACTTTTCTCAAATGAAACGAAAACTCCCCCCCCCCACACACACACTTTCTAGAATCAATGAAATGACGCAATGCGTTCAGACACGTACTGTACATTTGTACGATGCACACAATGGTCAGGCGATGGTTGACATACTGGTACCGCCCAACCAATGGGGAATCGGGGTACCGCGGGTTCCAGCAGTATATTAAAGGTGCTGCCTCACAGATTGGGCTAAAATTTTTGAATATCGTAATTTTCCAACCTAACCAACATTGATGTAATAGAAAGCCGCTGACGGTTGCTTTATGAAAGATTTGGTGCAAATAACAAATTTTAACCACTCTCGATATCACCCACAGAGTATTTTTTTCTTGAAAAAAACCCCGCTAAGTTTCCTTCCAACATGCTTTGTGAATTATGTAATTCACACGTGATAGAACTGTAACATCAACAAACTACAGCGTAAACATCATTGAGGTATTTGGTTCGTTTTTCGATTCGTTTTCATCACATGCGAACATTTCAGGCATTTTAAGTAATAAAAGTGTTAATTCTATAGGGTATTAATACCCTATAGAATTTTTGATGTAAAAATACTAAATAACTACAAAATGCCGAAGTTTCTCAAGTTATTTTAGATATCAGTGTGGCATCTATACCAAAATTACGCGAATATTTGACAATTTTATTTTATTTTTGTAATACACTAATATGTGAGGCAGTCCCTTTAATGCTGTATATCACTTGTATAATTCGTAGTAAGATGGAAGTTTTTTTTGAAAACAACAATCGCTAATACTTATGTTCGACCTTGTTTCACGTTTTTCACATACCTAATGTCTAATGCTGATGCTGTTGCATTGGCAACCGTAACTCTGAGGCATTATGTTGGCATTTTGTGTAGTTCTTTGTCAGATCTGGTTTCATTCGGTTACAGGTGCGAATTGTGAGGTGAACATAGATGACTGTGGCAACCATCTTTGCAAGAACAACGGCACGTGTGTGGATTTAGTAAATGATTACAAGTGCGCATGTCCAGAAACGTATACCGATCAATATTGCGAAGATGACGTCGACGAATGTCTAGCATCGCCGTGTCAGTACAACGGCACTTGTACAAACCACGTGGGAGGATTCATGTGCGATTGTATTCCAGGAATCACCGGTAAGCGATGTGAAATTAATATGATGGACTGTATAGAGGGCTCCTGTGAAAATGGGGGTACGTGTGTAGATCTGATAGAATCATATCAGTGTATCTGTGCGGAAGGATTTACTGGGCTACGTTGTACTGATGACATCGACGAATGTTTGGTCAGTGACATATGCTTGAATGATGGTGCCTGTTCAAATAACATAGGTTCATATAAATGCATATGCGCACTTGGTTACACCGGGCCAAATTGTGAAACAGAAATAGATGAATGTGCATCCAATCCCTGCGTCAATAATGGAACGTGTTCGGATTTAATTGGCAAGTACGTGTGCGCATGTGTAGACGGCTACAGCGGAAGCAACTGCGAATATGAAATCAACGAATGCGAATCCAATCCTTGTCAAAACAATGCTACATGCTACGACTTAGTGGGTAAGTTTGCATGCGAATGTAGCGTATTCTGGACTGGCGAAGCATGCGAAATAGATGTTAATGAATGCAAATCAGACATTTGTCAAAATAAAGGCACGTGCACGAATCTTAATGGCTCTTACTCCTGTGAATGTTTAGAAGGTTTTGTTGGTAAAAACTGTTCTATTGACATAGACGAATGCTCATTAAACATTTGCCAAAACAATGCTGCATGTACAAACACGCATGGCTCTTTCGAATGCGCATGTCAAGATGGGTTTTTGGGGAATCTATGTTCTGAAAATATCGATGACTGTGCTAGCGAACCCTGTCAAAATAATGCCACATGCGTTGATAAAATTGCCGATTTCTTCTGCAAATGTGTACGCGGATATGAAGGGAAATCGTGTGAAAATGAAACAAATGAATGTCAAGCAGAGCCATGTCAAAATGGCGGGAACTGCACCGATTTAATTGGAGGTTTTCAATGTACATGTGCTGCCGGATATGAAGGACGCATGTGCCAACGTGAGATCAATGAATGCTTACCAAATCCGTGTCAGAATAATGCTAGATGTATTGATCGACTGGCTGACTTTGAATGTGTTTGTGCAAAAGGGTTTATAGGAGATACATGCGGAATAGAAATTAACGAATGTGACAAAAATCATTGTATGAATAATGGCACATGTACGGACCTAGTTGGTGACTACAAGTGTATATGTGTAAAGGGATATACAGGAAAAGACTGCGAGGAAGATATCAACGAGTGTCAAAACCATCCTTGTTGGAATAATGGAACTTGCACTGATTTACTGGCAGATTTCAATTGTACTTGTATAAATGGGTTCACTGGTAAAAGATGTGAAGTCAACATCAATGACTGCGAAAGCGACCCTTGTTTTAACAACGCAAAATGTGTAGATGGTATTGCAGAATTTCAATGTGATTGTAAACCAGGCTTTGAAGGTAAATTATGTGAAACAGAAATAAACGAATGTGAAAATGTTACATGTCTGCACAATGGTACTTGTAAAGATTTAATCGCTGATTTCAGATGTAACTGTATCCAGGGCTACACGGGGAAAACATGCGAACGAGAAATAAATGAATGTGATCCGCAACCATGCAGGAACAATGGAACATGCACCGATTTAATTGGAAAGTACACTTGTGAGTGTGCAACTGGATTTAAAGGCGAGCGATGTCAAGTTAATATTGATGATTGTGAAAACATCACTTGTCTAAATGGTGGCCGATGTAAAGATCTCGTAGCTGATTTTCGATGCGTTTGTCGGCATGGCTATGAGGGTAAAATATGCGGGACGGACGTAAATGAATGTGGTCCGATTGTTTGTGAAAGTAATGGTACGTGTGTCGATTTAATCGGTGCCTTTAGGTGTGACTGCGTTCCTGGTATTCAAGGTACCTTATGTGACAAGGAAATCGATGAATGTGATGTTGGTCCGTGCCAGAACAATGGAACTTGTGAGGATCTATTTGCAGATTATAGTTGTAAATGTATTGAAGGATTTGAGGGTAAAAGTTGTCAGAACAATATCGATGACTGTGTGGAACACAAATGTATAAATGGTGGAGCATGTATTGATGGTATAAATACATACGACTGTCATTGTACAAGCGGGTTTACAGGACAGTTATGTGACAATGACATAGATGAATGCATTGAAGAACCTTGTGATAATAACGGGACTTGTATAAACTTAGAGGGTGATTATCGTTGTGAATGTGTTAATGGTTATGAAGGTAAAACGTGCTCCATTGATATCGACGAATGTGAAATTGAACCTTGCAGAAACGGTGGTAGGTGTGTCGACTCGGTAGGGATGTTTTCGTGCATATGCAATGATGGATTCACCGGTAACATTTGTGAAGTTGACATCAACGAATGCGAACAAGTTGAGTGTTTAAACAACGGTACATGTAAGGACCTGGTTGGTGATTACAAATGTGAATGCATGAATGGATACACTGGCAGACATTGTGACGAAGACATAAACGAATGTCAAAGTACTCCATGCAAGAATAATGCATCATGTATTGACCTTATTGCGGATTTCAATTGTAATTGTATAAATGGGTTCACTGGAAAACTTTGTGAAGTCAACATCAATGACTGCGAAGGCGACCCTTGTTTTAACAACGCAAAATGTGTGGATGGTATTGCTGAATTTCAATGTGATTGTAAACCAGGCTATAAAGGTAAATTATGTGAAACAGAAATAAACGAATGTGAAAATGTTACATGTCTGTACAATGGTACTTGTAAAGATTTAATCGCTGATTTCAGATGTAACTGTATCCAGGGTTACACGGGCAAAACATGTGAACAAGAAATAAATGAATGTGATCCGCAACCATGCAGGAACAATGGAACATGCACCGATTTAATTGGAAAGTACACTTGTGAGTGCGCAACTGGATTTGAAGGCGAGCGATGTCAAGTTAATATTGATGATTGTGAAAATATCACTTGTCTAAATGGTGGCCGATGTAAAGATCTCGTAGCTGATTTTCGATGCGTCTGTCGACATGGATATGAGGGGGAAATATGCGAGGCGGACATAAATGAATGTGAACCGATTGTTTGTGAAAGTAATGGTACGTGTGTCGATTTAATCGGTGCCTTTAGGTGTGACTGCGTTCCTGGTATTGAAGGTACCTTATGTGACAAGGAAATCGATGAATGTGATGTTGGTCCGTGCCAGAACAATGGAACTTGTGAGGATCTATTTGCAGATTATAGTTGTAAATGTATTGAAGGATTTGAGGGTAAAAGTTGTCAGAACAATATCGATGACTGTTTGGAACACACATGTAGAAATGGTGGCGCATGTATTGATGGTATAAATACGTACGACTGTCATTGTACAAGCGGGTTTACAGGACAGTTATGTGACAATGACATAGATGAATGCATTGAAGAACCTTGTGACAATAACGGGACTTGTATAAACTTAGAGGGCGATTATCGTTGTGCATGTGTCCATGGTTATGAAGGTAAAACGTGCTCCATTGATATCGACGAATGTGAAACTGAACCTTGCAGAAACGGTGGTAGGTGTGTCGACTCGGTAGGGATGTTTTCGTGCATATGCAATGATGGATTCACCGGTAACATTTGTGAAGTTGACATCAACGAATGCGAACAAGTTGAGTGTTTAAACAACGGTACATGTAAGGACCTGGTTGGTGATTACAAATGTGAATGCATGAATGGATACACTGGCAGACATTGTGACGAAGACATAAACGAATGTCAAAGTAATCCGTGCAAGAATAATGCATCATGTACTGACCTTATTGCGGATTTCAATTGTACTTGTATAAATGGGTTCACTGGTAAACTATGTGAAGTCAACATCAATGACTGCGAAGGCGATCCTTGTTTTAACAACGCAAAATGTGTGGATGGTATTGCAGAATTTCAATGTGATTGTAAACCAGGCTATAATGGTAAATTATGTGAAAGAGATATAAACGAATGTGAAAATGTTACATGTCTGCACAATGGTACTTGTAAAGATTTAATCGCTGATTTCAGATGTAATTGTATCCAGGGCTATACGGGGAAAACATGTGAACAAGAAATAAATGAATGTGATCCGCAACCATGCAGGAACAATGGAACATGCACCGATTTAATTGGAAAGTACATTTGTGAGTGTGCAACTGGATTTAAAGGCGAGCGATGTCAAGTTAACATTGATGATTGTGAAAATATCACTTGTCTAAATGGTGGCCGATGTAAAGATCTCGTAGCTGATTTTCGATGCGTTTGTCGGCATGGATATGAGGGGGAAATATGCGAGACGGACATAAATGAATGTAAACCGATTGTTTGTGAAAGTAATGGTACGTGTGTCGATTTAATCGGTGCCTTTAGGTGTGACTGCGTTCCTGGTATTGAAGGTACCTTATGTGACAAGGAAATCGATGAATGTGATGTTGGTCCGTGCCAGAACAATGGAACGTGTGAGGATCTATTTGCAGATTATAGCTGTAAATGTATTGAAGGATTTGAGGGTAAAAGTTGTCAGAACAATATCGATGACTGTGTGGAACACAAATGTATAAATGGTGGAGCATGTATTGATGGTATAAACACGTATGACTGTCAATGTACAAACGGGTTTACAGGACAGTTATGTCACAGTGACATAGATGAATGTGTTGAAGAACCTTGTGACAATAACGGGACTTGTATAAACTTAGAGGGCGATTATCGTTGTGAATGTGTTAATGGTTATGGAGGTAAAACGTGCTCCATTGATATCAACGAATGTAACAATGAGCCTTGCATGAACGGCGGTACATGTGTCGACCTAATAGGGACGATTTCTTGTATATGCAGTGATGGATTCACCGGCAATATTTGTGAAGTTGACATCAACGAATGCGAACAAGTTGAGTGTTTAAACAACGGTACATGTATGGACCTGGTTGGTGATTACAAATGTGAATGCGTGAATGGATACACTGGCAGACATTGTGACGAAGACATAAACGAATGTCAAAGTACTCCATGCAAAAACAATGCGTCATGTATTGACCTTATTGCGGATTTCAATTGTACTTGTATAAATGGGTTCACTGGTAAAAGATGTGAAGTCAACATCAATGACTGCGAAGGCGATCCTTGTTTTAACAATGCACAATGTGTGGATGGTATTGCAGAATTTCAATGTGATTGTAAACCAGGCTATAAAGGTAGATTATGTGAAACAGAAATAAACGAATGTGAAAATGTTACATGTCTGTACAATGGTACTTGTAAAGATTTAATCGCTGATTTCAGATGTAACTGTATCCAGGGCTACACGGGAAAAACATGTGAACAAGAAATAAATGAATGTGATCCGCAACCATGCAGCAACAATGGAAAATGCACCGATTTAATTGGAAAGTACACTTGTGAGTGCGCAACTGGATTTAAAGGCGAGCGATGTCAAGTTAATATTGATGATTGTGAAAATATAACTTGTCTAAATGGTGGCCGATGTAAAGATCTCGTAGCTGATTTTCGATGCGTCTGTCGACATGGATATGATGGGGAAATTTGCGAGACGGACATAAATGAATGTAATCCGATTGTTTGTGAAAGTAATGGTACGTGTGTCGATTTAATCGGTGCCTTTAGGTGTGACTGCGTTCCAGGTATTGAAGGTACCTTATGTGACAAGGAAATCGATGAATGTGATGTTGGTCCGTGTCAGAACAATGGAACGTGTGAGGATCTATTTGCAGATTATAGTTGTAAATGTATTGAAGGATTTGAGGGTAAAAGTTGTCAGAACAATATCGATGACTGTGTAGAAAACAAATGTAGAAATGGTGGCGCATGTATTGATGGTATAAATACATACGACTGTCATTGTACAAGCGGGTTTACAGGACTGTTATGTGACAATGACATAGATGAATGCATTGAAGAACCTTGTGACAATAACGGGACTTGTATAAACTTAGAGGGTGATTATCGTTGTGAATGTGTTAATGGTTATGAAGGTAAAACGTGCTCCATTGATGTCAATGAATGTGAAAATGAGCCATGCAGAAACGGCGGAAGGTGTGTCGACTCGGTAGGGATGTTTTCGTGCATATGCAATGATGGATTCACCGGTAACATTTGTGAAGTTGATAACAACGAATGCGAACAAGTTGAGTGTTTAAACAACGGTACATGTATGGACCTGGTTGGTGATTACAAATGTGAATGCATGAATGGATACACTGGCAGACATTGTGACGAAAACATAAACGAATGTCAAAGTACTCCATGCAAGAATAATGCATCATGTATTGACCTTATTGCGGATTTCAATTGTACTTGTATAAATGGGTTCACTGGTAAAAGATGTGAAGTCAACATCAATGACTGCGAAGGCGATCCTTGTTTTAACAACGCAAAATGTGTGGATGGTATTGCAGAATTTCAATGTGATTGTAAACCAGGCTATGAAGGTAGATTATGTGAAACAGAAATCAACGAATGTGAAAATCTTACATGTCTGCACAATGGTACCTGTAAAGATTTAATCGCTGATTTCAAATGTAACTGTATCCAGGGCTACACGGGGAAAACATGTGATGAAGAAATAAATGAATGTGATCCGCAACCATGCAGGAACAATGGAACATGCACCGATTTAATTGGAAAGTACACTTGTGAGTGCGCAACTGGATTTAAAGGCGAGCGATGTCAAGTCAATATTGATGATTGTGAAAATATCACTTGTCTAAATGGTGGCCGATGTAAAGATCTTGTAGCTGATTTTCGATGCATTTGTCGACATGGCTATGAGGGGGAAATATGCGAGACGGACATAAATGAATGTGATCCGATTGTTTGTGAAAGTAATGGTACGTGTGTCGATTTAATCGGTGCCTTCAGGTGTGACTGCGTTCCTGGTATTGAAGGTACCTTATGTGACAAGGAAATCGATGAATGTGATGTTGGTCCGTGTCAGAACAATGGAACGTGTGAGGATCTATTTGCAGATTATAGTTGTAAATGTATTGAAGGATTTGAGGGTAAAAGTTGTCAGAACAATATCGATGACTGTGTAGAAAACAAATGTATAAATGGTGGAGCATGTATTGATGGTATAAACACGTATGACTGTCATTGTACAAGCGGATTTACCGGAAAGTTATGTGACAGCGACATAGACGAATGTGTTAATGGACCATGTGACAATGCTGGGATTTGTATAAACTTAGAGGGCGATTATCGTTGTGAATGTGTTAATGGTTATGAAGGTAAAACGTGCTCCATTGATGTCAATGAATGTGAAAATGAGCCATGCAGAAACGGCGGAAGGTGTGTCGACTCAGTAGGGATGTTTTCGTGCATATGCAATGATGGATTCACTGGGAATACTTGTGAAGTCAATATTGACGATTGTGATCAGGTTGAGTGCTCGAACAATGGCACGTGCAAGGACCTTGTTGATAATTACTTGTGCGAATGTGTGAAAGGATACACTGGCAAACACTGTGATGAAGTCATCAACGAATGCATGAATAACCTGTGTCAGAATAACGGAACTTGTAATAATCTATTGGATGGCTTCTCGTGTGATTGCACCGTCGGTTTCACCGGACAGTTATGTGATACCGTTGTACGTGAATGCACTTGTGAAAACAATGGCTCTTGTATAGACTCTATCGATGGGTACCATTGCAGTTGCGGTCCGGGGTTCACCGGAACAATTTGTGATGTGAATATAAACGAATGTGATCCTAATCCTTGTATGAACAATGCAACTTGTGTGGATCGTACTGGATATTTTTCTTGCAATTGCTTGCCAGGGTATCAAGGTGAAACATGTGATATTGACATTGACGAATGCGAAACCAAACCATGTGCCAACAATGCTACCTGCAGGGATTTGATTGATGAGTTTATGTGTATGTGCCCCGCTGGGTATGCAAGTAAGACGTGTGCTATTGAAGTTGATGAATGTGAAACCAGACCTTGCAAACATAATGCTACATGCATTGATATGTTGGCAGACTATTTTTGTAACTGTACACAAGGGTTTACAGGAAAGTCCTGTGAAACGGAAATAAACGAATGCTTAAGAAATCCATGTTTGAACAATGGTACGTGCGTAAACCGTATTGGCTATTTTGACTGTCTTTGCCAAAATGGTTATGAAGGACAAACGTGTGATGTGGAAATCAACGAGTGTGAACCTAACCCATGTTTGAATAATGGATTGTGTTCGGATCGTATTGGTGATTTTGGTTGTAGTTGTATCCAGGGATTTACGGGTAAGACATGTGGAGAGGATGTAAATGAATGTGATACAAAGCCGTGCAGGAACAATGGTACTTGCGTTAATCTCGTTGGGGACTTTCACTGTGAGTGTATAGAAGGTTTATCTGGAAAAACCTGCGAGCATAAGATCGACGAGTGTGCTACAAATCCATGTGAAAATAATGGACAATGCTATAGCCTGGTAGGAAAGTTCACATGTGAGTGTTCTGTCGGGTTTGTAGGAGGTTTATGCGAAGAAGAATTAGACGAATGTGCTTCTAATCCATGTGATAATAACGCCACTTGTATTGACAAAATTGGTGACTTTATGTGTAGCTGTGTCGATGGATATTCTGGAGAGTTGTGTGAAACTGATATAAACGAGTGTGGAACAAACCCTTGTACGAACAATGGTACATGCATCGATGCTATCGGGGAATTTATTTGCAATTGCACAAAGGGCTTTGTAGGCACCACGTGCGAAATAGATATAAATGAATGTGAACATGATCCGTGTAAAAATAGTGGAATTTGTGTAAACCATGATGGGAGTTTTAACTGTATTTGTCATGATGGTTTTACTGGCAAGGTCTGTGAAGTAGATATCAATGAATGTGCTGGAAACCCATGTAAGAACATGGGCATTTGTCATAATCTTCAAGGGACATTTGAATGTGAATGTAGTCCAGGATGGACCGGTATGTTCTGTACAACGGACGTGAATGAGTGTAAGTTTGGTATGTGTAAAAACAATGCTACTTGCTTAAATGCTGACGGGTCGTTTAGCTGTATTTGTCCTGCTGGGCTCGAAGGAGACTCTTGTTCACATGATATAAATGAGTGTTACGATCATATTTGTATAAACAGTGGAGTCTGCACGAACACATATGGGTCTTTCAATTGCCATTGTGTTCCTGGATTTACCGGTAAAACATGCGAACTGGATGTTGACGAATGCAAGCAGAATATTTGTCAGAATGATGCAAATTGTTCAAATAACGTCGGATCGTACAAATGTGAGTGTGCAAATGGCTGGACAGGGCATGATTGTGATAATGATGTAAACGAATGTGAAATGAACCCATGTCAAAATAGCGGAATTTGTATAAATCTTCCGGGTTCATTCATGTGCCGTTGTATGGATGGTTACGAAGGTGATATGTGTGAGGTAAACATCGACGAATGTGAATCAAAACCGTGTCAGAATAATGGTACGTGTGTTGATGGTGTAAACGAGTATAACTGCGTTTGTTCCAGAGGATTTATAGGTCAAACATGCACGGTGGAAGTTAACGAATGTGATCAAAATCTTTGTCAAAACAGTGGAATATGTATTGATCTTATCGGTAATTTCAAGTGCATTTGCAATCCAGGTTACACTGGGTTAACATGTGAAACAAACGTTGACGAGTGTGAATTGCAACCATGTCAACATGATGGTATTTGTAACGATTTAAACGGAACATTCGAGTGTCAATGTAAGCCAGGATGGACAGGACACGTATGTGCAGCAGATGTTAATGAGTGCACGTTTCGAATTTGTAAAAACAATGCTACTTGCACAAACACCGAAGGATCTTTCATATGTACGTGTGCCCCTGGATTCCAAGGCGTATACTGTTCTCAAGATGTTAATGAATGTGATAACGATGTTTGTGAAAACAATGGTATTTGTACAAATATACTAGGTGGATTTAATTGTGAATGTGAGCGAGGGTTTACCGGTGTAACGTGTGGTGAAGACATAGACGAATGTACAAACAACCCTTGTTTTAATGGAGCCGTTTGTAACAACACAAAAGGGACATATAAATGTGAATGTACAGAGGGCTGGGTTGGATATAACTGTGATGTTGATATTAACGAATGTGACGACACTCCCTGCAAAAATGGTGGAGAATGCATCAACTTACATGGTTCATTTTATTGTAAGTGTTTACATGGCTTCGAAGGAGACATTTGTGCAGTTAATGTAGACGAATGCAAATCATCTCCATGTAAGAACAATGGATCTTGTTCAGATGGGATTGGGGAGTTCCAATGCAGCTGCGTTCCTGGGTATACCGGGGTTCAATGCGAAAAAGAGGTCAATGAATGCGAATTGTCGCCTTGCGAAAATGGTGCTGTTTGTTTAGACGTTATAAACGATTATAAGTGCATTTGTAACCCTGGTTATACAGGCAAGTCATGTAATCGGAACATAGATGAATGCGTAGCTGATCCTTGCAAAAATGACGGGATTTGTAATGACTTAGATGGATCGTTCGAGTGTAGGTGTAAACCAGGATGGACAGGGCGGTACTGTACAACTGATGTTAACGAATGTCAATATGATATCTGTGAAAACAACGGTACATGTACAAATACAGATGGGTCATACTATTGCTCTTGTCCTAATGGATTTGGCGGGAAAACATGCACTAGTGATATCGACGAGTGTGAATTTAATATATGTGAGAATAACGGCACATGTACTAATTCCTATGGCTCGTTTGCATGTCGTTGTGTATTGGGCTTTGTCGGTGCTACATGCAGTCAGAATTTAAATGAGTGCCTTCAATTTCCTTGCAAAAATAACGGCGAGTGTACAGATACAGTTGGATCTTACTTATGCGTATGTGATGATGGCTGGACCGGAACAAACTGCAACGAGGATATAAACGAATGTGACGCAGTACCCTGTTATAATGAGGGGTTATGTATTAATTTGAATGGATCGTACTCGTGTCAGTGTATGGATGGATTCTCAGGAGCAAGATGCTACCAGGATATTAACGAATGTGAACCTAATCCGTGTATAAATAATGGCAATTGTACCGACGGTATTGCTGGCTTTAAATGCAGTTGCCCACGGGGTTATATTGGTGACATTTGTGAAACAGAGGTGAACGAATGTGATACGAATCCTTGTTTCAACAACGGTATTTGTATAGATCTTGAAGGTGAATTTAAGTGTATCTGTGACTCAGGGTTCACTGGAACAGTTTGTGAAAATAATGTAAACGAATGCTTAGTTAATCCATGTAACAATGGTGGGACTTGTTTTGACCAGGAAGGGACATTTGAATGTAGATGCATGCCCGGTTGGACGGGGAAATTGTGCTCCATTGATGTGAATGAATGCATGTATGATATGTGTATCAATAACTCTACTTGTGTTAATCTAGATGGTTCGTTCAAATGCAATTGCCCTCCAGGTTTCACTGGAAAATTTTGTTCATATGATCTTGATGAATGCGATTTAGCGGTCTGTGCGAATGATGGTGCATGCACAAATACGTATGGTTCTTATAATTGTGAATGTAAATCTGGCTTTATAGGTTACACCTGTGACGAGGATTTGGACGAATGCGAGACAAACCCATGCTTTGGACAGGCTGCTTGCAGCAACAGTGTTGGGTCGTATCACTGTGAATGTTCCCTCGGATGGACCGGTATAGATTGTGATACGGATATCGATGAATGCGCAGACAGGCCATGTGCAAATAATGGAGTTTGCGTAAACTCAGATGGCTCTTTTCGTTGCATGTGTGCTAAAGGATTCCTTGGCGAAAGATGTTTGGAAGAAATCAATGAGTGTGAGTCTAGTCCATGTAGAAACAACGGAACGTGTACGGATGCAGTAGGGGACTTCCTTTGTGAATGTAACCATGGTTACACTGGGAAGATGTGTAATATGGAGATCAATGAATGTGTATCTGATCCATGCCAAAACAATGGAACATGTGTTGATCTTGTAGGACGGTTTATGTGTGTTTGCGCTGAGGGATTCAATGGTACATTATGTGAAACAAACGTAGATGAATGTGAACACAACCCATGTATGAATGGAGGAAAATGTAAAGATCTGTTTGGTACATTTGAATGCGAATGCGTACCTGGGTGGACGGGTATGTATTGTACAAGAGATGTAGACGAATGCAACTTTGAGACTTGTAAAAACAATGCTACATGCATCAATACGGAGGGATCATTCATATGTCACTGTTCCGCTGGATATGAAGGAACTGTTTGCTCTCGCGATAAAAATGAATGCAAAGTTGAAATTTGTAAGAATAATGGAACTTGTACAAATACGTACGGGTCTTTTAACTGTTCATGTCAACCGGGATTCGGTGGATTTACTTGCAGTGATGATGTTAATGAATGCGATGACAATCCATGTCTGAATAATGCAACGTGTAAAAATTCATTCGGATCGTATAGCTGTGAATGTTCGAGTGGTTGGCAAGGAGACAATTGTAATACTGACATAGATGAATGCATCGGCACGCCGTGTGTAAATAATGGAACGTGTGTAAATTTGGATGGTGGCTTTAAATGCAATTGTGTTGATGGTTACTTTGGAGAAAGGTGTAAAAATGACGTAGACGAATGTGAGCTTACTCCGTGTGGTGAATTTGGAGTTTGTGAAAATGTCAATGGTTCTTACAAGTGTAATTGTCATACTGGATACTACGGTAAAAACTGCGAACTAGACACTGACGAATGTTTGGACATGCCCTGTTTAAACAACGGCACGTGTGTTAACACACATGGCTCGTACATGTGTTTATGTTTGAAAGGGTTTACCGGAAATCATTGCTCCGCGGACGTAAATGAATGCACCACATCCGTCTGCCAGAACAATGGAACTTGTTCAAATACTCACGGATCATATGTATGTGCATGTTCTGCTGCTTACACCGGGCAGAATTGCGAAGTAGACGTTGACGAATGCTTGACCAACCCGTGTCAAAACGACGGTACGTGTAAAAACATACACGGCTCATTCAAATGTTTCTGCAATGACGGATTCTCAGGAGATATGTGTGAGGCAGATGTTGATGAATGCTTAGATAACATTTGTGGTGAACATGGATTGTGTACAAACAAGTTTGGGACGTACTCTTGCTGGTGTAGACACGGTTACACGGGAATGCATTGCCAGTCAGACATCGACGAATGTTTAGGAGGTCCTTGTGTAAACGGGGCAACATGTGAAAATAATAATGGAGCGTATTCATGCGTTTGTCAGTCAGGTTTTCATGGTGAACATTGTGAAAGTGACATTAACGAGTGTGACAATATATCTTGTGGTAATGGTACATGCGTCAATACGTTCGGATCGTTCTCGTGTGAGTGTATGTCTGGATTTGAAGGAACGCTGTGTAAGGGGTATATTGACCCTTGCTTGGATAATCCATGTGCTAATAACGGCACTTGTGTGAGCAAAAGAGAAAAGTTTACGTGCAAATGCCCATCAGGAGTCATTGGAAAACGTTGTGAAGATGATGTCAACGAGTGTGATCGAAACCCTTGCAAAAATGGAAACTGTGTGAATACATTAGGGACATTTTCCTGTACCTGCTTTGATAGCTACGAAGGCGAATTGTGTGAGATATATATTGATCCTTGCACAAGCTCTCCGTGTATGAATGGCGGACAGTGTACAAGCAAGCATGGTTTGACCCAATGTATTTGTGAGGAAGGGTTCAGTGGTGACACTTGTGAAGAGGAGATACACTTATGTCCAATCTACCCGTGTCAAAATGGCGGAACGTGTGTGGAGTCCGGCGGATCGTATACGTGCAACTGTTCCCTAGGATTTATTGGTGACACATGTGAAGAAATAACAGACAGTTGTTGGGAAGTTAGCTGCCAGAACGGTGGAACTTGTGTTGTAAATAACAAGCAATTCCATTGTGATTGTCCTGCTAATGCAACGGGTAGGTTTTGTGAAGAAGACGTCGACGATGCCTTTAAGAAAAGTATTATACATAAAAATGGTAAGCGTCTTTTCATAAATTGTTGTAAACCTAGCGCTGTATTGGCAATCGGTGCAGTATTATTAATTAGTATAGCTATACACAGTCGCGCAGCCTTTCCTGACTGGAAAAAGTTGGATGTGCCACGTACAAAAAATGATTTTTACGGACATTACAACAATTTCAAAACATTTTAATTCAGTATTGCTTCCATGTTAGATGTGTTAACGTTTAGTTTATATGTCGCATTGTTAGTTACACCTGATCATTAAACTGATACAATAGTCTGGACTAGATATAGCATTGTTTTGATGAACCGTGTTTTATAACCTCAAACTCTCCAAACGCTATAAATGCATTACTGGTTATTTTGGCATTAATTTAGCTAGCCTAATAACAGATTTTAACGTTTTATGCTTGATGGTGTTGAAACATGCTTGTTTAGTACAGCTGACATGTAGTAATTTTTAGATATCGTTACATATGCGCATGGCGTTTGTATTATGTAATGAACTATTTATTTGATGTATACTTTCCGTGGATTTAATGTCTATAACATCGTACACCTGTATATTTTGCGGATATTTTTAATATATTATGGGTGTGCAATTACGCTTTTAGACATTCAGTTAGCCTTGTTGAAATTGTGTCCTGTATACCAATATCAATATCAAGTTAATGTCATCGAACAGTCTTATACTTTCCAGTGAGTGAATACAGTCAGATCTCGTTATAACGACATCCGATATACTGACAAATTCATTATACCGACATCAAATTTGGGGACAAAAGTATTAAAATGCTCTTTGTATCAATTCAGTATACCGACATATTCGTTATAACGACATTTTTCTTGGAAACAAACAGCGTCGTTGTATCGAGATCTGACTGTATAGTATATAGTTTACAACACTTGTGTATTTGTAATATGATCAAAGAATATCCAGTCGATGCATATGTTTTCTTTGAATACATGCTCTATGAACGCGACCTTATACCTACACGTGTCTCCGAATACACCATGACGTAGTGAAATGATAGGTCAATCCTTATACAAAATAACGTCAATATGTTTCAATAACACTCTAACATAATACTTCCAAATCATTTGTACGTATATCATACATGGCTAGATGTCCGTACGCCTGGCTATATGAACGGTCAGGTCCGCAGCTGTATCCACGACTTTAGCATTCAAGTTCTAAATTATGGAGCCATATAACTGCCACCACTTAACTTTAAGATTTCATGAAAACTTTCGTAAAAATTATGGGATATTTCATGAAAAAATATAATTATCATAAAGACAGATAAATTATCTTAACACGAAATTCTGCTTGTTAGTGCTCTGAACTGACACCACATAAAGATGATGCTTTCACGAAACTAAATAAGTTTTTCATTAGAGCATAAAGATGTGTCGCGAAACGAAAAGATGTTTTCGTGAAAATAATCGACTTTCGTGAAAGTTTCGCGAAACGTAAAAATGTCTTCGTGAAAAATAATACACTTTCGTGAAAAGTAAGTTGGTTTCTTAAAAAAAGATAACAGGAATGTTGTGCAGATCAAAGCAGTAACTGGCAATTTTTCACGTTTATATATTTATCTTGCATTCATAATATTTTTCTGTTTTCATGGAATCCCTCGTTAATTTCACGAAATATTTCATGAAAATTAATATTTATGTGGTGGCAGTTATATGGCTCCATACTAAATGATATAATGCACAGATAAGTTAATGCCAATCAGAAGTGGTGGCAGCCCCAAGTCACACACACAAGAGTGTCGTACATACAGTATGTATAGTACAAGTTGTTAAATATTTTACAGCGTCTGCTGTCACATATGTTTCATTTAATGATTGAATTATTTGACGTACGTCGTTACATCATAATTAACATTCTGTACAGTGTAATAATGGCTTGTTATTGTATGTTTAATTAATGTTATACCTTTAGTTTATTATTGAATTAATCAGAGTTGATATAAATGTGGTAAATCTAATGCTTTATTTATTAGAAACAGCTGTATCGGACGAAAGTGATGTAGCTAGGATTGATCAA
Organism: Spisula solida; assembly: GCA_947247005.1. Lineage (NCBI taxonomy): Eukaryota > Metazoa > Mollusca > Bivalvia > Venerida > Mactridae > Spisula > Spisula solida. The sequence continues at coordinate 29,323,825 of OX365954.1, forward strand.
CAAAAAGATACTTCGGAAGCAAAGATTCTTGGCATTGAAAAGGTATTTGATATGAAATCGAACTTTGTTTCAATATTATTTTTATATAAGCTATAGTTGTCTCCATTTATTGTCTAATATTCCTTCTGGAACGAAACCATGATATATTAACATATTAGAGTAATATAAATAGTTTGGTATAGCATTCGGTGCTCTGAATGTTTGCAATTTGTATTGGTGTACGAGTATTGCAAAGCCATTGTTTATGGTTTGTTTTATAAGTTAAGTTACCAATTTCCGTAGGCTGCAGTTCAGCAGTTCAGCCACCCTTTGACATTTTAACTTCAACAATGCCAACGAAAGATGTAAACACATACCTACGATGCAAACACATGGACAGGTATATTTAAGAGGAAATATGTTTATTGTAATGTAGAAATTAATATGTTCATGATTTCTAATAGAGATAGGCAACGGATATCCGTATCAAAAAAGAACCAAACATTGAACGTGTACTTTCTTTACAATATATATATATTATGATTGCAGCGAGGATGGGAGGAGAGGTATTGGTATGTTATACTGGCCATGGTAGCAGCGACTGGATTGCTAATGTTTATTCCACTGGCCATATACATAAAAAGGTCGAGGTAAGTATTAATAAACATTTATTATAGTGGGAAGACCTATTGCTTTTGTGCTGGACGTCTGGATGTCACAATGTTTGTCTGTGATAGTTTCCCTTTACCATTAGTCTGATTTCAATGAAACTACACATTAATACTGGGTATTAAGCCTAGTTGTGCATATTGTCAGGAATTTTAGTTAGGAGGATTGTTGTCAGAGTATAATGACCCCTTATGGGTGACATACGTGTTTTGTGTCTACAACCATCTAGTTATCAATTAATTATGCAAAGTAACTAGGTAATGTTTACCTTTGGTGTAAAATACTTGCTGTATTAATTAAAAGTTTTGAGCAGTGATTTTGCTTTTAACATTCTCTTTGAGAAGTAGGAAATTTGGTTGTATTGTTGGTATCGTAATGTTTGCTGTCAAACAATGCTGAAACCATGTCTTTATGCATGGTAAATATCGTATAGGACTGATGCATATTTGAAATCTGCATCACAAGGCGCTTCTTAGGAGCTTATTTTCATGGAAATCGGAAGTGGTCATGTTGACCCAAATGAAGTTTAAAAAGCTTGTTTTCAGTTTTTACACAGTTTTTTCTCATTTTTCTCAAAAGATTGATTTTGTACTAACGACCTTCTCATTCTAAGACAGCGATATAGGTACATGAGTTGTAAATGGTATTACTATATACAGTACAATGTATGTTTTTTGTCTCCTACATACAGTGCAATCTATATATCGCTGGCTTAGAATGAAAAGGTCGTAAGTACAAACTCGATATTTTGAGAAAACAAGAAAAAACAGTCTGAAAACTACTCTAAGACTTATGGAAAACAAGCTTTTTAAACTTCGGTTTGGTCAATATGACCAGTTCCGATTTTCTTGATAATAGGCGCATAAGAAGCGCCTTGTGGTGCACATTTCAAAGATGTATGAGTCTAATAAGGCACTTACGACCTTCTAATTCTAAGCCAGCGATATATTGGGGACACATTTCAGAATTGATAAGTTCCAGTTGTGTGAGCTTGTTTTACATTGAAATAAAGAAGGGTATATTTAGAACATTTGTTCGGTTTGGGCAGATAGTCGGATTGTTTTCAAGAGTTCGGTTTTCTCAGATTACACTGTATATTTACATTATACCAAAACAATTCACTATTTCAGGCAAAATAAAATGCGAACAATTGACATGGTTCAATACTGGCCGAATGACCAAGCCTTGTCGGTACATGGATTTGACAATGTAGTGTATGGTATAGAAGCATTACCCCTGTATGGTCAGACAGCGGACTACCAACCTCATCAGCAGTATTCACAATCAGAATTAGATAGATCCAGATAGTGTTATCATAGATCCTGATAGTGTTATGCACCAGTCAATATTATGCCCGCCCGGTGGAGCGGCGGGGATACAGGGGGAATTAGACAGACGAATCTTTCCGACAGGCGGTAATTTGATAACCTTATCGACCCCGAATCCCGGGAAATAGACTTTGGTCCGGGAATTTCGACACCGCGATAGACGACAGCAATACTTTTATACGTGTTTTTATTAAAGTACCCGGATGAAAAACTATGCCCGACGGTGGGGATTTAGACAGTAAGCATTGTCCCCAGAGTTCGGATTTAGACATAAAAAATCGAAAATGTCTAATTCCCCCTTGGTCACCAGCCACTCCCCCCCAGGGCGGGCAAAATATTGACTGGTGCTTTACTATCACACATGAGCGGATTCTGAAAACTTGCTCAGGGGGTTCAACCAGCTTTTTTTCTTAGAGAGTCGTCCTGGGGGTGATATTCACAAAGCGTCTTAAGTGAAAACTTGTAATTTCTTAAAATCTTAAAAAATATGGTCACAGTTAAAAGTATTTGGCGTTTGAAAAATGACCAATCAGAAAGTGGTGGCTGAATTTATACACGTACGAACCTCATTTTTTGACAATACGAGGGGTGTTCGAAAAGAAATGCAATTTACTCTATAACATTTTATTGACATAATCTTTTACAATGAAACTCACGGAAAACCTTCAATGAACTCTCCTTTACACTTTGGCACTATTTTAACTTTTAAATTCAAGATTAAAGTTATGTTTTGTCGTCTGCAAAAGGTAAAACACTCATGTACTATAATATTGCTAACCACATAAGTTTCCTGGAAACGAACCTATGGTCTACTGAATGCGATTTTTGTCTAGGAATTTAAAACTAGTCACAAAGAACTAGGTCTACAGAAGATACTTCTCGTGCGCTTTTCGTTCGAAAACTACTATAGTAGAAGCCCGGGGCGAAGAGACATTTTCATGAGAAAGGTATATACGGTCTATTCCATTCCATTTCGTCGCTTTATGATCTCCTTTATAAAATATTTCTGAAGTTTTTTCTGCAAAAATAAACTATAGAACCTTCTTGTAACATATTTGTCCATTGGGTCTGGTTTTTGAATTGCAACATCTTCGTAGATGAAGAAAATAAAATGTCTAAGTTTCATCACTGAGTGCGTTTGTTATACAAGTACGGGTTATTTAGAATTTTTGTAGCACATATATATTATATTTCTGCTTGATTCTGGGTAATGATAGTGAGCGTGTATTTCGTTTTTTGTAATACACACGTAAAAACTTCTTTTGAAAGTACTAAAGGCATAACTTTATTATTTTCTTGGCATTTAAAATAAGATGAAATATTGGTCACCACGCAATGAGCATGATATCCAGTGGGAAAAATGATTCAAGATTTTTCTTCCAAATGAAGTGAACTTGCAATAAACTCAAGCTTGTACGAGGAGCTAAAAGTCCAACGGCCAATATTGCAGTTTTGAGACGAATTTCCAACTTTTTATCGATGTTCTTTTTGGTTGTTGTTGTTTTCGGTTCACCACTTTTGTTGTTGTCTTTCATATGCAGTGCATGTCGCAGATAGAACCAGATAATTTGAGCATTTACGCTAACCTACTAGCCCGGGCTAATCAACTTGAATTAGTGGAAATAATCAATTTTATACATGTATGGTTGGGCTTGTTCAAAATTAGTCAGTTTACAATGATAGGTTCAGTAATCCGTGCACAGTTTTTTTAACTCTAAGACTGCGTCGAGATTATAATTATAACATGTCTCGAGGCAGCAAGCATCCAGCAGATCCCTAATTTTTTAAAAAAAGACTTAAATACGAGTTATATTTAAAAAGATTTTGGAATGTTAATTACAAAGGGAAGTAACTCAAGATGTATCAACACAAGGCTAAATTCCATCCTTACAGCTCTAAATTTCGAGATAAATTATCATTACAGAGGTTATAAATAAGATAATATTAAGTCGGACAGAGTATTCACCCACATTGATATTAAGTAGACGTCACTATAACTGAGTGTTAAATATACGAGTGCACGTAACAGAAAAAAAGTAAAACAGCATAAACCCAAGGCATCCAGCTATAAACTTTAGATCTTGCCGTTAGTTATTCTCAGAGAAAGTGTAGTCTTTCATCAGTGATATCCATAGCCTTTCTCTAGTTTTTTGTGTGTAATATATTGCTGTTATTGATAGACTTGTTTAGGTTGCTGAATCAAACAAACATTTATTATGCCCCCATATTTTATGAGGGGGTATATTGCTTTGCGCATGTCGGTTGGTCTGTCGGTCGGTAGACCAAATGGTTTCCGTTCAAAAACTCAAGACACTTTGTCCTAGGATCGTCAAACTTTACATGGAGGCAGGTTGGTCATCAACAGTAGATGACCCCTTTGTTTTTAATGTCTGTATGTCAAGGCTTTACCATTTCTGGCTATTCAAATGGTTTTCGTTCAAAAACTCAAGAACGCTTTGCCCTAGGATATTCAAACTACATGGAGGTTGGTCATCAGCATTAGATGGCCCCTGATTTTGAGGTCAGTAGGTCACTGACATTTACCATTTTTGACTATTTGGCTGTCTTGGGAGCTTACGTGTTTTGCAAACATCTCTTGTTTATAATCTTAGCAACAAGTGCTAGAGTTGCTTGTTTTTGTTGTTTTACACCATTTTTTTGCCAGTTGACCGAACCAGTTTTTCTAGAATTACTTATCAAGCATTACTGACAGCTTCTCTACATCAGGAGGATATGGATGTAGGCTCTGAAGAACCTAATTCGCCCGATCTGGTGAACTCGCCAGACAGGTCTGACGTTGCTGATTCTGGACATGTCAATAAATCCATTGTTGTTTTACTAAATGTCGTATGTTTCATGTAAATAAGATGGTGTTTTATGTAAATACATGAATTGTATCTGTGAACATTGGTTATAGTTGTTAGTTGTTATATTTGTCTGTCCTGTAACTGTTCCGATTGTATTGTATATACTATATATACAGGATGTTAAAAAAAGTTCGTTCTCAATGTTTGAGTTTCAATATTTTATTTTTCTGACCCCAGAAGACTGTAAAATTTTAGTTTGAAATCCAGAGCGTTTTACCGTTGTTCTAATCTCTCTGGCATTAAATGATGATATTAGAGTAAGAAATTATCATTGTCTACTGCGTACATAGTTCAAATAAACTTTATATGAATTTAGATATTGAGAACGAACTTTTTTAACACCCTGTATATGCTTTGCTCGTAATTGAAATCATGAAGTATATTTTTAACATGCTGTATGTTGGATAATGTAAACATTTACTTTTTATACCTTTAACTGTATAGATATGTTATTATATTTAATAAATTTATCAAATCATATATTTTGATTTTATCATGCTTTTATTAAGGACACTTAAAATTTGAACAAGGCCCATATGTGTTGTCTATTTTCGTCTGTGTAAAAACTTGTGTACAAGAACATGGGACTTATTGTAATAGTCCTTTAAGTATTTTGTATATATCCCTATAAATATGACTAAAGGGGCCTACATTATGATACGGTCACCTGTCTGTACAAGGAAAGTAGTAATGACACATACTTTGCCAGTTACGAGTATTCCATACCAGCATATTCAGGGGTGTCAACAGAGTCAAATTAAAAATCCTGAAAACATGTGGCTGACCATTTAGGCTGAACAAGAGGCCTTTTACCTCATTGTTTCCATATTTAACTCAGTGTGACCATAACTGCCATTTAATGAAATATTTTTATCAAATACCTTTTATTTTGGTCAGAAATAATCGCTCTTTCAGGATAGATAAATCTGGAATTCCGGATAAATCAGGAATATTGCCACCTCTATATGTTCTTCTTACACCAGAATCTGGTAGCTTGGCTTACCATTGATATATGATGAGGCGTGTGATTATAGGACAATGAAGTATTACAACTTTCTGTTTCTTGTCCACATACCTCCAAACAAACCGTGGGTATAAACTAGAGCTGTCCATGAACAGCACACTCCATTGTTCTCAGTGCAATGCTTGGATAGTATAATCATTAAGTATTCAAAACAAAATGCTTCATAGCTGCAGCATTACCCTCTTTTGTGTAGTGGTTAGGGCTGATAATTTGGACAAAAACTTTTTTCTATTTTTAGTAACAGTGACTTTGACCCTAAAAGCACTCACTTTCAATCTCAAACAAAATGCTTGATAGAGTTGCCTACCCCTGTGTAGGGGTGATGATGGTGACCAAGTATACAAAGTATCAAAGTAATAAGTCTTTGAAGATATTAGATGTAAAAAAACTTCAACCTAATCTTCAACAGTTGTATTACTCCGACACTGACACTGCAATAGCTTCCCTTATTCATTGAATAGTGGAGCTAAAAATCACGGAAACAAATCAAATTTCGGATCAATATTTTATTTCTGACATATTTAATAAGTGAAATATGCAAACAACTGATTCAGTATACATTTTATATACTGGTAACAACAACACATTTCACAAAATATATCAATAAGCAACACTTCTTACAAAGAAGTGTAATATAACATGTTGTAAGTAAAACATATGTTCCCCATAGTAGCCAAATCCTCATTCATGTAAAGGTTACAGCGAGCATGACCTTTGACCTCAAAATCATTAGGGGGTTATCTACTGATGGTGAACAACCTCTATAAAATTTTAAGATCCTAGGTCTAACTGCTCTTGGGCTATTGATTGGAAGTCATTTGTTCTATTCATTCATGTTAAAGGTCAACTTTGACCTCAAAATAAGGGTCATTTACTGTTCCTGACCAACCTCAATGTAAAGTTTAAGGATCATAGAGCCTAGCTCTTTTGAGCTTTTGATCAGAAACCTATCTACCGACATACTGACTGACAGGCGCAAAGCAATATACCCTCATCAACAATAGGGGCATAAATATATAGTGCAACCACAACATACAAATGGTATTACATTGAATATATACATGGCAAGAGAATATGGACCGGATTTACAAACATAAGACTTCAAACTTGCAAAATTAAATTTAATCTAATTAAAATAAAAAACATTTTTCATCGTTTCTAAACAAATAAGTTTTGAAATAAGTCATAACATTTTGAAGTCAGTCGATCGTAACATTTTGAAGTAAGTCATAACATTTTGAAGTCAGTTGTAACATTTTGAAGTCGGTCGTAACATTTTTAAGTAAGTCATAACATTTTGAAGAGTTGGAACATTTTGAATTAAGTCATAACATTTTGAAGTAAGTTGTAACATTTTGAAGTAAATTGTAACATTTTGAAGTAAGTCATAACATTTTGAAGTCAGTCATAACATTTTGAAGTTGAAGTCTGCGTTCCAGTCTTAATAGTGTTTGTGAATAATGTCCCAGCAATGTTCAACTTCAGAAGTCGAAATTTTCAAATTTGTGACACACTTAATCTGTAAAATCCATTTGATTCATAAGTAACAAATTTGTCCATATATCATAAACAACCTCTGTACTACAGCCAATAATTTGCACCTCCCAAAGGGTGTTGCTCTACAGAGGTTGTACTGTACACAATATGACCCTGAGGTTTCAAATTAAAATGACAACATATGGATGTCTAAAATAGTGTATGTTCCTTTGCGTTCTAACCAACAAAAATCTGCAATTTCGAAAAATGTAATGTTAACAACACCTTGAAACAGTAAACAAAGAGGGCTATGATGGCCCTTAATTGCTGACCAGAATAGTATTTCCTTATTACCTGTTTATTTCTTTCACATTCAACCATATAGGGACATATCTAGGTTATTGTAAATACCTATAGAGGAATATATTCACCTCAATCAGGGTGAACTTTGTGCAGTGTAAAGTTTAAATATACAGTAAAACCTTGGTAATACGAGCAGCGATTATTCGAGCAACCGGCCTAATTCGAGCAAATTTCAAAGTGCCGACGAATTTGCTCTATATTACACATTAATTTATCTCTCTAACTCGAGTTAAGTTATTACGAGCATCCGGTCTAATTCGAGCTCAGGTGTCGGTCCAATCAACAATTTTCAACGATAATTAATTACCTTATCTCGAGGCAATCATCCGAGCGAAATTTCACACCTCCGAAAAATGTCATACTAAATTTTGTTATGGTCCGTATTTTTCACACATCGTGATAATCACATTTTATGACAATAGCATAATCCCTAACACTTAAATTGATCCGTTTTTTCGATTCGTTACATTAGACACGAAGTAGAAGATATTTAATTAATGAGCGTGATTTAAACAACACATACGTTTCAGAACAAGTTCAATAGGCAACAATTGGGAACTTTAACACATACGAGAAATAGAATTATTAAATGCAACATCATTGCTTTGAACGTACTGACTTTTAATTATCGTAAGATAAACCGACGTACATGTAGAATCTTAAATATTTAGGCTCCGTTCGTTATAAAACTGCAAGTCAAAATTATTTCAAAACTTTTTCATATCCCGTATTTCATGAAAACCTGCGAATGTAAGCTTACGTACAGTGAAATTTCACGTGTCCGATACTGAATAAGTGAAGTAAATCAAGTCCGCGATTAAATCCAATTCTAATCGAACCACCCTGAAGAATGAAAACATCGTCTACTTTGTAAAGTAGCAAATTAAATGTCAATTGAATCTACACTATGCGCAGATTGGCAAATTCATACCGCGGTATGGAACTCTGACGTAACACTACTCCCAACTGTACTGGCAATTTCTTTGATGTGCGGCGCGTTTGAAGTCAGTCGAAAGACCGCCGCATTTGATGTCTCCAAATTGTCGGGCGCGTTTCAATTGGAAACCACAGGGATATAACTCATTCAGCTAAACATCATGTCCTAAATAAATTATCATAGATAATATAGTGCATGTTTTTTTCTCAATGAGCCGTATCCCTGTGCTGAAAACTGGATTGACTTTGCATCCGGGTTTTATTTTATCACGTGCGATTTTTGTGCGTGGGTGTTTGTTCAAACATGTAGGATATATCGTGCGCTTTGGGTAATGTTATCTTTTTGCCGATCCGAACTTTTATTACAACCGTTAAATGGAGTTTGATATTTAATGTTAAATGATTCATTACGACTTTCATATGCAATTTGTTGAATTCGGCAAATGTCCACACGATTCAAATTGCTTATAGACTTGATAAACAATGACAATATTCGTAGTTACAACCAAATATATGTATCATACGTGTTTTCATTATAAACACAGTTACACTTAGTCATAACAACAATTCATCATAGACTTCGGATATTTCGAGCACCTGGCTTAACTCGAACATTTGGCTTGTCCCGATGGGTCCTCCAGATAACGAGGTTTTACTGTATGTAAACATTCCTATCCTAGACATTTACTTAAAGAAATAAATTGATTACTCAGATTAGTCACTTGTTTACGCAACATTGTGTTCATAAACATTGCAATTTCTCTTATTGATGTCTTAATTTAATAGACATTATGTGTATTAGTATGTGGCTTAGTGAATACGGCATTGGTCTTCACTGACTTTTCCTCCAATTAAAATGTTTAAAACAATAAAAATACAATGTTATGATATTGCAATGTTTGTAAACAAGTGACTGACCTGAATAATTGTTGGAGACATCAATTTCACACCACTTTCACTTGTTTACTATTCAGTCTTATCCAATAATGATTACAGAGGGGAGATAATCCAATTACGGAAATGGATTTAAGACACCTAATCAAGGGAGATCATTCTTGATAAGTATTGACTATTCCTAAAAAATGCCCATGAGTTGATAACACAATCTAGCTATCTCTTATCAGAATAGTGGAGGGTTTATGGAATAAATGGTTCATCTCTTATCAGTATTGTGTAGGGTTTATGGAATAAATGGTTCATTGCTTATCAGTATAGTGTAGGGTTTATGGAATAAATGGTTCATCTCTAATCAGAATAGTGTAGGATTTATGGAATAAATGGTTCAGCTTTGTTTTTCAGAGTTAAAGGATTTACCCTATACTGAGAGTTATTACATTACAGGTAATTTATACTCTACTAAGTACAATATCAAAATGAAGCGGTAAAAGCAAACTCTGTCTACCTGCATATAATTAGAATATAACCTACATTCTAAACCAATATACACGCCAATCTGAACTGGTTAAATGCAACATATAATAATAAAAATTTTACTCTTAACAGATGTGATGTCATGTCTTGGGGCTATAGTCTATCGGTCAATCAAATGTTAGATGTACATTCTAAGTTAGTTATAGCAAGGAGAATTTGACGTGATCCTGACCTTTATGCATGAATATATTACTAGGTTCTTTGGTTGAATATATAAATTTCCGCAAGCAAATTGTGCACTATCGGTCCTTTAGATTTGTGTTGGTATTACACCTTGAGTGTCTTCGTGATACTTCAAATTTATGAAAACATACAATTAGGGTTATAAATACAGACAATATACTGTATAAGTGGTTAAGTTCGCGTCGTGGAAATCTTCGCGTTTTTCGCGAATGGCACATTTTCGCGAAGTTTTCCGCCCGCGTAAATATTTGCCATCATAAAACGGTGTTTATGTACGATCAACTATGATTTCACCACTTACGATGCTTGTTCGTATTATACAAACTAATATATGAAATGTTAATGGAGTGTGATATGAAAATAAAGAAAACATAGCTGTAAAATGACGAATTCTTTAGAAAATTACAGTGAGATAAATATTGTATTGACATTTCAACCGTCACGACTATTTGACATACGCACACGGGTGAGTCACCGGTGTAAACATTCTTTATTATGATTGATTAATTCAGTCCTATTTATCTCCCTTCGTTAACACTGCACAAATGCATTTCGGATTACATCGAGTTTCTGGCGTGCTTTCATTAGCGATCTGCCTTGAAAACATCAAATATGCCAAACGCTGGTTGATCACACATGTACAAACGACGGGTGAAAGACGTGTGTATACACACGAGTCTACATTGATCTATGGCAGTTTATCATAAACTGTTAAAGGGGGCCTATTGTTCTAGGTGTGAACAAATTTTATATACAATGAAATCACCAACACAAAACAAAGACGTGACAAGTTTTTTACGATTTATTCAGTTATATTCAGTTGAGTCAATATCAATGAGTAACAGTAATATTAATTTCATACATAAAGATTATCGCTTGTGAGCGTATCTGAACACATATCATGTTAAATACACACAAATGCATAAAATACGAGGTAAAACCAAAAATTATCCCCTCGTTAATGAAGGTATTTTTTTATTAAATGACATTAATCTCTAAATCTGTCCGGTACGGTAATACCGGGAAATAGCATTTCTTAGCGATTTTCACGACGTGTAATTATTACGCTATTTAGAAAATCGTATTTTCGCGAAGATTTATGTACGCGAAATGCCTGGAATGATGGATTCGCGAACTTTTCGACACGCGAAAATAACCACTTATACAGTATCAGCTGTTAAATTATGCTAATAGAAGGTCGAGAGTTGTGTCACATTCTCTGGACTATAGAACATGTGAAGTAAAATTTTAATGACTAAAAAGGACTGGCTGCGCTTCACATGCTCAATCCTTTTAACTCATTAAAAATTTACTTATTATGTTTGTTCTGTTACATAAAGAAACAGACACACTATGCTTGCTTTTATCCCTCAAAATTCACTACATCAAACATATTTTATATTAAGCATTGACTGTAGCACCAGAGTAGAAAAATACCCACAATGCAACACATACAACATAAACGGTGGTACATAAAATACTGTTCTTTTACTGTATATATCACTGTAACAATCTGCCAATCCACATGCTGCTCAACATCAAGGCTTTGTATGAAATTCACTTTAAATACTTTATCTTGAATTATCCCACAGTCATTCTTGTGAATGTGTAAAGGTGTAAGAATAGTGCAAGGTTCGAGATATGCTACATTTTAAAATAATGTGGATTCAAATATTTGAATTTCAACATGCATCGAATAACTAAATCATTTTATGGAACTAAAGAGTTTTATTTTTTTCAAGGCAGCACTTAACTCCCTGATACTGAGGTATAATGTAACTGACCAGAAAACATTTCACTCATAGAACAATGGTGATGTACACGTATTTGACTTATCTGCAATGCATTTATACAGCCTTGTATTCTACTGTGCAATTTGGTCTGAACTTGTAACAATAAATTGAAAGGTATATGATATAATCCATTATCATACACATTTAAATTAATATAATAAGTAAATCACTAAATGACATGCATATTCAGGTACACTACCTTTTATCACGGGTAACAGTACAAATCACATATCGTGTCCATAGTTCTGTGTTTCAAGGTCGTGTGCAGTATATTAAAATGCTCTTTGTATATATTTAGTATACTGACATATTCATTACAACAACATTTTTCTTGGAAACATTCAGTGTTGTTGTTTGGAGACCTGGCTGTATTTGCACTATCTGCATAAATTCAAACCTATGTTAGAGGTCACCTTAATAAAGTAACCACCTGTCATAAGCAGTAAGTCAAACCTATGTAAGAGGTCACCTTAATAAAGTAACCATCTGTCATAAGCAGTAAGTCAAACCTATGTAAGAGGTCACCTTATTAAAGTAACCACCTGTCTTAAGCACTAATTCAAAACTATGTTAGAGGTCACCTTAATAAAGTAACCACCTGTCATAAGCATCAATTCAAACCTATGTTAGAGGTCACATTAATAAAGTAACCACCTGTCATAAGCATTCACTATTTTTAAATCACAATTGGCAAGTTTTATATTAAATACACCTGTACAACCTGTAAGTTATAAAAGCAACCAATATTATATACTCACAATTGGCCACTTTTATATTAAGTACACCAGTCTTGTATTTAACAACAATATGTTTTCAGCAGCCATGTTTGGTGTATCATTTGGCTTGCTGCTAGAGAAAGGGGAGACTGTACAAAAATATGCAGTCCGGTTTTACTCCCCCACCCCCAACAATCCATAACATCCATTACACTCGTCAATACCATCCATTACACTCATCAATACCATCCATTACACTCGTCAAAACCATCCATTACACTGACTCTGTGTTCGGTTCTGTTCTGTTTTCTTCCACTGGTGGCATTGAATGATTCATCAACAGAGCGGTATTAAATCCACTAGATTGCCTTTGGGTTGTGTCATATTTTCAGGAAAGAACTCAACAAGTTGATCAAATAGTTCAGTTCTCTTCTCATAATTATCTGATGAGCCGGTTCCTGTAATAATAAGACAAGTTTATTGCACTCGTATACAATGGAAAAGAATAACAGCAAGAGATGTTTGTAAACTGTGTATGCCCCCATGGCAGTCCAAAAGTAAGAAATGGTAACAGCGGCCTTGATCTTTGACCTATTGACTTCAAAACCAATAGGGGTCATCTACTGTTGATGACCAACCTCCATATAAAGATCCTAGGGCAAAGCGTTCTTTGAATTATTGAACGGAAACTATTTGGTCTACCAACCGACAGACATGTGCAAAGCAATATACCCCTCATCAAAGAAAGTGGGCATAATAGCCTGTGACCACGTAGACCCGTACTTAGACTCAACCTTGATTTCATCAAAATAAAGTTTTTTATATCGATTGTCATAGCCATGGCAACCAAGTACTGTATAGATTTCAATTATCTTAGTTATATTTAGAAAGGACAACTAAAAGAACATACAATTATATTTGTGAAGTTTAGTTGACACTGGCCAGGTGGTTTAGGAGTTGTTTGACATACTGACAAGCCATCCTAATAGCTCACCTTGACACTATGTGACCAGTGACCTTAGACCAATATATACATTTAGGGCCACAGCAATATTTTAGAGTAGGTTGGGATATTGGTGTAACAGTACACTTTTCCCCCCAGTCAATTTCCCCCTTGTCAGATTTCCCTCCACCTAGTCAGGTTCCCCCCCCCCCCCCCCTACAATTAAAAATTTGTAATGAGCAAAAAACTGACCAGTCAATTTTTTTCTCCGGGATGGAAATTGACTAGTCAGTTTTCCCCCTATAATTTAATGTTTTGCGATAGGTGAAAAACTGACTGGTCAATTTCCCCTTACAATCAATTTTGTAATGATTTACATACCAAACGTTTGACATTCCAACGTTTCATCATCTTCCATTCCTCCACGAAATAATGTAGAAGCCAATAGATGGAACTGCATACAAAAGAAAAGCTGATTTTAAAAGCTGCATTTTATGTCAACAATGTTTAAAACAAAGACAGAATTTACTAAATATGGCAATTTAAAGGATCATAGACAATACAGGGATCCAAGCTTATGTTTAGAAAATGAAAGTTTTTGTATTTTGCCAAATATTTGAGATTTTTTTAGTTAATACATTTTCCAGACAGAAAACTTAACATTCCAGATAACTATTTGTGTTTGCCATGATAACGACAACAAAAAATGTTTTTGCATAACTTTTCCAAACAAAACAACTTTCCATGATTTCTAGACAAAACCCCGTTTCCACGACTATTCAGGACAAAAACCCATTTCCATCTAGCCTTTTGGTCCAGACTGAACCCCTTTTCCCATGACTTTTCCAGACTCACATGTTTTTCATGACTTTTTCAGGTTCACTTTAACTCTATTGAACAAACTTCTATTACACCCTGTATTTCTAATTATGGTGAATATTTTATTGATACTATTTTAAAATTTAAAGAAATATTCATAAAGAATAGATTTCAGCATATACCTCCTGCGTCTCTCGTGTATCATTATGGTCTATAACAGCAGCTAAATCTCGTTGTAGATAGATCATGGCAGCTTGTGGATCAAGCTCGGATAATTCTTGGAATCTGTATCGTCTCATTAAATATTTACATCTTCGTAACAAGTTCACTGGAGATGGTCGACATAACTGAAGAGGTAACATAAAATCTAGTTTTAAGCCCCAAAATCGTTTACAATAAAATTTTCTAACTTTTATAATCAACCAAAAGTCATTAAATCTTGAAATTCATCATTTTGACCAGGGCCACTTTCATGCAGAGCTAGTTATTTGCACATTTTTGTTTTTTTTCAGGGGTTCTACTGAGGCATCATGCCCAATCCTGAAAATATGATACAAGTCAGTTTCAAGTGTCATTAGCACATAGTCCTACACCAAAAACTCTGTTTCTTAAATTGTTCTATTGTTTAATTCTGCTTTGGAAATTACAAATGACTGTATTTCTAGGTCAATAATTGGTATTTTTTCATCAATTAACTTTTATTTTCTGCAGAAAAGTTCCTTCTTCCTAAAGCTTTTATGTGTGCATGTGGTAGTCATTACATGCTCACATGTTAGTATTTTGTGCGCATGTGATAGTAACACATGTGCACATGATAAATGTGTCCCCTATATGCCACCATAAACACTTGCAAATGGTAGATACATATCAATGACTTCAGATTACCTTTAAGCACCAGAAATCATCTAACCTCATCTTTGGAAGGCTTTCTTTACCAGGGTTACCACCAAATAAATAGTGAATCTGCAATATTATAACATTTATGATATATAAATTCAAGAAATGAGCAAACAAGGTGTATATCGCTGACTTAGAATTAGAAGGTCGTAAAAACAAAATCAACATTTTGAGAAAACAAGAAAAAACTGTCTGAAAAATGGAAAAACTAATTTTTTCAACTTCAGTTTGGTCAACATGACCATTTCCGATTTTCATGAAAAAAGCTCATAAGAAGCGCATTGTGATGCAGATTTCAAATGTGTATCAGACCTATCAGTTCTAATTCTAAGCCAGCGATATAATAAACAAATATATTGCGCACCAAAGGCAAGCTATGTAATTGTTTCATATCTAATTCAATTAATATAGATAGAATCTTACTTCTGAGCGGTAAACTTTGGGTATACACTATACAAAGTCTATAGCTAACAGTGCAATCACTGCTCAATACTCATTTTTGATCTATATACTCGGGTAGGAGGGATTTTCAAAACATAACAACATTTAACCAGATGCCAGTGCAGAGAACGCTCCACCTTCTTGTTTGTTGAAGGTTGTCCTGCGAATCCATTGGATTAAGCAAACATTTGCAATAACTTCAATAAAAATTCAGTGTATGGTCAATTGTACGGAAAACAATTGTTAAGAAAACGAGCTAATTTAAGATTTTGCAAACTTCTTGCAAACACTAGGCGTAAAAGACATTTTGGTTTGTATTCGACTGAGACAGTTGTAGTGTGTGGTTATAGTTTTTTCCCTGCCTCATTGACTGACAGACAGAAACTTGTTAGATACACTACAGAGAACTAGGGGTGTCAACAGAGTCAAATTTAAAATCCTGAAATTTATATGAGGCCGACCAGTTTTGCCTAACAATCGGCCTTCAGAAACATTGTTTCCATATTTAACTCAGTTTGTACTGAATAAAATCCTTCAGAGCAGATTAACTTGACCATAACTTTGCCATATCTTGAGATATTTTGATCAAGTAACTTTTATTTAGGTCAGAAATCACAGCTCTTTTAGGATAGATAGATCAAGAATATTGACCAAGCTCTTTCTGAATAGCCTCCTTGGTTCTTTAATATGCCTGGTGTATAGCACAGATACATGCGAGACTAACTCTGGGTTACCAACCAGTTCATTTCTAGCTGGGTTGGAAACACTGAAAGCGTTTCAGAAATTACCAAATGCTCAGCCGACATTCTAACCTGAACCTATCGATTTGTAGTCAAGGGCATTACCTATTTGACTACCGTTCAACCATTAACAGCTAGAGCTGTCATTGATTCGACCCGAGGCATATCAACGATTCCAACATATCAGAAAATAAGTATCGAGGATACATCAATTTACACAAATAGACGAACAAGAAACAGGCCCATCAGTCATAATTCACCTGATTTAGCCATTATGCACTGTATATGTTGGGTATAGATTCAGCTTTTGAAAATAGCACCGTTGGTTTGAGTTTAGACTTGACCCATTTTGACAATTTGTGGACTTCCTATTTAACAAAGAAACTATTTTGTACAGGAAAATGAGGATTTCAAGTGGTTTCATTCATTTACCCATGTATAGATTCTTCAAAATGTGAATCGATCATCGATTCGCTAAAAAATATCGTTGATACATCTATATCCCTTCTATCAATGACAGCTCTAACAACAGCTTTGAGATTTGGTATACCTTTCTAATATGATCATAAACCAATTGATGAGCAAATCTTGGCACAGGTTCTACATGCTGCATCTTTGTCCAATATTGCTGACCTGTGTTCTCATTCTTGTAAATACATGACCTACAATATACAACATAGAGTATAGCATGAAGAATTTGACATCATCCTGACCTTTATACATGAATATTTTACAAGGTTCTCACGTTGAATATATAAATTTCCGCATGCAAATCATGCAATATCGGTCCTTAAGATTTATTTGTGTTGGTATTATTCCTTGAGCGTCTTCGTAATACTCCCCCCTTATGAACATACAACCAGAGTTATAAATATAGACAATATATCAGCTGTTAAATTATGCTAATACAAGTTTGAGAGTCGTGTCAAATTCTCCTGACTATACACGAATCATATTGTCTTAAACAATACTTTTATAACACCCTAGCTCCAAATTCTGAAAACATTTTTTGTCAATTCTGGATCTGCACATTTAAGCACGAAATTTGTTTTATTTCTAGCAGCTCTACACCAATCATAGGCAATTTAACTTTGTCATTTTGGTCAATGCCAAGACATTTCATCCCAATGCTACAAAATTTTGTCCTGCCATTTTGGTCATAAATGATTCTTGCAGCTATGATGTACAAGATTTCGTCACATGTGATTTAAGTAAATGACAAAATATCTTAGTTTCAAAAAATGTTAATATCACAATAACTTGATTAGATTTACAAACAGATAAGATTACTGTAAATTTGGCATATCGTAAGCGTTCATTTGATTTTGCGGGCTTGAAAAATAATAACATAGCGGATTGTCAGTTCTAAATTGCCAGGCATGTTTAATTAATCATTGATTAAGGATTATGATATCAATATGGGGCTTAAGAAATCATAGGTATCTGCGCAATTAATCAACCCTTAATGAACAATTTAATTTTCATTACGCCAAATATTGCATTTACTTTGAAGATTTCAATTGTCAAGTTCAGCAAAGAAGTCAGGTTTTTTCTTTTTCACTGTGGAACTTACATAAGATTAGCCTCCCATTTCATGTTTACCAACAAGGTTTTACTTTCACGATCGAGGCTGTTTGCGCGGAATCAAGACACAGAGAATTCAAAAGGATCCAGAAAACACGAACATTGTACCCCGTGAAACCACTGACAACTTGTCCACATGTGGATGACATGCTCTAAGATAATGGGACAGAATAACATAACATGCTTCAACTTGGTAATTGAACAAAGATCTTCTTGTAACAGACTAGCACTTTGCTTAACAACTGATTTACTACTCAAGGAATACATGTACAGTCGTTGAATGGATGCAAGTAGACTTTAATTTGGAACTTCCCTTTACTGACAACACTAGCCAAGTAGATTAGCACACCATTTAGATCAATTGATACGAGGGTCATTCAATAAATTTGTAGACTGGGTTCATCATTTTAATTCCAAATGCCACAGAGAAATACAAACTACATCACAATTAACTACAGTCTTTGGGACACAAATGCAGAAAATATAGCATGAAACAATGCACTTAACAAGAAAAAATTGTAATACAATGGGTGATGACATGTTACTGGTTAGCATTACTGACGATAAATTTTTACTGACTGTAGGTAAAAAGTTAATGTTTGTAATGATATAAGAAAATAGTATTCAAACGCAACTAAAATCAAATGAGAGCGATTGTCTATGAATATATTCATTGAATGACCCTCGTAGAAACTATACCGCTAATTAGCCACATCAAACACTACAGGAAGAACTTACCATTTACCCTTGCCAATATCATATACCCAGAATGAGTTCTTCACATTGTCTCTTTTATCTTTATCTTTACTTAAACCCTGTAAAATGTAAAACTTTAGTGACACCAACTTTATTGAGACAACCATAAAACAATATAGCAGTGGTACCAATAGGTGATCACCAAAGCATGTGAAATTTCACATAATCAGAAACTTAAATACT
Organism: Spisula solida; assembly: GCA_947247005.1. Classification (NCBI taxonomy): domain Eukaryota; kingdom Metazoa; phylum Mollusca; class Bivalvia; order Venerida; family Mactridae; genus Spisula; species Spisula solida. Next base: position 29,342,953 of record OX365954.1, read on the forward strand.
GTCTTAAGTATAACTAGTCAACAGTATTTCAGTCATATGAATACTAACATGGGTTCTACTATGACATAATGCCCAATCCTGAAAATAAGACGCCAGTTTGTTTTGGTTGCCATTAGGACACACCTCTATTGTTAAAATACGGTTCAATTGTTAAAATTCAGCATATGAAATTTCAAATGACCATAACTCAGAGCAGAAAAGTTCATTCTTTCAAGTGCAGCAAATCCGGATTTCTGTATTATTCCGGCATTGTAGACTCCTGGGCCCAATCTCCCGAAGCATCTCAAGTTGAAATCTCAACTCAATTTGAGATTTTGCTCAAGTCAGTATAAATATGAGATTTATGCTCAAAATATTTACTGTAAAACACTCGGAACAATGTATCTGTTTTGTGATGCCGACTTTCAGAGTCTTGTCTCCCATGGAAATTATCTCAAAGACACATGACATTATTTGAGATTTATTTCAGCTCAGATTGAGATGCTTCGTCAGATCGGGGCCTGTACTAACCAGTCACATTATTCTGATACTGGACCAGCAGTTACCTAGAACTATCTATACTGAGCTTCAAGCAAAGGAGATATACCAGTATCTTTTTAATGACTTAGGTAAGTCAGTGCCTGGGGTATAACCTGAGACCTATTGTACTCAATGTAGACCCTCTACTACTACTAGGCTATTGAGTCAGATCCTCATCCAATCAGGCCATGCTAACAATATGCAAATCTCTCATTGATAGTGAAGCTGCTAATCCAGATTCATGAAGCTTTATTAAAACATGGAATAGAAGTTGAATGTTACTGTATATAGTCGCCCATAAGTCAGGTAAAAAGGTGGCCAGAAAATTTCAAAAAGTCACTTTTTCACCATGACCCATCAACAGAATAGGTCATAACTTGTACTTCTTATATTAGATCTTTTGACATCTGTCGAAGTCTGGTTGACTTTTTTTACTTTTATTTTACTTGATTTTACCTGACTTATGGGCAAGTATATATGGTAATTTTTATGAGATAACCCAGAACCATGACTTTTTAAAGTACATGCCTTGAGAGTGCTCTAATGCTTTCGTACTTTGCATTGCTAGACAATTATAGTGCCGTATCATGCAGGATGAGAAACCCACTACAGGTGCAAACTAGAGCTTTTCGCCATTCAAGGAGGGGATATAACTGTATAGGTTGAAAATTACTTACAGATAATACATGTATTTCATCAGTATCTGGATCTAATGTTGCTCTTTGTGTAAAACCTGCTCCTGGAACTGTAGAATATTACATGGTCAGTTAATTGCTTGGGTAAATTTGATATAAATGTGTCTTTTGATATCTCATAGAGTCAACACATGGTTTATCTATTTTTTGACTTTTTGACACATATTTTTCCAATATCATATTAAATATGACCCAATATCTAACTTGACCTAGATTTTGTTGAGATATTTTTTTTGTGTTGGACAGAGACAGTCGTAGTGAAGGGCCATTCAGTTTAATCCCTGCCTAATTGTTTGATACAAGGAATCCGGGCATACTGCCCTAGCTCTTTCCGAAAAGACTACCTGGTTCTTTACCTTGCCCTGTGTATGCACCAATACACGCGAGACTACCTCTACGATTCCAACCTGTTCATCTCTAGTCGAGTGGAAAACGATGGAAAGCTTTTCAGAAATTTCCAGTGCCTCAGCCAAGATTTGAACCAGGGACCTTTGGATTGGTAGTAGAGAGCTTTTTAAAACCACTCAGCCACTGTTCCACCCTGTTGAGTTGATAATTGCAACCAAGTTTCATAAAGATTAGGTCACAATTGTGACCTCTAGCGTCAACGCAAGCACTTATTTACAGGCAGATGATGGACGGACAAAAAATTAGTTTTCTCTTTTTTAACTTTTTCATCTATTCAACATCTATAATACGTTATTCACCTAAGAATTTTATTCATAATATTAAAATCTGTGTATACAATAAGGAGGGGTCCTACTGAGGCAAAATGCCTAATCCTGAATATGAGTCGTAAGTCGGTATCGGGTGGCATTAGCATACATCCCTACATAACAACCCTGTTTCAAACATTGTTCTTTTGCTAAAATTCAGCTTATGAAACTTCAAATAGCCATAAATTTATCAATTCTTTGAATTTTTTCACCAAATCACTTTTATCTTCAACAGAAATGTTCATTCTTTCTAGTGCAGCAAATCCGAATCATTCCGGGATAACAGAGCCCCATAAGACTGCATGCCAGTAAATACCCAAGGACTTACCTGATCTCTTGCTGAAATCTTTAAGGAAATGTCTAATCGTGCGACAACCTGCAGTGGGTCCTACCAAATGTACATTACTATCGATTCTTGACATTTCTTTCTTTGTACCATCAGAAATAATCTCTATTCTACCATCATCCACATGGTACATCAGAAAATCATTAAGATATTCTTTGGACCTCTGACCAGCAAAAATGAATAGCAAACGCTTTTTCTGCAAATAAAGAAAACTAACATAAATGGATGCCAAATTCATTTAACATACAGTCAAATCTACACAATATTAAATAAATTTCAAATAATAAGTAATATATGAACATGATGAACAAGACTGCGTTCAATAAACGCTTATGCCCCCTGTGGAAGCCTTGTCCATAAATAAGTCTAAGTCCAAAATTAGGTCAAGGTGAAGGTCAAAAAGGGTCAGGTGATATAGGTGTGTGGAGAGTGTTCATATACAACATCCATGCAAGTTTGGAAGCTTTGCAGCAAGCCATAATGATGCTAGAAGAAACGGTCAATTTGGGTTAACCAGGACGGACGGACGAACGGACAAACGAACGGACGGACGCATCACTATATGCCTCCCGATCTATCGATACGGGGACATAAAAACATTAAAAGGACCCATTAGTGGGGAGCAGTGGCCTAGAGGTAGGTCACATGCTTTGAGATCAAGAGGTCCCGTGTTCAACCCCCAACTAGACCACTGCTTAATTTCTCTGAATAAGAATAACCCACATGCTCCACTCGACCAAGGTGTGAATACCTGTGAGGGCAGTGTCTGTACATGTTCGATAGTCCTAGGTGCCACAGACTGTTGTTGGCATGCACCAGGAGAGAAATAGTCTCCCCAGGGAGACTCAAATGCAGGTTTCCATAGGTAGCCTAATGACCAGGGGATTTTTCAACCTGTCACATATAACAGGTACTGTAGTATATCACAGTTGTTAAATAAAATGATACATTTCGTACAAATCAGTTATATTTCATACAAATCAGTTATGTACAATACTATTTAACAGTTTGTTTATACATACGGGCAAAGCCAGTGATTGATAAAATCATCTAATTCATATATAGCTTTAAGTTGCCCGTTCATGAAAGAGGCTTTTCTCATTACCAACGATCAAGCAGATGACTTACGACAGGTCAAGAAAATCTGACTAAACATATTTTTGTGCCTCTACAACAGATTGTTTAAATGTTTCACAATATTATTTAGAAAGGTCTTTTGGAAAAATTGAAATTTGAAATCCATCCAAATTCTTTCTTTAACAAACAATTGAATAATGATCCAATTTATCAATTAATTCATAATAGCCTTGATAATTATGACAGGAATAAAGTGTAGTAAAAGTATTCAATAGATATATTGCAACTTACTGGATGAAATAACATTGAGTGACCGATCCTAGATCTCAGTTCAGCACAATCATCACGTAACTTTGTCCACGTATTAGTTGGTATATGATATGAAAATAATCCACTGAATTGTGGAGTACCACTTCTCTCTCCTTCCGCAGTACTAGGAAATAAAAGTGTAACAGTATTAACTCTCTACTCCATACAAGCATCCACAGTACTAGGAAATAAAAGTGTAACAGTATTAACTCTCTACTCCATACAAGCATCCACAGTACTAGGATATAATAATGTAACAGTATTAACACTCTACTCCATACAAACTTCCGCAGTACTAGGATATAATAATATAGCAGTATTAACTTTCTACTCCATACAAACGTCGTAAAAATGTATGCACCTTAACTGGCAGCCGATTGATATTGCAATCGATTTTTTCTTTTGCGTTAGACTGAGACAGTCGTAGTGCGTGGCCATTCGGTTTATTCCTGCATATTTGGCCAATGACCTCCAGCTTTAGGGGAACTACAACAGATGTAAATTGAGAATGCTGTTGACCAATACCGACAAACTAATTTTAGTTGTAAAAACATTGATAACATTTGCACATATTTGTATGGTCCAATAAATTCATTTGCAAACATCTGACAAACAATGTCAGCCAAACCTTGTCAGCCAAACCATGTCAGAGAAACCAAGTCAGACAAACAATAAGGTATGATTATCTCTGCTTTGTCATAATGTCATAATGACTGACTGACTGACTGACTGACTGACTGACTGACTGACTGACTGACTGACTGACTGACTGACTGACTGACTGACTGACTGACTGACTGACTGACTGACTGACTGACTGACTGACATGTTTAAAACAGTAAACCCCCACTTCTTTAAAGGCGACATAGAAAGTGTTACATAATGTATCAAAAAATATATAAATTACCATGCTAGCACCCGTCCACCGAATATATACAATGTTTGCTGTTCAGTATCGATGACAACTTGATGATCAAATATAAGTTTGGGACCTCCCATAGCAGCTGTATCCTCTGTTATCAATGTCCATTTATTGCTTTCTATATCATACATGTAAAAATCACTCTGAAATATACCGTAAATCCTCAAGTATAAGTTGTGGCTGTGTATTGCACACAGGGAAAATTAGAAAGAAATTCAAAGAAAAAATATTTGGAACCAAAATAAATGCAGGTTTAGGTTCACTGATGAATAAACTGACTGAGACCTGGCTCCAATCAATCTCCCTAAGCATCTCAATATGAGCAAGATCTCATCTCAAATACTGGCATGAGATTTGAGATGAGATTTCTACTTGAGATGCTTCAGGAGAATGGGGCCTGAAGTTTGTTAGGTTTCATAGCCTGAAACAAGATCATTGATTACTAATATATAACAGGTTTTAAAATCAAAAGCCTGATGGGTGGCACAGTGGAAGGTTGGATAGTGCTCTTGACTACTACACCTGAGGTTTCTGGTTCGAATCCAGGCCAGTGCACTGTAAATTCAGAAATGCTTTTCAGTGTTTTCAACCCAAGTAGAGATGAACTGGTAGTAACCCAGAGGTACACGTAGTCTCATGTGTATCGGTACTACACACTGAGTATGTTGAAGAAACAAAGAGTCTTTTTGGAAAGCGCTAAGGTAGGGCACCCTGATTCCTTGTATCATACAAAATTACTCTACCCTTGAAGTTTGTGGTCACGGCCGATCTGGCATGGAAAATACTGAATGACCATGCACTCAGACTATCATAGTTGATCGCAAACAAACCATCAAAAGCACGGAATCAGTCAGAGGACATTAGTAGGCCTGCATTTTATAGTCATTATTTTATCACAAATACATAGTTTCCCTATGTACTGTAAAATCATTTATTTTCTTGAGTATTAAATTTCATAGATTTTATTAAAATGGTTAATATGTGGTGGTTTCTTAAATTTGATGATTTTATATATTAAAAGAAAAATCTCTTCTTACATATTTTGAGGTCAATTATTCAAGGGGATATAATTTTGCAATCTAGTTCACCCGCAAAATCAACGAAAATTAATCCACCGCGAATATTAATAACTTTACAGTATATGTGGAATCCTTCAGGCATTCTGTAACAAGAAATATAAAGGCATTCAACTAAATTCTATTTTTACATACTCAAGGTCCATAACTCTGCTAAAACAGTTCTTGAAATTCAGCATACAAATCATACCTTCAGATTACACTCTGTCCTCATAGTTGAGTCTAAATATCTTCCAAGTGTAAATATCTGTTTTCTTTCATAATCAAGGCACATCTTATGGCAAGATCTGGCACATGGTCCTCCCTATAACATTTGTATATAGTATATTTTTTAGTATGATTCAATTTTGAGATTTATCAACTTTATTTAATTCAACACGAGAGTCCAACATTGTGAATTAAAAACTTTGTTCATAACTGGAATTGCCACAGTGACACAATGAAGAATGATGCCGCCAAAGCACCACCTTCTCACTTGTCACAGTAATCTAGTTTTCACGTAAGCTAAACAACCGGGTATAAATGAATACATTTTCTTGTACATACTGTTTAATCTTCGCACAAACTATCTACACAAAATTTCAACAAAACATCTTATTTCTTACCAAATTATTGAGCAGAATTTTTTTCTTTTTAAGTAATGGTGACCTTGACCTAGACCTACAATATGCCTAGTTGACGCATATGAAAAATGACTTTTAACGTAGTTATATGATGTAAATATGATACATTCTGTGGACTTTCTGCGTTAAGTTAATTTAATAAGTTTTGAAGAAACCATCGATTCTACGATTGAGTGCCTCGACAACACAGTGGGAACTTTCTACACACAGATATAGAGAAATGTCTTTTGAAGAAAGTGTTGAAGGATAGCTGATGACAGGCAGCCAAAAATTCTAATAGCTTATAAGTAAAGCCTAGGTCCAACTGAGCATTTTTCCCGATTGAAATTAATGAGCTATCAGGACATCGGGAACATGTTCCTCATAGTCTAGGGAAAGCTTCAGGGAAGTCATGAGACAGTTTATTATATTGGAAGGAATTGTGATGAATCTGGTGGTATCAAAAGAAATCAGGAGAACATCACCAATGTGGAATTCCTCAATGGGACCTAGGCTTAAAATGCTCAAGTGAGCCGAAAATTCAATATATAAATATATCACGATCAATATGTGATTTACAGTAGTGAGGATAGTGGTATCAATGGAGGCTAGGACACAGTGTTAACTAGGCCACAGTGTTAACTAGGACACAGTGTTACCTAGGACAAAATGTTAACAAGGACACAGTGTTAACTAGCACAAAGTGTTAACTAGGACACAGCGTTAACTAGCACAAAGTATTAACTAGGACCCAGCGTTAACTAGGACTCAGATTTAGGTACTGACCTCATCAGCAGTATTTCTGGATATACACGTCCACTGTTTAGATGGTGAATGATACGACCAGAGATCAGCCAGATCTTGATTACCGTCCCAACCACCATACAGGTATAGTGTCTCTATAAACAATATCATCAATACATTTAACATTGAAATTGATCAACTGTGATATACAGGAGTCATACTGACACACAATAGCCAATCCGGGACGCAAATGTGTTTTGGATGCCTTTAGCACACTCGCCTACACTAAACACAGTTCAAACATTGTTCTATTGTTGAAATTCAGCTTATGAAATTTCAAATGACCATAACTGGAATTCTTCCAACAAATTTTCTGATACTGCAAATCCGGGAATTGCAAATCCAGATTCCCGGATTATGCCAGAATTGTATGACCCCTGGATATAAAATCAGCCATCCATCATCTACAACATGTTCCAGGCATTGAATTCAGACAGTTCAACTAAGGGCAAGATCAACCAACAGACCGACCAAACTACATGTGCAAAGCAATATACCCCCTCATCAAAGATGGGAGCAAAATAATATACCCCTGCTTGCTAAGGGCCATAATTCTGGCTAAAATCATTGCAGCGCTAACTCTTTCCTTTATGCACATAAACTTGTTGAGGTTGTTCATCTGTGAAAGTTTTAAAGAAATTCTGCCAAAACTGTAGGAGTTGCATCCCACAACATGTTTCATACACAATTCTCACACCATACCAAATTCAAAGACTTTTCAAGGTGGAATTTATATTTTCAATGCATTTTCCCAAATTTTTACCTAGGTAAAATTGTGCTGGAAAAACATTTCTCACCTGTATGTAAGTCTAATGCCATCTGATGACCCCCTCTCATACCAGGACGACTTTCACTGGATTCTGTACCTTACATAATATAAAACATACATAATTATAGCAAATTGGATATGTTTGTTTCACTGGACCATGACGGCGGCTAGCAAACTGGATAATGTTATTATGTTTGCTTCACTGGACAGCTTTTACCTGACTTATGGAAGAAGATATACGATAAGGAGTTGACAGGGTTCAAACAAATTTTTAAAGACAAAGTTCCCTCACTTTTCCCTGACCAGAGAGCAGTTTTCTTGACTTTTTAGAGCGATCGGGCAACATAGCATCTTTTTGTTAGAGCAAAATATGACAATAAAAGAAAGAAAAGAAGACTATAATTGCTTTATACAATGTATGGATCAAAAAAGTTTAAGGTAGCAGTTTTTAAGGCTGTTGATTGACATAAAGTTATTATAACTTAGAATTTTTCCGAGCTAGCATAGCGAGCGAGGATTTTTTTCAGTCTAAGGTGTTTTCCTCATATGAAATTACACTTATCAACAGCTTTAATGTAAAATTCCCTGATTTTTGATCAATTTTAAGATTTGCCTGACTAATTCCAAAATTCCCTGACTTTTCCCTGGCCTTGAAAAAATCTTGTTTTTCCCTGACCATGAGAACCCTGGTTGAAGCAAAATACATGTACCTACCTGTACTGACTGGTTCTATGGCTGTCCATCTAGGTTTATAATCCTGATCACTGATATACTGTTCAAACAACCCTTCTGTAATAACAAAATCACTGATATACTGTTCAAACAACCCTTCTGTAATAACAAAATCACTGATATACTGTTCAAACAACCCTTCTGTTATAACAAAATCACTGACATACTGTTCAAACAACCCTTCTGTAATAACAAAATCACTGATATACTGTTCAAACAACCCTTCTGTTATAACAAAATCACTGATATACTGTTCAAACAACCCTTCTGTAATAACAAAATCACTGATATACTGTTCAAACAACCCTTCTGTAATAACAAAATCACTGATGTACTGTTCAAACAACCCTTCTGTAATAACAAAATCCTTCTTTAACAGCTACAAATTGAGGGCAAGGGTAACCGTTGTTCAATATGAATTACCGTATGATTTAGTAAACAAACTCGGACACACCATATCTGTCCCCAGGGAGTAAATTTTAAGGAATAAACAAGACTGCGTTCAATAAACGCTTATGCCCCCTGTGGAAGCCTTGTCCATAAATAAGTCCAAGTCCAAAATTAGGTCAAGGTGAAGGTCAAAATGGGGTTAGGTGATACAGGTAACAGGCGTGTGGAGAGTGTTCATACACAACATTCATGCAAGTATGAAAGCTTTGTAGCAAGCCATATTAATGCTAGAAGAAACAGTCAATTTGGGTTAACCAAGAATTTGGCCCTTCAATAAGTCTAAGTCCAAAATTAGGTCAAGGTGAAGGTCAAAATGGGGTCAGGTTATACAGTCATGTGGAGAGTGTTCATATACAACATCCATATAAGTATGGAAGCTTTGTAGCAAGCCATAATGATGCTAGAAGAAACGGTCAATTTGGGTTAACCGGATGGACCCACGGATGGACAGGTGAATCACTATATGCCTCCCGATCTATCGATAGGGGGCATAAAAAGAATTTGAAGTTGAATGTAAGTATAAGATTTTCATAAGAGCTGTGATAAAACAATACAGTAGTACCCAAGTGTACAATATACCAACAGTAGTACATTATAAGTGTATACTAATTTATCTTAGTACAATAATAAAGGAAGTAAGTGGAACCACTAAACAACGGATGTGTTTATCATTATATTATTACCATTTCGGCTTAACACCTAAGCCTTCATCAGGGTTTATACATGATAGATTCAGAGCTACAGATAAGCTGCGTATTGGGGTAATTACCCAATTAATTTTCTTATAAACCCAATAGATTTTGAGAGGAGGGAGTAAGAAAAAGCAATGACAATTTGAAATACCCAATTAGAAAAGGATGTTAGAGTGAAAAAATAGTACATTAAAGCTTATTTACCCTTTGAGTTTTATTAAATACCTAATTAAAATTTGTCAAAACCCAATCAAAATTGAAACTCGGGGGTAAAATACCCAATTGACTAAAACCTTATTTGTAGCTCTGAATATTAGATACAACAAAATGCTGCCCTAAGTACTAAATTGTGCCAATCATATCGCCTGTTACTGACCAATAGTTTAATATGGTGTGATCTGAATGGTTGTCCGTATCCTTAAGTCAAGTAAGATCAATATTGAATACCACCCCTGGTATTTATCTCTGTCTTGGTATGATAAGATTCATTTTCAGTCTGGCAGGTTATTGAAACTATCAGCATATTTGGAACTATAGGGATACTTGTACATGAACTTATAGTAGCCATAGGCACATGATTTCGGTATTTACCAAGTCCTTATTGTTACACCTTGAAGTAAATAAATAGAAAGAGAAGTTAGTGCTGCGGCCATGTTTAGCCACGACGGATATGAGGCTCACAGGGAAGACTGGGTATACCCAACTGTGTTGCCTCTTTCAATAAAGTCGTTATTATTATTATTATATGACGTTACGAAAGCTGGTATCCAGTTTTTCTACAGTTGTCACAGTAAACACAGATAACAGTTTCTTTGACATCATATCAGCGGCAGCTAAACATGGCCACTGCACTACCTTCTCTTTATGTATAGGGTACACTCTGATAATTTGAAACCATGTGTCTATGATACTGATAGTAGCATACAAACCTTCACAAGCCCTGGTTATAAGATTTTCACAAGCATCATAGTTGCCTTGCGTGACAAGTAAATTATGTAATTCTGTTAAAATTGGATGTTCTAGATCAACTCTTGTCTTCTTTTGCAATGCATCGTACGCTTCAACATATTTTCTCTGTCGAAAATGCTTCAAACACAGTCGGATTGCTTCTTTTTCTCTGTACTATGAAATATTAAAACAAGATATGAATTAAAGGAACATGGCACAACTGTATGCTATTATCATAGGCCATAAAACAAAATTACAAAATTAGCATCAAATAACATTCTTGCTGGTAAAGATGTTGCAGTCAGTAAAAATATCTACATGATTACTTGAGGAATGAATTGCAACCAATACAGAAGTCCCCTACCGGTTTGAAGCCATTACCCTTTTTTTCAGTGCCACCATTTTTGTCCAAATCAATTAAAGGTGCATAATCTCCCTCTTATTGCCACCTACCCGTTTAGAAGTGTCATAAAATAAACCTAGCTGGGTTCTATGACAGGATCCAGATTTTGATTTTTTTCTCACTATTTCCGTATGCGTAACAACCACACTCTAGGTCTGAATCACAAATGTTTCAGATGTGCATAATCTCCTTATTGGTCCCTATGCTCATACTAATTTCCATAAACCTAGACGGAGGGCAAACCTATAGTCTCCTCCGGTTAAAAACCAGTAGGGGACTAAAAAGCTAGCTATTACTAATAGATAATTAATTCTCACTAAATTTATTATGTCACCTGTCCAGTTCACATATTATGGAATAACAGCAGAACATGGTGTAACTTCACATGAGGAATGTAAAAAGTACCTAGTAAAAGTCTGTTCAACCAACTGCACATTAAGGCATTTACTCCTTGATCATTGAGTCACAAGTTGACTGTTACACTTGAAACCGCATGCAGCCACAGCATATTTGCTTTCGACCCTCTCAAGTAATGATTTATACACCTGAGTAAAGTGGAGCATGTGGATTATTTTTGCTCCGAGAAAATAAGCAGTTGCCCAGATATGATTGAACCCAGTAGGTTACCTCTCGATCTGAAGCATGCACCCTACCTCAAGGCCACAGCTCCCCATATGAAGAAGATTTATGAAGGTTAATCAAATCTAGAAACAAGCAAACAACTTACAGTATTGTACCAGTTCATACAAGGCTTAACTACATCAACATCATCTACCCCGTGTAACTGTACATGCCATATACTGAAGTTAAAACTAGGTCCCCATGTCTGGATTGGAACTGAAAAAATATAAATTGTTATGTACAGATTTACAATAGTATCTGTCAATGTGTCCCCCTATAGATATATCCCACCCACAATCTATCTAGAACTGCGTCTTATTCCAACAAGCCCAAAGTTAAAGTTTGCTGTTTCAAATTTATAAAGGTTGTGAACTTAGATACATGTAAGATTCATTAGACTTTTGGGCTTTGTTTAATTGGTATACATGTTTCCTATAAATACAGAATGGGATAGAGTTATTGAGACAATGTAGAATAGCAGATTTAATCATTTCAAAAAATTTTAAAAGTATTTTTGAGGATCTTGTGGAAAATCGTCATATTTATATATTGTCAAGTAATTTTCTTGTAAAATAAAATCATTATTTGTTAAGGTTTGTGCTTAAATAAAATTTAGTGCATATTGCTCATGCTCAATTTGAATGATCAAATTGTTTGTCTTGTCAAATATATGGGGAATCACTTCATGCACCAGTTGATTAATAAAGCAGGGGTAATTTAAGAGACCAGAATGTTAATTGTATGCGCAAAGGCTGTCTGACTATCACAAAGACTGTCTGACTATCACAAAGACTGTCTGACTATCAGAAAGACTGTCTGACTATCACAAAGACTGTCTGACTATCATTAAGCCTGTTTGACTACCACAAAGACTGTCTGACTATCACAAAGACTGTCGGACTATCACAAAGACTGTCTGACTATCACAAAGGCTGTCTGACTTTCACAAAGACTGTCTGACTATCACAAAGGCTGTCTGGCTATCACAAAGACTGTCTGACTATCACAAAGGCTGTCTGGCTATCACAAAGCCTGTCTGACTATCACAAAGGCTGTCTGGCTACCACAAAGGCTGTCTGACTATCACAAAGCCTGTCTGACTATCACAAAGACTGTCTGACTACCATAAAGACTGTCTGACTATCACAAAGACTGTCTGACTATCACAAAGACTGTCTGGCTACCACAAAGACTGTCTGACTACCACAAAGACTGTCTGACTATCATAAAGCCTGTCTGACTACCACAAAGGCTGTCTGGCTACCACAAAGACTGTCTGGCTACCACAAAGGCTGTCTGTCTACCACAAAGACTGTCTGACTACCACAAAGGCTGTCTGGCTACCACAAAGACTGTCTGACTACCACAAAGGCTGTCTCACAGTCTGACTTCCACAAAGACTGTCTGGCTAACTACAAGCATTTACCTAAGGTTTTTACCAATTTTAATAAATCTATATCGTGTAAAATGAGTGCAATCTATAATCAAGGTTGCCCCCTAATTGATTTGAATAAATCTAAATGGAAAATTATCAAAGGTTAATTGCCCACTTACCAATTTTAATAAATCTACATGGAAAATGATTGCAATCTATTTCATTCTTCAGTGGAAAGGTTTCTGGCACATGGTCATTTTTTAATCCACTGAAAATCAAAAAGTGAAATGTTAAACTAGAAATTGATTTATTATAAGTAAGGGGAATACCAGTAATTGGCAATGTATGGGAATGGATTTCACAAATTTAAAGTAGTCTTCAATTTGGGGGAAAAATGCATAATTATATATCATATGTCAAGACTAGGGGTTGAACTGAGGGCAATCTTATGCTCCTGGTGCAGAGTCTCTTACCACCAGACTCAGTCTATGGACTTCAGACCTGTGTCAAGAAATGTTTGTTCCAAAGGATACTTAATATTACTTAGGCACAATGCATAACATTTCTAAAATATTATAGCACAGAGAATTTGACCTGATCCTGACCTTTATGCAAGAAAAATTGAATATACTACGAGGTTCTTGCATTAAATATATAAATTTCCGCAAGCAAATCATACAATATCGGTTCTTTAGATTTGCGGTGGTATAACACCCCAAGCATCTTCATCTTACTCCCCGCTTATGAAAACATAACAGTGGTTATAAATAGTGACATTAGTATTTATATATCAGCTGTTAAATTATGCTGATAGAAGGTCGAGATTCATGTCAATTTCTCCACACTATACTAACCTTTCCAGCAACTCAATCATATGATCATCACTAAGTCCTCCATAGATTTTGAATTTCTTCAAATTACAAACATGTGTTTTTTCATATTTTCCAAATGTGACTGAATCAACAATAGCTGGCTGTTCAAGCTTCAAGATCAGGAACTGGAAAAAACAAGACTGTGTTCAAACAACACTTACATCCGTGTGTATACCAAGGTGGAAGCCTTGTTCACAAAAAAGTCAATCAGGGGCCATACTTATGTTGAAATGGTGGATAGTGATACATGGCTTTAACAGTGTAATGTGTTAATGATTGTAAACAAGTATGAAAAGTTTGAAAGCAATGCCTTGATGGACTCGAGTTCCAACAATTTTAATGTTAAGGTTAACATTTTCGAACAAACAACCGGATTGGACAATCACTTTATGCCTCCACATCAGTAGATGCTGGGGCATAAAAACAATACTTTGAAGAATATACCAGTAACTACATGTAGAAGGCTTTTGGACACAAAAACATTTATGTCTCCCATAAAGGGCCGTAACTTTGTCAATACTCATCTGACAAATAAATCCTGCAAATATGCACAACTTAAGACTTGGTACATCCTTGTGAAGTTTCATTGAAATCTGACCAGTGGTTTAGGAGAACAAGTGCAGACAAACTTTGGGACGCCCAATCAGGTGTCCAGCATGATATCAGTAATGCCACCCACATAAGACATCATTATGATACCCTTTCATTTTTAAAATCGTCTAACATGAAAAGCAAAACTGTTTAGTGTTATAGAAGATCATAATTATCTGGTATATTATTTTTGATAAGACAAGGTATTAACACAAAAATCTTCAAGAGCAGGTATTTAGCAGCCCAAGTTCAACTTTGTGCATTCCTAAAAGGATTCTGATGGACACTGATCGAAGTAGAAGTAACAATACACATTTTAAACAATTGACATTTCAACCAAAATTGACAGAATTGAGAAAGGACAATTGAATGAACTTATGAAGTTATTCATGAAATTACCTGAGGCGGATGATTTGAGTCAGAGGACCATCTTGACGACTGATCAGCTGGTTTATCAACATGAATATTTCTGTAAAAACGAGATTCATTTTAATTGATTGATACAACTGACTATGCACTACAAAATCATCACATGGCAAAAACATAGTCTTAAAACATAGTTTAACAAACTATACAAAATAATACGTCACATGACAAATATCTTTAGTGAGCGCCCACTTAAGCAGAGCAACCATGCCCATCATAGAAGTAGCTGACACAACAGTAACATAATCAGTTTTCAGCGATATCCTGTACATATTGGCAGATGGGGTACAAGATAATAAACATGGTCATTACATTATCATCATTTTGGCAACAGCTAAACACCACAGGCCTTCAATGCGGTTTCATGGTCAGGAAAAAATATTTCTCTCTTATTTACTACAAGGTGATTTTGTTAAACCGGAATTATCCGAGGTAGGGAATACAAATGCACAATCATACCCACAAATACATCATTTATTCACTGACCTTATCAAACTTGGTGTAATAAACACTGTCAATCGTTAGAGGAATGATTGCTCTTTAAGGAAAAAGCGCTGTCATAATGTATGTTTACACACAAGTAATATCTGACACCAAACTGACACAAAAGGCCTCTCAGAAACTTTTGATTGCAGAAATTGAAATTCTCAAAATATCCAACTATCAACAATTAAAAACAGTCAAATAGTAATGATTGAACAAATTCCTTCGGTAGTTATTTCCAGTACATCAAATAGAATCACCTTGTTCACTTAAAGTCTCAATAAATAGATCAAACATAACAAATCAAACCTATTTTCTTCCCGTATTCAGCCATGGCAGGCAAATGCACATGCGCTTGAATTTTCTAAGACAACGTCTCATTAAACAGCGACAGACACATCTCCGTCACTGACCTACAGACACACCTTCGCCGCTGACCAATGAGAGGACGT
Organism: Spisula solida; assembly: GCA_947247005.1. Classification (NCBI taxonomy): domain Eukaryota; kingdom Metazoa; phylum Mollusca; class Bivalvia; order Venerida; family Mactridae; genus Spisula; species Spisula solida. Next base: position 29,358,833 of record OX365954.1, read on the forward strand.
TTTACGATACTTTGTGAGCATGCGTGTTGCACTCCTGGCCGTTGGAAATCAAAAGGAAAATAAATGCTGAAATGTGAACAATCTGAGAATTCAAATAATCAAAAGTTTTCCGTGTGGCCTTTTGTCACAATTTGTGACAGTTTGAGTTTGAGGTCAGATATGACCCTCTAATGTGTAAACATATGTTATGACAGCGATTTTTTTTAAACAATTGACACCAAGATTGATAAGATTGGTGAATAAATGATGGATTTATGAGCATGATTGTATTCCCTACCTCGGATACATGTAATTCTGGTTCTTGTTAAGGACCTTGAGGTGTTTAAGAGTAATATTTTTTCCGGACCATAAAATCGCATCAAGGGCCTGAGCTAATATAAACACAACATCAAAAATAAAGGCTTTTGTATATGTTATATACGACTATAGACGACAAATCCCGTGGATTTGTCACCGTAATATTTTGGGTTATAAAGTCAACACTTTACATAATTTTGTTGGTATTTTGATTTTAATTTTGTTGGTATTTTGATTTTAATTGGTTGTAAATACATATATTTGGACATGTGTGACAATAATATAACACTGAATTGCTTTACAACATCTTGCGATTCGATGGCTTTTATCAAGATTCGACTCTTGTTAAAGCCAATCCAAGTTCTCTCCCGTGGATATGTCGTCGTAGTATATTGGGTTATTAAGTCCCCCTTTTACATATTTTTCAGGTATTTCGATTTAAATTAGTTTTATATACATATATCTGTACTTGTGTGACAATAATATAACGTTTAATTGCTTTAAAACGGTTATTTCTAGTTTTGACGGCTTTTGACAGGATTCGACTCTTGTTAAAGTCAACCCAAGTTCTCTCCCGTGGATATGTCGTTGTAGTATTTTGGGTAACAAAGTCATCATTTTACATATTGTTTTAGGTATTTCGATTTAAATTAGTTGCAAATACATATATCTGGACATGTATGACAATAATATAACATTTAATTGCTTGAAAACGTTTTTTTTTCTCGCTTTGACGGCTTTCTCAAGATTGGACTCTTGTTAAAGCCAACCCAAGTTCTCTCCGGTGGATTGGCCATCGTACAGTTTTTGGACTATAAATTCATCATTTTAGTTTAAGATATTTCGGTTTTTATTATTGACAAATATACATATATACTGGTATCGGACCAGTAGCCGAACAAAAATGGACGTTTTCACTGAATTTTTCTCTAAAAACCGTTTGTTTACAAAAATAATAGGCAATTTTATAAACTTAAGCCTTTCCCCCTTCTAGAAATGTAAACAACTCCAGCCTCGTCTGCGCATGCGTCCCAAAACAGGGGCTCCAAAAGGGTCAATATTTAGCGCTAATTGGTTAGTCTACAGTACCAGTATCCGAACAGATGCTTCATCGGCCGATAAACAACATAATATAGCTAAAATATGAACTATTTTTATTTTAAAGAATGTAAATAACCCTTACTAGATTTCCCGTCACTCGTCAAAATGTGTACCGTACTAAAACCGTACACCATCTCGTGCACTCAATTATCACATAGTGCTATCCATCGGATAAGCACTTTGGTGCAGTTTATCATCAGTATAAATGTTTATACATGTAATCATGAAATGAGATTCATAGCAGCTACTTTATATTCACGTAAATTATTACGACACTCTAATACGAAATTATCTTTAATAAAGGGAGATTAATCTTACCATTTGCTAATTATAATTTTAGTGGATTATTTCCCTTGATTGACTAAAAAATAGGGCGCGGATCTAATACACGTTTCAAACGGTAAAATTTCTTGGTTTTGTCCATTTTTTAAGATTTCTTTATTTCAATTCTCTCAACAGGTAAAAGAAAATACACGTTTTAGGGAAGGTCAACTACCAAGTTGTTTAGACTTACTTTTCACGAATGAGGATTCTATGGTGCACGAGAACTTGGTTGTTATTAACCCCCTGTTAGGGAAAAGTGATAATTCTATGATTTGTTGTAATTTGGAACTGTATATGCTTGTTTCACATGAAGAGCAGACCAGATACCAATACTATAAGGGTGATTACGATAGCATTTGACAAGATTTGGGGTCTATAGATTGGGAGTCTGAAATGAAGGACATGGATGTAGAGGAAATGTGGGCAAATTTTAATCTGCAATTGATAATGTGAGTAGTAGACATACTCCTGTAATAAAAGTTAATTCAAATAATACTAAAAACTCACCATTATGGATGAATATGAATGCAAAACAGGCTATTTCTAAAAAGAGAAAATTTTGGAAAAAGTACAAATTTTCACGATCAAGAGACAATTACACTAAATACGCTGAAAGCAGACAAGAGAGTGCGGATCAGGCCGGGATGTAGTGAAAAATTCTAAAAAGAGCTATGAGCGGAAAGTTGCTACGGAAATAAAAACAAATACAAAGTCATTTTGGAGGTATGTGAATTCTAAAAGAAAGACTTAGAAATCTATTGGCGTTTTGACAAAAGAAGACAATTATGGTATTACCTCAGAAGCAAAATCAGATTTGGAGAAAGCGGAAGTTTTAAATAAATTTTTAGTAGTGTTTTTGTACAAACTGATGCATTAGATGTTGAACATGAAGAAGATGAAAATGAGAATTTACTTGAAAACATTGTTGTTACTCAGAATGAAGTTTTGAAAGTTCTGAATACTCTTAACCCTGAAAAGTCACCAGGACCTGATAGTGTTCATCCAAAGGTTCTATTTGAATCAAAAAATGAAATTTGTGCACCATTAACTTATTTGTACAATAAAACTTTTGAAAAAGGTGTTATCCCTGAAGATTGGAAACAAGCGATAGTAGTGCCGATTTTCAAAAAAGGAAGCAAAAAGGATCCATCAAATTATAGACCAGTTAGTCTGACATCAGTGGTATGCAAACTATGTGAAAGGCTTGTGAGAGACAAATTGATGGATCATATGAATACCAATAAGTTGTTTTCTGACACACAGTATGGTTTTAGACAAGGGCGGTCGTGAGTGGTTCAACTTTTGGAGATATTAGATGAATAGACTGAGTTATTAGATAAAAGCACACCTATTGATGTTATATACCTTGACTTTGCTAAGGCATTTGATAGGGTTTCTCATGATCATTTACTGTTAAAACTTCATAAATTGGGTATTCGTGGGAAAATGTATAACTGGATTATTCACTTTTTGAGTAATAGAACACAGCAAGTGCGAGTAGGGACTAAAGTATCAAATTGGACAGATGTCTTAAGCGGAGTGCCACAAGGGAGTGTTATTGGGCCGGTTTTGTTTCTCTGTTTCATTAACGATCTACCAGATGTTGTCAAAGGAATGGTAAAGATCTTTGCAGATGATACTAAGCTGTATTCACAAGTTTTAGATGATGATCAGTGTGAAAGACTGCAGGGGGATTTAGACAATCTGTGTAACTGGAGTGAGAAATGGAAATTGTCTTTTAATGCAAAAAAATGCAAAGTTTTACACATTGGTTCCAAAAATGAAAACTTTAGATACTCAATGAGAGGTGCAGATGGCAATTATGAATATGTAGACCCAACTGCCTTTGAAAATGACCTTGGTATAACTTTTGATAAAAACCTAAACTTTGACCAACATATTACTAACATTACTAATAAGGCTCAAAGAACGCTTGGGCTTATAAATAGATCCTTTGAGTGTATGGACAAAGAGATGTTTTTACCACTATACAAGTCCTTGATTAGACCAGTACTGGAGTATGGATCGTGTGTTTGGTCACCTCATTTGACAAAAGATATTAAGAGAATTGAGGATATACAACAAAGGGCGACTAAATTGATCCCATCTTTAACACAGTTTTCTGATGAGCAACGTTTACGAGAGTTAGGTCTGGTTACACTTGAGTATCGAAGAGATCGTGCGGACATGATACACAGTCTATACACAATCTGGACAATTTCAAATGGGACAAGCTATTCAACTTGTCACAGCCCGAACTACGCGGACATTACCTGAAGTTTGAGCCAAGAATGTGTTTTTATAATGTTAGACTTTACACGTTCAGTCAGAGGTCAATACCATATTGGAACAAACAGTTTAAGTCACTGCTGAACTGTGAGAACTGGAATGTGAAGAAATTTAAACCAAGTGTTAATTAATGCACCCTGAGACATAAGATAATGTAAATGTATAAGAGAAGAGATAATTATAGAAGAGACCGTTATTAAAGGGGCCAAGACAGCAGCGCTAATATGACGGCCCCAGGGCTTCCTCTGGAGAATATTTAGCTTTCGCCACTACATTCGCCAAATGAAAAAAGTTGTCGCCACTTTAGTGCCACTTGGGCCAAATCTTTTCTTAAGATTTCTGTTGACTTTATGTTCCTGTATTACAAATATTACAATAATTTCTGTGTGTTTTGAAACTTATAATGTTTCTATGGTTATGCACTGAAAGATTGCATTTCTTTTGTTTCTCTTATTTTGAGTGAAATCTTGATAGTATAGTTACCAATGAAGAATCTATATAAATATAAAATAAGAAAATAGTCATTAATCTTTATAATCAAACCAAAAGCCATGAAGAGGTACACCACCTGACCACAGCTGTTACCTCCAGTAAACAATGTTAAAAACATACTTGTAGACTGATTCTTTAGAAAAAAATGTTAAAAATAAACCCTAAAAATATTTGTTTTGGTGCTTGATTGTCTTGGGATATGGCCCTGATGATATTTAATTATTTTACATTGCATGATGAACAAACAAGAATAATATTAAATAATCTTCTATTATTTTACATTCTCATAAAATAAAGACAGATCAAAGCTACAATAGCAGAGGCTATACAAATGATTACCAGGTCACTGATACTGGCACATTTACTGTCAGCAAGGTCATTAAATAGTCTGATAGATCAATAGACAGACTGGACCATGCTAACTGTAATTATTTCTTCCACTCATCTACTTATGTGAATCACACTTTCACTTTCAAGTTTCTCGTTTAAACAATTTAACAAGCTAAGTGTTAAAATTTCATCTAACATCATTAATTGCCAATGAGACCTGTTGATCAAACAATGTCACGCTTCAATCATAATCACCTTGGTAACCTGGCTTCACTAGACAGACACCCTAAGGTGCAATAAACAGATAAACATGTCAACTTATGTACCCATGGGTAAATGTTTACAATCTACAAATTACCTGGATGAAGACTGTTTTACGACATTTACAATATTAGCATGCAGTGAAATGGATCTTTTACAACATTAGGTCAAATTTTGTAAAGAAGTTAGCTTTCGCCATGAAATTCGCCAAATTGATTTTTTTATCGCCAAATTCTTGATTTCTGTGCCATTGGCACCATTTGCGACCTTCAGAGGAGGCCCTGCGGCCCGAAGATTCAGGTATTCAGGTAATTAAGCTATTTTAATGCATACATGTAATAAACTTTTTAAGAAACTTTTTAGAGGTCGTTTGGTTTAAAGGCGCCAATGGGGAAAGATTTGCGCACGCATACGAGAATCCCTCAGATAAGATAAGATTGTTTTATCTGTGATTCATATGTCATGTTATATGACCCTTGATTGGAATTAAACTTTATCTTACCTATCAAATTATCTATCTATCTATTTATACTGCATCACCCCCTTGCGGGTATAATGTGCAGGTGTGCGTCAGCACAGTGTAAGTTGATAAAAAGAGTAAAAAGTATATAAAAGCAAGTGAGTGAAGTAAGAATATTGTTAAAATGTTAAAAAAAAGTCAAAGACTTAGCGAAAGGATAAAAACATGACGCAAACATTTATGGCATTGTATGGGACAGGGAGCTGACTGCCAGTTTGAAGCGATTCAAATCTGGCAGGAGGGCAACTCTAGCTGGCAACCTGTTCCATTGTACAATAGCAAGGGGGAAAAATGAGTATTTGTAATAGTCAGTCCGGGTATTTAATTGTCTAAAGTATAGTTCGTGAGAATATCTCGGGAATCTCGCGGGATGTTGTATACATATGGGCATGGGTACCGCAACAAGGCCATGAATAATTTTATAAAAAAGACACAGCCTTGCATCGGATCTCCGGTCTTCCAGAGAACGCCAGCCAATGGAGGAGATTAAATCTGATACACTAGATTGTTGAGTGTAGGTATTTGTTGTCCGTCTGGCTGCGCGTCTCTGGATCATCTCAATTTTATGTACGCTCTTTTGAGTATGGGGGCTCCAAACTGGAGAGGAGTACTCTACCAGGGGCCTAACTAGCGCTTTGTAGGCAGTTTCTAATTACATTATAGCCTCGTTTAGCCGTCCATTGATTATGAAATATCGGCGAAACGAGCTATATTATATCAACTTAGTTGTATTAAAGTCTCAATTTTGCAGTCGCCTAATTGCCTTGTTTAATCCATATCGCACGTGACGCTATATATGTTGCAGCAACAGGACTGTCATAGTTTGCACTTTAGATCTTGTTAAATTAGGTACATCAAAGAGCACGGGTGATCGTTTTATATCTAAATCAAACAAGGAACAAAAGAGTTTAAAGCTAGGCGGTATTTTCTTTAAATTTGACATACCATGCACATTAATTTTTCTACTTCGCTGAAAAAGAAAAAGGTAAATATGTGTTATTAAAAAACTTAAAAATACGAGTTTCTTATAAATTTCTAACTATGGAATAGAACCGTAACTTTAGCCAAACCTAGTGGAATTCACTTAAGTTACGGCTCTGACTTTACAATCTGAGGCTAAAGTTACGGGACCGTAACTCTAGCCACTTCCATTTTAAAACCATTCACATCCTTTGCATCTATAACATTCCGCGGCAACGCATTCCACATATCATTGACTCTCCTAGAAAACTGGTTCTGACGTAAAGTAGTTCTAGAACTTGGTACATCCAATTTCAAATGGTGAGCTCTCGTTGATGACGAGTATGTAAAGAATTTGTTAAAATCACAATCATCTAGTCCTTTCACCTGTTCACTACTTTATTTTCTTGGCCACTGTTCAAGAAATGTCAATTCATGAAAGTTTAAAGTTTTACGCCTCTTTCGAATATTACTGTACTAAATTTAGCTGTATTCTGATCACAGTTTAGTTAGTTTAACTTTATACAGTAGTTGGGTAAATTTATTGTTTTTTCATTTCAACAACAAATCGCGAAAACAGGTGACAAAGTATTTCCCTACTTCGCCTTACACACCGAAACACAGCAATTAAAAAAGCATGTTAATAAAATACACACAACTATCTAGAACACGGATAACTTACTCAGGAGCGTAGTTGTACGAATAGCTGGAGCATTTAAAGATGCTGTAATTCAATGTAGAAATCTTCAACGCCATTTTTAAATAACGACTGCCAGTAACTTATATAACGGAAATCGAATGTCGTCCGCAGACTGAGAGTAAAACGGGAGCTATTCTACTATCTAGGCCCTGATATAATTTAAAATTCAATAATTTTGGTCAAAAAGAGTTTAGAATATATATATTTAACAGTAATCGAACTACATGAATGTACAACTTTATTTACTATATGCTGCTGTCTCGAATATCCGTGCTTCTTAACAGTTTCATCGGCGCATGCGCACTCGCGCAAACAAGTTTAATAATTATCTACACCATTTTTGAAAGAAAAAATATCAACGTAACTAATAAAAGCAAAAAACTACGACAAATGTTTATAAAAATACGTAAAATTATAGCTTTCATATGTCTAGGTCGGTGCTCTAAATCTTGTAGACAGGTAACTATGAAATCAGTGCCTTCCTAAAAACGTCTCTGTATTGGGGCCCCATGTGGTGATATTTTAAATTTGTTTTTAAATTAAGTAAATTTGTTTACCATTTGCAATAATTACTACCCATATTTACCTCGTTGTCAAGGTGACAACTATGATGAGTCGTCCAATATGACAGCCTTAATTGGTACCTACTATTTGGGTGATTATTATTTCGGGTAATTTTACTAAAATAAGTATGCAGCGCACATGTTTGAGCTTAATTAAACCAAGCACGAATTTCAGGAGAAGAGACAGAGGTATATACATTGCCCCAGGGTGGGACCAGTGTACTACTTCTTCTTCTTCCTGTTTAGTACAGATCCCACTCTGGGGCAATATCGTACTATTAAAATCGTATGAGCGGTGCAGCAAGTATTTACAGTGTGTGAGTTAAAAACGTTAAACACAGCATATTCTTTATTCGCTGACCAGGCCCCTCTTGAAGACCTCGACGCCGTCGACGGTAGTGGCTTGCTCAGGGAGCTGGTTCCAGAGTCGGATGGCGGAGGGGAAGAAGGAGTACAGGAACACATCAGTGCGACAGAAAGGAAGCAAGTACCTGGTGCAGTGGCCCCTGGTGTTGATTGATGTTGGGTGGAAGAAGGCCTCAGCTGGCATGTCGTCGAGTCCATGGGTGATTCTATAGACCATCACCAGCTTGGCGTTGGAACGGCGTTCGGCAAGGGGTTTCCAGCCAACATCAGCAATCATCTGGCTGGTGCTGCTTGTAGTACGGTAGTCCCCTTTAACAAATCGTGCCGCGCGTCGCTGGACGGCCTCCAGTTGACTGATACTGGACCTCGTATGCGGGTCCCAGGCAGTGCTGGCGCACTCAAGGATTGGCCTGACAAGCGTCTGATAGCATTGTGCCTTAATCTGTTGAGGACAGCTTGTCAGGTTTCTTCTCAGGAAAGCAAGACTGTTGTTCGCCTTCTTTGCCGTGGTAGCAACATGGGTGTTGAAGGAGAGCTTCTCATCTATGTATACCCCCAAGTACTTGCCCCCTGTCACAACTTGCAGTTCGCTGCCATGAATGAAGTATGCGTCTTGATGGGGATTCTTTTCCTGGTGATACGGATGACCTCGCATTTGGATGGGTTGAATGACACCAACCAATCACGCTCCCACTGCTGTAACCTGTCCAGGTCATCTTGTAAGGCTTTGGCGTCTTCTGTAGTGCGAATTGTCCTGTACAAGAGACTATCGTCAGCGAACAAGCGGGATGTGGATGTTGCCCGAAGTGGGAGGTCATTGATGTACAGCAGGAAGAGGAGGGGTCCAATGACTGATCCCTGGGGTACGCCGGAGGTGACTGGTGCTGTGTTGGATGACTGCCCTTCGACCAGTACTTGCTGGGTTCTGTTTGCCAGGAAGCTGCTTATCCAACGCAGCAGGTTTCCTCTTATACCGTAGTACTATAGCTTGAGTGCTAGTCTCTCGTGGGGAACCTTGTCGAAGGCTTTGCTAAAGTTCAGAAGGACGGCGTCGATCTGTTCTCCGTCATATAGGCCTTTAGCTAGGTCATGGAGCGCAAGAATTAGCTGGCTCTCAGTAGACCTCTTCTTCCGGAACCCATGTTGTTGGTCAGCTAGTATCTGATACTTGTCGAGATGGGTCATGATCTGGCTATGGAGTATGTGCTCTATCAGCTTACTGCACACAGAGGTGAGCAAGATGGGCCGATAGTTGGCAGGGTCACTGTGGTTTCCCTTTTTGAAGATGGGTGTGACGTTTGCATGCCTCCAGTCTGTGATATTGAAGCGTTGAAAATGAGCGCCAATGATGGAGCCAGTTCTTCAGCGTAGTCTTTCAGGAACTTGGTGGGGATGTTATCTGGGCCCGTCGCTTTGTGTGGATCCAAGCCGGCTAGGAGCTTCCTTACACCCTCATTGTCTATACTGAAGCTGTGTATGTCTGGATGAGGGCTATGTCCGAGTGACGGCATGTCGTTGAGGTCCTCCTTAGTAAAGACACTGCTGAACTGTTTGTTGAGGATGGATGCTTTGGTGGCTGGGTCGTTGTGGGTCACTCCGTCGGCCCTCAGGGGTGATATGCCACTGCTGTCACACTTTTCCCCCTTTACAGTACAGTTTCTTCGGGTTGCGGTCTGTGGTTACCATGTCGCTGATGTAGCGGTTGTAGGCCTTCCTACATTCGTAACCCATGTCCTTCCATGCCTGCTTGTAGCGGTTGATGTCAGCTTCGGTTCCAGTGTTCCTGGCTCTTCAGAAGGCACTCTTCTTAATCCTTGATAGTCGTTTGGCTTTCCTGGATATCCATGGCTGGTTGAAGCGTCTGGATGACATCTTTGATGGTACATTCGTTTGTATGGTGGTGTTGACAAAGTCCCTGAATGTGTTCCATAGTGTGTCTATGTCAGTGGTGTGGGAGTAGCGCGAGACAAAATCATTGCTGAAGTCCTGGACGGCTGTGCTAATGATGGTACTGTCAGCCTTTTTCCATAACAGTATCTTTCTGGGTGGCGGTTTGAGTCTTGCTGCTGAGGCCCTTGCCTGTACAAGTACTGCGTCATGGTCGCTTACACCAGGTAGTGGTTTACAGCGTTCTACCAGGGTTTGGCGGTTGGTTATGAAGAGGTCTAGTGTGTTGTTTCCTCTGGTGTTGAAGTTGACAACTTGTTCTGAGCCGGTGTACACAAACAGGAAGAAGAAGATACACGTAGATCTAGAAAACTGGATCAGGACCTGACCGATAATAGGATAGATATAACACTAAGAATCCCTGACTAGATCTTGTAAGCATAGGAATTTTTGTATGATCTCTGAGTCAGGTGACATGGTTTGAAAAAAATAATTTACCAATCTATATAAACTGATAATTTTACCTACATTAACTCTTATAAATATGACTGTGTATCTAGGATAATCAATGTCTGATAAAGCCATAAAACGCATTACCGATTAAAGTTTTGTGGTTTGCAAATTAAATAGGAGCTACATATATTATATAAAAAATACGTTCCTGTTGAGAACTAACTCAATATAACGTCACAAAGTCCACTTTATAATATTGGCGTGGTAACACAAAACGACTCACATTCTAAAATCAAGTAAAGTTGAGCTGTACGATACATGTATGTCACCTCCAATGAAACAAAAGGCACTACAAGTCCATGTGGAAGCGTAGTGCGGGCATATGCTGCTCAGATAAACAACAAGTTTAAATATCTCATCAGCATTGACATCAGCATTAGCATCATCATCATCAACAGCATCAGTATTATCAGCATCACCAGCATCAGAATCATCACCATCATCATCAGTATCATCATCAGTAGCTTCAACATCATCATCGACATCATCAACAACAGTATCAGCATCATCATTAGTATCAAAGAAACGAAGACCAATGCATACACATTGCATACACATCCCTTGTCCGTTCCAACCTAGAATACTGCTGCACCATTTGGAATCCCCACCACAAGAATCTTACACACAAACTAGAAATGATCCAGCGAAGAGCAGCACGCTTTACAACAAATAGATACACCAACATCAGTAGTGTTTCGGATATGTTGTCTAACCTAAAATGGGAATCCCTGAAGTCACGGCGCCATAAGCTTCAGCTTAAATTACTATGATCTACAAAATAGTCGACAACCTAGTAGAGATAGATCCTGACCCGTATCTCACGGAGACCAAAAGGCGACTTAGATCCACACACTACACCAGATTCTTGCCATACTCTACATCGACAGACACCCTGAAGTACAGCTTCTTCCCCAGATCTATTCCCCTGTGGAACAAGCTACCAGCATCTATTGCTGAGGCTCATTCTTTGGCATCCTTCAAGAATGAGCTATCAAACATGACCTTCTAAGGGGACCCTCCTGCCACGCATGTTAATTTAATTAACATGCGTGCTACTGCTCAGGTACAAAGTACCGCCAAGTGAGAGGCTCGAGCTATGCCAGCGGGGTCCTGTACCCTGGTACCGCCACGGAAGCTGGCTTGGTCTTGTCTTGATGGTCGAAAGTAACTGTGTATAACTTTTTCTATTACTTCATTTCTTTTTACTTTAACTGCAAACATGTGTCCGTGTCTATTCTTCTATCTTTCCTATTTTTACTTCTCTTTCTCATTTTCTTGCTCACCGTATAAATGTAGATGTAGATCATTATCAACATCAAAACATCAGCATCATCAACAGCAACACCATCATCAACATCATCAGCATCAACAGAATCATCAGCATCATCATTAACATTAATCATCATCATCAGCAGCATCATCAGCATCGTCATCTACATCATCAGCATCATCAACAACATCATCAGCATCGTCATATACATCATCAGCACCATCATCAACATCATCAGCATCCTCATCCACAGGTGCGAGACAAAAAATCAAATTTGGCTGTATATATAGGCCTATTATGTACATGTATATAGAACTCGTCTATATTCATAATAAACCTTTACATGTATAGCCAAATTTGGTTTTGTGTCTTGCACCTGTGTTATCATCATCATCATCAGCATCATCATCCGCATTTAACATGTACAGCTAAACTTCAAATAAGATCTCCGGTCAAACGTCCTTGGTCGTTTTGTAAATTTAGTCGTGTGTAACCCGGCCTCAGTAAGCTATACGGCGTATGGGAAATAGTCGTATTAGTTTTGTGGACTTGGAACTTTGTTTTGACTGTTTCAGCGACTGTTTTGTGTATATTATCGTTGGATACCGGTGCTTAAAGTCTACAAAATGCCAGAGGAAACATCAAGGAAGCGTGCAAAACAGGAAGACAAAGCTGTCACTATTTTCCGAGAATATTTGAGGATAAAAACTGTGCACCCAAAACCAGATTATGGTAAGGCCAAAAAAATTAAAATGTTGTTCTGGTAACATGCTGAGTAGGTAGGTACCCTAGGATTTTTAATTTTTAAATTTAATAATCAAGTTAAATGTTTGTTTTGATGAGATGTATTAATGATGTTTTTAAATCTGTTCATGAATTACTATGTTCAAAGTGTCTTTTTACAATTTTACTCATTTTATAGATGGTGCCATAAGTTTCTTGAAGAAGATGGCAGATGAACTGGGTTTACCATTTAGAACTGTAGAGGTAAGGCTTGAACTGGGTTTACCATTTAGAACTGTAGAGGTAAGGATTTAACTGGGTTTACCATTTAGAACTGTAAAGGTAAGGATTGAACTGGGTTTACCATTTAGAACTGTAGAGGTAAGGATTGAACTGGGTTTACCATTTAGAACTGTAGAGGTAAGGATTGAACTGGGTTTACCATTTAGAACTGTACCAGTAGAGGTAAGGATTGAACTGGGTTTACCATTTAGAACTGTAGAGGTAAGGATTTAACTGGGTTTACCATTTAGAACTGTAGAGGTAAGGATTTAACTGGGTTTACCATTTAGAACTGTACCAGTAGAGGTAAGGATTTAACTGGGTTTACCATTTAGAACTGTAGAGGTATTGAGGCTTTAAATGGGTTTACCATTTAGAACTGAGAGGTAAGGATTTAAATGGGTTTACCATTTAGAACTGTAGAGGTAAGGATTGAACTGGGTTTACCATTTAGAACTGTAGAGGTAAGGATTTAACTGGGTTTACCATTTAGAACTGTAGAGGTAAGGATTGAACTGGGTTTACCATTTAGAACTGTAGAGGTAATGATTGAACTGGGTTTACCATTTAGAACTGTAGAGGTAAGGATTGAACTGGGTTTACCATTTAGAACTGTAGAGGTAAGGATTGAACTGGGTTTACCATTTAGAACTGAGAGGTAAGGATTTAACTGGGTTTACCATTTAGAACTGTAGAGGTAAGGATTGAACTGAACGTGTCTGTATTTTATGAGGAACCTCTGAACATTTTAGCATATATATAGTTTAAATACCAGTCTGTCATGTTTCAGGCCAAAAATAAAATGTTGTTTGTTTCCCCTTCCCTACCTACCTGAGCAAAAAGTAACCGGCTCAAAATATTTATTGACCCTCCAAAGTTTTTTTTATTTTATAAAAGAACTCCGGTATGAAAGTATGAATTGCAATAAAAACAGTAGAACTTGATACATTGTAGTGCATAGGCAAAACAGAAATTATTGACAATAAAACATTAAAATAAATATTTTACCTACCTACCCAACCAGGGTCAGGAAGAGAAAACAAACATATTTAATTTTTGGCCTCAGCCATATATTAATAATTTTTATATAATCACAATGATAAGTACAAAAATTAATGTACATTTAAAATTCAAATATTTTGCACTGTGGGAGATGTGATAGTGGTAGGTCGCACACTTTGCAATAAAGAGTTCCAGGGTTGATACCTGCCAGCGCCACTGCTTAACTTCTCTGGGTAAGAATAACACACAATGCTCCACTTTACCAAAGCGTATTAGTGGGTACTTACCTGAGAGGGTCAAATGTCACTGTGCTGTCGCTGCCATCAGGGAGCAGGGGGGTAGTCTCAAATAATATAACATAACTGAGTAGTTATAAGGCTAAATAAAAAACATGTGTGGTTCAGGTAACATTGGTGAAAAAAATAGGGTAGGTAGGTAGGCATTTTTTTAGGTGCAAGTGAATATCATACATCAGTGGTTACAATTTACTAAATTAATGCAACTATAAGCGTCTCTGCCACTAGCCATATGTTATTGCATAGGAAAATTGTAAACTGATTTTTTTTTGTTCCATGCTTTTTCGTAACCGGCTCAAAACCTATAAAATATACTGGGGTCGGAGCTAAAAAAGGGTAGGTAGGGTTACCTGAACCACGTATATTTTGTTTAGCCTAATGAATCAAGACTGGTTAGTTAGCATATTTATTCATAGTCAGTTAGATTTGTCTGTGGTTCACCACATGAAGTTGTGACATAGCATACTGAGATACTGATACATAGAATGATGTCAAATATTAGTAAGCCATTGAGATTAATCGTGAAATATTTCAGTGTTACTAGTTATCAGCTGCTGTGACCTTGATTACTTGTTTTGACTCTTGGATATATACTATACTAGACATTTTTAGGCTACAACAACAGTGACAATGAGAATGGATAGCTATAAAAGAGGGGGTTTCTCTAAGTATAATAAAGGAAAATCAGTTAGAATTAACTATGCATCTCAAGGGATCTTTGTATTGATCTAATAATGTCGGTCTATCAGTCAGGAAATACAATCATATAAAATGAGTGCATACATACAATTTATAGTCAATCAATTTAACAATGCATGTAAAACATACTGACATATTTCAGATGGTTGCGGGTAAACCTATAGCTATAATGACATTAGCAGGACAGGATCCTACGTTACCATCTCTGTTACTGAACTCCCATACTGATGTTGTACCCGTATATCCTGTGAGTATATAGTTCCCGTAGTGCTGAGATATATATACATGATATTATGCATGAATGTATGAAAAAGTTTTTATGCAAAATATAATGGAGTACTGTAAACAAAGAAATTATTTCGATTGATTTCATTTCGCGGAGTTTGCGAGTTATAGAATTTCACGAAAATTAAGTTGCCGCGAAAGTGCTAAAATCATTAATACAGTAAAACCTCGTTATCTCGAGGACCCATCAGGACAAGCCAAATGCTCGAGTTAAGCCAGGTGCTTGAAATATCCAAAGTCTATGATGAATTGTTGTTATGACTAAGTGTTACTGTGTTTCTAATGAAAACACGTTTGATACATGTATTTGGTTGTTACTACGAATATTGTCATTGTTTATCAAGTCTATACGCAATTTGAATCGTGTGGACATTTGCTGATTTCAAAAAATTGCATATGAAAGTTGTAATGAATCCTTTTACATTAAATGTTAAACTCCATTTAACGGTTATTATAGCATAAAAACGGTGATTTTGCCCATACATTAACGGGACGAAAACCATGCGTAAACATAAAGATTCACGCGAGAATGCGCTGTTAACGTCCAGTTTTACGTATATTCATTTCAGGGCCTCACCGATGAAAATAAACGATTTTCAGCGTCTTATGAACTGCAATTCTTATTTCATTTGTAACTTCTAATTAATTTTCTATAAGATTTAAATAATAAATGTAAACTAACCCGCATTATCCATGTTTTCTTGGTATTTGCCGATCCCGGAAGTCGACGCTCATAACAAAAACTGTTATGACGTAACGTTTGTTTTTGCGACCTTACGTTTATTTACGCGACGTCGCCTCAAAATTTCCCGCCAAAATCTAATTATTTCAGAATAAAAACGCATAAGTTGATGTTTTGTACATGACTCAGTAAAAGGATTCATTACAACTTTCATA
The DNA here is from genome assembly GCA_947247005.1 of Spisula solida. Lineage (NCBI taxonomy): Eukaryota > Metazoa > Mollusca > Bivalvia > Venerida > Mactridae > Spisula > Spisula solida. Next base: position 29,374,890 of record OX365954.1, read on the forward strand.
TGCAATTTTTTGAAATCAGCAAATGTTATAGCACGAAAAAGCATGCGTTAACCCTACATAAAAGTTTGCATCGGCAAAAACATAACATTACTCAAGCGCACGATAGATCCTAGAACAAACACAAAAAAGGCGTGTGATAAAATAAAAGCCGGATGCAAAGTCGATCCAGTTTCCAGCACAGGGATACGGCTCATTGAGTAAAAACATGCACTACATGTATATTATCTATGATAATTTATTTAGGGCATGATGTTTAGCTGAATGAGTTATATCCCTGCGGTTACTGTTGAAACACGCGCGATAATTTGGAGACATAAAACGCAGCGGTCTTTAGACTGACTTCAAACGCGCCGCACATCAAAGAAATTGCCGGTACAGTTAGGAGAAGTGTTACGTCAGAGTTCCATACCGCGGTATGAATAGTCAATCAGCGCATAGTGTTGATTTAATTGACATTTAATTTTCTGCTTTACAAAGTCGACGGATTTTTTTATTTTTCAGGGTTGTTTGATAAGAATCGGATTTAATCGCGGACTTGATTTACTTCACTTATTCAGTATCGGACACGTGAGCTTGTACTGTACGTAAGCCTACATTCGCAGGTTTTAATGAAATACAGCTGGTTAAGTTAACTGCTGCCTTCCCTGTCTGACTTAATATAATCTTTTTTCATGAAATACGGAATTGGAAAAGTTTTTGAAATGATTTTTACTTGCAGTTTTGTAACGATGTTGCCTTTAATTATTCTAGTTCTCTTATGTGTTAAAGCTCCTAAGTGTTGCCTATTGAACTTGTTCTGAAAAGTATTTGTTGTTTTAATCACGCTCATTAATTAAATATCTTCTACTTCGTGTTTAATGTATCGAATAACAAATACGGAAATCAATGTGTTAGGGATTACGCTGTTGTCATAAAATGTGATAATCACGATGTGTGAAAAATACGGACCATAACAAAATTTAGTATGACATTTTTCGGAGGTGTGAAATTTTGCTCAGATGATTGCCTCGAGATAAAGTAATTAATTATCGTTGAAAATTGATGAATGGACCAACATCTGTGCTCGAATTAGACCAGATGCTCGTTATAACTACTCGAATTAGAGTGATAAATTAATGAACAAGATAGAGCAAATTCGCCGGGGCTTTGAATTATCGCTGCTCGTATTACCGAGGTTTTACTGTATGGACAATGCGAGAAACTTAAAAATATGAAAATTTGTAGTCGTGAATATGCCGACGATCAGCAAAACGCGAAAGTTAGTATTCGCAAAAGTATAATGGTTTACAGTAATTATACTGTATACGGCATTCATGAGACTTATGGCTACGTACTCTATGGTAAGCTTAACTTAGACATTACTATACAGACAGCTGAAATTAAATATAGACAAAAGTCAAAGAATATTAACAGTCAGTCGGTCTGTCTGTCTGTTGGTCGGTCTGTCGGTTGGTTGGTAGACCGAATGGTTTCTGTTCAAGAACCCTAGGACCTTCAAATTTTACATGAAGGTTGGTCATCAACAGTAGATGACCTCTATTGATTTCTGACTATTGGGCTGCCATGAGAGCACACCGGTATGTGTTTTACAAACATCTCTTGTTATTATTATAGGAAGAATGGAAAGTAGATCCGTTCAGTGCTGACAAACTAGACAATGGTGACATATATGCCAGAGGTACACAGGTAAACATAACCTTCAGATTTGTGCATAACAATATGATCATTATGAATTATTTGCTAGATTTATCATCCAAAATTTTCTTTAAAAAGGCGAGAGGGTAGGCTTTTATATTATGATTGAAACCTTACAATATTTGTGTATACATGTATTAGTTGGCTGGTGATATGGAAAGGATGACAATCTGTGCATTAGTTTTTCTGATCAATAAATAGTCTTAGAGTACCGGTATATTACTTAGTGAAGTATAGTTCATTCTATCACAACCGGCAGTTTTACTTATATACACATAGAGGAAACCAAGATGTGCATGAATTACTATTAAAACACAGCTACGGCAAATAACTTAATAAGGGTGCGGAGGAAGAAAATAGTGCAGTGGTTACTATATATTGATGAGTTGTCAAATGCGAAACATTGGCTATGTTAGAATCGCAATAATGAATAATAATACTGATTTGTTTGGATGCGTACATTAAATCACTGGTGCTACACACTCAGGATTTAATTACTATGCATCTGAACTCGTGACCGTGCTTTATTCTACGATAGAACACAAGTACATATTCAATATTTCTTAATACAATTATATATAATTAAGTTAATCAATTAGTGTATATAAGCACTGTTAAAATAAGAACATTGTATGATAATCCTTAGTATTGTATTGAACACCAAAAGCATGCTTTTTGACCCATTTCAAGGAGCTAAGTCCATCACATCCACAGTAAGATAAATGTGTAATCATAAAATAGGTTGTTATGTAGAGGTCACTCAAAAGTTAGCTGCTATATGGAGGTTGTACATTATACTTTAACATGCTATAACTTCAGTACATGTATTATATACATATATGTGTAAACTAACATATCGCTAGCTTAGAATTAGAAGACTCATGCATATTTGAAATCTGCATCTCAAGGCGCTTTTTATGAGCCTATTTTCATGAAAATCGGAAGCGGTCATGTTTACTAAATTGAAGTTAAAAAAGCTTGTTTTTCCATAAGTAAAGAGTAGTTTGCAGACATTTTTTTTTGTTTTCTCAAAATGTTGATTTTCTACTATCAACCTTCTAATTCTAAGCCAGCGATATATAAACTAACATACACACTATCTGTTTACAGGACATGAAGAGTGTAGGAATACAGTAGGTGCACTATTTTTACTATTTTAGCTTAATCATGTTACATGTAATAAGTGTACACAAAGAAGTACAAAATTTACTGTAAAACACAATAGTTTTGGCAAAAATAACATTTTCAGACAAGAAATCCCTTTAAGAAACTGCTAAAATTTAATTTTGATGCAAAACTTGGTGTATGGGAAAATAACCTGATATACGCTACTTGCTTAACCTAAACATCAGCTGATGAATCATAGTCACATGTGATATATATATAGTGTGTGAATAACAAAGGATAACTGTTAGCACTTGAGTCATAGTTCAATTGAACATCAATGTATATATTATACTCAACCACATAGTATGATTGCATACATATTAGCCTTTATCATTAGGTGACCAACGCTGAATCATATGATCTTTGTAGTCCCAGAAAAATACATTATTACTGGTTAGTGACTAGAAACAGTTATTGCGGGTCTTAAATATAAGATTTAATAACTTGTTTTCCAAACCATTCAAATTGAGTCAGTTTAAATTTAAGTATTATATTAATGAGACGTTTAGCATCTCTGGCTAGGCGTGCCCAGAAGGCACAGTGAATATAGGACCTGCTTGTCATATGAGGCTCAGATTAATCCAGGTTCTTAAATACAGTAACTGTTTTAATACACTGTAGACTGAACATCATAATGATATAATTGTTTTATTTGAACAGGTATTTGGAAGCTGTCCGGAAGTTATTGTTAGAGGGAAAGAAATTTAAGAGGACGATACATCTGACCTTTATTCCAGGTAACTGAATGCTCGTACTTCAGATATGTGGAACATATAACCTAATAGTACTGGAGAAACTATACATTGTAAAAATATATTGCATTCCCCTTTCAAATATAGAATTTTTTTCTGAATTCTCAAAGTCTGAGAAACATAATATGAATTTCACCAAAGCAAAGGTAGCAAAGCAGTAGCCATATTTATGCCCCCCATCTTTGACGAGGGGGTATATTGCTTTGAACATATCGGTCGGTCTGTCTGTAGACCAAATGGTTTCCATTCAATAACTCAAGTACGCTTTGCCCTAGGATCTTCAAACTTTACATGGAGGTTAGTCATCGACAGTAGATGACCCCTATTGAAAATTGTTTCCACTCTATAACTTCAGTTAGGAATAAGTATTGATAATGGAATTTGCTTTTTAGGTAGCTTATGTGAAAACCTTGCTTGGTGGGGTCAAGGTTACTGTTACTAAAAATAGAAAAAAATTATGCTTTGCTACCATGAAAATAGGAAAATCTGAAATCATGAATTTCCATGTCTTGTATTGTTTTATATTGTTTCTAGATGAGGAGGTAGGTGGAGCGGATGGCATGAAACTGTTCGTGAATCACGAGGAATTCAAGAAACTCAATGTTGGTTTTGCCTTGGATGAGGGTTTGTCTTTAGTGTTTATCTTATATCGGCTTTTCTTTGACTGTTTGTAGATGAAGAAATAGGGGGTATTGCAGGCATGGAGGGGTTTGTGAATGTTGACGATTTCAAGAAACTCAATATTGGTTTTGCTTTAGATGAGGGTTTGTGTATATATATTTTTATGTCCCATGTAAGTGATTAAGTTTGCTACTTGGAAAAAAAGGTTAATATTTCCTCAGATGGTGAAAAAATCACTAATATTTCTCCTTGGTTAATGTCTGAAATTCAAATTTGCTACCTTTATTACCTTCAGTGATAGGCACCACAGTGATATCCACTTACATATATAGCAGTGATAGCTCACTGGTAATGCACTGGGGCTGTCAATCCAGTGGTTCAATCCCCAGCATGGTAACTGGACTTGTCGGAAATATTTATAATGTGTGTACTGCAAAGTATCTGGGTAAAGGTGCCAGGAAGCTACATGTATGTATCGGTGCTATACACCGGGCACATTTAAGAACCTGGCTGTCTATTCCAAATAAGAGCTAGGCGCACTTCTGCAGCGCGGGACATGCCTGTATCTAACGTCTCTCCCTTCAGGGTCTTTCTCTCAGTCTGTGCCTCCGGTCAGATCAAGCTGTATCTGCACTGGTAGAGGATACACCCGCGTCTTGTGGCTGCAACAAGCCTTTGAACATGTGTTCGCATGAAAAAGGCGTTGTATAAGTCTGGTAGATTTATTTACAGTACCGGTATATATCTTATTATCACTTGGTTCAAACTAACAATAATTTCCAACGACAATGTTACAAAGACTTCACAGACAGCAGTGTTGTATTTGGGCCAGCTGAGAACCTGTTTTGTAGCTGAAAAACAGTAGATAATTGTCTTAGAACTTTCACCCATGTGAATCCAATCGTTCATTATTATTGATCTGGTATATGTGAACTATCTTTGGTTTTGTTGTAAAATGTAAGAATAAAAACTTTACTGTTGGAGTAACATCTTGAAACATGGCCATTTTATTGTGTTTGAAGTGTTGTCCTGTACAATCTCATTGAAATCAGACCCTTATTACACTTCACTACTTTACGCTGACATGGGATCTGACGACACTCCATGTGGGTCATGTCGATGTGAACTTTACCTCAACCAATCAAATTCCTCCTTTCACATATTTGAAAGTGTGGTGATTCTGTTGAGGCTATGTGACGTCATTGTGTGCCAGAGAGGTCATTTGAACATGACCTCTTACGGAGTGTGGTCAGATCTCTTACAGCGTAAAGGATACATGTGTAGCAAATGTTGGGATCTGATTTTAATGAGATGTGTCCTGTAATGTTGAAAATGTGTCTACTTTCAGGTTTAGCCAACCCCAAAGATGCATTCACAGTTTTCTATGGAGAAAGGGCACCTTGGTGTAAGATTTCGTATCTGATTCAATGAAATATATACAGTACAACTTCTCTTGAGCAACACCCATTGAGAGACACATAGTTTGGTTGTTAGTCCTCGACTGGTTTTCAACCAGAGGGGACTATACAAATGTAGGTTTGCTGTTCGTCAGACCATCAAGACATCTGGATCCTGCCATAACTAAAACAGTTTCCAAGCTAGATTTATGAAACTAAGTATATTTGTAGGGCCAATAAGGAGATTGTGCATGTCTTTTTATTCGGTCAAAACTTGGGTTGCTATGGATACTGAAATAGTTTGAAAATACTTCAAAATCTGGATCCTGTCATAACTCTTACAGTGTTCCAGCTAGGTTTATGAATTTTGGTATGTGCATAGGTCCAAATAGGGAGATTAATATTGTTGATTCAGACAAAATTGTTGTTGCCATGGCAACAGAAACATTGAAAATAATTTAAAGGGCTATGGCTTCCAACTGGTAGGGGACTTCTGTATTGCTTGCAATCTAAATGACTTGTTGTGCTGAGGTTGTTGCTCTATAGAGGTAAAATGTAAATAGTTACTATGGTAACAAGATGATTATGTTGCTGAAGAGAGGTTGTAGCTCTATGAAGGGCCGCTCAGGGGAGGTTGTACTGTACAACTATTTGTCGTATATGACTGGGTACTGTTTTATCAAGGCACTTATGGAAATAGTAAACTTACATCATATTTAAATTCTTTATAATTCTTAAAAAACTACAAATTGTGGTAATGGCATATGCAATGTAAACAATGATGATCTCCTACGAACTATATCTGTCTCCCATTTGTAGTTGTTGTATAAAAATTAAGGGTTTAACGATATACTGTTGGACTACATGTATATATAGACTTTGTTTTTCTCTCGGCAAAGTTCATGGTACGACGATGATCCGGAACAGTACGGCTACAATACCCATTCTCTAGTTTAAATGAGGTAATATTAAGTATCATTTGCTTGTCATTATTTATCTATCTAACATGGGGACATCGCCCATTGTTCTTGATCAACTCCGAGTGCGACATCACTGAAGCATTAATGCATTTGTTATCGTCGAGCATGAAACTCGCGGTGACTACAGCAGCCATTTATTTATTCAGAGTGACTAAGGTCTGTTTCGAGACTGTACTTATCCAGACAGAAAATACGAAATTCGACGGACAACAAACGTGCAAGTCCTTGATAGCTCATACAATGAATAAGTTAATTTTGTTTTAAAAATAACCTTAAAGGAAGCATGATAAATGAGGAAGTGAAACTTAAGGTGACAGTTGATAGCTAAAATGGGGCTCTTGTTGGCATTCATGAGAAGTCTTTTCTTACCTTCATTTAAGACCTTAATTAGGGAAAAATACTGACTGATACATGTAATATGGGGAACTGATTTTGAGAAAAGGTCTTTTAAAGCCTCTGCTTGGTGATAAAGAAAAAAAGCCTGTGCTGTAATAAAGTTTAAACAGTAGAGATGCTCATTATCCTGTCTTTATGTGAAACTATTTGTATCGCGATGCATATTGTATAAGTTTCTGATTTTCGAAAGTGCTTTGATAAAGCAGTACCCTGGAACCTAGTTTAATAAGTGGTATAAAATATATTGGAAATGAGTTCAACAATAATTATATATTTAACTGGAAGTTAAAGAAAATTGCTGGGGCTAATTTTAGAAAAATTTGTAACTTATTATTCTTAAATGTAGGAAATGTCACTCTCTGTCCTACTTGAGTAAAATGTTAATAAATTGTTCTAGATGTGATTTAATTTCGATTAATATGCTTTTATTTATCCTCTCCACCGGAAATCCATATAGGCGAGCCCCCAGAAGAGGATAGTCACTATAGTGTTTGGGGATAGTGCATGATACAGAAGATCCCTGGTTCTTTTACGTGCCGATGTAAAGCATCATATAAGGGACCTGGCTTAATATCTCATCCTAAAGACTGTTGCTAAGTTTAGTTATGTTGGGTTGGAAACACTGAAAAGCTTTTCTGTTGTAATCCGCCTGGAGGGGGGATTGAACTCACAACCTTTGGATCAGCAGTCAGTAGCCCTTACCACTGGACCACATGTCCACCTGATAATGATGTGTTGGTAAATGTTCTTATTAATATGACAGGGGTAATGGTTAGATGTCATGGTAACCCTGGACATGGATCAAGATTTATTGAAAATACTGCTGCAGAAAAACTGGTATGGACTAAATGCTTCATTTGTTCAAATGTTTTTATCCATCGACAGTGTTTTTTTTTGTTTATACTAACTTATTTAAGGTTGATTGTGAAACAAAGTTCTTACAACTTATATTTATCATCCTCGACTTCTTATTCCTGATGGTATCCATCGCCATGAGGATATGAGGGCAGAGGTTAAGCCATGTTTACTTTATGCTGAGCATCTAGCAATGGAATTACTTCAAGTTGTAACATTTTTATTAACCAGGTTTTTCAACAGGTGGGCAGGCAGGCAGGCAAAATTCTGTGAAAACGTCTAGGCAGAGCAGAGATGGGCAGAGTAGAGATGGGCAGAGTAGAGATGGCCTTGATGCTTAATTGTTTGTTGGACGTTGTTTGACCGACATTTAAAAAGTAATCCATTGGTTTATGCAAACATGAGCAATATTTTCTATGTTTTTACAGCCAAACTTTAATCCTTTTATCAGGGGTTCAATTTGACTCGGGAGTAGGGGTTTTCAAAAAGCCACATTTGGACCCTCATGATTTTGGAGGGTTATAATTTTCTCTTAAAATCATGAGTGTTTTGCCTGTAAAATGGTAAAATTTGGTCAAAAGTATGTCCCTTCAGATTCAGAAGCTAGTGAAACCTCTGTTTCATTGGTTAATTGAAATCTTGATTGACTTAAATATTATGCAAACATTGGTTATAAGGTCAGTTGCCTTGAACACTTTGCTATCTTCATATCTAACATTACATTTGTAGAGACGAGTTATCAACAGTTTTCTAGACTTTCGAGGCCTTGAAGAAAAGAAGTAAGTTGTTACATAGCATGACTTTGGTTGTATCTGGGTTAGTATAAAGAGTGTGTATATTCTTATACTACACATGTGTAGTATACTGTTTATATGACATCACTTAATCTCCCAGATAACGTTATTTTATGCTGTAAATGACGTTATTTTTGGCATTGTTTTTCCAACAGAAAGATGTGCTTTTTTTGTTATTAGAGTCAAATGATATAAATAATCTGATACTCGTCAATTGATATAAACTTATATCAAACTTGTTAAGGAAATATTATTGAGCTCCCCAAAATCTCACTTGATAATTTTTGGAAAACTCGTTTAATATATGTTTGTATCAATTGGCAACTTGTGATAGATCCTCTGTGTACAGTTAGGATATTGTGATAGTGATGTGATAGTGATGTTGCAGTTTATGTGTACACAAAAGATAACAACCATTGTCTAAACAGGTAGAAAAATATGGTTTGTTAGTTTAGCATTGAAATCATAGCTGTTTGTACAGTATAAGCCTTTATAATTGGTTTTACACCGTTATATTGGACTCGACCGCTGTGTCACTCGATTTTTACCCTGACTGGACTATATGTTATCATTACGTTAAAAATCTAATATTGACATAAAGTTTGCCTGCATAAAGTCTTTCTACTGTCTTCTGTTATCTTTGAATACTGTAGGTGAGTTTATTCTTCTCTTGGCAATTAAAGATGGGTAGACATTGGCACTGACTGGTTCAAATTTGCTTAAGACAAATCAGTATGTTCAAGGACGATACAATTTGCTGGTCTGGCTGGAATTCGGTCAGAAAGTTCTGCTCGTTCTCTTCAATCCCTGTTTGGATTTTAATAAAACATCACATGAATAATTGGTACCAAGTCAAGTTGTTCATATTGTCAGGAATTTTAGGTTGAATCAATGTTGCCAGAGTTATTGCCCTTTTGGGAAACATACATTTTTGTGTCATAACTCTTCTAGTCACCGGTAGTTACTTGAATAGTGATGTCACACTGAAATCATGAACAAAGTGTTGATCCTGTTGTTATGGTTTGTAGATTGAAGAGTACTGGTTGTCTGACACTGGGGGATGTTACTACAGTAAATATGACAATGTTGGAAGGGGGAGTCCAGTTTAATGTCGTACCCATGGAGATGTCAGTTGGTAAGTTAATAACAAATAGTGCACTATTTTGACACTTTCTGAATACCTCACTATGCTTATCTCCCTTCAAAGTTCTTCAATCACAGTTATCACAAATTGTGCTGTATGTCTGGTATTTTCATGATGTGTTTTAGCTCACCTGTCACAAAGTGACAGGGTGAGCTTTTGTGATATTTCTCTGTCCGTCATCAGTCTGTCAACAACTAGCTTGTGTACACGCCAAAGGTCACAATTTTGGCCTGATCTTTATGAAACTTTGTGACAATGATCATCTCAACAAAATCAAGGCCATATATATTCTGTTTGAGAATTAACCAATTCCTGATACAATTATTTACGATGAAAGAGTTCTCAGCGACTCATAAAGGTAGCATACTTTCTGTATGCAGGATATTGTTATTATGACATATGGGATTAAGGTTTTAAATTTCTTGACGTTCCATGAAGTCTCTATTTTGAATTGAGAGTTTGAAATGTATTTTGCACTAGATACAAAGTACATGATTATATTATATGACCTGTTTCAGGGTTTGATATCAGAATTGCTCCTACTGTTGACCTTGAAGAATTTGAAGAGAAGATAAAAACTTGGTGTAAGGAAGCAGGTGAAGATGTACATTATGAATTTGTGCAGGTAATTTTATTTCATTGTATACACAATCTCATTGAAGACCCTAACATTTGCTTCATTCCTTTCGCTGTTAGAGATCTGACTACACTCCGTAAGAGGTCATGTTCAAATGACCTTTCTGGCGCACAATGAAGTCACATAGCCTCAGCTGTGTTTCGCCACACTTTCAGATTTGTAAAAGAAGCGATTTGATTGGATGACGTAAAGTTCACATCAACTTGACCCCATACAGAGTGTCGTCATATCCTATATCAGCGTAAGTAGTGAAGCGTAATAAGGGTCTGATTTTAATGAGTTTGATTGTAGACAGTAAATTTATTGATGTTGCACGTTACACATCTCTAGTAACATTTTACACTGAGTCTGAACTGATTTGCTTCTTATTTTGGTAATTGTAAAATTTTGGAAAATACTCCTGTGTAATTACATTTGCCAAATTTGGGAATTGCTCATTATTTTGAAAAAAAGTATGAGGATATCTATGCTTAAAGGTGCTGCCTCATGTACTGGTGCATTGCCAAAATAAAATAAAATTGTCAAATATTCACATAATTTTGTTATAGTTGCCTGTATATCCCATAAATAACCACACTGACGTTTATAATAAATTGCATTTTGCAATTATCCGCATTTTGTAGTTATTTAGTATTTTTACATCCAAAATTCTATTGGGTATAAATACCTATAGAATTAACACTACTATCTCTTAAATTGCCTGAAATTTGTTCGCATTCGATGAAACCCAATTGCAAAACTAACCGAATACCCCACTGATGATTACACTGTAGTTTGTTGATGGTTCAGTTCAATCACGTGTGAATTACATAATTCACAAAGCTTGTTGGAAGGAAACTGTGCTATTTTTAAAAGGAAAAATATCGAGTTTGCGATATCAAGAGTGGTTTAAATTGCTTATTTGCAACAAATCTTTCATAAAGCAACCGTCAGTGGCTTTATATTACATAAATACTTGGTAAGGTAGGAAAATTATGTCATACAAAAATGTTCGCCCAATCTGTGACTCAGCTTCTTTAAGGGCTGTGGCTAAGAAAAGGTGTGATGCCATTTTATATGAAGCCTGTAAATTAACCAGGACATGTGGGTTTAAATCTGTTACAGGCATTATTACACTTTGAAACCAGACACATTGACCAGAACTATCACATGGATTCTTCTATTACGTAGAATAGTGATGATAATTTTTATAAATAGTGATTGACACACTAGTAGTTTGGCAGTTTGGCATTTTGTTTGTTCGTTTATTCGGGTTGAATATCATTTCTCAACAATTTTTCAGTGTTTGGCATGTAGACCTGTATATACTCCTAATATACATTCCTCTCCTTTGCTCTTTAAGTTTTCTATAATGTTTGATCATATGTTTTACAGAGGCAGAATGACCAGACACTAACCAGCACTGATAAGTCTGACCCATGGTGGAATGCATTCTCTACCGCTTGTGAAAATATGTAAGTATGCTGCCTTTTAATATAGGGCCAAACTTAAGATATTCTTTGTTTCCCCTTCCGGACCCTAGCAGATTTAGAATAGGTAGATAGGTAGGTTAAAAATTTTTTGGAATTGTTTCAGAATGATAGTTATGGGTTATTTAGACATACAAATAAGAAACATTAGTACCTGTAATCACTCTAAGGTGAAGAACTTCAAAAACAATAATTGATCATCTATACACGAATTTTTCTGAAAATATATCTGAAATTAATATACCAGTACTATCAATTAGTGACCATTTTCCTGTGTGTTTCACACATAAAGTTTCCAATGAGGCACCTCGAGACCCCTTACATCATATCATTCAATACCGTAACATGAAACAATTTGTTGAAAAAGATTTTCTAGAATCTCTCAATGAACAACCATGGTCTTTGTTAGATATATATGAAGACCCAAATGACGCTTTAGATTGTTTTCAATCATTATTCAACAATGTGTTAAATAAACATGCTCCATTGAAAACAAAGCGGGTCAAACATACACATTTACCTGACTGGTACAACCCAGAGATACTTAAAATGACACGAGAAAGAGATAAGGCAAAAAAGTTGAATCCTAGGGAACAATTTACATACTGGCGAAATAAAGTTAAAACCACAATTTCAAATGCAAAGAAAACATATTATGCACAGACTATAAATAACAATAAAAATAATGCCAAGGATTTATGGAAGAACCTTAAGCAATTATCAGGTAAAGCCACAAATCATCAAACAAATTTTATCCATGATGATGAGGGGACTCAGATTTCAGACCCTCAGGAAACTGCAGAAACGTTTAATAATTATTTCATAGACATTTTTAAATCTTCTCCCCAAAACTGTTCTTCCTTCTCAGAAAGTGATAAAATCAAACTTCAGGAATACATTGAAATGCAATCTGGACAGGACACTTCATTTGTAATACCTAAAATTACAAACAAATTTATAGAACAAGAACTAAACAACCTCGATGTCAGTAAATCTACTGGATTAGATGGTATAGGGCCAAAGTTTATTAAATTAAGTGCTAAAATCATTTCAAGACATTTGGAGAAGATATTTAACCTCAGTTTAACAAGTGGAGTTTTTCCATCAATTTTCAAAAGAGCCAAGGTTACACCTATCCACAAAAAGGGGCCTAAAACAGAAAAAAGTAATTACAGACCAATTTCAATCTTACCTGTACTATCCAAAGTACTTGAAAAACATGTCAGTAACACCTTGAAATTATTTTTAGAAAATAATTCACTCCTTCACCCAAATCAGTCTGGGTTTCGAACTCATTTCTCATGCGAGACTGCTCTGACAGCTATTATTGACAGCTGGATAAAGGCTATAAATGAGGGAAATCATGTTGGAACTATTTTTCTCGATCTGACAAAGGCTTTTGACCTTATCAACCACAAGTTACTAGTTGAAAAGCTACAGCTATATAACATTGATGCTAATGCCATTACCTGGTTTCAGTCATATCTAACTGATCGATCACAACAGGTTTGTGTGTCGGGAAAATATTCTAGTGTCCAAAAGATACCAGCTGGTGTGCCTCAAGGCTCAGTATTAGGTCCTCTACTATTCATCATTTACATCAATGATATGCCCTTACATTTGTCAAATTGTAAATCAGATATGTTTGCTGATGATACAACTATTTCATCATTTGGAAATACTATCGACTCAATCTGCACCAATCTTCAATCAGACCTTGGTTCCATACAAAACTGGTTAGATAGAAACTCTATGATTGCAAATGCTGACAAGACTAAAGCAATGATCATCTCGCCATCAAACCAAATTATTAATACTGTAAGAAATTCACACAACTCAAATATTTCATTCAATGGAAAAACTATTGAATTTTCAACCTCAGAAAAACTCCTTGGTGTTCATATTGATCATACACTAAATTGGAAAACGCAGGTACAAATTACACTGAAAAAATGCAACTCCTTATTATACTTGTTGATGAGAATAAAACAATTTTTGAATATTCATACTAGAAAAATGTTCTTCAACGCATACATTCTTCCACACTTAGACTATTGTTGCTCTATTTGGGGAAATTGCACTAATGACCTCTCAAATGATATGTATAAGTTTCAAAAACGTGCTGCTCGTATTATTTTGGATAAAGATTTTGATACACCAACAGATGAATTATTTTTGCAACTAAACTGGATGAAATTTTCAGATAGAGTTATAACTACAAAAAAGCTATTCTTGTTTACAAGTCACTCAATAACCTTTTTCCAAATTATATGGAGCAGCTATTCACATATAGCGACAACAGGTCATTGAGATCATTTGAACAAAGACTTCTTTCTGTACCAAAACCGAGACTTGAGTTTTTCAGAAAATCATTGGCATACTCGGGTGCTAAATTGTGGAACTCACTTCCATATGATATCAAAGTATCTGAAAGTATTAACACATTCAAAAGCAAATATCTAAAGTGGTGGTTCTCTGGTGGTCAACAAACCATTTCTTTCATTTGAAAGATCATTTAGGTCCTGGTCTTAGCTCCAACCAGTTGTGTCAATGACTTACTGTATCTATTCCTTATATATGCATAACAGTACATTTTAAACTAAATTTGTTTTCAGCCAAGTCATAATTTTTTGTTATTGTTGTTATTGTTGATTGTTATCTTCTGTTATTACTGTACATATTATGTAAATGTGTTAATGAGGCTCACAGGGAAGACTGGGTATACCCAACTGTGTTGCCTCTATAAATAAAGTCTTTATTATTATTATTATTATTATAAAACCAACAGTCTTAAATTTAAAATAGGTACCAATTTTACTTGTACGAAACAAGCCTATACATGTATACAAAAAATAACATTTTCATCCCCAATTTTTCTAAAAAAATATTATTTCAATTTTGGCAATAAAATATTTTGGGTAGGGCTGTTTTCTTTAGGGTAAGTTGTGGAAGGGGAAACAAACAATATTTTATTTTAGGCCTTGAAAGTCTTCATGTGCATACATGTAGCTATATTGCTCTGTCTAGGTTAAAGCCCAATACTAGATTAAGAAGTTATAGATTTTTAATCCCATAGTGTTCCTTGAATAATGTGTGATTTAGATGTTTATGACTATGAGGTTTGCATCAGTCCTACGATGTGTTGGTTGCGTAGTATCGTATTAGTGTTGTGTTATATATATTGTAGGGGTATGACATTAGAGAAGGAGATATTCCCTGCTGCTACAGACAGTCGCTTCCTGAGAGAGGTAGTGTATTAATTATTATTATTATGCTCTATGTTATAATACATTATACAGGTGATGGTGTCTTCCTCTATGTATAGCGGTGATAGCTCAGTGGTAACACGCTGGGACTGTCAATCAAGAGGTTACAAGTTCAATCCCTGGCATTGTAACTGGACTTGTCGGAAATATTTCCCGCTGTATCTGACTGTGTGTACTGCAAAGTATCTGGGTAAAGGTGCATGGAAGCTGTGTATTGATGCTATACACTGGGCACATTAAAGAACCAGGCTGTCTACTAGTATTTGAAATAAGAGCTAAGCACACTTATGCAACGCCGGACATGCCTGTATCTAATGCCTTTCCCTTCTAGTCAGATCATGCTGTATCTGCACTGGTAGAGGATGCACCTGCGCCCTTGTGGCTGCAACACTATAATGTAAAGTGCCTTTGAATGTGTGTTTGCATGAAAAAGGCGCTATATAAATCTGGTATATTTATCTATATAATCACCTGAAAGAGTCTTAGTGTGACCCTGTGTGGGTAGCATAGTTGATGGATTATTACATTGTCTACCCCTGTGTCCAGGGTAGGATATGTGAAGTTTGATAACATCATGTCCTCTATGCAGAACAGCAAGTTTGTACTGTCTGATTAAATGATTCATGTCGAGTAAACTACGCAAGTTAACTGTCCACAATATGTTCATCAGTTGGTATAGAAATAGACCACTGATTCACAAATGATTGCTTCATAGGTTTGAACTCTGATTCTGATTATGTTCTCCAAGAGGGTTAAACAAGTTAGAACTATAATGTTTGTTTATTTATTCATGTTTTACTCTGTTTCTCAACATTTTTCAATGTATACAGCGGCAGATTCACCTAACCAGTTTTCTTGGACTGTAACCAGTACTAGCTTACCTTACCATGAAGGTTCAAAATTTCATGAAAAGATATAACTTGCTGCGACTAGGATTCAAGTCTCAATCACCAGGTTACAATTCAAGGGCACCAACCACTGGACTACAGCTGTGATTCTTAAAACTTAAACAGTATCAACATTGCATATTACACAAAAAATAATGTAACATGTGTGCCTCCGTAGCTCAATGGTTAGCCTGCTTGCCATTTAACCTGGCCACCCGGGTTCAAATACAGGTGAAGGCACTCATATGCTTGCCATATTTAAGCAGAAAGCTGACTGGCAAATATTTAAGGCCATGCTTGGCATACAAAAAAATGATAATAATGTAACATGAATGTGTATACATTTCAGGCCGGGTACCCAGCAATAGGCTTCTCTCCTATGAACAACACACCCATACTGTTACATGATCATAACGAGTTTCTCAACGAGGATGTTTTCATGAAGGGTATTGATATATACTGTAACATCATACCCGCTCTTGCCAATGTATAAACTATGAGAAGTTTGCTGCCATATTATAGCCAGATATCTACAAGAAATCCAAGTTTGAACTTCCAGTGATGACTTCCAAAACTGTATAAAATATGCTTGTGAATGATGTTAGTTTGTCTGTGTTTTGATAAGAAAGACTTTATACACTGAGTAAATAAAGAAATGTACATACTATATTATAGGGTTACATGTTAAATCGGTCATTTTGCCGGTGTTTCTGCCATTTTCCTCTTGTACTACGTATATCAGTTATTTTGTGTCTACTTGTTTCCAGGTATCTCTGTTTTAGTGCTGAAACTGTATTCACATGTGACTCTTATTTGAAAGGGTTTTAAATGCAAGTTGTTAAAATAGGATTTTCCAGGAAATAACATATTTAGCAATTTCTTCCTAGAATTCTTGGCTAAAAAGGTAATTTTTTGAAACAGACTACCAAAACAACTTTGATGTGAATCAAAAACAATCAAAACAAACCAAACAGGCCTTCGAAGAAAGCTATAGGCTTCCATGTAACCCTATGGAGAAATGTAACATGTGCGTTTCTTTATGTACTCAGTGTACCTATGCAATTGGAGACAGTTTCACTGCTGGTTCCTTGTACATGGTCATACAAGCCAGATCTCCTGCATTATGGTACTAAACGCTAAAACACTATTTTCTTGTGAATTTTGTATGAATGTAAAGCAATGTGATATTTTTGTGAGTGATACTTTTTTAATTTTTGATAAACAATGTTTACCCAATGTGTGTATGCATTTATAATAATAGGGCTTATTTCCTTGGTAAGGCCAAAACAAGTAACCCGACGGACCCTAACCTATTTGACCGATCCTAAACATTTTATTTAAAAGAAAAAGATATTTTTTGCAGAATCAGCGATTTTCCAGAACAGTACAAAAACTACGGCATTTAGTGGTTCCAATATAGATTTTTGCGGATGTATTATTCTCACCTATCCCCATTGATGATTCTTTCAATATTTTCATGATGACCTAATAGGGTCGGAAAAATTAGATAATTTTAAAAAATAAAATGTTTTTCCTACTGACCAACCCTAATTTGTTTCACCATGTTACTAGAAACACATATTTATTTTGTTTTGGCCTAATCATGTAATTGGTCATTTTTGCAGAAGGTGCTATATAATTTGACAGTATATGCCTAGTCCTGCTGTTGAGTAACTCCTGGGATTTTCATAGTTGGATCATTTTGACCCTTTTTTCTTAAGTTTATGTGATTGACACTTCATATGGGGTCATGTCGATGTGAACTTTACATTATCCAACCAAATCGCTTCTTTCACAAATCTGAAACTGAAGTGAAAGCCACTGTTGGCCTGAGAGATCATTTGAACATGACTTCTTACAGAGTGTTGCCAGATCTCAACAACATAAAGGAATGTAACAAATGTTAGGTTCTGGTT
Source organism: Spisula solida (assembly GCA_947247005.1). Classification (NCBI taxonomy): domain Eukaryota; kingdom Metazoa; phylum Mollusca; class Bivalvia; order Venerida; family Mactridae; genus Spisula; species Spisula solida. The sequence goes on from OX365954.1 coordinate 29,392,866, forward strand.
TTAATTAGATTGGTTTTATCTCTGTATTGATACTGTCTGGTTAAAGTTGTTGTTTGTTAGCTTGAACCTACTGTTTGAATGTTAGCTAGAACCTACTGGTTGTATGTTAGATAGAACCTGCTGGTTGTATGTTAGCTAGAACCTACTGGTTGTATGTTAGCTAGAACCTACTGGTTGTATGTTAGCTTGAACCTACTGGTTGTATGTTAGCTTGAACCTACTGGTTGTATGTTAGCTAGAACCTGCTGGTTGTATGTTAGCTTGAACCTACTGGTTGTATGTTAGCTAGAACCTACTGGTTGTATGTTAGCTAGAACCTACTGGTTGTATGTTAGCTTGAACCTACTGGTTGTATGTTAGCTAGAACCTGCTGGTTGTATGTTAGCTTGAACCTACTGGTTGTATGTTAGATAGAACCTACTGGTTGTATGTTAGCTTGAACCTGCTGGTTGTATGTTAGCTAGAACCTACTGGTTGTATGTTAGATAGAACCTACTGGTTGTATGTTAGCTTGAACCTGCTGGTTGTATGTTAGCTAGAACCTACTGGTTGTATGTTAGATAGAACCTACTGGTTGTATGTTAGCTTGAACCTGCTGGTTGTATGTTAGCTTGAACCTACTGGTTGTATGTTAGATAGAACCTACTGGTTGTATGTTAGCTTGAACCTGCTGGTTGTATGTTAGCTAGAACCTGCTTGTTGTATGTTAGCTAGAACCTGCTGGTTGTATGTTAGCTAGAACCTACTGGTTGTATGTTAGCTAGAACCTGCTGGTTGTATGTTAGCTTGAACCTGCTGGTTGTATGATAGCTAGAACCTGCTGGTTGTATGATAGCTTGAACCTGCTGGTTGTATGTTAGCTTGAACCTGCTGGTTGTATGTTAGCTAGAACCTACTGGTTGTATGTTAGCTAGAACCTGCTGGTTGTATGTTAGCTTGAACCTGCTGATTGTATGTTAGCTTGAACCTGCTGGTTGTATGTTAGCTAGAACCTACTGGTTGTATGTTAGCTTGAACCTGCTGGTTGTATGTTAGCTAGAACCTACTGGTTGTATGTTAGCTTGAACCTGCTGGTTGTATGTTAGCTAGAACCTGCTGGTTGTATGTTAGATAGAACCTACTGGTTGTATGTTAGCTAGAACCTACTGGTTGTATGTTAGCTAGAACCTACTGGTTGTATGTTAGCTTGAACCTGCTGGTTGTGTGTTAGCTTGAACCTACTGGTTGTATGTTAGCTAGAACCTACTGGTTGTATGTTAGCTAGAACCTGCTGGTTGTATGTTAGCTAGAACCTGCTGATTGTATGTTAGCTAGAACCTACTGGTTGTATGTTAGCTTGAACCTCCTGGTTGTATGTTAGCTAGAACCTACTGGTTGTATGTTAGCTAGAACCTGCTGGTTGTATGTTAGCTAGAACCTGCTGGTTGTATGTTAGCTAGAACCTACAGGTTGTATGTTAGCTAGAACCTGCTGGTTGTATGTTAGATAGAACCTACAGGTTGTATGTTAGCTTGAACCTACTGGTTGTATGTTAGCTAGAACCTGCTGGTTGTATGTTAGCTTGAACCTGCTGGTTGTATGTTAGCTAGAACCTGCTGGTTGTATGTTAGCTTGAACCTGCTGGTTGTATGTTAGCTAGAACCTGCTGGTTGTATGTTAGCTTGAACCTGCTGGTTGTATGTTAGCTAGAACCTACTGGTTGTATGTTAGCTAGAACCTGCTTGTTGTATGTTAGCTAGAACCTACTGGTTGTATGTTAGATAGAACCTACAGGTTGTATGTTAGCTTGAACCTACTGGTTGTATGTTAGCTAGAACCTGCTGGTTGTATGTTAGCTTGAACCTACAGGTTGTATGTTAGCTTGAACCTCCTGGTTGTATGTTAGATAGAACCTACTGGTTGTATGTTAGCTAGAACCTACTGGTTGTATGTTAGCTAGAACCTGCTGGTTGTATGTTAGCTTGAACCTACTGGTTGTATGTTAGCTTGAACCTGCTGGTTGTATGTTAGCTTGAACCTGCTGGTTGTATGTTAGCTAGAACCTGCTGGTTGTATGTTAGCTAGAACCTACTGGTACAGGTTGTATGTTAGCTAGAACCTACTGGTTGTATGTTAGCTAGAACCTGCTGGTTGTATGTTAGCTAGAACCTACTGGTTGTATGTTAGCTAGAACCTACAGGTTGTATGTTAGCTAGAACCTACTGGTTGTGTGTTAGATAGAACCTACAGGTTGTATGTTAGCTAGAACCTACTGGTTGTATGTTAGATAGAACCTACAGGTTGTATGTTAGATAGAACCTACAGGTTGTATGTTAGCTAGAACCTACTGGTTGTATGTTAGATAGAACCTACAGGTTGTATGTTAGCTAGAACCTACTGGTTGTATGTTAGCTAGAACCTGCTGGTTGTATGTTAGCTAGAACCTACTGGTTGTATGTTAGCTTGAACCTACTGGTTGTATGTTAGCTAGAACCTGCTGGTTGTATGTTAGCTAGAACCTACTGGTTGTATGTTAGCTAGAACCTACTGGTTGTATGTTAGCTAGAACCTACTGGTTGTATGTTAGCTAGAACCTACTGGTTGTATGTTAGCTAGAACCTACTGGTTGTATGTTAGCTAGAACCTACTGGTTGTATGTTAGCTAGAACCTGCTGGTTGTATGTTAGCTTGAACCTGCTGGTTGTGTGTTAGCTTGAACCTGCTGGTTGTATGTTAGCTTGAACCTGCTGGTTGTATGTTAGCTTGAACCTACTGGTTGTATGTTAGCTTGAACCTACTGTTTTCAATTGTTTTGTGTTCATTTTGTTGTTATTATACCATACATTATGTTACTCATTTATTCAGGTCGGTCATCTGTTCACATAACATTGTGTTCATAAACATTGCTATTGGTCTAAGTGTAGTTCGCTGGAGATAACACTAGCCTTTGTTTACAAAAAAATATGAAAATTAAATATATTTTCGATATCATTTTTGTTCAATCTTGTACATACATGCCAGATCACCTGCATTATGCGTGAGTCTCCTGCATTTGAGGCTCAACTCCTGCATGATCGGAGGGCAATTTATCAAATCTCACGCATTTCATGGACAAACTGGAACCTGACATTTTTTGGTTACATTATGATAATGATGACAAATATTAGTTTAAATTGCTACATGAAGCATGCATGGTATTGTCATCAAAGTCAGATAAGTGAAAACAGTATATAAACTTCAATACTTTCAGTCTAAACTTTCAGCAAAGAAAATCTCCTGCATTTTAATGAAATCTCCTGCATTTCCATCACCAATCTCACGCAAAGGGGTCTGCGAAACATGGCATGTATGCTTGTACATTTACACTTTTAATGATATACTCTTTGAATCTACACTGATAACTGGCGGCCATTTGACCATATTGTGCATATACACTTTTAATGATATACTCTTTAAATCTACACTGATAACTGGCGGCCATTCGACCATGCAGTGTTTATAATTTGCTTTGATTGTTTATTGATAAGGCTAGAGTTATCCCTGGCGAACTATAAATAAATGAACTGTACATGCAATAAAGCTTTTAAATAACATTAAGGGGCAGTAACTATTTGTTTTACTATATTACATATTATTGTTTTACTCATTTTATCTCCCTTGTTGGTTGTTGAATGAATAAATCTTGAGCCCCTTGTGCTAGAAAAAGTGCTTGTTAGCACTTTGCTAGGGCTATGTTACAACACATATTGGCAAGTAGTGCTTCCATGTAGCATAAACTGCTCCTCTTCACTTTCTATTGCAACATATCAGTAGCATTTGGTAGCACTTGGTTGAACAATGGGGCCTAAGATAAAATTTTGTTTGTATGACCTTTACCTACCTACCCAATAAAATTGCCCCTACTCAAATAATTATATTGCTCTCCAGAGAAAAATATTATTTCTTATCTGACAGAATGTTTACAAGACCAGGAACCTATTTTATTTCAGTGGAAAAAACTAAATTTGTATTGTATTGCCTGCAATTCTTAAGTGACTATTTGTTAAAGTTTTATTTATGACAAGCACACAGTTGACAGAGCATCTACAAACAATAGCTTATAACCAGCTATATGTAATAAATAGACTATACTACAGAGAGTCAACACAAAATCTACACAGTTGAAATAAAATTATTCACCTACCTACCTACCCAATGATAAGATATTGGGTCGGTAAAGGTAAAACAAACAATATTTTAATTCAGGCTATTGGAGAGTGCTTGCTGCTCGCAAATTAATTTACTGCTTCGTCTGCTTTAAGCACTTCTTTATAGCATACAGTTTTTATGCCTTCACCTAATATTTTAATATACATAGGAATATTAGTCAGCATGGGTTGTTGTGAACCTACATTGTATATATTTTTATTCGAATCTGGCCTGTATTGGCAGAGTTATTGCCCTTGGAATGATGAATGTTGATAAAGTTCGGATTGTGTCGTCTGTAACTAGAAAAGTACTACAGTCTAGTCAGCATGAGTTGTTGTGTGCACCTATATATTTTTAATCGGATCTGACCATTATAAGCAGAGTTATGGGCCTTGAAATAATGAAATTTGTTGAAATTTACTTGTGTCGCTCATAACTCTAAAAGTATTTGAGCTACAGTCTTCAAACTTCATAGGAATATTGGTCAGCATGAGTTGTTGTGGACTTGTATATTTTTATTCGGATCCAATTATAAGAAGAGTTATGGCCCTTGATATGATGAAATTTAATGAAATTTTACTTGTGTCGCTTATAACTCTAAAGCTATTTGTGCTGCAGTCTTTAAATTTTGCAGGAATATTTTTTCAGTATGTGTAGTTGTACACATAGATAGTTTAACTGGGATAATTTAATTTGGATCTGACCCGTTTTTGCAGAGTTATGGCCCTTGAAATGATGAAATTTTGTTTCTCATAACTCTGTGTTGGTGCTAGGGTCATCAAACTTTGTAGGAATATTAGTCAGCATGTGCATTTGAGTTATGACTCATGACATGATGAAATGGCATTTATTTCTAGTTCAGCTTAGCACTATTGAAAGCTCAATAACGCTCTATCTATGCAACGGCTTCTTGTATAAATTTTTTATATGTCACCTTGTAATGATATACATGTTTCAGCATTATGTCTTGTGTCTGATTCTGTATACCCATTAACCACATAATGTGAAAAAATAGGTTGGCTTTAACCTTGAACATGTATTTAGAAATATAAATAAATGCTTGATTCATATACCAAACTTTGTTTTTAATACTTAAATTTTGAATTAAATGAATGGTCATTTTTATGCCCATTATATAATTATCTTTGATGAGGGGTATATTGTTTTGTACTTAGCGGTCGTTAAGTTGGTTGGTCTGTTTGTTGGAATAACAAACAGCTTCCATTCAATAACTCAAGAACGCTTGATCGTAGGATCCTCAAACTTTATACGGACATCAGTCAGCAGCAGTAGATGATCCCTATGGAATGTGAGATCAGTAGGTCAAGGTCTCTTTGCTCTTTAGCATGAATGTACAATGCTATGTAGTGTACGGAGAATTTGGCTTGATCCTGACATTTATGCATGAATATATTACAAGGTTCTTGCGTTGAAGATATAAATTTCTGTGAGCAAATCGTGCAATATCGGTCCTTTAGAGTTGTGTTTTTAATATACCTTGAGCGTCTTGGTGATACTTCCTGCTTATGAAAACATACAACTGGAAACATGAAGATAGACAAAACATCAGCTGTTAAATTATGATAATAGAAGGTCAAGGATCAGTGCAAATTCTCTGTACTATTATATACATACTAAAGGTCAAAGTGAAATTGTTGAGAAACTGCGTTAAGCCCAAATAAAGAAATATAAACATGACTCAATAAACAAAAAAATCACTGTTTAAAATAACACAAAGAAACACATGTAATTTAATAAAATTTATTTGCAAAATTAATATAATCATGAAAACCATGCATAGTGTCATGTCACATTAGCTATATAAATACAATAATTAGTAGATCTATTTTAAGCATGAAATGACAACTTTTATGAGTGGTGTCTCAGAGACAGCTCCGATGGAAGATACAACAGGAGTTGTGTTTCAACGACAGCTCTGAAGGAAGTTACAACCGGAGTTGTGTTAAAGGACAGGTCTGATAGAAGTTACAACAGGAGTTGTGTTTCAATGACAGCTCTGATAGAAGTTACATCAGGAGCTGTTTCTTAACAACAGCTCTGGTGGAGGTTACAACAGGAGTTGTTTCTTAACGACAGCTCTGATGGAAGCTACAACAGGGTGTGTATCTCAAAGACAGCTCTGAAGGAAGTCACAACAGGGTGTGTGTCTCAAAGACAGCTCTGAAGGAAGTTACAACAGGGTGTGGCTAAATGACTGTGACAATATTATGGCGATATTACTAATTTTAATACATCAAGAGTTTTAACAAGGTGATATATAGTATGTTATTTTATTATAGAAAACATTCTGGTTTAAATGAAAGCATGCATAGTGAATGATGAAGCTATATGTACAATGTATTGATTGAGACAATATAAGTTGATACATTCCATAGAACAGTAATACTGAAACATTGGTCACAAATGCCTCCTTACATCATTCTGAAAGTTCCTCCACATGTGGAGAAGTTGCTGGTTCCTTGGTAAATGGTTAGAATACAGTTCATTAAATCCACCATTAAAACAAAACATGTGATGTGTCTGACTCAAACATGCATACATGTTGTATTTCCAATGTATATTTGCTTGTTATATAGTTTTTGTGAAAGATCTAAATTTTATTTCACTTTCGATTACAGAAAATTAAATTTACATTACACCAAAATCAACTAATATCATAGCTCTATGTATTTCCAGTTGTGCAATCCTGTTACATTAAAAATCTACTCAATATGAGTGTAAAAGTCTATGTAAACTATACAAAGTTAATAAGCAACAATATTTATAACAGTACATTGTGGCTAATTCGCTGGCTAAGAATTAGAAGGTCGTAAGTACAAAATCAATATTTAAAAAAAAAAAAAACTTCCTGGAAACTACTCTACTTACTTTGTAATTTCAGTTTGGTTAACATACCACTGCCGATTTTCATAAAATAGGCTCATAAGAAGCGCCTCGTGATGTGCATTTCAGATACGCATGATTCTAAGCCAGCGAATGTCAATAGAAAATTGTGTATACATTCTCTGAAAAATATTTTCAGTCATAAATATACAGTACAACCTTTCCAGAGCAACGCCCAATGAGAACACAAAATTTGGTTGTTGTACAGAGGTTGTGCCTACTTGGTAGAGGTAAATTTGATAGCAAATGGTCACTTACTGAACAAAATGATAATGTTGCTAAAGAGAGGCTGTTGCTCCATGGAGGGTCTCACTAGAGAGGGTGTACTATTGGGCTATGTGTTTTATATTATAATGAAGTTAGAAAACAACAATATATATCGTTGGCTTAGAATTAGAAGGTCGTAACTAGATAAGATATTTGAAATCTGCAACTCAATGCGCTTCTTATGAGCCTATTTTCATGAAAATTGGAAGTGGTTATGTTGACCAAACTGAAGTTTAAAAAGCTTGTTTTTCTTTAAGTAAAGGTAGTCTTCAGACAGTTTTTCTTGTTTCCTCAAAATATTGATTTTTGCACTTACGACCTTCTAATTCTAAGCCAGTATATAGAATGTAAAGAAATAACAAATGTTCACTGCAATAATATCGTAACTTAGCATAGAGACACATTTTGACTAATCGGGAAAATTTTCGTACTGATGTATTTTAGGAGTGCCAATCGCAATCTATTTTCTGATAACATGTCTCTTTCGGTGAAAACTTATTAGTAATGCAAGGTTAACAGGTTAAGGATCTATGGAGCTAAGGGTGAAGACACCAAATACGACATTTATGCACTCAACCCTCGAACAAAGATCTAAAAACATCTTTGACTCGAAAAAAACATTCTCAAGAAGAACATAATTGTAAGTACAAATGTATATAACGTTTAATACAATCATAAGTATGTAACTTTTAACACATTATATTTCAATTTACACCATAAAATGACATACATGATCATGATTGAACACTCACTCCGCTTGCTGTGCCTTTTCAATGGCGTTACTATAACAAAGGGGAGTAACTTCTGCAAGAATTTAAGATAATGATTACAGAGTACATTACCCTGTGTAAGGCATTTAGCACTATGGAATGTTTAGAAGCAGAAATATATGTACCAGTCGATATACCAATGCTATAAGATGTAGGAGATAAGTGCTATAGACACATGATATTAGTAAAACCTCAACTAAACACCATCTTTACAATAAGATCACATCAAAACCAAGACCACTTCTTTCAAGTCCATTTTCACTATACTTTGTTCTATTATAAGACCGCGAAGTAACTTCGAGTTGAGCCAACTATAAGCGGACCGATTTTCTAGACCACTTCTTTCAAGTTCATTTTCACTGCTTTGTTCTATTTTAAGACCACGAAGTAACTTTGAGTTAAAACAAACTAGAAGATGACCAATTTTCAGGGGTCATGTGTGTTATTGTTTTAGGTTTTACTTGTACATGCATAGAAAAATGGGAGCTAACGTAGCTCAAGATTGAAAATCGATGTATTTCTATATGATAAATAAAGTAAACGTGTCTACAGTAAAACCACGATAAGACGAGAATCAATATCACGAGCATCCGGCCTATGTCGAGCAAATATCAAAGTCCCGATGAATTTGCTTTATGATATATATATATTAGTATATCCCTTTAAGACTTTGGATATGTCAAGCACCTGGCTTATCTCGAGCATTTGACTTTTCCCAAAGGGTCCTCGAAATAACGAGGTTTAACTGTCCATTGTAGTTCAGTCCTTTCCTCTTCCTTACGTAGATGTCGAATTAATTTCATATCAAAGTATGCTTTACAGTCAGTGTCTTGTTTGCAATACATCGAAGAAGGATTTTAAGATTGCTGTTTACTATAGCTTGAAATAGGTTTTAAACTTGCTTTGGCTTTCAAAATCATTGAACTTCATACAAGTAGTTGCTTTGGTATGTAAGACATATGTAAAACACATAGTTATTATTTGTTATTAGATACATTACTTTTCGTAAAAAAAATCAAATAAAATAATGATGAAAATTGAATGGAATTAGTCTGGTTCACGACATTTTTACAAAATGTTTCCTTTTTCTTCTTCTTTTTTTTTGAAATCGTAAACCACATTGACAACAGGTCACGTGCCCCTCCATAGACAATTCACTTAAGGCGCGAGTCTCGAGGCCGTAGGTAATAAATTTCTCCTAAATCAGTCATAGCATCCGCAGTCTTATATACGTACATGCCAATCCTGAGAATGACTACTACAATACAGTCATGTCTAGCATCTGAGACATCCAATACGTATCTAATTCTCTGCTAGCATTAGCAACAAACTACCACATTTATAAGCGTGTTGCTAATGCCACACATCGATCCAGTGTTGTTATTTCCAGAATGATACACGCTTATATCAAATTAAGTAAATCCAAATTCATGATCATTTCTACATAAACAGTTCCATTTTTGTACCATTGAGACCCCACCATTTCTCCGCTCATGCAGAATAATTAGATATTTTCAATTTATCGTTATCAGACTGGCACTGAACCTAACACAAATCAATTTACTGAACCTACCATATATTGAATCAGTATGTACTTTTCAGGCAATTATACTGTCTAGTGGTAATCAATTTCGTAAAATAACATTGCTTTTAGAAAGTGATTGATCAAAAAGCCAGAATTACGGCATTTGTAGGGCCTATATACATTGTATATGATTTCACTACATTACAAGAATTGGAATTAAAACGTCGTGTCGGTGCTGTGTAATTGTGTTAGATTCTGTCAGTGTTTATGAAATGTCATTGACCGCTTTGCCTTCTCAAGGTGCTATCATCTTGGTGAACTCTGAAAATAACAAAACAACTTGGAATTAGATATTTATTTCACAAATTTTAGTAGCAGTTTGGTTGTGGCAAAAAAATGATTGTATGGATCTGGTAACCCTGCCTACCCCATTGTTTGCCCCTACCCTAAAACATATTATTAGCTTTTTGCTGGAAGTCACCACGGGTCTTCGATTTTCCAGCGCATTAAATCAATGAACTTATTTAAAAAATGTTTTTCCTACCTACCTACCCTATTTTTTCAGCAAGTTTACAGAACCACAATAATACTTTGTTTTTTTGCCTCATCATCACAATATACAATGTAGCAATACCACATAACTTTTGGCTACAAGTCCAAGACGAAATTTGCTTCAAATAGCCGCATAAGTATTTTATTAAGTATTTTATTTCTTATCGAGTTTTAAGAAATATATGCCATGCTAAGGGAAAAGTATTTGCTTTCCATGAAATATAAGATCTTTTCCAGCAGCTGTGCCGTTTTGTCCGACACCCTGTGAAATTTCCTCTTAGCGTGGCGTATATTTCGAAATGAAGCAAATTTCGTATTGGGCCTGTAGCCAAAGGTCACGTGGTGTTTCGTCTTGGATCTGTAGCCAAAAGCCACGTGGTATTGCTACAATGATATAAGTAGACAGAAAGTATGCAGATACATGTAACAGCACTATGAAATGTAATTAAATTATTATACATCCAGTGGATCTGTCATTAGATCAAGATTAGAAAACATAATTACAAACGTATAATTATTCTAGATAATTGAATTACATTTTTAATGTCTGCACAAGTGCAGAGCCCGATTGCGCAACATACGAGAAGAAATCAATATTACGGGTAATAATTTTATGAAATTACCACGATCCTTCATTTTAATTACTTGTACTGGCATTAATCTGACTTTATAAGTAAAAGTAGATGATGTATATTATATGCATACGTAACATTTAATTTATTGTTACATTAACACATATAATTATGGATTAATATGAAGTAAACTCTGATTCATGGCACTGTCCTATACGCACCCCGTCCACCGGGAGGGGGTATACTCTTCCAGAACTCACCCAGTGTGTATATCGATTTTGAAATCCTGACCCTGATCCCCCAAAGCATCTCAAGTAGAAATCTCATCTCAAATTGAGATTTTGCTCAATTAGCGTCTGACTTACCGACTAATCTGAAGTTGGAGTTCTTGACATTTTACTGTAATAAACTCAAAATAATGTTTCTGTTTGTGATAACAATTTTGAGTCCAGTATTTCAAGGAAATTAATTAGAGGACACATGACATTTTTTGAGCTGAGATTTTTCTCATATTGAGATGCATCAGGAGATGTAGTAACTTCCTGTGGACTATGATTATAATACTTATATACATTATACATTGTTATTTATAAACAAAACAATATGATGATACAAAGATCGTCTTCACATAATATATAATTCACAACACAAGTATTACAATTCTTGCAACATTCCAAGAAAGTCATGCGGACTCATAGTCATTATTTTCAGTAGGCTTACGTATACTATAAAATTAGTAAATATAATATATTTTCGTGGGTATTAATTTTCGTGGATTTTGATGAAGTGCATTTTAGTGGGATCATAAATTCGTGGATTCCAGAGCATGGAAGGGTCGACCAATGGCTGAATTTGAGAGATCGAATAATCGTGAGGATTATATTTCATGGTCGAGTTCATCAACGAAAATTAAACTCCCTAGAAAAATAATGATTTTATAGCAAGCGGTAGCGACTGTTTAGCTGTGTATTCACGGGTTTTTTATTTACATGTTTGGATCAAACTCAAACATACCATGCATGATTACCTTATCAAAAACGTGTCAGAATTTTGCATGAAACAAGTTTGAATTAAAACAATCATAACAATGTGTCTATCTAGTCGAATTATTAAGTTAAGATATGCAGACATCATTCCGTCTTCATTATATTAGCTAATCATTAATAGCCAAAGTGTATATTGCCGACACGCCTATGCTATAAGAATGGTGTTTTATAGTAAGGCAATGATGTATAAATGTTTGGTAGAACCCATATCAGACTCGATGGTCTGTGATACAATTGTTTGCCGCGGAAGCAATGGGTTGCGGGTATCATGGGCAGCAGCAGCAGCAACAACAACAACAACAACAACAATTTAGTACGCTCAATTCATGCTTAACTTGAAAATAGGAGAAGAAATAATCCACTTGTGTTATGAAGAATAAAGAAGGGACTACAAGTATTAAATGATGGGGGGGGGGGGGGGGGGGGGGGAGAATCCTAAAATTTGGACCTCTGCGCGTACACGATTTGTTGCACCATTGTTCGGATAATGTTAACCGGGTGTGAATTCAAATGTTTTTGCACTTGAAAGCATTGACATTTGTTCTATCTACAAGTTTTTTGAACAAACATGTAGTAAAAGTAAAGAGTCAATATTCTATAATCGCATTAACACAAAAAACCATCAAACTAAACACGGGAGTTACATTCATGTAGTAATGCTTCTAGTCAATCTTGGTATTATGTAAAGCCATTAATGTAAAACAGCAATTTTATGACCACCAGTGTGACTATTGGCACTGACCATTAGCACTGATCACTGGCAATTTTAATGAGTTGGTCTTGGTGTTTTGGCGTTACATGTAACAGCAGGCCCCAATTCCAAGAAAAACTTAAGTTATTGCTCAGCTTAGATTGCTATTTTTAATTTATTATATGACTACAATTATAGTCTTGTGATGTCGATTGCTAACAGAAACTGTGTATTTATTGCTAAATAATGATTTAGAAGTTGCGTTTTGTATGAAATGCTCATGGAAATTCAACAACAATGAACAATAATGCAGTTCGTTCTTGAGCTTGTTATAACAGACTTAAGATTTACTTTAGATGTTTATAACTTCAAAGCACCATTTTATGTAAAAAAATCGGACTGATTATGTATTGCACTATTTAATTGACATCTAACTGTGATGAAACAATGTATTCAAATATACATTTGAGTAATTTAACCACCAAAATATGTTTCTAAAATAACAGTCTCAGCTGAGCAATAACTTAAGTTTTTTCGTGGAATTATTGATCTTATTTAAATAGAGAATAAGGATAGCCAATCATATCACCTGTTACTGACCAAGAGTTTAATATGGTGTGATCTGATTGGTTGTCCTTATCCTTAAGTCAAGTAAGATCAATATTGAATATCAGCCCTGTTCAGTATTTCGTACTTCGCTAATTCTGATGAGGGCTGCTTCTACGGTGCCCCCGAAATGACAAATGCCACAGGTATTTATCCGTTAAAACGGCTTAAAGTAAATGTGGCATTTGTCCCTTCAAATGCTCAATAGACTTCCTTGTCCGGTAATTATTATTTTTTTAATGTCAAAGTTAAATAAGATGTGATGTTTTACTGTATGTTTAACAGCATGTTTAGATGAATATACACTATAGGTATCAGTCAGTTCATGTACTAAGTACAATAGCATTAACAAGATATGTATACCGTAGTGAAGGTGAACTTGCATGAACAACACTGGTAACTCTATCATCACTTATCATGTTTTGAAAAGACTGCCCGCCAAGTTTGCGTCAATTTCATGAAAATGGAAACAAAATGTTTTACGACAGTAATTACTTAGACATTATATAGGTGTTCTAGCAGGTGCAGAATAAATATGTGATTAAAATACACATTTGTAGAGTTTAAGACTTAATAGAGTATTAAATTATGCCGTAATTATGCTATTAGAAAGGTCATCAGCATTACATACGGTAATGTACAGCAATTCAAAGCACACCTTTTCCTAGCCACCCACGCAAGTAAAAGGCACAGAACGTACAATACTAAAACCCTATCCTCAAACAAGGGTTTCCAGTAAGCCTATATAAAAAGGGATTTAACCCGGTAAAAAATCCACCCCTTCTACACAAGGAATAGTTTTAAGTGTCGAAGTGATGGGTTTATAACCGGATAGAACCCTTTTGCCTATACTGCTCCTGAGTGTGCTTACGTTGATATTGCCAAACCGAGAAGAAAACATAACATGCTCATGCGATACGACAACGGGTGATGTTATCTGCACACATAACATGCTCATGCGATACGACAACGGGTGATGTTACCTGTACACATAACATGCTCATGCGATACAACAACAGGTGATGTTACCTGTACACATAACATGCTCATACGATACGACAGCGGGTGATGTTACCTGTACACATAACATGCTCATACGATACGACAACGGGTGATGATATATGTACACATAACATGCTCATGCGATACGACAACGGGTGATGTTATCTGTACACATAACATGCTCGTACGATACGACAACGGGTGATGATATATGTACACATAACATGCTCATGCGATACGATAGCGGGTGATGTTACCTGCACACACAACATGCTCATACGATACGACAGCGGGTGATGTTATCTGTACACATAACATGCGCATACGATACGACAGCGGGTGATGTTACCTGTACACATAACATGCTCATACGATACGACAGCGGGTGATGTGACCTGTACACACAACATAACATGCTCATACGATTCGATAATGGGTGATGTTACCTGCACGCATAACATGCACATACGATACGATAGCGGTTGATGTTACCTGTACACATAACATGCTTATACGATACGACAGCGGTTGATGTTACCTACACACATAACATGCTCATCCAATACGACAGCGGTTGATGTTACCTACACACATAACATGCTCATCCAATACGACAGCGGATGATGTTACCTGTACACATAACATGCTCATACGATACGACAGCGGGTGATGTTATCTGTACACACAACATGCTCATACGATACGACAGCGGGTGATGTTATCTGTACACACAACATGCTTATACGATACGACAGCGGGTGATGATACCTGCACACATAACATGCTCATACGATACGACAGCGGGTGATGTTATCTGTACACACAACATGCTCATACGATACGACAGCGGGTGATGTTATCTGTACACACAACATGCTCATACGATACGACAGCGGGTGATGTTATCTGTACACACAACATGCTCATACGATACGACAGCGGGTGATGTTATCTGTACACACAACATGCTCATACGATACGACAGCGGGTGATGTTATCTGTACACACAACATGCTCATACGATACGACAACGGGTGATGTTACCTGTACACACAACATGCTCATACGATACGACAACGGGTGATGTGACCTGTACACACAACATGCTCATACGATACGATAACGGGTGATGTTACCTGCACACACAACATGCTCATTCGATACGACAACGGGTGATGTTACCTGGTGATGGTGTGAAGTGTTCAAGTGACGGACACAAAGTGAACTATATTACTGAGCATATAAGTCCCATTGTTCCTTTTCTGCATTGTCTAAAGGAATGTCCAAAGTAGCAAGTGGTGTATCTACGAGCACTAGAGAAACAAGAACGATTATAGTTTTTATTATTTAAAAAGAGTGAAACAAATACATGTAGTGATTATTTGTTATTAGATACATTATTTCGTAAAAATACATAAGATAAAATAATGATGAAAATTGAATGGAATTAGTCTGGTTCACGACATTCTTAGAGAATGCTTCCTATTTTATTTTTGAAATCGTAAACCAGATTGAGAACAGGTCGCGTGCCCCTTCATAGACACTTCGCTTAAGGCTTTCAAAGACACCTGCGGTATCTAGACCGCATGTAATAGTGGTTAATAAAACACAGCGATAATATTCACAGATGAGTCGTTGAATATCATAATATACGGGAGGGGGTCCAACATAATGTAACCCCGTACCCGTTACAAATCGAATCATGTTGAGCTTCCAGTAATAATCATACATATGTTTTCAACACTTCCAAAGAAAAAGATTAGATTCTTTATTTTGTAATCGATTTTGTGACTGTTATTAGTTTATTACCGCGGTAGATACTAATTTTTGCGCTAAATTAGCACATGCTTTCTTACGACATGAAAGGGCTATGCTAAATTGCGCGTGACAAAAATATCCTTTTTTATGTAATCACTTTTTACAGTCGGTTTGATGTTTTAGTATGCATGTCAATTTGCCCATACCATAACGATTATAAACACATGATCAGTGTTAAAATATATAATTATTTATCTATCTTACATGAAGATATTACTTACAAATGTTATTGCTTGCAGTCTGTGGCTAAGACCACAGGTAACTGTATCATTGATAAAGAGTAAAAAAATATTTCATAAATTTTACGTTATCTTAGAATGGTGTATATGAACTAAACTGGTCAGATTTTCATGGTTTTAAAAAACAAGAATTAGCTTGCGATATCTCGATATCTGCGATATATAATTACAATCATAGACAACATTGTTAGAACTACCTCAATGCAAAATCCCATCGAAATTAATCGACTAGTTAAAAAGTTATACCATGAAATGTATACGACGGTGTCCAGTCAATCACTGCTATTTTGGTCGTACTAGCTCGTACTTCCGAAAGCCTTTTTTGTAATTTTCTGCACTCAAAACTTCAAAAGTTTATTAAGTCAATTACATGTACTTCTATACAGTAACCGTTTATAGGAATTAAGTAAACCTACTCCGCACACGGGTTTCTCGGGATAGCAGCCATAAAATTTCTTGTAGTCACAAACCAAAATAAATGAATCAACACATTATCTTCCGCGCCCACTTCCTATTTTTCAAGCTATGCCTTGTTCTTTACATTAATTTGCTCAAATAAAATATAATTGGTCATTTGACTCCTGAGCGCTGATTCCAATTTTAGAATTTCACTTATTGGGAATCAAAGCACAATTCCCTGTCCCTTTTTGGAGAAACTGAGATAATTTGGCAATTAATGAACCACGACCTTAACTTGTATGTTTGTTCAACTATCTATGAAATTTGAATACTGTGAGCGACGTGGACATATTGACGAATTTCGCGACGTAATTGTTGGCCCAAAGAGAACTACAGGTAACTGTATCATTGAAAAATAATATTTTTATATATTTTTTATAAAATTTAGGTTATCTAAGCTTTTCTTATTTTTTATCAATGATAGAGTTATCTGTGAAGAGAGCCCTATCAAGCAACAAAAAATACCGCTAATATATCCCCTCAGCAAATGTCTGAAATTAAAATTTCGCCAACATTTTGACCAATCTCATTTAAATTAGACCCTAATATTTGCTCCATTCCTTTACGCTGTTAGACATTTGACTACACTCCGTAAGGGATCATGCTCAAATAACCTCTTTGGTGCATAATTTAATCCATCCATAATATGTTTAAGTGAATGTTTGTTTATTATATTAAGTACCATAATTAATCGCATGTATGTCTTTCCATTCACGTTACATATGCTCTATTTTGTACCATGTTTATCCATATTTCTGACGCATCCTTATTTCACCACGTGTGTTTGATGTTGTATATAATACTTTTGTTTTTCATGAGAAACTGTACAGTTTAAATGAATAAACTATCTATCTATATATCTATCATAATGACGTCACGTAGCCTCATCAGATTCGCTACACTTTCAGATTTGTGAAAGAAGCGATTTGATTGGATGACGTAAAGTTCACATCGACATGACCCCACACGGAGTGTCGTCAGCGTAAAGTAGTAATAAGGGTCTGATTTAATAAGATTGCCTTTAGACCCGCGGAAACTTTGGAATTTTTTACTTATAAGTGCACTTACCACTATAATTAATCTGTCCATCGCCGTTTAGGTCCGCTGCTCTCATTAGATCATCTAACTCCTCTTCTTTCACTTTCTCACCGAGTTGTGTTATAGCAAATCTTAGTTCATCTTTCGATATGGAACCATTACCGTCATTATCAAACACTCGGAATGCTTCTAGAATCTCCTCACGTAAATCCACACGTTGTAGCTTGCGAGCTATCATCTCCAAAAACTCATCAAAATCCACTTCACCATTATCTGTAATGAATTACTTATTAATTAGTAATTATCAATTAAGTATCTAGAGAACTGACGTAATAAGAAATAATAAATGCATTGTACATGCACAGCCACGTAACAATTTGGAATGATTTAAAAGTAGTGTTATTTTTCGGGACATATTTTCGTTGATCAAACTTTTCATGAATAAGGTTTTATTTGAATTTGGACACTTTGTTTTTTATGAAAACCACGCGAAGTTCCGTTTTAACCCCAAAACATTATTGCACACGATTTTACATGGTTGTGCAATTGATGCTCCTGTATTGTCCCCAAACTTCACCAGGGATAGGGTTTGTTAGAGAGATGCTAATTAAAGCTATTGTTGAGAATCATTCTGAAGTAAAATTATTTCTATTTGAATATATCTAAAATATATGTTAGTGGGGATTTGGGTTAAACAGTCACCTGTCTTTAGCTGTTAACATGATTCAATTCAAATTGGCCATTTGTATGCTAAATATACTAAGTACCCACCTGTTTATACAGCCATTTATAAACGGTTATAATATGTTAGCCGGTAATATGGGCCTGTTTCATAAAAAATCTTAAGTATTTTCATTATATTCCTTGAGTGGCTTTTTAAGATAGGTTAGACTGTATAGAACAGTTGTTATTCAAGAGAAGGCAGCTCCCAAATGGATACTCAATTCAGGCTCCAATTCCACGAACAATCTTAAGTTATCGCTTAGCTAAGAATGATATTTATAAAACGCACACATATTGTATGGGTTATTTGACTCAAATGTATACTAGTATTATATTGATTCATCTCAGTGAGATGCCAATTTGATAGAGCAATACATAATATGGCCAGTCAATAGTGTTCTAAGGTTATAAACATCTGAAGTAAAAACTTAGGTCTGTTATAACAAGCTTTTAAGTACGAAGCTCATTAGTGTTCCTTATTGTTGGATTTCCATGAGCATTTCGTACGAAAATCACAAACTCGATTATTATTGAGCATCAAATACGGAGTTTCTCGTATCAACCTACATCCCAAGACAATAATTGTAGATATAATTATAATAAATTCAAAATAACAGGCTTAGCTAAGCAATTATTAGAGTTTTTTCGGGTAATGTGGTGCCAGTACTCCGTTGACAATCTACATGTTGGCTACACATATATAAGTAGATTTCGATGATAAAGTATAAAGTTCTTAACATGACAAAATACTTGTTTACGAATCCAATTCCAATCTAAAGTTACCATATAACTACTTGTTACTTATGTTTGTTTATGTACCTCCTTTCTTCAAGAATTTTGTCTATGTAACACATACTAATGCATATCTATGAAAATAAATATTGTTTAAACTAACATGGCATTGATTAATCTGTTTTGAAGTGTTGCAGCTAGCATGCATATCATGACTGTTTGTCAGTTTAACAACCAATTTACTGGTACACTTTTACTGAGTATAGTCGACTAAGAAAAATGTGAAACTTTTGAACACATAGGATAGTATATCGGTATAATATATAATTGGAGTAACGCCATTGTAAGACAGTTCGGTCAGATTCATATCTCTGGAACCACATTTAGGTTTTATTTTAACGTAAGGTCATAACAAAATAATACAGTGATTCTAGTAACTATGCCGACCCTATTTTTGCTCGTACCCTAAACATTTTATTGGCATTTTTCTGAAAGTCACGGATCATTGACTTTCCAGTGCATAATAATTATCAATAAATTAATTTCTACCTACCTACCTTATTTTTGCGTATTTTACCAGAACCACAATATTAATTTGCTCTAGCCCAACATGACATTTAGATGTATACATCTGTTTTGTTGCAGTTAGCGGTAGGCATGTGCATGTCTTAGAATTATTATCTAAAAGTTCTCGAAGGTCATTGTTATACAGATTGGACTGTTTATAAATACCGATATATTATGATTGAGTATATTTACAGTCTCTGAGAGAACGTTTGTTCCATCAACAGGTGTTCTATGATGAGAGACTGTGTTTTATTTCTAAACTACTTACGCCATAGTTTATTGTTGGAAAGTTACGCACGTACATACATCCTGCAAGTTTGTTTTATCTCTTGACTATTTTCATGCATTATTGATAAACAGCTGTCTGCAGTTAGATTTATACAATACAAAGTGTTTCCATATCGTCTTTGTTTGATTCTAGCATGTCGTGGCAGATCTAATCAGCAGAGTTTACTTAGAAATACAAGCAAGTATTTGATCTTGCTAATTCCAATTACTGAGTAATCTATGGTAACATTTTGATTGCGTTTCCCATGATATCAATTGTGAGCTTAAATTGGATTATCTTGGTTTTGCGGCATCAATTGTTAACGATTCCTTACAATGTTTGTTTGTTTCTTTTTGTGTGTTTCTAACCAGTCTTATGCCTGTTGCAGTTACACCAAAGACTATCAAACAAGCGACGCAGCTGAGCAATTAACGAACTCCGGAGTTATGTTCTCATTCAATATGTTAACATCTTCAAGCTGTTAACGCTATCACTGTGAATTTGTGAACCAAGTTATTACAACGTATATTGTTCTACTCACTATGACCACATTGTAAATTACAATTTATATTGTTCCACATTCCCAATTCTAATTAATAACGAGGACACACGCCACATTAAAAGTGTAGTGACGTTAAGATGAATCAAATCCAAACCACGCATGGGCTTGAACTATAAGTAAGGCTTTCAAATCAATTACAGTTTCAGCAAATTCAGCCAATTAATGTACTTGTATGTAAAGTATGTACGCAATGTGATTTTTGCAGTCGGTGATAAACTAAGGAGAACTTAATTAGTCGAGCAAACACATGTCTATATTATTTTAAACAGATGCATTCACAACCTATAGAAAACCATATTATGTGCACTATATGTTAAACATTAAGCGTGCATCTATTAATTATAAAAATAATTTGGAGGCATATATTGAATTATATATATCCCACAGGAAGCGTAATAGATTGATGAATGATTGGAAATGTCTAACATGATGCGTACAACACCTATAAATCATCATATATAAGTATGCACATGGCTCTTGTTTCGCGGTAACAGTCCATTAAACGTCACACAATTCTCCCCCTGTGTCGATACACTGGCAATATAATGCTGCATGGCACTATTACTGCTATTAATTGCGGACACAGCAGTTCATGTTTGTATGTAAATGCCAAAGCGGCAATTAGACATTTTTTTATAATGTAACATACATTTGTAATGTGTATTCTAAATGCCAACCATATAAAATTGTAACAAAATTCGTATGTAAATCACTGATTGTTTCAATGTGTATATTATGTTTGTTGTCTGCATTTTTGATACATTTCCAGCATGCAGGTGGCTGCTTGTGGTGGAATACCTACTTCCTGGTTCATAATCCAGAAATAATGGTAATGGTATTATTCGTGCTGCGTAACTTAATGTTGATACATTGAGACGGTTACACAGTTATAAACTTATTGAAACAAAACAACTCCAACAAAATATCCGTTAGCGGGTACTTCTGTGTCACAAATTTCGAACGGAACGGGTATTACTTCTCAAATAAAGTTTCAAGCGTGATAAAACACAAGGTATCAGCAAATGTACGTAATATGTCATATCGAACATGCAACATATAACCATACTTTCTGCTTTCAGTATCGTTTTATGGCCCAAGGTTGCAATATATTATTTATCATCAATATTGCCTATATCCCCACCATTAAAGACGCATTTCCAATTTCCCAAAATCTTTTCGTCCTAATGAGGATATTGTTAATGATTAAACAAATGCTCAAGGAAGATTGATAGACAACAAGGCACAATCAGGAGGGAACTGCATGGGCCAATAAGAGGCAGACGACACTTAGTCAAAAGCTATATGGTGATGTGGAGGACCTCAGTAGGGCAACGCAGTTCATCCTCAAAACTGGAATGACGGCATAACGGAGAACGAGAAGAACAAGAAGAAAAAGAAGAGAAGTAGAATTGGTTCTCATAAGACTTCCCATAGTCAGCATAGTGTAGCCCCTATATGACCGTTCTAGGTCCCTACCGATAGTCAGAATAGTGTAGCCCCTGTATGTCTAAAGTAAGCCCCCAAATAACTCGTTCACGAAGGAGTCGTATTAAAATGCCTAACATATATATTTTACATGCTTTATTTCTAGACTTATTTTAGACATGAACTTCATGACTGAGCAACAGATCTTCCCACGTACACATTTTACATCCATTATGAGATTCGAACCCGCGGCTGCCAAGTTCATGTAATGAGGTCGGTAACCATAACATGAGAGGATATAACACTCGTTTGTTACTAAGAACTAATTATGGTCCGTTAATATCTGGAAACTTCAGTTAGATAATAGTTACAACAATTGAAGAAAACAAGTTCGAGTTAATGAGTTCTTGAAGAGATACACTTCAAGATACTCTTAACCACGTCAACATACATTTGTAATTGTGTACGTACTTCTCTGCCACACGTCACAAAATTTAAATGTTAAATCTCTAATCCAAATTATTTCGGCGTGCCTACTGCTCACCTTTAATACTTTTGATAACTACATTGTACTAGTACGGTTTGTCAGTGATGAATATATTCAGTCGGTTCATGGAACATCGGTGGTTCAACCCACGTATTCGTCTGACGATTTTGAATTCCTTCGCTCTAATAATTATTTTTTTGTTTGCATTAACAATAGTGATCGATGGTGATACCGGTTACGGTCAAATACGTATTTTACGTATCCTTCGTCTGGCTGTTTTATAAGATAAGAAACTTTGATAAAAATATACGTCGATTTTGTTAATTACAGTATATGAGATCGTAGGCAAGGACAGGATGGCTCTCTGGAACAAATTGAAGCAAACATTCTATCTAGAAACAGTTTTTTGATACATCGGTTAGTTTTTTGAAGCACAGCAAAAAGTTGCAAAACAGTTACTAACATCAACATCTGTTCTGTAGATTCAAGTTCAAGCATTATCTGGGTCGTTCAGTGCTTACTATGGTACTGGGTAAACAGACATTGATCTGCATTTTCCGCAATCAATGTTCCTTACTTTTTGATTAATTTCGTGCATTTACCGTAATTATTCTGAGTAACTTTGATAATCTTGCTCAAAAGAATATGCCTTTGATAATCTATTAAATTTATTTCAAAGATGGAACTTTTCTTCTTCCATAAATGTTTATTCAACTTTATGTGAGATATTGGATTGGCGTAACTTCAATCTCCAATGATTGCACAACCTATGGGTTAATTGCCGTATCTTTCAATGTACGTGTCACTATGAACTTGCAGTATTACTACTGTTCTATACATAATGAATACGTTTTTGAAATTTTAGGCCATGTATATATGTCAAAATTGTATGCCCATATGTTGGCCCAAAATTGGAAATAAACATTATCTTATCTTATAGTAACGTTTATGAACTAGTTGTTGGAGCTGACTTGGTTCGCCATCTGGCTAGCTTAGCAATCACTTGTTCGGTAGATGTTAATGTGTTTCAGCTACCTGTTAGAACCATATTTAAGTCGATAGTTAAACAAGTTCTATGACTTATTTAAATCGCTCCCGATTCCACTTTCCATAGCTACGAGAGTAGGAGAGAAGCCAGTTTAAACCTTTATAATAGTGCAGAGCGCAATGTTAGCGAAATACTGACACCCTTTTTAGTTAGTGTTTTCAACCTTGGGCGCTCTAACTACCACTTGTTCTTTGATGACGAACTCGCGTGAAGGCCAATTGGTAAATATTTTCTTAAAATGCATGCAAATAGGTCAAACTATAAATAATTCATGAGACATAGGTCGACTATTTTTGTCTTCAAACTACTTAAATATCTCAGGGGTATTCAAAACGGCGAACAATTATACCTGTAAGTGAGTAACTGCGGGGATTGGTCAAGTAATCCGCTGTTTAGATCCACTGAAAGAAATATAGTTGTTAGGATAATATATCACCAACTTCATAAAAAGGGTTACAAATGTATTTGAATACTAGTAAAGGAAGACGTATGTCCGCAACGTATTTTAAAGGTTGTTCGATAGCCGAGTAGTTCTATACGTTCGTACTTGGCAGTGCTGCTTGGCGATTGCGCCGTTCAGTATAGGTTTGATTCCCACAATAGGTCAAAAGTTTTGATACAATAAAATAATTTATTAAATGATGTTCATAACCTGCCTACCTTATTTTTGCGTATGTTACCTGAACCACAATATCAATTTGTTGTAGCATAACATTTGACATTTGGTGTATCTGTTTTGTTGCAGTTTGCGGTAGGTATGTGCATGTCTTAGAATTATAATCTTAATGTTCTCGAAAAGGTCATTGCTATACAGATTGAACTGTTTATAAATACCGATATATTATAGTTAAGTATATCTACAGTCTCAGAGAGAACGTGTGTTCCATCAACAGGTGTTCTATGACGAGAGTCTTTGTTTTATTTCTAAACTACTTACGCCATAGTTTATTGTTAGAAAGTTACGCACGTACCTACATCCAGCCAGTTTGTTTTATCTCTTGACTATTTTTATGCATTATTGATAAACAGCTGTCTGCAGTAAGATATCTACTAAACAAAGTGTTTCCGTATCGTCTTTGTTTGATTCTAGCATGTCGTGGCAGATCTAATGAGCAGAGTTTACTTAGAAATACAAGCAAGTATTTGATCCTGCTAATTCCAATTACTGAGTAATCTATGGTAACATTTTGATTGCATTTTCCGTGATATAAACTGTGAGCTTACATTGGTTTATCATGGTTTTGCTGAATCAATTGTCAACGATTTCTTATAACGTATGGTTGTTTCTTTATGTTTGTACTATGCTTGTTGCAGTTACATCAAAGACTAACATACAAGCGCAGCTGAGCAAGATTTCGAATCCACGACCTCCGGAGTTATGTTCTCATTCAATATCTTCAATATCTTCAAGCTGTTAACGCTACCATTGTGAATTTGTGAACCAAGTTATTACAACGTATATTGCTCCACTCACTATGAGCTTATTATCACTACTGGGTCATTCAGCTAGTTATAATTTATTATACTTTTCGACAGCTTGGACTTGGGCGGATCTGAGCTTGTTTAGTTGGGCATTGTGCTTTGTGTGTTTTTAATGTTTTCTGTGCTCGGCTGGTTAAGTTGAGTGCTGCCTTCCCTGTCTGACTAAATATAATCTTTTTTATTGTAAATTACAACGTATATTGTTCCACTCACTATGACCTTATTGTAAATTACAACTTATATTCTTCCACTCACAATGACCACATTGTAAATTACGACGTATATTGTTCCACATTCCGAATACTAATTAATAACGAGGACACACGCCAAATTAAAAGTGTAGTGACGTTAAGATGAATCAAATCCAAACTACGCATGGGGTCGAACTATAAGAACTTGGCTCTCAAATTAATTACTGCTTCAGCAAATTCCGCCAATTGATGTACTAGCATGTATAGTATGTACGCAATGTGAGTTTGCAGTCGGTGATAAACTAAGGAGAACTTAATTAGCAAACACATGTCTATATTTTAAACAGATGCATTCACAACCTTTAGAAAACCATAATACGTGCACTTTATCGAGGGTTGTCCGCAAAACTGTCGTACCTGCTTATTATTAAAGAAGGATGTGCTACAGTCTTGCAGGCAACCATCGACATGTTAAACATTAAGCGTGCATCTATTAATTATAAAAGTAATTTGAAGGCGAATACTGAATTATATATATCCCACAGGAAGCATAATAGATTGATGAATGACTAGAAATGTCTACCATGATGCGTATAATACCTATAAACCATCATATAAAGTGTGCACATGGCTCTTGTTTCGTGGTAACAATCCATAAACGTCACACAATTCTCCCCCTGTGTCGATACACTGGCAATATAATGCTGCATGACACTATTACTGCAATTAATTGCGGACACAACAGTTCATGTTTGTATGTAAATGCCAAAGCGGCAATTAGACATTTTTGATAATGTAACATATATTTGTAATGTTTATCCCAAATGCCAGGCTTATAAATTGTAGAACAATTGGTATACAAATCACTGAATGTTTCAATATGTATATTATGTTTGTTGTCTGCATTTTTGATATATTTCCAGCATGCAGGTGGCTGCTTGTGGCGGAATACCTACTTCCTGGTTCATAATCTAGAAGTAATGGTAATTATATTATTCGTGCTGCATTAATGAATGTTGATACATTGATACGGTTACACAGTTATTAACTTACTGAAACAAAACTACTCCAACAAAATATCCGTTAGCGGGTAGTTGTGTGTCACAAATTTCGAACGGAACGGGTGTTACTTCTCAAATACAGTTTCACGCGTGATAAAACACAAGGTATCAGCAAATGTACGTAATATGTCATATCGAACATGCAACATATAACCATAATTTCTGCTTTCAGTATCATTTATTGCCCAAGGTTGCAATATATTATTTATCATAAATAGTGCCTATATCCCCACAACTAAAGACGCATTTCCAATTTCCCAAAATCCTTTCGTCCCGATGAGGATATTGTTAATGATTAAACAAATGCTCCAGGATGATTGATAGACAACAAGGCACAATCAGGAGGGAACTGCATGGGCCAATAAGAGGCAGACGACACTTAGTCAAAAGCTATATGGTGATGTGGAGGACCTCAGAAGGGCAACGCAGCTCATCCTCAAAACTTGAATGACGGCATAACGGAGAACGAGAAGAAGAAGAAGAAGAGAAGTAGAATAGGTTATCATAAGACTTCCCATAGTCAGCATAGTGTAGCCCCTATATGACCGATCTAGGCCCCTTCATAGTCAGAATAGTGTAGCCCCTGTATGACCAAAGTAAGCCCCCAAATAACTCGTTCACGAAGGAGTCGTATTAAAATGCCTTACATAGATATTTTTACCTGTTTTATTTCTAGACTTATTTTAGACAAGAACTTCATGACTGAGCAACAGATCTTCCCACGTACAAATTGTACACCCATAATGAGATTTGAACCCGCGGCTGCCAGGTGCATGTAATGAGGTCGGTAACCATAACATGAGAGGATATAACACTCGTTTGTTACTAAGAACTAATTATGGTCCGATAATATCTGGAAATGTCAGTTAGATAATAGTTACAACAATTGAAGAAAACAAGTTCGAGTTAATGAGTTCTTGAAGAGATACACTTCAAGATACTCTTAACCACGTCAACATGCATTTGTAATTGTAAACGTATTTCTCTTCCATACGTCACAAAATTCAAATATTAAATCACTAATCCAAATTATATCGACGTGCCTACTGCTCCCATTTAATACTTTTGATAACTACATTGTACGATTTGTCAGTGATAAATCTATTCAGTCGGTTCATGGAACATCGGTGGTTCAACCCACGTATTCGTCTGAGGATTTTGAATTCCTTCGCCCTAATAATTATATTTTTGTTTGCGTTAACAATAGTGATCGATGGTGATACCGGTTACGGTCAAATACGTATTTTACGTATCCATCGTCTGGCTGTTTTATAAGATAAGAAACTTTGACAAAAATATACGTCGACTTTGTTAATTATATGAGATCGTAGGCAAGGACAGGATGGCTCTCTGGAACAAATCGAAGCAAACATTCTATCTAGAAACAGTTTTTTGATACATTGGTTAGTTTTTTTGAAGCACAGCAAAAAGTTGCAAAACAGTTACTAACATCAACATCTGTTTTGTAGATTCAAGTTCAAGCATTATCTGGGTCGTTCAGTGCTTACTATGGTACTGTGTAAACAGACATTGATCTGCATTTTCCGCAATCAATGTTCCTTACGTTTTGATTAATTTCGTACATTTACCGTAATTATTCTGAGTTACTTTGATAATCTTACTTAAAAGAATATGCCTTTGATAATCTATAAATTTGTTTCAAAGATGAAACTTTCCATTTCCATAAGAGTTTAATCAACTTTATGTAAGATGTAAGATTGGCGTTACTACCCTCTCCAATGAAGACACAAGCTAAGGGTAATTGTCGTATCTTTCAATGTACCTGACACTTTAAGCTTGCAGTATTGCAACCGTTCTATTGTTACATTCGTGAGCTAGTTGTTGGTGCTGACTCGGTTCGTTATCTGGCTGGCTTAGTATTCACTGGTCTTGTTGTTTCAGGTTAATGTTTTTGTTTCAAATAGTTGATGTTATGTCGATTGTTATGATTTAAATCATCCCCGGTACCGCTTTCTATCGTCACGAGAGTATGAGAGAAGCTTATGCTGCAGAGCGCCATGTTAGGGAAATACTGACACCAACGCTTTAACTACCACATGTTGTGCCGCCAAATTCTCTGCGGTCACATCCTAGTAGAACACCCTGTTACTGTCATGACTCAATGCGTGATAGAATATTGTTGAGAAGCGGCACAAACCCAGCACAAAACAAATATCAATGTACTCACTTGATTCTACGTTTTGCTAAACCGATTCGCGTGCGCAGAAACCACGCATTAGTTAATCTAGACTATTTTAATATAAGGTAAAATAACATAGAATTGTAATCTCTTACAATGGCCTTGGTGTGATGACGAACTCGCTTGAAGGCCAATTGGTAAATGTTTTCTTAACATGCATGTTAATAGATTAAACTATGAATAATTCATGAGACATAAGTCGACTTTTTTCGTCTTCAAACTACTTTAATGTCTCAGGGGTATTCAAAATGGCGAATAATTATGCCTGTAAGTGAGTAACTGTGGGGATTGGTTGTGTAATCCGTCGATTAGATCTACTTAAAGTAATATAGTCGTTAGGATAATACATCACCAAAAACATAAAATTAGTTACAAATGTATTTGTAAACGAAGACGTATGTGCGCAACGTTTTTAAAGGTTGTTCGATATCCGAGTGGTCTAATAATTTCGTACTTGGCAGTGCTGCTTGGCGATTGCGCCGTTCAGTATAGGTTCGATTCCAACTAGAGGTCAAAAGTTTTGATACAATGAAATAATTCATAAAATGATGTTCATACCTGCCTTCCTTATTTTTCCGTGTGTTACCAGAACCACAATATTAATATGTTCAAGCCTAACATTAGACATTTTGGTGTATCTGTTTTGTTGCAGTTAGCTAGAGGCATGTGCATGTCTTTGAATTATTATCTAAATGTTCTCGAAAAGGTCATTGCTATACAGATTGGACTGTTTATAAATACCGTGTGTGTCATGATTGAGTATATCTACAGTCTCCGAGAGACCGTGTGTGCCATCAACAGGTGTTTTATTTCTACTTACGCCATAGTTTATTGTTATAAAGTTACGCACGTACGTACATCCAGCAAGTTTGATTTATCTCTTGACTATTTTATGCATTATTGATAAACAGCTGTCTGCAGTTAGATATCTACAATACAAAGTGTTCCCGTATCGTCTTTGTTTGATTCTAGCATGTCGTGACAGATCTAATGAGCAGAGTTTACTTAGAAATACAAGCAAGTATTTGATCCTCCTAATTCCAATTACTGAGTAATCTATGGTAACATTTTGATTGCGTTTTCGGTAATATCAATTGTGAGCTTAAATTGGTTTATCATGGTTTTGTGGCATCAAATGTGAACATTTTCTTACACCGTACGGATGTTTCATTGTGTGTGTTTCTTACCAGTCATATGCATGTTGTAGTTACACCAAAGGCTAACATTCAAGCGCAGCTGAGCAAGCTTTCAAATCCACGACCTCCGGAGTTATATTCTCATTCAATATGTTCAATATTCAAGCTGTTAACTCTACCACTGTGAATTTGTGAAGCAAGTGATTACAACGTTTATTGTTCCACTCACTATGGTCACATTGAAAATCACAACGTTTATTGTTCCACTCACTATGGTCACATTGACAATTACAACGTATATTGTTCCACTCACTACGACCACATTGTAAATAACAATGTATATTGTTCCACTCAAAATGGCCACATTTAAAATTACAACGTATATTGTTCCACTCAGAATGGCTACATTGTTAATTACAACGCATATTGTTCCAATCACTATGACCACATTGTAAATTACAACGTATATTGTTCGACTCACTATGACTACATTCTAAATTACAACGTATATTGTTTCACTCACTTATACGACCATATTGTAAATTACAACGTATATTGATCCACTCACTATGACTACATTCTAAATTACAACGTATATTGTTTCACTCACTTATACGACCATATTGTAAATTACAACGTATAATGTTCCACACACAGTGACCACATTGTTAATAACAGCGTATTTTCAACGATTCAACTGTAAATGACCACATTGTAAATTACAACGTATATTGTTCCACTCACTATGGCCACATTCCGACTTCTAATTAATAGCTAAGATACACGCAAAATTAAAAGTGTGGTGCCGTAAAGATAGATCAAATTCAAATCACCATTGGGCTCGAACTATAGGAACATTGAGAATCTCAGACCGGTATCCGTACTTTGCTCTCAAATTAATTACTGTTTCAGCAAATTTAACCCATTAACGTATATAAAGTATGTATGCGTTGTGAATTATAGTAGCCGGCGATGAACTAAAGAGAAACTAATAAGGCAAGCGAACATGTGTCTGTATTAATTTAAACAGATGCATTCACAACATTTAGAAAACCATAATATGTGCACTATATGTTAAGAATTAAGCGTGCTACTATTAATTATAAAAATAATAATAGGTGTATATTGAATTATTTATATCCCGCAGGAAGCGTAATAGATTGATGAATGATTAGAAATGTCTAACATGATGCGTATAATACCTACAAACCATCATATAAAGTTGCACATGGCTCTTGTTTCGTGGTACATGTAACACAACAGTTCATGTTTGTATGTAAATGCCAAAGCGGCAATTATACATTTTTTATAATGTAACATATATTTGTAATGTTTATCCCAAATGCCAGGCATATAAAATTGTAGCAAAATTCGTATGTAAATCACTGATTGTTTCAATGTGTATATTATATTTGTTGTCTGCATTTTTGATATATTTCCAGCATGCAGGTGGCTGCTTGTGGCGGAATACCTACTTCCTGGTTCATAATCCAGAAATAATGGTAATTTTATTATTCGTGCTGCATTAATGAATGTTGTTACATTGATACGGTTACACAGTTATAAACTTACTGAAACAAAACTACTCCAACAAAATATCCGTTAGCGGGTACTTCTGTGTCACAAACTTTGAACGGAACGGGTATTAAATGTACTTCTCAAATACGCGTGATAAAACACAAGGTGTCAGCAAATGTACGTAATATGGCATATCAACATGCAACATATAACCATGCTTTCTGCTTTCAGTATCGTTTTATGGCCCAAGGTTGTAATATATTATTTATCATAAATATTGCCTATATCCCCACCATTAAAGACGCATTTCCAATTTCCCAAAACCGTCCCGATGAGGATATTGTTAATTAGGAAACAAAGGCTCCCGAAATGTTTATAGACAACAAGGCACAATCACGAGGAAACAAAACATTGACAAATAAGAGACGACACTTCATCAAAGCAATATGGTGAACTGGAGTACCTCAGGAGGGCAACGAAGTTCATCCTCAAAACTGGACTGACGGTATAACGGAGAACGAGAAGAAGAAGAAGAGAAGCAGAATAGGTTCTAATAGGACTTCCCATAGTCAGCATAGTGTAGCCCCTATGTGGCCTAAGTGGTCCCCCTTCCTATAGTCAGAATAGTGTAGCCCCTATATGACCGAAGTAGGCCCCCAAATAACTTGTTCATGAAGGAGTCATATTCAAAGTCCTCAATTGAATATTTTGACCTTTTTTATTTCTAGCCTTATTTTTG
Organism: Spisula solida; assembly: GCA_947247005.1. Classification (NCBI taxonomy): domain Eukaryota; kingdom Metazoa; phylum Mollusca; class Bivalvia; order Venerida; family Mactridae; genus Spisula; species Spisula solida. The sequence goes on from OX365954.1 coordinate 29,424,661, forward strand.
GACATACGCTTCATGACCGAGCAACAGATCTTCAAACGAACAAATTTTACACCCATTATGAGATTCGAACGCTGTGTTGTCAGGTACATGTTTTAAACTCGGTTACCATAACATGAGAGGTTATAGCACACGTTTGTTAGGGAGAACTTATTATGATCCGTTAATATCTGGAAATCTTAGTTAGATAATAGTTACAACAATTGAAGAAAACATGTTCGAGTTAATGAGTTCTTGAAGAGATACACTTAAAAATACGCTTAACCATGTCTACTTATTTGTGTTTGTACTTCTCTGCCATAGGCCTACGTCACAAAATTCAAATGTTAAATTACTTATCCTAATTATGTCGACGTGTTTTCTACTGACATTTAATACTTTGGATAACCACTTGTAAGATTTGTCAGTGATGAATCTATTCAGCCGGTTCATGGAACATCGGTGGTTCAACCAACGTATTCGTCTGAGGAATTTAAATTCCTTCGCCCTGATACGCTGCAATTATATTATTGTTTGCATTAACAATAATGATCATGGTGATACTGGTGACGGTCAAATACGTATTTTATGTATCCATCGACTGACTGTTTTGTAAGATAACAAAGATAACATAATTTTGGATGTTTACGGCTGGTTTGATTGTACATGTGTTAATTATATGAGATCGTAGGCAAGTAAAGGATATGTCTTACTACAACACATCGAAGCAAACATTCTATCTAGAAACAGTTTTTATGATATCTCGTTAAGGTTTGTGAAGGTCTGCAAGAAGTTGCAAAAAGTTGCTAGTATTAGCATCAACATCTGTTCCGTAGATTTAAAGTTAAATTATTATCTGGGTCGTTCAGTGCTGACTATAGTACGGAGTAAACAGGCATTGCTTTGCATTTTCCGCAATCAATATTTGGAACATTTTGATTACTAAGTAAATTCGTACCTTTACTTTACCATAATCATTCTGAGTTACTTTGATAATTTTGCTAAAAGAATATGCCTTTGATTATCTATCAAATTTGTTTCAAAGATAGAACTTTTCTTCTTCCATAAGTGTTTAATCAACTTTATGTGAGAGATTGGATTGGCGTAACTTTAATCTTCAATGATTGCACAAGCTATGTGTTAATTGCAGTATCTTTTACATATATATATATAGTCACGTTTGCGAACTAGTTGTTGGAGCTGACTCGGTTCGCCAACTGACTAGCTTAGCAATCACTTGTTCGGTAGATGTTAATGTGTTTCAGCTACTTGTTTGAACTATATTTACGTCAATCGTTAAACCAGTTATATAACTTAAATAAATCGCTCCCGATACTGCTTTCCATCGCCACGAGAGTATGGGAGAAGCTAGTTTAACTATTAATGATAGTGCTGAGCGTCGTGTTAGCGAAATACTGACACCGTTTTTCGTTAGTCTTTTTCAACCTTGGGCGCTTTAACTACCACTTGTTCTTTGATCCAATTGTCTGCGGCCACATCCTAGTAGAACACCCTGTTACTGTCATGCTACAATGCATGATTGAATATTGTTGTGAAGTGGCACAAACCCCTGCACAAAACATATACCAATGTACTCACTTGATTCTGTTTTACTATACTCCTCGCGTGCGCTAGAAACCACCCATTAGTGAATCCAGAAGATTTTAATGTTAAGTAAATTAACATGGAATTGTAATATTGTACAATGGCGTTGGTGTGATGATGTACTCGCGTGAAGGCCAACTGGTAAATATTTTCTTAAAATGCATGCCAATAGGTCAAACAATGAATAATTCATGAGACATAACTCGACTTTTTTCGTCTTGGAACTACTTAAATGTCTCAGGGGTATTCCGAATGACGAATAATTATGCCTGCAAGTGAGTAACTGTGGGGATCAATCTCGTAATCCGCAGTTTATTATTATAGTTGTAAAGATAATATATCACCAACTACATGAAATGTGTTACAAATGTATTTGTATAAAAGAAGACGTATATACGCAACGTTTTTAAGGTTGTTCGATAGCCGAGTGGTTCTAAACGTTCGTATTCGCAGTGCTGCTTGGCGATTGCGCCGTTCAGTATAGGTTAGATTCCCACTATAGGTTAAAACTATTGTTACAATTATACATGTAGTACTTACTGTCTGAATCTACCATCTTCACCATTTGTCGAAGCTCTTCCTCTGAGGGATTTTGACCCAGTGACCTCATCACGTTCGATAACTCCTTCGTTGTAATAGTGCCGTCTCCATCCTTGTCAAACAGTTTGAATATCTCACGGAATTCTGAAAAAAATGTACCAGATTTGTTATTTTTAAAAATCTCCAAACTGGGACTGGATGTCATTGGCTACCGAATCTTCTCCACGTCGATAGACCGTTTGAGTCGAGAAAAACTGGTATAAAAACTGATATTTGAAGTTAGCAGTTAGTTGTTAGTTGTTCATTCAGATGTTTATTCAAATATTAAACTTCTGAATTAACTTCTGAGTTAACTTCTGTCAGAAATTTATTCAAATATTAAATTTTGAATTAACTTCTGAATGTACAACTAACAACTAACTGCCAACTTCATAGACCAGAGAAAAACAAATAATAACAAATTGGACAGAGAAGGCAACACTTAACAGAAGCAACAAATCACGAAAGAACAACGTATAAGGATGAACACAAATAATATGGACAACCTTCAAAGCAACACTCTACAGAAACAGTATACATGCCTTTCTGAAAGACAAGAAGCCTTGAGCTGGACAATGAATATGCAGAAGGGCACATAAAAGATGTAAATATACACAATTTGGAATGATTTACCAAATCTCACACTTTATTATTTGCTTTCAATGGATTATTGAGTTTTTTCAGTGAAAATAACAGTGAAAATAACAGTGAAATTACCACTTTGTTATTTTCACTGTTTTGAAGCTGGTTCTAGTATCATGCAGAAAAAGAAACGTAACGTAAAAGGCACCGGGCTTTAAAATACGCGTTACGTCATCATGACGTCATAATTCTCACGTCGTGACGTTCTTATTTCGACGTGATTTTTTCCCAATTAAGCCAATAACGGCACATTTTAAGAGAAATTGAGGCATATAATAAACAGAAAATTTGTTGAGAATCAATTTTATTTCACTCGTGATCACAGAAATTAAATGTCCACTCGTGGCTATGCCACTCGTGAAAATATTGATTCTCTATGATCACTCGGTGAAATAAAATTCGATCTTACACCAAAATCAACAAATATCCTCTATATCTCGCTGTATTCTTCTGAAATCTGGCGAAATCTCATTTTGATACCTTATAGCTCCTGTTTTAATGAACATAGGCAACAACTAGTAAGTTTATGCTATATATTTATAAAATGATACTTCATTTATTGAAACCAGTCAATGAATTAAACCGGAGTTCGCAAAGAGCCAGACATACTCTTATTCTTATGTAAATTCCAAGTTTATCAGACAATAACCGATTTGTCTCACGCAAATAATATTTTTCTGAATATCTTTAAGATTTGAATAAAAGAAACTTAAATCTTCAAAATGATGCATTGGTCATTGACAAATAATAACTAACAAAACGTTTTATGTAAAATAACATAATCTGCTGCGTGCTATTTTGCCTTTCTTTTCAGTTTTCAATTGAGTGTCCAATCTGTATTTTTAGATCTTTGGGCACATACAAAACACGCTTTAGAAGAAAAGACAAGGTCACAAAACTCTTTATATAATTTTCTATAAACAGGCTTCGTTAATTATATAGTGTCTCCCGAATCCCTTTCTGCCGGGTGCCTTGCAGAAACGGTTGTTATTTCTTGTGACTGGCTTTGGCATCACATGGCACCAAAAACAGTTTCATTCATGAACATTATTTTTCTATTGATCGAGTAGTATAACTACACAAAACATAATATATCGACTTTGATCACTTTGTATCAAACTTGTAGGTAGCTTATCAGTAGTATACGTATATCAGCGCGTGTTAACTCTATGTGGACGTACTTATCTCGCCTTCTATCATTGTAATCATTATAACGGTATACACAGGTGTTAGAAGATGACTTCACCAGACACCCTGGGATGACAAACCGACCGGATACCGGGTAGATATATCATTTGTTTGGATCTATCTATCATTGCTTTATGATTCAGGTGGATAAAATATATACATGTTCTAACAGCCGACGCTCTGTGTACTTGTATCTCACATATAGGCTCTCTATACCAGAAGAAAATAGTTCCGGACTTGTGTCAAAAAATTAAAAAGGGTAGGCCTAAACTGATCTTTTGATACATTATAAGCAAAGGTAAAGCAAGGTAAAGTATCATTGATGAAGAATTTTCAGAAATTATTTATATACACTAGTAATTTACAACTAAACCTTTCTATCAGATAAATGAATTTAAATAAAATGCAATGGTACAGTAACCTGTAATTATGAGTAGTTTAGTTTATAAAGTATACGTTGCATCAGTATATTGTTTACTAGTGGATTCCTTAAATGCATGATGACTAGAGTTGTAACACTCACTTACACGCGTAAAAGGCCAAATTCACAGCACAGGTAAATGCATCATTGATGAGAACCTTTTACAGAAATTGATATATTATATCTAGGTATGTATATTTTGAAAAACAACATTTTGTCGTTTTTTTTTATTCTTTTGCAATGATACAGTTATCTGTGGCCAAATTAATACATGAACATTACTTTGTAGCTGTTACATGTAAGTTTCATTTCATTTTGTGATTGTCTTTAGGACATGCGCTTATGGTTTGTGATTTATCTGTTTGTTCTTCGTGCTCTGATGTTTTTGTTGAGTGCCGCCTTCCCAGTCCGATTTGTTATAATAAATTGGTCGATTGTGTGACAATGCCGTGACCGGGGTTTCAGACCTTGACATTCAGCTTTTTCATACTGTTATTGTTCAACTTTTTAGAACGTCTGACATATAAAACTAGGTACTTCAGCCGTTTTACTGTTCGAACTGGGTCATTCAGCTTGGGCATTCAACTTTTTGATTGCTGAAACTACATGTAGTTCATTCAGCCTTTCGACAGCTTGGAATTGGGTAGATCATTTACTCGTTCAAGCAGGCATTGTGCCTTGTATGTTGTTGTATGTTTTCTGTGCTCGGCTAGTTAAGTTGAGTGCTGCCTTCCCTGTCTTATTTAATGTTATCTTTGTTCAAGCTGCAGCACTAATTGCACAACACAGTTAATAAATGACGCAAATACACCCCTATCCTGTATTTGCCATTGGTAATGTAATGCTTGGACTGAATCGGCCTCGGAGTCTTAGGGCGCTTTTGTTGAAAATATCCGGTTTAAGTTTGGGATTTAGGTTTGTTTAAACGTTGGACAGTAAACTAAACTTGATTTCGATTTAAACTGAGTGGCGAACAAACGGGTAGTTTGAGGAAACGTCTTTATCTCCAAGGCGACAGAAAGAGCTGTACTATGGACTTGGTATATTAACAGGAACACACGCTTATAAAGAAAAATAATAAAAAAGAAGGAAGTTATTATCTCTTTTCTTTATTATTCCCTGATTAGGCTGTCATATTTGGAAATTTGGTTGATATATTGAATACTAGGATGGTATATAAGTGAAATTGCTCTCTTTACGTTAAATTAAAACATTGTCAATTCATAATTATAGCGTACAAATCTGACCATAGCTAATCAGATCAGATAAGTAATGATGTACTGAGAGATTCAGTAATGGTCAACATGGTCGGCCATTTTCCCGTGCTCAACTGCATGTAATTTTGGATGCATAAAACCGATCAAACCACCTCCGGGGGTAGTTCGGAAGGTTTGACAAACTGGTTCGAGATTGTTTTAAACAAATGGCAAAACTTGTTTGGTACCATGTGGCATGTAAAGAGCCAAACTGATGTGCAGTTTATTTTAAGAACATGAAATATAGAACATATCTGCGTTGTACATTTTAACTCGATCTTTCTAGATTTATAAACCTAATTATTAGACTCATTACTGCAATGATAATGATTAGGCTTTAGATATGCACAAGTTTTCTTTCATGTAGGGAAACCAGAAACGATTATGAAAAAATAAAACGTTTAAAAATCTACCATTAGTATTAAATAGGAATAAAATGGTAAGTATCGTGAATGCTTGAAGACAATAATCACCATCAAAGTCATTCAATTCTCATCCTATAAATAATATGAAACATCAGTAGAGACTGCAGAAATCAACAAATTATTACCCACTTTCTTTGAAACTTGAGATTGGTAGTCAATTCTCAAATAAAAATTCCACGAATTCCATGAGAACACCCAAGTTTATTCTGAGTTCTTTGTTTAGTATAATATCTAATTGGACATCACAACACGTGCCAATCACAGTTCCGCCTTGTTTTATTTAGATGAATGGATAGCACAAGCAATCGCAAGTCCACCCGTAGAAAAGACAGTTTCGGTGTTACAGGTCATCTAAGCCATTGCCATTACAACATTTGTTTTTCTAGTACGTACATAACTAAAACATTGTAGGTATAACATTGTAAAACGGTAAACAGTAGCACATGGACCAATCCTACGGCAAACAAGAAGGCGGGACGATCTCTGGTGTAATGTCAGTATGGTATTAAATGTCTTTTAAAAGTTTTTTATTTCTCACTTCGTCATTCCATCAGATAACGTCAGCATCCGACTTGTCGAAATATTGCATCTAGCTAATCATAATGCATGTGCTCACCAACTACATCCACCGATTGGGGGGAAATCATAGAATTTTGGACTGAACGGACTTTGCAATATGGCGGCATACTCACCAACTTCCATTAAGTTGTGATTAATTGACCATCTTAAATATTTTATTCACTTAGTCCGATCTGTTTTCAATTATGTTACCAAACCGTAACGTCTCGAATAATCCATGAGTTTATAAAAATCGTTACAGGTATAATAGACGGTAAAATAATTGCGCTTGATTGTACGTCTCTATCTCGGAATTTGTTCGTTACAGTTAGTTAGACTCCAATTATACCTTTATTCATACGTACACGAAAAAATAAAATGAGCAACATTCTAGCCACTTGTTATATAGATACAAACATTCATGTATATATTATATTTGTTTCTCATCACCATTCTGATATTTGTGGCGGCTACTGTAAACTACTGTACAAAACTTTTTTCCCGGGTATTTAATTTCGCAGATATTGCTAAAATGGTAATTTGAAGGTTTCTTAAAATCGTGGATTTAAAATACTGACGGAAAATTTGCGTGTTACATAATATGTTATATTTTTCAAAGCAATTTAATTTCGGGATTTACTTCATAAGCCAAATCAGCGAAAATTAATTCACCGCAAATATTACTATTTTTATGTTTACGTATCATCACTGGAAAGCAAATCTAGATAATACCACAGGAATCTACGTTCACATGTCACGCCTATTCTTATCTATATTATATGCATTCAATATACGATATATCACTTTTTTGTCGATTGTGAATGAGATATTTCATTCTGATATATAAGAGGTTTATTCGCGCTATATATTACAGACATGATTTATTCCGTGCCCCAAACCTTTAACTTTAATACCAAACTATAGCATCACTGTACACTGTATCACTGCCAAGCATTGGCGTTTGGTCTGTGGACATCAATCGTTAACAACTCGGCAATCAATTGTAACTGATCGGGTCTTTCCGTAGATGCCGAGTACATGCTGCATCAATAATGTCCGAGGGATTTAGATTGCTTGGCAATTTCCATACAGTCCGGCAACAGCCGAAGTGGAGGTACGTGGCTTGCTATTCAATCATCTCGAGACGCATTGAAGTCGCTCCTTCTGTCTGGTAATACAACTTTGGTGATATTCATTCATAATCAAATTGATTTACTTACTGTGAATAAACGAATTAGTCGTTACATGGCTAAAGCGGTGACAATCCCTATGATTTATATTTGATAGAGTCTGGGAGCTTAATTGAGGTTTGTAGGTGTATGGTTTGTGGCACGCTGTTTCATTTTTATACTAACCAGACATGATTCACCAAATTGAAAGGAAATAATGTGATAATGTAATAGTATAGTGTTAACATACAGCACAAGCACATAATAGGAACATCCATCATACCAATTACCAAAATGCATCTATTTATTCCAACAGAGAGCTTATTCATCAACATGAATTACCAAGCAACAATGGGCGGTAACTAACAATGCATGTTGATAGTATAGAGTGTATACCTTGACAAGGAGCAGGGTACACTGACATCACACCGTCATGATGACTGACTGAACATAGTAGTCGTAATTAAAAACTTGTTCCCAATTATTCGCCTTTCGTGTCCAGCTGTTTCTGTTGCGGGCTACCTCTAGTTTCGTGTCCTGCTGTTTCTGTTGCGAGCAACCTCTAGATTCGTGTCCTGCTGTTTCTGTTGCGGGCTACCTCTAGTTTCGTGTCCTGCTGTTTCTGTTGCGGGCTACCTCTAGTTTCGTGTCCTGCTGTTTCTGTTGCGGGCTACCTCTAGTTTCTTGTCCTGCTGTTTCTGTTGCGGTCTACCTATAGTTTCGTATTTCAGCAAAGATTACTGAAACATTATGTTCGATCTTATTTTAAGCTCCAAACCGTCAATAATGATTTTCAAACTTCTATTGTAAATCAAAAGTTGTCACATCTCATTATTCGTCATTTTTAGGAAATAATTTCATGCAGAGCTAGCAATTTGTACGCCGGGTTACCTTTGATGCATTTCGCGCTCTTCTATTTCTGTTGAATGTTACCTTCACTGTCCGATTTGTTATTATCTTTTTTACAGAATGAGCTACTTTTACATTATTTGTTCAAGGGTGTTTTGTTTTGTTTCCATAATATGATTGTATCACGGCAATGTGCGTGAAGTTGGCAGCCTAGCAAGCCTAGCAGCCTAATCTTTTCAACTAGTCCCGAAAACTTGCTATATGTATTTCAAACCCGTTTAGGGATCCAACATACAAACCAAACATTTGGTATGAAAGTCGTTTTTATAAAGATAATTCGTATTTCCCTCTCAAGAAGTCACAAAATTTCGAAAAGCGACAAATAAGGTTAATTATTCATGAGATAAAATTAAGAAAAGTTTATTTTATTTGCAGTAAATTCTACTTTTATTCATTCGGTCCAGCGGTGTGAAATAGCGGCAAAACAGTATTTCAGTATACGTGCCTTAGCAATGAAAATATTTTTACATGAACACTTTCATCATAACAATTTTAAGTTAAAGGTAACGAGCATAGCCAACACGTGTGCGGAACATTCTGGTCGGAAAACGTGTTGGTAAAATTAAGATCTAATTTCAGATCCGCAAATAATTTTCTTGATAACATTCTTCAGGTAATAAGACACCAACCACTTGTTTTCAATACAAGTTAATTGATACAAAATGTAGTAGCAGACTTATTCAGACATAACAGACAATGAATAACTCAAGCATTGTAATTTACTTAAACTTGATAACCAAAATGCATACGAGTTTACGTGATTAAACAGTTCACTCCTAGAAACACTTATTGCAGTAATTTAATAATTCTATTTTAACACTTGGTTTATTAAGCAAGACGTTTTGTTATTAAAATTCTTAACAAATTTCGGATTCTTGTTGATGATAGATAATCTTGAGTGTTGTCTACGGCTTTACAGTTTTACACTGTTTGCCCAAAGTTATCATAATACTTACAAACAATGTTTTTGTTGAATTTCACCAGTTTTAAAAAAAAAAGTTAATTATTCCTCAGGGATTTGATCTCGCAGTTGAGGTCATCATTGAAACCCTTAACATTTGATTGCCCACGTATAATTATGCTTTTACAGTAGTTTGTTATCTTTACTCGTCGTATGACGCCGTATCGAAAATACGTCATACTTGTGAATTTGCAAATCATTCCAAGGTCGTTAAAATGATACTGTTTTAATTATCTGCACATGACTGAAATACTGTCGACCAATTGGACTTTTTAAAAAAAGATTCTGAGTATCAAGTTAACCACATATTTCAAGGTTCCCTTAAGTCATAGATGTATAATATATCGATCGACTCTGCTGTCCATTTAAAATAGAGTGACACAGCTGTCGAATCCACCATTACGGTGTTAAAAGCACATATTTCACGGTACCCAATAGTCCTGCCTGTATAATATATCTAGTTAGGATAAACAATAGATTGACACAGTTGTCGAATCAACTATTACGGTATAAAAACACATATTTCACGATACTCAATAGTCATACAAGTATAATATTTCGATCGCTTCTAGATTCTTTCATATCCCCGCCCAATATTGTGTTTCCTGTTTTTGGCTTTCTTCTTTTCATTTGATTGTTTTCATTATATCTCGGCTGCCCGACAATTTCTTTAATATAGCATCGGTGTTACGTAAGCCGTCTACCGCTCTGGTGAGGTGCAGTAAAACAACAGTAGAATAAAGCGATTGTACACATTACGTAGTGCACCAGTTCATATGCAAGGTGGTCTTTTTTTGTGAAAGAAAACCTAAGGACAGAAGGCCGAAATACGAGTATAACGAGTAAAGTTCTAGAGATAGGCAATCAAAATATTTATTTCATTGGAACCGACACAAGTCTGCTACGTTCATCAGCAACCGTTACAATGGATTTACAAAAAGATGAAGATTTATGAACTTTCTAATGCCAAGCCATAATACGTAGCATACACTTAATCGGTTCCAATGTTTGTGGAATAAAAACGTTATAAAACGCTCACGACATCCACCTATACGTAATTCTTGATATATTACGAAATACAACAACATACTTACTTACCACATCACTAGGTATTTGTATACGGGGTGATTCAGAATTAACTGGGACTGGTGCTAAATGTTGCCATGTTCATAGTTTTTAACTGAAACTTTGCAAGGATGAGTATTGTCTAAATACATGAAAATTCACTTGAACATTTCAGGAAATATCAAGCGTATGTTGTTAATGAGTTTTTTCTATCTTTTGTTACAAATAATATGGTAGTAATAAAAAATAAAAAAATCCGGTTGTTCTGGATACCCCTCGTACACGTGTAAATAAATACAGAACCTACGTTAATTAAATGAGAAAACTCATCAGTCTACTCATTTTTCTTGAAATTATTTCCCTGTGCATCCTCTAACATAGATAATCAAGCCCAAAACAAATTCTACATAAAATTGAAATCAAAGTTATGATAATGATTGATAGACAACATATTATCTAGTCAGGTAGCCAGACTAATGTAAATGGTAAATGGCATTGTATGCTTGGTGGGTGTTAATATGTTTTTGTTTATTGTCTTACCCATAACTCTTGAGCAAGTTGACCTATGTAATAACCACATTTATGTAACAACCATGTGGTGTTCAACTGCTTAGAATGGTCTAGGGTGACAACAAACGATGGTTCATCCCGCATTACCTCATTACCACACTTATCTCAGTACAACATTATCTCACATTGCCATTACTCATTAGAAAATAGTTCAACCCCAATGAAAAGGTTCTATTAACCGATGCTACTGTAGATACATTGCTTTATCAGCAGTCGTAATTAACTCTTGATTATTTGGAACATTCTTAGTATGATTAAATAATATACATGTAAATTTACAGACATATGTTCACGCTAATATTAGTATTATGGAAAATCCACAGAGTTTAGTATAGAATGAATAATTGAAAACAATATAATGACAAATTAGACAGGGACGCCAGCTCTCATCAGAAACAGCAGAGAACGAAATGCAGAGAAAGGAACACACGTACAAAAGTAAGATAATCACAGACCACAAGCATACACTAAAATGACAAACACAAAAATGACCTAAAAAGCATTATACCGCACTCGTACACAGGATATATGTAAATAACTTTTTCCAAGGCCAAGTCTGCATCGCCAACAAATGTAACAATCGACACACAAAAATTGGCAACAAATGTAGCAAGTCAATATCGACACCAAATGTAACAATATGCATTAATGAACAAATTGGCAACCAATGTAGCAAGTCAATATCAACAACAAATGTAACAATAAACATTAATGAACAAATCGGCAACAAATGTAGCTAGTCAATATCGACAACAAAAGTAACAATAGGCATTAATGAACACATCGGCAACAAATGTAGCTAGTCAATATCGACAACAAATGTAACAATAAACATTAATGAACAAATCGGCAACAAATGTAGCTAGTCAATATCGCCAACAAATGTAAGAATAGACATTAATAAACAAATCGGAAACCAAGTGACAAACCAACATAAAATCGGCATCAAACGTAACCAATCGGCAACAAATATACCAAATCGGCAACAAACCAAAGAATACTGGAAGTGTAAATCCGTCAACAAACGTAACGAATTGTCAACACATGTACCAAACCGGCAACAAACGTAACAATCGGTAACAAATGTAACAATCGGCATCAAACGTAACAATCGGTAACAAATGTAACAACCGGCAACAAATGTAACAATCGGCAACAAATGTAACAATCGGCAACAAACGTAACAATCGGTAACAAATGTAACAATCGGCATCAAATGTACCAAACCGGCAACAAACGTAACAATCGGTAACAAATGTAACAATCGGCAACAAATGTACCAAACCGGCAACAAACGTAACAATCGGTAACAAATGTACCAAACCGGCAACAAACGTAACAATCGGCAACAAACGTTACAATCGGTAACAAATGTAACAATCGGCAACAAATGTAACAATCGGCAACAAATGTAACAATCGGCAACAAACGTAACAATCGGTAACAAATGTAACAATCGGCATCAAATGTACCAAACCGGCAACAAACGTAACAATCGGTAACAAATGTAACAATCGGCAACAAATGTACCAAACCGGCAACAAACGTAACAATCGGTAACAAATGTACCAAACCGGCAACAAACGTAACAATCGGCAACAAACGTTACAATCGGTAACAAATGTAACAATCGGCAACAAATGTAATACATTGACAAGAAATGCTACAAATTGGCAAATATCTTTGTGAAACACGCTAAAATCACGAATTCGAATTTAATTAATGGATTTGTTTGTTTTATCGAAATAACGAAAATCTTAGGCTTTAAAGTTAAATGTAATTCTTCATAATATTTTAACATTTACAAATTGTGGTAAAGATTTGTTCAATATTAATTACAATTCAGTCCACAAACAATATATGTTCGGGTGTGTAATTTTTAAAGAATAACTAATAAATTAAATTTGAACCAAAAACTAATATTTCCATATGTGCTTTGATAACCAGTACCCAGAAGATTACAAAACACAAATACATTACCAATCGAGTACCAACATTATACCAATGGGAATAAATCATATAATAGTAATACAACATTACTGGCTGTCGATTCAACAGTAAAATGTAAAGGTAGATTCCATATTATAAATCTAGGTACCTATGTTGGCTGATTTATGCGAGAGTGCGAAACTGTAACAATTTACATTTTTGCATTTTCGCATTGTTGTGGCGGAAAAGCGAACATACGACAGAGGAAAGGCGGCCATACGACATCAAAACGTGTCGTGTTTTCGCCTTAAATTTTTTCTTTGCTTTTTCGTGGCAAAAAAGTCGACTTTATCGTATCTTTAAATTGTTGCATTTTCTTTTTTGTTGTGGTGAAAAAGCGAAAATACGACATGGCATAAATCAGCCACCATAGGTACCAGGCTAAGTCAGATGCATTAAAAACATTATAATAGTTGCTCGTTAAGATCATCTCATGGCTACAACGCTGGGACATGGATGCATTTTATGTAATTTGGTGCGGATTTTAGACGGAGAAGCTGGATAGGTAATCGGTAGACAGGGACAAATACATAAAGTACTTATCATAAATACCTTGAAACCGTAATTGATTAGCAATTCATTATCCTAAAGAGAAATCTACGTCTTAAAACCAAAGGATCGTTTATTTTAGTTCATTCTACCTGAAGTGAAGATAACATAGTAAACTCGTTTATGCTTTTTTCTGCAAGCATAAATGTGCAATTAACTCTACGGTACTAGGAACTAACTCCTCTTACAAAACACACTGATGGAGTTTTCCCCAATGAAAAACTCCATTGTTTCTGTGTGCCACCCAGAGTCGTCTGAACAATGCTCTACTACACTGTATAATGTGATTATTTATGTATATTCTCTATAATTGTTTGTTGTAGATGAATCAACACTATAATGTTACAGGCTTGGTGGTAGGAGTTTTTCAAATGAGTGTTACCATTTGCACATGAACCGATAGTGTTTGTGAAAAACATATAGTATCTCCCCATTCCAAAATGATGTGTCTTCATGTAATTGATAGAGATCTTAGTATAAAGTACTAATCGTTTGTTGGTTTATTTTTGTGATTAAATCGTGTGCAAAGTGTACTGGATGTTGTGGGTTATAGCCCCATATGGTTAGCGTATAAGAGTAGTTCAAGGACTTGTTGAACCTTAAGTCTTAATATGGTATGTTTGTAATTGATTATACATGCATGTGATTCATGGAACAAAAATTTAAAATAACGTTACTAAGTATAACCTGTATAAAAATGAATTATTTTAAAATGTAGTTTGTGTCAAGAATTGAGACACACAGTTTGGTTAAACAAATAAAATAAAATACATGTACAGAGTACAAAATTAATGGTTTATATTATTTGCTAGCAATGGGTTATAGGGATTTATCAGTGCAAATTACAGTGAACATAACAGTGGAATTATCATTTTGTTATGTTCACTGTTTCTTGTGAATCCCAAAATGTCGCTTTGATATCTCCCAAAATAGATTTCATTAATGAACATTTATGCTATTGATCAAGTAGTATAATAACACAAAACATAAGATATCGACTTTGATCACTTGTATCAAACTTGTAGGTAGCTTATCAGTAGTATACGTATATCAGCGCGTGTTAACTCTATGTGGACGTACTTATCTCGCCTTCTATCATTGTAATCATTATAACGGTATACACATGTGTTAGAAGATGACTTCACCAGACATCCTGGGATGACAAACCGACCAGATACCGGGTAGATATATCATTTGTTTGGATATATCTATCACTGCTTTATGATATATACATGTACTAACAGCCGACGCTCTGTGTACTTGTATCTCAGAGATAAGTTCTCTATACCAGAAGAAATAGTTTCGGACTTGTGTCAAAAAATTAAAAAGTGCACCTTTCACTGATCTTTAGATACATTATAAGCTCAGGTAAATGTATCATTGATGAAGAATTTTAAGAAATTATTTATATACACTTGCGCTTATGGTCTGTGATTTATCTGTTTTGTCCGTTCATTTTTTGTTCTTCGTGTTCTGATGTTTTTGTTGAGTGCCGCCTTCCCTGTCCGATTTGTTATAATGATTTGGTCGATTGTGTGACAATGACGTGACCGGGGTTTCAGACCTTGACATTCAGCTTTTTAATACTGTTATTGTTCAACCTTTTAGAACGTCTGACATATAAAACTAGGTACTTCAGCCGTTTTACTGTTCGAACTGGGTCATTCAGCATGGGCATTTAACTTTTTGATTGCTGAAACTACATGTAGTTCATTCAGCCTTTCGACAGCTTGTACTTGGGAGGATCATTTACTTGTTCAGGTGTATGTTGTTGTATGTTTTCTGTGCTCGGCTGGTTAAGTTGATTGCTGCCTTCCCTGTCTGACTTTATGTTATCTTTGTTCAAGCTGCAGCACTAATTGTGCAACACAGTTAATAAATGACGCAAATACACCCTGTCCTGTATTTGCCATTGGTAATGTAATGCTTGGACTGAATCGGCCTCGGAGTCTTAGGGCGCTTTTGTTGAAAATATCCGGTTTCAGTTTGGGATTTAGGTTTGTTTAAACGTTGGACAGTAAAGTTTCCCACTTCGTCATTCCATCAGATGACGTCAGCATCCGACTTTGATCACTTTGTATCAAACTTGTAGGTAGCTTATCAGTAGTATACGTATATCAGCGCGTGTTAACTCTATGTGGACTCACTTAACTCGCCTTCTATCATTGTAATCATTATAACGGTATACACAGGTGTTAGAAGATGACTTCACCAGACATCCTGGGATGACAAACCGACCGGATACCGGGTAGATATATCATTTGTTTGGATCTATCTATCACTGCTTTATGATTCAGGTGGATTAAATATATACATGTTCTAACAGCCGACGCTCTGTGTACTTGTATCTCACAGGTAGGCTCTCTATACCAGAAGATAATAGTTCCGGACTTGTGTCAAAAAATTAAAAAGGGTAGGCCTAAACTGATCTTTTGATACATTATAAGCAAAGGTAAAGCAAGGTAAAGTATCATTGATGAAGAATTTTCAGAAATTATTTATATACACTAGTAATTTACAAATAAACCTTTCTATCAGATAAATGAATTTAAATATTTTTTTTTTCTAATTTCAAAAAAATGCAATGGTACAGTAACCTGTAATTATGAGTAGTTTAGTTTATAAAGTATACGTTGCATCAGTATATTGTTTACTAGTTGTTTCCTTAAATGCATGATGACTAGAGTTGTAACACTCACTTACACGCGTAAAAGGCCAAATTCACAGCACATGTAAATGCATCATTGATGAGAACCTTTTACAGAAATTGATATATTAGATCTAGGTATGTAAATTTTGAAAAACAACATTTTTTCGTTTTTTTTATTCTTTTGCAATGATACAGTTATCTGTGGCCAAATTAATACATGAACATTACTTTGTAGCTGTTACATGTAAGTTTCATTTCATTTTGTGATTGTCTTTAGGACATGCGCTTATGGTTTGTGATTTATCTGTTTTGTCCGTTCATTTTTTGTTCTTCGTGCTCTGATGTTTTTGTTTAGTGCCGCCTTCCCAGTCCGATTTGTTATAACAATTTGGTCGATTGTGTGACAATGCCGTGACCGGGGTTTCAGACCTTGACATTCAGCTTTTTAATACTGTTATTGTTCAACTTTTTAGAACGTCTGACATATAAAACTAGGTACTTCAGCCGTTTTACTGTTCGAACTGGGTCATTCAGTTTGGGCATTTAACTTTTTGATTGCTGAAACTACATGTAAAAAAATAATAAAAAAGAAGGAAGTTATTATCTCTTTTCTTTATCATTCCCTGATTAGGCTGTCATATTTGGAAATTTGGTTGATATATTGAATACTAGGATGTTATATAAGTGAAATTGCTCTCTTTACGTTAAATTAAAACATTGTCAATTCATAATTATAGCGTACAAATCTGACCATAGCTAATCAGATCAGATAAGTAATTATGTACTGAGAGATTCAGTAATGGTCAACATGGTCGGCCATTTCCCCGTGCTCAACCGATCAAACCACCTCCGGGGTAGTTCGGAAGGTTTGACAAACTGGTTCGAGATTGTTATAAACAAATGGCAAAACTTGTTTGGTACCATGTGGCATGTAAAGAGCCAAACTGATGTCCAGTTTATTTTAAGAACATGAAATATAGAACATATCTGCGTTGTACATTTTAACTCGATCTTTCTAGATTTATAAACATAATTATTAGACCCATTACTGCAATGATAATGATTAGGCTTTAGATATGCACAAGTTTTCTTTCATGTAGGGAAACCAGAAACGAGTATGAAAAAATAAAACGTTTCAAAATCTACCATTAGTATTAAATAGGAATAAAATGGTAAGTATCGGGAATGCTTGAAGACAATAATCACCATCAAAGTCATTCAATTCTCATCCTATAAATGATATGAAACATCAGTAGACACTGCAGAAATCAACACATTATTACCCACTTTCTTTGAAACTTCAGATTGGTAGTCAATTCTCAAATAAAAATTCCACGAATTCCATGAGAACACCCAAGTTTATTCTGAGTTCTTTGTTTAGTATAATATCTAATTGGACATCACAACACGTGCCAATCACAGTTCCGCCTTGTTTTATTTAGATGAATGGATAGCACAACCAATCGCAAGTCCACCCGTAGAAAAGACAGTTTCGGTGTTACAGGTGATCTAAGCCATTGTCATTACAACATTTGTTTTTCTAGTACGTACATAACTAAAACATTGTAGGTATAACATTGTAAAACGGTAAACAGTAGCACATGGACCACTCCTACGGCAAACAAGAAGGCAGGACGATCTCTGGTGTAATGTCAGTATGGTATTAAATGTCTTTTAAAAGTTTTTTATTTCTCACTTCGTCATTCCATCAGATAACGTCAGCATCGGACTTGTCAAAATACTGCATCTAGCTAATCAAAATGCATGTGCTCACCAACTACATCCACCGATTGGGGCTGGGGGGAAATCATAGAATTTTGGACTGAACGGACTTTGCAATATGGCGGCATACTCACCAACTTCCATTAAGTTGTGATTAATTGACCACCTTAAATATTTTATTCACTTAGTCCGGTCTGTTTTCAATTATGTTACCAAACCGTAACGTCTTGAATAATCCATGAGTTTACAGAAATCGTTACAGGTATAATAGACGGTAAAATAATTGCGCTTGATTTTACGTCTCTATCTCGGAATTTGTTCGTTACAGTTAGTTAGACTCCAATTATACCTTTATTCATACGTACACGAAAAAATAAAATGAGCAACATTCTAGCCACTTGTTATATAGATACAAACATTCATGTATATATTATATTTGTTTCTCATCACCATTCCCGGGTATTTAATTTCGCGGATATTGCTAAAATGGTAATTTGA
The DNA here is from genome assembly GCA_947247005.1 of Spisula solida. Classification (NCBI taxonomy): domain Eukaryota; kingdom Metazoa; phylum Mollusca; class Bivalvia; order Venerida; family Mactridae; genus Spisula; species Spisula solida. The sequence goes on from OX365954.1 coordinate 29,443,393, forward strand.
AGGTTTCTTAAACTCGTGGATTTAAAATACTGACACAAAATTTGCTTGTTACATATATTTTTCAAAGCAATTTAATTTCGCGATCTACTTCATCCGCCAAATCAGCGAAAATTAATTCACCGCAAATATTACTATTTTTATGTATACGTATCATCCTGGAAAGCAAATCTAGATAATACCACAGGAATCTACGTTCACATGTCACGCCTATTCCTATCTATATTATATGCATTCAAAATACGATATATCACGTTTTTTGTTGATTGTTAATCAGATATTTCATTATATTAGAGGTTTATTCGCGCTATATATATGACTTATTCCATGCCCCAAATCTTTTAACTTTAATACTAAACTATACCATCACTATACAATGTATAATATATTGCCGAACATTGGCGTTTGGTCTGTGGACATCAATCCTTAACAACTCGGCAATCAATTATAACTGTTCGGGTCTTTCCATCGATGCCGAGTACATGCTGCATCAATAATGTCCCGAGGGGTTCCGATTGCTCGGCAATTTTCATACAGTCCGGCAACAGCCGAAGTGGAAGTACGTGGCTTGCTATTCAATCATCTCGAGACACATTGAAGTCGTTCCTTCTGTCTGGTAATACATCTTTGGTGATATTCATTCATTATCAAATTGATTTACTTACTGTGAATAAACGAATTAGTCGTTACATCGCCAAAGCGGTGACAATCCCTTTGATTTATGTTTGGTAGAGTCTGGGAGCTTAATTGAGGTTTGTAGGTGTATGTATTGTGGCACGCTGTTTCATTTTTATACTAACCAGATATGATTCACCAAATTGAAAGGAAAGGATGTGATAATGTAATAGTATAGTGTTAACACACAGCATAAACACATAATAGGAACATCCATCATACCAATTACCATAATGCATCTATTTATTCCACCAGAGAGCTTATTCATCAACATGAATTACCAACTAACAATGGGCGGTAACTAACAATGCATGTTGATAGTATAGAGTGTATACCTTGACAAGGAGCATGGTACACTGACATCACACCGTCATGATGACTGACTGAACGTAGTCGTCATAATCAAAAACTTGTTCCCAATTATTCGCCTTTCGTGTCCTGCTGTTTCTGTTGCGGTCTACCTCTAGTTTCGTATTCCAGCAAAAATTACTGGCACCTTATGTTAGATCTTATTTAAAGCTCCAAACAGTCAATAATGATTTTCAAACTTCTATTGTAAATCAAAAGTTGTCACATCTCATTATTCGTCATTTTTAGGAAATAATTTCATGCAGAGCTAGCAATTTGTACGCCGGGTTCCCATTCATGCATTTCGCGTTCTTCTATTTCTGTTGAATGTTACCTTCACTGTCCGATTTGTTATTATCTTTTTTACAGAATGAGCAACTTTTACATTATTTGTTTCAGGATGTTTTGTTTTGTTTCCATAATATGATTATATCACGGCAATGTGCGTGAAGTTGGCAGCCTAGCAAGCCTAGCAGCCTAAACTTTTTAACTAGTCCCGAAAACGTGTTATATTTATTTCAAACCCGTTTAGGGATCCAACATACAAACCGAACGTTTGGTATTAAAGTCGTTTTTATGAAGATAATTCGTATTTCCCTCTCAAGAAGTCACAAAATTTCGAAAAGCGACAAATAAGGTTAATTATTCATGAGATAAAATTAAGAAAAGTTTTTTTTATTTGCAGTAAATTCTACTTTTATTTGTTCGATCCAGCGGTGTGAACTAACGGCAAAACAGAATTTCATTATACAATTAGCAATCGTTTAGGGATCCAACATACAAACCGAACGTTTGGTATTAAAGTCGTTTTTATGAAGATAATTCGTATTTCCCTCTCAAGAAGTCACAAAATTTCGAAAAGCGACAAATAAGGTTAATTATTCATGAGATAAAATTAAGAAAAGTTTTTTTTATTTGCAGTAAATTCTACTTTTATTTGTTCGATCCAGCGGTGTGAACTAACGGCAAAACAGAATTTCATTATACAATTAGCAATGAAAATATTTTTACATGAACACTTACATTATAACAACTTTAAGTTAAAGGTAACGAGTATAGCCAACACGTGTCAGAACATTCTGGTCGGAAAACGTGTTGGGAAAATAATTTCAGATCCGCGAAGTAATTTTCTTGATAACATTCTTCAGGTAACAAGACACCAACCACTTGTTTTCAATACAAGTTAATTAATTACAAAATGTATTAGCAGCATACCGGTAAATCATTCAGACATAACAGACAATGAATAACTCGAGCATTGTAATTTACTTATAATTTAAAACCAAAATGCATACAAGTTTGCGTGATTAAACAGTTCACTCCTAGAAACACTTATTGCATTAATTAATAATTCTATTCCAACACTTGGTTTATTAAGCAAGACGTTTTGTTTTTAAAATTCTTAACAAATTTCGGATTCTTGTTGATGATAGATAATCTTGAGTGCTGTCTACGACTTTATAGTTTTACACTGTTTGCACAACGTTATCATAATACTTACAAACGATGTTTTGTTGAATTTCACCAGTTTTCAAATAAATGGTTAAATTCATACCTCATTAGTTAATTATTCCTCGGGGATTTGATTTAAAACCATTAACATTTGATTCCCCACGTATGATTATGATTTACAATAGTTTGTTATCTTTTCTAGTCTTATGATGTCGTATCGAAAACAATTTGAAATTGCCCTTCAAACCAAAGTCGTACTGTTATAATTGTCTGCATATGACTGAAATACTGTCGACCAATAGAACATTTTAAAAAAAAAGATTCTGAGTATCAAGTTAACCACATATTTCAAGGTTCCCTTAAGTCATAGATGTATAATATATCGATCGACTCTGCTGTCCATTTAAAATAAAGTGACGCAGCTGTCGAATCCACTATTACGGTGTTAAAAGCACATATTTCACGGTGCCCAATATTCCTGCCTGTATAATATATCCAGTTAGGATAAACAATAGGGTGACACAGGTGTCGAATCCACTATTACGGTGTTAAAAGCACATATTTCACGGTACCCAATATTCCTGCCTGTATAATATAATTATCTAGTTAGGATAAACAATAGAGTGACACAGTTGTCGAATCAACTATTACGGTATAAAAACACATATTTCACGGTACTCAATAGTCATACATGTATAATATTTCGATCGCTTCTAGATTCTTTCATATCCCCGCCCAATATTGTGTTTCTTGTTTTTGGCTTTTTTCTTTTCATTTGATTGTTTTCATTATATGTCGGCTTCCCGACAATTTCTTTAATATAGCATCGGTGTTACGTAAACCGTCTACCGCTCTGGTGAGGTGCAGTAAAACAACAGTAGTATTTGCGATCATAGCTAACTAATACCGACACGGTTGCTTGTACTTTACTAAGTGATTGTACATTATTACGTAGTACACCAGTTCAGATGCAAGGTGGTCTTTTTTGCGAAAGAAAACCTAAGGACAGAAGGCCGAAATACGAGTATAACGAGTAAAGTTCTAGAGATAGGCAATCACAATATTTATTTCATTGGAACCGACACAAATCTGCCACGTTCATCATCAACCGTTACATTAACAAACAGATGGAGTTTTATGAACTTTCTAATGCCAAGTCATAATACGTAGCATACACTTAATCGGTTCCAATGTTTGTGGAATAAAAACGTTATAAAACGCTCACAACGTCCACCTATATGTAGTTCTTGATATATTTCGATATACAACAACATACTTACTCACCACATCACTAGGTAATTGTATACGGGGATGATTCAGAATTAACCGGACTGATGCTAAATTTTGCCATGTTCATAGTTTTGAACTGAAACTTTGCAAGGATGAGTATTGTCTAAATACATGAAAATTCACTTGAACATTTCAGGAAATATCAAGCGTATGTTGTTAATGAGTTTTTTTCTATCTTTTGTTACAAAAATATGGTAGAAATTAGAAATAAAAAAATCCGGTTTGTTCTGGATACCCCTCGTACACGTGTAAATAAATACAGACCCTATGTTAATTAAATGAGAAAACTCATCAGTCTACTCTTTTTTTCTTGAAATTATTTCCCTGTGCATCCTCTAACATAGATAATCAAGCCCAAAACAAATTCTACCTAAAATTGAAATTAAAGTTATGATAAAGATTGATAGACAACATATTATCTAGTCATGTAGCCAGACTAGTGTAAATGGTAAATGTCATTGTATGCTTGGTGGGTGTTAATATGTTTTTGTTTATTGTCTTACCCATAACTCCTGAGCAAGTTGACCTATGTAATAACCACATTTATGTAACAGCCATGTTGTGTTCAACTGCTTATAATGGTCTAGGGTGACAACAAACGATGGTTCATCCCGCATTACCTCATTACCACACTTATCTCAGTACAACATTATCTCACATTGCCATTACTTATTAGAAAATAGTTCAACCCCAATGAAATGGTTCTATTAACCGATGCTACTGTAGATACATTGCTTTATCAGCAGTCGTAATTAACTCTAGATTATTTGGAACATTCTTAGTATGATTAAATAATATACATGTAAATTTACAGACATCTATTCACGCTAATATTAGTATTATAGAAACTCGAAAGAGTTTGGTATAGAATGAATAATTGAAAAAACATAATGAAAAATTAGACAGGAAACAGCAGAAAACGAAATGCACACATGTACAAAAGTACGAAAATCACAGACCACAAGCACACACTAAAATGACAAACACAAACATGACCTAAAAAGCATAATACCGCACTCGTACACAGGGTATATGTAAATAACTTTTTCCAAGACCAAGTCGGCATCGCCAACAAATGTAACAATCGACACACAAAAATTGGCAACAAATGTAGCAAGTCAATATCGACAACAAATGTAACAATATGCATTAATGAACAAATTGGCAACCAATGAAGCCAGTCAATATCGACAACAAATATAACAAATGTAACAATAGGCATTAATGAACACATCGGCAACAAATGTAGCTAGTCAATATCGCCAACAAATGTAAGAATAGGCATTGATAAACAAATCGGAAACCAAGTGACAAACCAATATAAAATCGGCATTAAACGTAACCAATCAGCAACAAATCGACCAAATCGGCAACAAACCAAAGAATACGGGGAGTGTAATTCCGTGAACAAACGTAACGAATCGGCAACAAATGTACCAAACCGGCAACAAACGTAACAATCGGCAACAAATGTAATAAATTGACAAGAAATGCTACAAATTGGCAAAGATCTGTGTGTAACACGCTAAAATCAAGAATTTGAATTTTAATTAATGGATTTGTTTGTTTTATCGTAATTACGAAAATATTAAGCTTTAAAGTTAAATGTAGTTCTTCATAACAGTTTAACATTTACAAATGGTGGTAAAGAGTTGTTCAATATTAATTATCATTCAGTCAACAAACAATATAAGTACGGATGTGTAAGTTTTAAAGGTGCTGCCTAACAGATTGGACCAACGATTCCAACCTAACCAAGTATTGATGTAATAGAAAGCCACTGACAGTTGCTTTATGAAAGATTTGGTGCAGATAAGCAATTTTAACCACTCTCGATATCGAGGGTTTTTTTCGTGAAAAAATCGCTAAGTTTCCTTTCAACAATCTTTGTGAATTATGTAATTCAGACATGATTGAACTGTAACATCAACAAACTACAGCGTAAACATCAGTGAGGTATTTGGTTCGTTTTTCGATTCGTTTTCATCAAGTGCGATCATATTTCAGGCATTTTAAGTAATAGTGGTGTTAATTCTATAGGGTATTAATACCCTATAGAAGTTTTGATGTAAAATACTAAATAACTACAAAATGCCGGAGTTTCTAAAGTTATTATGTCAGTGTGGTTGTTTGTGGGATATACAGGCAACTATACCAAAATTACGCTAATATTTGACAATTTTATTTTATTTATGATATGTGAGGCAGTCCCTTTAAAGAATAACTAATAAATTAAATTTTAACAAAAACTAAGTTTTCCATAAGTGCTTTGATAACCAGTACCAAAAAGATTACAAAACACAAATACATTACCAATCGAGTACCAACAGTCTACCAATGAGAATTAATTATGTAATAGTAATACAAAATATGTACACGCATTACTGGCCCACAGCTGTAGATTCAACAACAGTAAAATTTAATGGTATATTATAAATCCAGGTACCTATGGTGGCTGATTTATGCGATGTCGCAGAAAAAGTTGTCGTATTGTTGAGTGGAAAAGCGAAAATACGACAGAGGAAGCGCGGAAATACGACACCAAATTGTGTCGTGTTTTCGCCTTAAATTGTTTCTATGCCTTTTCGTGGCGAAAATGTCGACTCGCGTATTTTAACATTGTTGCTTTTTATCTTTGTTGTGGCGAAAAAGCGAAAACACGACATGGCATAAATCAGTTACCATAGGTACCAGGCTAAGTCAGATGCATAAAAACATTGTAATAGTTGCTTGTTAAGATGATCTCATGGCTACAATGCTGGGACATGGATGCATTTTATGTAATTTGGTGCGAATTTAAGACAGAGGTGCTGGATAGGTAATCGGTAGACACTTCTTATTGATTTACTTCCTATTTGCTTAATGATATGGAAACAGGGATTAGTAATTCATTATCCCAAAGAGGAATCTACGTCTTAAAACCCAAGGATCGTTTATTTTAGTTCATTCTACCTGAAGTGGAGATAACATTTATGTTTATGCTTTTTTCTGCAAGCATAAATTTGCAATTAACTCGACGAGACTGGGAACTAACTCCTCTTACGAACCATATTGATGGATTTTTCCCCAATGAAAAACTCCATTGTTTCTTTGTGCCACCCAGAGGCGTCTGAGCAATGTTCTACTACGCTGTATAATGTGATAATTTATGTATATTCTCCATTGTTTGTTATAGATGAATCAACACTTTGTGAATGCTAAACACTTGGTAGTAGGAGTTGTTAAGAGTTTTTCAAATGATTTATACCATTTGCACATGAACTGATGGTGTTTGTAAAAAAAACATATAGTATCTCCCCATCCCAAATTGACGTGTCTTCATGTAATTGATTGAGATCTTACAACAAACTTATAAACAAAGTATTAACGTTTTGTTGGCTTATTTTTGTGATTAAATCGTGCGCAAAGTGTACTGGAGGTTGTGGGTTATATCCCCATATGGTTAGCATATATGAGTAGTTCAGGGACTTGTTGAACCAGCAACAGGTTATTGCGATTGCGTGTGACTGGTATGGCCCCTACTGTCGATGGAATGAACCAGCAACAGGTTATTGCGACTGTGTGTGACTGGTATAGCCCCTACTGTCGATGAAATTAACCAGTAACAGGTTAGTGTGACTCTGTGTGACCTGTATAAGCCCTTCTGTCGATAGAATGAACCAGGACCAGGATAGTGTAACTGTCTGTGTATGGTATAGTCCCTACTGTCGATGGGATAAACCAGTAGCAGGATAGTGTGACTGTGTGTGACCTGTATAAGCCTTTCTATCGATGGAATGAACCAGTAGCAGGATAGTGTGACTGGGTTGACCTGTATCAGCCTTTCTGTCGATGGAATGAACCAGTAGCAGGATAGTGTGACTGTGTGTGACCTGTATAAGCCTTTCTGTCGATGGAATGAACCAGTAGCAGGATAGTGTGACTGTGTGTGACTGGTATAGTCCCTACGGTCGATGGGATGAACCAGTAGCAGGATAGTGTGACTGTGTGTGACTGGTATAGTCCCTATTGTCGATGGGATGAACCAGTAGCAGGATAGTGTGACTGTGTGTGACAGGTATGTGTCCTATTGTCGTTGGAATGAACCAATAGCAGGATAGTGTGACTGTGTGTGACAGGTATGGGTCCTATTGTCGTTGGAATGAACCAGTAGCAGGATAGTGTGACTGGTTGTGGCTGGTATAGACCCTACTGTCGATGTAATTTTGTATCAAAAACATACTGAATAGTCCTACAGGGTGTTTCTCCAGTGAGTTTGTGCTGGTAATTTGAAACTGCTGGATTATTTACATTGGGTTGGTTGAAATTTTAAATGACACGGGTAAAGATAACTCACCAGACAAAATTATAAAAGAAGAAACTCAAAGTAAAATGTCACCTGTCGACTCGTTACAAGAAATTTTGACCAATATGGTATTTTGTTTAACCAAACTGTGTGTCCGAATTCTTCACAAAAACACATTTTAAAATAATTCAGTTTTGTACAGTTTATACTTAAAAACATTATTTAAGCCTTTGTTTCATGAATCACATATACTCAATTACAAACATACCATATTAAAATACAATTGTACACGTACAGAGTACAAAATTAATGGTTTTTATTATCTGCTAGCAATGGATTATAGAGATTTATCAGTGCAAATAACAGTGACAATGACAGTGGATTATCATTTTGTTATTTTCACTGTTTTTTTGTGCCTCCCAAAATGTCGGTTTGACATCACATGGCACCCAAAACAGATTTCTTTAATGAATAGTTTTTTCTATTGATCAAGTAGTGTAACAACACAAAACATAATATATCTACTTTGATCACTTGTATCAAACTTGTTGTGGGGCTTATCAGTAGTATACGTATATAAGCGTGTTAACTCTATGTGGACGTACTTATCTCGCCTTCTATCATTGTAATCATTATATAACGGTATACACAGGTGTTGGAAGATGACTTTACCAGACATCCTGGGATGACAAACCGACCGGATACCGGGTAGATATATCATTTGTTTGGATCTATCTATCATTGCTTTATGATACAGATGGATACAATATATACATGTATATAGCTGATAAGCCATTTGAATCAGAAGTAAATATATCCGGACTTGTGTGAAAAAATAATAATGGTACCTTTCACTGATGTTTTGAAACATTATAAGCACAGGTAAATGTATTATTGATGAAGAATATAGAGTATAAGTAGTTTAGTGTCTATGAAGTATAAGTTGTAATAACATTTTGTAAGAATTATTTATTAGTGGTTTCCTTAAATGTATGATATCAACGTTTGTTACCCTTGTTTACACTTTTATACGGCCAAATTGATACATGACAAAAGACATTGTATCTGTTATATGCGAATTCATTTTGTGTTTGTCTTTGGGACGTGTGCTTATGTCTTTTTTGTCTGCTCCTTTTTTGTTCTTCGTGCTCTGATGTTTTTGTTGAATGCTGCATTCTCTGTCCGATTTGTTATAATCATTTGGTCGATTCTGTGACAATCTCGTGACCGGGGTTCAAGCGTCAGCACCAGGTCATTCATACTAAAGTCGTCAATAATTAAGCAAAGAACACTCCAATCCTGCATTTGTCATTGGTATTGTAATGCTTGGACTGAGTCGGCCCGGAGTCTTATTTATATATGCGGGGTACCATGTCACAGATTCACAGCATGGTATCAGGCAAAATGACAACAAGATTGGAACAACCACAAAGGCCAATAAACACCGGAAAAAGCCAAACGTATGTGCAGTTTTATTTAAGAAATGAAATGTAGATGTTGACGACGTATAAAAATATAAATTTGTGTTAATGCATTTTCGCTCGATCTTTCTTGATTGATTAACCTTTATAGAGACCCATTACTGCACCGGTTAGATACTGATTAAGCTTAAGATATGCACAAGTTTTGTTTTATGTAGGGAATCCAGAAACGAGTATGAAAAAATAAAACGTTTCAAAATCGACTCTAAGAATTAAATAGGAATAAAATTGTAAGTATCTAGAGTGCTTGAAGACAACAATCACCATTTAAGCCATTCAGTTCTCATCCAATAAATCACATAACAATCAGTTAAGACTGCAGAAATCTCAATTACAAAATCAACAAGTTATTACCCACTTTCTTGGAAACTTGAGATTGGTAGTCAATTTTCAAATAAAATTCCACGAATTCCATGAGAAAAATAAATAAAATATACCAGATTTTTATAGCGCCCTTTTCATGCGAACGCACGTTCAAAGGCACTTTCCATTATTGTTTTGTTGCAGCCACAAGGGCGCAGATGCATCCTCTACCAGTGCATATACAGCATGATCTGACCAGAGGGACAGACTGAGAGAAAGCACCTGAAGGGAGAGAGAGACATTAGATACAGGCATGTCCGGCGCTGCAGAAGTGCGCCTAGCTCTTATTTCGAATAGACAGCCTGGTTCTTTAATGTGTCCGGTGTATAGCACCGATACACAGTTTCATGGCACTTCCAGATACTTTGCAGACCACACGGCCATATATAGCGGGAAATATTATAAATATTTCAGAAATGACAAGTTCCGATGCCAGGGATTGAACCCACCACCTCTGGATTGACAGCCCAGTGCGTTACCACTGAACTAAATCCGCTTATAACACCCAAGTTTATTCTGAGTTCTTTGTTTAGTATAATATCTAATTGGACATCACAACACGTGCCAATCACAGTTCAGCCTTGTTCTATTTAGAGGAATGAAGAATGAAAGCAATTGCAAAAAGAGTATATTAAGTCAGACAGGGAAGGCAGCACTCAACTTAACCAGCCGAGCACAGAAAACATTAAAAACACACAAAGCACAATGCCCAACTAAACAAGCGCAGATCCGCCCAAGTCCAAGCTGTCGAAAAGTATAATAAATTATAACTAGCTGAATGACCCAGTAGAAAAGATACAGCAACCAAAAGGCGGAATGCCTACGCTGAATGACAAGTCCGTCCGCAGTTTCGGTGTTACAGGTGATTGATTTAAGCCATTGCCATTACACCATTTGTCTTTCTAGTGCGTACGTAACTAAAACATTGTAGGTATAATATTGTAAAACGGTAAACAGTAGCACATGGACCAATCCTATGGCAAACAAGAAGACGGGACGATCTCTGGTGTAATGTCAGTATGGTATTAAATGTCTTTTAAAAGTTTTTTATTTCTCACTTCGTCATTCCATCAGATGACGTCAGCATCCGACTTGTTGAAATATTGCATCTAGCTAATCATAATGCATGTGCTCACCAACTATATCCACCGATTGGGGCTGGGGGATCTCATAGAATTTTGGACTGAACGGACTTTGCAATATGGCGGCATACTCACCAACTTCCATTAAGTTGTGATTAATTGACCACCTTTAATATTTTATTCACTTAGTCCGATCTGTTTTCAATTATGTTACCAAACCGTAACGTCTCGAATAATCCATGAGTTTATGAAAATCGTTACAGGTATAATAGACGGTAAAATAATTGAGCTTGATTTTACGTCTCTATCTCGAAATTTGTTCGTTACAGTTAGTTAGACTCCAATTATACCTTTAATCATACGTACACGAAAAAATAAAATGAGCAACATTCTAGCCACTAGTTATATAGATACAAACATTCATGTATATATTATATTTGTTTCTCATCACCATTCAGATATTTGTGGCGACTACTGTAAACTACGGTACACAATGTAATAAATTTTCCCGGGTATTTAATTTCGCGGATATTGCTAAAATGGTAATTTGAAGGTTTCTTAAACTCGTGAATTTAAAATACTGACAGAAAATTTGCTTGTTACATATATTTTTCAAAGCAATTTAATTTCGCGATCTACTTCATCCGCCAAATCAGCGAAAATTAATCCACCGCAAATATTACTAAATTTGTGTATACGTATCATCACTGGAAAGCAAATCTAGATAATACCACAGGAATCTACGTTCTAATGTCACGCCTATTCTTATCTATATTATATGCATTCATTATACGATGTATCACGTTTTTTTGTTGATTGTAAATCAGATATTTCATTCCGATATATTAAATGTGTATATGCCATATATATTACAGACATGATTTATTCCATGCCCCGAATGCGCTAACTTCAATACAAAACTATAGCATCACTGTACAATGAATGATATATTGCCGAGCATTGGCGTTTAGTCTGTGGACATCAATCGTTAAAGGGACTGCCTCACGTATTGGTGTATTTCAAAAATAAAATTAAATTGTCAAATATTCATGTAATTTTGGTATAGTTGCCTGTATATGCCATAAACAACCACATTGGCATAAAAATAACTTGGGAAACATCGGCATTTAGTAGTATTTTAGCATTTTTACAGGCAAAATTCTATAGGGTATTAATACCCTATAGAATTAGCACTACTATCACTTAAATTGCCTGAAATCTGTTTCCATTCGATGTAAACGAATTGCGAAACGAACCGAATACCTCGCATATGTTTCGGCTTTAGTTTGTTGAAGTGACAGTTTGATCATGTGTGAATAACATAATTCACAAAGCATTTTGGAAGGAAACTGCGATATTTTCAAAAGGAAAAATACCGAGTGACGAATATCAAGAGTGATTTAACACTTACATGCGATAAATCTTTCATAAAGCAACCACCAGTGGCTTTCTATTAGATAAATACTTGGTTAGGTAGGAAAATTACGACATATAAAACTTTTTGCCCGATATGTGAGGCAGCATCTTTAAAAACTCGGCAATCAATTGTAACTGCTCGGGTCTTTCCGTCGATGCCGAGTACATGCTGCATCAATAATGTCCCGAGGGGTTCCGATTGCTCGGCAATTTCCATACAGTCCGTCAACAGCCGAAGTGAAAGTACGTGGCTTGCTATTCAATCATCTCGAGACGCATTGAAGTCGTTCCTTCTGTCTGGTAATACATCTTTGGTGACATTCATTCATAATCAAATTGATTTACTTACTGTGAATAAACGAATTAGTCGTTACATGGCCAAAGCGGTGACAATCCCTTTGATTTATGTTTGATAGAGTCTGGGAGCTTAATTGAGGTTTAAAGTTGTATGGATTGTGGCACGCTGTTTCATTTTTATACTAACAAGATATGATTCAACAAATTGAAAGGAAAGAATGTGATAATGTAATAGTATAGTGTTAACACACAACATAAACACATAATAGGAACATCCATCATACCAATTACCATAATGCATCTATTTATTCCACCAGAGAGCTTATTCATCAACATGAGTTACCAAGTAACAACGGGTGGAAACTAACAATGCACGTTGATAGAATAGAGTGTATACCTTGACAAGGAACAGGGTACAATGACATCACACCGTCATGATGACTGACTGTCCTGCTGTGTCTGTTGCGGGCTACCTCTAGTTTCGTATTTCAGCAAAGATTACTGGAGCATTATGTTATATCTTATTTTAAGCTCCGAACCGTCAATAATGATTTTCAAACTTCTATTGTAAATCAAAAGTTGTCAGATCTCATTATTCGTCATTTTTAGGAAATAATTTCATGCAGGGCTAGCAATTTGTACGCCGGGTTCCCTTTGATGCATTTCGCGCTCTTGTATTTCTGTTGAATGTTACCTTTACTGTCCGATTTGTTATTATCTTTTTTACAGAATGAGTTTCTTTTACATTATTTGTTCAAGAGTATTTTGTTTCCATACTATGATTATATCACGGCAATGTGGGTGAAGTTGGCAGCCTATCAAGCCTAGCAGCCTAAACTTTTCAACTAGTCCCGAAAACTTGCTATATGTATTTCAAACCCGTTTAGGGATCCAACATACAAACCAAACGTTTGGTATGAAAGTTGTTTTTATAAAGATAATTCGTATTTCCCTCTCAAGAAGTCACACAATTTCGAAAAGCGACAAATAAGGTTAATTATTCATGAGATAAAATTAAGAAAAGTTTATTTAATAGCAGTAAATTCTACTTTTATTTATTCGGTCCAGCGATGTGAAATAGCGGCAAAACAGAATTTCAGTATACGTGCCTTAGCAATGAAAATATTTTTACATGAACACTTACATCATAACAATTTTAAATTAAAGGTAACGAGTATAGCCAACACGTGTCAGAACATTCTGGTCGGAAAACGTGTTGGGAAAATTAAGATCTAATTTTAGATCCGCGAAGTAATTTTCTTGATAACATTCTTCAGGTAACAAGACACCAACCACTTGTTTTCAATACAAGTAAATTAATAACAAAATGCAGTAGCAGTATAGCGGTAAATCATTCAGACATAATTAACAGACAATGAATAACTCAAGCATTGTAATTTACTTAAACTTGATAACCAAAATGCATACGAGTTTACGTGATTAAACAGTTCACTCCTAGAAACACTTATTGCAGTAATTTAATAATTCTATGTTAACACTTGGTTTATTAAGCAAAGACGTTTTGTTATTAAAAGTCTTAACAAATTTCGGATTCTTTTTGATGATAGATAATCTTGAGTGTTGTCTAGGTCTTAACAGTTTAACCCCGTTTGCACAAAGTTATCATAATTCTTACATTGTTTTTGTTGAATTTCACCAGTTTTTTAAAAAAATAGTTAATTATTCCTGAAACCCTTAACATTTGATGGCCCACGTATAGTTATGATTTTACAATAGTTTGTTATCTTTACTCGCCTTACGACGTAGTATCGAAAATACGTCATACATGTGAATTTGCCAATCATACCAAAGTCGTTAGAATGGTACTGTTATAATCTTTTGCACATGACTGAAATACTGTCGACCAATGGGACTTAAAAGATTTTTAAAAAAAGATTCTGAGTATCAATTTAACCACATATTTCAAGGTTCCCTTAAGTCATAGATGTATAATATATCGATCGACTCTGCTGTCCATTTAAAATAGAGTGACGCAGCTGTCGAATCCACTATTACGGTGTTAAGACCACATATTTCACGGTACTCAATATCCCTGCCTGTATAATATATCTAGTTAGGATAAACAATAGGGTGACGCAGGTGTCGAATCAACTATTACGGCATAAAAACACACATTTCACGGTACTCAATAGTCATACAAGTATAATATTTCGATCGCCTCTAGATTCTTTCATATCCTCGCCCAATATTGTGTTTCTTGTTTTTGGCTTTCACCTTTACATTAAATTGTTTTCATTATATGTCGGCTTCCCGACAATTTCTTTAATATAGCATCGGTGTTACGTAAGCCGTCTACCGCTCTGGTGAGGTGCAGTAAAACAACAGTAGTATTTGCGATCATAGCTGACTAATACCGTCAAGGTTGCTTGTACTTTACTAAGTGATTGTACATATTACGTAGTGCACCAGTTCAGATGCAAGGTGGTCTTTTTTGTGAAAGAAAACCTAAGGACAGAAGGCCGAAATACGAGTAAAACGAGTATAGTTCTAGAGATAGGCAATCACAATATTTATTTCATTGGAACCGACACAAATCTGCCACGTTCATCAGCAACCGTTACAATGGATTTACAAAAAGATGAAGATTTATGAACTTTCTTATGCCAAGCCATAATACGTAGCATACACTTAATCGGTTCCAATGTTTGTGGAATAAAAACGTTATAAAACGCTCACAACATCCACCTACACGTAATTCTTGATATATTTCGATATACAACAACATACTTACTCACCACATCACTAGGTAATTGTATACGGGGGTGATTCAGAATTAACCGGACTGGTGCTAAATTTTGCCATGTTCATAGTTTTTAACTAAAACTTTGCAAGGATGAGTATTGTCTAAATACATGAAAATTCACTTGAACATTTCAGGAAATATCAAGCGTATGTTGTTAATGAGTTTTTTTTCTATCTTTTGTTACAAAAATATGGTAGAAATTAGAAATAAAAAAATCCAGTTTGTTCTGGATACCCCTCGTACACGTGTAAATAAATACAGACCCTATGAGAAAACTCATCAGTCTACTCTTTTTTTCTTGAAATTTTTCCCTGCGCATATTCTAACATAGATAATTAAGTCCAAAACAAATTCTACATAAAATTGAAATTAAAGTTATGATAATGATTGATAGACAACATATTATCTAGTCAGGTAGCCAGACTAGTGTAAATGGTAAATGTCATTGTATGCTTGGTGGGTGTTAATATGTTTTTGTTTATTGTCTTACCCATAACTCTTGAGCAAGTTGACCTATGTAATAACCACATTTATGTAACAACAATGTTGTGTTCAACTGCTTATAATGGTCTAGGGTGACAACAAACGATGGTTCATCCCGCATTACCTCATAACCACACTTATCTCAATACAACATTATCTCACATTGCCATTACTCATTAGAAAATAGTTCAACCCCAATGAAAAGGTTCTATTAACCGATGCTACTGTAGATACATTGCTTTATCAACAGTCGTAATTAACTCTAGATTATTTGGAACATTCTTAGTATGATTAAATAATATACATGTAAATTTACAGACATATATTCACGCCAAGGTTAGTATTATGGAAAATCGAAAGAGTTTAGTATAGAATGAATAATTGAAAAAACAATACAATGACAAATTAGACAGGAAAGCCAGCTCTCATCAGAAACAGCAGAGAACGAAATGCACAAAAGGAACACACGTACAAAAGTAAGAAAAACCATAGACCACAAGCACACACTAAAATGACAAACACAAAAGTGACATAAAAAGCATTATACCGCACTCGTACACAGGATATATGTCAATAACGTTTTCCAATGCCAAGTCAGCAAATGTAACAATGGACACAAAAAACAAATTGGCAACACATGTAGAAAGTCAATATCGACAACAAATGTAACAATAGCCATTAATAAACACATTGGCAACCAATGTAGCACGTCCATATCGACAACAAATGTAACAATATGCATTAATGAACAAATCGGCAACAAATGTAGCTAGTCAATATCGACAACAAATGTGACAATAGGCATTAATGAACAAATCAGCAACAAATGTAGCTTATCAATATCGCCAAAAAATGTAATAATAGACATTAATGAACAAATCGAAAACCAAGTGACAAACAAATATAAAATCGGCATCAAACGTAACCAATCGGCAACAAATGTACCAAATCGGTAACAAACCAAATAATACGGGAAGTGTAAATCCGTGAACAAACGTAACGAACCGGCAACAAATGTAACAATCGGCAACAAATGTAACAATCGGCAACAAATGTAACAACGGCAACAAATGTAATAAATTGACAAGAAATGCTACAAATTGGCAAAGATCTGTGTGTAACACGCTAAAATCAAGAATATGAATTTAATTAATGGATTTGTTTGTTTTATCGTAATTACGAAAATAGTAAGCTTTAAAGTTAAATGTAGTTCTTCATAACAGTTTGACATTTACAAATTGTCGTAAAGATTTGTTCAATATTAATTATCATTCAGTCAACAAACAATATATGTTCGGATGTGTAAGTTTTAAAGGTGCTGCCTCACAGATTGGACTAAAATTTTTGTATATCGTAATTTTTCAACCTAACCAAGTATTGATGTAATAGAAAGTCACTGACAGTTGCTTTTTGAAAGATTTGGTGCAGATAAGCAATTTTAACCACTCTCGATATCGCCCACTGAGTATTTTTTTCGTGAAAAAATCGCTAAGTTTCCTTTCAACATTCTTTGTGAAATATGTAATTCACACATGATTGAACTGTAACATCAACAAACTACAGCGTAAACATCAGTGAGGTATTTGGTTCGTTTTTCGATTCGTTTTCATCAAATGCGAACAAATTTCAGGCATTTTAAGTAATAGTGGTGCTAATTCTATAGGGTATTAATACCCTATAGAATTTTTGATGTAAAATACTAAATAACTACAATGCCGGAGTTTCTAAAGTTATTATGTCAGTGTGGTTGTTTACGGGATATACAGGCAACTTTACCAAAATTACGCTAATATTTGACAATTTTATCTTATTTATGATATGTGAGGCAGTCCCTTTAAAGAATAACTAATAAATTAAATTTTAACAAAAACTAAGATTTCCATAAGTGCTTTGATAACCAGTACCCAGAAAATTACAAAACACAAATACATTACCAATCGAGTTCCAACAGTCTACCAATGAGAATTAATTATGTAATAGTAATACAACATATGTACACACATTACTGGCCCACAGCTGTAGATTCAACAACAGTAAACTTTAATGGTTTATTATAAATCCAGGTACCTATTGTGGCTGATTAATGCGATGTCGCAGAATAAGTTGTCGTATCTTTACATTTTCGCATTGTTGAGTGGAAAAGCGAAAAAACGACAGAGGAAGGGCGGAAATACGACACCAAAATGTGTCGTGATTTCGCCTTAAATTGTTTCTTTGCTTTTTCGTGGCGAAAATGTCGACTCGCGTATCTTAACATTGTTGCATTTTTGCTTTGTTGTGGCGAAAAAGCGAAAATACGACATGGCATAAATCAGTTACCATAGGTACCAGGCTAAGTCAGATGCATAAAACATTGTAATAGTTGCTCGTTAAGATGATCTCATGGCTACAATGCTGGGACATGAATGCATTTTATGTAATTTGGTGCGAATTTAAGACAGAGAAGCTGGATAGGTAATCGGTAGACACTTCTTATTGATTTACTTCCTATTTGCTTAATGGTATGGAAACAGGGATTAGCAATTCATTATCCTAAAGAGGAATCTACGTCTTAAAACCCAAGGATCGTTTATTTTAGTTCATTCTACCTGAAGTGGAGATAACATAATAAACTCGTTTATGCTTTTTTCTGCAAGCATAAATTTGCAATTAACTCGACGAGACTGGGAACTAACTCCTCTTACGAATCATATTGATGGAATTTTCCCCAATGAAAAACTCCATTGTTTCTTTGTGCCACCCAGAGGCGTCTGAGCAATGTTCTACTACGCTGTATAATGTGATTATTTATGTATATTCTCCATTGTTTGTTATAGATGAATCAACACTTTGTGAATTCTAAAAACTTGGTAGTAGGAGTTGTTAAGAGTTTTTCAAATGATTGATACCATTTGCACATGAACTGATGGTGTTTGTATAAAAACCATATAGTATCTCCCCATCCCAAATTGACGTGTCTTCATGTTATTGGTCGAGATCTTACAACAAACTTATAAACAAAGTATTAACGTTTTGTTGGTTTATTTTTGTGATTAAATCGTGTGCAAAGTGTACTGGAGGTTGTGGGTTATATCCCCACATGGTTAACATATATGAGTAGTTCAGGGACTTGTTGAACCAGCACCAGGTTATTGCGATTGTGTGTGACTGGTATGGCCCCTACTGTCGATGGAATGAACCAGCAACAGGTTATTGCGACTGTGTGTGACTGGTATAGTCCCTACTGCCGATGGAATTAATCAGTAACAGGTTAGTGTGACTCTGTGTGACCTGTATAAGCCCTTCTGTCGATGGAATGAACCAGTAGCAGGATAGTGTAACTGTGTGTGACTGGTATAGTCCCTACTGTCGATGGGATGAACCAGTAGCAGGATAGTGTGACTGTGTGTGACCTGTATAAGCCTTTCTGTCGATGGAATGAACCAGTAGCAGGATAGTGTGACTGTGTGTGACCTGTATAAGCCCTTCTGTCAATGGGATGAACCAGTAGCAGGATAGTGTGACTGTGTGTGACTGGTATAGTCCCTACTGTCGATGGAATGAACCAGTAGCAGGATAGTGTGACTGTGTGTGACCTGTATAAGCCTTTCTGTCGATGGAATGAACCAGTAGCAGGATAGTGTGACTGTTTGTGATTGGTATAGTCCCTACTGTCGATGGGATGAACCAGTAGCAGGATAGTGTGACTGTGTGTGACTGGTATTGTCCCTACTGTCGATGGGATAAACCAGTAGCAGGATAGTGTGACTGTGTGTGACCTGTATAAGCCTTTCTGTCGATGGAATGAACCAGTAGCAGGATAGTGTGACTGTGTGTGACTGGTATAGTCCCTACTGTCGATGGGATGAACCAGTAGCAGGATAGTGTGACTGTGTGTGACAGGTATGGATCATACTGTCGTTGGAATGAACCAGTAGCAGGATAGTGTGACTGTGTGTGACAGGTATGGGTCCTACTGTCGGTGGAATGAACCAGGAGCAGGATAGGGTGACTGGTTGTGGCTGGTATAGACCCTACTGTCGATGGAATATTGTATCAAAAACATACTGAATAGTCCTACAGGGTGTTTCTCCAGTGAGTTTGTGCTGGTAATTTGAGATTGCTGGATTATTTACATTGGGTTGGTTGAAATTTTAAATGACACGGGTAAAGATAACTCACAAGACAAAATCATAAAAGAAGAAACTCAAAGTAAAATGTCACCTGTCGACTCGTTACAAGAAAGTTTGACCAATATGGTAATTTGTTTAACCAAACTGTGTGTCTGAATTCGTGACAAAAACTACATTTTAAAATAATTCATTTTTATACAGATTATACTTAGTAACGTTATTTTAAGCTTTTGTTACATGAATCACATATAATCAATTACAAACATACCATATTAAAATACACGTACAGAGTACACAATTAATGGTTTTTATTATTTGCTAGCAATGGATTATAGAGATTTATCATTGCAAATAACAGTGATAATAACAGTGGAATTATCATTTTGTTATTTTCACTGTTTCTTGTGACTCCCAAAATGTCGCTTTGACATCACAATCACATGGCACCAAAAACAGATATCATTAATGAATAGTTTTTTCTATTGATCAAGTAGTATAACAACACAAACATAATATATCGACTTTGATCACTTGTATCAAACTTGTTGTGGGGCTTATCAGTATACGTATATCAGCGTGTTAACTCTATGTGGACGTACTTATCTCGCCTTCTATCAATGTAATCATTTTAACGGTATACACAGGTGTTGGAAGATGACTTCACCAGACATCCTGGGATGACAAACCCAGATACCGGGTAGATATATCATTTGTTTGGATCTATCTATCATTGCTTTATGATACAGATGGATAAAATATATACATATATACTAATAGCCGACGCTCTGTGTACATGTATCCAAACCAAAGGCTCTCTATAGCCTACCAGAAGAAAATAGTTCCGGACTTGTGAAAAAATAAAAAGGGTAGGCCTAAACTGATCTTTTGATACATTATAAGCAAAGGTAAAGCAAGGTAAAGTATCATTGATGAAGAATTTTCAGAAATTGATATATACATTTGTAAATTACAAACAAACATTTCAATTAGATGAATAAATTTTACAAAAAAATGTTTTTTTATCTCTTCATTGTTTTATTCGTTTTCAAAGATACAGTTACCTGTGATTATTAGTAGTTTAGTGGCTATATAGTATAAGTTGTATCAATATATTGTTAGTAATTATATACCAGCAGTTTCCTTAAATGTATGATATCTAGGGTTGTAGCCCTTGCTTACCCTTGTATATGGCCAAATTGATACATGACAAAGGGCATTGTGTCTGTTACATGTAAGTTTCATTTCATTTTGTGTTCGTCTTTGGGGCGTGTTTTTATGGTCTGTGATTTATCTGTTTTTTTATTCTGTTCCTTTTTTGTTCTTCGTGATCTGATGTTTTTGTTGAGTGCAGTCTTCCCTGTCGGATTTGTTATAATGATTTGGTCGATTGTGTGACAATGCCGTAACCGGGTTTTCAGACCTTGACATTCAGCTTTTTAATACTGTCATCGTTCAACTATTTAGGACGTCTGACATATAAAACTAGGTACGTCAGCCGTTTTACTGTTGGAACTTGGTCATTCAGCATGGGCATTTAACTTTTTGATTGCTGAAACTACATGTAGTTCATTCAGCCTTTCGACAGCTTGGACTTGGGTGGATCATTTACTCTTTCAGGTGGGCATCGTGCCTTGTATGTTGTTGTATGTTTTCTGACAGACTGGTTAAGTTGAGTGCTGCCTTCCCTGTCTGACTTAATGTTATCTTTGTTCAAGCTGCAGCACTAATTGTGCAACACAGTTAATAAATGACGCAAATACACCCCAATCCTGTTTTTGCCATTGGTAATGTAATGCTTGGACTGAATCGGCCTCGGAGTCTTAATTTATGTAGGGTACCATGTGACATGTTCGCAGCATGGTATCAGACAAAATACTGGAACAACCCAAAGGCCAGTGAGCACTTATGTGCAGTTTACTTTAGGAACATGAAATATAGAACAGATCTGCGTTTGTGCATTTTCACTCAATCGTTCTAGATTTATAAACCTAATTATTAGACCCTTTACTGCAACGATAATGATTATGCTCAAGTTTCCATTCATGCAGGGAATCCAAAAACGAGTATGAAACAATAAAACGTTTCAAAATCTACCATTAGTATTGAACAGGAATGAAAGTTTCGGGAGTGATTGAAGACAATAATCACCATCAAAATCATTCAGTTTTCATCCAATAAATAATATGAAACATCAGTAGAGATTGTGGAAATCTCAACTACAAAATCAATAAATTATTACCCACTTTCTTAGAAACTTGAGATTGGTAGTCAATTCTGAAATAAAAATTCCACGTATTCCATGAGAACACCCAAGTTTATTCTGAATTCTTTGTTGGGTATATACTTTATCTAATTGAACAGCACAACACGAGCCAATCACAGTTCAGCCAGGTCAATTTAGAGGAATGGAGAATGAAAGCAAGTCCACCAATATAAAAAGCAGATTCAGTGTTTTATAAATCACAGTTTTAAAGGTGATCTTAGCCATTGACATTACATCACATGTAATTCAATTACTTAAGACAGTGAACAGTAGCACATGGACCAATTTATTCATTTGGAATCCTACGACAAACAATAAGGCGGGGCGATCTCTGCTCTGGTGGAATGCCAGTTTGGTATTCACATCTCTTTTCAAAGTTGTTTTTATTTTCCACTTCGTCAATCTATCAGATGACGTAAGCAGCCGGCTTGTTTAAAAATATTGCATCTAGGTAATCATAATGCATCTGCTAAGCAACTAATCCACGGATTGGGGGTGTGGCGGATTATGGAATGAACGACCTTGCAATATAGCGGCATACTCAACAACTTCAATTAAGCTGTGATTGACTGGCCATCTTTAAAATTTTATGTAAGCGGTCCAATCTGTTTTCAATCATGTTACCAACCCAAAACGTCCCGACTTTTCCATGAGTTTATAGAAATCATTACAGGTATAATAGACGGTAAAATAATTGCGCTTGATTGTACGTCTCTATCTCGAAATTTGTTCGTTACAGTTAGTTGGACTCCTATTATATCTTTATTCAAACGTTCACGAAAAAATAAAATGAGCAACATTCTAGCCACTTGTTATATAGATACAAACATTCATGTGGATCTATATATTATATTTGTTTCTCATCATCAGTCTGATATTTGTGGCAACTACTGTAAAGTAATACATTTTCATTTCATTTCGCGGATATTGCTAAAATGGTCATTTGAAGATTTCTTAAATTCGTGGATTCAAAATATTGATTAACATCGCTTGTTACATATGTTTGAAGTCAATTATTCGAAGGGATTTAATTTCGCGAAATGAGCGAAATTTAATCCACAACGAATATTAATAATTATACTGTATATCTTCACTGTGGGAGCAAATCTAAAAAATACCACAGGAATCTACGTTCAAATGTCACGCCTATTCCTATCTATATTGTACGCATTCAGTATACGATATATCACGTTTTTTGGTTGATTGTGAATCAGATATTTCATTCTGATATATTTGATGTTTATACGCCCTATCATTTATAGCATCACTGTACAATGGAAAATAGATTGCCGAGCATTGGCGTTTGGTTTGTGGACACCAATCGTTAACAATTCGGCACTCAATTCTAACTGTTCGGGTCTTTCTGTCGATGCCGTGTAGATACAGCATCAATAATGTCCCGAGGGGTTCCGATTTCTCGACAAGTTCCGTACAGCTCGGAAACAGCCGAAGTGTAAGTTCGTTACTTGCCATTTAATCATCTTGAGATGCATTGAAGTCGTTCCTTCTGTCTGGTTATACTTCTTTGGTGATATTCATTCATAGTCAAATTGATTTACTTACCGTGAATAAACGAATGAATCGATACATGATAAAAGGGGAGACAATCCCTTTGATCTATGTTTGATAGAGTCTGGGAACCTAATGGAGGTTTATAGTTGTATGGATTTTGGCACGCTGTTCAATCTCTTTACTAACAAGATATGATTCACCAAATTGAAAGACAAGAATGTGATAATATAATGGTATACAATGTAGTGTTAACAAGCATCATAAACACATAATAGGAACATCCATCATACTAATTACCATAATGCATCTATTTATTCCACCAGAGAGCTTATTCATCAACGTGAATAACAAAAATAGGCGGTAACTAACAATGCATGTTGATAGTATGTATTGCATACCATGACAAGGAGCAGGGTACGCTGACATCTCAGCGTCGTGATGACTGACTGAACGTCGATGTCATGATTAAAAACTTGTTCGCAATTAGTTTCCTTTCGTGCCCTACTGTTTCTGTTGCGTGCTATCTCTGGTTTAATATTTCGGCATGGCTTACTGGAACATTATGCTTGATCTTATTTGAATACCCAAAACCGTCAATAAAGATTTTCAAACTTCAATTGAAAATCAAAAGTCATTACATCTCATTATTCGTCAGAATAGCGTTGTATTATATGCTAAATAGACTTTCTATATATGAGCCAGTCTCCAGGAAAACCTGCTATTTTGATAAAAATATTGACTTTAAGATTTTCCATAGTATTACAGGATAATGTTAAATAAGCAAATTGCAAAAGAAATTATGGTAATATCTTGAGTTTTAAGGAAGTATTTCATTATTACACCATTTGATAAATTCTTGACATAAACTGTTCAAAATAGTACCAAATTCTATAATTATGTTTCACTTTTCAAAATATATATCAAAATCGAAATTGTTTGCATTAAAAGAAAAGCTAATTCTGTTTTAAACAACTTAATCCTTGTTTTTCTCAATCGGAGTTCTTTTCTGAAATTGGTCACCATAGCAACGAAGCATGTGTTTTCGACATAATTCATAGGACAATTTAAAGCTAAGGTATGGTACTATATGGGTCAATTACTTAAAATAGAATCAATAGATATGTATTTTTCCTTATTTTAGAACTTTATCAAAATCAAAATTACATAATGTCATTATAATAGGTTTTCCTGGAGACTGGCTCATATATATTTATAAATAAAGTATATATATTTTATGGGGCTAATTTCATGCAGAGTTAGAAATACGGTGTGTTCTTTTTTATGTACTTCGCGCTCTTCTATTTCTGTTGAATGTTGCCTTCACTGTCCGATTTGTGATTATCTTTTTTACAGAATGAGCTACTTTTACATTATTTGTTAGATAATTTGTTCAAGGGTGTTTTGTTTTGTTTCCATAACATCATTATATCACGGTAATGTGCGTGAAGTTGGCAGCCTAGCAAGCCTAGCAGTTTAAACTAGTCCCCGAAAACTTGCTACATGTATACTATGTATTTTAAACCCGTTTAGGGGTCCAACATACAAACCAAACATTTGAATGAAAGTCGTTTTATGGATATAGTTTGTATTTCGATGTTAATAAATCACGAAAATTTGAAAAGCGACAAATTAGGTTAATTATTCATGAAATAAAATTAAGAAAAGACTATTTCATTTGCCATGAATTCGTCTTTTTACTCGATCCAGGGGTGTGAAAAAGCGGCACAACAGATTTTCGTCATACCTATGCAATGAAAATATTTTTACATGAACACTTACATCATAACAATTGTAAGTTAAAGGTAACGAGTATAGCCAACACGTGTGCGGAACATTCTGGTCGGAAAACGTGTTGGGAAAATTAAGATCTAATTTCAGATCCGCGAATAATTTTCTTGATAACATTCTTCAGGTAACAAGACACCAACCACTTGTTTTCAATACAAGTTAATTGATACAAAATGTAGTAGCAACATTATTCAGACATAACAGATAATGAATAACTCAAGCATTGTAATTAACTTCTTGAAATCTTAATGACCAAAATGCATATTCGAGTGTGCGTTATTGAACAGTTCACTCATAGAAACACTTATGCAGTAATTTAATAATTCTATTTTAACATTTGGTTTATTAAGCAAGACGTTATGTTATTAAAATTCTTAACAAATTTCGGATTATTGTTGATGATAGGTAATCTTTAGTGTTGTCTACGATTTTACAGTCTTACACCATTTGCACACAGTTATCATAATACAGTAAAACCTCGGTATCGCACAAGCCAAATGCTCGAGATAAGCCAGGTGCTCGACATATCCAAAGTTATGAATTAGTTTAGTTTAAACAATATTTATTTCTTTATAAACATATAATATGATAACATTTATTTACACATATTAAGGATTGAGTAGAAAGCAAAGCTTATTTATTTAGTTATGAATTGTTGTTATTAATAAGTGTAATGGTGTTTACAATGCAAATGTGTTTGATACATGTATTTGGTTGTAACTACGAATATCGTCATTGTTGATCAAGTATGTAACAAGTTGAATCGTGAGGACATTTGCCAAACTCAACAAATTTCATATCCAATCCGTAATTTATAATTTTAAATGAAATATAAAACTCCACATAACGGTTGTAATAAATGTTAACACGAAAGATCCTATTTGTTCTAACAAACTATGTTTTGTTGAATTCACCAGTTTTCAAACAAATGGTTGAATTCATAGCTCACTATTTATTTATTCGTCGGGGATTTGATTTCGCGCTTGAGGTCATCCTTGGAACAATTAAAATTTAATTCCCCACGTATAATAATGAGTTTACAATATTTTGTTAACTTTTGTTTACTCGTCTTATGACGTCGTCTAGAAAATACGTCTTACATGTGAATTTGTAAATCATACAAAAATCGTTAATCTGGTACTGTTATATATCTGCCGTTCTTGACGCACTGCAGAGCTACTATGTAAAGGTAACTTAGGGTTCACCCGGTGTAAGATAATGTGACTGGGTTGTCTCCATTTGACTAAAATACTGTCGATCAATGGGATTTAAAATATCTTATAAAAAGATTCAGAGTATTAATATAACAACGTATTTTAAGGTTCCCAATAATCCTACATGTATAATATATCGATCGCCTCTACTGTCCAGTTAGGATAAACAATAGAGTGAGCCAATTGTCGAATCCACTATAACGGTGTAAAACAATATATTTCAAGGTACCCAATAAACCTACATGTATAATATATCGATCGCCTCTACTGTCCAGATAGGATAAACAATAGAGTGAGCCAGTTGTCGAATCCACTATTACGGTATAAAACCATATATTTCAAGGTACCCAATAGTCCTACATGTATAATTTATCGATCGTCTCTACTGTCCAGATAGGATAAACAATAGAGTGAGCCAGTTGTCGAATCCATTATAACGGTGTAAAACCATATATTTCAAAGTACCCAATAGTACTACATGTATGTACGAGGTGTGTACAAAAAGTTCGTAGACATTTGTGATAAAATGAAACCAAAACAACATATCCACATCAAACTTCAGTATTACAAAAAAAGTTGCATTTACATATAACACAGAAAATTTCAGTGAAATGCGTGGAGTAATGATTTTTCTACAATAATTTAAGTGTACTCACTCGTACCCGAGCGGCGCAGGTGGTGACGTCAGTAACGTCCGCAACGTAAATTAACAACATTAAAATTGTCACAATTTTTCAAAGTAGCAGCCCCCGTTATCAATGTTTTTGCCTGCCTCTGTCGAAATCTGTCAACCTTGGCACCCATACCTTGTTTATACCTAACTGCTGCTTAAGTATAATATTTACTGTCCCACGGCTCAATTCAGACTCACGAATGGCCACACTTCTATCCTTATTGACGATCTTTTCTATAGACGTCACAGTAACGTCGTTTATAATTCTCCGTCGTCCGCTACTACCGTCTGCTTTATTAATCGTTTTTCCATTTGAATATCGCTTGTTCCACTTGTACACAAGTGCTCTACACACGGAATCCTTGCCTGTTGCAGACCGAAGTGTTTTAATGGTTTGAACCGGTGTTTTGTCCAATGATACACACAATTTAATGATAGTCCGTTGTTCTTCGACGTCAAAAGACGTCATTTTCGTTTCCAATAATTCCTTAGGTCCTTATGATAAAGGTTTATTTTTTCAACGTACAGGTGTTCTATTGCTATGATACTTGGCGGACGAGACATCAACACAACCTCGTGGCACGTTGACAAACGTCAATATAATCGCGCCAAAATTACGCAATTGCCATGACATTATATCAAACGTACTAACTAACGAACTTGACCTGCGCCGCTTAGCACAACCATGATATATAAAATGTCATATATTGTTTTTATTTTTATAGTATATTCAGTGAAATTACTACAGAATATGTATTTTGTAATAAAGTATAGAGGTCTGGTGGAAAAGAATTTGTCATGACGCCGGATATCTTTTAAATTGGGATGTCTACGAACTTTTTGGACACACCTCGTATAATAATAATTATAATTTATTTATTTATGGAGGGAGCTTACTTGACATCTTGTCAATCTGCCACAAGTCCCTTAGCAGTAAAACAATGAAACAACAAGTTCTTGCGGTCTGGTTAGGTGCCGCAAAACAAACATAGTATTTTGCTATCACAGCTTACAATACTGGCAAGGTAACGTGTACTTTACTGAGCGATTATATATTACATAGTACACCAGTACAGATACAAGGTCTCTTTTATGAAGCAAAACCTATGGATAGAAGGCCGAAATACGAGTATAGTTGTAGAGATAGGCAATCACAATAATTATTTCAGTGGAACCATCACAAGTCTGCTACGTTCATCAGCAACAGTTTTAATAGCTTTACAAAAAGATGAAGTATTATGAACTATCTATTGCCAATCCATAATACGTAGCATACACTCAATCAGTACCAATGTTTGTGGAATAAAAACGTAATAAAAAGCTTTACATACTTACTCACCACATCACTAGGTCATTGCATACAGGGGTGATATTAACCGGACTTGTGCTAACATTTTGCCATGTTTATAGTTTGGACTGAAATTTTGCAAGGATAACTATTGTCTAAATAAATGAAAATTCACTTGAACATTTCGGGAAATATCGAGCAGATGCTGTTAATGCGTGTTTTCTACCTTTTGAAACAAATAATATGGTAGTAGTAAAAGTAAAAAATACCGGTTATTCTGGATACCATTCGTACATGTGTAAATGGTAAATGTAATGGCGTGCCTGTGTGTAAATATGTTTTTGATTATTATCTTAGCCATAATTCTTAAGTTAGTTGAACTATGTAATAACCACATTTATGTAACAGCCATGTGGTGTTCAACTGTTTATAATGGTCTAAGGTGACAACAAACGATGCTTCACCTTGCATTACCTCATTACCAGAACAACATTATCCCACATTGCCATTACTCAGTAGAAACAAGTTCCATTAACCGATGCTCCGGTAGATACATGACTTTATCAGCCGTCATAATTAACTCTAGATGATTTGGAACATTCGTATCATGTAAATAAAATGTATTAAACTATTAGAAAACAAAGTGTAACTAATCCATCAATTCGACAATACTTGTAACAATTGACATAAGTAAACAAAACGGCAACAAATGCAACTAGTCAGTGTCGCCAACAAACGTAATAATAGACATAAACTAAGATTTCCGTAAGTGATTTGATAGTACAGTACCCAGAAAATTACAAAATACAAATACATAACCAATCGAGTACCAACTTTCTACCAATGGGAATTAATCATGTAATAGTAATACAATATGTCGCTGGCGAATAAAAAGGGATTTTAAGAGTGCTACTTACGACCTTATATTATTTAAAATCCAGGTTAAAGATACCCATGTTTGGTCATACGCCTATATTGTATATAGACAAAGAAGGAACAACTCACTAGCAAAGTGGTGTAAACTATCTTCAAAATAGGCGATCTAGATATTTATTAAAATGCATGAAATTAATATCACCTAATGTGTAAGACAATAAAGATTACAGATCTTTTTGCACCTAAGAGTTTGCTTGTCTAGTTTTTTCGTTATTAAGAAAAAACTATATTGTCCCTTCTTATTTCTACATAGAAAAAATGAGCGCTATCGATTAACCGCTTGAGGAGAATTCTTCCACATGACTGATACATATTTGAAATATGCATCTCAAGGCGCTTCTTGTGGGGCTATTTTCATAAATCGGAAATGATCATGTTGACCATACTGAAGTTTAAAAATTTGTTTTTCCATAAGTAAAGAGTAGTTTTCAGATTTCTAAAATATTGATTTTGTTCTTACGACCTTCTAATTCTAAGCCAGCGATGTGTACATGCATCATAGGCCTACAGCTGTCGATTCAACGAGAGTAAAATGTAATGGTATATTATAAATCCAGGTACGAGGCTAAGTCAGAAGCATAAAACATTGTAATAGTTGCTCGTAAAGATGCTCTCATGGCTTTGTATGCATTTTATGTATTTTGGTGCGAATTTAAGACAGAGAAGCAGGACACAAATTGTATAGGTAATCGGTAGACACTTCTTATTAAATTACTTCATATTTACTTAATGCTATGGAAACAGGGGCAAATACATAAAGTATCTATCATAAATACCTCGAAAACGTAATTGATTAGTAATTTATTATCCTAATGAGAAATGATACGTCTTAAAACCCAAGGATCGTTTATTCTAGTTCATTCTACCTGAAGTGGAGAGAACATAGTAAACTCGTTTATGCTTTTTTCTGCAAGCATAAATTTGCAATTAACTCGACGAGACTGGGAACTAACTCCTCTTACAAACCACATTGACGGAATTCCCCCCAATAAAAAACTCCATTGTTTCTGAGTGCCACCCAGAGGCGTTTGAACAATGTTCTACTAAGCTGTATAATGTGATTATTTATGTATATTCTCCATTGTTTGTTATAGATGAATCAACACTTTGTTAATGTTACAGACTTGGTGGTAGGATTTTCTAAGAGTTTATCAAATGATTGATACCATTTGCACATTAACTGATGGTGTTTTTTAACAAAATATAATATCATCCTATCCCAAAATGACGTGTCTTCATATAATTGATGGAGATCTTACAACAAAATTATAAACAAAGTTACGGAATGTATTAACGGTTTTTGGTAGTTTACTTTGTGACTAAATCGTGTGCAAAGTGAACGGGAGGCTGTTGGTCGATCACATTCCACGTCATACTGTACGTCATTTAATAATACTGCTATATAGCCCTGTATGCTTAGCGTATAAGAGTAGCTCAGGGACTTGTTGAACCAGTGTGCAATGGCTTTAATTTACATATTGCATATGGCGTTTTTTATACAATTATTGTTAACCATTCCATGCAGTCAGTTCACGTGACGTATTCGTTATAAATAATGCTCGTTAAACCGCTGCCGCCCAGCTGGTGACAACTATACTGAATATAGGTCAAATTCGATATAACGACTAATTCAATACAGCGACATAAGTCTAGAGAACAGGTACGATCGTTATAATAAAGAGATAAAGGCTGCTATCGGAACAATTATCAGACTTTAAGAAGAGCAACTTTCAGCTGTAGTATCTAGAAATTTTCGTAGTATTGGGATTTGGAAGTGGTTAAGCCTAGGTCCCACTGAGCATATTTTGCTTCTGCGATGTACTCCCGATTGAACTTAATGAGCTAGCATGACACCGGGAACATTTTTCTCATGGTCTAGGGGAGGCTTCAGGGAAGTCATGAGACAGTCTGTGATAGCGGAAGGAATTGTGATGAATCGGGTGGTATTGCAAGAAATCGGGAGAATATTGCCGATGTGGAATTCATTCCTCGGGCTTTACACAGTACGTCCATATGCGACGATACATAAAGGTAATACAATATTTTGCCTAAGATAAATAAAGGCATAAGGGCAAAAATTATGTTTTAAGAAAACGAGATAAACTTATGAAAAACTTATTTTTTTCTTTGCAGCGAAATAAGCTTTTTCTACTTCAGTTTGGTTATCATGACCTCTTCCCATTTTCATGAAAAGACTCATAAGGAGCACCTTGTATATGTTCGTATATGTGTCTAACGGGGACAGATATATACAAACATATACAGATAAATATAAAACGGTTGAATGAACCATCGCCTGTACTCGAGATAGACTTGATGCTCGTAATAATGATACTCAACTTAAAGGGATAAATTAATACACAACATGGAACAAATTCGCCGGGTTTTTTTTAAATTTGCTCGACATAGGCCGGATGCTCGAGATATTGATGCTCGTCTTATCGAGGTTTTACTGTAGCTATACAGCACTTACGACCTTATTCCTCTAAAGAGAAGATATAGGCACAATTATCGACAACGGTATGAGTAAACAGAACTTAAGCCTGTACGCTTCTTTAGTATAGGAGTTATTTTGTGAACAACTTAGATAATGATATTTAAATTCAGTATTCAGTAGTTCAATCATTAGTTCGTATATCGATTTCTGACGTTTTTTGAACGATAAAATTCGATTGTAAACTACGAGTAGACCAAATACTTGTATTACAATGACATCTGACAATAGTATGAATAGCATATCAACTTTCATTGCAAGATGGATGGATTTATTTTCTTATCTTTATTGGGTCCTCGGGGATTATTTAGAGTTTAAATTTAAAGCTAGATAATCTACAATGGTCCATGCAGACATATGAACAATATTTTATGAAAAGCGATATAATAATGTGATCTAATACACTGTGTGTCAAAACTCTATATTGCTAGCTTAGAATGAGAAGGTCGTATTTAAAGTACAAAATCGATATATTGAGAAAACAAGAATAAATGTCTGAAAACTACTCTTTACTTATGGAGAATAATGCTTATTCACCTTCTTATTCATCATGACCTGTTCCGATTTTCATGAAAACATGTTCATAAGAAGCACAAATGTGATGCAGATTTCAAATATGCATGAGTCTGATAAGGTCAACAAGTAGCACTTACGACCTTCTCATTCTAAGCCAGAGATATAGGCGTACCATTGAAACAAGTTTGGTATGTTGTGGTGTGAGATCGAACCCGTATACACATACCTTAGATTGACGTTTTAACTCACTCAGTGTTCGGTCTTTTGTAGATTATAGAACAAGTACCCTTTTTAGGTTTCAAAATAAAGATTTTGTGTTCTTTTATTTTAGGTTTTACTTGTAATTTATCGACACTATGTGTTTAACCAAAGACGATTCCTTCCTTTCTTTTTTTTATTAAGTCATTTTTATGAAACAATTGAGCCTAATTCGACGATTGTGACTTCGAAATCACGACCTTGGATCAAAAATCAAACAGCTCAATAAATCGACTACAAAATTACTTATCAATGTAGCATGTACTTGAATTCCTGCTGGGTACACTCAAGTATCATTTTATATCTTGAAATCTGTTCTTTAATGATGATGCACTATTTTATGCTACGTTAATTGTGTAATTGCAAACGATTTAGCCTTGCCGAGCATAGCCTTTATTTGCAAGTCAGCTTTCTGTTGAAATATGGCAGGCATATGAGTGCCTCAGCCCGTGGCTGAACCCGGATCGCAAGATTAGACGGCAAGCGCGCTAACTATTGAGCTACGGAGGCACATTATTTGCGGAATAATTTCAGATTTCCACATTACTAAATGTGTTACATATTGTTGGATTATATGTAATAATTAGTTTGGACGGGTTTTTCGACTCTACTATCGAAGTTAAAGTATGATACACGACTATACAATGTTAGTACCGTGTCTGTCTGTAACAAAAACATTTCATAGTTGGCTTGAAATTACTACAGTGGCAGTATTATTGTTGTTTCTACAAAACTTAGACAATAAGTGTAAGCTCCTTGTAATAGTAGATTCTCATTTCAGGAAAGTCAGGAAATAGACAGAAACAAAAACTGAATGAAAAAATCCACGGCATTTTGCCCAAACATGTTCCTACCTTGAATAAACTTCTCTGAATCAGTCATGGTTAAGTTCTCTTTTTATATCAATATCCTATAATTCCAAGTTTAACTTCCATGAAGAATTGCTCACTTAATTATAACAATAAAAATATTAATAAGTTAAGTAACTATCACTTCGATCAGTTTCAATCACAAAAAAAGGCTAATATTTATCCTCGGCGTTCATTTTCCATTGTAGTTATATATTTACACTCGCACTGTTTATTTATATACGCCTAAAGATTTCGTCCATTGCAAATATTAAATTAAAATCCGTTTTAACAACACAGAAAAATGGTAGCCAATTGAATATGCTCTGGTCTTCACCTGTTTTGATAGTAAGAGAAAATATTGGAAGAACATTGGAAGAATTGTATATACTCGGGACGTTACTTTCACAGAATGTATGTAGTAAAATACAATAGCAAATGTATACTATACAGTGTAGTGTATAAGTAGCTCGGCTTCGATGAGTTTAACGTCTCAAATATCTTTCATTCTATGACGTTGTATATATATTTTATTTTGAAAAACAAGTGTCAAATATGATGTATATTGAAATGAGATAAAGATTGGAAATTTGAAATCATTGAATACATTTTCAAAATTGTCCTTTAGCGTTAAATCCTTGTGACTTAAACCATGTCTGTGAAACAAATTCAAAATGAATTGGCTGTAAAATCATTTTATTTATTTTATGAGGATTTAATTTAAGTGAATTTTGGTAAAATGCAATTTCGCGGCGTACAACATTCGTTGATTAAAATAAAAAAAGAATAAAAATCACTACATTTTTCTATATTTCGGATTGATCGACTAATCCTCGAATGGCGGGGATGGATTTAACATGTGGATTTGCGGACATCGGGGGGGGGGGGGGGGGGGTAAAGTAGTATTTGACTTCTGGTGATAGCTC
Organism: Spisula solida; assembly: GCA_947247005.1. Lineage (NCBI taxonomy): Eukaryota > Metazoa > Mollusca > Bivalvia > Venerida > Mactridae > Spisula > Spisula solida. The sequence goes on from OX365954.1 coordinate 29,478,154, forward strand.
GTACTTATCATTATTCCATACAGTAACAATGATAGTAAAAATACATATCATTATTAGTGTACTTTAGTGTTTCCTGATCTAGACAGATATCTCAATAACACAGTATATATGCCAAATCACTGTATCATTTCTTGCGACGCTATATAAATCAACTTGCGGTTATTGTATGACTTATTCTTGCGACGCTATATAAATCAACTTATTTGACTTATTGCAAGCAAAAGCATCTGTAACTCTCGTTACTCTTTGACTTAATGGGAGACTAAATATACACATTAAATATGTATGATTTCTTGAGATAACCGGAAGTTGAATGTTATTAATAAGAGCCAAAACATAAAACGATCACATCCGAACATCCGGTCCGACGTCACGGTCGACTTATGGTTACAACATCTACCTGCATGGCTCCGTGTTCAGCTCTCAGAGTATCACAGCGTATAAACCAAATCAATGTATGACTTATTGGGATTCCATACAAAAAACTTGTGTGATTTTAGTTGGCAAAAGCATCGGTGACTTCCGATCACTGTATGCCTTATTAGAAGACTATACAAATCAACGTGTACGCTTTATTGCGAAAACCGGAAGTTGGCTCGTTTATACACTGTGGTACTTTAACCTAGTGCAAGTACTGGCTGAGCTAGGAAGTGTTCCAAAATAAAATACTATACATCCAGTCCATTGCTTATGAATCAATAGTACTAGTATTCATTCATCATCAGAATCAGTTGTTTGAGACATTCTCCAAAAAACAGACACCATATTAGGGCATTATTCATTCAATCATGATTTATTTAAATTGCTGATTAACCTCACCAATACATTGTTAGCAGTACAGAAATATAGAGCAGTGATCTCCCTTGCTGGTGCGCTAAATTCTTTTAGTATAAACGTGATCGCTGTAAGCAGTTTGAGTGGCCATATATCAAATTTATCCTCAGCCCTACAACAGTATCCGTTGTCCGTTGTGTACACATTTAATATCATGTTAACGTCCTAACAACAGAATCCTCTAAAGAGGAAAAACCTCTATTCAACAGAAACCACTAAAATTGAAACCCCTATCCAACAGAAACCAACATTAATAACAGGCATTAATAACCTCTTTCCAACAAAAATCGCTTAAATCAATAGCATCTATCCAACCGAAATCACTGAAAGTAATAACCGCTCTACAACGGAAAAATAAAAAATCCAAACCTTAATACATGTACCAGTAACCTGTCAATTATGATAACCCTTGAACGGCAGTACCCCACAACAGCAATAGTCTGTCAACAAGAGTAACCTTCGACCAACTGTACCTCCTAGCAGCATTAACCTGTCAACAAGAGTTACCTTCGACTAACTGTGCCTCCCAGCAGCAATAACCTGTCAACAAGAGTAACCTTCGACCAACTGTACCTCCTAGCAGTATTAACCTGTCAACAAGAGTAACCTTCGACCAACTGTACCTCCTAGCAGCATTAACCTGTCAACAAGAGTAACCTTCGACTAACTGTGCCTCCCAGCAGCAATAACCTGTCAACAAGAGTAACATTCGACCAACTGTACCTCCTAGCAGCATTAACCTGTCAACAAGAGTAACCTTCGACTAACTGTGCCTCCCAGCAGCAATAACCTGTCAACAAGAGTAACCTTCGACCAACTGTACCTCCTAGCAGCATTAACCTGTCAACAAGAGTAACCTTCGACTAACTGTGCCTCCTAGCAGCATTAACCTGTCAACAAGAGTAACCTTCGACTAACTGTGCCTCCCAGCAGCAATAACCTGTCAACAAGAGTAACCTTCGACCAACTGTACCTCCTAGCAGCATTAACCTGTCAACAAGAGTAACCTTCGACCAACTGTACCTCCCAGCAGCATTAACCTGTCAGCAAGAGTAACCTTCGAACAGCAGTACCTCGCATAAACAATAACCTGTCAACAAGAGTAACATTTAAACAAATGTACCTCGCAACAACAATAACATGTCTACAAGAGTAACATTCAAACAACTGTACCTCGTAACAGTAATAACCTGTCAACAAGAGTAATCTTCGATCAACGGTACCTCACAACAGCAACCGACTGTCAACAAGAGTAACCTTCGAACATCTGCTGAAAGTAACATATTGTATACGGTACAACCCCCTCCGGAGAGGTTAGTCGGTATTTTGACGATTATTCCTGGTAATTGAACACAAAAAAGATCGGTATAATGAAATTATGTAAAGAGCATCAGATAAACATGCTAATGAAAGGAACATGCGAGTACTGATCGCAGTCTCGACAAGTTATAACGCATTAAGCAATGTGTGCCGCATGTTATTTCCTGAATTGAATAATAGGTAACTAAAACATATGTACGAGTATTCACTCACTACTGGTGCCCGCTGCTACGATAACTGAATGACATTGATGTTTCTTCGTGGATTTGGTTTGTTGTAGTATTAGGGTTTGTGATGTTTTCAACTGTTTTTTAGTAATACATAGTTCGCCGGAGATAGACTTATCAGTAAACAAACATGCATAACAGAAACACTGCACGGTCGACTGACCACTTGTTATCCATGTAGATTCAAAGACCATACCATTAAAAGTGAATATGCATTGAAGATTGAACAAAAATAAACATCGAAAATGTAAACCATGGCTAGTGGTATCATCAGCGGACTATACATACGGCGGACTCTTACATACAAGTGATTGCAATTCCGTAAGCAACCGAGAATCGTAAGCAACTGAGAATATAACCATTAACAAAGCTATAGAAGCTCACACTCTTTTCAAACCGAGAATCGTATGTCGATCTTCTAAGTGACAGGCAAGCGCTCTTCCGAAATGTACTAGAATGTTTGGTAGTTGTTCAGCAGTTCTAATAGATGTTACCAAAGAATACTCGGAATGGAACTGAAACATTCTGAGTTCTGACTGAATTTCCAATACGATCCGCCATTTTGGAAGGAAATATCGCGATCGGCGAACTTGTACGAGACTTGACGAGATTTTCACGAAGTCGCTATTTTGCCGCTATTTGTCGCCATCTTTTGTATGATATTTGATGTTACACAGTCAATATTCAATCGCTTCACGAACACACTACCAAGTTTCTATCCTTTATGTCAAAACACTACTAAAATGCGAATAAATTGTGCGCTCGTGACGGCATGATTAAATAAATATAATCATATACTTGACCGTTTTATTATAAATGAGCATGATGTATTATTTAAACTGAAGCGTGCGAAATATGAGTAGCCGGCCACCATTTTTGATAGGTCAGTATAACGGTGTTCATTTTGTATGTGCCCTTCTGCAACTACGTGGTTCATTATAAGACTGGGCAAAACTGCATGTATCTGTTGAGTACTTTTTGTTGAGTGTCTTTGTGATGCGCTGTCGTCCTTTGCTCCGTTCTTGCCTTCAGAATATGGCTATTGCTCCGGATTTGTTTGACAGAGTAAGGCAGCAGGCTGACGGAGTAAGATGTCGTGTTTTGTAGCTGTTCAGTATGTCATGCTCTGTTGTTTCTTACGAGTGCTGCATACCCTGTCCGATTAATTTTGTTTTCGTTAAACTGAAAAAAAGATCAAGAGTTTTGCCATAATCCGCCAACTTTAGTGATCAATCTTCGTTTGTTAGCTACTAGCAACAGTCTGCCCTCATGTCTGGACATTAAGTAATATACAGCCGTGCTGGCAAAACATCAGACATAATTACGCGAGGAACTATGCAACTTTTATCAGACTTGAAACGATATAAAAAAACCAGATACTAGTAGTTAGATACACACATGGGAAAGGTTTGTTGTACTCTAGCTTCCTATTCTGTGAGAATGAAATTCTCTTTATTCTAAAAACATCCCAGAACAGTTCTCCCCAGTGAGCACAGGGTATTCGGTAACACATGCTAATTGCAAAAACAAATATTTTTAATCACATTTTTTATTTCTGTTCGTTAACAAAAAAATAAAAACGGATAGGTCCTTCTCTGTCTACACTCAGATAATGTGGTTTTGTTCTCGTAGAGCGAATTTTAATTGCAACATTTCGGTAACGTCGTGAGTCTAATGGTGTCATTAGTGTTACTTAACTTGCTGATAACACTTAAAAAACTAATTTGCCAAGGGAAAACATAATCATAAGTGAAGAAAACGGAGGAAGAAATATATCAAAAATCAAACATACATCCCGATTTACTCTTAAGCAGTAGGTACAATCCTTGTTTGTTAATCTGGTAGGTGTCAACACAAATAGGATGTATTGACTTTCATGCCAAAGCCTGTTGCCCATTAATGTGTCAGTTGTCTGTGGTGGAACAGCTCAGTAGAGATGGGTAACCTATATACGTGTACTGTTTTACTGTTTGTTTATCATGGTTATAATTCGGGATAAGACCCGGTACCTGTTTAAGCCCAGGTCCCACTGAACATTGTTTGCCTCGGCGATGTACTCCCGATTGAAATTAATGAGTTATAAGGACATCGGGGGAACAGGTCCATCGTGGTCTAGGGGAAGCCTCGGGGAAGTTATGAGACAATTTGTGATATAGAAAGGAATCGTGAAGAATCGGGTGGTATCGGAAGAAATCGGGAGAACATTGCCATTGTACAATTCATCGGTTGGACCTAGGCTTTATACAAGTACAGAAGTGAAACAGTACAGAAGTGACGACAGCTCCTCGCCACCCACGCAACACTCGGAACAGCTCGGTTATTTCTACAATTATGACGCTGTCTGATTGTTTCCTGGCTTTGTTTTGGTGATAGAGGCAGAAAGGGAAGAACCTGGGTACCAGGTCGTTGCTATTTGAGGAGGTGTGTATAGTGAAATCCTTTCGATATAATATCTTGTGGAGGTGAGCCAGCACAAGCACAATACATGCAAACATACATGCACCAAGTTTCAAAATACGAAAATTTAACACAACAAAGTGTACCAAATATAATTATAACACGCTGTAGAAAATAAAACAATTTCAAGTTTACGTTTGTGACTACAGTTGCATTTTGACTGGTGTGTCTTAGTCGTTATGAATACGAAAACATTTGAGCCAGTCTCCAGGAAAACCTGCTATTTTGACAAAAATATTGACTTTAAGATTTTCCATAGTATTCCAGGATAATGTTAAATAAGCAAATTGCAAAAGAAATTATGTTAATATCTTGAGTTTTAAGGAAGTTACAACTGTTTTTGTAGAGTCCCTATTCGGAGCTTTTTGAGTGACGTCGCAAACGTCATTCAAACGTTATTCGACGTAACTGAAATAAGTATTTCATTATTACACCATTTGATCAATTCTTGACATAAACTGTTCAAAATAGTACCAAATTCTAGAATTATGTTTCACTTTTCAAAATTTATATCAAAATCAAATTTGTTTGCATTCAGAGAAAGGCTACTTCTGTTTAAAACAACTTAATCCTCGTTTTTCTCAATCGGAGTACTTTTCTGAAATTGGTCACCATAGCAACGAAGTATGTGTTTTCGACATAATTCATAGGAAAAATTAAAGCTAAGATATAGTACTATATGGTTCAATTACTTAAAATCGAATCAATAGATATTTAGTTTTCCTTATTTTAGAGCTTTATCAAAATCTTGTTACATATAGTAATTACATAATGTCATTATAGCAGGTTTTCTTGGAGACTGGCTCATATGCATTTGTGTTCACTTTTTGCTTAAAACACCACTGCAACAATGCGTAGTTACATGAGTAGCCAGACACTTAAACAAGCTGTCCCCGATCTTCCGAAGCATCTCAGATAGAATTCTCATCACACATTGAGAATTTGCTCAAATCAGAGTATGTGTTTTAGACAAATCAGTAGTTTAAGATCTTGAAATGTTACTGTTATAAATTCAAAATAGTGCCACCAATTTTGAGTCCAGTCTTCCATGAAAATTAAAGAAACGACACATGATAATATTTGAGATGAGATTTAGCTCACATTGAGATTTTTAGGGAGATCGGGTTCAGGCCTCGCAGCAGTTACATTCCCTTACAGGTACACTGCCAGGGAAGTAGACCTTACCGCTGGGAGAAGAACTACCAATGTTATGAAATATGACATTACGTACACTCGTACTGTGCGATATAAATTATGGAGTCGGTCTTGGTGTTGTACCTTTAAATACTTTTGATTCTAGTACATTTATGTCAAAGTACAAAATTAATGAAAAACAAATCGGAAGCACAATTATCAACGTATGAAACACGATGTTTCAATAAACTGTAACCACAGCAAGCATGCAAGAGCAAATTACAAAAAACGCATAATCTAACAACCGTACAGCAAGTAATAATCATTAGTTGTTACCTTTACAAATACTTCATAATATATTTATAGGTTTAACATCAATACATGGCGTCATCAAAGAACACATATCCGTATAGGTCGTAAAAAGAAGTTTAAGATATGAAATTATGTAATTTAAAAAGTTGCGGCAATATTTGCAAAGATCTAAACGTGTATTTTTAGATCTTTGATATTTGCAAGCTTTGTCGGTGCGATATGTTTTACAATTGGTTAAACGGTTCAAATGTTCATAGTATGGTGTCTTAAACAATGCAGATAGTAGAACCCAAAACGGATTAGCCCGAAACAAAGTTCAGACAAGTTAGATTTATCTTAAAAAATCATTCGGAATCAAAATTCAAAAAGCATTTCGTCCAAAAGTTAACGAAACATCAAAAAAGAAGACAAATATTTTTATGATGAGTTCCATGTTGTCCTAGTTACAATATGAGGTATATTTCATTCATTTTCTGTCCTACAATTTAATAAAGTCGAGTCAATTAATCCCAAAGAATGCAATAAAAATAAATAAGCTCACCATAAAATGTAAATGTTTCGTTATTTAAGTGTTAAGTTATATATAAATAAATTAATTACAAAAATATTTATATCTGCTTTGCAAAACCTTGTAGGGAGGACATCTTGTGGATGCCATGACATTTTGTAGAAAAAACTTGCTATATATTCGGATATTCAAAGATTACATGATACATAAGCATTTAAAGTTTTAATCATTATTAGTCAGTTGTTGATACGGTGAGGCCGCTGCTTGATTTAATGGAGTAATTTTGTTCGGTGAAACGTAATTATACAGCATATAAATCTGTCACGAATCTTGTAAGAATTTAGAAAGTCTTAAGTCTATATCTGAAATTCGTGAACTAATCTGGGCGCTTCATAGATAACATTGGGTGCCTTGGACATTAAAATTCCAAACTTAAGCAACGTTCGACCAGGCAATGTGTTCACCACAGGGTTTAGTGATTGCATCGACAAGTTTTCTGACAAACTCAGAACATATTTGGACTTAACGGGAATCAGTTGAGAGTACATGTATCACAATTCGAAAATGACTTGAATGGTAAGTGATTTTGAATTATTGACTTTATAAATGTTTGTTATTATCAGGCCTGTCCCGCTTACTTCCGCATATGTTCAATCTTACGTCGTTCTTTTTGCGCTTAATTGTCGTGTACCTTATTTTTCCATTAAGCATTTTACGTATAAACTTTGACAATCTAAAATGTCAAGTCTTATGATGAGATATAAACACAACATTACACTTTCTTGTCACTTTAATGCTTTAAAACGTAATGTTTATACGCAAAAATCGACTGTGCGTCTCCGTAGGTGATAGTACATAGTTTTAATATTTTCTCAACAATTTAAAATATTTTACAAATTGTTGTATGTACTTTGTAAATATAATGCAAACGAACAAATGCTTAAAACACTTTTTAGTTTGGACATGTAACTTAAATGTATGCTCTTATTATGCAATATTACACCACCTAAACCAAAACCACCACCACCACCACCACCACCACCACCAACAACAACAACAACAACAGCAGCAGCAAAAACAAAAGCAAAATTTATAATAGTATCGACAGCAATCGATTAATTAAATTTTGCACTGTAGGTCTTAGAATTATAACACTAGTCAGCCGGCTACAAGGACAAACATCCCTGTGTATGCTCGAAAATGTCGCCTTTCCCATACTTTTATCTCTAAACATGCAAGCTCTAAGACAAAAGTCTGCCGCATGTGAGCGAAACATCGATCATGTGACATTACGTCAACAACTTCATAATCTAACACCAGGAAAAATATATCATGAAATGAATCATAGATAAAGAACTGTATGATAAAGGTCGTGCATTCGTATCGTACAATTATATCCCCGTCTAGTAACGTGACATCGTATTATGAAGACCATTTTGAAGTCACAAATCATGACAGAACAATCTTATTTAAATTATATAATACCATCGTGCAATTCCAGGTCAAATGAATAATGTATTTTACATACCACATTGTGTCGTACATACCGCATTGTGTCGTACATACCACACTGTGTCGTACTTACCACATTGTGTCGTACATACCACACTGTGTCGTTTATACCACACTGTGTCGTACTTACCACATTGTGTCGTACATACCACACTGTGTCGTACATGCCACACTGTGTCGTACATACCACACTGTGTCGCACATAACAATCTTTGTCGTACATACCACTCTATGTCTTACTTACCACACTGTGTCGTACATACCACACTGTGTCGTACATACCGCACTGTGTCGTACATACCACACTGTGTCGTACATACCACACTGTGTCGTACATACCGGACTGTGTCGTAAATACCACACTGTGTCGTACATACCACACTGTGTCGTACATACCACACTGTGTCGTACATACCACACTGTGTCGTACAAACTACACTGTCGTACATACCACACTGTGTCGTACATACCACTCTGTGTCGTACATACCACACTGTGTCGCACATAACAATCTGTGTCGTACAAACCACTCTATGTCTTACTTACCACACTCTGTCGTACAAACCGCACTGTGCCGTACATGCCTCATATTGCGGACTGTGACTAGGTTTTATGCAATTTAAGATATAAGTACAGGCATACGAATCTGCGAGAAACCATATATTGACCCGTACCTCGGCCTCCAAAACCTGACATATATGCTGTGTATACTTAAATGGTGTACATTTAGACGTTACCATATTAGGCATACATCATTGGACATCATCCCGTATTTACTAGAACCATGATAAATGTATTTGCAAATAGGTCTATATTTACCGTCTAGTCATTCATAATAAATATGATAAAGTGATGGCATAATCGAAGACAGGCTGTAGACTGGTGTTTGGTTATGTGGGACCATAATTATGTAAATGAATTTCTTTAGAGTGAAAGGCATATGAGGGCAGTGGTCTTTGGAGGTATTTGCAGCTACCGTTATGTTTTATAGCTCTTTATAAAGTATTCAATACTTTATAATTTCTATGTCTGTGACCCGTTTCATAAATCTATCTTAGCTAAGATCGAAAATTTCCGTCGACTATTGAGAGCATACTGAGTAAATTCATACACTTTCTTTATGTTAAACTAGTTATTTATGATAATTCTAAGGCATGTAACTTTGCTTGATTATAACGGTTGTTGTAATTTGCTTAAAACGCATATGAAAACGTCGAATCTTAGCTAAAATACGTGTCTATGAAACGGTCCCCAGATCTTAATGATGTATGACTGTGAGGCAAGAAATTTTAAGAAATGAAACATTGAAGTAGTATGCTGGTGGTAAAATTACAAAAAAATAATATTCTCATGCTCTAGATTCCATAGTACTTTGTACACCTAGGGTACTTTCCATAAAGTATATTAAGTTTAAAACATTAAGACAAATTTGCTGTCGTAAGTCAAATCGTAAGACAGTTTCAATGGAGAGATCCTTCGTTAGAATTAAGGCTAGGTCCCACTAAGGAATTCCATGTTCCATATTGCGAAGTTCTCCCGATTTCTTCCGATACCACCCGATTCATCACAATTCCTTCCGATATCACAAACTGTCTCATGACTTCTCCCGAAGCTTCCCCTAGACCACGCGGAACCTGTTCCATATGTCTTGAAAAAAGCATTGATTTTCATCGGGATTACATAGTCGATGTAAAAGGTGCTCAGTGGGACCTAGGCTTTACCGATATTAAGTGTGATTTAGGACCGATTTCTCCTGCGCACCTTACTAGCTTTAAGTACCGATGTACATTGTCATTTCTAGTTAACATTGTTTGTAGACCAATGCACATTCGTTGTATGCACATTCTTACAAAGGTACACCATCTTCCAAAACAAGCGAAACGTTTATTGAAGAGATTGGATAATCTGATCGTCCAATGGTTAAAATATCTGAGATCCCGCTAACATGATACGTGCGCGGATAGAAGATTTCCATAACGCAATCAACATCATTATAACAATTTTCAATGGTTTTAAAATATCTGAGAGCCCGCTAACATGATACGTGCGCGGATAGAATATTTCCATAACGCAATCAACATCATTATAACAATTTTCAATGGTTTTAAAATATCTGAGAGCCCGCTAACATGATACGTGCGCGGATAGAATATTTCCATAACGCTAACAACATCATTATGACAATTTTCAATGGTTCTTAAATATCTGAGAGCCCGCTAACATGATACGTGCGCGGATAGAATATTTCCATAACGCTAACAACATCATTATGACAATTTTCAAGTGCTATAAATCATCATTCTGAACTAGTATTGAACGTTAGCTATAGAAGTATTCATGATTTTAGGAAGGATATCAGTGCAACGTAAGCCTTAAGTCGATGACTTTATTAACTGTCAGTCGAGTGGGTGAACGTATGATGGATTCTTGAATAATGTTCCTATGAAAGAATCACAATGTTCCAGCATTGCTATAAGTTAGAGAAATTGATGACGATCATTCTGATCACCTCGGCTTTTATGGATTGTAAGGTATATTTCCGGCGAAAAACGGAAATGACCGAGATTTTACGATTTGCATGAAAACAAGTCAAATTATGGTGGAAGTTTTTGTGAAGTCTGTTTGTATGCGTAAAAACGAAGCTGTCAGAACGCGGACCGTTTTACATAAATAAATTAACCGGTCAATGTAAAAATTGAAATAACATTACTTAGTACTTACAACGTGAAAAAATCGTAGAACTACATAGTTTTAACATTTGTATGGTACTTGTATGGCGTACTTGTTTATTTTTGTCAAAATAAAACTGTATTTTGGTGTGCCTCCCTAGTAGTATAAGCGCTTGTCGTCAAATCTGGCGACCCGGGTTTAAATACGGATGGAGGCACTCATTTGGCTGCCATATTTCAACAGAAAGCTTACCGAGGCAAATAAAGGCTATGCTCGGCTCTGTCCTGGTAACCCTACCTTTCCTATAATGTTGTCCTTACCAGTTTCTGGAAGTCACCGTAGATAGTTGATTTTCCAATGCATAAACGAACTTGTGCATCAATAACCTATCTTTTTCATACTTTCAAAATGTTGCTAGAACCACAATATTATTTTTGTCTTGACCTTATCGAGGTTAGTGTCGTTTGTTTTAACTTCGAATCTTCCGTCCACTGGCACTCGAACAGACAAACAATTCTATAAATTGCCGTGGCCTATAATTTATATCATATATAGATTATAGGGCGCGGCTATTTATAAAATTGGTTGTCTGCTCGCCGATTGCAAGTGCTTTCGTCATAATTGAACGACGGGTAATTTTACCCCACCGATTGTCCTAGAACAATCAACCAATTAATGCTCACATGCAAAAGTATACATCCTTTTTTTCAAGTGCAGAGGACATAACCTCAGCCAATGTCATAGTAGAGCATATTGTAACATGCCCCGCCCATTATTCAAAAGAGTACATTGATATAGCTCTGAGAATTTGACGCCAGTAATCTTGACCTTTATGCATGGATATGTAACAAGGTTCTTGCGTTGAATATATTAAATTCCGCGAATAAATCGTGCAATATCGGTCCTTTGGATTTGTATTGGTATTACACTTCGAGCGTCTTCGTGATCCATTCGCTTATACAACCCGCATTTTAGATATATACACTATATCAGCTGTTAAATTATGCTCTAATAGAAGGTCCGGAGTTAGTGATCAATAAGTGTTAGAGTACATTTGCGTCATACCAAAGACAAAATAAAAATAGTACCAGAAATTCCCTTGCTAGACGCTCAGCATAAAAGGGAAACTGGCTTCTCTTCTATCATACCCTGGTGGCGATGGATAACATCAGGAATGAGGTGTCGAGAGTGATTAATATCAGTTGAAAAAACTTGTTTCACAATCGAACTTAAATAGATTAGTATAAACTATAGTACATTGCAGGCATTGTGATATGGTGTACATACTCCATACACTGCTGTTGCAGGCATTACGGCATCGTCGGATCCCAATAATGCTCAATCCTGCTACGCTATCAAATTTGTACTAGAAAGGGATATAATACCGTGGGTTCCGATGATGGCATTATGGACGATTTCAAGAAAAGCATACTTTATGTACTGCACATTTTATAATATTATTCAAAGAAGTGGTAGTCGTATCTTTTATTCAAACAATTAAATGTTAAAAGAAGGATGTACTACTGTCTTACAGGCAACCCTCGTAATACATTTATTATTATAATGTACTCGTATAAAGTTTTGTTCAAAGTCACTGGTAAAACCATTACAGTTGATCGTTTAGTCTGCGAGAGATCGAGGCTTCGCTCTGTGAGTCTGTCATACTAAAGGTGAAATAAAAATGGTACACGTACCAGTATTTCGCTTACTTGACTCTCTGCATTCGACAACAGGAAATTCTCTTTTCTTACACTCGCGTGGCTATGGTTATCATCGGAAATGAGATGTCGAGAGTAAAACACATTATACGAGTAGTAAAGTTGTTGCCCAACCGAGCTGTCTGTGAAAAACATTCCCGTATGATAGTAGTATACCTCACTATGTTGAAAACATTTGGGTCTAGTTTTTTTAAAAATATGCGAAGCTTCTCGCAGGCGATATTTTAACGAGATGCTTTTTTTCATGATGTTGGAGTCTAACTCTGAAATTATTTTTTCTAAAGTTATTTGTGCCAAGTTGGTCCACTAAAATGCTCTGAACACAATTTCACATCAGTTGAAAGGTCATGATACGGTCGTCGAAAGTTATAGCACGGACAATTTGACTTGGTCCTGACCTATATGCATGAATATATTACACGTTTCTTGCGTTGAATATATAAATTTCCGCGAGCAAATCGTGCAAAATCGGTCCTTCAGATTTGTATTTGTATTTACACATCGAGCGTCATCGTGACACTACCTGCTTATGAAAACACAAACCGGGATTATAAATATAGACAATATATATAAGCAGCTGTTAAATTATGCCAATAGAAGGTCGAGAGTCGTATCAAAATCTCCTGACTATAACACATGTTAAAACATCTTAGATAATTGTTTTGAAGACAAAAATCATGTTATAACTGAGTTTTATGCGGGGGATTTTGTGTTTTATTAAAATCAGGCCAAATAATCTTAAAATACAACTGTACTAGGGCGATCTTTTGGACTGGTCTAAATAATTTTACAGATTTTGGAAGTTGGATCCGAGGCCCTGATGTCTTATATCTACCTTTGCTACTCCGATGGCCCAGAGGTAGGGCGTGCGCTTTGGGATCGAAAGGTCCCGGGTTCAACCCCCGTCTGGACCACTGCTTAATTTCGTTGAGCAAGAATAACCCACATGATACACCCGACCAAGGGGTGAATTGGTACCTGTGATGGCTGTGTCTGAACATGTTCGATAGTCCTGGGCGCCGCATAGCGATGTTGGCTGCACACCTACCAGGAACGAAATAGTCTCCTCTGGGAGACTCGAACTCAGGTTTCAATAGGTAACCCAATGACTAGGGGACGTTAAACTGTCAAAGGGTGGCCCTAAAAAATTGGTAACTTTACTTTAACCTACAGAAAGGGGTCGTACGACTATATATGGTGCATCTTAGAGTAATTACCAGGCGTTTAGTATGTCCCGACTATCTGAGAGTTTGTTTGGTGTAAAAGTATCAGCATGTTTTGTTATTACGTAAACAGTACGTGGTATAAACACAATCTGTAATCTGAGGAAACAATACGTTATACCAATAGAGTAAAACGATATATCTTTAAGCAAATAATGAACAGCCATACCAATCATTAACTGACATAACTTTCTTAATGATTTCGACGAAAAACAGAAATGTAATTGTTTCGCCACAGATTATAAATACTTATCTTTCGTCTACAAAGGACGAGAAACGTACCCAATGTATCCGAAATACACCTTGTTTTATCTTAATCTTTTTCCCGATGCTATCATTTGCTTGGAACCTCATTCCGGGGCTGCAAAAATAGTGCATCACAGTGCATAAGCCGAGTACTATAGCATAAAGATATATAATTGTTTTTAAAATCTCTAAAAAATAGTAGATATTGAGTCTATTTTGCATTTTATACTACATGTAGTTACAAATAGCTTCGTCGTTTATCCAGTTGTGGTCTACTACAGATGTGAATGACAGTATCCGATATATCGTACATATACAACAGGGCCGGTATTTATAAAGCATCTTAGTAGAAAACTAAGAATTTTCTTAAAATCTTAAAATATCCTTCAGTGTATCAGCTAAATAATACAATTCTGATCATGATTTATTTACATACATTCTATGCATTATGTAGAGAGCTACTATAATCACTTAGGAAACATGAGCTATTCTTCAATTTGCAGAAAATATGTGCATTTTAAATGTTTTACTTAAGTCAAAATATCTAAGTTTTCCACTAAGATGCTTTATAAATACCAGCCCAGGAACTTAGTCTGCATTTTGAATCATCTGAAGTTGCCCGCTTAAACTAACTACACCTCAAGCAATACTTTATGTTTTAAAGTGGTATTGTTATACAACATTGGTATGATTTAAGTTACCAGTTTTCGAGGGCCGCTTTCAGCAACTCAGCCGTTCAGTCGCTCTTTGACATTCAACTCCCCCTGGTCATTGGGTTACCAAGGAAACCTGCATTGGTGTGCAGCCAACACCGAGATACGGCGCCGAGGAATATCGAACATGTACAGAGACCCCCCACACAGGTACAACAAATTTTCACCTTGGTCGAGTTGAGCATTGTGGGTTATTCTTGTTCGAAGAAATTAAGCAGTGGCACAGACGGGGATCGAGCGCCTTCATCTAGACCAGCGCTTCCCATTAATCACTATCAGTGTCCCCTCAACAACAACGAGTCAACCTTGATAGTTAAAAACTATCATCCTTGTAAACCGCCAACACTGATCTTAGATTTTCTTTTCTTTCCATTTGAGGTACATTTTGGAATGAATTACAAAATGTAATAAAAAACAGTTCGAAATTAAACTTAAGGTAGTAGGTTACCGAGACTTTGCTGTAGCTTTAAAATAGGGAGAATACTTTAATAAGACCAGGGGTGGTATTCAATATTTATCTTATTTAATTGGAGAATAAGGATAGCCAATCATATCGCATGTTACTGACCAAGAGCTTAATATGGTGTGATCGGATTGGTTGTCCTTATCTTTAAGTCAAGTAAGATCAATAATAAATACCATCCCTGGTGTCTTTCATTATAATCCTTTTCCATAAACTGTTGTATGTATACTGTTTTATTTTGAGGTAATAAATATGTTTTAACTAAAATAGGGTGTACATATTGGGAATAGGCAGATTAATTCGATTTATTAGACAAAGTGGAATTGTTTGGGTGTATCTTTCGGGTGTGCTGTTTGTATAACCGTCTCCGTCCGTTAGTGGTTGAGACATTCACATGAACTTCGGGTGTAAGAGCAAAGGGCTCAAATCATGGTCACCTTGTGCCTACCTATCTGGTACAAAATATGAAATCTCGGATAGGGAAAGTAGTAGTCGGGGAGTCAACGTGCTTAGAAAGCCAAATTAACAACTATGGTGACACTAATTTTTTTTCTGGAATGCAGTTCAAATACTGGTGTCTATATAAAACAACAAGGAAAACTTGTTCTACATATTTGAAAATAAACACCGCACTAACCTTGATCGTCAATAACTTGAATACAATAGTATAGTCTGTAGAACAGTTTAATCAATTGGAAATGTGTACGACTTTGTATATATTGCATGACTATTTATTCTGTAGCCAGACACTAATGATTTGGCATTTCATGTTGACTTGAAATGTCTGGCCAAAATGTATAAATCTTCAAGTAATACGGTGAACTTATATTTAGATAGGCATCAAATTCGAGAAGTACATTTAAAATTGTTTGGTTGTTGTGTCTTGTACCCGAGAACGATTTTGAGGTTCTTAGAATGCCGATTGGGAATTTGCTTTTGGGCTTTAGATGTGACTAGAAAACCCAGACCCCTGTAAAACATTTATTTATTTAAGAAATTAAAATATGTTGGCGTATTTTGTCGGTGAATAAAACATGGGCAGGAGTTCGGATGCAGAAAAATTAAATCACGAGTGCTTAGCATCCGAACGAGTGCCCGTGTTTTATTCACCGACAAAATACAATAGCAGAGTTTTTATTTCGATTCTAAATACGATAATATCCCGCACTATTTAACTGCGCGCATTCCATTTTCACCCATTTGACATTTAACATAATTCCACGCTGAAATTGAGTGGCCTATTATAGCTGGTACAATTACCTCACTCGTTAATGAAAACGACCTTCGTAATTTTCTGAAGGAAATAACACATTTTAAACATTGAAACAATTTTAATAACACGAGTATAGTGTATCTAGATCTATTTCATGAAATGAAAACTATAAATGAATTGATTATCAGAAGTTTTTATGAATCTTAATTTCGAGAGTATATTGGAGTTTCTAAAAATAGATGCGTCATAGCTGTAACACTGGATACTCGTGCAACTCGTGGTCCGTTGAAGTTTACGTTCATTCATTCATAAATATGTCACGTAAATAGTAACAGCCAATTTGATACCATGTTTTATTGCGGTAATAATACATGGCCTGGTCTGCTCTATGTATATATGGATTAATCCGCGGATCGTGTTAGACTTGATGGTTTGTTATGGTGTATCGAAATGTAGGACCATTAACGCGCAAGAACAAATAGTAGGTTATGAATGTTCACGTGAAAAATATAAAATGAAGAAACGTCCTCTCCGTTGTTGATGCTTTTACCGTTTTACGTCGTCACAAATGCAGGCGTATTGTTCTAACTACTATGACCAGATGTGACAAGTAGGAACAACGTGTCTAATATTGTATTCCCGGGTATCACACGGGCTAGCATGAAAGTGACTTCAGCTCGAAATTTTATTTACACCGATCTAAAATAAAATATAAGGAACCAGTCTAACCTGCCCCAAGCAGCCATTCAATGGATACATGAGGAGTTGCCTTTTAAAAACAGGTGGTTGCTAAATACAGGAGTGTGTGATATAATTTTAAACAACCAAATATATTGACTGTGCTAGATAAGTTGTTGCTTATTTTCATGTGAACAGTCATACACGGGTTTGAATGTAAATTATATTCTGACAAAATAACTTCAAGTGACATTCCTAAAAACACTAAGCGTGTAGGCGACAGAAAACAATCAGTCTAATTGCTATATAATCAGGCAAAATGATTATTGACAGTTCATCAGTGGATTTGGCGTCGTATGCTATTACTAATGATGTTAGCCTTTGAAATGACATCATCCTAGAATGTCAACATAAGCGAAGAGATTAAAACTTGTATCATTCATAAAATTGCCGAATTATTTACTTGACGTCAGTTTAAGTATGGTTGACACTGCAACACAGCCCTTATTGTTGGTGTGAATTACTGTAACGAAATATTCTTCATTCATAATTTCTATCATTGCATGTTTTGTTCTCTTGCCGTGTCATTTTGTGTCTTTTTGTTCATTCTTTGCTCTTTGCGCTTCTGAATGTTTTGTAAAGCTGAATGGCTGCGTGTTCATTCAATCTGCTTCCTGCCCGGAAAGGCACACTTTAAAATTAATACAAATTTCCTCATTGGCAAAACTACACTTCCGCTGCCTGGTTTTACTTGTTTTGTTAAAGAGCGACAACTGTATAAAAACCGAACATGAATCATTGCTGGTGTAGCGGTTCTTGTTAACAATATATGGCTTGTTAAAACTAAACAACGCTCAGCTATATCCGAGAAATGGTTAGTCATGTTTAGCAATGTCGTCTGGGCAGTTTTAAAACCACACAAGACACGTAAATTGTTGCTGGGAGATAACTTGGGATGGTTAACTTTCATGCGGAAAATACTCTCATAGACAAAGTCTTAAATGCCAAGTCTTTGTCATATGGTATATTGCATAGCATGTTGGGTATTTGTCATCACGTCGACCTTTTGAGACTTTATACCTGTGTACATATGCTAATGTGATATACACGTACATGAGTTATTAAAAGTGTTAATTGCCTCCGCATACTCAGATCGATTTCATAAAGCTGTTGCTTCCATTCTGTATGTCATGATAACACGCGCTTTCATCAGATCTTTTACACACGTCAGAAGCTCGTCTGGTTAGCGCAAATAGTGACTGCCTGAAGATCATGAGACATCGATGTTGATCGGTTAAATGATTTTCAACTGTCGAAAATTGGTAGGTTCATACTTACGGAATCATACTGCAAAGCCAGCATCCGCACTGGTGAATGAGGGCAACTTCAGCTGATCATTTCATATCAAACAACTCTATATTGCTATTTCCGTTCGGAAATACTAAACGGAAATTAAAATACATTTTTGCAATTGAAACATTCGTCATCTTGATTGTTGTCCCTGTCGACCAGCGCGGAAAATCCCCGCCGGTAATGTTACACGACGGTGATACCCCAAATAGGAAGACACGTGTTCGATTCCCGGATATAATCAGCCGTAATTGTGATGTTCTACCATCATGATGACCTCGCCACATACGGAGAAATTATAAATTGCTCGAGTAGAAGAAAGCAATACATGTAGTCCAGGGGTGGTATTTAATATTGATCTAACTGGACTTAAGGATAAGGACAACCAATCAGATCAGACCATATTAAACGTTTGGTCAGTAACGGGCGATATGATTGGCTATCCTTATTCTCCAATTAAATAAGATCAATATTGAATACCATCCTTGATTCTTTAATTTAGCTGTTCCTCGTCAACTACATGTATATCTGTAAACTAGAATTATAAGCATCATTGCCAATGAGTTCCTGTTATTAGTTATCGACGGTAATGCACAGCTTTCTCATGTATATTGATATGTTCTGTGTAAGAACCTAGTAATATATGCAAACATTGTACTTAAAAAGGGCAATAAGAAATCAGACAGGGAAGGCAACACTCAAGATGATCCGTAAAGCACTAAGGCAAAAAACAGTGTCCAAACCGCCAGCCCCTCACAATGTGACCCGGTCAAAATGATGAATACATGAACATGATGTTCGTGAAGTTGGCAGGCTAGCAGCGTGGACTTGGCAGTCTAGCAGCGTGAACTTGGCAGCCTAGCAGCGTAAACTTGGCAGCCTTGCAGCTTGAACTTGGCAGCCTAGCAGCGTGAACTTTGCAGCCTAGCAGCCTGACAGCCAATTTCGCGAACATCATGAACCTGTACTTAGTTCTAATTAAAGGATTTTGTCAGGTTAATCAATCATTGATTTCACTGCGTACCTTACACTCTTCAAACTGTGTTGATAAGGGTCAAGAAATAAAAATAAATGTCCGTCTTATGTCAACTGAACAAAATCAATTAAGAAAACGGTGTGCACTGAATATTAAAATATCACCTTATCTGCTGCTTAATTTCGAAAAGTTTTAAATGGAATGCATTTGAAACGCAATTGCGAAAATGACGTCGTTTTCCATGTAGCAGATAAGCCCTATTGACAGACTGACCAATGTGGCAAGAATAACATGAAAATGTTTGTCCCGTTTTTATTCGCATATCGTGTAGGACCTAAAATGCCAAGAAAGGGACCGCATTATGTTATCACAGAGGACTATAAATGCAGCACGAACATTTTCATGATGTTGGGCTTATCAGCACTTAGACATTAAATTTTTAATCATTCCGTTTATACTAAGTATGTAGTATATTCGTAAAAAATGCAATATTGCAAATGTAGCATTATATTTCTGAAAATTGTACCAGTAGGACTACAGCCCATCTTATTTAATTGGCAAAATATTCAAAAGGAAAATTTGTTGACCCTTATCAAACTTTGAGTAGGAGAAAATAAATATCCATAATGTTTTGTCATGTCTGCACTCAAAGTATTGATATTATATTTACAATGTAACTTTTATATCCCACGTTGCATCTATACCTAGGATTGATAAATTTCTGTGCTGTTCTAGTCTAAATTAGTATACATCATGTACTTGTATATTGCAGGTCAATATTATCTCAAATACCATTGTACATTTTGTAAAGTTAATATATCTAACGTGGCTAGTGAAAGTCAAGTACATGATGTTTATTAAGCAGATAAGTTACGATGACCAGTGTCAGTATTTCGTACAATTTGAAGTGACTGGTTAACAAGAAGAAAAGTTATGACAATTCCTAAACGTTACATTTGCTCCATAGGATTACAAGTTAAACTCGCAGGAGTGTCAACCATCGTATGCGGCCACCCATTTTTGCCAAACAAGAGGCCTTCAATTACAATGTTTCCATATCTAACTCAGGTTGTGTGAATAAAATCCTTCAGAGCAGATTGAATTGACCGAAACTTTGCAATTTCTTGAGATATTTCCAGCAAATAACTTTAATTTTGGTCAGAAATCATAGTTCTTTCAGACTTGATAAATCCGGAATTCCGGATAAATCAGGAAAATCGACACCAGGGCCCTGATTTAACTGGCAATTGACGGTCAGTCTGCCATTTTCTTCCTGTTCCACGTGTATCAGTCATTTTGGTGTCTACTTGTTCCCAGGTATCTCACATACATGGTGTTAAATTCCGAAAGTCATTTTGATAATTTACAAAAAACAAATTATAAAACCAAATTGCGTGTAAGTTAAAGAACAAATATCATTCAAGTTTGACTCCCAATGGTAGAAATCATGGTGGCTTTTTTTATTTTTTAGGGGTCAATGGAGCATTGTAAGGGTCACATCAAGCTCCTAGAAAATATATTTTAGTTTGTCAACGCTATTATGTTCCATTTATGCGTGGGCACGACAAAAAGCGCGTTTTTTTTGTTCTGAGCAGATAACATACAAATGCATGTGAGTGATTCATTTGTGGTTGTCACTGTCGCCAGGGTAACGTAATAAACAAACGTATGCTTGTTTCGTTCATGAGAGAGTATGCGTTGTTGTTCGTTTAGTCAGACAATTTATGAGAACTGTGGATTAGGGCTTACCTCAGTTATTATCGGGTGCGTCAATGTCTTTTCAAATATGCATTCATATTTAAGTCGACTGCATTCTCGTTCACTAGCGGTCTGGGGACTTGTCTAAACCACTGGTGTATGTAAATGAGTCAACTGTTGCACCCGAGCCAATTATTCCATGGTCTGAAATGCAGCACACAATAGTTCTAGTTTATGTCTCGCATTCTTGTTCATTTTGGGCACGTTTGTTCACGATCAGAGTAAAAATGTTTGCATTAGTTATTACCGGTAGTTCGGAAATAAAGTTAACAGAAATGTTTCGCATCTTTGGGTGGATACTTCAAGAACTAAGTTAAAACAGTTCTGCTGATGTTCATGTGTAAATCGTCTGTTTACCTCGGTCTTTATGCATTATTCGTCGAAGACAAACGGAGATAGCCAAGCTTTCACGATTGCATATATTCATCATATCCGAGCACTTTAAAGTATTTTATCAAGTTGATGAAACAGTTTTACTGTTACCGAATAGATACACTGGCTGTTAGTGCATATAATTTTCATTTTAGTTTCATGAAACTGGAAGGCTTGCTTGGAATTCGCGTATTTTGATGTTTTAGAAGTATGCAATGCATCCCTCTTGTTGATTCCTCATTTCTCACAAACACTACCAATAAATCTCCTCCAAGTATAGAAGGGGATAAGTGAAAGGTTGACAAGTATACCTTCACGCCATTTTATACTTAAATCTATATATGCATATTCCACAGTTTTGTCTTAGCAGGGATGGTACAAAATGTTGAATATGAAATATATACATGTATAAGAATTTTGCACGAATCAGGTAGTAAGTATGCTATATTAGTATGACTTGAAAATGCGTTCGGTAAAGGTTATAGTACGTGTTCATAAAGTTCTGCTTACGTCTAGCAGGGGTCCTATTGAGGCAGAAATCTTTCCTGAAAACACTAAGACACAAGCCTGTTTCGGATGCCTTTAGCACAAATCCCAACACAAAAACTGTTTCAAACATTGTCCCGTTCACGGTTCAAATTCAGCATTTGGAATGACCATATCTCGGTGAATACTTGGTATTTCTTCATCAAATATTTTTCATTTTCTCCAGGAAAATTATATCATTCTTTCTAGTGCAGCAAAACAGGAATTACAATTTTACACAGATCATATTCCGATAATTCCATGATTTTTATTCCGGACTTGAACGTACTCAGTAATCGTAGTGTCCGACCTCACCGGAATGATGAAATGTTCCCGTAGGACACAGATGACCCAACTTGAAATTTGACCACGTCAAGGCACACAACTACAAATTGGAGTTAATACTGGGTGAATTTCGATTCAAAATACTTGGGTGGGCATCTACGCATGCTGACTAATATTCTTAGCAAGTTCAAGGATCCAGTCCTTTTCAATTACATTAAGCGTTAGTGGCTTCCGTAGCAGTGGATTTCAAATCCGGGTGGAGGCACACATATGCCCGTTATTTTTCAGCAGAAAGCTGACTGGCAAATGAAGTGCTATGCTCGGCAAAGGCAACATTCATCTTGGAAAGTGTCGTTACTCTACTAAAATTGAATGAATCTGCCGCAACTCGACATGCTGACTAAATAGTAATGTTCCTATGAAGTTTGACGACTGTAGTTTAAACACTTTCCTCAGAGTTTTACTTGCGTTCTTAACCAAAAATTACGTCAAAATCACATGGTAAGTGACTAAGTGTAGAGAATGCGGTGCCTATTTGTTTGTCAAGTGAATACATTGCATTATGCAACATTGTCCAATGTTTCTCATGTTTTTACAAACTAAATTGAATCCTTTCATTGGTCAATTCAATCCTCTATTAGTATTTGCATGTGACACTATGTATAAAACATCAGAGTACTGTTTTATCAAAGCACTAGTAGAAGTCAACTTATTTAAAAAATTGAAAAAAATATTGAATTCTTTTTAAACTATAATTATAGTGTTTTAAGCGTTTTCAATGGATCTGCAATACTATTAATGATTTGAACTCCTCCAAATTATACCTATCCCAAACTTGCATGTGTAAGATAATTATATAGAATTTAAATATGAACCTAAGTTCAAGATGTCCTAAGTGCTTTGAAAAAACAGTACCCTAGATTATGGTCAATTACGTTCCTTTGAGTATGAGACGTACACCAAGTACATTAAAGGGGAATAACTCTAGCATAACATCAAACACTAGTTCGGTAACATATCATACTTTATTCATACAAAACAAATCTTTAACAAGTAAAATATCATTTATATAATATGATAAGTATTTTCAATACAATAATGTTAGATTATAGTTTGCCAAATAGATAATATGAAAATACTGCAACGAAAATATTTATAATTGAAATAAACTCAAAATTTACAATAAAATCTCAAAAAAAATATTTATACATGATAGCAATGCTTTATAATTTCTAATACAAAAGCAATAATTAACAAAAAATATTAATAGTTTTGGCCCAGTTATGGAATGCAGTGACAGAGTACTTCACACTTTATAATTCACACCCCCCCCCCCTCTACTATTTTTAAAGAATTTAAAGATTTTTTTATATATTTTTCAGTCGGCCCTCGTTGTGTATATGGACCTCAGCTTCATTTCGGTCCATATAAACAACTTGGGCTGACTAGCAGGTCAATATAATGCCATAGGGCCCTCAGTGATGTGAACTATTTCTTGTTTAGTAACCGGTAGTCAGTATGAATTATATACCGGTAGAACAACACAATTACTATAAATACAATCAAAACAATAGAAGTACAGCAGAAACAGTTTAGTATTCACCTGAATTAAGGCTTAAAGTAATTATCTGTCAGTTTGTATTAAAAATATGTCTTAACAAAGCAAAACTTATTATAATGACCAGTGTAGCAATCAAATCATTGAATACTGTACATACACTATAGTCTCTATGGATGTGTTTCCAATTAACAAGTCATTATTGAGAAGTGCAAGCAATTACAGAAGTCCCCCATTGGTTTGAAGCCATAATCATTTAACTATAATTTTCAATGTTTCTGTTGCCATGGCAACCACAATTGTGCATAATCTCCTTATTGGCATTTACCCACATACAAAGTTACATAAACCTAGCTAGGAAACTGTTTGAGTTATGTTCGGATCCAGATTTTTGACGGAAGGACAGACGACAAACTTATAGTTCCCTCCGGTTAAAAACCGGTATGGGAATAATAAATGAGTTGTTTTGGAAACAGTAATTAAAATCATTTCAGCATAAATTCTTTTTAACAGACGTTTCATCATTTAAAACTAGAAGGGTCTTTGACACAAAAACGAATGTCTCCCACAAAAGGGCAATAACTCAGTCAAGCAAAAATTATCTGATAAAAAATGACTGACAATAAGCATTGAAATCAGATCAGTTCATGTGGCCGATATAATGAATGTTGATTAAATTGACAGTAATTGAATTGCAAACATTATTCAGCACAGTAATTTCAACACAAAAAATATTTTCTACAGTGCCGTAAAATTCGTAATGTACAGCAGTAATGCACAGAAGTTCAGGCAAGGGCCTGAAAACTTTCACCCATGTGTGTGTTTTTATTTCAAAAATGATTACACTGCATAAAGACAATGTACATGACATTGTATAGACTTGATAACACCAAACTGGCTGAGTATTATTAGCACTCACTTCCCCACACAAGAAGCAAGATAAAGCACCATATAAACCATACAACAACCATGACTGACAACTTCAAAGTCTTCAACATCATAATACATCACTATATAAACCATAACATCTGACATAACATCTGACAAACTCGCAGTCTTCCCATCACTAAACCATGTAAACTAGAGCAAGCTATCTCCGGCTCAATGTGATGTTTTAGAATTTTACAGGGGATCTATTTGAATCGGGAGTAGGGGTTTTGACCCTTGAAGTTTAAAAAAAGTCACATTTTGACCCTCAACATTTTGGTTTGAAGGGTCATTTTCTCTTAAAGTCAAGTGTGTTTTGTCTATAAAATGCCAAAAAATTAGTCAAAAGTATCGAAATGACCTTTCAGATTCAGAAGCCAGTGGAACCCTTGATTTTAAGGATTACTGCTCAATGACACACTAATAGCTCCAGCCCAAGGGTGGTAACCGTAACTCTGTGATGCCTGTTCTGAGACACATTGAAATGATCTCACATAAAACTATAATTATATAGTATGGTGACAATGTGAAAGAAATTTTGTTGGAATTCCAACTAACTGCGAAATTTTATTTCACAAGTTTTTCTACATCTGACTGACCAACCACATGATCACTCATTCCCTTCCATATACCCCCTTCATACACTGTCAAGCATAATGGACAACTGAACATCCATGATGTTAAGTATATTATATGATTCACAACCAATATATCAATATCAATTTTGACTCTTGAGCTTTCTTATATAAATATAGCACTTCACAGCTACTGAATCCAGTATACATTGACTCGTTATAACACATGGCATATATCAATGAATAACAGGACGCTCAACTTTCTCGTACTTGATAGTACCCTTGCTCATCTATAAGTATGAGTGAAATTTCTAAGAGTAACAAGGACAGATAACTCAAAATATAGGTCACAGGGTTACAAGTCATGTCAATATGGATTCCCCTTGTAATGGTGAATAATTATGTTGAGTTTCAAGTGGATACCTTTCATAGTCTTTGAGAAAAGGACTCTGACAAAAAATTTAACCAACGCACACGCTGATGCTGACGATCCAGTGACGACAATACCTCGACTTTTTTTGTTCGAAAAGTCAAGCTTCTAAATGATTTAAGAATGTAAATCAAATAAACAAAACAATTACAATTTTTCAAACACCATCAAACATTAAGAATCACAACAAATGTTTAGGGTAGGTTGTGAAACATTCAAAAGGACACCTTTTCCCTTTGATGATTCAGTTCTAAATCCTAAATCGCACAGTCACAGACTCCGAGGCCGAACTTAAAATATTATTTGTTTCCCCTTCCCGACCCAAGCAGATTTAGAATGGGAGTTAGTTGTAGGTGAAACAATTTTTTGGAATTGTTTCAGAATGATAGTAGTTATTGGTCAAGACATACAAACAAGAGGGCCCAAAGGGCCCTAGGTCGCTCACCTGTCTAACTTGACCTAGATTTTGTTGAGATGATCATCGTGACCAAGTTTCATTAAGGTAAGGTCGAAATTGTGACCTCTAGTGACTACACAAGGTTTTTCTATGATTTGACCTTGTGACCTAGTTTTTTACCCCGGACGACCCAATATCGAACTTGACCTAGATTTTGTTGAGATGATCATTGTGACCAAGTTTCATAAAGATTAAGTCAAAATTGTGACCTCAAGTGACTACACAAGGTTTTTCTATGATTTGACCTTGTGACCTAGTTTTTGACCCCGGACGACCCAATATCGAACATGACCTAGATTTTGTTGAGATGATCATTGTGACCAAGTTTCATAAAGATTAGGCTAAAATTGTGACCTCTAGTGTCTACACAAGCCAATTGTTGACGGACGGACGGACGACTGATGACGGACAAAGAGTGATCACAAAAGCTCACTCTGTCACTTTGTGACAGGTGAGCTAAAAATGAAATTTAGCAATAACTCTAAAACCAACAGCCTTAAATTTAACATACAAATGTAGATACCAAATTTACTAGTAAGAAACAAGCATGTATACAAAAAATAATATTTTCATAAAAACTATGATTTCAATTTGAGCAATACAATATTTTGATAGGGCTGTTTTTTTAGCGGTTAGGTAGTTACAGTATTTTATTTTGGCCCAAGGAACAAGTTATGTTTAACGCAGTCTGTGATTCACTGTGACTTTATGATTTGGAACTAATTGTCTCTGAATCATTCAACAAAAGTGTACAGTTTTCCTTTATACTCTCTATGTTAATCCTACAGAAGTTACTTGTCCCAATCAATAATTACTCGTCCTAAACAACCAAACAAAAGCTAATTTTGCAGACTTATCAACCTGAAACCAATGCTCAGCATAAATGGACAGACGCACTGACTTTTATATACTATAGACGTAATCTATAGGTAACTACCGCTTTGCCAAAATAACTAAATAGTTGCCACTTTTTTTTGTAACAACAATTACATATTGTTTATATACTCAGTACTTAAAGTTGGGTGGTGTCAAATCAAAGCCTGAAGTTTTAACAACCTCAGAAAATAATAAATTTACCTAAATGTACATGTTTTAAGCATGATACTGTCAAACAGATATATCTTGAGAACGATTTTGTGAATTAACAATTTGATGAGATTGACCTTTATAAGGTAAAATGGCAAAATCTACGATATATACAAGAAATATGTTTCACATACAATGATTATGAATGAGAATTACTGGCTGAAGTTAAACAAATGTACATTTTAAAGTTGTCATGGCAATAGATTAATGAATATGACAATTGTAAATGATGATCAACTGATTAATGAGGACGCATAGATCTACATGTATGCTACAGTCACATGTGGACTGAGCAGAAATCACCAATGCAAGCACCCTTATTTCACAAAATTTAAAAAGTGTTCCATCAATACTGAATAATTTATTATTAATAATTACTTGTAAACAATAAAGGAATACGTTGAACAAACAACCAACAAGCAGATGGGTTAATCTTCTGAATAATTACTTGACAAATATTCTAATAAGTTATATGTGAAATTCTTTCTTATATGTGTACAAAAAGGCACTAAACGTAAACAAGTGACTTTGTCTAGCCAACAAGTTGTTATGCTCAAAGAATAAATATAAATCTTTTCAGAAATTGTCAGCATTCAAGTTCAACAGTCACACATATAAAATTATCTTCAGACTTACATAAAAAAGATTATGTAGAACATTATCATACTGTACTACAGCAGAATATTTTTTAAATGAATTCAAAAATACAAAAAGAACATAGTAAAACATCAGATTGTGTGGTATTCACCCAACTGATATTTTTATCATCAATATGTGTATTTGAAAAATTGTGAACCAGCACTGACCAGATAGTTCTCTACTAGCACCAGCACGCAAACATTCATACTCGTATAAACTTTAAACATGCAAAAAATACAGTGTAGACTTGCTCACTCAGTACAACCTTAATTTATTTAAAATTAAAAATATATATAGCAAGCTGGATAATGATTGCGAAACTGCTAAACTGGGCCGAATCAGACCCAATCAAGAAGGATCTGACCAGGTGTGTAACTTGGCAGAGTGCCCTCTAAAACTTATTTAGGACTTTTAATACCAAATATATCTAAGGTCAAAACCAATGAAACTAGAGCTAAATACAAGTAATGACTGTTTGTGTTTTATATTTAAAAGTAAAATCTTATAGACAGTAGAAAATAGCATTTGAGCATCAAAGTTAATCTCGTTTATGCCATAGTCCCAGATTTAAAGCCGTGAGACATGGAAGCTGCATAATTTTCTCCAAACCAACAGTAGTGATTCTTGTGCACCCATACAAGTCTATACTTTTTAGATTCTTCAGTTTCAATCCGATGGCACTTAGTCCTTTATCTGTGATTCTTCCGCACTGTCCGATGTTTAACGTTGTCATCTCTTGTAGAGCATTCACCAAAGTTATCATACCCTCGTCACTTACATTGCAGGCACTCAATGATAAGTTCCGCAGATTATACAGTCCCTGCGCTAGAAACTGTACACCTTGGTCACCGACATTTTCACAGAAACTCACGTCTAACGTTTCAAGTCTAGAACCACCCTCAGAAAGATAACCGAGTCCAGTGTCAGTTACGTTGTCACAACTTCGTAGATTCAGATCCTTGAGGCTTGGCATCTTTGAGAGGAATTTGATGCCGGAATCCGTAATGCTGCCACAAAAACTTAAGTTCACTGATTTCATTTGCACAAGTCCACAGCTAACATGTTTCAGTGCTTGGTCTGTCAGTTTCTGACAATCCTGTAACCCTAAATGTTGAAGTTCTAATGTTCCTGGAGCTGCATGAGTACTAAGACCACACAGATGACCGATACCGTGATCAGAAATATGTCGACACGACCGTAGATTGAGAATCTTCAGCTTTTTTAAACCCCACGAAATCAAAAGTAGACCCGTGTTAGTAATGTTACAACAACCACCGAGTTCTAGCACTTCGAGATTTTGTAAATACTGAGCAATCCGTTCCAGGCTTCTATCTGTTATCTGTTTACACAAACTTAAATTAAGAACAGTAAGTGAAGGCATTTCTTGAGTTAAGGCATGTGAGAGAGCTGCATCGTTCAAACTGAAACAACCACTTAAGTTCAGACTTTCAATATTTTGAATTCCACCAACAACATCACGTAGTGTACGTCTCATAGATAGACTTAGCACTTGAACTTTACGAACACCGCGTTTGACGAGGCTAGGAAACAAAGAAGGATTGGCACGACCCTTCAGATGGAGTTTCGCTTCGACACCACGCCACACCCGGCGATTGTACGCAGCATCTTTCCACGCAGCACAAACCTGTGCGGCTCTCCCCTTATCCTTTACATCCAAATGGCTGAATATTATCGTTAGAATCTCGGGAAACAGGCATGAAATATGGGACGATCGCCGTCCGAGAGGCGAGTCGTCCATTTTTAACTGATCACGTGGTGTTTTTCACGGGTCAATTTGTAACGCGAGATTTGATTGGTTGAAACAAATTATTATAGTAGTGACTAGTTTTACAATGGTGTTTTCAAATACAAGCTTGCAAAGATAACGCAGATTCTTCTTAAATTAGTGACAATAAAATATATTCACAAAATGCGAGAAGATGTAGGTTGCCTTGTCTTATACCAAATGGTTAAGCTTTGTAAACAAAATTGGAATGGCGTAAGTTAACTAAGAAAGACAACTGCTACAATTTTCATTCTGTATTTTAGTACAAGTTACTTCCCTTAGTCTATTAGTAGGACTGTCATAGTTTCACACGTGTTAGCTACAAATGTGATAGCTATGCCATTAAATAATAACTTTGTGCAATACAAAGTAACATAGATTCTATATCAAAGATCGAAATCTTTGAATATATAGATTAAATTTAATAAATAGTAAAGGTCCCTATATAATATACCCTTGCAAAATTGTTTAATGTTTTTCTTTTATTGTCGCATTGCATCAATACATTTTACCCGAGTGGCTATGTTATCGAAGATACTCTTTACCCCCCCCCCCCCAGAATATTATTTTCATTAATTGATACCACGACTTTAATAATAACATTTAGAATTATGCTACATTTAAATTTTGTATAGCCTAAAGTGAATAAGCCTAATGATGAAATGCAATTTACTTGTATTAAAATTTGGTCTTCATACATATTGCGAATTTTAGGTTATTAAGGTAACAGAGTATAATTTTTAGTGAGATTGAGCATTTATTTTTCAAAAGCATTTAATTCTCAAAATTGAAATGTGTTGGATACAGTTAGCATAGGATTATGATGCACTATATTTACCCTTGAAGTTAAACAAAAAATAAATCTCAATAAAGTGACTTTATTGAAGCATGACAGCACTTCATGCAATTCGTGCCCGTTGACAAACAAAGTCAACGTCACATTAAGAGTCAAAGTTTGTTGTCGGGGACATAGTCAATAGTATAAGGAACAAACTCTTGCAAAGAAATTATTATGAAACGTATTTATGAACTTGTATCATGCAAAACTTAAATATACCTTGCAAACCGAAAATAGAAATATGGCAATGTTTCTTGAATATCTTTTAAAGTATACATTTATCGTTCAAAAACTTAGCAAGAGTTTGTTCCCTGGAGATAAAATGTAAGCATGGTATGGGTTTTGACTCGTGACATTTGCCAATTTGTGTGCTTATGAACGAGTGCTGAAAGGCACACACATTCTTTGAAACCGTGAAACTATTTTAAAAGGGTGACCCTTTTTTAACGAGTTGTTGGTGTTATGTTACAGTGATAGTACACATGTATACATACGATACAAGTCTGTCTTCTTGAGCCCTTTTTTCTCAAAAATTCTGAATTATTATTTACCACCCCCTCCCACTTTTCAGTGTTCTCGCTCCACCCCCTTAACAAAAATTTAATATATCGGGTATTCGTTTTAAATATTAAGGGTACAAAACCTAATCACTATTTCATAAAAGCATTTAGAATTCAATTTACGGTACAATAACACACTAATTTCTGTTTCGAATTTTTCCTTCGTAAACATGCAAATTTTATTTCATCTTGTTAAACATCAATGGACATGCATTACCAAAGAACGCACAATCAAAGACATTCCGGTCTGTTTATACGTAAAAAATTAAATAAGTTTGTAATATAAAAAATCATTATATAGAATATGTTGTATGAACTATAAAAAACTTCCTTTTTGGATCAGCAGGATGTAACAAGTTTTTGTCGTTGCGTATAATACGGAGCATTTGACCTGATCCTGACCTTAAAACTTAAACATATTACAAGGTTTTATATATAAATTTCTGCGAGCAAATCGTGCAATGTGGATCCTTAAGAGTTGTGATGCTATTACATCTAGGACGTCTTCGTGTTACTTCCCGCTTATGAAAACACACAACCGGGGTTATAAATAAAGACGATATGTCAGATGTTAAATTATGCTAATAGAAGGTCGAGAAGTGAATCAAATAGTTCGTACTATAACACAATGAAGCGATTTTGTAATTTGATATACCATCATCGACCACGGCAGTGGTCCACGGGCTTTGTAACCAGGGGAATCCCGACCCGTTCGATTCCTGGTCGTGGCAGGTCATAAACTTCCATGAACATTTGACGATAATGTCGACTTTCCTCCACATGTGGAGAAGTTACTTGTTTCTTGGGGATAGACAATTTACGACTGGTTAGGATAATGTCCATGAAAACAGTTTAGGTGAATCGACCGCCGTATATCACTGAACGAGTGTTTAGAAACAGCGTTAAGCCCGAATAAATGACATACATAATTATAGTTATAATATAACAAAGCGAATTCACACGGGTAGTTCAAACCGCAGGAGTCTTATTGGTGTTAAAGACAATAAGTTTTATTTTTGCTTATATAACCGAACCTAATTTGAGCAATTTAGTTTACATTAAAGTGGCTTTCTTTATCATTTCAAAGGAGAAAATCTGGCCACTTAAGTTCTCAATATTGCAAGATGTGTCTAAATTATAGAGCTTATAGTTCACCACTGCGCACAAATTTGTGAGATCAAACTGTTTACAATAGTTTTATTTCATCAGGGCTGATTATATACAACTATCCGATTGTTCGGGTGTATTGGGTACATGTGCAAGTGTGCACGAATTATGGTACTTTGCCTATAGGCCATAATTTCACCATAAAAGGCGGCGTAATTGCGGGTGTAGGTAAATTACTATAATTTTTATCATACTTGTCGACAACACCTGCATATAATGTTGATCACATTATTTATATTCCCATACTATCACATCCGACAACATGAAATCAGTGCCAATCCCATTTTTATCAAACTGCATAAACATATGATTTTCAATATACTTTTTATGTCATAATTATGTTTGCAGACTAAACAAGGCGAGACTGATGACTAGAACTAAACAGTTATATACACTGAGCACCAAGAAAATATCATTTAGCGCATTAAGCCTAGGTCCCACTGAGGAATTACTCATCGGCGATGAGGAATTACACATAGTTTCTCCGATGGTGCCCGGTGGCTCCAGATGCTCCCGATGTTGTTTGCAGAACATGTCCCCGAAGCTCCTAATTGTCATCGGGAGTACATCGCCAAGGCAGAAAATGTTCAGTGGATCTAGGCTTATATCTATGTTGCGATCCCGATTTCACAACCGAGGCTCTAGTTGAAAATCTACGATAAAAAGTATACAGTATATATGCCATTGGTTTTTTTCCTACGGATAGATTTTTTCCATTCTCAAGGTGTCTATACATAAGATATTGTAAGACAACTCTACATTAGATATTGTAAGACAACTCTAACTATCAGTTATAACCAAGGGAGACTACTTTCTTCTTAAATTAAAACAAAATAGGCTCGACGTTCAATATCATAATAAGTTATAAGAAAAAAAAGTGCAATAATTGTTGTTTCGCATCCTGGAATAACAGAGCATTGTGTTACTTTGTTGTATATATAATTATATTATTTCTTATAGTCTTCTTTTGAATGCCGCATGCACGTATAATCTACCCGTATTCAATGCTTTTAATAATTAACTATATACAATCATGTATGCGGTAGTTATTAGACAGTTATATTAATACAAAACACTTGCTTTTAAATGTTTGTAATGTTCTCGCGCCATAGAGCCATTTCTGTCAATAGTGATGTTAAGTTAAGCAACCAATTTTCGAGGGCTGCTTTGAGCAATTCAGCGATTTAGCCACCCTTTGACATTTAACTCTCCCTGGTCTTTGGACTACCTAAGGCAATCTGCGTTCGAGTCTCCTTAGGGAGACTATTTTTCTCTTGCTTGGTGTTCAGTCAGCATCGAGATACAGTGCCCAGGAATATCGAACATGTGCAGACAACACCCTCACAGGTTCCCATCCACGTAGTATTTGATGCAACCATTGACTAATTTATTAGGACGGATTAGACTGTATAACATAAATAAGTTGTAAACAGTTGTATTGTTCAGTACAACCTCAAAAAGTTGAAATATGACTGTAATGTACAGTACGACCTCAAAAGTTGAAACAATACTGTGTTTATTGTAATGTATTGTGCTGCAAAGTGCATTATTCGCGTAGGTCTCGCTAACAAAATACATACACATATAAACAACGCATCAATGAAAGCGATGTGTATCTGCACAAAAACCGAAAAGCAAAGTCATACAAATACGAAACTAAACTTTGTATAACGATCGCTGAGATAAAGATATGAAAGACAGGTAATTTTATGATAAATTTATGCGTATCCAATATTTCAAGTTACTAGTTAGAAAGATGAATGAAATTCTCACCTCGGTGTATCGATAAGGGAGAACAAACATAAACTGTTTTGCTATCAGACGTGCGCTTCGTAGGGTTTTAATTAACGTATATTTGGTACTGAAATCGTTGTTGCACCGAACTGTGCGCACGGTTTTAATTTGAGGTATATTTGGTACTGAAATCGTTCCCGTTTGTACCGAACTATTTATCGCTGTCTTAAAACAACAAGGTCGAATGTGCAAAAATGCCATCTTGAGAAAACAAGATAAAACTTTAGACGAAAAGTACTCTTTACGTAGGAAAAAAGAAGCATTTTCCAATTAAGTTTTGTCATCATAAACACTTCCGATTTTCCTAAAAATGGTTCAGATTTCGAATATGTATGGCTTGTAAAATGTCATAAGTAGCACTAACGACCTTACTATTCGTCTAAGCCTACGCAATGGAGGTCTACTAACGAGAAAGGAACGGGATTGCGTGAAGTGAAACGACTTCAGGTTGTGGAGAGTGAGCAGAACACGACATAATTGAATGGAGCGTATGGCGTAAGAGCCTGAACGTAAAGCAGATTTGGATATAACCAGAGACATAGATACCAGTGAAATCTACTGTCTCTGATATAACATATATAATTGTTTATAGCCAAATATAACAAAACATTAATAAGTTATATATAAACAGTGCTACTTAGAGCAGCTGGAAGAGTTACTGGAATAAGTTGAATATGAACAACGAAACCAAGAGCAGCTAGAATAAGCTGTGTATGAACAGCCCAGTTTAAAGAAGCTGGAATAGGAATAGGCTATATATGGACAGCGCAATTTTGAGCAGCTGAGCTTATAATCTATTATAAAAGCAGATAAGAACTGGAATAGCAGAAAACTAAACAGATTTTATGGAAAACCAAATTCGAGGAGAGACCAAGAACGTAGTAAAACAAACAGAATAGAATCGAATAGAATAGAATTAAATGAAGACAACCATAAAAATCGGAGCAGACAAGCTCAGTACTGAATAGAGAGGGACTTGTAGATTGGCGAATAGTATATTAATTCATTTCGTTAAATTAAGCCTTGTCCTGAAAGATACTTAAATATTTTATGGGAAACTCAATCAAACGATCCATTTTAGTCTATATGTAGATTTCTTTCACATCATAAGTCATGTACTAATAAAGTTTTCAAATAAATGGGATAGCTCAACTTTAATTTATGATCTTAAACGTGAAATAAATATTCAGAATTATGTTCAAGCATTTATCATACAAGACGATAAATTAATCGTTAATAAGTCAACGCGTTACTTATACTGGTCGAAATAATCGCATAGTCATTGTGGTGTTTATTTCTATAAACAGATTAAATTATGTGTATTTTAGGATGGTGGATTGAGTTAATGACACCGCCCATGATTGAACGAAGTTGTCAGGACACTAGACTGACACATAGGCACATTGTTTCAAATTACGGTTTCAAATTATTTGAGTGTGACTTATATAGAACGAAGGTTGTGCAGCGGCCATGTCTAGCCGCAACGGATATGACGTTACATGAACTGGTACCCGTGTTTGCTGTGACAACTGGAAAAAAACTGGGTACCAGCTTTCGTAACGTCATATCCGTTGCGGCTAAACATGGCCGCTGCAGTGTACACTCAGATAATTTTAAACTCGGATGATTTGAAACCATGTGCCTATGGACGGAGACCCAGGTAATCATGCTGGGTTTGATACTGGCCGGGTAGGCAGGTTTTGTGCTTCTTTGACATTAACAACGATCATGTTCTCTATATAGTATATATGGAAAGGTGCTCAGCCGAGCATGCCGAGCATAGCCTTTAATTTCCGACCAGCTTTCTGCTGAAATATGGCAGGAATATGGGTGCCTCCACCCGTATTTGAACCCGGATCGCCATATCAGACGACAAGCGCGCCATCCATTGAGCTACGGAGGTAGACACTTGCAGAAGATCAAGTCTACTCGTAAGGCTAATACCTGTCACAAATGACCGAAAACATTTATAAATCTAGGAATGCGTACATATGACACGGATGCATTCACTTGCTATGAAACCGCTCCCTCGAAAATACGCTCAGACAGTGTGAAGGTGGGCTAACACAAGCTGGCTAACATTCATATGGCGTTTGGGTGGGGAGGGGGGTACAGAAGCAGCAAACTCAGATGAAAATTATGATAACATCAGAAAAGATTGAACACGTATATATGTTTACATTGTACATGCAGAATAGTGAATGGCAATTACATTGTATAACTATCAATGTGAATTTTGACATTACATCAGAAAGTACTCGTAGTCATACAACTTCAACAGCGACTGTATTACCCGTAATCATGGTAATACGACCGTATTCCCGGATATCCCACATACAGACGTTGTTTACCAGTAGTAATACTAGTAACGTTGCTACAGCTGTATAGTTAGTGCAAATTACTTATTAAATTATATAGTCACGTGACCGTCTAAGCGAACGTGACGATGATTCAGTTTCAACTATGAATTAAGTTCTATTAACCTATGATCAAAGTCATGTATTTAAGTAGTGACGTTATTATATAACGATTGCCGGCTAAGAAAGTTGGGGTTTCAATTATATTTTGGATCACAGGGAATTAAGTGATATATGACATACTGGGTAAAATATATACCTCAATGTGGTAGGCATGGATCGCTGGATTGTGTTCTCACAAAACTTACATACTCATAGATAGTCTGGCTACCCAACTAGATAAAGCTTTGTCAATCAATTATCGTAACTTTATTTTCAAATTTAGCTAGATTTTATGTAGGGATTGATTATACACGAACCTATGTTTGAGGGTGCAAAGGGAAATAATTTCATGAACAAATGGTAGACTGATGATTTGTCGCCTTTAATGAACATAGGGTCTGTACAGACAGTCTAACTCATATAATGTGCATGTAACCAATGGTCGGATGCTCTGTCACCAGGTTATAGAGAGTATGTACGATCAGTATTTGACCAACCAGTCAAATTTAAAAAAAACCCGTTAAATACTGTTGGCAGAATTTGTAATTACAGAAACACAGATGCGTATCAATAATGCCCATGAGCATGGTACAAGCAAACTCTTAAACTGAGTTAAAAGTTAAGCATAACTACCTAAATACAAAATGTACAACTTTCGACGGCGGAGGTTTTCTAATTTGGATGGTCAGTCGGAAGTCGTCGAATCACATTGTTTCTCGTATGATTTGAGTTGTGCGGGGCTGGCAGTTTGTGCGCTATTCATTTTTGTGCCTTCATACCCCGATGTTTCTGTTGGGTGCTGACTTCCTCTCTGATTTGTTGTGATCTTTTTCCATTTGTACACATTCGCTAACGGAAAATATTAGTTAAGGACACCAAGTACCAAAACCTAAACAACAACATACATACATAATACATGAACATGTATAAATCGATTATTCAGGTCAGTCATTTGTTTACATAACATTGTGCATTTCAATTTCTCTTATTAATGTCTTAATTTATAGATTTCGTGTGTATTAGTATGTGGCTTAGTAAAAAAGGTATGGTTTTCCGCTGCCCTTTTCCCTAATTAATCATGACTATCATGACTATTGCAATGTTTGTATACAAGCGACAGACCTGAATAATCGGACTATAGTTCCAATAATATCATCTGATGATGAGGGATATGATATGAAATTAATAGTATTGGATTAATGTATTTAGTTAGTGACTGTGGTGAAGGTAATACCGTGAGGTAGATGTTGTGTTGATTTAATTATCCTGGTGATAGTAGATAAGTATATGACTCGTACGACCACATACGAGTACGACCATATATTCCTGGCATTACAATTCATTCATAAAGGATTTGTGCCTTATACTTTGTGAATCAATGGAATCACTTTCCCCACCCACACAGTTTGTACACCTGAATGCACTTACTGTATGTTAAGACTGATTATTTTCTTATATTTACGGCTTGTTTTTTAATGAAAGTTAAATACAGAGAGCTGAAACATGCGGTTATCTTCATTCATTTAGTCGAGTGTATAGCCCGAGATTTTAGGTGGAAGGGCCCTTTTAATTTGTTTACATATCCTTATAATATTTGGTACCGTTGGAAACTAGAAGCTATTGCAATTCAATAGTGCATCTTCTATCGACTTGTAAATAGCTTCTAGTTTCCAACGATATAAGGGTACGTACTTTTTTTAAAAAGTACCCTTCCACCTTAGTAAGATATCCCAGTATTTGTTTTGTATCGTAGTTCAAATGAGTGTTCCTAAACATGACGTCACGATACTTTCTTACGTAACGTTGTCCTCTTTTTTCGTAAAATGACGCAAGTGTCAGGTGTACACGTGAGGTACACGGTCGATATGATGAGTGAATGGTTATGGGCGCTGCCTCTGCTTCTGTATTGCGTTGTATTGTCTGTACATTTTGCACTAGTCACTGTTTTTCCCCAAAGGATAATATAGGGGAATTAGATATTTTGGGAAATTGGTTGTCAAATTTACCTCCCATGTGCAGATAGTCCTGTCAAACTCCTTGGGGTGTCCCCGGTCCAAAAAAATACGGCCCAAGTCTACGCTACAGGTGACTACAGAATTTATCAAATTTCCGTACATCGGGAATGTCTTTATGTCTAATTCCCCGTGCATCCCCGACACCCCCCCCCCCCCCTCTGGGGGAAACATTGATAAGTGCATTACATGCCATAGAAAAATACATTTATAGTATTTTTAAAAACCTAATCAGTTTAGTCTAATTTCATAGAACCAGTCTCTTGAATACTTGTTTTATATAACATCAATAAAACATGATGCATCTATAAAACAACTTTACGGAAACAAACCTCTTCAAACGTTGTTTTTGATATAATCTTGTTTATGTCGTTTCCGGTTTCTTTTACTTCAGGGGTAAAATGTAAGTGTGGTGTTACAAAGTAGGAACAGTTGGTCATACATTCAAGCACGGGAAACTTGCGTTAAGTATGCGACTATTTAGCACTTCCTATCTAATTAACATTCACATCGTTTTAGCGTTAATTAAAGTGTTAATTAGACTTGAGTGTTGCTAAATATAATGACAATAATCGTAGAAACAGAGCAAAATTACGGCTTAACACCAACTGCTGTTGTTTTTTCTTAGAATCTCGAAGTGGTTGGCGATTAAGAAAATCCACAAGTATTGCTCAAGCGTATAGTTTTGAGTTTTATGGCACGATTGTACGGAAGGGAACGTTAAGTAATTAGCTTCAGATCGTTAAACCACGTGACAGCATGTAGAAAATCTGTCTAATTACCAAGTATAGAATGTCCAATTAATTCTGGCGCTTTGATTCGGAAAAGTTGATTTAGTACATCTCAGGACATAGGGATGTTTGGCTGTATTACTCACACTCAAATATTTTCAACCAGACTAACGGGAATTCAAACTATCAATAATCATATCAAAACACCTGATTGGTATATTTTTCGCAAGGGAGACAACCGTTGGGTTATTTTTCGTGAAATGTTGAGAACAAAACTGTCTTCTCTCACTTTCTCGTATATAGTAGGACATAGGGCATTGCATTGTTTGTCTTATGCTGATACAATGTGTATAGCCTACTTTACTTCCTTCTTATAGAAATTAGATTTAGGTGTAGTTGTACCCATAGTAATTGTATCATTGGTAAAGGGTAAAAAAAAAGTTTTTTTATGAAATTAATATTATCTAAGATAACATAAATTTTATAAAAAAATTAGGTTTTTTTACTCTTTAACAATGATACAGTCACCTGTGGTTTTACCATCAATAAAATTTGTGTGTTACAATTTTACTGTGGACATACCACGTGACAAAATGCTGTGTGGGTGAGCTCAAAACGGGTGAAAATCGCTCGACTCAGGTAACATTTTTCCTTTTTATTTTCTTATTACTGAATGAATTTTCACGAAACAAAGACGAGAGCCGTCTCCTTGGCGAGATACACATTGTACATTGTTGTTTTTAGGAAAATGTCTCGAATACAAGCATACATTGA
The DNA here is from genome assembly GCA_947247005.1 of Spisula solida. Lineage (NCBI taxonomy): Eukaryota > Metazoa > Mollusca > Bivalvia > Venerida > Mactridae > Spisula > Spisula solida. The sequence continues at coordinate 29,518,441 of OX365954.1, forward strand.
CAAAACAAGTGTCTCTCTAGTCGTATAAACATAAAATACAACGCCTCGCACGATAGTTTGTACACAGAATCAATAGAAAATGTGAAGAACCGCACATTTTGGCAATTTTATATGTTTTCCTCACCAACACAGCATAACGCTTTCAGTTTTGGAAATGCGCGGTTGCACTTTCTGAGAAAATAAAGGGATTTTGGTACATATTTAAAACTGCCCAATGTGTATTTCGCTAAGGAGACGGCTCTCGTCTTTGTTTCATGAAAATTCATCCAGTAATAAGAAAATAAAAAGGAAAAATGTTACCTGAGTCGAGCGATTTTCACCCGTTTTGAGCCCATCCACACAGCATTTTGTCACGTGGTATGTCCACAGTGAATTTCTTCAAATAAATGACTAAACATGAATACAATTTATGTTTAGCTTTCTTAGCTCGAATATATTTATGTATTTTATTGTATAATATAAACTTCCACACCCTTATAGAATGATTAAACTATTATTTTTAAAAATTATTGGTGTTTGAACACTATTTGTTTCTTAAATTTTATTGATGACGTCATTTTTGAAGAAATTGTTCTGTGACACATAAATAGTTTTAATGGTGCAAAATACGTGCAATTGCTAAATTGCTAATACTACTGAAATTATAATAACATTTACATTTATATTTTATAACATTTTTCATTTTTAAAATTTGCTCTTGGGTGGGGTTTAATTTTCAAATAAGATATTGTGTCATCACCCATATTATTATTAGAAATGTTCACGCAAATTACAACACATGTAAAGAATAATAAAATTAAATTATTATAACGCATGTAAAATTAGTGTTAATGGAATTTGATATTGGTATTTTGCATTACATACATGACTCGATATCCAAATATTCAACGACTGACGTGTTATTTTGAATCATTTCATATATTTCATCAATACAGCAAATGTAATATTTTATTACATTTTTTCATATACTACAAAATTGTTAATATCACAAGAATCATCCAACGACACGGTCCATGTTTTCATATTGTAAACATTTTATTATCCAATTAATGTCGGTCGTCCCTTTGTGATCTGCATTTTCATCACAATAACTATAAAAGAAACATTTACTTTTTTTATGAAATCATAACTTTGGAACAGTGAATTTTATATGCACTCTCAATAATTACTAGGGGGCTTTGACAATAGAAACACTGACGTTGTTAGAAACTGTTTCGGGTGTCTCGGTTTTAGGAGCTAAATATTTTCGTCTACCGCTTTAAAAGTGGATTTTTCGAGCCAACCTTTCTTCATTTGCAAGGTATGTGTTGATTTTGTTGGTACATGTAGTTAGTTATACATGTATATACCTCTGTCTCATAGTTTCGTGTTTTTCCTGATATCAGTGCTCGGTTTAATTAAGCTCTAATATGTGCGCTACCTTGTAATTTTAGTAAAATTACCCAAATAAGTGATAACACAAATAGTCTGTATGTAATATTTCGTAAACAGACAGTAGTCAGGTACCCAAGAATTATTCAAAACTTCGACTATTCACCGAAATTGCTGAAAATTGCACCCGAATCGAGAGAAAAAATGGCGGCCATTTCTTTGAAGTTAGGATCGATATCGCACTTAAGACTGCCTTCGATCGGTCTTAAAGTTACGCACTATTCAGGACCGATATTGCACTTAAGATTCTTTATAAAACGGTCATAAGTGTAGGCCTCTGATTTAAGCATTATTTAAGACCGATATCAGACTTAAGATTCTTTATGAAACGGCCAGTATATCATTTGAGGCAGTTATTTTTGACGATCCTCATATTTGCCACCTTAACGACGAGGGTAGTAATTATTTAAAGTGGAATTCTTCAATTGGTGTTACCATTTTTATTATGCATTTTATTTATCCCCATAATCTATAACACTCAAACTGAAAACATATTATGATAAATACGTACTACTCCAAATATACTTAATTTAAACGCAACTACAAAATTTTACTCCAAGGGACCAAATACAGGCAAATCTTCACTGACGCACGGATTTCATGGTTCAACCAATTAACCGGATTCAGAGCACCGACCTAGACAAACAAAAGCTATAATTTTCATAAACATTTTGTCAATGTTCTTATTTTTTAGCTAATTTAACATTTTTTCTTCCGAAATTGATGCAGATATTTTTTGAACTTGTATACGAAAGTTTTGGAGCTAGCACAATTTGCTAGTAATTTATGTTGAAATGCGAAACAAGGGGTTTCGAAAGGGAGCATATCTCCGCAGAAACAGCCGGACACGATAAACACAAAAATACTACACAGAAAGTATAAACAAAGACAACAAGCACTCTTCCAACTACAAAATGAACAAGAAAAAATAGTTAACGGAACAGCCTACCCCGACAGCCTGTCACCTCAGTAGGTCAAACAAGTCCTAAGCAAGAGCCAGCAGACAAGAACAAATCACAAGGACGACCTCATCAGGACGGCCACACATCACAAGAACAAATCACAAGGACGACCACATCAGGACGGCCGCACATCACAAGAACAAATCACAAGGACGACCTCATCAGGACGGCCACACATCACAAGAACAAATCACAAGGACGACCACATCAGGACGGCCGCACATCACAAGAACAAATCACAAGGACGACCTCATCAGGACGGCCGCACATCACAAGAACAAATCACAAGGACGACCTCATCAGGACGGCCGCACATCACAAGAACAAATCACAAGGACGACCTCATCAGGACGGCCGCACATCACAAGAACTAATCACAAGGACGACCTCATCAGGACGGCCGCACATCACAAGAACAAATCACAAGGACGACCTCATCAGGACAGCCGCACATCACAAGAACAAATCACAAGGACGACCTCATCAGGACGGCCGCACATCACAAGAACAAATCACAAGGACGACCTCATCAGGACGGCCGCACATCACAAGAACAAATCACAAGGACGACCTCATCAGGACGGCCGCACATCACAAGAACTAATCACACGGACGACCTCATCAGGACGGCCGCACATCACAAGAACAAATCACAAGGACGACCTCATCAGGACGGCCGCACATCACAAGAACAAATCACAAGGACGACCTCATCAGGACGACCGCACATCACAAGAACAAATCACAAGGACGACCTCATCAGGACGGCCGCACATCACAAGAACGAATCACAAGGACGACCTCATCAGGACGGCCGCACATCACAAGAACAAATCACAAGGACGACCTCATCAGGACGGCCGCACATCACAAGAACAAATCACTGAACAACACTATTTATTTCCTTTGAGAGAAACAAAGCATCCTTGATCCTCGACTCCGAACTTTGCAAAAAGGCACACACATAATGACAATTTAACGAAAAAGGCTCTGGGCCACAATCTTTTTTTTTTGTAATTTAGAGACGATCGCAAGGGATGTAAATACAATGTTGAAGTGGGAAATTATGAAGTACATGTATATTATTTGAACACATTTACCTGGAACTTCCCTCATATGCTGAACATCAACCTAGGAAGATATACCATGCAACTTATAACTAAATCAAGTACGATTCATATAACGAATTTGGTGTGTCGTGGCCTGGGATCGGACCGTCAAACTTCCATTCCCGAGGCGAACGCTCTCATTCAAGGTATGAATCCCGATACGCCGCTTTTCAGTTCCGTCAGAGAATTGTTTTGTGTTCCTGTGGCTCTGACGTAGAACTATAAAACCGATGTAACGCTCGTACTCGTATCGGACGGAACTCAGGATAATGACATTTGAATTTCATCCGAGCGTTACATCGGTTTTCAGTTCCGTCAGCGCCATATGAAAACACAACAATTCTCGGAACTGGGAAGCGGGAACTGGGAATCGGTGTATCGGGATTCATACCGTGGAATTTGGTGTGTAGCGACCTGGGATCGAACAGTCAAACTGCCATTCCCGAGCGAGGCGAACGCTCTAATAACTCAGTCACCGAGTACTGTGTACATGATTTAGATGTACACAATATTTTACACCTGAATATTTAAGTGTGTTTATATAACTATATTCATTGTAGCTGTATTGTCATGATACATATTAAAATTGCTGACGTGCACTATTTGTCAATAAAGACATTCCTTACTGAGATAGGGCATTGCTGTGCATGTATAATGTGGACGTGCTTAGTGAATTCATTCATGATTGAACTCACGGTTCAGCTATTTTACAAATGCAAACTCAACGGAAACTCCAATCTGAACGGCCCGTACGGCATTTATACGTGATAAAATACCCTCGAATGTATCAAACGGATGTAGCAGAAACATCCTTTCTCGGAATGCGTGATAAGTCTAAGAAAATAGATCGTAGCTATACCAATATGGCGTCGTTTGTCGGCAGTTTGGACAGAACAATGTCTATAATATACACTCATTGAGCACAACACGCAGCATCTTAAAGCTTGCATGGTGGGCGTGCACTCCATTGAATCACTTGTTTTGTTTACATCTGATGTCATGATGACGTCACGGCGAAATTAGTTCCAAAATGGCGACGTTCTATTTACACATGAGAGATGATTCGTAAGAAATTGTCCGAGGTGTCCCGATTGCGGAAACTCGATATCTATGTCAATGAATACGCCCTATATAAATGTTGGCCCCACCCACAATAGTGACTTGTTTATTACAAGAAACAAGTTGTTTCAGATGCCTTTACATTGGTCTGTGCATGGCAATTTTGTGCGAAAAGAGATTTGGCCATTTCACAAGCTATTTACACTCCTTTAGGCTACTTATCCTTGAAGAAATTGTCTCACGAGGTTTAACCTATACATAAAGTATGATACCTTCTTAGAGCAACCAGTTTCATGTAGTTTCCATTATTCTAATAAAAATATTTGATGATTTAACAAGGAAAAGTGCTTTCATGGCTTTATTTGTCATTGTATTTCTATACCGTCACAGGGCTACTTGTGTAAGATATACAACTATAGCACTCGGCTTAGGTTCGATGTACGTTTAAAATGATGTAGTTATCAAGTCTCAAGTTTAATAATAAGAAGAAATATGTAAAGGTACATGTACATAAATTTCAATATTGACTCACCACTGTTCGTTGTTATTGACCAAAGTCTGAACAAATGAACGTACTTTTATTGTGTATTGATAAAGCTGTCTGGCTTCGCGTGTATCCTTTGATTTTAACATTTTTTATCAATACTGTTACATGACACACAAATGATATTCCTCCTCTTTTACTGTAGGAATGCATGCATTGCAATTTATTCAAAATTCTTTATAAATCCCACATCGTTGGGTTCATCCAACCAACTTTCAAACTTACTTGCTAGGTTGCTAACCGTCTACTTGGCATAATTCTAGCTTGATCATTAAACCATATTGCAAATAGTATCCACAGCTTTACACATAGTGCAAAATGTGTGCTATAAAGGTGATTAATGCGCCTGGGGTGATCGTAAGTTCTCGAGGGAATTATAGATATAAAAATGCACTTATAATTTGTAGAAAAAAACGGGTACAGGTGGAAATTGATTCCACGTAAAGATGCTAGACGTCGTGAGATTTCGCGAGATTTCGCGAGATTTTGCTATATAATTGGCGAGTTATGTCAATTTAATACTTTTACAGTCTATTATAAGTAGGGAAGTAGACATGAATCTGCAATTACTTCACACTTACAATACAATTATGATCACATAGTGTTGGTATATATATTGTTCCCATAATTAACATTCACCAGTAACGTCAACTTGTGCATTTGTTATTGTGTAATTGAAATTACCCTTTCTACTTGCACTTAAGACGACCCGTACTTGGTGGCAAATTTTCCTATTCGTTTAAAACTTTTCGAATTCTTCGACAATCTTGGTAATTACATATATATTGTTTTAACTAATTTCACAAAAACGTTGTGATAAAATTGTGCAGTTAACTTTAGGCATGAAATATGATATATACGTATATATATATAATTTATATTCAATGTGCGGTTCCGTAGCTCAATGGCTAGCGCGCTTGCCCTCTAATCTGGCGACCCTGGTTTCAAATACGGGTGGAGGCACTTAATATACCTGGCCATATTTCAGCAGAAAGCTGACTGGCAAATAAGGCTATGCTCGGCATACATGCATGATGTTTTAGCATGTAGTAAGCATAATTGACGCGTGAATGATGGCATAATTATACAAGAAGATTGCAAATAGTTCAAAAAACGTGCCAGGTAGGTATTTATAAAACATCTTAGTAGAAAACTAAGAATTTTCATGAAATCTTAAAATTTCCTTTAGTGTATTAGCTAAATACATTTTTGTAAAACCATCCAGATTATTTATTCTTTACATAGATATTATTCATTTTGTAGAGAGCTACTACAATCACTAAGGATACACGGGCTATTCTTCCATTTGAGGGAAATGTACAATCACTAAGAATACACGGGCTATTCTTCCATTTGAGGGAAATGTTTGACTTAAGTTAAAATATTTAAGTTTCCACTAAGATATTTTATAAATACCAGCCCAGATCACGTTGACATTGCAATATCTCATAATTATACGTTTGTTTATGACATCCAGATTATAATAAATGAAGTATAACACTTTATTGTTTAATTACATTTTAATTGAAGCATATATACGTGCCATTACGTATATTTTATTTTCGACTTATTGATGAAACACACTATTTGCACAGCTATATCGTAGCAATTCAAAGCGCGTTTAGATGATGGCATGTGTGTTGTTTTAACAAGTTTAAAGACATAAACGTTCGAAACAAATTATCATATCTTCTATCATCGGTTACTTTGAAACCTTACCTGCATCTATCAACCAACTTTTTCCTCCACTAACCTGGCATGATCCATTTGTCACGATGTTTGGATTTCACAACGACGTCATCTCGATGCAAGGGAGGCTATCCAATTTTTGAAACAGCTTTAATGCTTGCATAACCAGGGGAGAAAAATCTTGCCTGTTTGGTGTTAATCCAATTCAATCTCAGACAGGTAATTATAGATGATAAAAAATGGAAATAAAAAGCATTTTAATGTACATTTTTTTAATTTTGTGCATAATCACTTTTAATGCATGTACTCTTTTAATTTACGCTGATAACAAGCTGTCGGTTTACCGTGTAGTGTTTATATTATCCATGTTTATTTATTGATAAGGCTCGAGTTATCTCTGGCGAACTATACGTATATGAATATGTATTTTATGGTCACCTTGTATTAAATATTGTTATAAGCTGTCCATTTATAATATAAGTATAAGTATACAGCTATAAGATAATGACTCACTGGCACATTGTCATGACGTCACAGATCGAGTAATAATTTTAAATTTAATATCATAGAGATCAATTAATCCTTCGTGTAAATATGTGAGTTTTCTAATAAATTTTGTCGATTAAAATCTCCCGTGATAATTAATCCATGTTGTGAGACGAAGATTCAGATCTGCGATAATCTTGATAAGTTTATGATTTATACCTGTACTAACGCTCGCAAACTCCATTTAGTTTTTAGTATAATTGTGGTAACATAGATTTTTACATAGTTTTGCAATAATTTTGCCACAATACATGTATTGCATAAACATTAATGTATAAAATTCATTCCAGAACGTATTCCAGTCAACAATAAATAATATAAAGATAATAACAATATTATGAAATCAAATCTTAATCTATATAATACCAACATACTTTTGATTCATAAACACGTTCGAAGTTTTTATTACTTGTACACATTCAGAGTCGATCTAATTTCGTGGTATCATATGTGATAACTAATGTTACACTTCATAAATAACGCATTAGTTGATAACCTTGCATCGTTGACTTTAATTGATACATGTCAATACATTGTATTTAATATGGTGTTATCGGTGTTGTCTTGGCTATGGTAGTGGAGTCATTTGTAGTGGTGTTATTTTGTTGCTGTTGCTGTTGCTGTTGCTGTTGCTGTTGCTGTTGCTGTTGCTGTTGCTGTTGCTGTTGCTGTTGCTCTCATCTCACCTTATCTATCCTTTTCACACCCATTGGTGCACGAGGCCTTGATGCACCGTCTCAATTTTGTTATGTCTTTGGCCACAGTTCTGGCTGTTGCTCAACTGTTCCACCCGAGCTATTTCCGTTCTTGTTCGGTTGTTCGTCTCCGAGTGTTTTTCCGCCGACCACCTTTCCGTTTTCCTTCTGGCTGCCATATGAGTGCTGTGCTGTTGATGGTGTTTTCTCTTCTTAATATGTGGCCAATCCATTTCCACTTCCTGGTTTTTATTGTTTCGCTGGCTTGGGTTATTTTGTTGCAGTTGCTACAATTTTGCAATTACTGATCACAATTCCCAAATCCAAGCGCATGCGCATGCGTTATTGTAGCTGTTGTTGTTGTCGTCGTTTTTGTGACTGTAGCGATGGTGGTGCAGGAGATGGTGTTAGGGCGGAGACGGTGAAGCCGGGTAGCAATGGTTTTGGGTTGGAGGCAGTGAACGTAGCGATGTTTTTTGAGGCGTTCGAGGAATTTTGCTCAGACAACGCAATGTCGTATTACGTCATTAGTATCATTTTGTTAGTCCAATTACAGCATGCGTATGGTGGATTTCTTAATTATACTGTTAAATCATAGCTACACATTATTCTTATTCTTGAGAGATTTGACTACTATTTTAAACTACAAAATGTTTATACCGAGAATATATACTTTTCAAACATTAATGAGGACTCGTACGCTTTTTTAAATTGTACGAGCATTGCAACCCAGGCAAAATCTATTTCTTATTTAAGAGAGATTTGACCACAGTACTAAACTACAAAATGTATATACCGAGATTACATACTTTTCAAACATTACTGCTGAGAAAGCGGTAGCTAAGTTGTTCCAATGCGAAAATATTAAATATTAGTATTTCTCGATCCACAACAATGAATAACCTATCACTTAGTTCAGATCATATAAAAATAACGTATACCTGGTTTGTAGTCAATGGGACGAATGACAGAAGTAATAAAGAAGGTGAATTTATGTACAAATCTTCTGTAAATGACTGATTTATTTCTTGTGATGAGATTTCACGCAATAAAACATAACTTATTGATCAGTCCAGGTGTTCTATGTGTTAGTTAAAATCTGGAAAATGCTTTTTTTTGTATTTCAATTTAAAGCTAGTGTCTTACTGCGATCAGTACGTCATGCCCAACTTTACGTCCCATAAAGAGCGACGGATAAGACGCTCAGATCAATGTAGAGTTAAAGTGGGAAGATTTAGAAAATCGCTTATAAATCAATAACCGTTATAACTATCGACCGGGTGCGAACGGGTTGGTTGAGTTTAATTATTCATCTTTCAAACGCTTGTTCGTTCATCGATGTATGATGAAGGGTCATGCCTTCACCGCATGCCGTTGATCGGGTGAGTCCGATTCGGGTGCGTAAATATCAGTCGCAGGTGACACAATTAGGTGTTGCTACCGAGGTGTTGGTTGCATGCTTTGCAGTTGGATGCCAGAATGTTCTGTAATATTGGAGCCTTCATTATACCAGAGAAATATAATTCTTCTCTAAGTCCCTGCGATTATACATGTATATTTTAAGAGAAGATGGGGTTCTTACTTAATATAGGATCGCTTTTAAGTGGTTATACTGTATACCATCATAATTTATACCACTCAATGTCAATACAAGCATGTTTTGTATGCACTACATTCGTTCTGATAGATCTACGTCAATGTCTCTTTAATTGGCGCTAAACTGTAGGAGGACAAGTAGAGATAATTAATGCAATGACACTCGTAGAAAGTTAATTTAATGAACATTCTATCACACGCCATAAATAGATTACATATATGCAATCAACTTTCTATAGTTGGTACGGCTGCTTCGGTACGAACATGTAGGAGGCCGTTTAATGCTAATTATATTCAAATGTAGTCGGTAGATGTTAATAATAAGACCGTACCGTCACATGCCGTATTAACGTAACTCGGTGCTTATGTCATTACATCCAGTTGTTTGCATTCCTGAAGAGTTAATGCTGTCATTTTGTCAATTGCTCGTTAGAATTTTATCATGATTTTATTTACAGAGTGAAGATAATGACGGACTCCGACCGAAGCAGGGGGTCTAAGTCGCAAATGTATTATTTATATCTTCGTATAGGCCAATAAGCTGTCATCATCACGTGATTCGACAAACATCCAGATTAGACAAACTGATTGTTTAAACAAGCCATGCACTTTTAACCGTGAACTCTTTATGTATATTTTTCCAAAGAGACAAACTGAACGTGCGTGTAAAGAAGATTTGGAATGAGTGAGAGACGGGAGCATGGAGTACACGTATACATGTCATTTTGAAGCAAAGTAGGGGAATAGAAAATTCAATGGAATAGAGAATGCCGAAGGAATAAAATTGGTGTGAGAGGGAGAAATTCAGAGAGGGAGAGAGGCGGAAGAAGAATGTGAGAGAGGAAGAGAGTGAGAAAGGGTCTGAGGTATTGAGAGAGGGAGGGAGAGAGATGGGTGGAGGGGAGGAGGTAACGTCATATGCCGCATAAAATGATATATACATACGAGGGACATTAAAAGATAAACTGGACTATTGTCATAAAACCCGCATGGCTAAATAATATAAATCAAAATATACCTCATCAATAATAAATACACGGTCCAAGATGTACACATGTTTAAACAGGATCACTAAACTTTAAAGCTGATCCGGCGCACGAAATGACGTCAATGACGTATCACCCGTTTACACGGCTTAATTGCGACGCCCCGAAAATATAAGGTCGTAAGTATTATATAAATATTCAATAGTTCAATTCATATACGAGGCCGAGTGCACGAACTTTTTGATACCCCCTCGTACATTATACATTTACTGTTATTAGCTAGTCCTGATTATGAGCTGACACCTGTTTTCTGAATTTCCAGGTTCATTTACTTTGATACTAGGGCACTACAGAGCTTCAAATTTAAAATTAAAATGCATAAATATACAAAGACATAAAAATTAAAATGCATAAATATACAAAGACATAAAAATTAAAATGCATAAATATACAAAGACATAAAAATTAAAATGCATAAATATACAAAGACATAAAAATTAAAATGCATAAATATACAAAGACATAAAAATTAAAATGCATAAATATACAAAGACATATTATAATGTTGCTCGAGAGAGGACGTGCGAAAGGGGAGTGATGAATTAAAGAGAGTTTGTCCACTTTCGTACTCGATCACAACTAGCTTCTTAAATGTAAATGTAGAACAGACCACGACTATTTGTAAATCTTAAACTTAGAAAATGATCCGTTAAGTCCGTTAAAAAGAACAATAGGTATAGTTTTCGAGTTCAGCTTCGCCACCAGTAATTAAGAATTACAGAATTGTTAAGGTTATTGTTTATTGTCCCCCAATTTATTGCTGACACATTTATGTGTGGTATATTATAGAGTTATAGATCGTTCCGTGTCACTGTGGTATGGAAATTGACAACTAATTTACTTAAACTTGTTGAAAAACAAACTCATTAATGTACGATGATGAATCGTCACTATTATGTTCAATCTGTAATCATTATAATGCCGTTGTTGTGTATCGGGGTTTAACGACGTTGTTTCACAGTATTTTGAGACATTGCTTAAGTTTCTTGTAATGTCGTTGTTGTGTTTCGGGGGTTAACGACGTTGTTTCACAGTAATTTGAGACATTGCTTAAGTTTCTTGTAATGTCGTTATTGTGTTTCGGTGGTTAACGACGTTGTTTCACAGTATTTTGAGACATTGCTTAAGTTTCTTGTAATGTCGTTTTTGTGTTTCGGGGGTTTACGACACGTTGCTTCACAGCATTTTAAGACATTGCTTAAGTTTCTTGTAATGTCGTTGTTGTGTTTCGGAGGCTAACGACGTTGTTTCACAGTAATTTGAGACATTGCTTAAGTTCCTTGTAATGTCGTTGTTGTGTTCCGGAGGTTAACGACGTTGTTTCACAGTATTTTAAGACATTGCTTAAGTTTCTTGTAATGTCGTTGTTGTGTTTCGGAGGTTAACGACGTTGTTTCACAGTAATTTGTGACATTGCTTAAGATTCTTGTGATGTCGTTGTAGTGTTATGGGGGTTTATGACGTTGTTTCACAGTATATCAAGACATTGCTTAAGTTTCTTGTAATGTCGTTGTTGTGTTTTGTGGGTTTACGACACGTTGTTTTACAGTATTTAAAGACATTGCTTAAGGTTTCTTGTAATGTCGTTGTTGTGTTTCAGGGGTTTACGACACGTTGTTTTACAGTATTTAAAGACATTGCTTAAGGTTTCTTGTAATGTCGTTGTTGTGTTTCAGGGGTTTACGACGTTGTTTCACAGTATTTGAAGACATTGCTTAAGTTTCTTGTTATATCTTTGTTGTGTTTCGGGGGATAACGACTATGTCACACAATATTTTAAGACATTGCCTACGGTTCTTGTTATGTCGTTGTTGTGTTTTGGTGGTTTATGACGTTGTTTCACAGTATTTTAAGACATTTCTTAGTTTCTTGTATGCGAGAAGGTTCAACCACTATTTGTTTTCAATCATGAACATATGATAATGTGAGAAACAGACATAGCATAATCATATGCCACGGTGCCTGTTTAGGTTTATCTGCCACGGGCTATCATAATGATGTAATATGTAATTATTTAATATGAAAACATAAAAACAACAAAATCTCATTTATACGACTTAACGAGGAAAGAAACTTAACCGATAAAGGTCTCAGCTATCAAGAGATCGAAAGTCAAATATAGTTTCAGCTAAAAACACTGAATTACCTAGTTTCAGCTGTAAAAAAGGACTTTGCAAGGTTTTTGTGTTTGCCAGTGGGGATTGTACTTTTGGTCGGTTATTGTTCTTTTTGGTCGGTTATTGTTCTTTTTGAGTATACCTTATTGTGTTGTTCGCTCTCTGCTGTTCTTAAGACCATTTTGTGAGTGCTGTCTTCCCTGTTGGAGTTGTTATTATATTTTAACATTGAGATTTGGTTTATATACATTATTTTCAAATCGACGTTAACCAAAGGTAAAACATACTATACCATTCATACAAAAACAACGATAACCTGTGATTATTTAGTATCGGAATGGAACACAACGTCATTCCTGCATCAGAACTTTGCAACAATTGTCAAAAAATCTTGTACGTATTGACTGTTTGCGTCATATGATGCAAGTTTTTATTGTGCGGCTTCGAGAAAGTGTGACCCTCTGTCTTTTTTAGAGTATAATTATGAATCTGTTACCTTTGGGTGCTGTTTTGGTTTACTATGTAAGACAGTTGTTTGCTGTTTCCTTGCTAAGTTTATTTATATATCTATCAATCATATTTTTCATGCCATGATGTGTTCTAACACTACCTAACACGGTGTATTTTAAAACACATGCACCATTTGGGTTAACATATATAAGCACATAAAAACATTCAAATAGCATGGTCTCAACATTTCTATTTGTTGTGCGCAGTGAAGTTACAGTTTTTAGTGCCGTGAAAGCACATTTTATAGGGTAGAAAGGTGCTTTCAAATAAAAAGTTTACTATGTTAAATAAAACTGCTACTAAGTAATGCTACAAAGTATATATCATAGACCACCCGTTACTTAAACGCAATTGCAATAACATTTATTGTTTGGCCGTGGGTTATTTGCACTTTTCATGATGTCTGTGATTGAGAACTTGTTTATTTGCACTTCTGGTAGTGTGACTAGTGTCCGTGTATGAGTTGTAAGTGTACTTGTATATTTGAACTAGTGCGAGTCTCTACACGAATGCTTGAATACTTGCATTTCTAGTGTCCGTGTATGGGTTGTAAGTGTACTTGTATATTTGAACTAGAGCGAGTCTCTACACGAGTGCTTGAATACTTGCATTTCTAGTGTCCGTGTATGAGTAGTTAAGTGTACTTGTATATTTGAACTAGAGCGAGTCTCTACACGAGTGCTTGAATACTTGCATTTCTAGTGTCCGTGTATGATTTGTAAGTGTACTTGTATATTTGAACTAGAGCGAGTCTCTACACGAGTGCTTGAATACTTGCATTTCTAGTGTCCGTGTATGAGTAGTAAGTGTACTTGTACATTTGAACTAGAGCGAGTCTCTACACGAGTGCTTGAATACTTGCATTTCTAGTGTCCGTGTATGAGTTGTAAGTGTACTTGTACATTTGAACTTGTGCTAGTGTCTCTACACGAGTGCTTGAATACTTGCATTTCTAGTGTCCGTGTATGGGTTGTAAGTGTACTTGTATATTTGAACTTGTGCTAGTGTCTCTAGGTGGGTGCCTGAATATTTGCACTTCTTGCATAGTCTATGCATGTGTACATGTTTATGTGCAATTCTGGGGTGTCGGTACATGAATATATGTATATTTACACTTCTGTGAGTGTCCATGCATGTGTACTTGTATATTTGCACTTCTGTGAGTGTCTCTGCATGTGTAATTGTGTATTTACACTTCTGGGAGGGTCTCTGCATGTGTACTTGTATATTTACACTTCTGGGAGGGTCTCTGCATGTGTACTTGTATATTTACACTTCTGGGAGGGTCTCTGCATGTGTACTTGTATATTTACACTTCTGGGAGGGTCTCTGCATGTGTACTTGTATATTTACACTTCTGGGAGGGTCTCTGCATGTGTACTTGTATATTTACACTTCTGGGAGGGTCTCTGCATGTGTACTTGTATATTTGCACTTCTGTGAGTGTCTCTGCATGTGTAATTGTGTATTTACACTTCTGGGAGGGTCTCTGCATGTGTACTTGTATATTTACACTTCTGGGAGGGTCTCTGCATGTGTACTTGTATATTTACACTTCTGGATGTATCTATGCATGTGTACTTGTGTATTTACACTTCTCGAAGTGTCTATGCATGTGTACTTGTGTATTTACACTTCTCGAAGTGTCTCTGCATGTGTACTTGTGTATTTACACTTCTCGAAGTGTCTCTGCATGAGTACTTGTGTATCTGCACTTCTCGACGTGTCTCAGCATGGGTACTTGTGTATCTGCACTTCTCGAAGTGTCTATGCATGGGTACTTGTGTATCTGCACTTCTCGAAGTGTCTATGCATGGGTACTTGTGTATCTGCACTTCTCGAAGTGCCTCTGCATGAGTACTTGTGTATTTGAACGTCTGGGTGTATCTATGCATGTGTACTTGTGTGTTTGCACTTCTCGAAGTGTCTCTGCATGAGTACTTGTGTATTTGAACGTCTGGGTGTATCTATGCATGAGTACTTGTGTATTTGCACTTCTGGATGTATCTATGCATGTGTACTTGTGTATTTGAACGTCTGGGTGTATCTATGCATGTGTACTTGTGTATTTACACTTCTCGAAGTGCCTCTGCATGAGTACTTGTGTATTTGAACTTCTGGGTGTATCTATGCATGAGTACTTGTGTATTTGCACTTCTGGGTGTATCTATGCATGTGTACTTGTGTATTTGAACGTCCGGGTGTATCTATGCATGGGTACTTGTGTGTTTGAACGTCTGGGTGTATCTATGCATGGGTACTTGTGTGTTTGCACTTCTCGAAGTGTCTCTGCATGTGTACTTGTGTATTTGAACGTCTGGGTGTATCTATGCATGAGTACTTGTGTATTTGCACTTCTGGGTGTATCTATGCATGTGTACTTGTGTATTTGAACGTCTGGGTGTATCTATGCATGTGTACTTGTGTATTTACACTTCTCGAAGTGCCTCTGCATGAGTACTTGTGTATTTGAACTTCTGGGTGTATCTATGCATGAGTACTTGTGTATTTGCACTTCTGGGTGTATCTATGCATGTGTACTTGTGTATTTGAACGTCCGGGTGTATCTATGCATGGGTACTTGTGTGTTTGAACGTCTGGGTGTATCTATGCATGGGTACTTGTGTGTTTGCACTTCTCGAAGTGTCTCTGCATGTGTACTTGTGTATTTGAACTTCTGGGTGTATCTATGCATGAGTACTTGTGTATTTGCACTTCTGGGTGTATCTATGCATGGGTACTTGTGTATTTGAACGTCTGGGTGTATCTATGCATGGGCACTTGTGTGTTTGCACTTCTCGAAGTGTCTCTGCATGAGTACTTGTGTATTTGAACGTCTGGGTGTATCTATGCATGAGTACTTGTGTGTTTGCACTTCTGGGTGTATCTATGCATGTGTACTTGTGTATTTGAACGTCCGGGTGTATCTATGCATGTGTACTTGTGTGTTTGCACTTCTCGAAGTGTCTCTGCATGAGTACTTGTGTATTTGAACGTCTGGGTGTATCTATGCATGAGTACTTGTGTATTTGCACTTCTGGGTGTATCTATGCATGTGTACTTGTGTATTTGAACGTCCGGGTGTATCTATGCATGTGTACTTGTGTGTTTGAACGTCCGGGTGTATCTATGCATGGGTACTTGTGTGTTTGAACGTCTGGGTGTATCTATGCATGGGTACTTGTGTGTTTGCACTTCTCGAAGTGTCTCTGCATGTGTACTTGTGTATTTGCACTTCTGGGTGTATCTATGCATGTGTACTTGTGTATTTGAACGTCTGGGTGTATCTATGCATGGGTACTTGTGTGTTTGTACTTCTCGAAGTGTCTCTGCATGAGTACTTGTGTATTTGAACTTCTGGGTGTATCTATGCATGAGTACTTGTGTATTTGCACTTCTGGGTGTATCTATGCATGAGTACTTGTGTATTTGCACTTCTTGATGTATCTATGCATGGGTACTTGTGTATTCGCACATCTGGAAGTATCTCTACTGGAGTGTCTCTGCATGAGTACTTGTGTATTCGCACATCTGGGTGTATCTATGCATGGGTACTTGTGTGTTTGCACTTCTCGAAGTGTCTCTGCATGAGTACTTGTGTATTCGCACATCTGGAAGTATCTCTACTGGAGTGTCTCTGCATGAGTACTTGTGTATTCGCACATCTGGGTGTATCTATGCATGGGTACTTGTGTGTTTGCACTTCTCGAAGTGTCTCTGCATGAGTACTTGTGTATTCGCACATCTGGGAGTATCTCTACTGGAGTGTCTCTGCATGAGTACTTGTGTATTTGAACTTCTGGGTGTATCTATGCATGAGTACTTGTGTATTTGAACTTCTGGGTGTATCTATGCATGAGTACTTGTGTATTTGCACTTCTGGGTGTATCTATGCATGGGTACTTGTGTATTTGCACGTCTCGAAGTGTCACTGCATGAGTACTTGTGTATTCGCACATCTGGGAGTATCTCTACTGGAGTGTCTCTGCATGAGTACTTGTGTATTCGCACATCTGGGAGTATCTCTACTGGAGTGTCTCTGCATGAGTACTTGTGTATTCGCACATCTGGGAGTATCGCTACTGAAGTGTCTCTGCATGAGTACTTGTGTATTTGCACTTCTCGGAATGTCGACGAATGTGTAATTGCTTGATACTGACAGAAAGAACAGTCAATCCTGCGTTTGATATGACCACTCGTATACATGGTGATGACTTCCAGTACCATTAAACATTGGCATAAGGAACACTTACACGTACCGGGTAGGAATATTGCTGACAGAGGGCAGTGGCACGTCACTTAGGTTACTAGCAAAAGGCTCAATGCACGCATACAATAATAACGTATCACAATTACAATCAAAAGTAACAAGGGCAACCACCAAAAACAAGTATACAAGAAAATATGAACTCGTCATATTAAAATTAATCATAATTATAAAACTAACTAGAAGATTAGGTTGCCTTTATTGCTTATTGTCAACAGAGCATATACGTGTTAAATAAAACATTAAACTCTCAAGTGGTAATGCATGATGATGTATTGGTCTTGACCTGGGTACAAAATATTAATGCACAAGCTGTTAGAAATGACCTCTTACAAAATAAATAGTAAGTGGGCAAATTACAAGGTGTAGATTACATTCGGTAAACTAATAGTAGACCCTCAGCCTATATGAATGGTGTTTCGAATGTACATTATCGGGCGAACCACAACAACAAAACAAACAGCGTCCTTGAGGTTGGACTGCATTTCTCATTAATTCGTGTTTCTAAATTTAACACTCAAATTATGTTGTACTATATTATCTTTCATTTTCCACCAACATCTGACGACTTGGTGATTATTTTGAAGTGGTCATACCGTATCGTATGTTGTTGCTGCTCAAAATACTTCATTTTTTTACTGAGAGAGTTGGTAGACGCTGAAAACCGTTACATGTTTTCGTGGACAAACTCCATAACGAATAATTTACTTACGGAATACACCCAATGTATTCAAATCCATGAATCTACGAGCTCACCAAATCATTTTACTGTTTGTTTGCGATTGACTTTGTCAGTCTTTAGAACGTGGTCATTCGGGTTTGGCCCTGCCAAATTAGTCAACGACCACCGGCTTCGATTGAATTTGTGTGATGCAAGGAATCTGGATGCGCTATTCTAGCTCTTTCCGGAAAGACTCATTGATTCTTTAACGTGCCCGGCGTAAAGCACCGATACACGCGGGATCACCGCTGTGTTATCATCAACCAGTTTTAATCTCTCTCATTGAGTTGGCACAATGAAAAGTGTTTCAGAAATGTCCAATTAAGTGTCTCGGCCAAGATTCGAACCAAGGACCTCTCGATCCATAGTCATGAGCGTTACCAACTCGACCAACGTGCCGCCAACAATTTACTGAAATTCATGAAATTTAAAAACTCACGAAAATGATTGATTTTATAGAATTTCAAATCTTAAGATAAAAACATATAAAACAGAAGGTGAACGAATAAAATGGGAATTACATGTTATGTAGATAATCTTACATATTTCTTTGCCGACGGAAATGTATCATTTAATCAGTTCTGAAACGTTCATAAAATATGTATAAAACTTATAAATAGATATATGCATCTGATCAACTTAGATCAACGTGCAGACAAATATACACGCAGTTCATGAAGTGAAAACTTATCAAGTAAAAAAAACACGATGAAATTGATATAAATTTCCGACACTGATAGGGTTGGATCTTATTAAGATAAAATAGCTGTCGATGACAAAATATGCTCACAATGTCAATGGTTGCTTTATTAAAATTGGCAAGCAACATTCGGCCTCCGTTTGTTTCATTTTCGCTTTTAAAATTTCATTCGGACCTTTTCGTCATTATGACACGAATATTTTAGGGTATGACGTACCTATTTTACTTCGTAAACACCGCCAATAAAGAGAACTAGAATAGTATAAAAAAATTCAGGCAAGTGTTAATTAATATTATGGATGTAAAAATACTAAATAACTACAAAGTGCTGTTTTTCGCAAGTTATTTTAAATGTCAGTGTGGTTGTTTATGGCATATAAGGCAACTATACCAAAATAACGCGAATATTTGCCAATTTTATTTTAATCTTTGCAATACACTAATACGCGAGGCAGCGCCTTTAAAACCACGTTTTGTCGGATCACATAAGCAGACTTTTACTGTATTTGTTGATTTAGTATGACCGATGGAAATACTTAAAAAATACAGATCCTACATATACTAGTAGGCCTAAGTTAGATGTACCTTTGCTTATCAGTTAGGTGGCCATTTAGTCAAGTACCAATGTACGTATTTGACAGAGCATTACAACACTCCAATAACTAATTTCCATGTCACATACCTATGAAGCTCATGTAGTTAGTACCAGAAGCTACCGGTAACTGAACTGCTCCATCAGCGGCGCATGTGTGTAAGTGTGTTTGTATTAAAGACGAACCACAAACATTGACACGCATGTTTGTATGGCCAAAAAATGTTTGAGCAGATATTGAAGGAATGTAGAATTATCTTATAGACTATTTTAGATACGTCGTTTCCAAATGCTGCAAATTATACCACGGTTTAAAACTGACTGTAAGGGGGTTAGCACAGTACAGTATGGGTTCAAATCCACTTATTATAAGTACAAACAATGCGTTCAAGGAAAACTTGTAATATTTGCGTTAAAAAATCACGATATGTGTCGCTTTAATCCTTCGTTGAACGCTCTGTTTGGCACCAACAATTTGAAAGCTTATGTTCTCAGTTGAACATGACATTGTTCAGATACACAGGGTCTACTATTCACAGACCACTGTTGCCCCTGTCAGCCATTATGGTACGATACACCAATTTAGGCCAACCACCCCGGTCTATGGTTAGCCAAAATTCGCTCACGCGACAAATCCGTATTTTAACATAGCGTTCAACAAATGTGACGAAACATTTGACTGTCAACTTTATCGTTGATTAAGCGACTGATAAACAGAGATGTCGACTATGCCATTCCATAGTTTCAGAAAAAGTCTTAGTAAGATGTCACCAACTTAACGAGTGATGTTTTCATGTCGCATTTTATCCGATATACTCATTATTTGTGATGACTCAATATTTTCTGAAGACAATACATTAATTTTGTGTCAATTAAACTCCTTAAAATCACTTTTGAATTACGTAATTACACGTGACTCATCGTGACTGGACAATATGTGACGTCATCACTCTAACGTGCGACATTTTTCTCCGAGTTTTGTTTTAATGTCTAATCATGCGAAAAATAAAAGCTACACAGAGACGTTATTAGACAAATGTGCGTCCCAATTGGTGTTGATTTCTCATCGAAAATCCCCATTTATTTAATGCTAACTGATGAGATGTGGAGTTCTATCAGTGAAATAAACCCTATATCAGTCACTGGTTATCACCTACAATGTGACTGATATAAGCTCCGCCCCCTCACAGGGACTACTTTAATTTACCAAAATCTCAACACTAAAATGTCTGTAACTTTTTTATTACTGAACGGAAACATGTCATGTGGGGGTTTTTATTCTTAGTTAGACCATTTCCTACAAGTTGGTTTATGATTTAATGCAAAATTCTCAAAAAAGTCGTTTTCACCTATTCACCATAATCCAAGATGGCGGATTTTGAAGTGAAAAATATGAATGGAATAACATATTCATACGTAGCCTAACCACAGTGGTAATTTGGCATAAATAGTACCAGTTTTGACACAATAAAAGCATTAAATAAACAGAATATTTGTTTGTTTTGATTGAATATGGTTAATATCTCATCTTGTAGTGATAAAATTTTAATATTTTCACTCGCGCTACGCGCTCTTGAAAATATTGAATTTTATCACTACACGATGAGATATAAACCATATT
Source organism: Spisula solida (assembly GCA_947247005.1). Taxonomy (NCBI): domain Eukaryota; kingdom Metazoa; phylum Mollusca; class Bivalvia; order Venerida; family Mactridae; genus Spisula; species Spisula solida. Next base: position 29,539,646 of record OX365954.1, read on the forward strand.
CAATCAAAACAAACAAATATCCTCTATTTATTATATGATTGACACCAATAATGTTTGGTTAGTCAGATGATTATAAAAGTCTGTTTTCAAACTTTTACAAATGTTTCTAAGACTCAGTACAATGAATCAGAGTAATAACAGAAAATGTTTATTGAAACAATATTCAACACAACTTCTGAAACCTTCAGAGTGTTAATTAATTTCCACATTTCCACAAGAATTTTTTGGTACCGATCTTGTCACAAAAGTTTTGAAATTTTGTGAAATTAGTCTGGAACCAGCCGGCACCATCATATACCTCCGACCACCCTCGTTAACAATCTGTCTATATAATAAAAGTAAACAATTTACATAAAAATCCACCGGGACCTATAGTTTATTTCTAAATCAACGTTTTCGCCTACACGAAATCAGATAAACTTATAAAAATGTGGGGTTAATTTCTGAATGGATCGTTAAGGGAGATAGGATAGTTTGCTAGCCTAATGGGAGTGCGAATATAAACTCGATACCATCGACAATAATATCATAGCCGTGCCCCTTCAATGCACATTAATTATGATATCAAAAATAATATTTTTATGTTTAAAGTAATGTACGGGGGTTGATAAAAAAGTTCCCGGAGCAGACCTCTGAAATCTTTATTGTCCAATAGGCTGAGTTCAATAAGTGTCGAAGACAAATAAGGATAAACCATATAAACTAGAAAGTTTCTTATGCCCGTTTTAATTTGTTTTCTCTTTTTTTAATTTAGTATGAAAAAGAAACTTAGTCTGATACTATATTGGCGTAGTACAAACTTGAAACTTTAACTACTTAATTTTGGTGAAAAAAAACGAAGCCATGATGTTACGATTATATTACTAGGTATAAAACTAATAATGTTTGTTTGACACCATGGATGTTATTAAACTGTTATACTAAAGGTACGCCGAAGTTTGCAGGGTTGGGCAATAAGAAAATAATGAACCGTTTGGCGTCGAGTAATAGTGTCATGGGAAACCGCGTTCATCAAACTTGGGACATTTTTCAACGATTAGCGATGAATCAGTTTAAAATAAGCATCAACACATTATTCCAAAAGTTTTCTAAATTTAAATTAACGAATGATGACCGTGATAAGAGCTTTTTACACGTATTTATTGGACGCCCCTCGTACAAAACGTATAGGACCATGCAAGGTTTTTGTAAGACTAAAAACCGCATCTTGTCGCATGGAACATGATGTTTTTTATCTTCTACTCACCCCAAACATTTAGGTCGTGATATGTTTTTAAGTACCAATAGATAGTTAGCACATCGGTTTTACGTGTGGTCATTGCTCCTTATGATATAGGGAATCTAAACTGGTATGAAACCCGTGAGTGGTACATATACTAGTAATACCACACGCGGTGTGATTCTATGTATACACTTGCCTGCTTTTCATTCTTTAACTTTATACTAATTTATACTAATTTATTTAAGGTCGATTGTGAAACAAGTTTTTTCCAACTTATATTAATCACTCTCGACACCTCATTCCTGATGTTATCCATCGCCACGAGGGTATGAGAGAAGAGAAGCCAGTTTCCCTTTTATGCTGAGCGTCTAGCAATTTCTGGTACCATTTTTATTTCGTCTTTGGTATGACGCGGCCAGGGATCGAACCCGAGACCTCCCGCACTCGAAGCGAACGCTCAACCACTAGGCTATCGATGAGGCTTATCATTCCTTTTGAACGATCCAGATATTGCAAAAAAATGGTCACCGTATGTTTCTTTTTCATTTCAGTATACATGTATTATGTATACGGGATGGTAAATAACATACATAATTATTATATACAGTGGCCTATCTACTAGTTATTCAGGGTATATTAGTGCGTTAGTACTATTCTTTATAAAAGGGCACAGGGTGATACCATTACATACCCCATAAATTACTGTAGTTCATTAAAGACTTATAACTACCGTATTAACAATGTCCTCCTTTTATCATTATAGTTGTAGCCTAGTGCGTAAACAAGGTAGCTAAGACCACCCAGTTGTAATATTAGCCACAAAACAAACTGTTAAATTTATGATTTATTATAATTTATAGTTTGTTCATTTCATTAGATTTTGTGCCTATTTTCAACAGTTTTTTCCATATGTATATGGTTTTAAATGATCTAAGTCAAAAAAATATATGTGTACCATATATAGAGAGAGGGTTGTGCAGCGGCCATGCTTAGCTGCAACGGATATGACCTTCTAGAGGAACTGGTATCCGTGTTTGCTGTGACTACATAGACAAACTGGGTACCAGCTTTCGAAAAGTCATATCCGTTGCGGCTAAACATGGCCTCTGCACAACCTTCTCTCTATACAGGGTACACTCAGATAATTTTGACTCTGATCATTTGAAACCATGTGCCTATGGTTTGTTCAGTCATATCCTGCAGTCTGTTTGCGAAACCAGTTTCCCAAGAATTACTTATCAGTAGGTAATAATTACATTTGTATAATGTGATCTTCACCAAGCTATTGACAACTATTTGACAAGTGGGGGGGGGGCTTCATACCATAGTCAATAACCCTGAAAACATACGGGGTATTATTACATAGATTAAAGATATGCAATCAGACGCGGGCATATAGGACTGTGCTGAATGTCATAGACGACCACAGAATAGTTTACCACACAAAGTAGTTTTGAGAAGTAAAGGTCAAGGTGTTCAGAATTCAATCCATATTTTATTAGGTCGTACTGGAACATAGGACACAGTTGCTCCAAAGCATCTTAAATACATTAATAAACCCCTGCCAAATGCAGTAGTGAAAAGTCAAGAGTTTGATTTTGAGACAAATCTCAAATTGAGCTCTTACTATTGCTTCATAAAAAGCGAGAACCTTGCTTTCTTTTACCACCTGTGAGTTCGGCCTCTTATGAAAATGAATGCATGGGCATACTACAATATAAGATCTGAGATTCAGCTCTGATACAAACCAGGACGACTTGATTTAGAGTTCGATCATCAGTGAGGCGAATAATTCCTCTGCCGATTGGACAGAAACCTCTAAACAGATGACGTTAATTAACCTCTACCGAGTGTTCAGTTGGAACACCATTGTCAGTGAGTCTCAAGGGGCGAGTTTGTTGTGGTACGAAAGTTAAGCTTTAAGAAAAGTTAGTGAGCCGACTTGGCTGGCTTATAATTATGGATTGTAGGTGGGTACACATTTAAAGAAAGTGATTTCATACCGGACAATGGACTGAACTACTTTCTTTGTGTATTGACCTTGAAACATCTGTAATCATAGTGCAAAACTGATAATCTGTTTGCTTCTGAAATGTAGGTCATGCGGATAACAGCACCAATGGAAAACAGAAGTAGTTTTGCAAATTTCAAACAGTTTTAGTCCTGAACGGTGTACGCAACGGGCTTTACTACTTCGATGATTGCCGGATTGTGACAGAACATCACTTTGTTAATCTGAGGTTATGTTCTGGCAAAAACAATCAAATATCCAAATTGTTGTCGTCGTTTCTGTGTTACTTCGTATTGCCTGTGTGCAACAGTATTCACTTATCAGATGTTAAGTGCCGTTTGGCGGCAGTAAAAATCACTTCAGTGTAGTTATCATTTATAATTACCTCCCTTTATGGCTAATTATGCACAGAATTCGAAGTTCACAGTGTGTCATTCATTGCTGAGTGAGTATTTTGGCTTGCTTGAAATATCCATTTATGGGGGGGGGGAATATGAATGGTTGGTTCTATGTCTGACACTTGTGTGGATGGCTAGGGGCTACCGTCGTTTCTTTGTGGCTATGGGCTGTCTGTGCTCTTCAGTATTTATTTTGTTTGTGTTGATTATACTAAGATCAAATATGTAAGCACATACCTCATTTCACAGAAAGGGGCGGGCCTCGCCTAGCATTGACATGGTTTTCACGATATAAAATTATAAAAATATTATATTTATACTAGAAATATTCATAAATGCACATTCCTTGGTTATAAAAATGAATAGTTTATATGATTCATATGGTCAGTGGTTTGACACATGTAGGACCGGTCCACCACATGATCAATATCATACAGAATTAAACTCACTCAGGCACAGTTTATTGTTTAAATTATTCACAATAGCGGTTCCTATGACAACCCGCAATTTTGCTTATTTTATATGCATAAATTTATTATTTTTTATCCTATGTCGCTGGTAGAAATAACTGAATACTGTAAAATCATTATTTTTCGAGGGAGTTAAATGTTCGTTTATTTCGTTGTTGAACTTGGCCACGAAATATAATCCCGACAATTAATCGACCTTCCGAATATGGAACATAAGATAACCCTTCCATGTTTTGTAATCCGCGAATTCACGACCCCATGAAAAAGCATTTTTTTATCTAAATCCACGAGATTTAATACCCACGAAAATCAGTCGCGGATATTGGTAGCAGAGACATGGCTGACATGGCATGATGTTGTTACAGATCTCAGTCTGCAGACACACCATTATTTAAACTCGGCATGAGTAACACTGGATGACTGGGATGACTGTGAACATATTGCCTTCTAAATGATTGTCACGTCTGTGCTGTACAATGTATTGATCTCTACTTTTAATACCCAATGATTGGTGATATACGTGTGTCGACGGTTAGTCACCTTGTTGTTTATTTCTCTAGTTTCTACCTGAAATAAATGAGGATCTGAATCAGAGGATCGTTAACTTTATAACAAAACAAGCTGAACTAACCGTACAATAATCATACAATGAACTTCATATGATAGATCAGGGGTGACTCTGCATTGTTCAGCTATAATACGAGGGCTTACTTAAAAAGGACAAGGTTAACAAAGGGCTTAATTTGGCCTTGTGATTTTTCAAAAACATAAAAAATGCATGTTCCTATAATTGTTCTATAATTCAAATAACCTATCATTCCTGTGTTAAAATTAAGCATACATATCCCAATTTCCCTTTTAATATAAAACTGCAAGGAATATGTCATGTTAAGCAAAAAATGCCATTTTCACGACCATTAATGACGCAAATCCTTCCGAAAAACCATTAAGGCAGTGGTGCTACACGTTTATATTTTTACATAACAAGTGTTCTGCAATTTTCATATATGTACAAAATATCAAAGTGTAGCAAAAATGCTATCGTGGTTTTTTGGGAAGGTTTTACTTCGTGAAAAATGACATTTTTGCTAAACATGACGTATTTTCAGTAGAATTGTCGACGTAATTAGGAGGGAAATTAGGATATGTAAGCTTTTTTTGAAAGACAGTGTTAGGTTATTAGAAATATAGGACAGATTTATAGGAGCATGCATTTTTATTTTTTGACAAAACTCTGGACCGAATAAAGCCATAAATGAACATTGTCCTTTAAAATAGCACATCATAAACTACATGGCAATAGACTTAAATGTTTCATATACAAAAATAGACACTTTTTGTAATTGCATGATTTCAAAGAATTGTATGAAATAGAGTAACCGATGTGTTTTCGTGAACTGTTTTCAAATTGCTTGAGTCAGTGATTTTACGGTTCACGACTTCAGTGGATTTTACAAAATACAACTGTTTTTAAAAAAAGATTTGTTTAGCAAACTCGGTCGGTCGTGAAGTATACGATACTGTGTGATACAATTAGGAAAGTTAGATGTGTTTCATTACATAATTTTACAACATGCGTTAATCTTGTACTGTATGTTGCAGTTGCTTGCGACGGGATTGATTTATAAATGACCGAACTCTTCGCAGCTGTTCTTTCGCTTTGGTTTTGAAAGAAACCACTTTAGAATTCTGCGTGGAGGATGCACCATGTTTCCATGTTTGTTTACTTATATGGTATTTTATATGGATTTTGTCACTGACAGCAATGCTCTGTAACTTTTTCTATTCCTCGATTCAATTGCTTGGAACTAGTACAAATGTATATAGATAATTACATTTTTGTATTCCTTTGGACATTTTTTTCTGCAAACGCAACGGTGTCTCCTTCGTATATATATATTATGGTTTTATCAAAAGTAACATTTGGCGCTGATGCCTGTCAATTGTACAGTCACACCATGAAGTAAGGTAAGGGCTGATATTCCACAAAGCATCTTAAGGGAAAACTTAGAATGTTCTTAAAATCTCAAAATGCTCGTATCAGCTAAAGAAGAAAATCTAAATTGTTTACATAGTTTTAGAAGCATACTAGTTTATATAAAGGTAAAGTGCTACAATAATCACCGTGACAAAAAACATGGGTTATTCTTGGTTTCTTGGGAATTATGTGCAGCTCATTCCTTAACTTAGTCAAACTATTTAAGTTTTTCCCTTAAGATTTTTTGTGAAGACCAGCCCAGATAGCCACCGTACAAGAATAAAAAATGAAAATTGAACGGAATTAGTCTGGTACACGACATTCTTACAGAATGCTTCCTTTTTTCGATTGTTTTTTGAAATCGTAAACCACTGAGAACAGGTCAAGTGCCCCTCCATAGACAATTTACTAAAGGCGTTCAAAGGACCGACGGGCCTTGAGGCCCGCAGATAATAAAGTTGAATTACCACAGCATTCACTTATGCAACAGGTTTCTCCCGACATGCAATGCATGGAGATAACCATCTTCATATTTTCAACTCATAACTTAAGTTGCATAAGATCAACCGCACTTTAAAGTAAATTTAGATCTATCTGTTTTACGGTGAACTAATCAGATTACGATTTTAATGCCTTGTTTAATGTTGTATGAGTGAACATACCAAGATTTGCGTGTAATATACGGCCTTACAGAGTTGTCGGGATATATTTTGATCAGGTGAGTGCAGCGAAATGGGTCCCATTATTATAGCTTACCTTACGTCAATCGTAATTGTAAGTAATTTGTCAATGTAAGAAAAGTATGGGGGAAGTTTAGGTGCTCACAATAGAAGTCTATGGCTTGGAACCGGTTAATCGTCCCTAATGTACGAGACCGTTTATGTACGAAACCAAATCAAGCGTCTGAAGAAATGATTTTGATCCTTGTCAAGATGACGATTGCGATTCCCAAATTAACCACAAAATGCTCGAACGCCCTATAATTTGCTGCGTATAAATCAAAATTGTTTTAAGATGTTTAACCTTTTCACATAATAAAGCTATAATATAAGTCTGTCTCCAGTGTTTGAAACTTTGAACCAAAGACAAGGGCATTAAGTATGAGAAATGTAAAAAAATCAATCACAATTTTAATGTTTCCTGCGTTTAAATTCTATTTCTTTGAACATAAAAACAACCTACAGTGCGTATTGTTACCATGAACTTTTGATATATAAGTGTGTAGTAAGGCACTAATAACTCTCCTAATTCATTGCGCTCCGAGCAAACATCTTTCTATTAGAGTTAACGCTCTTTTTAACATACACTTGCGCACACTTCCAACGCAACACCTACATTTTTCATCATTTCTCAACTATTTATAATGCGATTTGATTAAAATTTGGCATATTAATAGATATACATTTAACTGATGTTTATATCATAATTTTATCAAAATCGATTGATTGTAAGATGAAAATAATTTCAAATGACGACCATCACTGCAAATTGAAAAGTCACAAAAATACACCATGAAAACTATTACTAAAATGGATGTAAATTTTACTAAACAGTTTATAACAATAAATAAATAAAGGAAAACATTATATTCCTCGTTAATTAGGACATAGTATGTCCATCCATGTATGTTATTTTTTTTTCTTCTGTCCCATCGAAAGCACAAAATTCGTATCAATATCTGGGGAATGGTCCCCATATCCTGAAAACGGCCCGTTTCTGTCGTTTTTGTGGGGTTGATGGTCTTCTCGTTTGTCGCCTACACAGCTGGTCCCGACAAATTCCAAATAATCTTGAAATCCAAAGACTTTGATGTTATCGGCAACTGTTGTATGTTGTTATTATGCAGAAATGCTTGATGTATACGTGCTATGCGAGCTTGAGCTACGCCATGCAGTATTTTTACATGGTGTCATTTTTGTGACTATTAGTTTTACAGTGATGCTCATTATTTGGTTTGATTTTTATCTTTCAATGAACTGATTTCATATAAATTATAGGAGGCATGCGAAGAATATGTGTTCATTAACATTCCAAGTTTGAGCAATATCCATGGAAAAATAGTTGAGAAATTATGAAAAATGTAAGTGTTGCGTTGGGAGTGTGAGTAAGTGTATATGTATAATAATGCATTCATACTTACTGATGACAGTTGAAAACGCAACAGAGATACTGTTTTAAACTAAAAACGTATTCTTACACATTGTTTCACGTATATACGTACACATCCAACGTATACCGTGATGAATTACCGCTAAAACACAGCTAAGGCAAACAACGAAATAGCATTCCGCGGAAGAAAGTAGTGCCAAGGTTACCATGTCTTGTCGTGTTTCAAATGCAGAATATTGGTTTTGTAAGAATCGAAATAATGAATAATTATTATTATGTACCTGTGTTTTATCTGTATTAAATAAAGCATGGTCACATGCTTTGATGCTACACACTCGTGATTTAATTACATGTACTACGCATCAAGACTCGTCACCATGCTATATTCTTCGGTAAAACACAGGTACGTTTGCATTGTATCTTAATTAAGTGATGGCCAAGAAAAATGACGAAAAGAAAAATGCGTTTTTAAATGGCGTTGTATACTGTTACTACCTTTGTGCTCAGCGGACGTGAAATCGGGCTACTCTTTTCTCTTGTCTTTTCTTCGTGGCAATGGATATCATCAATAAAGTATCGAGGGTGATTAATAAAGGTTGCAGAACTTCTTTCATAATCGACTAATATTAATGACTAGTATAAAAATGTCGTTTACGAGCGGCCCCAAGCTTCGATGCAACAAACTTTCTTGAAAGCAGTATGTTTTTATTGAAACATGGTTTTGAAGCTCATTCGTCTAGATTAGAGAATAACTTCTCCAATGTATCTGAATTTATATTTGATTAATTTTACCCATTAAGTTCACCCTTCGGCTGTAGGTCTACCATAAATTAGTCTATCATTGACTTCATCAAAATGTGCACATTATATCTTATGATGCAAAATGTTGTAATAATCTGTAACTGCCTTTCAATGTATGTAATGAAATATTATCTAAAACTGCACTTGAAAATCCCTCTAATGTTTCTAATTCGTATTATCATTGAAAATAGCACTTCCGTATTGAAACGATAAACTTCATTTTCATATAAAGATTATGCGTTTATACCAGACTTCTTGCATAATTTAGGCACTGAACGGGCGTATTAAAAAAGGGACCACAAAACTGGGCTTATCTAGAGGGCGGGGCAACTCTAATGTACGTTCTTGATAGATTACAGGGGTTTTCAGGTGCAAATAAAGGGCTGCGGTTAACTCATCTCAATGAAATTAAGTATACATAGGATATATACCCACCTACTTCAGGTGCAACATAGTAAAACTAAAGCAAATTAACTCATTGAATGGGAAGAGACCTTAATCAAGTAGTCGACCACTTGAAATTATTTTCACTCTATAACGCGGTTGAAGACATACCCGTCAGTGCGTTGTGTTTTTCTTCGGTTGTTGAGTGCGTATAGCGGTCCGTTTCACCGACCCAATGTCTCTATCTCGGCTATCAACCGTATTTAGTAAAGCTTACTAATGTTACATTGTTGTATTGCTTGAGAACAAGTTGTTATAAATGAGTTGAACTTATATTAATTGCTCTCGGTGACAACTTCATTGGCCGCAAGGATTTCAAAGCTTAAGATTCAACCTCGCATCAGGCCGGAATAGTACCCACACACAACCTTAAGCCAACCTCTCATCAGGCCACCGGAATGATACCCACTACCTTCAGATCTCTTTCACTTCCTTATTGTGACTCCATTGAGACAGTCTTAAGTGCGTGGCCATTCGTTTTTCACTGCCAGAAGGACCAATGACTGTACATCTGTATTCAGACATTTCGATTATTCTGAGCAATATTCTACCCGAAAACAAAGTTCTGTAAGTGACGCTGATGGATATAAGGTGTTGGCAGGCTTAACCGGAACACCTATATTTTGCTGTTAAGGGCCTTACGGCAGATTGACAATTATGTCAAGTATGTTCCCTCTATAAATAAAGTCTTTATTATTATTACTATTTTTATCATTATTATTATTTACTCATGGTCATTGGCTCTTTCTTCTCACAAGACAATACTTCCGGTTTCAAGGATGATCTAATACAAGCACTTTGCACTCGACAAAATGCATCGCAAATAAATTGATGCAAGTTAAATGTACAGATACTACTTGAGTAAACTTGATAAGGTTGATACACCATTTTCAGCAGTTGCATCTGTTCGCTGAAACATGCATACTGAGATGACTTAACGATAAAGGAATATTTGTTTTGTTTGTTTTTAATAAACATACAAACATTCAATATAAACACTTATATAACCGTTTAATTACCAGTCAAACGGTACAATGCGGTTGTCATGGAAACATTTTCCCATATTTACCATTTGATAGCACTTGCATATCACAATGCACTTACCATGCCGTAAAATTATAGAAATAAAAGTTTTATTGTGGGTTCGTTTTTCACCATCCCCCATTGTATAATTGTATTTTCCAGTACAGGTGAAAAATATTCCATGTACATCCAATATACTAGAATCATTGAGTCGTGCAATCATTTCATTGCTTCTTCTTACAAATAATTCCGGTTGAGCTGGGTATTGTTTCATCAAACAACTTACGACATTATGAAACTTGAGCTCAGAATAAGTCTTTATCATTCAGCTACACGATTTTAAGCAAACTGGTTTATAAAATAGGAGTGCATTAATTGAAAAAAATGCGGATACCTCAAACCGTACAGGAAAGCACTGCTGAGTTTGAATAAAATAAAGCACCTTTAACTAAAAACTCTCGTCAGTTTTGAAAGTTTTTTTTAATTTTCGTAATTTCGATATAATGATGCAAGTTGCCAAATGAATAAGAAGGCATTCATTAATTGTTTCTTATGTACGTAAACCCTAATCGTATAAGAATACCTTAAATCCAGACAGGATTGTGCAAAGTGATTATCCATATATCCTTCAAATACCCAACAATCTTTCTGATGCAAATATTTGTGTGAATTAAACTGATAATTAGAAAATAACTTTAACATTAACCACAAACACGTGTCTAACTAACGTATTTTCAGCATTATTCACTAGTAGCATGACAAACCCGGAGGTTGGACTTCGGACTGACTAATATTTGAAGTCAATCGAAATACCAAATATACTTCGGTCATGTTGGTTAAGATGAAAGAACACCCACCCCTGTGGTTTTACAAAAATTGTTAGACTTTGCATTTTACCGGAAGTCACCATTCATGCACGTACTCAGTATTTTCCTATAGGACAGACTCATAACTCGTTTAATCAGGCCAGTCACCTGTTTACATAAGCATTGCAATTTAGACTGGTTTGTCCGATGTCAGGCTAATATAACTGGGTAGTTCTATGACTGGTTGGCCCAGTGTCAGGCTAATATAACTGGGTAGTTCTATGTGTGGTTGGCCCAGTGTCAGGCTAATATAACTGGGTAGTTCTAGGACTGGTTGGCCAAGTGTCATGCTAATATAACTGGGTAGTTCTATGACTGGTTGGCCAAGTGTCAGGCTAATATAACTGGGTAGTTCTACGACTGGTTGACCCAGTGTCAGGCTAATATAACTGGGTAGTTCTATGACTGGTTGGCCCAGTGTCAGACTAATATAACTTGGTAGTTCTAGGACTGGTTGGTCCTGTGTCAGGCTAATAACACTAGGTAGTTCTATGACTGGTTGGCCCAGTGTCAGACTAATATAACTGGGTAGTTCTAGGACTGGTTGGCCAAGTGTCATGCTAATATAACTGGGTAGTTCTATGACTGGTTGGCCAAGTGTCAGGCTAATATAACTGGGTAGTTCTATGACTGGTTGGCCCAGTGTCAGGCTTATATAACTGGGTAGTTCTAGGACTGGTTGGCCCAGTGTCAGGCTAATAAAACTGGGTAGTTCTAGGACTGGTTGACCCAGTGTCAGGCTAATATAACTGGGTAGTTCTAGGACTGGTTGGCCCAGTGTCAGGCTAATAAAACTGGGTAGTTCTACGACTGGTTGGTCCGGTGTCAGGCTAATATACTGGGTAGTTCTACGACTGGTTGGCCCAGTGTCAGGCTAATATACTGGGTAGTTCTACGACTGGTTGGCCCAGTGTCAGGCTAATATAACTGGGTAGTTCTAGGACTGGTTGGTCCGGTGTAAGGCTAATATAACTGGGTAGTTCTACGACTGGTTGGCCCAGTGTCAGGCTAATATACTGGGTAGTTCTACGACTGGTTGGCCCAGTGTCAGGCTAATATAACTGGGTAGTTCTAGGACTGGTTGGTCCAGTGTCAGGCTAATATAACTGGGTAGTTCTAGGACTGGTTGGCCCAGTGTCAGGCTAATATAACTGGGTAGTTCTAGGACTGGTTGGCCCAGTGTCAGACTAATATAACTGGGTAGTTCTATGACTGGTTGGTCCGGTGTCAGGCTAATATACTGGGTAGTTCTACGACTGGTTTGCCCAGTGTCAGGCTAATATAACTGGGTAGTTCTAGGACTGGTTGGCCCAGTGTCAGACTAATATAACTGGGTAGTTCTATGACTGGTTGGTCCAATGTCAGGCTAATATAACTGGGTAGTTCTAGGACTGGTTGGTCCTGTGTCAGGCTAATATAACTGGGTAGTTCTATGACTGGTTGGCCCAGTGTCAGGCTAATATAACTGGGTAGTTCTACGACTGGTTGGTCCGGTGTAAGGCTAATATAACTGGGTAGTTCTAGGACTGGTTGGTCCGGTGTAAGGCTAATATAACTGGGTAGTTCTACGACTGGTTGGTCCAGTGTAAGGCTAATATAACTGGGTAGTTCTAGGACTGGTTGGTCCAGTGTCAGGCTAATATAACTGGGTAGTTCTAGGACTGGTTGGTCCAGTGTCAGGCTAATGTAACTGTGTAGTTCTAGGACTGGTTGGCCCAGTGTCAGGCTAATATAAGTAGGTAGTTCTAGGACTGGCTGACCCAGTTCTATATACAATGTACGATTGAAATACATTGTTGATGATATTCTAAATACATGTACAAACATTTTAAAAACATGCCGAGTTGTACACTATACTCTACATATTGTCGATTGTAAACAACAGAACCAGTATGCACATACAATGTATCATCTTCATTCATGTTCATGTAATAATGACGTCACTTGGTGATTGTCTGGTTAATGTTACGTACTCTTGAGTATATAATGACGTGTGAAATCGCTAATGTATGGATGCTATTCTATCCTTTATCTTCATTAGCAAACTCGTCGTCTCAACATTTATAAATGACAAACAATTAAGAAAAAACTAACCAAAGAAAACAAAGCACTCGACAAGAGTCTGCAATGATACGTAACTACGTAGCTGCAGAATTGTTGGTAGAAACCACGTGGTGAATTGTAATTTGTTTTCGCGACCCACGCCAATCTATCATTAGGGTATTTTAAACATCATGTTACATAAGAGATATGTTTACTTTAAAATATTTGCATTACCTAACACAATTCGGCTGCTATTAGCAACTGTTAACTTTTCTTCATGTGAATAAAAAAAGTTTTTGATAAACACTCCAATGCTTGGCAACGGCCTGGTGTCCACGAACGGATATCTCACTAAAGATTGATCCTACAATTTTGAGATTAGCGAACGATTATGAATTGACAATATAGGTTTTATATAAATGACTGTTTTTGATAGTAAATTCAATAGTAAATACCATAAATTCACAATTATATCGTGGTAGTCAAACGGCCGGTTTGTGAATCAGACGACATTCGGTTATGGGTGCGCATGCATCTCGATACACGACAACGCACAAGATCGCCACAATGCATCAATCTGAAGGAGTTATAGCACCCATCTTATCATGACGTCTTTCAAACTTACTATATGTATCTTTACGAACGAACTAAATAGATAGGCTCGTGATGTGCTGGCTATATTCAGATAATATTATAAATGCATTCAGTAGAAAAAATTATGTTTACATATGTACAAAAATAAAGAAAATATATACTTTTTCGATGTATTTGTGCTATTGAACGGTAAAATCAAGTATGTCAACTTCTATACTCATACTAGTATAGCTCAGAGAATTTGACGTGATCCAGACCTTAATGCATGGATATATTACAAGTTTCTTGCATTGAATATATAAATTTCAGCGAGCAAATCGTGCAATATCGGTCCTTTAGATTTGTCATTGTATTGGTGTTTCTTATCGAGCGTCTTCGTGATACTTTCCGCTTATGAAAACATGCAACCGGAATTATAAATATAGACAATATATCAGCTGTTAAATTACGCTAATAGAAGGTCGAGAGTCATGTCAAATTATCCGGACTATATCCTAAGTACAGTCTTTGAAAGCGGCAACTTTCGCTGTGGGATCTTAGGTGTGTACGACTCGTATATAGAGAGAGATAGCAATGTATGTGATACAGCTCGTTTAGTAACAGGGTCTTACCACGTTGAATATCATTATCTTAAATTGCAGTATTTCAAACTTCGAATTGTTAAAGTTTGTGCATGAGTTCTGCAAAGTGGATCGTTGGTGTCTTTTATTACTTATACAACAACCGATAAATGTGTCAAACACACAATTTTGACGATTTTTTACAACTTAAATGGCAAATAAAACATTTTGCATATGAGAAATGGGTGTAATTTTGATAAAATTGATGCATTAAAATGCATTTTTTAGATTTTCATCGATTCGTGTCATTGTATTTCATGTTCTGTAACCATTTTAAAATATATTTATTTTGCGTGACTAGGTGCATTCGAATTAAACGACTTATGAATAATAATAATAGTTGAAACCACAAAATATATAATAAGATAATTTCATTTGTAATGTGTTGAAAATTTGCTGGTAATTAGAACATTTTGAAATATTCAAACTACCTTTTACAGTACGTTCTAACGATAGTTTGTGATATAGAGCATTGAGTGATGACACGATATGTGAAATTTGTACTCTAGAAATATTGTTTATTGCACGAGTAAACTATTTCAAAAAAGTGAAACTAGCAGCAAGGCTAATTTACATCAGGTTTAGGCGAATGCAATGTAGACAAATCGTCATAATAAAATAAAAATTAAAAGAAATAATAAAATATCATAATAGCCATATAAGTTCAATTTTACGACAATAACGTGGTTTTCGACATATTTCTTTTACGACATATGGTTTAATTATTAAATATAAAGATTGCAATCAGTAGATTCGAAAGACGTTTTTAATCACATTTACATCTTGCTATCGTCATATTTATACATACAATTGAAGTTCTTTTATTGAAAATATCAATTACCAAAACATTTAAAACCATAAAGTGATAAATAGATTTCATTCCTATATTATTAAATGCACTCGCAAGCAATATTTGAATGCGGGGGACAATAAACGAAATAAAGAATATACAAATAAAAAGAAGTTGAAAAGGCAGTTGGAATACAAATTGTCCCATTTGGGTCATTCTCGAACCTGTAGTTATAACCTACAATCTATTTCGAAACCCACCAAGCTTGTTCTGCTCTGTTCTTGGTTGGACGACAGCTGAAACTTGGACTTTCAGCGGATACATTCTCGTTCAGTTGTGTGTTGGGCATTGAGAGCTATCAAACCCTAGCGATTTTTTATTCTCTTTATGAATATTATAAACAGCCGTATTTATATTCATGCAAGAATTTGACATGCTCTTGACCTTCTATTAGCATAATTTAAACAGCTGATATATAGTATATATTTTAAATCCCGGTTGCTGTGTGTTTTCATAAGCGGGAAGTATCACGAAAACGCTCGAGGTGCGAAACCAAGACAAATCTATAGGAGCGATATTTGCACGATTTGCTCGCGGAAATTTATATATTCAACGCAAGAACCATGTAATATATTCATGCATAAAGGTGAGGATCATGTCAAATTATCCGTGCTATACATACGGTAGAAGGTTCACACCATATCCAGTCCGTCAGAGGTAAACTCAAGTTCATTAGTCACT
Source organism: Spisula solida (assembly GCA_947247005.1). Taxonomy (NCBI): domain Eukaryota; kingdom Metazoa; phylum Mollusca; class Bivalvia; order Venerida; family Mactridae; genus Spisula; species Spisula solida. The sequence goes on from OX365954.1 coordinate 29,555,756, forward strand.
GTAACCCAAGTGTCGAGCGATTGTATTAGCGCCATTATAATAGTGGAACTTTAATAAGCATTCTTTATCAAGATTATGGTAAATAAACGTTTAAATTTAAATTTCTTGTTTACAAAATCAATCGTTGGTGTTGGTGACGTCTAGTCATTGTGGTATAACCGTAGGAATTCCCGTTCCTTCAATGTTATCGCTTGATAACAATATACTTATATACTTCAATGGGAAAATTGTTGAGTTGACTTGCCGCTGAGCTCAATAAGTAACGGATAACAGATAAACTGATGGCTTGAATGAGTTGTAAATCAGTCTTCAAAACACAAACCATGCAGACCAAGGACGGAATAACAAGCCGAGGTCCGTACATTCCATACCGGAATTTTGTCCGCATGATATAGAGAGATTTAAAAGCGTTCTGTGACCATACAACTAAACAACCAATAGGTGGAATTTGAAGCCGTAGTTCTTGCATTCCAAGCCAGAATTCTGCTTTACTTTGATAATGTTTCGAACTAGTGTTTGAAGCGTTAGGTGGTGCGCAATGCACACACGCCCGTACAAAGCTGCTACCGTCGTAAATTGTTAACTTACGTAACGCATTGGGTGTGTTTATTTAAACACACTCGTTGTAATGATTCCCATTGTATGAATGTAATAGATTTAGTGAAACTAGTTCGAATTCACACGACTTTATGAGGCATGGGCAAATATAATTAAGGCTATAGTAGTCTTCAGAATTAGAAAACTTGTGGTGACGAATCTACATAATATATTGTTAAATGTGCAATGATGAAGATATCATTCCCGCCACCCAAAAAAGGATCAGCTCTGTTTATGCGTAACCGTCGAAAATAAAGAAAGACATTGTAACGTTAACTTGTCACAAAGTGCTAAAAAGATGGACGAGTCAGCATTATAGAGCGAGTTCACATGGAACGCGAGTTCGGTCTAGGTAGGCTCGGATTCCACCCGAACGCATTTGATTTCTACTCTTTTTGTGCCTTCAACACTGAAGAGTCGAACTCCACTAACACCAACTCCTGGCAGGGTTTACTGGTTCCCTGTTTCTGTACAGTACGCAAAAGTAGCGGTGCAAAACCTGTTTTAGATATTACCAGAGCCAAGCTTTTGATTGGTTGATCAATTAAAAGACCTGTATTGGTGGGAGTAAACATTATTCCTTTAATATTATACCCTACCCTAGAGCTTCCATGTGAACTCGCCCATACATATCAACAAACCAATGCATTGTGCAAGTATAGAAAAATGATTAAGTCTTCTACTACATTTTGAAAAATACATGTGACACATTTGTCATTCATTGCTACAACTAGTGTACTGTCACGTGTTCCAGGTTACTGATAAGCCAACTGTCTGTGAGCCAAGTGACAAACTTGACAACGAGCATTTTCCGTCGCGTTTTCATTGCTATAATATTGAGTAAGGACCTCAAAACTAAAATACTGACCTCTTTCTGGCGGCACCGATGCTATCATGCAACATAAACATTGGAGTGAGACTGGGCTTATCATCACATAGACCATTAGCTGCTGTATAACTAGTTTAAATATTCGTTCACTGTATTGCAGATATATCATTATACTGTTATGCACATTTCATCAGTCTTTGTTGACTGACTCTAATCAAATTTAGGGTAGTATAGTTTGTCAGGCAATGTGAACTGTTTGTGAAGTGTGCACATTTTAAAGTAAAGGTTAGATTCTATGCTTTCTTGATGACTCCAGTGCCATTTTTCTTTCCCATTTGCGGGGTTGCTTCTATTTCATGTGTTCCTTGTGTGCCTTCCGAGTTCTGCTGTTGCTACCGAATGCTGATTTCCCTGTCCGATTTACTATTATCTTTCTGATGTTCACTTTTGTTCTAGATTTGGATTCGCAGATACAACCCCTTTTCTAAATATGCAATATCACTTATATCACTTTGTTAGTGCAATAGTTCATATATTTTGTTTGACATGCATGCTTAGTACACTTTTGGATTCCTGTCGACATTGTATTGTGACCTGTTAGCCCAAAAGACCTCAAAATGTAAACAAGGACTCAAACCTGCTTCTGAAGTGTCATTAAAAAATAAATCGCTCTAAAAAGTGACAGAATTATCACTAAAACGCAGTAGGACGTCCTTGACAAGCATTTGGTTAGACCATACCTTGCTCATTTTACGGTCTTTCAATATTTTCAATGAAGTGACCGGATGGTATCATGGTGTACAGTAGCGAGTAGCAGAAATATTTTTGAGCGTAAATTAGCATATTTCGTATCGGTGAACATGTAATATAAAATATCTTAATGTAGTAAATGCATTTATAGAGAATTAAGCCAGTACGATTTACGCTTGAATTGACAAACATAGTGCAGATTCACAGCGAAAAGCTAAGGTGGAAAATCGTGTTTTCGACTCCGGTAGAGCGAAATAATAATGGATTACAGTTTTGTCTAAAAGTTGAATCTGCGATTCGCGAGGTGTGACCAACCAATTGAAGTCCCCCTTTTCAATGAAAGCATTAGACAGATTTAATACCCGCTCATCGTCGTGATTTCGCATTGCAAGTGTTAGAGTGTCGCTTATTTTTCAATGTTGTAGTCTTAAACTTTAAACTTAGACCGGATTGGGGGATTGAAAATTGTTCCTCGTGTCTTCACCTTAAACTGTGGAATAATATTTTCAAACATTTCGTTTTTTTTCTTTCTGATTTTATTTTATGAATCAGAGTATATTGCTTAGTGTAGAGTTGTTGATTCATTTTTTTTTCTTCAAAGGTATCGGCGTAAACGGGGAATAATAGTTGCGATATAGATCTACTGAAAAGTGAATAGAACACTGACATTTGCATTGATAGCGGTTTAATAAGTAATGATAGGGTTGTGTATCGAGATAAATTGAGTTCACTATTTGAAGTCAGACGCTCGCATGTAAATGTATTAATGTACATTTTTATTGCAAAACAAAATAATAGTTGGATGTAATATTGTGCTTAGTTCATTTGTGAACTATTTCATGGTTTATGCTCGGTGACTGATCAGTCAAACACATAATGTGAACAAGCATTATTATATGAGTTATACAGCCTGTGATGTTGTGGTGATTCTTTTATTAATGGTATAACTAGAATTCTTTAAGGATTGTTTATGAGGTATATATCTTTTCATAACGGGTTATGCCTCATAGTTTCGTTGAGTCGGCGGTCTAAGAAGTTCGTATACAAATGATCTTCAGATACTAACGTTACTTTGTTAGATGGTCCATTGTTTATTTGTGCCCGTGCTAATTCAAGGAGTGTAGTAATTATAACTACTAGTATATACATTTATTTTGAACTACAATAATTGAATACAGGAACTAGGAATTATTATAAAAGGTAGGTAAATGTACTTGTTAAAATGATTAATTTCTCAACAAATACAAACTTAATAAATACAAAAATGTATATACATTTATAAATTGATAACTATAATGTGTACATATAATTTTATGTAATAAATTGGCTACTGAAGTACCAACGTATCTAATAATTCAATGTTGACGGGTGTTGTACATTTTATAAAATGTTTCAAATTCGAATATTTTTACTCGGCAATCTGGTATATCTTATTTTCTTTGTAACAAAATCAATACTCTTTTATTTCTTTTTAAAGGGTAGTATTAATGCGTATCATTTTTACTATAATGCAATACTACATAATTGCCAATTAAATACTATCTATTTGACTTATACACGATTAGTTATATAATCTTGAAAAAAACTTGTTACATTTGTGTTTGTGGAAGCTAAATCTGGCAGTAAGAGTCTTCAAACAGCTTAAGGTTATTTTACTTATGATTTAAAGACCTACATACCGCGCGTCAAAAATTCTAAAATAATGTGTGCATAATATACACATGCTTATTATATATATATAAACAAAATGACATGTATAGAAAAGCTGGTCATTCCAGTTCGATTTAACTAGAGCATGGCTTTCATATATATTTATGTTTATTTTGTTTTGAGATTAATGTTTGTTTACATATTAGTTACAACACAATATTTATTTTATTTATTAATTTATTTATTTACGAGGGATGATCAGAACTTCATTTTCATTATAAGTTGGCCAATAGCATCATTTCTCGGTGTGTAAATCTGAAAGGAATATGTCTGCACATTTTGAATTTTTGAAGTCGTCGTGTCATGATTTATAAAACAAATAAGAGCATTTTGACGCGTATTTATTGAACGCCCCTCGTATTTGTTTATTTGTGTTGTTTCGCGTTCATATTTGGTAGAGTGTAGATTGAAATATTCACTGACACGGTCATGTATAAAACTTGTTTAAAAAAACAATACTGTCCAGTATGCATTTACTAGTTTACTACGAATGTAATCAAATGCAGAAAGATAAAAATAATATTTACGACTTTATTTATTGTGGATTACATATTTGATAGTAAATACACAAACATGTTGTTGTTTCTATCAAATTTGCACAACGAAACATAAAAAGTAAATAACCAATACAAGCATTTGCAAAACTTACAAGATGTTTTTATTATTATCAGTTTTACTATAAAGCCTAAATTGTAAAATAGGCCAGAAATTAATATTGAACAAATTGACCTGATTCTGAAGTTTGAAAAAAAAAATTCCTGATGATTGTGTTTCCCGTTTTTTCTCTCTTTTTTCTAATGATGATTTGTGTACGATTTTGTTATTTTTTGGCCGTGAAAGAAAAGTGCTATATATATATATTACTTTAAACTATTCTATCATAAGTTCCTATCTAGTGTAGTAATTATGAGTATATGGATAAACTAATGACAAATCAATTTGCTGTGCATATATTTCCTCAAAACGTATATCGCTGGCTTAAAGTTAGAAGGTCGTAAGTCCTACTTATGAGCCTATTTTCATGAAAATCGGAAGTGGTCATGTTGACCAAACTGAAGTTTAAAAAGCTTGTTTTTCTATAAGTAAAGAGTAGTTTTCATATATGAAGCTTTTTTCTTGTTTTCTCAAAATATTGATGCATTCACGACGTTCTAATTTTAAGCCAGCAATATATAGCATATTTGTATAGCCGATATCAGTGAGAGGCATTTTTCATCTATTTGGAAATTAAAATATTACTTTTCTGATAAATCGTACACTATAGTAATTTCTGATGACTCATGCAAGAAACGTCTAAAAACTGGAAACAACTTTAATTAATTTCGACAACTCTTTTCTCGTCATGTTGACACAATATTAAACGCGTCGAGAGTGATATAAAAGACTACAACGATATATTTGTATTATCAAAAAACGGTAAGAGTTTTAGTACATACAGAGACATGTGCGGCAGGGAAGAGGGCAGTATTTGATTAAATTTTAAGTTGAAATTACTCGATAATAGCATAATTGCTGCGTGTTGTCATTTCGAACTTTGAATGAATAGAAACAGGTAATTGAATCCACTTTATCGTAAATTTCATCAAAACATTTATAATCATATTCGGAAGCTCGTTAACACATATTTTGTACAGAACGCATTCTGATCCTACGATAAGATATTGTCAACGTCCCTCGGCAGGCGATTGCAAAGCCCTTTTTGAATAGAACTGACCTCGCGTTAACACCGGCTAACATCGTAAAATTATTTTAATATTCTTGCGAACCACCCCATGGGGTTAACTCGTGTAAAATATCCATATTCTTACTCGTTACTGAAACTCCGAGGCTCTCGTCGGTGAAGTTTTATTTTTATTCTTAATTGAAGGACAGGAATATGTGTTAGTGTGTTTTAAGTGATAGATAATTTCATATTTAAAAGAAATTGGGAACTATACAGTTATTGGGATTAAAATCATCTACATTTGAAGTCGTTTGAATTGATTTTCTGTAAATATATATATTTTATTTATAAGCATGTCTATTATACAAAGTACGTTTCTAAATGTGAATGATTACGGAAAAATGTCCCCAAACCCCTAATTTATGTCACATAAATATGTTGGGCTGTTTCGAGTCAACCGCACCTCGAACTAAATTATATAGCAAGATGTCTACATTATTATTTGATACAGTCATCAACGGTGTCCGCAAATTTAGTACCCGACCCTCGTATATTCACGTTATGTTCACAATGATACAAAATGCATTCTGTGTTTAGTGTTATAAAAGTTCCTAACAGGTTAATAAGGTCACTAATTCTTTGTACACATTTTAAATTAATGCAACTTTTCAGAAATTAACAGACTACAATTCATGGGCGGAATACTAGTAGAATATGTTTTCCTTCAAGTCCAACTATCACACACTAGTACTAATTGCTACACATGTTATTCTAACAATTTTTAAGCTGATATGAACTTTTATCTCAATCGTTCAGTACTCAGTTCACACACTGGTAGCTTCATGTGATGTCAGGATGATTAGAACTAATGCATATATTCTTCTGATGTAAGAATAATAAAACAATTAAAATTGAAAAGACTCTAAACACACGCTGTAACATCATGGCATAACAGGGTCACATATCTGTCACTCGAGAATTGGATGCCTGTCGAGTCTCTTTGGTACGGTTGCACGAAAATGTGCTGTATGTAGGATCTCTAAGAGAGTCATACGAGAATCGGGTGCCTGTTGAGTGTCTATTGGAATCACACGAATAATTGGATGCCTGTTGGATGAGACATTTGACTCGACAGTCGTCTAGTTCTCGTGCGACAGAAATGCGACCTCACAGTCAAGTCATGCATGTGTATACAAAGCGTATATATCTGATTGTTACGTATGTATTTCATATTGCTTGTACATTTGTACCTGGAAAACCTTCTCCCTAGAGGCCTTCATATCAGTGTTTTACGTTTTAGAAATGAATGATTTATTCATAATTTTGTAACACACTTGTTTTTCTCATTTTAAACCAGCTCGTAGCATAAAATATCTTTATCGTTTTTAAAATACTAGTACACATTCAGTCAATCATTGCAACATTCCCTAATTGGCACATACACAATATTACCGACTTCATTTTAAAGAATGATTTTATCTACACATGACAGCGTAATTAGTAAATCATTAATTAACCCCTCTGATGCGCACTTGTCATCTGTAAGCTATTGTCTATATTTGGCTCGTTAGTAAGTCAGTGACATCAAACAATAATATTTTAAAGCTTATCACATGTCACGTGTCAACGTACCTGTCCCCTTTGGACCCTTCAAAAAACTTGCCAACCCAAAGGTGGCTTCGAGGCCAGTGAGATAACCAAACAGGGAAGAATTAGTGTCATTCAGAGAATTCTTAACAGTTAAATTATTGTCAAGATCTGTGTATCTATTGAAGAATTCAAAATCTTCCTATTATTGTCTACAAATTTGTCGTCTACTGTTTTTGAATGATCAAGATCACTATCTAATTAATACTTAATTATCGTACATTCAGACTTTAAGCTCCGTCCTACCGTGCGTGCTATTATTGCTGTACACAAAATCTAATAGATACCATCTGTCGACTGTAAATAGACGCTCTTGTTAAAAGACATAGAACACATTACGTGAACAATTCCTCTGCAACATGTTAAATCTTTCATTCATAAAATACTCACCACTTCAAACCTAGGAGACAAAAAAATCAGTTTTATGGTCTAGGAATAGTGCTTTATCATTTTTCGATCTTTAGGTAAGACCTGCCGCGTAATATTGACACGTATACTCCCAACATCAGCATCAACGTTAATATCTATAATCTCTTTATAACGACCACCTCCGTCGTGACGTTTTAATCAAGATTTTGTGGATTGTGTTTGGTTGTCATCATGATTTATGACGAATGATTTATACTTCCAACAGCTATTTCCCCACCCTTTCCGTAGTTTGTGTGGTCATTCTAAAATTGGAGCAATTCAGTAAAAGTTTAAAACATGTAAGCTAGTTCTGATAAAATGACCCCTTTCCAAAGTGGCCCCTATTCTGACACAAGGTCTGGCCCCTACCTTGTATTGCCAACAGCATTTCCTACCCTTTCCATAGTTTGTGTGGTCATTCTAAAATTGGAGCAATTGAAAGTTTAAAACATGTAAGCTAGTTCTGATAAAATGACCCCTTTCCAAAGTGGCCCCTATCCTGACACAGAGACTGGCCCCTCTCCTGACACCAGGTTTCTGTCTTGTGGGAGCATTTTGAGCACTGATTAATTCTTATAACGAATAACAACAGTTCAAAGAATGCTGCACAAAATAGAAATAAAAAGAAAATTAGTATACCATGTCATATCACATTTTCTAGTAATAAAAGGTACCCAACCCTTGACGATACTTAAACACGTAAACTCAAGCTTTGCAACCTCTAATTAGGATTTAATAGTTTCTAGATTGTCATATATACATCTATAAAACATATGATGTGGAAAAAAGCAAAATACTTTACGAATGCCAGCGATACCGCGAATGCTTGTCGGTATAACATTTATATTCAGCAGTAATTTATGTTATTATTTTCACTGACGAATCTTCATAAAATTTCGCCATATCTCGACATGTTGATCTTTCACTCAATATAACTTAGATACGTGTTTCATACGTGTTTCCTAATTTCATACACAGTATGAAAAAATAATATGAAAAATCGCTGATCAGTTAAAAACGCTGTCATAACCAATCAGAGGCAGCCTTTCATCACGTTTCGATATGTACTTCGCGCGAGAGATTTCCATCAATCAAATTACTGCTTACATCGGCGAACGAACTAAGAGTGAAAGTTAGTTTGCAGTGTCTGTTAAGTTAATATAGTTTTCAGAAAAAAAGGCATTTTGTAACGTTCTATCACAGAGGGATATATGTTCGGTCTCTAAATTATGTTAACAGGCGAGATGCCAGTTAATACGGGACGCTTATAAAGTATAAAAAAGAAGCAGTTTTTTGTCTATGAGCATATCATGCATTAGGTCGTTTGTGTATTTACGAATTAGCAAGGTGTAGAAAAGTAGTAATGATCTCAAAACTTTTTTATTTCAGAATCATTTACATGTGAAGAAAACATAATACACGTGAACTAGTTGGATTGATTTAATTTTGTGCATCAAAAGAAAATTTCATCAGTCGAAATATCAACAGAGTGTGTAGCCAAGGCAACGACGGATGCTCAAAACAGATTTTTTGTGACAATAAAACGAAATTGAATTTGATTCTGGATTTTTGATAAATAAAGGAGATAGATACGCCTTTTAATCGTTCATGTTGAATTAAAGGCTAAGATTAAAATCTACATACGTGAAAAGTGCCGTTAATTGGATTTAATTAAAAGTGTGATACTCGGGTGTAATGCCAATATGGCGACTTGTAAAAGCTGTTGGAATTTATTAATAAAATTGACAATATTATGGATACATACATATACAGCGTGTGCCTTCAACGAGATATGGTGGTACGTATTCGTAATTATTTTACACATTTTTGGTAATTTTATATTATAATTAAAATCCCCTTATATTTTATCAAACCCTTCTATTTTAACTGTATGTCATTTCTTGTTCAAATAGCACCAAACAATATGAACAACCTTCATGTATATATATATATATACGTTTCTGAGTCCGGTGAAATAAATATAATGCGTACAAATACTAATTAAATATTGACAGCAATCGCTTTTGATGTTTGATTTACTGTATCCATCGTTTGTCAATCAATTTCTGAACAAATACAACCTGACTTATCACTGAGATTTCACTGCGAAGATGACAATAGGTCGACCATTGTTCATTGATAAATATTCATATTATTCTTTCAATGAAATTTCAGTTTAAAATAGGTTTATTTATATAGAGGTTTGATAGGTGAAACACTTTGTAAATTTTATTTTTTAATTATTTTAGTTTTGTTATTTTCTATTTCATGTATTGATAATATGTTCATATGTTCAGAAAAGAGTTGAGAAAAAATTAGAAATAAAGGGACTAGGGTTATTTACTGAATACAATATATCTTATTCATAATTCTTTAGACACTTTGATGATAACATACGTTTGTTACATTTGTTAACTTCAGACTCAACCCCTTACAAGTTTATTATTTCGTAGTTTCATAAATAAGACTAATAATATTATCAGAACGTAATAATTCAGGTCAATATTAAAAAAACATATATTTATACGATTGATATGCCAAGGACTACCAAAGGCAGGGATTCCACTAGCTTCTGAATATGAATGGTAATTTTGATATTTTTGATTAAATTTTACCATTTTATAGGCAAAATACGCATGCTTTTAAGAGAAAACGACCCTTCAAACAAACATCTTTAGGGCCAAAATATGGCTTTTTGGAAATTTTAAGGGTCAAACTCCCTACTCCCGAGTCAAATGGATTCCATGCAAAGGGCTGCAACACGGGAACTAGTGGATCATTTTTTAAAAGAAAGAAGAGAGCCTACCTAGACAAACACTAAGGAATTTGAACAGGGGACCATATGGGGCAATGTTTAAAAAAGGATGAACATTTTAAAGTAATAAACATAATATTCTAAGTTCCAGTCATTAACTTGGGGTAGTCTTTCACACATACGTCTTAATCAGGCTTCTGTGATTTCTCTATAATTAATTAATCAATATGTGTAACGCTGTACTATCAATTATCCTGCTAATTATGTTATAAAATCCACAAACGCGTCTCCTTTCTCCATTCAAATTAAATATTGATGTCAGAGCTTTACGTTCGATCGGGTGCCATTCTTTCAGGAATTATAACGCATTTGTTACAGAACTCTAAAACCCACCCAAGCATGGTCTCTCAGAATGGTTTTATAATATGCACGAGTAACGCTGCATACTGGTCGCCCATCAGCCGTGAAATTATAATTCATTAAAAGAACAATGTAGCAAGCTCTGCTCTTCTGACTCACTTTTGATACGGAGTAACTGAATGAAATGCTTTCATGATAGGAAAAACGAGTAAAAATCAATTTATGACAAAACAACAAACTAAGCATAGTGTTCTTTATGGCATCCCATAAGGAGGCAACCCATACCTTACACAAAGGATGACGTTTATTACTTTTTTGACCAATCAAATGCTTAACTTTCTAAAATGTACCAAGATGTTCCAGGATTCTAAGAAAAGGTAACTCAAACATGGCGTCACGACGGGTGTTCTTTTTGTTTAATCAACATTTATTACCCCGTTGTTATTGTCGAAATGGAATCATAGTTCTTAGCATAAAAATTAGACAAAGCAATAAATAAACAAAAGGCAAATAGCATTAAAAGTCAGTAAATATAAGTATCGCCATCTTGTATCGCTTTATCTAGTACCACTACAAAGAGAGTAACTTTCAGAATATATATAGTCTGTTAGATATATTGTTGCTTGTGTAAGCTTAAAACACCAACGTACGAAAATCACTCAGAACAACAGCTGAGAAGCGTGCTTAACAAATCTAAGAATAAAAACCTTCAAAACTTCATCACTTACGCCGCAAATCGTTCTCTTCTTATATACTTGGTTTAAGAAGTTCCCATAAAATTTGAGAGCGTTTTGCCTTCATATACATACAATGTATTTTATTCTGTTTGAGCAACCGAAGTATCTGTCATGAAAACTAATGTAGAAGATATAAAAACTCACGAGATGTTCTGTAATGTCAACTGCAAAACAAACAGTGGAACCCAGACTGTGTTTATTTATTGCTCTTGATTCACTTCACAAATCGCCCAAAACCAAACCGAACGCCAGCGTAAAATTGACCAAATAAATCACATTCTTTCTTTAAAATAAACAGACTTAAAGTATCTATTTCAATACCAAAGATTTGGCTTAAAGCAAGTAACGACGAAACGAATGGAATGAAACTTATCATGTCTTAAGTGAGTTGTTTATATTATAAAACTCAACATTAAGATTAATTAATCAAGCATATAAGCAGGGAGTGTGGTGCTGCTAAAATGGGTAGAAGTCAAATAATTCAGACTTTACCAGTATTTGGGAGTGCTTTAATACCATTGCCATTTGTCCTTGTCTTTGTGAGGTTTGAGGTATTCCTTTTTTTAAAATAACATTTGCATATTGCTTGGAGGTTGTCCTGATCTTGTCCTCTCCAGTTAGTCAGTTTGATGTAACTCATATAGGTGAGTAGAAGCATAAGTCATTCAAAATGCACCAATCTTGGGAATGTTTTTAATTGCATAACCATGTTGTTTGGAAGGTCCCCTGGTCTTTGAGCGGTTTGTGGTTTTATCCATTCAGTCGTCTAATTGTGTAACGATTCCCAAAAGTGAGCCAATGTCTGCGTCTTCAACCAAGAGTGCGTTATGAATCGGTGTATAAACAAGTGCATGTAGAAAATGGACTGCCGTGTTTTTGCACATACTCTCCCCATTCACAGGCAAATAAAATATGAGGTTAGTTAAACACATATGGTATCATATCTGACAGGAATAAAATCACACAATACGACCAGAGGGAAACGAGAACAACTGATTGTTTTCATCCAACAAGTGGCATCGCCTATCAATCATACGCTCAAGCAAAATAGACGCGAACAAAAAGAGAGATCAACCGCAGTTATAGTAACACCACTCGCGAATAATTTCATTAATGGATTAACTGCAGTGGCTTTATTAATGAGAACGTTTTTCATTCGCTTTTTCAAACCAGAGAGAAAATGTTGAAACAGAAGGTTCATGATTTTGAAGCGTTTGGGGAGATCTATTAAGGAAACGAATTGCCGTATTGGGATAATCTGGCAAATGACATGCTCAGTCACAATACTATGAATAATGTATAAAATATTTTTAAATTAATACTGACTATACTGGCTGACGAATTAAGGTGTCATCAACCGATTGTACGTTATTTGAACAAATAAACTGAATTGAAATACAAAAATGTACTCGTTCGCTCGTAGGGTTCAACAGAGCATGTGGTTAAGAAAATATTGATATTTAGCGCCATAGGTTAGCAATATTGGTTGAAATTTAGTGTAAAATTGTCAACGATTTATAACAATGACCATCGTTATAATTATTTGCATCCGTCTAATATTATGATTAATATCAACACCATCTATGGCCAGTATGGGTGAGTAACTGACGATTATTTGGTCATTTCATCCCACACCTTCAGGAAGTTATGTTTCGTTATTTTTATTTCTGCTAGGATAGTTTTGTTGCAGCATGTTATAAAGTGGTCTTAACACCCACTACTCAATCTTCCACATGTTAATGAAGTATTTAAGTATTGCTTGACCGATACCCAATATTTGTCATTCACTTATGGATAGTGATAAGCATTGTCATCATGCAAGATATCTCTTTTAATTGCCTTACATGTACGTCCCAACACCTTTACCAGAAAGAATTTAATACAATGGAGTATGACACATGACTCTAGATGAACTCAGTGCATAATGATAAAGCGAATATCACACAGAAAATAGATAGATACTTACTCACAAATTACAAACGTTAAACAATGCATGATTGCGTGATTTAACTCCGATACCTGGAGTGTTTATTCTAATGTAATCAAACGTGACTTACACGAATACTTAGTATGTAAATAACATGGGACCGAGAACAGACTGTAACGTCAACATTATAACCACATAGTAAAGCATATGTATCCGTATCTTTTCAAAATAATCAAAATGACACAATTTTTGTATATGTCTTAAACAGGGTAGCAATACGTATTATACCACGTGTTTTTTTTACTACAATTCCAAGTAGAAATTTGTAAACATTGGAACACAAACATAACCATAAGTATTTTATTTCTTCATCGATTTCTATGAAATATTCGCCATGCTAAGGGAAACATTATTTGCTATCCATGAAATATAAGATCCTTTCCAGCAGCTGTGCAGTTTTGCCTAACACCCGGTGAAACCATGAATAATACAGGTTTCACAGGGTACTGGAAAAATCGGTCAAGCTTGTAACTGTAGCTTAAAGTCACATGGTATTGCTACCCTGTTAGAATTGCGATTTGATTGTATAGATCTAGATATTTCTACTGTTTGCTCATATAAAATGCAGAATAGCATATTGCTAAAATGTACGGGATGCAAATGAGCCGTTCTGCAGGAAACCGGGCTTTGTGACATTCCATAGTAATTGTGTAAAAAGGTTTCGAAAAGACTCTTAAATGAGGAAATAGTCACGCTTTTTTATTCAATTTTAGGTGCTCGAATAATATAGTACTATTATTTAGATTTAATATTTCTCATGAATCATGTTAAAACGTATTCTGTGGTTGCTATGGTGACAAATTTCTGAAAAGTACCCATATTGAAAAAAACGAAGGGTAAGTGGTTATAAACAGTAGCTACATTTCTCCAAATGGAAACATTCACGATTTAAGTTTGTTATAGTAAAATAAGAATATAATTCTAAAATGTGGAACAATTTTGATCAAATACTGGCTTGTGTGTTACGTCAATTGACGTTTCAAGTCCATTTACGACGTTGGTTAAATAAAAGATGGCGGGAGTGGTTAGTTTTAAAGGTATGTAATAGGGTGTTATATTTTGTTCAAATTTTCAGAAACTGTTCATAAGATCGTTATCTTTATAACTGTATCTCATCACGCTTTTCATAATTCAGTCACTAAATCCGGTTTTCAGGGAGAACGGCTCAAATGTTCTTTAAAAACAACTCGCGAATACCGGTTACAACGTAAGCAAAACGTAGCATGAGTCCACTCCAACATTAAATACAGCAACCAATCGTAATTAATAATACTTTCATAGAAATATGTGTTTCTTTTGCATTTTATTCATCAGAGTAAACTTTAATAATAACAGTTAAAACACATTTTGTAGAAAATTACTGTATAAGTGGAAATTTTCGCGGGTCAAAAAGTTTGTGAATTTTAAATTTCAGACATTGGCGTGGAAAAAATTGACGATTTATCACTTCTACGTAGAGTTCTTTATATATTAACATTACGCTATCGGAAATGTTAGTAATTCTATAAAAATGTAGCTACACACTCTTTAAGCATATACGATGACACAAATTAGTGTTGATGTCATTAAACATACGAAGAACGATTATTCATGTATTATAATCCGAGAATGTGTGAAAAGTTGAAACATTTTGTATTTAACTCGTAAACACTCCTCAGTCGGCTTAAAATTGAAATATAAACCTAGTTAAGATAGGCTGGATTCTTTAAAACCTTTCTTAAATAATTATGTTTTGTATTGACAAAACGTGGTGTTTCGGACTCAAATTTTACTTCTGATTTACACGTCGAGAGGATCGTTCCTTTATGTTGACGTGTTTTATTTTCCTTTACATGTATCTCTGTAATCAACGTCGACAATTACATAATTGGTAACAGCAAAGTACGATTTATTTTTTACAATTTGGTATAGATTATTTAGTTTCATTTTAATATATAGAAACGTGTCGTCTATATGTTACTTTTTTACTTAGATCTGATACGAGTGACGTAAGGTCGAAAGTTGCGACCCATAAGCAGCTTTTGACGTTACGTCAGTACATTTACAGGGTGTCCCAAAAAACGGGGATCTACCTAAAAACCCCATAACTAGAAATCTAGTTGAATTTCCAATGAATGTGACTGCAGTTTTGTGAGAGTGTATGAAAGTGACACCTTTAATGTTTTGTCATATTGATAATGTGCTATTGATAAAAGGGAAAATGTTACAAAATGTTCAATCTAGGTCGCCGTTTGGGGGGGACGCCCTGTATGACCAACTGTGCCTTTTATTATTCCAAATGAGTAGTTGTAATAAATCTAAAGAGAAGAATGTTACGCACAAAAAATCAACAACAGACGATAAGGCTGCAAAACAACATAATTATCTTTCTTCTATCAAATTAATAAATTACATTGTTGATGCTGCTGTAGTTTTAACATCTAATACGTAACATCATTTGCATTACATTTACGAAATTATCGTTAATGACGCTAGTTGGTTACTTCATCAGACATTTTCCGTCATATTTTTTACCTATACTATTATCAGTTTTCATTCCAATTTGCATTATGTGAAGCAGAACTAATTACAACATATTCAACTATTTCTTCGCGTACAATTGTTTAACTACACCAAAACTATAGATTGGCTAACAGTACAGACGTATAATTATACGACGATCAGTGATGTTACATCGATGTCAGACAAAAATTGAACAAATTCACTGTAAAATCGAAAACTTTCACGAGGGATTTAAACTTTCGTTATATTCGCGAAATTGGTAAGCTCGCTAGCATTTATGTTTGTGAACTTAAACAACTGTGATAAATCAATAGAAGTAGTGCTTTCTTAATTTTAAAAAATCGTGAGCATTCAACCTCGCGAATTGCTGAAAGAATACAAATTCGCAGATGTTGACCCCGTGGACTGTTTTAAATCTCGACCATTTAAATACTGTAGCACACAGACGAGCCAAAGCCACACAGAAACGACGGTAGCGCCTAGCCATCCACACAGGAGTCATCCATAGAACGAACCATCCATATCTCAAAATAATGGATATTTCAAGCGAGCCTATATACTCACCCCACAATGAATGACACACTGTGGACTTCGAACCATAATTAACTCGCGAACTGAACTACTTAAGAATAAAGAAAATGCAAACAAAATTACCTCGCGAAATTTTTGATTTTATAGTATCATTTCTGAATACGGTCGACATTTAATTACATCAAACTGTGTCACAGTTCAATCTGACATTTATCGTTCATTCGAGCGTTAATAGAACCGCAGAATTCAATTATGCAATACTGTCTCAGTCAATTTAAGTCTGCTACTATCGGCAGGAATCCAGTCTGTCTAATTGACAATGGAAGAGCTCTACTTCCGTCGTTTATTAAATCAATTTATTAATTAAATTACGATGCTATACTGTCTGTTTGCCACTGCCTGTCTCTAAATTCACACACATTTCTTATTGACTGTGAGTGTGAAAAGTCATATATGTATTTTTGCAGCTGTCTGTCTCTAAATTCACACAAATATCTACTGTGATGGTGAAAAGTCGTATATGTATTTTTGCCACTGTCTGTCTCTAAATTCACACAAATATCTGCTATAAGTGTGAAAAGTCATATATATGTATTTTTGCCACTACCTGTTTCTAAATTCACACAAATATCTGCTATGAGTGTGAAAAGTCATTCTTGTATTTTTTCCACTGCGCCATCGCCTAGCAGTGTGAAGTTGAGTTAATTTCTTACATATAATTTCGCATGTAATACATATATCATCGTATTGACTCATTCACAGATAAAATACACATAACATTATCTGCACCTATCTGTAAACATTAACTCAAGCAAGTGTTTTCTTTACATCACTTGTAAGTTCACTGATTTGTTGACCTTTCAAACAAAGTGGATGGCACGCATATAACACACACAACCATTTTATCGGACTTTAATTTCATTAACGTCGCATTTGTTTTGTACGTAAAACCGATTGAAACACACCTGTTTATGTGTATACATGAACGAATGAACGGAATGTGCCCGTAACATACTCTAAATCTATACGGAATTTAGTTGAATTGTTTTTAAAATCATCGTTGGTTAGATAAAAGTCAATGATCTGTCAACGTTACGGTCCTTGTTAACATTATTTCCTTGATATATCATACACTAGCGCATTCCTCCTACATAATACAGTAAGATATGATTTTGTTCTTTTATAAGGCTTAAAGATACGAATATTTCGCTTTATTCTTACTCGCACGCTATGCTTGACTTTGACTGTTTGTGGTGAGCTTTTAAAATAGAAACACTTGAACGAAAATTATCACAATGCATAGAATATGGTAGCGAACTCAATTGACACTCCATACTTGTTTAATATATCTATATCGTATCTTGTCCTGCGGTAAGATATGTCATTGAAAATCCCTCTCACTTCATTACGCTCGAGGCTTTCGTTCAATGATCTAAAGTTCCCTCCAAGGCCAAGGGTTAATGCAAAAAGAGATATCCCGCGAAGGAAAGTGCTTCGGCGAGACTCGCACAATGACAGAAAACTGTCAATGCGTTTGCAATATATATTGTCTTCTGACCTGTATGAATACCCGATATACTAAATCATTAGAAAAATCAGGCAAGTGGTATTTGAACAGAAGCGAGTTTTATTGAATGGGATTTGATATATTTATTAGAACGTGTATTTTATCGTAAACAAAGCTCTCATGTGACGCACGTTAAGACAATATCGCTAAAATGAATAAAACAGCAGATTTAATGAAAGATAAAGAATAAGACAATTTAAAAATAGAGTTTAAAAACTTAAACATATAATATATGTGTAGCCTACACGTAGAATCATATTTTGGGCGAAAACGTTTTATGTTATTGATTTGATCAAAGATAACTAGCATAAAAACCAAAGGAAACCGATTTCATCGTTTTCAAACTCTGAAATACGTTCCACTGAACTGTTCATAACTTAAAATCAAGCTTCATTTTAAACAGACACATAGTAATAAAAAAGAACATGTGAATAATAAAACGAAAATTCGATATGCGATATATAAAGTTCGCAAAAACTGCCATACGATAGATAACACGATGCTGTTGAGGAATTTGCCTCGGGGCTATGTACATTAAATTGCCTATCTGTAACTGCACTCATACTCAAGGGTGCTATGCTGAATATTGGTGTAGAAAATGTTATAACTGCTGTGCTTTGCTGATGAATGCAAGATCTGCATTATGTTAATAAGACATCTTTGTAAAAACGTAGACAATTTTTGAAATATATTTTCCAATGGAAGAAAATCATGACATTTGAATTATATCGTCATACTTTTACACAAACGTGGACTCACAAACAGAGTACAAAAGGAAATATCAGAATAAAAATTTAATATAAGACAAAGCATACGAACATAGCTCTTTCATAATAAATGCTTATAAAGATTGTATGCGTACTGGAAAGGTTGCATAAATATATACCATGCACATATAGACAGACAATTTCATGTGAAAATGTTTTGTTGTATGGCCATTTTGGATTCGAAACAGTATACGATTACTATATTATTGCATATAGCGAGATAATGGCCTTCCTTGTCGCAGAGATAACAACTTCACGCTTGCAAACTAGATTGCATAATATCCACGGGCACGTGTTTTCACTGGTGCGTATAGACTTAAACTTGTGAACAGTGAATTAATGATATGCACGGTGATCACAGATCGCGTCTTCATAAACTAGACATAGAAAGTCTCTATAATCATTCATGACTCCTGATGTCACAAGACGAAAAATGATAGCCGCGCTTTTTTATGTACGTTCATATACGACTGTTGATCTGAGTATTTTAAAGACATTACTAGTTTTGATCATGCCAACAAGAAAGAATGCATACTTAATTAGGCATTTTACTGATTGTCAAATGAGTTTCCTCGTATTTAATAAAGTATTTATTATTATTATTATTAATATTATTACTGATGCTATATACTAGTACTAGTATATCATAACATCACCTTGATAGAATAATATCGTATCTCAATTTGTTGTCATATATCCGATATAACATCTTATTCATTAACATGTTCATTATTGTGATATCCCAATGAAATGAAATGAGCGCTATGAGCAATAACCAGTTATAGTTATCGCTGGCTTAAATTAGAAGGCCGTAAGTACAAAATCAATATTTTGAGAAAACAAGAAAATGTCAGAAAACTACTCTTTACGTATGGAAAAACAAGCTTTTTCAACTTCAGTCATTTCCGATTTTCATGAGAAAAAAAGAATTTATTTATGGAGGGAGCTTACTTGCCCAATTGTCGGGCTTAAGTTCCTCAGCCATCATAGAAAAGTACCCAGTCCCATAATCCTGAAAACAACATTTTCAGACTGGAATTCAGACTATTACGTCAACTTAATAAATGTTCTTTTTACTACCATGTTGTTATAAATGTATATGGATTTTATTTTTCTTTAAATTTAAATTAGTGTACGTATACAGTGGATACATACTATTATTAATAATAGTAATAAAGACTTTATTTTACAAGGAAACTCATGTGGCAATCATAATTATGTCAATAACGACAATTACTAGTATACAAGCAGACTTTTATTTATCTAAGTTCAATGGAAAATAATTTGTTTTTGCAAAGTCTACTTGTGAAGAAAACTATTTCTAAGTTCTATATAACGGTTTAACGTTATTCAGGTTCTTGCAATGTATGGGGTTGTAGTGTATTCTATATCACGGTTTAACGTTATTCAGAGGTTCTTGCAGTGTATGGGGTTGTAGTGTATTCTATATAACGGTTTAACGTTATTCAGAGGTTCCTGCAATGTATGGGGTTGTAGTGTATTCTATATAACGGTTTAACGTTATTCAGGTTCTTGCAGTGTATGGGGTTGTAGTGTATTCTATATAACGGTTTAACGTTATTCAGAGGTTCTTGCAATGTATGGGGTTGTAGTGTATACTATATAACGGTGTAACGTTATTCAGAGGTTCTTGTAGTGTATAGGATTGTAGTGTATATATAATATATACGTACATTCTCAGAAACTCTACTATAAAACCTTCCATCTGATAGTTCAATGCCAGTTTTTGTCTCTGTTTATCGCTTATAAAGCTATGAAAACTACAGATACGTGCTTTAGTGTATACATGCTGTTCCCAAGATAATAGTTGTAAGAATTAATAGTTGCGTTTAGAGTTAATACGAGTTTAGCATATCCTAGTAGATCTATATTCAAGCCAATTTGAAGAACGGAAAGTTGATTAAGAGATGCTTTGAACATTTGCAAAGTCCGCTCATTTTGGTAAAACACCATTCAGCTTTTTGACAGCTGGAACTTGGGCACGTCATTTTCTCGTTCGGTTATGTGCTGCCTTGTATGATTTTATGTTTTCTGTGCTCGGCTGGTTAAGTTGAGTGCTGCCTTCCCTGTGCGACTTTATATTATCTTTTTATACAGACTATTTTGTATTAAGCAGACAAACACTGAAAATATCAAATGTAGCTGTCCTAACAAGGAGATTGTTTAGTGCGGGTGTATTTGATATAGAATGCCAGAATAGGATTTAATGACAGTGACCACTCACCACATGGTGGTCGCTTAATGCAGGTGACTACCGTACTAACACAGATTCGACTTTATGTATTTGTCGATAAGGTTTGTTTTTAATAATGTTATACGACAATTTGGCACCATTGAAAAAAACAGGGTAAACAAACCTTATAAATACTCCAACAAGTCTACGAAGCGAATATCAAATTTTACGACATAGTTTGCGTTCCTAATTTTTGATAAAACAAATGCCAAAAATCAAAACATTGAACGAAATGACTAATAAGTGTACCACTAAACACTTACTGTTCTTAAAATGTCCAAATAAATCAATCATCAGGTTTAAGACGAGGTACATTATCTAAACGCTTCATCTAAGCACAGACGTATTTACTACTTAGTATAGTCCGGAGAATCTGACACGACTCTCGACCTTCTATTAGCATAATTTAACAGCTGATATATTGTCTATACGTATAGTCACGGTTGTATGTTTTCATAAGCGGGGAGTATCACGAAAACGCTCGAGATGTAATACCAACACAAATAAATCTAAAGGACCGATATTGCACGATTTGCTCGCGGATATATATATTCAAAGCAAGAACTTGTAATATATTCATGCATAAAGGTCTGGATCATGTCAAATTCTCTGAGCTATACGCTAAATGGTATCGGATCTTACTGTTAGGTATATTACGGCAATCCCAATCTAATATCAATCTACAAATTAATTTGATAAATTCGTACATAGATTTAATTGTTAACCCAAATTTTCAATTAAAATTCTGACACTTTGTTTGAACCATTTGAGGAGAAAATTGGTATAGTTTGGTGCTAGCTTAATTGATCAATCCCCAACTCGTTGCATCTAACATAGTACACGTTACAAAGTAAATAAACTATTTTTTGACAACTGAGTAGCTCCTGCAAAATGTAAATATTGATATTCTAAAACCGATTTAAAGATGACTTTAAAAATGTCAAAACGAAATCATGTTAATCTGAAGGGGATATACGCGGAATTAAAATGAATACGTTCTTGAGTTAACGTTAAATGAAGTAGCTTGTTAGGATACTGGTACGAGGTGGAATTATTTCCATTTGAACAAATATTTCGTGAAACATGTGTCACTTTGTTCTGGGAGATTTTAAATCAAAAAGTTGTCATGTCAGAAAAAAGTTCAATCCATGATTAAACATTGTTTGGACTGAGAGACAAGGTGCCTTGACAAGATGAATGAGCCATATTTTACCAGTCTTTCAGAAAACAAATATGCTCATAATACTGTCTGTATCTTTGAATGATGTTTCGTCTAAACCCACCACCAGCAAACTTGGGAGATGACTACCGAAAATATTTCAACAGCGAAACTATTTAATGCATTTCAGTAGATTAAACTTGCCATATACAATGTATTGTGCTTTTGTTCACCGCAGTTTTGAAATAAATTTAGCGAAAAAGACCTACAACGAACATAGCCTTGTATTTTATCTTGTCAATTTCGCGGACGACCGTTCACGATTACGGGTCTGAACGGCACAGGGTTGGTTTTTAAACTATAAAAGGATAAAGCCCATCACTTGATCTTCTACAGTACATACCCGGAACAATTATTTTAATACAGAATTCTGTTTCAAAATATATAAAATATTACAAGACTACATATACTCAGGCTATAGAATTATTTTGGCGAGGTTTAAAAATCTAACAGATATTTGCTTACCGGTAATGAACCTAAAACATACTAGTTTGTAAGTCACAAAATCTACAGTCAACTGAATATCGTTAAAAAGTCTATAACATTTCCAAATTATGTCAGAAACCATTCCCCGCCTAATTGGCCGAGACAATATATAAGAAAAAATCGTAAAAAATCAGAGCTCTCTATTTCTTTTTTCTACTAAATGACACGCAGAATATAAAGTCTGTTACTAAAACGACCATTTCTTGCCGAGTCACATAATTGTAGGTGAATACTAGTGGTCGTATGATCAACGTAAATTATTCAGTTAATGTTGTTAAAGTCTCACCAAGCCTGACACATTAGTCACCTAACCATACCCAGTACATTATAAACGATCCCCGAAAAACATTCGTACAGATAAACATAACAATAAAATGATGTTTTCTCAAAGTCATAGTACATAATTTACAGTAAATTACACCAATTTCCCCCGTCAAATTTCGACTTTGTATCAATCATGCTCGACAAGTGTAGATATTCCACCACACAAATCATCCAAACACTGCACCTACTAATGCAATCATATTAGGTTACCCAATGCAGGTTTGCTGTCGGTACTGATGTATCTACAAGACATACTGGAATTATATATATACATGTACATAGTTTTTTTATTCTGATTTCATGACCGAGCCTGTATTGATGGCGGTGGCTTTCTTTAAGTTATCATCACATCAGGACAATACAATTCAATACAGTATTCACAACACATTTTAAGGGAAGACTTAGATATTTTGACTTTAGTTAAAAGAATTAGCTGCACATATTTCACAAGAAACTAAAAAAAAACATTTTCCTTGTGATTATAAAAATGATAATCTTTAAGTTTTCCTGTTCAGCTGATACACTCAAGGAATTTTTAATAAAGGTCTAAGTTTTCCCTTAAGATGCTTTGTGAATACCACCCCAGGATCTTTCTTTTCATAAATACAAGTAAATAAAGATAAAACAGTTAAGGAGCCTAACTACTTCAAGTGATCGGGAACAAAACTTTTGTTGTAATGCCTAAAGAAAGGACCGGATAGGTAGAGAAAATACTCCATATACCAAATCTCGTAGGCTGCTACAATAAAGGGTTCCGGGTTCAAGAATTATTATGATAAACACAAAATAGAGTTAACGAATATGTGAGAATGTTTCTTGTAAGATGATAGTTGACTTGGTGCAAAACAATAATGATATAATGGATACATGATATAAATACAAGCTCTTGACGATGTGGTTTCACGCATAATTGAAACAATTAATAACATGTTGATGATACCACAACTGCTTCTTGAGTTCCACAGCCTCTATACCTACCACCGGATATATGTTGCTCCGGGCGAAATCAGTATTCCAAGAAATGCACGGTTCTAACACCATAAAATGAATGCTTTTAAGTGCATTTCGCATTTTATGCCATTATTTAGACTAGTGAGATAAAGATATACATGTAGCTATTATAAGACTTAGTACAAAATGTTTCATTCTTCTCATTGTTCCTTTGTTTCAATTTAACCAAAATACGTCTCTTATTCTTAAGAAAGCACTCAATTCCTTAAGTCGGTTGGTATTTACATGTAGTACGATTTATACACACGTATTGTTTCCATAAATATGTGGTTGTGATGCACTGCAAGTTCGTTATTTGAAGTTCACGTGAATCAGTCAGACTTTAAGGACATTGTCTCACTCCCCTTTGCACAAGAACACTGCTAACCATCTCACTTAATGCGCATATTGATAGAACGTGCATCAGCAAAATTAAGGATTGAAAATATAAAACGTTCGTTAGTTTATCCGGCTGCACATGCGCTTCCTAACATCTGATGCATACCAGATTCAAAATGAAGACTTCAAAGCACACATTTCTTGGAGGCATTGTTTATCTATCGGCCATTTGGAATCAATGAGTTCATGATAGTTTTTGTTAGAAGAAAATGCTGTTTATTAATGCGATGAAAGCTAATGTCTGCTTTATGGCGTGTAATTATTTAGCAAGATAAAAGCGTTAATATACAGAATTAACCATCCTGTAATGTTGCCTGCATTCGAAGGGGCCAAGGAATTTAAAAGTTGAACGAAAAGATGAAAGTTAGTTCTAAGAATAGAAGCAGATAACATTAGCCTGTTTCTGTTCTTTCATAAATTCGTTAAATAAGTTAAATTCTTCGAAAATGCGCTAGCACTTATTAACGCAGACGACTTTAGCCACGTGACCATAAGCTAGAGCATCATTGTGGGCGGTTTGTCTAAAGATACAGTTTGTGAAATTAAAAAAGGTAATTAAAAGTTCGAAAATCACTGTTTATGAACCAACTACTTAGTGTTTTAATTGTTAATTACCAAAACGACATAATCAGTGAAGGTTTCACAATGTTCATTAAAGATGGCGATATATTCCTCCGCTATACGGTGCAGCTGTATTTATAAATCGTGTAATGTATCCCTTACCGCGTGATTGCCAAAAAGTATTTGGAAAACCAGACACGCAAAAATAGCAATATATGTCTATGAAAATCACATAAATGTTTGGGAAAGAGAAACGACTAGGTTACTGTAAGGTTTACATCGTAATACAGGCGGTACGTTCTGTTCCTCGGTACTTTTATATACCTGAAATAATTCCGGAATTCGGTAAATGTCAATTGTCTATTAGTTATTTCACAGGTGTCTGAGTTAGACAAGGGTATGAAAGCATTATGTACGTACAACACGTCGTCAATGCGTAATGTCTCCGTTTTCAAATCATTCATACATTTCATCCATTATCGGAGAACATTTTTCTAGCATGCGAATCTTTGTCATTTTTATGTCCAATTATTTCAAAACAACGACATGTTTTCTCCAGTCAATATACCTGTATTATCCTAGAAATAATATATTGCCACATAAAATCTCTTTTTAATAAGCCATGCCCAACAGGAAGTTAGGAATGAATTATGCTGCGTTCGTTCCACAGTTCTCCATGGCATTGTTTTTCTCTCATCACCATTGTGCGTGTAGAAACATTGTACGAAGTCTCGAGTAATCTCGTACATAACGAGTTTTCAAGCATGACATACCGGCATTCTCGCAATTGATTTTGGCTGACACATACTGTCATGAAAATACATTATATTGTCTATAATACGTTCAGCGTTCTCTAGTAACGCTTACATGATAAAAATACCCCTGCTTATCATGACCAAATCAGCAACTATTTATTTTATAGACCACTGATCTATTGAGTAACAATATTTTGCAGAAAGACATTGGCACCCCCACACAAAGACAAGACACATCATTATACACGACATAATAATACAACCTATATCCTATGTCCTACATGTACAATTGTAGTTAAAAATGAAAACCTTTAACTGAAAGCTTAAAATATTCGGACAGGGAAGGTAGCACTCATCAGAAACAGCAGTGCAAGAACTACTGAACAGCTTCAGAAACACGACATCCTACTCCGACATCATGCCACATCATTCAGTCAAACAAACCGGAAACACTCACCTCACACAACAAGGGCTGCAGACAAATAACACTCAAGAGATACTTGGTACATGCAATTTCAAAAGATACGAAGCAGCCTTACGCTGTACGACGAGTTAGCAGTTGGAAACAAATGTTACGGTACTAAAAGATAAAATTTGACAATTACAATGTATAATATCCTTTCATTATTATATTTTTATATTACAGGAATTTAGGAATGTCGGGTGTGTTACAAAATCCAAATTTGTATATTGTTGGAACAAAGACAATGTGCGTACAACTCAAGGGATTGTCCATAGGACAACAAAAACTATGTACACTTTACCATGACCATATGCCTAGTGTTGGTAGTGGTGCACAGATGGGGATAAACGAATGTCAATATCAGTTTAGATTCCGAAGATGGAATTGTTCAACTATACAAGGAGATTCGTCTGTGTTTGGGCCGGTTTTACAGATACGTAAGTATATCACTTAGTAATTATGCTGGCTTTTACATTTTAGTTGTTCGAAGAACGACTAGTTTTAAACACACGTTTCAACAATGCGGCTCCTAGTTTAAGTTAATGAAAATACTTTTTTTCTTACGCCGACGCTAGGCGGCGCCACCTTTCTGATAGTAAATCGGTCAGCCAATTATATTGCGTAACTACCGACTCGGATGTAAACCGGTCATGCTAAATAGTTCATCAATTGCAGCATATATCTATGCTCTTGTGGCGAAAGCTTTTTTGTCTGAACTGATTATTCGTTCGGTGCCATTTATGGATTCATTAAATAACTTTAACGTTGGTACATGATAGAAGCCAAATTCAGAACACACTGTTTTCACATGGAATAAAGCTGGTACAGCAAGTTGGACATGATGTTTACTGTATAACAAATGTGGCACGTTGGCTTTCACGACTACAAAAGACACACACACTGAATTGTGTTAGTTAATTATTATCCCAGATAGGAGATCGCAATAAAATGCTAGTAAACTAAGAGGGGCTAGACGTATCCACAAACCCTGTCTGTATTTGACATTGATAGGGGTTCGAACCTTCTAGGAGTCACGTACGATTTTCCTCGATTCATATGCAAAACAAGCATGCTTAATATAAGAACTGTATACATGTCTTTCTGTCTTTCTGGATAGTGTCAGTTTCCTCTGAAGCATGTTAAAGCAATGTTTGTACATTGTGAAGCGAGTAACGTCCATGCCCCCACAAACTCGGTATCTAATCCTAACGCTACAATGCAATAAAGACGTCATTATGATGGAATAAAAATAGACACATTCAACATTTCATGATGGGGGTAAGAAATCAACAAAATCTTCGTAGCACACGATGCAGAGTGCGTTTATATTTATCAAACTCTTCGTGTCTGGATTCAATCGTGCTGATTCCTTCCATCGAGAAGCAAGACGTTTACTGTAACGTGTTAGACAAACATCTGCTTATTAACAGAAATGACATTGAAAGTTAAGTCCACAATTTTGAATCGCACAAGGATATCATATTTTAATTATAGCAACTATATTCCCCTTATTACCTTGTGTGTAGTATTTTTCTGATACCTGATATCACTCTAGTGTTTTCAGTTCAGCTTATAGCGGATATTACTTCAGGCGTTTACCTTGTCTTGTCTTTGTCCGTTTTATTTTTTTATTTCTCATTGAGGTAACAGTAGCGTGCACCGTATGGTGCAGTTTTCTTCTAGAGTTGTAATTCCGTATCAACAAGTAAAACGCATGGTATAATTCGCTAAACTCTCTTTAACTATTGTTTTCTTTTTACTTAAGAGCATAGTGTGTATGCATGAGTCTGCTTGCTTCTGAAAGAAATTCTCTCGCTAATTAGGCTTTCTACTTCACGTTTATTGGTAGGTCGTTGTAGCCCTTCAGTTTCATACTTGTCTTGTTCCTTTTTATGTCTTTCCTTGTGACTTGTGCGTTTAATATGTAAATGTTCTCACTTTGTCCTTCGTGCACTGCTGTTTCGGTTGAATGCTGTCTTTCCTGTACGATTTGTTGATATATTTTCGACATTTACTATAAAAGACAATCATGTAAAAGATTTATCTCTCGTTATGGTTTATATTTGTATTACCTGTAATTAACAGTGTAATGATCTATGGTTAGCGTTCAAATGCGCGGTTTCGTTTGACACATTGCGACAAAAGTTTCAAACATAATTTAGGATTGGAATCGTTTTACGATTTACAATCATAGCGGGCTCGTGTACTAGTGCTTAAACACCGAGAAAGTCCTTTAAAACATGTCTCAATTACGCTTTATTGTTAATTCAGTCATTACAAGTGTCATGTTTTGTTTAAGTGCAAACCGATAGGAGTTGTTTTGTTAAAACTGCAAGACGATAGGATTTTGTCGGATACGATAATCATCTTGTTCAAAATCACTATCTATGATTGAGGTGTTTTCTGCAATAGGAATGGACTCATTTGCACCATAATTTGTTAAACTGTCAGATAACTATCTTATATACTATCTTTTTAATAAGATTTTAAAAACTCCTGTTGATAAACTCAAGCATAAAGCTCTGGCAGATTTGTTCCCAAAAGCTAAGTTAATTTAAAACTCATTAAAAAACTATTAAGGGTTATGGTGAATTAGCATGGAAATATATACGCTGAAATTTTGTTTAAAAAAAACGATTTATGTACCTGTGAGCAATCATTAGGCTATGTTAGAGGCTAGAGGTATCAGAAGTTGTAAAATCAATCGTTATGTGAATGTTAGGTTGATTGATTGATTGAATAAATCATAGACTCGCATGGTACGCTGATATAGTATAGCGGGTGGTGATTGTTGATATTGGAAGAAACAAACGCATTAACAGATACTTAGGTTTTATATACGTGTAATACAGTAAAACCTCTATAATGCGACTATCATTTGGCCGGTCATTGAAAACTGGTTTTATTACCGAGTTGGTCTTACTATTGAGGTTAAATGAATAGAACAACATAAGACAAGGACTTGAACATTTGGCCATACGTTTTAGATAGTCTTAATAATGAGGTGGTCTTTAAGCGACGTTTTAATGTAAGTGGCATTATTTTTTCATATTATCAGTATTCACATTATGTTAATGAAACGTGTTAATACTAAATTAACCACCGGTTGTGTTCGTCTCTAGAATGTGCATTTTAATGGTATGACTCATTAGCTGTTAGCTGT
Source organism: Spisula solida (assembly GCA_947247005.1). Lineage (NCBI taxonomy): Eukaryota > Metazoa > Mollusca > Bivalvia > Venerida > Mactridae > Spisula > Spisula solida. The sequence goes on from OX365954.1 coordinate 29,585,180, forward strand.
TAAGTCAGGAATTAGGAACCATCTTCCACATATATTTTAACACAATAAGTATTGTTACAATAGGTGTAACAGATGCAATAATACTTAAGGCTGGCAATATTTCTTTGGCTCGTGTGTTTGTATTCAATAGCCCGAGGAACACTACTTTCCCTACAAACACTTAGACATACTTCAGTGAGACTACAGAAATCATATTCCACTATATCACCATACATACCTCATCGTATATAACTGGGAACATATGTTAGCCACCCCTAGGTACTTATTTCACCCTTATATCAACCCTTTCATTTTCATTCTTCTACTTTTATAGCTTGTCTATTGCTAACTTGATATGGCTGCAATTACCTTTCTGCATAACCAGGCGAAGTACGCAAAGAAAGCTTCGGGATCGTTTAAAATACGATATAGTAGTCATTTTCGCGACACCCCAAAATTTTCGAACTATTTTTATGAGATCACTTACGTCTGAACAATTTTTTCTGATGCTCCAATTATAAGGCTGTGTAGGACATATCTTGCATACGTTAGATTCTTTCCGCGTTGTAAGACCGCAGAGGACCTACTTCTAACGCTTCAAGTTAATAAGTCAGCGATTTTTGCGGCGTATGAATACATAACTATTGAAACGCAGCATTGCTGTTACACCAAAACAATCTAAAACATGCATGAAATCAATGATTCAAAAATACTTAATTTTCTGGCTAAGCTTTGTACATTTTGTATTAATATTTAGAATCCATCAGTTCAGTTTGCGATTACATGTTTAATATTACATGCAGGGTGGACTATTTTTCAGAATTATTACCATTAGCGAGAAACAACATAAACATAATATAACGTATGTAGCATTCTTGAGAGGAACTACTTCTTTTCGAATAAGTCAGCTTGCTACCAAAGGCTTTGCACCTAACACCAAAAGGAATTTTATGACTTCATTTTCCTGTTTCATACAGAGTACTGCTTCTGTATGGCACGCGCGGATTAATACAAAATGATTTTAAGCCCAGTGGGCTTTTCACATCTAACAAAGTAGATCCTCATTGACTGTTATCAAATTCACGAAGATGTTTACTGTAAATGAAACACACATTTTTCTCGCACGTTTTCTCGTAGAATTAAACAAACAGGAACACCAGATTCGATCTATCAGACAAAATATAGTCTGGTGTATAACTTTATCTAAAATGTTTGATGCTTCGCGTAATAATACCTTTCAGTGATAACTACTTTCATTACCTCCCGTTTACGTCTTACTTAGACAACCTGATTGCTATAATCAAACAGACACGTCATTGATGCATCAGTGTTGTTGACAATTTCTAGCGAAGCTGCTGTTTTTCTAAGAAGTGTTGCGTATTTAAACAAACATGAATCGGATATCTGAAAAAAACTGCCATTGGGAAATCTTGTCCGTTTCGTACATTGCATATATGTTGTTAAATAAACTAAATAAGAAGATTTGTACTACGTACTTATTAAAATATACAATCTATTAGAAAATGAAATAAGATACATTTGATGTATCAATGACAAATGTAGTATCAATGCAAAGACAGAAATATAAAGACATGTCGACATATTTGGGACGTACATATACATAATGTACTGATGTCCTTCAACTTTAAATGTGTAGCATGACTGTATGTCCACTTTTTCCAGAAACGGTGCGTTTAAAATTTAATTTAGCTGTGATGTTAATGTTTAAGATTTACTTGACATACAACAAATCGATAAATGCAGAATTCGTCAGTCATTGTACAATCGTCATTTGCGTTTCTTATTAAGTTAATATTGACTGTAATTAATTGGTTATAACTTAAGCAACTCATCATTGGTGTCAAAAGTTATTTAGTTGTATCAAACTTCCTTATTCACGGGCGATCCGGGATCCGTGCCTAAATATAATAAAGAAATTGATGTGTGTGTCAAGAGCAAGAAAGGACAATGTGATAAGATTGGAGTAAACAGATGAGTTCCATGTTTACATTTTGGCTATCTCCGTGGTCCAGGGGGATTGTAGAACAAATATAAACGTTCACACTTGTCATTATTCCTGTAAGTTATTGTCAGGAAAATACTCTAATACTAACAGCTTACAGCCTGTGTTCGTCAATAGACAACGATTAGACACGGTGGTGAAAAAACAAATCATCATACAAGATATTAAATCAGAAAAAAACGTTTTTACTTAAGGATCATGGCATGCGAATAATAGTTGAATGACACAGAAATATTATTGTGTACGAGGGAAGTTCAGAAATAACGCATACTTTTGCTCTGGAGTTTGCATTTGTTATAGTACTGAAATAATAAATACACCATCATAATTCAGAATCTTTCGTATATAGTACGTCTATACTTTGTCCATGTACAATTTCGCAGTTTAATCCTGTCGAGACGAATGGTTTCTGGAATGCATTCTCAATTCTGCTAAATTGAAAGCTCAACTTGACTGATAAGTCCCCATGGCTGTCTAGGCTTCTCAGTACTATAGTTTGGCACATTCGTTACATGCTGAAGCGTTATTGGCACTCAAAAGATGTACCTTAACAAATGATGTTTCATCAATTCAAATATTGCTATACAATGAAATAGAGAAATTAGTAAGTTGTATACATATTATAGTTATTTTGGGTTTGTATCCGAAATATGGAAATTTCGTAAGTTGTAAACTACGTACTTCCGTGAGTTTTTATCCGTATTGAAATCATGGGTGAAAATTTGTTATACTTTCGTTAGCTATTAATTGTAAAACTGAACATTTGTAAGTTATACTTTCAAAAGCTGTATTTTAAAGTGAGAATTTGTAACGTTTTGATATTTATGATGGAACATGTCTGCATTGTTTAAAGCTCTTACTAAGTCAGACGACGATGACTTGAAACAATTGGCATTGTTAAGTAATAAACATACCATTGGCAGAATATTACTTTCACCTTTAGTAAGAAATGAATGGCAAATCTAATGCCCACAGAGTGTCTAATAATGTGCACATTTTTCACGTGTCTAGTCTACCAGTAAAGCCTAGGTCCCACTGAGGAATTCCACATAGGCGGTGTTCTTCTGATTTCTTCCGATACCACCCGATTCATCACAATTCCTTCCGATATCACAAAACTGTCTCATGACTTCCCCCTGACGCTTCACCTAGACCACAAGGAACCTGTTCCCGATGTCCTGATAGTTCATTAATTTAAATCGGGAGTACATCGCCGAGGCAAAAAAAAGCTCAGTGGGACCTAGGCTTAAAACGGAACAGTTTTCGCGATCTAACACAAATTCATTCTAAAACCCCTCCCATGCCGTATCTCGGGATAAGCTCACTACAATGAAATTCCTGGAAAGTTATGGCAGACAATAAAATATGAATCAGATAGCGTACTGTACTGATATGAAATATAGCAACACTCGCTCTTGATTTAAACCACATGGCGGGACATATTTTAAGAGCTAGCTTCCTTTTTGATGTCTCTTGCTTGTTTCTCTTGTTAGAATTTGATTGTAACAATTTGTTTCAATATATAACTTCATAGGTGTATTTGGCTAAGGTGGTCTATTTTAAAGCAGTGTTGACAAGTACGTTTACGGGTATTGGAAGCCATTCAGATTTTGGAGAATCTATATCTGTCAATGGATCGGAAAAAAGATACCCGTATCCTATGCTAATTTCAAGAAATTTGATAAACATACCGAAAAACAACCCTCTAGATATAAATAATAACATTCACAATCTATAAAGAATATTTAGAAATAATAATTGTGTATTTATTTTATTGGCAGTAGTTAAAAGGAATTTATTCATTCGAGTGTACGTTTTGTGTATGGAAGCAATTCATATAATAACGGAGTGGTTCTAGAACAGGTGGTGTATTAAATTCGCACATGATTACCTCAGGATTTGATAGGTGAAATTTGCCATGGGTTAGAATTCTCCAACTTATAAAATGTATTAAAAATATTAACCCTAGAGGAACCGGCTCATATAAAACGATTAAATGTGTATTAATGGAGTTTACGAACTGAACAAAGGCAATGTACCCAGTCATTACAGTCATTAATTAATTCAATTATTGCTAATTAACCATCCAGAAACCATTAAATACAGGTGAAGTGATGCTTCGTTTCCAGGACTTTTGGCTAATGAACAAGATTAATTAAGAATTAAAATCCAACATTGAACCGAACACAATATCTATGCTACTGTTATATTTATTGTTAATTTTTTATACATTTTATGTTTTAAACCCATGTTTAAATTATTGACAACCATAAATTTGAGTTGTATAAAATATATAGATTCTAATAAAATCATTTTTATCCACCCATTATAAAATGAATTTCATCTTAGACGAGTGAAATGCACATAATGGTGAATTATGAGTGTATTATGGAGAGTTAATGCCTCAATATAATTATCTACTTTTATTTATGACTACTAGTATGTGAAATGTCTTTTTTTTCATTTTGGCATATCGATATGTACCCGAATGCATTTCTTAAACTTAAATAATCACTCTCAACACCTCATTCCTGACGTAATCCATTGCGACGTTGTTATGACAGAAAAAATACCCAGTTTCCCATTTTAACGATAAAACGATCGAGCATACCATTAATTTTGTTTGAAAGTCGTATATAAGCCCTGACCCGATGCATGTCTGCGAGACAATTGAGTAATTAAAAACTATCAAAGATCATACCATTTGCTTTCTACTTTGGTACTTTGACACTGAACAATGGAGCAATGAAGTGAAGCCCAGACCTCCCGTACTCCAAGCTAAACAGTTGACAAAGTTCCGTTCCTCTCTCAAATCTGCATAAACGATTGACAGCTGCAAGCCGTTGACAAGTCTCACCATGCATGACTTAAGTTTCATTAGTCTCGCTGCATTTGTTCGCAATGCTCAAAATATAAACGAGAGTAAATGTAAGACCAAATAATCTATTTTTTTAGTTTTATGAGGGGTGATTAAAAACGCCATCGTTTGCTGCGTGCAACGATAGGAAAGGTGAAAATTTGGGCCGCATGACGTCGAGTGATATTGCCATAAGAAACCGCGTTCGTTCTGATTTTGGTTAATATTGATGGTCAGCGGTGAATCAATTTGAAATAAATTTATCTTCATGTTTAGAAAGTTTCAACGACTTACAGAAACAAATAAAGAAATTACAGCACTTTTCCACGTATTTGTTGATCACTCCTAGTATGTACAAAAAATGTAGCAAGATTTCTATTGACCGCCCATTACTTCAGTGAGAGCTACCACTCCCCTACATATCGCCATGACATGTTTCTTTCTACGCTCGCAATTTTTAAAAACACCGTACATACCATTTAAGATCGTTAAGACAGATAAACGTGTAATTGGATTAATTGAAAAGAATGTTCCGATAGTTTTCTAATTGTTGTCTCATACCGGACCATCTATTGTTAACACAATTCAAGCATTTAGCTCACTGAATAGTTCTATAAAGGGCGTAGTTGTAGCCTATCACAGATAACGCTAATAGAGATCGACTGATACGAATATCCATTGACTTTCTGTCATGTTTTTTAAAGTCACAATGATATGATTTCATTTTTTTACCGAATAATAGAAAATATGAATTCATTCAGCGTAGCTGTCTTGTCAAAATGTTGTAATTATGGTTTCGATTCATTCATATAAACATGGCAATTAAATTCCTTATTATTAAAAATTGTATGTTTAACAATTGTCACTTACATGTAATGTTAACGTGGTACAAGTATTATAAGTCTACTTCATTGAACCTTTAATGAATTTAACGTATACGCCCAATATGCTATTTTCTGACTTTTGGTACGAAATTACTGATCAAATTTGCAACATTACAGACAAATTGTAATTCATAATAGAGTTGATATTAACTGGGGCAAGGTGGAATTTAAAGCGGCACTGAGTTGGGAGTTGATCCAAGTAATTTTTCTGAAGGGCTGACAAACAAAGTAATGAAGCGGTAGAGACTTTTCCTGCCAAACTTTAAATAGTCAGGAAAAACTGAATGAACCTTTTGAAAGAGTTTGTTCAGCAAAAATTGGAGTACATTTACTTCTCCTTGTATCTTCGTCAAATGGTTTGTCAACAATGAAAATATTCACAGTAGAAGTATACGTAAACCAATGTTGCACTTAAATATTATTAAATAATTCAAGTGGAATGTGTAGACATGTCAGTTCGAGTTCTATACCACTAACCAGTGAATTGAAAATATAGAAAACATAAGGGTATATGACCGTAAAACTTCAGATCAACAGCTATTAACAACTACAAACACATCTAATGCATTAGAGTACGAGAGAGAAGTTATAAACACGTCTCAAGTCAGTGTTGATAATCGCAGCGATTTAGACTTTCGACTGTCGACACATGCCAACGTTGTCACCTTGCGATCATAACTCGATCATAATGTTGACACCATTAATGACAGACGGATATATGTCTGTTTACGTGATCAATTCATTACCAGTGTCAGTGTTGAGAGTTTAAGTCACCTTACTTAGACCTGACACCGGTCAAATATGATAGCTATTACGGGATTTTATCTTGATTACATGACCTGGACAGACATCTTGGGTAATACACACTTACAATGCAAAGTGCTTCAGGTCGAACATTTGACAAAATTAATGTGGGATTATTTTAAGCGATTCCGAGCGACAGCCGCTATTGTTGACGGCATGTAAATTTGACGTCTTTGTTTTCACCACTGGAGACCTTGAAGCTAACCAATCCTTTATCTTGTCATGTTCATATAGCTCCTCTGCACTATCTTGCAACTCAAATATTTTGTCTTGTACCGCTGTGTTCTGTGTCATGTGACCAACGTATTCAAACTTGTTATTCAATTTCTAATCCAGTTTAGTTAGTCGAATGCTCCTTGATTGTTTTATTGCGCGAACGTTTATTTTGTACCCATACACTGTGTCATGTGACCAAAGTAATCCAACTTATTATTCAATCTCTATCATGTTAGGTTAGTTGAATGCTCCTTCACTTCTATATTGCGCGTACGGTTTTTTTCTCATTCCGGTTGGTCATTATGTCATGTGCTTGTAGTCTGCGATTCTCGTTTTTAATCTGTTCCTTTGTGCACTGTGTGTTTGCTGTTTCTGTTGACTGCTGACTTCCCCTGTCTGATTTGTCATTATCCTTTTTCCTAATTTTAAATTAATATACGCGTACTTGCCATGGTATATTTATTGTAATTGTGATATATATTTATATGTACGTTTGTTTCGTCAACCAATCAGTTGTCATAAATTTTGGAACCGCGCATTTAGCGGAACTATGTCATAAGGCTGTTCCCGAACCCATAGGAAAACCCGAAATCAAGGGAAAGAAGTTACACATCTTCCTATAATAATTGACTACCGGTCTGTGCACAGACATAGTTACTATATATAAATTATTCTCATACATTGACCTCGTGGTTCTAACATCTAACATTACATAAAAACGATTGGACGTCTTTTAGGACAAAACAGGAGACAAGTCGAGACAACACACGAGACAGGTCAACTTAGTCATTATACACATTATATACTGTTAAGTCAAACCACCCTACTATCTGTGTCTGGGTTAATCATAGCCTGTGTCCATCTGGTGACGACTCCCGATTCCTAGAACCCAACAGATTGTTCAATATTGTTATCCTAGTGAATGACAGATAACAGATAACAATAAGTAATGTATCCGTTAGATTGTCGCTCTGCAAGACCATAATTGATTAAATCATTGTCTATTATACGTTTTATGGAACACGATGGCCGATTTTCATTCATTTGAATAGCCCGATAGTGTGAGAATTCTGCGTAGACTAAGGAATTACAGAAATCAACCAAAGACAACTCGAGTATTTTCAATTGATAAAGGTCTGTCTATCTGCCTTCGAAAATAGTGAACAAAATTGGCATAGTAACTATGACAAATTATTAACAATAAATCATCCCATACATCGTGTACTGCAATACTCAACAACGGCCATATCAGGCGTCATTCAGGCAACTTTTTGGAGTTGCCTAAGTTGCACCGGTGACTTTTACATACACAAATGGCACCCAACGTAAATACAACATGGCCGCTGTTGTGGTACCCTGTTGTGGAACGTTTCATATTGTTTCTCGGACTCTGTTGGAGAGGGTATAAACATGTGGTAATAAATTGATACGCTAACTGAACAGTGTTTGACGCCGTGTCCGTTGTGGTGTCGTGGGTTCGAATCCCTGGTACCAGATGAGGGTTCTACATCTACTCAGTTTCAGTGTCAGTTTATTTTATTAGCGTTAGAACATTATTTATGTGCGTCGCCTTACAAAATACATTTACAGAAGAGCAATTTACTATTATAAGCAATACCTAAACATTGTACATGTGTAAGAGTTTATTAACTACCTCGTCAGCTATGTAGAGCATATAATACTTGATGCACTTAGTGAAGTGTTACTGAACTGGAACAGTTAATATCAATGTTACAGTAAAATATATCTATACCAAATACATGTACCGTAATTAAATAACCCAAACATGTAATAAAAACACTTAACACTTAGTCTACGTCATAAAATGCATGTTACACGGTTAATCATACGTATTAGGAGTTAAGATGGATAACATAAACACCATGATACTATTATTGATAACAGTGTTGTCGTCTTTGAACGACTGCAGTTGGTGTTACGATTCACACATTTGCTGATCAGATACAACGCGTATCCATTAAAACAGGTGATATAGTGTATGTTATATCACATTATTATATGGCTTTCCGGGTTATTAAACACAATGCTTGCATTCCATGTGCTGTCTGTGTTTGAGGACAAACCATGTGTGATATTGTGTGCTGGCTGTGTGGGTTGCTAACAGTGTATGCAGTACTATGTACCATATCCTTACATAGTTGCGAGATCACGAATAACGGATTTACACCAAAACCAAGTAAATGCATTACATGTGCACGGCAATTGAAAGTCGTACAACGTAGACTTGACTTCCTTAGTAATAATAATAATGATGATGATGATAATAATAATAATAAATACTTCATTTATAGAGGGAACATACTTGACATAATTGTCAATCTGCCGTAAGGCCCTCAACAGTAAAACATTGAAACAACAGAAACATTACATCAATGAATCTAATGACCATGCACAAAATATCACGCGTATGGATATATAATGAAATTATAAATATGTCATATAATTTGTTTAAGGTGGTAGACATGACAGTTGTTTAAGTGAATAACATACATAACAACTACAATCTCAGAACATACCAACAAATAACACAATAACGACTGGAAGTCAATGAGAAATTCAAGGTCATTGTTGGGGATCTGTATACGATCGTATCAAATATGTAACCTCGTAAAATAAAGTCTTTATTATTACATGTAGTATTAACAGCATTTGTATTATGATCTTAAAATACACGTTTAGTCGACCTTAAAGTATACATCGGCGTCTCAACCTAAAGATACACGTCGGCAAGTCAACCTAAAGGTACACGTCACACGTCGGCAAGTCAATCTAAAGATACACGTCGGCAAGTCAACCTAAAGATACACGTCGGCAAGTCAACCTAAAGATACACGTCGGCAAGTCAACCTAAAGATACACGTCAGCAAGGAAACCTTGAAATTATCGACGGCGAGCCATCCGTGAACGATACACTTTGGCAAGTCAAAGAGAGATATTCAACCTTAACATCTACGTCTGTACTTCACCGACGAAACACCTTCATTGGCGCTTCTTATGAGCCTATTTTCATGAAAATCGGAAGTTGTCATGTTGACCAAACTGAAGTTTAAATAACTTGTTTTTCACTAAGTAAAGATTAGTTTTCAGACAGTTTTTTCTTGTTTTCTTGTTAGTATAACCATTGCTTCAAAGTCAAGTTTTACTGTTTTGTTTCTTTTTTATGAATCAATGGCTAACATATACGTGTATATATATCATATCACGTAAAAATGAAAAATTAAACAGAGTCGCGAAAACTTATGACTTTACATTTTATCCTGTTTTCGCGAACGTATTAATCATAGTGTCACATTCGGCCTATCAGATGTAATGTCGTGAAAAATCATTATAAACGTAATACAAATCAAAGATGTTGAAGAATTAGACATTAAATGTTATCCGGAAATCATCTATTTTCACCTGTTAGTAGCAAAACTGTTCCGGTACTGACAATGAGGTACTAAATATTTCAAGAATAAAGATTATATCTTCTCTATATATAAGCTAAACAAACGTTTAGTAATTCATTTTGCCTGTTTCTGGTTCATTTCCTATTAATTTATTGCGATCGAATTCGATAAAACGTTTTAAAATAAAGCATTAACAATGTCGTAAACCTGTCAGCCAGTATACGGCAGCAGACGTTATAGTAGCAGACATCACAACATCATTGTAGCAGACGAACTAACTATTTCGACGAATCCTCTGCCACTTAAAATACCAAATAGTTTATTTTATTATTTCTATTAATGTTCCAAGTACCCGTGTACCAGCATTGACTTTTAAGAATTTAGCATTTTGCATACTAGTAATACATGCTGTGGTACTTGTACAGTGCTATTCTAATGCTGCGAGTGACAATTAAATACAGGGTGCCCCATAATATGTGCTGCCATCACTGCAGCGAATGTCATTAGAAAATGCTTGCGCTCACGTGTAATTGCCATATATCAATATAAAGCTAATATAAGTTTTATTCAATATATAACATGGCCATAATTATTACTATCCATGTAACAAAGGACTTAAGATACTTGCGAAATGTCATTTTCTCATGACATTCGGTTATAACGGTAACACATCACTACATCTGTTTAGTATGTATATACGTAGACTAGAAGCATGTATAATTGCTTAATGCTGAATAAAAAAAAATAGGGGACTTATTGCTCAGGCGAAACACTTTGGTGTATTACTACAGTTAGACACGAGGTTTATTATCGGAGACAAACGAAAATGGCCGAGCTTTCACGACTCGGACACTAGCTGTACATAGTATCATAATCATCCCAATGTAACAAGTTGACAGTTTTACATTAAATAAACCGTATGATAGCTAAAGGTTGCTCTCAATACAATTACACGATGAAATCAATTTGTTTCTTGATATTTGACAAGTTAACTTTTATTATATGTTTTCAACAATTAGTTTGATTTATTTACCATAGTTTACATTTGTATACGCTAATACGTCGATCCATCATGCAGAATGCAATGTCGTAATTTTCCCGGAGATGATGTTAGATTGCAATACATTAAATACATTTTTAGCACGGATAATTTGACCTGATCCTGACCTTTATGCATGGATATAATTATTACAAGGTGATTGCGTTGAGTATATAATTTTCCGCGAGCAAATCGTGCAATATCTTCGTGATACTTCCCGTTAATAAAACCATACAACAGGGGTTATAAATATAGACAATATATCAGCTGTTAAATTAATAGAAAGTCGAGAAACATGTTAAATTCTCCGTACTATAATTATTATATAAATGTATCATATAATATCTATTTTATGTATTTCAGCAAGTCGGGAAGCGGCGTTTACACATGCGATATCAGCGGCAGGTGTGATTCATGCCATCAGTCGCTCGTGCAGGGAAGGGGAGCTGGCTAGTTGTGGGTGTAGCAGGGCCATGAGGCCTAAAGACTTAAATAGAGATTATATTTGGGGAGGTTGTGGGGACAACATTGAATACGGGTATAGATTTGCCAAGGCGTTTGTAGACGTACGGGAGAGAGAAAAGAACCATCCAAGACACTCAGAAGCTTTATCAAGAATGCTAATGAATTTACATAATAATGAAGCCGGAAGACGGGTATGTATCTATAGTAACCTTGTTTATAAAACTTCCGATTTGATTTTTCAACTTTCTTAACTTGAGCTTTCAATATCTAAAATGTAAGAATAATTTTCTAACCTGTGTTGAGTTGATTTTTGGATATTGAAATATAGTTTACATCGACTTCGTTGTTCAGGGGTGGAATTCAATATTGATCTTTCTTGACTTAAGGGTAAGGACAACCAGTCAGATCACATCATACTGAACTCGATATGATTGGCTATCCTTATTCTCCAATTTAATAAGATCAATATTGAATACCACCCCAGACCTTAGTTCCGTCTGAACTGTATCTATACCAAAACTAAGAGAACCGTTAAACATTGTTTAGAGGAATAATTCGTCTTAGTAACAGCATTCAAACCGTTTACAATACGAAGTGGTAACTGAGAGAGTTATTGTTGGCATTGTGGCAGTTCCCGATTCTAATTTGTATTGAATTATGCTGTTATTTGTTATCTGCGAATTTTACGAGATAAGATAAATGCCAAAATAACTTAACAGAAAGTATCTCTTTATCAACAGCGTTGATTTGACATTTAGTAGAAACCTCATTATTATGGTTTATATCAATAATGATTCAGGCTCTGTGGTTGCGCAACATGGGGCTTTACTCTACCCGGGAGACGAAGGTCATAATAATAATATTTATTATTATAATAATAATAATAATAACTTAATCTAAAGAGGCAACACAGTCGGACAAGCCCAGTCTTCCTTTTAAGCCTCAAATGATAAGTACATATACATGTTCACAAGAGTTTAAGCGAACGTTCGAGTACACGCTGCACGCATACTAGTGCCAAATGTTTCACTATGCTTTAAGGGAACTATACCTATGTGCTCAATGGATTTTGTCCATACAATTCACCATCTTAGACAAAGACACGAGTTTTTTTGTAGTAACTCATGAAGCACATGAATTTGTATCAATAATTTTCCACGATTTAGGTTTTTTGTTAAAATGAGATTCATCCTAGTTACGTATCTGCTATAAGGGTTTGTAAGGGCACTAGGGGTTTTGCAAGAAGATCTCAGTTAGACGAAAATTGAAATTATGTGTTGTGAAAATCTAGCGTTGCAATGCGCAGTCGACAGCATTCGTGCAAGCAGGCTCGCTTTAAACAAATAGCTGTCAATATTCTGAGAAACTTTCTTTAAAAAATCCACTTCCGATTTAGCGTTTGAGTAGTAGTGAATAGCATACAATGATACATGGGAAAAGTAATTTAATAATAAAACAATATTGGTTATTAGCTATTCACCGTGGGCATTTATTCAATTATCAAGATCTATGGATTAGACAACTAGCAATAATGTTCATTTTCTCGACAAATCTCGTATAAGATTCTCCTACCGACTGTTGAAATGCCGCTCACACTCTTGGTAATAACAACGGGACTATCGTCTGCTCAGAACTATCGTCTGCTAACGTAGTTAGAGAAAACCACAAAACGATAAGAACTAAAAAATATATGTTGTGATATATTTAAGGCAAAGGAAAACGATAATACTGATTAAGCAGAAAAATAGTTGCATGATTGTATGAAATAATAAAATATAAATTATAAACTTCATCATAAGCACTGCAAGTTATCATTTCATCAAGAACATTGCACAAACTGTCGTAATAAGAAGAATCTGTATTTTAAATGAATCAAATTACGTTAAAATTATTTTAGATAATGTGTCAATGAATTTTTGTATGTCAATGTATCGAATTTGCAAAACGCAATAAGCTTTAAAGCTTTAGTTCCTCAATTTCTACAGCTACGAACCGAGCGTTGTACATGCCTAATTTATTGGTGATTATTCCGTTCCTATAAGTTATCATTATTAATGCTTACATGTACTTACTTACTTATTCCTATTCGTCCCTGGTCGGACATAAGATTCCAATGGTGTCTCTGCATTTGGGTATATTTTTGACCATTCTCTGTGCTTCTGCCATGCTTGCATGTACGAGTACCGCAGTGGATCCTTTTGACTCGGGAGTAGGGGTTTTGACACTTGAACATATCAAAAAGCTTGCTTTTGACCGTCCATATTTTGTTTTGAATGGTCATTTTCTCTTACAAACATGTGTATTTTGCCTGTTTTTCACTTAAAATTATGGGTATTTTGCTAGTGAAATAGTAAAATTTAGTCAAAAGTATTATACTAGCTTCAGGAGCTAGTGGAATTCCTTGTTCCGTATTCATGTATAATGCATCACAACTTACTTGGTCGGCTAAATGTTCAATTATTTAAGTTTTTACACATATTTCCGTTGCGATATTTCAGAACTACCGGTTTATAGTTTTAGGCCTGGCCTAAATATCAATTTTGTCAGGCACTTGAGAACACCTAGCATCTATCTCGTCTTGAAGAGGCGTTAATAGACCCTACCCTTGATTCGGTTTAAGTACCTGTGTATTCCAAAGAGATTGTGAAATCTGCGATATTAGCAGTTCTGATCTAATCGTGACAATTTCAATAAAAACAAAATGAAATGTCCATTAATATTATAATGTATAACATCTCTAACCCTTCCTAGGGATAATGGTGATTCGGTGTCGAAATTCGCCGAGTATGTGTTATGTATATACATTATTGTTTTTTTTATTTCCAAAGCTTGCAAAAGATAAATTGATCTATAGGGATCTATATCTATGAATGATAACGCCGGGGAGTTTTAAAATTAGTCATTCAATGCTAGAACAAGTTTTTCCCCTCAAACTTGGCTTAATACATGAAATGCATGCATGTAACTGCGTCACGTGACATTGGCAGTTTGGAAATTTACACCATGTTAATATATTTTTACCTTCGTACTTATCAAGAAGTCATAATTATATTTCGTGGAGTATTGATATTAATATACGTTCACAGAAATATATGATTAGACTGAAACGCATCTACACGTTCGCACACAATGCAATCATTGCGGACTGCTTGATTACAGTGCTGACTTTGCATTTTTCTTTCTTTAACATTATATTGTCTAACATTTAGCTGAAGAATATTGACGGTTCACGTGCATAATCACATGATTGTAAACCAACAAAAGTTTCATAAAATTACTTTGTAAAGAACAAAAAAAAACACGACGATGAAGTCTTAATTATAACACTAAATTCCGACTAGTCTATCTAGTTTTAGACCCGACCGCACGTTAGGGAATATATTATATTATTAATAAGTCCTGCTAAAGTGGTTAATATTTTGTTGATTTACTGGGAAACTGGTTTGGCTTCGTTCTTAACACAATCGGTGGAATTATTGAAAAAACATTATTGAAACCATGCGGAACTATTCTAGGGAAATAGGTACAATTTAGGTGTTTTGGGGTATACATAACAGTTCGGAACTTACTTTCTGGTATTCTAAAGCATTATACCAGCTGGAAGTTTCTCGCCTGATTTGAATTGCATGTTGTAGACTAGAAAGTAACGTTGGAATGCATTGATATAAAGCAAGTGGGAAGCAACTAGAACCCATCTAAATGCATGTTTTCTTATCACACTTTCTCAGCAAAAGTAATTAAGGCGTTAGTTATGGGTTTGGACTTTTTGATTACTGGTACATTCTCTCACATGCTTAATACCGGGTATAAAATGCGCGCATTACGTGTGAGTCAAATAATTAATTGGAGCCGCATAAAGAAATCCTTTGTCCGACAATTTAACAATCCCAAATAATATTACGTTAAAGCTACAAACATGAGTTATTTCTTTGAGTTTCATTTCATGTCTCTCGCATTGATATGTTTCCTCTATGGCAAAGTAATAAAATTGCTTTGCACCCAATGCAATCAATTTGATCTAAGAATAAGAAAAATGTTTTTTGTAACTTTAGTAATTATGTGTATTTTATATTAATACCTCCATCATAGTGTCTTATTGAACAAGACCCGCCCGACTAAAACATGTTTTATTCACGCTCGAAAACGACATAAACGCTCTTATTTTCTATGTAGTAAAACCGACCGCTTGTTAAAAATATATATTTCATACAAATTTGCTTGCAATTTCTCAACTTGTCATTTGAAACTTCAACATCAAACAATAGTATATAATTTAACCGTAAATACATCTGATAAATGATAGGTTAACATGTGTAATATTTGGTCATAAATAGAACGTTGGCAATCATGAAAAGAAGATAATTGTACATTAGAAATTGATTAGAAGGGTGGAGAAAGCCACTACTTCAATAAAAGACTTCTACTTTTCATAGACCTAGCTATTACTTCCGCCAGGGCCCGTACAATAAATTCACCATGACAGGCCACCTTTTCTATCGGTACCATAAATCAGTTGCAAACAGCTATTTGATATATTTACACAAATATCAATTTACAAAATACTGAAAGAATTTTTTCGTTACAAACAGTTAGCTCTTAAAAGACTCTAAATGTGAACTGAGAGTTTTACTGAAAATGATAAATGTGAAAAGTTATAGATCTAAAGTTTTGATCAATTAGAAATTAGTTTTTTTTTGCCACTAATGATGTCACACGTGTTATGTCATACATGTGTTAAATTGCACATACCGATATAGATCTAGTTATTGACAATTTGACGCGAAAACTTACTTACATTTTTTAACCGTTCTATTTCGAATTTCAATAAAGCAATTTGCTCTGTTATTTACTCGGACGAACCGTTTCACCAAATGTTTGCTTTTTTACCTATAATTGAATTTTTCCCCTCTGTACTTATTATGAGCACAACATACTTCGAATATTTCATTTTTAATATAACAATGATTGGCATGGCGCATCATGGTACAATGTTTGAGTTTCAGTTATGATCGTACGTATGCGCTGACTTCCAAATATGAAAAAATGAAACTTGTATGTGATATATTTTATAGGAGCAGAACCGAGATTCTGAGCTTAATTTCAAAATTTGTTTAGAACGCTTTTTGTCCCTTGCTCTATTTTAACTCAGGTGATGAAATAATGCCCACATTAATAATTTTAATGATAATAATTACTTAATAACTTATTAGTTACGGAGGATATGAGTGTTTGGGAGCAAACCTACTCTATACATGTATATGCAATCAAAGGACAAATTCCGTTCAAATCTTATATTTCTATTGTAAATTGTGATGTAAATTTTATGTAGCAAATGTATTTCATACAACTACGTGTTGTAGGCCTATGTTTGGACTAAAGCCTAGCTCCCACTGAGCATCTTTTGCCTAGGCGATGTACTCCCAATTTGAATTAATGAGCTATCAGGACATTGGGAACAAGTTCCTCGTGGTCTAGGGGAGGCTTCGACGAGGTCGTGAGACAGGTTGTGCTATCGGAAGGAATTTTGATGAATCGGGTGGTATCGGAAGAAATCGGGATACCATCGCTGATGTGGAATTCTTCAGTAGGACCTGAACTGAACAGCTTAAACATTTTGATATCGAAGGATAAAGTTATTTCTAAAATTAAGAGTTGGATTTCATTATATCATACGTTTTATAGTTTTACATAAACCGGGGACATAATGTGGATTAATTGCATATGGTTAAACAAAGTGTTATACAAATTTTATAAATTGATATTTAATTAAAACCCGTATTAAATCATTTCAGTAGACAGGGTGAACCTCGGGTTAGTCATGTCGACGGGGAATGTTTGGATCTATACGTCCTAATTTGGTGGTGGCTACTCCACACGTTGGTGTATTGAAAAACTTAAGCTTATTTGCGTTTCATTTTCGGTTTAGTACAATTAGTGTCAGTAAAAACACTCCGCGACCACGAAGGTGTTCAAAGTTTCTATTCAAAAACTGAGTTAATCTTGCGAGCTGTGTAATCGCCGCCCAGCCGACGGCAATAATATTAGTTAATCCTCCTTAAGCATTTAATCCCGACAACTGCCATCGAAACAGAGATCAAGAGTCTTTAGATTGCCTTAAGTAAGATTATCTTTAATTAATAATGCAATACTTCAGCAAGGAATTTCTCTATAGTCTTTTAATACGTAATAAGTACGCAGTTCATTTCTGCTTCAGTAAAGAAACGTTAATACTTCATATTACCATTTTGTTTAGCATAATAGGCATCTTAATAGAAAACAATTAATCGACATGTGGCAATAATAGGCTGAAATGTACCCAAAATAGTCTACCAGACGTTTGAGTTTAATCACCAACTACTTTAGAATATTTTAACTATATAGTATCATGAGACAATGGAATAATGCAATCAGTGCAACAGACTGTACATTATGAAGGTACAGAGCGATTATGAGGTAGAATTCCGCATTTTTTTAAATAATACATCTACTCATGAGCACGCACGTCAAAGAATTTTTATTTGATTAACGTGTATAATGTATATTGCATTATTATTTTCTAAAATACCACACCGTGGTCTTTCTTCAATACGAAAAACTTGTTTTTCATTGTTTTTTGTTGAATATAAGTCGAGTGAAAATTTCTTAAGTGGCACTTTATCGTCAACATCTAGTTTAGAGTGTTTAAGTAACACGAATTCTTAATGGTGAGATTTTGTTCACACTTGAACTTGTTTCAACTCATTGTAAGAATATTGTTCTAAAATACACCAACAATCTC
Organism: Spisula solida; assembly: GCA_947247005.1. Classification (NCBI taxonomy): domain Eukaryota; kingdom Metazoa; phylum Mollusca; class Bivalvia; order Venerida; family Mactridae; genus Spisula; species Spisula solida. The sequence continues at coordinate 29,603,635 of OX365954.1, forward strand.
ATATAAAAAAACCACATTTAACAAACATGATAATTTCTTTTGAGAAAGTTATGAAATGTTTTACTTAAAATAAACAATTCAATCAACCGACCGTTGACACAGTTCTGTCTGCGGTCCACTATAGTACACACACAAAGTTGTCCAAAGTTCATTACCATAGGCACATGGTTTCAAATGTTCTGAGTGTACCCTATGTATAAGAAGGTTGTGCAGCGGCCATGTGTAGCCACAACGGATATGACGTTACGAAAGCTGGTACCCAGTTTTTCTACAGTTGTCAAAGCAAACACGGATACCAGTTCCTGTGACGTCATATCCGTTGTAAGTGTTAATATATTCGCACGTGGTTCACTTATGCGTCGTCGGTGTTTTGGGACATAATACAATGGTGTGTTCGAAAATCAGATTACATTTGTATCTGAAAATAATGTTCAGCATTATTAGACAATCATAGGAATCTGCTACATGTCTTGCACGCGAATGGCCATTCGTACAAACCACCTTTATCCCCGGCTTTCAGTAAGTCTACGAGTATGTTCGATCTCGTTTTTGCCGGACTCAGTAAGGTTTTCAAAAAAAGAATCAGAGAGCTATGCTGTGAGATAGCATCTACATTGTTCTGAATTCCTTATCTCAGCATCCTTGCTTTTAATCTTTTCTCTGTTCGCCCATTTTTCCAACACTTACATAGAATAACAATGTCTGAGAAGACATTTAATGCTTACTGACGTCGTTATAGGTCACTCAGATGTTGTGTACAGACGACAAAAAACGTAGAATAGTCTAGGGCTAATTTATTTACGACATCATATACATAACGGAAATAAGAACCGTCTTGTGTGTTTTTTCTGTCTTTGGCGCAGCTCTAGAAAACAAGATTTTGGCAAATTTGTTACAATCTCGTTGTCAAACAGGTGAACGTTTATAGCCAAAACAACCATGAACTTCTGAGCTTTCTATGTTCATTTTAACAATGGCTTTCAAGTACTCTGCCTCGACACGTGGTTTGCTTTGCCTTTTTTTCAAACGGTGTGCACTAACATGCAGTTGGTGCTGTAATCTTGCCGTTCATTAATGAAATAATTCAATAGGCACCTAGAGTATCATATCACAGTAGACCATGGTCCCTTATCTGCATGATTAGCTAGGTCAGTAGATTTCCTTTATAGAAAAAGAGTACTAAATATCAATTTTTGAGAACGCAGACATATGACTGTCAATTTTCCTCACCTTAATAACAGGTGTGTGTTAAATATCCCATTGTTTACGTTACTAGACCTTCTAACATATACTATAAGGTAACCGCAGAAGTAAGCGATATACCAATAGATTTGAACCTGTAGAATACGTCTAAATACTTTGTAAAAAGCATAAATCATAATGATGTTATTCTAACGACACCGTTACTGCCAAGAGGTCAAACGGGGTCAAGCGAACTTACCAGTCCAGGTGGTGAAAGTGTTGTGAATCTCAAATCAAGTAACAAGTCTGATGAATGAGTTTTAAATGTATTTTTTGCTTTCCAAAGTGTTAAATGACAAATTGCACTCGTAGGAATTGTTATAATATCGCATTAGGGGTGCGAGAATCGCTGACGGAACCTAAAATCATGGGGTATAATTGAACGCAATGTATCAATGCCGCGCGTATTATAATGTTCGACCCAACAGAACCCCGTTGTTTAACCATTTTAGACACGCTGCGTTCATTGCACATTGTATAGCACTTTGCTGCATCAATGCATTTTCATTCAGTCGATTACACCGATTGCACATTTATTCCAAATTTAATACTGTCAAGGTGCTACTATTAAAGTAGATTTTCACAGGGTAATTTACGTCTATGAAGTGCCTTGTTTGTCTTAAATGGAATTTACAAATATTTACATGAGGTTTATAAAGTAAATTGTAGGATATGTGTTTTGTTGACTTTTGCCAGATTTTAGATTAGAATATAGGCCGACGTGTTTTCTTTAATTTGGTCCCGGACGTTGAAACCCAGTCAATCGGCTTCCGTAAAATGGTAACGCGTTTGCAACCAATGGCCCCGTTTTTATTTTTTATTGAATCAAACTATATCAATGTTTAAGCTTTTATTGTACATTTTCTAATAAAATTTAGTTTTATAAGAAACCAACAATTGCTGCTATTATATCAGTTAGTAAATATATTTCCATTTAGCACTTTGGTGACGCAAAAAGAACGATAAGATTGTGATAATAGTAGATACTAGTACCAGCTAACACCAAACGTTCCGAGTGCCGAGTGCCGAGCATAGCCATTATTTGCCAGGCAGCTTTCTACTGAAACATAACAGCAGGCATATACGTGCCTCCATCCGTATTTGAACCCAGATCGCTAGATTAGACGGAAAGCGTCCTAACCATTTAGCTACAAAGGAACACGTTCCAAATACATACTGTGTTTCGGTATCACAATATTGTAAACTAGCAATATGTTGTTACTTTGGACGCCGTTATTTTAGCCTTTCTCAAGTTTTGATATATTCATAGCGACTCCTTCCTTCCTATTAATGTTCCTACCTATTAGCTACCGATATTATTCATTAATATAAATCTAGACTTTATAAATAGCAATTAACATGAAACGAAGGCGGGGTTTGTGGCTTCGTGAATTTTATTTTTGAATGGATATTAGTGGTTGGTTTGGTTTAGAGGTTTTCAGTAAAAACTGTTTGATGTGGCGGCCGCATACCTTAGGTCTGAAGCATCTATTTATGAGTTTAAGTGTTCGTTTGTTAGGATGTTGGAAATAAGAGCCTAGGAGTAAATTAATGGCCAATCATATTAGTAGCCTTTGTAAATGCTCCAAAAAGAATACCGGTTACGGTTCTTAACTTCCAGTACAAACGGATCAGTAAAGATGGTTTTAATTACTCCCGATTTCCATTTTATCGAAACGGTTTGAATTTTTATATGACGGATAGATCCAGTATGTAAATCGCTAAATACTGTGTTTTGTGTGATCTAAAGAATCACATGTTGGCGTATGTTAATTGTACCACACTCCGTACACTAGTGGTCTGTGAAAATGCCAAGGAATAACCTTATGTTTGATGTTTATAGTCCATGTACTTCAGCTTGATAGGGGACCTCCGTCGTTGTTTTGACATTATAGCCAAAACCCGGATCGGTACGGATACTAGTTTTTATTGTTGTCTGTTATTGCTGGTACTTGTCAGCTATTTGGTCTGATCGTATATTTAGTATCCAAGAAACGAGTGTACAGCATGAGCAGATTATGATGAAGCATGAGTTTGAATGTGCGATGTAAAGAAATCAAGTTTTTTTGTAAGACAATTCGATAGAACTGCCACCTACAGCAAGAAATGCAAACAATGTGAAAATGTTTCAATACAGCTCTAGTTTTCCAATTACACAAATGAAGACATTATGGTTACGTCATGACTACAACCCGAGTAAATATTTTTAAGCATTAAAACGGTTTCCGTGCACGTTACGTAAGAGAGACGTACATTGTAATAGTTTTAACGTAACATCACTAATTTTAGGCAGTCGAACTATTCAGAAATATGTTTACCATTTGTATCGACACCTGAGTTTCTTATTTGTCTTCGAATGTGTTGATCATGTCACTAAAAGCAATATGCCTATTGTGGGTCAGTTCTGATGCAAAGTGCACATAACACTCATTAGATGGTAGGTCTCTTTTAACAGGTTTTCGGTAATATTCGGATGGAGGACACGATTGCAAGCAACGTAGCGGAATATTTAAATTCTGTCCAATCTACTAGTATGCACCAGGATTCAGGCACTATATCGAAGTTCACGTTGTCACAACGAATAAGGCTCCCAAATTCGAACACAACTCCCCGGGGAGCTCGTTGGGACAATGCGTAACCGTAATCTGGGGTGGTATTCAATATTGATCTTACTTGTCTTAAGGATAAGGACAACCAATCAGATCACACAATATTAAACTCTTGGTCAGTAACATGCGATGCGATTGGCAATTAATAAGATCAATATTGAATACCACCCCTGGTGTCGATTTACGATTTGTTCAGACAACAAATGCCTAACTGGAATATCTAATTCCAACAGAAACAAAACATGCACCATTCGATTATTTTTCGACATTTTTTTAGCATCATATGATTACTAGTAACACGTACAATGAAATATGTGTAGTCTTGAAAATGAAGCTATGCTCTCCGACACATACTTGATAATTTCGATGATAATCTGAATATCAATTAGCTATAACCATGAGGGGTTTAGTGTAAGGATCACATGTGTTGTCTGCGTTTTTATATGCATTTAATTCTTTAACGTTTGCCGATTCTCATCACTGCTGGCAATAGCTTCCAAACCTCTCCTGATTCTTATGAATATTATGTTGGAAATAACGACTAATGCATCTTCTGTCTACGGTATAGAACACCTGTTAATAAATGAACGCTGCTGTTAGTGTTATTCAACTATTCCCCCGCGGCAGTGTCAGAAAGACGGTTCTTGAAGCGAATGCGAGTTTGGCGGTCATAATGATTAATGACCCTATAGTATAAAATATATATAGCATACACACATTTGTTCCACACAAACTTTTTATATTTACATCAATATTACCACATTTTGTAATAATGTATAAATCTACCTCGTCGACATTTATTAAAATACCAAAGAACTTATTCCTGAAGTCTTAGAAGTGGTTTTACTAGTTCAATACGCGTGCTTAATTGGCTGTTGGGTTAATAAGAAATGGAATGGTATGCGCTCCATTTAATGATGATGAAGGTTTATTTTGAAATCAAATACATTTTATACTCGGTACGTAATTACGTTGGATAATAATATGTTCCTTATAATAAAATATATAACTATAGACCTCTATAATGAATTTTATTGATATTGTTATAAATATACATTTGTATTCATAGCGATAAAAATTTCTACTGCGATTCTTATCCCTGTGACGTTCCCGTCACATGGTCGTAACATTTAACACAGTCCGTGTTATTTATTAATTCATATCAAGAATTATAATGCTATAACAATACCTTATGGTATTTTAGAGTTTTACGTCATATATATGTTAAGTTGAACTCGATTTGTATTGGTAGTATGCCAGCTTCTTGTGGTCTTATAGCACATGGAAGTTTTTGTTTGAAACTAGGAGCACGTCCGGGCCAGAGCAGCTTAACGCCGTAAGTAACACACCTCATGGGTGTCCCCGCTTAACCCTTGCATAACATAGGAATGATTCAAGCAATAGCCATAACAATGATCCTTTTTATTTAAATGTAGTAAAAAATATGACCATAGATAGTTTGCTTATTGTAAATCAAGAAGTATATATTTGTATTCGAGAACATGCTGTATCAACCATTTGGAGTACATGTATAGAAATAGAGTGGATGCATATCATATACCCTTGATGCAATTGACTACAACCTTTAGATGTTTAACAGTTAATCAAACTCTGGAAGAATATAACATGTAATATACACGATGTCGTGCAACGTTTATAAGACTCTGTCACTTTTATACTAACTTCATGTTCAGTTGTACTGGTATGGTGATGTTTTTGAAAGAGACGCTGCAACCTTTCGACAAGTGTATTAGGTGATCACTCCGTTGACGCCGTCCACTGACCATCCTTCCATTTTGGGGTGGACACCAATTAAGTCGAACATACATCATCATAAGCATGTTGTACACACGCCATTCTTGTTATTAATAATAATAATTTGTTACAATGTCAGTACTAGAGACACGGGTGTCGTTAAACGTTTCACGTTCATCGTCATGATGAACACTACGGTGATCTTACTATGTAGATAGCTAAACGGTGTGATGTCGATGGCGCCAAATACTGTGTCTAAATATGCAAATAGTATGACATTCATATTTTGTGAATGCAGTTTTTATACATATCTAACAATCACCAATTTTCACCTGCATAATTACCAATCAAAACATTATTAAATCAAATTATTTTGACAAAATATTACATGATTTTTTGTCAAGCGAATGTTGCGTTTTTCTACTCTTCCCAATCAGTGTTACAATGACGGACTGTTAAAAGTATAAATCTAATTTGCATTAATTTTATTTAACAAATAAATCATATCTTTACTGCGTGTTGTTCATTGGACCACAATTAAGCTTTCATTTGAACAACCTGTTGTTGAAGCTACATCACTATACTTGATAGGGCACGTTCATAAATCATCGTCACCAGACTTCGTTCATCACATAACTTACCACTTTGCCTATGATTGATAGAGGGAACGTAAATTACATCAATTAGATGACAAGATTGTTGAAATAGAATTTGCATTCCCAGTTTGTTCAAACTATGTGACTGTGCTTTCAAAGTAAACGAGAGACGATTTTTGTTCACTGATTGATTCAAATTTACTGACATCGTTTTTGTTACATTGACGACTAGTGGTGGCACCAACGCTTTTGCTATATAATGCATTGGTCTTGCATGGTAAATTAATGTTTAAATTATGTTATAGACATGACATTGTTGCTGGAATCCGACCTATCTATTTAATGAAATGATGAATAAGATCGTCATTGTAGACTCATACATTATGAAGAAACAATTGCATCCACTGCCTCATCCATTCTTCTGAAAAATGAGTGACTAGGCATGATTTAATTTGAAAGGCTTTTTCAGCTTATGTAACTACACGTGCCTTGTAAAGCAATAGCTTGGCATTGGTGTTTTATCACATTTGCATAATGGTTTTGCATTGTTTAATTTTCCATAACATAACGTAAGATGAAACCTGTTTTTTTGTAAATTAGCTAACCAGTTAAAATGACAAATATCCTTATGAATGCAAAACGTATCAATATTTTGGAGTTCATATCTTAAAAGGAGAACCTTAAAGTTTTTTTATTGGCATAGTTACTTGTGAAAATGAATATTTGCGGTCGTAAATTCAACATCGAAAATATTTAGTGCGTAATTGATTGACTTGTGATGATATTTTACGATACTTAAACCAAATGCAGTTTAGATCGTTTCATATTACCCGACGTAAGTAACGCCCACATTTAAATATATTCCCAGTATATTTCATCAAGCTTTAAACATATTACATTTTGTTATATTCTTATGCAACAGAAGTTGGGTACCCTGAAAGTGTTGGCACATATGTCAGAACATACGTTATCATTTGATTTTAGTCTAAACATATTAATTAGTAATCTTAATTAGTTCCGCTAATGATGTGCACATTGAAAACAGTTTTAATGGTGGTTCGAGATAATGATGCCAAGTTCAAATGGTTTAGTTTTCATGTCTTATTTTTAAACCGTATGGCAGAGGTTTTTTGTGTGTTATAGTGGTTAGAACCGCACTACGCGTAAGCAATTTACATCGAACCGTGCCCAACCTCATGCAAATACGTTTAATACAAACATTTCAATTAAAGCGCCTGAATGATCATAATCAGCCTTGCCGATAGACGCTTATTGAACTAAAACGTTTTGAGTATGGTACCAGTTAAAATGAAAATTGTTCGTTGAAGCTGAGATAATTTGATGATTTAGTATTGTGAACAGAAATGTCGAATGTGAACAAAAATATTGAATGGGTTATCAATAAGAAATGATGACGTCACGATGAACGCATACTCTAGGGAATATTTTATATGTATTACTTTACCTACCCAACCACCATGCGCGAGTTAGTGATAATTACAAAGAGCACTTACTCAATAAATAAGCTTCTTATAAAAAACTACTAGTAAAAATGCGATGTCATGTTTGGGTGTATTAGTTATTTTATTGTATATTATTCTATCCGGGTGTTTTAGCTTGTTAAACTGTCTGTGGTAGGGTGTAATGATCTACATTCATTCCCACCTCGGTTTATTTAACATACAAACAGCAATAAGTATGATCTATTGTATTTAAATGATACGTAAAAGGTTTGAGGGTTGGCGAATAAATGTTTCATTTCAAAACTGATTTCTAATATTTCTAACTATTTATCAAATTTAATAGTATATTTATTAACACATGTCGCTTGAAGATTATTATTAACATCTATGTTGTCAAAAGCTATGATACTTCCGAGACAACCCTCGTGGTAATGTTTAAATATTTGGTGAAGGAAACATCAATCTGCTCAAATAGAAAAAAATGATTCATACGAGGGGTGATCAATGAATATTTAGAATAATGATGTCATTTCTTTATTCGTCATTATAAGTCTATCGAACGTATATTTATAAAAACGATTATCTTTGATGAAGTGACGTGGTGGCCATACGTCATTTTACAATATTTTCATTCATGTCGTAAATTGTACAAACAAAATAATATGTTACTGTCAAATGAGGTGACATACGATATAGTTCTGACCAATAACTATATGTAAATGACTTTTAATGTGACAATCGACCTTTATCCACTTATGTATTGTTCAAACATGAGTTAGCTACGCGAATCACATACAAATTATTCAGAATTGAATACTTTTGTAATACGTCATCTTTCTCTTTGACACCGACAACTTGAGTAATATATTTTGATAGTCGTGCACTACCTTAGGATAGGAACACTTATTTGAAACGCAAAGCTCATAAAACTTGATTTTTATTACAAAAGGTTAAGGCGATGTATTCATGTAAATTGGCTGAATAAATTATAATTTAAAGCTTGTTATTCTAACTAATAAAAACATGATTATATATTTAAGACTTAACGTTGATTGGACTTTAATGATGTTGGCACATGACGTATGTTGTCGACTTAAACGTGCATGTTGGTATGTGAAATACAGACTAGTTTGTCTACATACTTTAAAATAAATGTATACTCTTTTATGCTGTAGTAGATATTCAAACATTAGAAAAACATTTTTAGGTAATATATCTTGGCCCACTACTAATATAATTAACTAATTATTTCCCTTATGTCGAATAAAAGAAAATCAAAAATGCTAAATATTGCTAAATTCATCACGCTAGTTATGTCTATGCGTACTGACACCCTTTACATCATTACTGTCTCTTAAAATTGTATGTTACTTATTATTATGTCATTGTTTTTGTTCTTGTATTTATATAATGTTGTATAATTATATTTCTTTGTAAATATTATCTGAAAATAGGTTTATGCCATATTTAAGTGTTATATGTAAATGGCCAAAAGCAATGTCTTTGCTGATTATGCCAATAAACTTTGAACTTGAGCTTGAATTCTTGTTCACATTCTGATATACTTACAAAAATGATAACAATTCGGACAGGGAAGGCAGTACTCAGCCATACTACAAATGTAAAATCGGTCTTCTTTTTTCCGGAATACGTTAATAAGTTAATTAAAACGGGCATTTCAGGCCATTCAAAATGATCGTCAAATGCAATTGTGAGCGTTTTTCAAACCGGCACATCCAGAACGCCATTCAACCCTGTGAATATGAAATCTGTTTTTTTTTCTTCCGATAATAAAGACGAAACCTCTAGTTCAGAACGGGCACTGTCTATTGATACATATTCATATCTATTCTCACATTAATGCTGAGAGGTTATAGATATTTATGTACAAATACAAATAATCCGTAGCTTAATGTGTACTATAATGTAACACATCTAAATCCATACACGAACTTCTCAAAGGCCTCCCACCAAGTCACCGAATGCGGTCTTAATTAATTTTCTCAGTGATTTGAATTCATTTTCCGTTTTTTTCTGATGTACACAACGCCAGGCTGAGAAATGCAACATTCGAACGAGTGTTTTCATTCAACTACGGACAATATCTGTATCATTTATGTTAATATCGTATTGCTCATGTTTATATGACATAAACATGTCACATATGTTTCAATGTATGTCAAAATAATGAACATAATTATGGTGTACACGTAAGAATCTTGGTGTGTATAGTTCATTGGAGCACTTCCGCCTCCTCGATAGCCTAGTGGTTGGGTGTCGGTCCCGGACGCATGATGTCTCGGGTTCGATCCAAGGCCACGTAATACCTAAGACGAACAGAGAATGGTAGCAGTAATTCCCTTGCTAAACGCTCAGCAAAAAGGGAAACTGACTTCTTTTCTCTCATACCATCGTTGCGATGGATAACATCTACAAATAAACTTTATCATAAGTATAATATATACAGTACTTATGCGAAAGTATTCATTCTTAGAACAGGCCAGTCCCCATGAAGGTCAAGATATCTAGTGTGCGATATCATCAATGCCGCGCATAGCCTTTATTTGCCACTCAGCTTTCTGCTGAAATATGGCAGGCATATGAGTGCCTCCGTCTGAAGTTGAACCCGGATCGCCTGCTTATACTGCAAGCGCGCTAACCATTGAGCTACGGCGGCACACATGAAATACAATAGAAATGAGAAGGCAATTAGAGTGTGAAACATGTTTGTTAGGTGATGTATAGGCAAGCTATCGATCAAATTATACCTGTAAAAGAATGAACCTGTGCCATAATTAATTATAATTGATAACACGGTAACACTTCGGTGGCAATATGTCATGTATGAATATGTCAACATTTATAGGTGGTGATATTTGTTCCTCATAAATCAAGCACTCGAGTACACCGTGTGGACTCCGGACCACCGTCGATAAACACCCTATGTGATACGAAACAATCATTGTGTCATGTTTATGGAGAACAACTCAGTCGGTTTCGAACCTTTTGCACACAAATATTAAGTTGCTTGGATAGTACTCATTCTCAGCTTGAGCTTTGGGGAGGTTTTGTTAACATCGGCCAAATAACAAAATACTTACGGATGTTTTTTTAATCTAGGTTAGCATATTTCTTCTTGCGGTGTTAGCCAATAAATACTTTACACACCACTGTTGTATGTCCACACTGCTCATACAAACAACATGATAAAGACAATTTAAATGAAAAAGAATGTGCTCCAAAGACAATGTCGCAAAGCCATAGAGGGGTTTTCTCCTTTTCAAATTACACCTGTCTGCAGCTTATAATAATAATGATAAAGACTTCATTTTACGAGAAAACTTATTTGACATTCACAATGCATATCGATCTTCCGTAAGAGCCTCAGCTTCATGATAAGTTTCAGCGAACAAAAATTTGATAATCAAAGGAATGTTCAAAATATTTGAAATAATAATAATTCGAATATATGAAAATCAAGATTTGAAAAAAGGAAAATGCTGTACAAGTTGTTGCATCCTCCAGCTGGAACTGTGAACGCATAATGCTTTGTTTCTTTACCGACAACTAATACTAACTAGTACACTGCAGGGTCCTAGTCTGGCTACCCGACTAGATAATATTTTGTCAATTAATCATCTTAACCTTTTTTCAATTTTAGCTAGATTTTATTTTTGGCTTGATTATCTATGTTTAAGAGTGCAAAGGGAAATAATTTCATGAAAAAATAGTATACTGATGCGTTGTCTCCTTTGATTAAACACAGGGCCCATATAGACAGACAATGCAGGGTTCGATCAGCAGACGGGGGTATAACAACAGTAAGCTGTTTAAACCCCAATCGGATTAGCACTGTTGTATGAACAACTATATACTCTAAACCAAAGTTAGAGCTAGCCAATTTATGCACCTTTAATGATATGTGCACTTCTACATCATTTGGCAATTTCTATTCAGTAATGTAATTAGGCTTTGTCCAATTTCCCACTTCATGGTCACTGCATCCCGTGAATGACCAATGACCAAGGGCACTGATGTACTAAAAAATCATGTGAAAAATGAAACGGAATAAATACATTCATTTAGATTAGACCAGCAAATATGACAGGTGTCAACGCTCCTGCCTTGCCTACACTTGATGAAAGTTTTATGAAGTTGATTGACTTTCATATCTATTTCCCTATCAACTGTGTCACCTGAGGTGTCGATACACGTTTATACGATGTAATTAGAATCTGTCTTATTCACCTTCCATTCTACATAAACTACAATCATGTGTTTGTACGTATTGTACCTATACATTTTTATTTTTTACTGCTTTTTCAATTAGTTATTAACTTTTTTACACGATCATTCATTATACCTTTAAAGGTGTTTTAGTGCTTATTAAAATTCGACGATAACATATCTGACAAGGAAGGCAGGATTCAACAGAAACAAGAGACCATAAAAAAGAACACACGAAAAAGAAGTCATTGAAAATTATGGCAAGAACAATACCATAATGAAAACATCATCGTTGGTCCAGTTAAGAGATATATTACATGTAGTTCTATCGTTTGATGGCTGTATATGAACATGGTCTGACTAACCAGTGTTTTCCAACGCGTGTTGTCAATTTAAATTGTCTACTATCTTTGCTTATACGTAATTTGACGTACTTTTCACGTCGGTACTGTTCGATTTCACGTCTCATACGAAGGGTGATCGTTAAGTTCGTATAAATTGCTCATACATTATTTATTTTTATACTTCCCGATTAACCTTCGTATTTTAAACGGACATACTTGCATAAATATGTACACATGTTTCCTTTCAAACGTTATAATTAATTTGCCATTTAGTGCAGCATTGTCAGACCGTTTTAACTGTGCAGTTTTGTCTTTGATATTTTAAGTTATATACCGGAATGCTCAGATCTCCTTCGATCATTGCTTCTAAGAATCGTTGTATTGGTTTAGTTTAAAATATTCAGTATCGCCATCTAAACCTTCTTCTTCTGGTTGATATAATAATTTAAGACTGCATAATGTTATATGCTCCCACCGTTTCGTCAATAATCAGGAATGCATTGCCATCAGCGAAAAAGGTGCACATATAATAAGTAAATACCACCACTTGGTGGTCGGAATTAGAAATATATGAATCGCTGTCTGAAACAATACAATTCAAAAATCTCGAGTGGAAAATGTTAGAGAATTTCCAGAATTATCAAAAACAAGAATCCGATTTTCTAGATAGAATAATTATAATATCACACCTAAGCAAATAGCCGGAGGGGGTAACATGTTTGCTTGACGACGTTATCTACCAAATTCTGTGTTATCTTCAACACAATCTTGTATCAAATTATCATTAGGAAAGTAATGATCTACAATGTTGAACGCTGAGGAAAATTTAAGTTTTGAGTGATAGACACGCAATAGGGTAATTTCAATCTAGGGAAAAAATACAGGGGTATGGAATGTGTATCATTGCTATACATCTTTACAAATATGATAAAAATGATTAGAACCTATCGTGCCACACTTGTTTGTTGGCACTTCTATGGATATTAGACAGTTTCTTCTCAAAACTATTTTATGACATATAATATACAAAACAGTCCTAGGCCGGTATTCACAAAGCATCTTAAGGGAAAACTTAAATATTTTGACTTAAGTTAAAAAAATTGAGCTGCACATATTTCCCAAGAAATGAAGAGTAACCCATGTATTCTTTGTGATTAGTGTTGCTCTTTACATAATGCTTCTAAACTATGTAACTGTTTAGCTTATACACTTAAGAAAGTTTTAAGATGTTAAGAAAATGTCATAGTTTTCCCTTAAGATGCTTTGTGAATACTAGCCCTTAACTTCTAATAGCATGATACAAAATTAAAAGAATGAATGAAGTCGTCGTTTGTAATTGACCTTGGATGCTTAAAGAATTGATACTGGTTTAATGGTTTAATTTATAGTATTTTTATCCTATCTATAGTAAATCACCTTATTCTCGATTTTCTCAATCGCCACAACGGTATGGAAGAAGAGAAGCCATGTTCCTTTTTAAAAACTGTGTGGGTGCCAAGTGAAGGGAAATTGGAACCATTGTAATTATGTCATTGGAATAACGCGGCCTCCCCCAACATACCGAGCTCTTAGTGAATGTTCTTCCATTAGGTTATCGAGGCTACAAGTTCACCTAAGTTGCATTTTTTGAGTATGTTGCTAAAGAACATATTAGTGTCATATTGGTCGGGAATAGGGGTGTTATCATTCAAGTGAAACATTATTTTATACTTCATGCTTATAACTCTACTAGACACAATTTTTATGAAAATAATAAATTATTTAATAGACTTGCCAAGAATAAATAAGAAAACATATCTACGTTTGTTTACCCATTCTATTTCACTTGTATGAACATACATTTTATCATATTTACCATGACATTGATTTTGTTTTTTCATTTATTCAAATGACTGTAAATATAACACTATGATTCAAATTACACGAAGTAATTTCAAACGTAAGTGATGTTTGATATGAATAACTCTGAAGATAGTTTGCTTTCAAAGGCTCACTAGTCACAAGTTTGAGCTGTTTCATAAGGAGTGTATGATGTATCGTCAGTCGCCACACATGAAGGCATGTATTTTAATGTGATCACTTAGTACTTTTTATGCGGATATGAAAACAACAATGTCGTTTACTGTGTTGAACGTTTGGGGATATTTTATTGTTAAAATAATACAACATTTACCCTTTGGTACATTAAATTCATTGAGATATTGTATGTTAAAGCACAGGCAAAAGAGTCTAGTACACTTGGACCGTATGAACATCAAAGAGGGCCACTTTTATAGTCGTATTATTATTTTGCATTAAAGTCAAGAGGTCTCATATCACCAGGTAGTTTGGGGTTTAAAACGAATAGTTTTGACAATAAAAAGTTGAATATAAAAGTCAAAAGAAAGTGTTTTCGCTAATATCCAAACATTATGAATTAACCACTTAAACTTATTAATATAATTAAGTATTCGTCCCTTTTTCTATGTTTTCTTAACACATGTTAATGCTCTCAACACCCATTGATAGGCGCTGGGCTGTTAGAATATTAATGTCTAAACAAAGAAAACTATGCATCACAATTCAATGTTAATGATGATTTTATACCAAAAAATGTCTTTGATGTTTTTTAGACCCACCTGTGTTATAACTTATAACAGTATTAATGATGACGTCCCCTTATGTTTGTTGTACGGGTAAACTGGGTGATATCACCACTTTACAATTTAAGGTATATTTGTGATTCATACAATTTATTGATTCTACAAAAGGCATTGAACTTTGATTCTAGATATAATATATCTAATATACACGTAGACTTTTTGCCATATAAATGAGAAATTATACGGGTCCGGTGATTTAGGAGTTTGTAAGAAAGGATTTGAACTCTTAGTTAAGACACAGTTTAACAATTTTAAAGCAGGGGAGGCAGAAACAGCAGTGCACGAAAGACACAAACAACAGTGCACAAACCACCAGCCCTACGCGAAAGTCGGTCCATGCATTTACAGTACACGAAAGACACAAAAAAACAGTGTACAAACCACAAGCCCTGCTCGAAAGTCTGTCCAAGCATTAACAGTGCACGAAAGACACAAAAACAGTGCACAAACCACAAGCCCTGCTCGAAAGTCTGTCCAAGCATTAACAGTGCACGAAAGACACAAAAAACAGTGCACAAACCACCAGCCCTGCTAGAAAGTCGATCCATGCATTAACAGTGCACGAAAGACACAAGAAACAGTGTACAAACCACCAGCCCTGTGCGAAAGTCTGTCCAAGCATAAACACACATGTTGTTTCCGCTTCTAACCATGTGTTTGAACATTATAACTGAAAGAGAAACAATTCGAAGTGCATGATTTAACAACATCAAGTGTTTATTAGATAAAAGTGTGCAAGAAACATCTTGGATATCTGGGTACTGTTTTATCAAAGCACTTACGGAAATCTTAAACTTACGATCAAATTTAAATTCTTTTAAATAAGTTTACAACTATAAATTGTTGTAAATGGAGCTGCAATACTAACCAAGATTTAGTTAATGAACATCTGCAAACAATATCCGTCTCCAATTTGCAGTTGTTTAAGAATTATTTAGAATTTAAATTTGAACGTAAGTTTACGATTTCCGTAAGTGCTTTGGTAAAACAGTACCCTGGCCTCTTGTATCCTCGATGGATTTTGCTTCATCACTGACAATCTAACAACAAGTAGCTTCTGTTTCGGATTATGATAATATTTGAGAAATTAATCTAATAAGGATTATTTAAGAAACACGTAAGATGAAACTGAGCCGTTTTTGCGCAGAGATTATTCGTAGGTGTTTTGTAATTAACGATAATCAATTCGATTAACTTACAAAGTGAACTCTCATCATGATGCAAGTAGAATTTTTTATGACGTAGGTTTCTATATTTACAAAACAAGACATGTTGCACTTATGTCTGTACATTATATGATTATATGCTGCATTACTTTGTCTGAGGATGTAATTAATAATTATCCCTTGTGCTATGACGTTACTCATTGTTTATGAAATTAGTAAAATATTTGGAGAATACACTGGCGAACAGAACAGATTTACCAAGTCATATCGTGGAGTGATTTCAGAAAATTTGATACATTTGAAAAGTTGAGGAAATATATCAAGTCTGTTTAAGATATGGTTAATGACCAAGGAGCCAGTGCCTAACCAGTAAACTTCAGATGGCTACATTTGGCTAATATACTTGTGGCTATTGACTAGTCCGTCTTTCACAAATTATTGACAACACTTTTTGTAAAGTTATTGCCAATAATTTTTGTTGTCAATGTCGCCGATGGTTATTTTCGGTAGTGAACAAATGGGGTTTTTCTTGTTTACGTTTTAAAATACAGTTGAACCTCGTTATCTCGAGGACCCATCGGGACAAGCCAAATGCTCGAGACAAATTTGCATCGAAACATAGTTACACTTAGTCATAACATCAGTTCATTATAGACTTCGTATATGTCGAGCACCTGGCTCATCTCGAGCATTTGGCTTGTCCCGATGGGTCCTGGAGATAACGAGGTTTTACTGTACATCGTACACCCACAAGAAGACGTCTGTCGCGGGTATTTGGTGGGAGTATACGATATACATTGCTGTGTCTTCGACAATATATTTCTGAACGCTTATCTTCCTTAAAAATAGGTTCATTACACAAATGTAGCAGGCAAGCGGTATATTTTCGTGGCTCGTAGAACGTGCGTTTCAATGTGCATATATTTACCTAATACAAGTGTAGGGGTGACTTTGATGTTTGCAAACTATTTGAACTTCATAAATCAGGTTCATGCGTAACGTATATCAAATTGGCACCGTTATGTGTGTCTAGATTTTCACAAATTAGTTTCAGCCATTTGCCAAAGAAAATTACAAAATAGGAGTAAAATTATCAATCATATGGTGTCAGTATCTACAGTAACACTTTGTGATAACTATCTCACACATTTGATGTACGATTTAAATGATAAAATTTGTCTACTGAATTAGTTCAACTAAAATTCTAAATTGATGAGCACGACTTTTTTTCTTTCAAGTCCTCGAATACAACTGTCGCCATTGGAGACGGGTATCTGAACACAGCATCTAAGCTAATTACGTGAAAATTACATGGCAAGAAAAAAACGTACCTCTTACTAAAACCAACTAAGGGAGCGTTCACATGAAAACTACTTATTTGCTTTTCATATGAAAGTAAGGCCTGGACTTTGTAATTTGCATGACAAACAAAACGATAGTAGATTTTGAATCAGGTCTTTGGGTACAAACATCCTTCATACAACCCGATTAGAATGTTTGTGGTATCAAGAATTAAAATATAATTAACATGGTGTATTCATATCGACTTATTTTAAAATGGCAACATATTAAATTAATAAAGTGAAATATTCATTGAATGAGTTTGTAATGAATGGGTGTATTCATCATTTGCTTGCGATTAGGGCGGATTAATGCGGTATTATCTTGCAGGCTAAACCATTGATGAGTTCTCTTAAAAAGTATTTAATTTAACCTCCTTTGAATTTACTTAAAATGATCACACATGTTACAAAATCATCGTGTGCGAGAGGATAACTAAGGGGGTAATAGAAATGACATATTTTGATTTTGGAGTATCATGAGTTCTCGTTCTTTGGCCTTGTGCGAGTATATTTCAATTATTTGAATTTCTTGCTACGGTATTGCAAATATATGAACACTAGCATTCGATTATGGTAGAAAATTATTGAAATAAAATTATTTATGATTTTAGTGCAGATAACTGAAATGCGTGTACGTATACAGAAGTCATGTACTACTATCTATACAGTAAAAACTCAACATTAAGCCATTATTGGCATTGGCACATGGTAACCAGGTTTCAAATTATCTGAGTGTACCCTATATAAGGAGAAGCTTGTGCAGCGGCCATATTTAGCCGCAACGGATATGATGTTACGAAAGCTGGTACTCAGTTTTTCTACACACGGACACCAGTTCCTGTAACGTCATATCCGTTGCAGCTTAACATGGCCGCTCTATACGAGTACATTAAGATAATAGAGTACACTCAGATAAGTTGAAACCATGTGATAATGATTATTGGAATACTTGAAAACATCTCCAAAGTTATATTGGACTAGTCTTAATATTGATGTTGTCTTATTATCTAGGTCAAATTTAACTGTGTTTTGCTGTACTTTCTTTAGCGACGTCTTCAAACAGTTTATCAAATGTATCTGTGCTGGATTTGCACATTGTGGCTTTTATAGTGTTCCTGTTGTACACATACAAATTCAATACTAAGTATATTTCTTTCTTTGTCATTTCAGGCTGTTTACAATTATGCAAAGGTTGCGTGCAAATGCCACGGTGTTTCGGGTTCCTGTAGTCTAAAAACTTGTTGGCAACAGTTGCCAACATTTCGTGAAATTGGAGAACGTCTAAAGGAAAGATACGACGGTGGTGTCGAAGTTAAATTCAACAAGAGAGGTACAAGACTAAAACGGAAACACAAGAAGTACAATAAACCATCGAAAGAAGACTTGATATACATTGATCAGTCGCCGGACTATTGTCAGTCCAGTAAGGACACTGGCTCACTGGGAACTACAGGAAGGGAGTGTAATAAAGGATCGGACGGAATGGATGGATGTAACTTAATGTGTTGTGGTCGAGGGTATAATACATTTAAAAAGACGATCGTTGAACGGTGTAACTGTAAATTCGTTTGGTGTTGTCACGTGAAATGTAAGACTTGTGAAAGCGTAAAAGACATTCATGTTTGTAAATGAGCACACAGCATCGACGGTCATTTACATTTATATATAATTCAGAGTGAAAACAATACAGATATTTATTATGCAAAAGTAAGAAGAATGACAGGACACTAAGACGCAAAACTCGCCAAGACCCGGATGTTGTTATTCGCCAAGACCCGGATGTTGTGAGAACATTTGTATGATCTGAACTAGTTTAAATGTGACGACAGTTTGTTGACTGTCCTCAATATGCAATGATATCATAACATACGTGATGTTTCGTGTGACAGTGTGAATGGACGTCTAAATGACGTCAACTGGTATCAATTGACGTTCGTCTGCAGTGATGACGTCAACAACCGCGCTGCATGATTTGTGACTATTGGCCAGTTTTTACATTGTTTGTTATGTTTACATTTTGTGCAATATGTCGCTTTTGAAGAAAGAAAAAGCTTTCTTATACAATGGTTGTACCTTTCTGAAGGTACCGTTACGACTAGTGACACATTTCGATTTGTTTATAAACTCGAATACGCTAAATGCGAAATGGTTGTGAAAGTAACGAAATGGTCCTTTATTCGAGTTTGCCCATAGTGGAGATAATGGTTTGTAGAATGCGATTAATTTGTTTGTTGAAAAACTGTTTTGACAAAAAATGCCACATATGTTGTACAATTTAATTACTTATATAATATTTATGTCTCAGAATGTTTATATTCTATTGTACATAGTGTTGTAAAAAGTGTATATATAAGGTAGATATATGTACACGTACATGTATACAGTTTGTTCATTCGGTATACCTTGGTCAACGTTCTCTAGACTGGTACCACGTGTTTCACTTTCCGACTACGTCCAGGCGCGTAGCTACCTGTACGCAGAATACGCAGCTGCTTACACATGCTTCTCAAAAAGTGAAAAATTAAATGATCGAAAAATACAATAAAAACTGATGCCTAAGCCGTAAGGGGGTAATCCTTTAGTATTTTCAGCATTTCTTAGAAACAGCTTTTTAGCTCTATAAACAAAAAAACCTGGTTTCATCAGTAAAAATAATGTTATTTAAAGATGATGCAAAAAATATGCCAGACGCACCAGAGACGTTTTAGCGAACAAAATTTTTCAGGGGGAGCATGACCCCAAACCCCCTAGCCTCCTTGCTTACACATTCAAACACCTCTAGCTACGCCCCTGACGTCCACACTAGTAGGGCACGTGGTACCAGTCTAACGTTCTCAAAAAGCGGTTCGAAATTGACCGAGGATATCCGAATGATGATTTGGTACAAGTCGAATGCCAGAGTTTCATTGTTCGTGTTCATTACTTAATCATGAAAAAACAGGGTCTACTTTTTGAAAACGTGTAACCTTGATTGGACTAGAATCTATCGCATATCACTAACCCATTACTTTTTTGAAACATTTATCACGGCTATAAAATTAACTGTTATCCAAAATCATGCTTATACTTTAGTGTATGCTCTTCCTTTCCAACGGATTCAAAACACATGCGAGAGTTACTTTTTGCTTCCGCGGTATTAGTTTTCGAAATAAAAGTTATGCCTTTAGGTCACCAGCATTTCATACAGTTTAGTTGAAAATTTGGAACGTCTGCTTATCTTAAAAACAAAAACAAGTTTGATGTTTTGGGGTTAGACAAAAAGTGTTGCTAGCTAGTTATCTAATCATACAATGAGACGTCACATATTTACCCTTCTAATCGGAAAAAATTCAGTTTCGTAGGTGATAAAGTTTTTTCAGCATGTTTTGTTCCGCATTCATCCACTTATTTAAGTCTCATATTAATTATAAAAATCATTCATTTTACGTTCTTCATGCTTAGTTCACGAACCACTGAATTTTTTTTGTATTTTTGATTTTTATTTTACTAATTTATGATATTATTTTATAGACTGTTCGATGCATACCATGTTAATGTTCCATTACCATTTCACATTCAAATCAACAAATTTTCATAGGATATTTATTAATTTTACATCACCCATGTTTCGTGGCTTCAATGTGATTTCGTTACCTTTTTTATTTGTGTCCCCATTTTCGTACAAGTCTCAATTGAGGCTTGTTTTCGCGCACACCATATTTTTAGTGACCTCCACATAGAAATGTTAGATATGTTTTATATATTCGACTTTCGATACCTCGATTCCCGAACTGTTAAATGTACCATACTTATGCATGTATCATTTTCAAATAGTTTAATATGTTATTGTCTAATAAGTAAATTAGAACAACCAAAGAAAATATGAAACAAACTTTGATAGACTCGTCATAGAACTTTTACTGTACTTCGGTTCTTTTTAAGCACGCACGGCCGAACACTGACGTCACACTTAGTGTTTGCGTAGAAGGAAGTGCACTCTCACATCAAACACTGACGTCACACCCAGTGTTTGCGTAGAAGAAAGTGCACTCTCACATCAAACACTGACGTCACACTCAGTGTTTGCGTAGAAGAAAGTGCACTCTCACATCAAACACTGACGTCACACTCAGTGTTTGCGTAGAAGAAAGTGCACTCTCACATCAAACACTGACGTCACACTCAGTGTTTGCGTAGAAGGAAGTGCACTCTCACATCAAACACTGACGTCACACTCAGTGTTTGCGTAGAAGGAAGTGCACCCTCACATCAAACACTTACGTCACACTCAGTGTTTGCTTAGAAGGAAGTGCACCCTCACACCAAACGCTGTTCGTATCTTGAACAGAAAAAATATGTAAACTGTCTGTTTCTCAACAGTTTCGATGAAAATCATACACATACATGTACCTCCTATTTCTTTAGGCCATAATACGTTCACATATCATTTAGACTCGTTCAACAGGTTGTCCGCATTATTAAGTCATACTAGTTTGCTTTCGAGAACACATGTTGGGTTTTCCATTGCATGTACTCCTTATAACAGTTCAGCTACAACAACTGTGAAATCGATTTTGATTGGCTGAACGTTTGAATTCAATCACGAGACAGTTATATAAAATAATTACGGACATCCTGTTCTTTGATTTTCGTTCTGTTAATACAATGTATATTCATTGTTTGTTATTTTTGTTTTGGTGATATATTTTTCTATTTCGTACTTTGTTTATGTACTAATTTGTGGCCCATTATACTTACATCGCACTTTCATAAAAAATAAAAAATAAACATGATGTTAGTAGGTGTTGTTTTGTCGTTTTATATTTATACCTACCGTCTCATGACGTCACATCACAGTTACAATGGATTCATGGGTTTGTTCTCCACCAGAACTATAAGGCGACGTGGCCTTGCCCTAGCCTGACAACGATGACCATATTCATAGAGAGAAAATTGTGCAGCGGCCATGTTTAGCCGCAACGGATATGACGTTTCGAAAGCTGGTATACAGTTTTTCTACTGTTGTCACAGCGAACACGGATATCAGTTCCTATGACGTCATATCCGATGCGGCTAAACATGGCCACTGCACAACCTTTTCTCTATGTACGGTATACTCAGATAATTTTGAATAAGATCATTTGAAACCATGTGCTATGACGATGACTTAGGTATATCGGAGCTGGACTATCTCATCAAATCACTGGAAACGTTAACATATGACTGCTTAAAACTTAAAACTCCACTATTTCAATAGTCGTGTACAATAACTATAAACTAGACTGCAAGTTGTAAAAGAAATGAACAATACACAATGACAACGGGAACATGCCCTGGTGTTAATTATACGGATTACCAAGGTAAGATGATGGAGCTACGATACTACAGATTAAACAGATTAGGTAGCTGTATCAATGATAAAAAATTAAAAAGTTGGGGGGGGGGTTGTTATAAAATGTGTACATATGTTTTCTGAAAACATGAATTTAATTTAATAAAGATTTACAAAAAAAAATCTTTTTTTATACAAAATATATGTTTTCTAAGAAAACATGAATTTATTTTTATTTGTTACCCTTTATCAATGATACAGGTACCTGTGATTAATCCAACAACTAAACTGAACAGGCGAGAACGAATCATCTCCTTCGCAGAAAGCACATTTGAACTATTTTAAAGTCCTATCTTAAATGGTACCAGAAACATAACACTATTAAATATATTAATTCAAAACAGTACAATTAGGTTCCTCGAGAATACATTTATTTTTATTCGATTCCAATTGTTTAATTATTCAGACCTTTCGGTCAAGGATAACCCATAAAAATACAAGTACTATTTCCAATACGGGTCTGTGTCTTTGTTGAAGGGACGTCAAGTGGAAGAGACAGGGGTGGGATACAAGGAATCCGGGTGCGATACCCTAGCTCTTTCCGAACAGATTCATTGGTTCTTTAACATACCCGGTGTATAGCACCGCTACACACGAGACTACCTCTGGGTTCCAAATCAGTTCATCTCTAGAGGGTGGAAAACACTGAACCAGGGACCGCCGGGCTGGTAGTCGAGAGCGTTTACCACTCGACCACTGTGCCACCCTATTAATTGATATATTTAAACCAATCGACATGAATGTAACAATATCGATGATGAACGTCATTTTTATAAAAAATAGATTTGTGCAGTGCAGTGCATGAAATGGTCATCTACGGTATAGGTAATTGTCCAAATGTCGAAAAGCATACTGAAATTAAAACCAAGTGCGCGTCAACGGGCGTAGCCATTCTGTACGGTTGTATTGAACATGATACGACTTATAAAGTGCTGCCAATTATCCTATGACTGGTGAATTTGTACTTTCCAGAGAATTCGGTGCAGACCTTTCTTAATTTAGACATTACAAATGATTGACTCATAATTTCTTACAGAATTCAATATACGCTGTACAATTATAAATGCACGTGCATAAATGATTCCGGTGAGAATACGAAACATCTAAACAAACATACATATAATGTATACTATAGGTGTATATTTAGGTTATGCATGTTTATGTACTTTAATCATAAAGTTTGTAGTAGCAAACACTAGTCGTGTCTAATTAGCGAAACCACGCATTGATAGCGGGCCAGTGGCACATGGTTTCAGATTATCTGAGTGTACTATCTGAGTGTACCCTATATAGAGAAGGTTGGGCAGCGGTCATCTTTAGCCGCAACGGATATGACGTTTCGAACGCTGGTACCCAGTTTTTCTACAGCTGTCACAGTAAACACGGACACCAGTTCCTGTGACGTCATATCCGTTGCGGCTGAACATGACCGCTGCCAAACCTTCTCTCTATATAGTGTACACCCAGATAGTACATTCAGATTATTTCAAACTATGTGCCTATGGTGGGAATCGCACTCCCAACATCAGTAACTGGACACCATCTTGGATATACTGATAAGAGTGAAATCCAACGAGTTCAGCCTCAACCTACTGTTTATGCTTCATTCGGCATTACTTGACTCGAGTTCTCATAAAAAATAAACCCTGTATCATAACACCAGAGATAAAACTTAATAAAATAAAAATATGTTTTACAAGACAATACAATAGAACGAGGACCTTGAGTGAGTTATCTCCCCCCCCCCAACTACTCTCTAAAACACCAATGGCCCTATCATGCGGATCACTCTGCTTTTTCCCAGTTTTATATGTTGCGCAAAAAATGTGCATATTGTGTCTTCCTGAAGGTTTGAAAATAAATGTTCACAGGGTTCTATAGTCAGTGAAGAATTCCCTATCTATTATCACGTCAAAGACTTGATGCCAACTACAAGATTCGATGTTGTATCGATAGAAATACCTACCATCAAGAAGTGCACTCAATTACGCAATATTTCAGACAGAAAAACGCATTCTCTGTTGCAATCAGATATGTGATTGTATGCATTAACCTCGCCTTCAGGTAAAATCATAGACATGTTTGACACGTAATGGTTGCAGCTATGCTTAACTACAAGCGTTTAACGCCTTACGGCAACAGGAGAATACGACTGTTTGGTAAGTAAAAATGCATTTATTCTTACTGACAATAATCTAAATGTCTGGGAATTCATTTAGGTTACTTTCTAACAGAAATGTATTGTCAAAATAGTCGAGCGTTTTTTTGTTAATAATGTCTATGATGAATGGACTGATAAAATCATGCCTTAAGGTTGATTTTAAATGCCAAGTAAACTATGTGTTGCCTTTTGGCAGATTGATAAAAGACTGCATGTTTTATGAACATTACTTTAAAAGCCGTCCGTTGTTATACGCTGTAATTTATTGTAATGATGGCATTCATTCACGAGCTTACGAATTACCTTTATCACATTAAGTGTACACCAAATTTATTATCCAACAATCTAACACGATCTGCGGAATAATCCATATACGCATAGAGCAAACCAGGGCATGTATTATTACCGCAATAAAAAATGTTTGTCAAATTGGCTGTTACTATTTACGCCCCATATCACGTGACATAATTATGAATGAATGAACGTAAACTTTATAGTAAAAAGAGTCGCCAACAAGGCAAGTTGCACGAGTACCCAGTGTTACGGCAATGACGCATCTATTTTTAGAAACTCCAATATACTCTCGAAACTAAGTTTCATAAAAACTTCTGATAATCAATTTATTTATATTTTTCATTTCATGAAATAGATGACTACCCTATACTCGTGTTACTTAAATTGTTTCAATGTTTAAAATGTGTTATTTCCTTCAGAAAAGTACTAAGGTCGTTTTCATAAACGAGGGAGGTAATTGTACCAGCTAATAAGCCACTCAATTTCAGAGTGGAATGATGTTCAATGTCAAATGGGTGAAAATGAAATGCGCGCAGTTAAATAGTACGGGATATTATCGTATTTAGAATCGAAATAAAAACTCTGTTCTTGTATTTTGTCGGTGAATAAAACACGGGCACTCGTTCGGATGCGGAAAAATTAAATCACCAGTATACCGGTAATACAGCGCACCTCTACCATACTGCCCCACTCAACACAAAGTTCAACTAAACTGAATCAACAAAATCACAACCATATCGTCAAGGAACTACAAAGAGGAAAAACATCAGCTTCTTGTGCAGGAACAAAGATGATAGTACCTGCCACATGGGTTCCAACACAGGATGCATCCAAACTACAACTATACTAGTAACTTCTTATCCAAAATAAAAATAATAAAATAGGTTCATGAAAATCGAGATTGAAATGTGTTCGATTAGAAGTGGTACCACGTTGTCAAATAGTAAAGGGTAATAACTCTGCTAACACCACTGGAACTGAGCTCACGTGGTCAAATAGTAAACGGTAATAACTCTGCTAACACCACTGGAACTGAGCTCACGTGGTCAAATAGTAAACGGTAATAACTCTGCTTATACCACTGGAACTGGGCTCACGTGGTCAAATAGTAAACGGTAATAACTCTGCTTATACCACTGGAACTGAGCGGAGGAATAACTAAGCACGGTAAGAAGTAAGAAAAGTAAGTTCTGTGTCTTCAATTCAACAAAATAATTAATCTTAAATAACAGTGTCTTCAACACGATCGACGAATACTATATTAGCCTAGTGTATACCTTTAGGCTAATATAAGGGATGTAACTCAATCATGAGTGTATGACTATGGTACAGTTGTGTTATCTCCCATAAGTACAATAGACAATTGATGATTTGTGGTATTTCAACAATATTTCCATCATGGTATATGGTATACAGTCAGCTTACGCAACCAGATTTTTCTGTAACTAAACATCATCCAGAACTCACTAGCAACTGAAAACGCCTTCAATATGATACGGAGGACATGTCACCTGAGCCAGTATTCGAATCACGGGTAGCTCGGGTGACTAGCGAGTGTTCTATCCAAAAGTAACGCTAACTGGGCTAACATGATGCCTGTATATCCTCTATACATTGGCTCGAGTACAGGATTGACGAAGCAGCAGTCATCACGGATCATCCATACGTAGAACTTTAATATGTGTTGCATGTAAATGCTCCAGGTATAATAGTGTACATACATGTACTTATAAATGCCACGATGTATTAAAATAGAGCAGTTTAAATGAAACCTGACTGCACATTCAACATATTTATAAAATCATAAGATTTAAACTCTGTACAAAGTGAAATAAATAAATCAACTGCAAATTTAAATATTAGAGCATAATGAAGGACCTAATATGCGTACGTGTATGTGTGTTCGTAGCTGAAATTGACACCGAATAATGGCTAGTGTGATAACAACAATTATATATGGATACACATTTTACTCTAAGTATTAACAAGTTTGAATTTAACAATGTAGGTCACCACCAGTATTTATCGGTCAAATTCAGATTACCCGCACTAGGCATAGCTTAACCATTCAACGCATGCTCATCGTCTAGCGTCTCATCCAGGTAAGTTTGAGTTTTAAGTACATTGAAAACCTTTCTGTTAATTAAAATGTAATGAATTTATTTCCATAATATTTCGAGACGCCAATGAACCGAAAACCGAGTCTTAATTAAATAATTGTGGTGGATAACTACTTCACATGCACTAGCTTTTGTCATTTCATGGTAGTAGTGAATAGTTTAACTTATTTAAGAAGGCTATGTCGAATGCGGAAAATATTAGAAAGTGGAACAATTTTTTCCACATACGCGAATAACGCATTTGAAGCAAAAACTGAATTACAAATATTAAAGTTTAAACAAATCTTATTTCACATTATTGGATTAAGAAGATTAGCGGATAATGAAGAGTTGTTCGTAGTATATACACAATGATGGTGGCCATGGTGACGAAAAATACATATCATCAATGCTAATTTTGTGCAAGTAGGCTATTTATTTTGGCCTTTTAGTCACACAATCGTGCGTCGAAAATAAAATGAGTATGCATTCATCCATTGGCGTTAATTGCACGTTTTCAACAAGAAAACTAAATAAATTTGTTCGATGGGGTATGATGAACTGTATTTGTGTTATTTTATATTTTCATAGTTATCTCAGCGGAGCTTTTTAACAATGGTTGACAAGGTCAGTATGGATGACGTCACCAAAGCGTGCAATGTTTTGTACAAGGACCCCGATATAATACAGACGCCATTACTGTGTCACGTGCAAGGAATGTTTCCAATGCTTGACCAAGATGTTGATTTATACATGAAACTAGAAAACATGCAAACAACAGGTATATTAACCCAGGTCAAGCTTTACTTTATATAATTATGTGTTTAGAACGACCATCCACTGGAAGTGTTAGATACTTCGAATTATGTGTTCCGCTCTCGGGACAAATCCGTAGAAGGTACAGTGGCGTTTCTTTCCTTCTCTTTTTTATGCTTTATTGTTACATATGAATATCTACAATATTTATATAATTTTATTCTAAAACACAAAGTAACATAATAGATGTCATGTTGGCTATAGCTCCAATGATGGAGAAGTTGTCATAACACTGAATATATATCGGGTATATTGTAGACAAAAAACATAGATTCTACATCGTATAAAAAAGCAATATAATAGTTTCATACAAACCAAATTTAAATGAATTCTGAACCAAATTAAATGAAGATCTATTCAAATAATTCCAGGATCATTCAAAATTCGTGGAGTAACGAATCAGATGGTCCATTTACCAGAGGAAGTTCGTATCGGCACAAAGCAAGCTGTCACTCTCTCAGCGGGTAATTATGGTAAAGCGTTTGCTTACTGTATGAGCAAGAAAGGATTGAAAGGACTGGTGATCATGCCACATACTGCTCCAGATGACAGGGTGGAGATGATTAAGGTGGGTGGATTAATAATTGAGAAGCGATGTTTAAAAGCACAGGTACTTGCATAATTTAAAAAAAAATGAAAAAAAAATATAATTTTTATATATATATTAATAGATCTAGATCTACTGAAAATTTTTTATTTTTCCTCTAAATTATGCAATTTCCTGTGTTAAAAGCGTTCACGACAGTTCAAGCTCCGGTCTGGTTGCAAATTGTTCTCACCCTGTGACATTAATAATTTTGGCGCCCAGTGGGGACAGTGGCGTAGCATTTAGGTTGCTTCAAATCTCCTGTGCTTTAATATATTTCATGAGGGGGAATATGTCACGGTCTGAACCTATTGATAGTATGGGCGAGGGAGTTTGTAGGCAGCCGACTAGCTCAGTCAGTCGAGATTTCGCTCTGTAAGCGAAGGGTCCCAGGTTCGAGCCCCGGTCTTGTTGCACATTTTTCTCATCCTGTGACACTAATATGATACTGTGTACATGAACAAATTCTATTGTTTGGATTTTGGTCCAATAACTCATGCAAGAAACTGCAACCAACGCCTTTAATTTGTTAACATGGCTGCTTGATAGGTAAGCACAGTGCTGAATGTTCACATCTCTTGTTAATATTGTATTTAAGAGCTTTGGTTTGGATGCCCAGAAGGTGCCATCAAGTGATATACAGGAACATGTAGATGCTTACGTTGCCAAGGGATACACTCTACTACATTCATTTGATGATGCTAATCTTATAGCTGGATATGGCAGGTAATTATATTCAAACATTTATATCACGAACAATAAATGATAACATCCATGTAATATTGTCAGCATTGAAGTCAGAAGTGAAATGATCTTTGGCTTACGGTCAAATCCTTTCGTATTTAATACAAAACAATGTGGATTTTATGAACTCTGTGTTTTATGCATTTTTGTACAAATATTTTACGTTAAGCGAATTAATTAGTTTTATGAAAGCAATGGTGAACTGGATAGCCAAAATTGTTTGAGGCAGTTGATCTGAAGTGAACCGTTTTAGGCAATTGATCTGAAGTGAACCGTTTTAACTTTGTTATGATCATAATTGTTGGAGATTATATGTTCAACATATTTGTCTGAGTTCCTCAGGTTTGCCTGAGTTCCTCATGTTGATTTTATTTGACAACGATTTTATTAGAAACTTTTAGCTTAAACGCAATGCTTCAAAATCTTGCCTGAAAGCTGGTTCCCAGTTTTTTCTACAGTCGTCATAGCAAACACAGATACCAGATCATGTAACGTCATATCCGTTGCGGCTAAATATGGTCGCTGCACAACCTTCTCAGATAATTTGGAATCATCATTAGGGTACACTCAGATAATTTGAAACCATGTGCCTATGACTTAAGCTACAAACGTTCTATCTACTTGACCTCATTGTTTTTCTACCTATTTCAGTATAGCTTTAGAAATACTAAAGGCCGTCCCTGATCCAGATGTTGTGGCAGTATGTTGTGGTGGTGC
This sequence comes from Spisula solida, assembly GCA_947247005.1. Lineage (NCBI taxonomy): Eukaryota > Metazoa > Mollusca > Bivalvia > Venerida > Mactridae > Spisula > Spisula solida. The sequence goes on from OX365954.1 coordinate 29,633,810, forward strand.
TGGTCTAGTAGCCGGTGTCGCTGCAGGGCTCAAACTTTCAGGATGCAAGGATTGTAGGGTATATGCCGTGGAACCCACAGGTGGTAAGTATAAACGTGATCCTTCATACTACCGGGTACATGTATACAGCTATGCGTGTACATGTACTACACGTACATAATAGAGTGTGATATTCTTCATAATAGTATGTTAAGTGTTAATAGTATTTAATAATTATGATAAATGGTTGTTGAATGTCATGCAGTCGCCTTGCGAAGATTTAAAGGGGTATCAAATAAAGATGCACAAAGCTAGTTTGATTTCCAGGCACATTGCATGTTCCAAGTAAATGATTTGACTGATAATATTGAATGTAAAATTTAATGTACATATGTTATTTTTCAGCACCCACATTGTATGAAAGTTTTAAAGCTGGCCATGCTGTAAAGATCCCTAGTGTTAAGTCAGTAGCTACTGGATTGATGCCACCGTATACAGGTACAAGTATATATTTTTAGATATGTTCTATTAATTCCTTTCCCTTTGGCATGGCGCAATTAGTTTCCCCGCAGTTTATCCAAAACTAAATCAATAATTCGCTGGTTTAGAATGAGAAGGCCGTATGTACAAAATCGATATTTTAAGAAAACAACTGAAACAGAAAACAGAAAAAAACCTGTCTAAAGACTACTCTTTACTTATGGAAAACAAGCTTTTTAAACTTCTATTTGGTCAACATGACCATTCCGAATTTAATGAAAATAATTATGCTCATAAGAAGCGCCTCCTAGTGCAGATTTCAAATATGCATGAGTCTTATAAGGTCGTAAGTAGCACTTTAACGCTAGCGAATTCGCCATATCTCTTTTTCAAGTATCGAAATATGCGGACTTAGTGAGAGTCATTCATTATTTTTATCAATAATTAAAATAGTATTATTAGATTGGTCAAATGATTCACTATTTTGTGTTAAAAATACATCTGAATATGATAGAACGCAAAACTTATTGCAAAACACCTTGTTTTGACGTTACGTCGATAAAAAATGTTTATACTAGTCCAAATGATCAACTGTTCAGTTCGCTCCTCTACCTATCTATCTATCTCCCTTTTATGTCAAACCCCTTAAGGGGACGTAGACAATTGGCGCGTCAACTTGAATTGCCAAGACGAGTATAAGAATAAAAGAACAGTAAATAAATATACGACGGTATAATACAGAGATAAAAGTAGAAAGATAGGTTTAAAAATAGTTAAAAAAGATTTCAGAAGATTGTTTAATGGTGAAACATGCTCAATGCGACTGACCTACGTCATTAATGGGAGCTAAATGAAACAGTCTTTAAAGAAACGATGTATCAAGTGGTCAAATTGTCTCAATACATTTCAGGAGAGTTGCCATACGACCTATGTAAAGAATACCTGGAGGATGTTTTATTGGTCTCCGATGAGGAAATGGTACAGAGTATGAAAATCTTGTACGACCGAGGATTGAAGGTGGAACCAGCCGGGTCAGCTGCGTTCACTGCATTATTACAAGGACGTATAAAAGACGTGAAAGGGAAGAAAGTGGTGATTGTGATCACTGGTGGAAATATAACACCTCCCGAGCTTGCTAAACTCATAGGCTGATCATGTCCAATTGCATGTACCTGTTTCATCTAGATGCCATGCGCGATAATCCAATTTTATTAAATTGTACAAGTCAGTAAGAGTTACCTTCCTTTGTGCTGTACCAGGGGTGGTATTCAATATTAATCTTACTTGACTTAAGGATAAGGACAACCAATCAGATCACACCATATTAAACTCTTGGCCAGTAACAGGCGATATGATTGGCTATCCTTATTTTCCAATTAAATAAAATCAATATTGGGGTGGTATTCAATATTGATCTTACTTGACTTAAGGATAAGGACAACCAATCAGATCACACCGTATTAAACTTTTGGTCAGTAACAGGCGATATGATTGGCTATCCTTATTCTCCAATTATATAAGACCAATATTGAATACCACCCCAGGTTTAAACTGATCGGGCTTATCGAATTGCGTTTCCTCTGTGATTGATGGCATTTCCTCTATGAATACCCATTACTTGCATACAACACTGTGCGAACTCCGAAGGCAGTCGGTGTCTAATTAATGCTCATACGAGGACACTTTTGCTAGAGCTTTTAACCATTTCAGGAATCCTTTATATTTTTGATATTGTCATTTTGTACATGTGAAGAATATGTCGGGTTATTGTATGTATCCAAACCACAACTTCGTGTGTACTCTTTATCAGGGACATGTCCCTGTATTTTTTTTACTAAATTCAGTTAGAAGAGTTAGACAAGTCGTTAATTTCATTATACATGTCGTTTATGATTCAGACTTTGTTGATATGTGTTGTCTTTATACATGTACCTGGTAAATATATGAAGGAAATAAAATGAAAATTTAAAACTTTGTCCGATATATATATATATATATCCCGAAGTATCGTGACTACATGACATATTGCATGTATACGTGGTTCACAACTTTAAATTAGCCAAAATGTCTCATACGATGGGTGATCAAGAAAGAAAAATCGGTGGACCCTGTGCCATTGGTAACGCGTTATAATATATTATAATATAAAAGTACACGTACATCAGTTGTCATTCGGATACAATCATAAACAAGAAACATTACTGAATGTGATAAATACCCCCATGATTTCTCTGTAATAATGGTCTGATTTCAACGAAACGTGCATATCTGATTAGTATCAAGTATGGTTGTGCATACTGTTGGCACGTGTTGGTCGGATCAATTTTAAGGGGATTATGGTCCTTTGTTTTTTTACACTTATAAATTTTGTCCGCACTTTTTCTCAGTTACCATCGGTCGGATTTCAACGAAACCTTGCATGACTGATCAGTACAAGTTTTGTATGCCATATTCCTAAGGTTAGATTTCAATGAATGTTTGCATTACTTATAATGACCAAGCACAGGAACTTGCATTTATGATTAAATTATATATTTTAATACAGGCTGTACAGTAGGCCTAGTGAAAAAAAAATTTTTTTTCAATTTATAAATGCAAGTTCCTGTGGACCAAGTCTAGTTGTACCCATTGTCAGAGCACATTGGAGTCACTGTCCTCGTCCATTTTATACAAGGTAAGTTATGATGAAAATGCACTGATGCACATCCGACCCAGACACCAGCTTCAGTAGGGCTTAACAGTTTCGTTTGTGTTTACTTGAATTTTGTTACCAACTGTCTTGAGCATTCAATTCTAATGGAGCCATATTACACATAATACATACACTAACAGTGTTAACAGTAAACAGTCTTCTGCTTTAAATATCACTAAAGATGCAACCCTTGATCGACTAGCTTCTAAACACAGAATATCTGTATAACAAATTAAAGGAAATCGTTATGAACCTATCAATATTTTGCCTTGGGGATTTGGCCGCGGGCATACATGGGACTTTATACTAAACACGATTCCCGACAGACGGGAATTTGTCACGCGGAATGAATTGGGGGACAGGGAAATTGATACATCCAGCATCACCCACTATGTGGATTTAGATAAAAAGTTTGGCCTGGGTTTGGGGAATTAGACGGCACGCTTGAAAAGGGAAAATTGTCTCCAATGTAATTCCCATGGGTCTACCCCGCCGGGGCAAAATATTGATAGGTGCACTAGCTCATCGGTGGACATGTATCTGACAATTTGTTCAGCAAAAATGAGGTAGGAATAAGAAGAATATGAATATTTTATTGAACCAATCAAGAGTCACAGTATAAAAAGCTAGTGAACAGTAAAACAAAATACAATGAAGAGGTATATCATATACAAATGTATCTAGTCGAAAGTGTACAATGGACACTGTCACCGATAACTTGTTTGTAAAAACAACCTAAATTAGAATAGCAAAATGTCCTTTTTGTTGAAGTTGTCTCTCTTAATAGGTTAACTATCATTGGGAGTGGTCAAATCGGAGATAGAATTGGTGGTCTATGATAGACAGGTCTTTAAAGTGTTCTTTGTTTGCAGGTGGTCTTTTTAAAAACTTTGTCACCAACGAATTTAAATAAAGTCGGTATTATTATTAGACACATTGATGCGTCACGAAGATGTTAGAGGACTTCCAGTCGGCATCTCTGAAAAGCCGGTGCAGACAAGCCAGATTACAGATTCTATGCAAGATCCACAGCGGACTTGTGGACATTCAGTCAAGCCAGCTTCTGAAACCTTGAGCTTTTCGCACAAGAGGAATTTTGAAGTTTTTCCACGAGCGTCATCAAAATGTGACCCTAGGAACCTCGTTTATACTCAGACATGTTAGAGACTGGATCCAGCTTTCAACAAAGGTCATTAATTTACAGCTGTAACACTAGAGAGATTCCAGACACTACTTAATTAGAGCCTGATATTTTTGGCAATATTTACTGTACATGTAGTTTTAAGGAGCGAATCGGAAACATATTTTAGTTTTACGCATGTGTACATATAGTTTCGCTGAGTTTTATACAGTCGGTTAGGTATCCTGCTCATTGTCTGGAAGAACAAAAAAACTAAGTTTGACTGTCAAATAAAAAATGTATTCGGACAGTTTCATAAGTCCTGCAATGTCTCAGCTACAAGTTATTTTAAATCCTTGATAATAATTTATGTTTATTTTAGCACTATATGATGTTCCCCTATAATTATATACACTCCTCCCGGGGCCTCGGTAACTGCTAAGACTATAGATATACTATATGTAGTCTTTGGCATTATAGTATTATAATTGTAATACCCAGACATAATCAGTAAAGGAAACCACCATTGGGATCGACCAGGCCCGGTTCCACCGGGGGGCACAGGGGGCCCGTGCCCCCCCCCCCCCCCCCCCCCCTAGTTGGCCTCAGAGTGACCATTTTATACAGACTAAAAATGTTAAAATCCTTAAAATATTACCAATCGATTAGGCTATGGGTCGTTATTTTGTGATAACAATCTCTGTATATTACATATAGCGGAAGCGAAGGCAATAAAATGCGCCCCCTGTTGTTTATCCAGGCCCTAATTACACCCAATCTGAATCAATTAGACGCTTTCCCAAATGATTTTATAGCGTCTGAAAGATCATGATTTATGTGATTCATAGATCTATGTTACTAAAACGTGTGAACTGACGGTATTTAAAAATAGTGACCCGACATATCGAAATTTTCTTATTGATAGATTTATTACTGATAATGACATTTTGTAACAGTGCAATTTTAATAATTTCAGGTGTGATTTAAAAGCTAGAAAAACGAGTTTAATTCAAAATATTTCGGGGGGGGGGGGGCACTTTTTTTTCTAAATTTCCATGTGTCTAGCATTGAATTTTAATGTTTAAAGACGGTAAAGTGCATACAATTTCATGATTTTTATTAAAAGTTAAAGTTTACTAAAAAATCTATCTGAACCAGTGGAAACTTTTAGATATAGATCTAATATTGTTTATTTCATGGGCTATGTATTTCGATTTTTTGCAGTTAATTTCAATAATTTAACGTCTAAATATAAAATTCTTATTTGATAAAATCTTCAATGGGATAAACATACATGTATATTTAAATAATTGCTTAAAAATGAACGTTGTCTGATTATGTAGCGAACAGTGAATTTTAATAATTTGACGCCTGATTTGTAAATTTTAGGGAATTGAAAGAAACTACTTTAATTATTTTTTTTTTGTTAAACTCGTCAAACGTATGTTGATGTAGCAGTACAATTTTAATACCTTTACTTCTGATTTTAAAAGCTTAAAGTGCTGGAAATTGCATGATTTTAATTCGAAAATTTAAAAATTCTTCGATGGGAGGGGTGTCCCCTCCCGCACCCACCCCAACATAACATCAAAAAAATTATCTGGGCCCCCCAGTCAAAATTTTCTGGATCCGGGCCTGTCGACCTTACAAAATTTTTTGAATTGGTCTTTAATAGCTGTCTGTATATGCTGTATTGATGTTGTAATGCTTGTACAGAAGAAAGTGTATTTCTAAATTGTGTCTTACTATAGCAGGTGGTCTTTATAAGGGGTTAATATTATAATTTTATGCAGATGACATTAGACAATGTTTCAATAAAATACTGTTTATTCGCCGTTATTTGTTTGTTTACCTAAATATCAGATGAATATTTACCATAGCAATATTATTTCACCAGACACGAAAGTTTATATATCTAGGCCTACCCATGACAAATTATAATATGAGTCCTATAGCCCCTCCCCCTCGATCTTAACAGATATAGTTATATCATGTAAGGTTGTCTGTTCTTTTATATATTTTAACAGTGCTAGCGACATCAATTACCCGAATTCCGATTCAGTGAAAACACACTCAATATAGCTCTATTGATTCGCAGGCCAGCCTTGACAAATAGATATTGATTTACCGTACTGCTGAAGGAACGTCTGGTCCGGCATTTAACCATCCTACGTTAATGCGCAAAGTATTCCGAAGTTTAATATGGCATACAAAACAGATTTATTATTTCATTCTCAAGTGGAACATTTAAATAAAACACATACCCTATCTTTAACTAAGTGGCAACTGGTGTGGGAAACTACATCAAAGCAATATGCATCAGAGGGACAGATCTCGGAGCCACTGATAGGTGAGCGAAGAATTTATTTGCATTTGTTTACATCATGTAGCAACAGGAAATTGAATGTCAACATGCTTGAACAGTGCTTAAAAGTCTAATTTGACGAAAACTGTTGTTTCTTATGAAAAATTTGCAGTGTTGGCATTTCGTGAATCTATTATTATTGAAATATATGTAATTATATTATCCTTGGTTAGTAAGCTCATCATACTAAGAAAATGTCAGGAGCTTGTTGCCTAACTAAGGCGCTACTAGTGCTTCGTTTACTACGTGTGAGTACGTCAATGCAACGACATGCTACCAGGAAGCAGTGCTCGCCGATATCATAGCATACCATTACTCAGCACTTAGCTAGACAAGCGCTTTCTTACGCAACAGACCTCTTTGGTAGCGCTTGCCAGTAGCATACAAATTTTTCGCTTCGTCCATTGTGTAGCGCTTTTAAAATTGTTTACTAGCATAGCGCTATCGAGCACTCAGTGGGAAGCAGTTTGGTAAGGCAACAGGCTCCAGAAGTCAGTGAAATTTGGGCGCAAAACCCATTGACTAAACTCTGCTAAAGCAAGTATTCCATGTTGACGCGTCCGTGGTCCGCTTAGAACTGCATACGGATACACTATTCCATGTACCCGCTTACTGACGCGGAGATATGGAATAGACCCAACAGCTTTTAACTTATTCGTTTTTTGGGGGACAGGCGAAACACGGACGCGAAGACATAGAATACCGGCCTAACTAGGCAGCCATCTAACCCCACACTACTAGTACTACACCTCGATCCTTCGCCAGCCTTTGAGGCTCATAAATACATTGAGTCACCAAGTGCTACAGTCTGGCATAGCATTTTGTCAAGGATTAATTCTCAAGACTTTGGTTTGAAGGGTCATTTTCTCTTTAAACCATGGATATTTCGCCTATAAAATGGTAAAATTTAGTCAAAAGTATCAAAATGACCCTTCAGATTCAGAAGCTAGTGGAACCCCTGTCAATACAAAATAGAAAGCTCCAGGTATAAATACATGTACCTGGAGGTCCAGACATATAATTCACTACAATGCCTTCTTCTATGACTCATCTGCCATCAGGCTCTGGAACCAGCTACCAGTTCATCTGAAGTGATTAAAGAACTTGAAAATAAATCAACTATAAGCCCACAATTGGCTAAATGGTGGTATAATTGATTCTCTAAGTCATTTTTAAAGCCACTGAACATTTTTTATGAACAATTTGTCCGTTGGTAGTTTTGTAAATAATCAATGAAATTTTGTTTACATTATGACTATATAATAAAGCACTTTATTTGTTACAGATCATGATGCATGTTTGGATTTACGAGAAGTTGTTGGTGTAAAACCCATAAAGATCCCTCCAAAAACATCGACTGTAAGCTTGAGTAAGCGTTATAAAGTGGACGAAAATGTGCCATTCTGTATTGAAATGCAGCCTATTGGGCCTGTGGGATTCTCAGTGTTTTTTATATCTCGTCCAGGAAATTTTAAATGGAGATGCAAACAGGTGTCATTCCAGTGTAAGGACAGTAATTTGTGTCAGCAATGGATAGCTGCAATAAAAGAGGCTTTGAAAGCACCAGGTAGGTTGTACATGTTTTGTCTTTTTTTGGCAATGTCAGTCACTATCTCAGTGTTCTTGAAATTAGAATAAATCCTTTTCTTTTATTTTTTTGTATTTTGTACATGTGTTTTATATCTTGTGTCTGATGCAGTTATTATTTTGGCTATTTTTAAGGGCTGAATACTGACCAAAAGGTAATCATTTTTCACTAAATGAATGAATATTTCCCCATGTTGTTCTCGCTGGTTTAACAGCAACTAACGATATGGCTGTTCTAAAGTCATAACAATAGATTTTTAAACTTGCAAGTCGTTGCTACATATAACTTGAGTATGTTCAGTAAGAAAATATATACAATTATTTATGACCAAAACAACCTTTTTGAATAATTCCCAATTTTGCACATTGTCAAGCTAAAATTTCCCAATTTTATGGGCATAGGCCATTTCATTTTGTTCAAGAAAAATCACTGTGATGTAATTATACAACAATCAGTAAGGCTTAAGCTAATTTTACCTATTTGCCCATGATGTTAACTACATGTATTCTATATAAACTCAAAATGAAGTAATCCTGACAGTAACTTGGACTGGGTCTTAGGATCCTCAAACTTTACCTGAAGGTTGGCTGGCAATAGAAGATGACCCAGATCGGTTGCACTAGATCAAAGGTCAAGGTTTGTCTCTGTATGGAAAAAGAAATTATGTGGAACAAACTTGGGAATTGGTTAAAGTTGTATTTTCAATGGCAAAAATAACGCCTCTGTTTCTGAAGTTGAACAGTTAAAAGTTTCCATGCATTGAAAAGTTCCCAATTTCATTCATGTACGTAACATCAGTTCAGTACAACAAGCATGTTTCCTTAACTGTTTGTTTTTTATCCGCTGAGTCAACTCTTAACATCTTGACTGAAACTAACTAATTTTAATTTTATTTTACTTCCTTAAATTTTGATTTAAAGTTGTATAAAAATGAGCTGCTGTCAGACTGATGTTTGGTATGTCCTTAGCCCTTAGGGTTTAAGTTAAAAGTTGTATATTGCAGTTAATTATGACATGTATACTACAATAAGTATTTTTCCCCTATAAATTTGATTTATAACAATTATTTATAGTCTCATTAAATGTACTTCCATACCCTGAACTGTACCGGTATTTAGTTCAACTCAGGCCCTTCCCCAGGGGTAGAAGGCGCCATGGTACCCCAACGCCTTAAAGCCAGAATCTGCTTTCCCCCAGCACCTTAAATCCGAGAATGGTGTCTTTAAATCAGTATGGGTGTTAATATTTTGGTCTGTATTGTGTTATTTAATTGATTATGGCTTGTATTGTTTGAAAAGGTTCTTAAATTAGCCTTTAAATTAAGGATACCTATGCAGTTATCACTTTTTAAGTTTTCGCCATTCTCATGGATCTGTGTAAGGTTGAATCCTAGCAATGCCCCCAGCGTCTTAAAAAATTCCGGGGAAGGGCCTGCTGAACTGATTGTTTTATAATGTTTAATTTTTACAATATTTCTTGCATTTTTTCTATTCATAAAATGCATTTCACAATATATACTGTTCACTATTATATTCTGTTTTAGAAATTCCTGTTTTTCATTTTTCATTAACAGCCATTAAGTGCCTGCCAACTTATATAAATTTAATCTAATGGGTGATAAAAAAAACTTTTTTTATTAATCACTTTATAGTTCACTGTTAGTTAATATAAGTTAGAAATTTGACATTATAATTATGTATAGTATTCACATTTTATGTTGTTTTCTCTCACAGAGTTCAAGAGGCCCAAAAAGTTGATAGTATTTGTAAATCCCTTTTCTGGGAAGAAGAAAGCTGTAAAAATATATCGAGAGAAAGTTCTTCCTTTATTTGAGTTGGCTGATATCAGTCTCACACTTATTGGTAAGCATGTGTTTCACATCTTTATATTATACATGTATACAATGACGTACCAGAGTACTGTTTTATCAAAGCGCTTACGGAAATCTTCAACTGACTATCAATTTTAAATTCTTCATAATTCTTGAACAAATAGACTTTAGGAACATATATTTTGGTTTGAAGGAATGCATTTACTGAAACAGACCCCCCCCCCCCCTTACCACAATTTGCAACTGTAAATGAATTACATAGTGTTTAAATTTGAGCGTTACTTTAAGATTATGCTATTGCTAAGGGCTTTGATAAAACAGAGCCCAGGGCACTGTTTTATCAAAGGACTTTTAAAAGGTATTGTAAGTATATGTTCAAATTTAAAGTCTTGATAATTCTTAATTCTTTTACAACTTTGAAGCATGTCAAATGGATTCATGAAACTAATAATGATTCAGTTTATGAACTCCTCCAGAGCATATATGTGTAACTGCTCTTGATTAAACAGTACCCAGGTTGGTAAATGTCAAGTCCGGAGATATTAATCTGATCCCCCTGAACTCTTAACATTTTAATAATTGTTCTAGTCTCCCTGTGGACACTATTTCTAACCTGGTTTGTGTGCAGCCAACATCTAGATACAGTGCCCAGGAATATTGAACATGTACAGACACCACCCTCACAGGTATCAATTCACACCTTGGTCGAGTGGAGCATTGTGCGTTATTCTTGCTCAGACAAATTAAGCAGTTGCGCAGGCGGTTATCGAACCCGGGACCTCTCGATCAAATAAGCGCGCCCTACCTATAGGCCTACACTCCCTAAGGTCAGGGTCAAGTTAATATCTTCAGACTCTACTTCACATGTAAAATCTATCACTCATTTTGTTATTATATAAGGTAAGGTCACCCTTAAAAAAATGTTTGTTTGCAGTAACCCTACCTACAAAATGTACCTATCAAAATGGCCCCCTACTCAATGTTTTTTCAGCCCATTTCCTTATATAACTATATCAACCCAATTGTATTTCCAGGTTCCCCAAAAAATTTTTCTATGCAAAAAAATTTGACCTACCTACCCGCCTTAAAAATCTTGGGTCGCGTTACCGCAAACAACGATTTTTTAAGGACGGCCTAGATGTATAATACAATGGACTGAATGGCTTAATGAGAGAGCATCATTCTGAGCCTTGTGTCAACCTTAATGATTGGATTCATGGTGGCTTAATCGGGCCGTTTTCAAACTATGTTCCGTCTTAGTCTATGAATAGTCTTTGGTCGTCTTTTAATTTTTAGCTCACCTGTCACAAAGTGACAAGGTGAGCTTTTGTGATCGCTCTTCGTCCGGCGTCCGGCGTCCGTCCGTCCGTTCACAATTGCTTGTGAACACACTAGAGGTCACAAATTTAGCCTAATCTTTATGAAACTTGGTCACAATGATCATCTCAACAAAATCTAGGCCAAGTTCGATATTGGGTCATCTGGGGTCAAAAACTAGGTCACTAGGTCAAATCATAGAAAAACCTTGTGAACACATTAGAGGTCACAATTTTGACTTAATCTTTATGAAACTTGATCACAATGATCATCTCTATAAAATCTAGGTCAAGTTCGATATCGGGTCATCCGGGGTCATAAACTAGGTCACAAGGTCAAATCATAGATAAACCTTGTGTAGTCACTAGAGGTCACAATTTTGGTCTAATATTTATGAAACTTGGTCACAATGATCATCTCAACAGAATCTAGGTCAAGTTCGATATTGGGTCATCAGGGGTCAAAAACTAGGTCACAAGGTCAAATCATAGAAAAACCTTGTGTAGTCACTAGAGGTCACAATTTTGACCTAGTCTTTAGGAAACTTGGTCACAATGATCATCTCAACAAAATCTAGGTCAAGTTCGATATTGGGTCATCCGGGGTCAAAAACTAGGTCACAAGGTCAAATCATAGATAAACCTTGTGTAGTCACTAGAGGTCACAATTTTGGTCTAATCTTTATGAGACTTGGTCACAATGATCATCGCAATAAAATCTAGGTCAAGTTCGATAATGGGTCATCTGGGGTCAAAAACTAGGTCACAAGGTCAAATAATAGAAAAACCTTGTGTAGTCACTAGAGGTCACAGTTTTAGCATAATCTTTACGAAACTTGGTCACAATGATCTACACAACCAAATCTAGGTCAAGTTTGATATTGGGTCATCCGGGGTCAAAAACTAGGTCACAAGATCAAATCATAGAAAAACCCTGTGTAGTCACTAGAGGTCCCAGTTTTGGCCTGATCTTTACGAAACTTAGTCACAATGATCATAACAACAAAATCGAGGTCGAGTTCGATAATGGGTCATCTGGGGTCAAAAACTAGGTCACAAGGTCAAATCATAGAAATACCTTGCGTAGTCACTAGAGGTCACAATTTTTGTCTAATCTTTATGAAACTCGGTCACAATGATCATCTCAAAAAAATCTAGATCAAGTTCGATATTGGGTCATCTGGGGTCAAAAACTAGGTCACAAGGTCAAATAATAGAAAAACCTTGTGTAGTCACTAGAGGTCACAGTTTTGGCCTGATCTTTACGAAACTTGGTCACAATGATCATCTCAACAAAATCTAGGTCAAGTCCGATATTGGTTTATCTGGGGTCAAAAACTAGGTCATTAGGTCAAATCATATAAAAACCTTTTGTAGTCACTAGAGGTCACAATATTTGCCTAATCTGTATAAAACTTGGTCACAATGATCATCTTAACAAAATCTAGGTTAAATTCGAAAGGTGAGCGACCTAGGGCCCTTTGGGCCCTCTTGTTGATGATTTAAATGCTGATCAATTTCATGATGACGAAGTTGATAGTGCATACACCCAAGAGATACTAATCATATTTATAACGGATGTGCAACCTGCAGATGGGCTAGTTATTATAATGCATGATATACAGCTACATGTAGATATATGGGACATAGGCTGAAACCTGTTAGACCAAAAACAAGTCTAGCAGTTTACAACAGAGATAAATAGACAAAATATAATTATTATAACATAGCTAGACATTCAGATTTATTCTGGCTCAATGAGGCATACCGAGGCACTAGCCTCTGTGAAAATTCGCGAAATTAACAAAAGTTGTTTTTGGAATAAAAAAAAGCCTCTTTAGAGACCCTACATTTTCTGAAAATATTTGTCACGGTGCTTTGTTGTCTCCGAGTACAGCCCTTATGCCAGTCGGGATCAGATTTCATCTATATATCCAACAGACTGACATGTTCCAAAACTAGGTGATGTTCTGATTCTGAACATTCTGTAGTTACGTGTCAAATGGACTGGTCATTTAAAACATGCATTTGTCTGCAATTTCTCTCATGTGGTTGCTTCAAACAGCATTTGGAGTAGAACATATTTTGGAGAATTTTGAAACTGTGACAGTATTTGGATGGATATATAGCAGTGTAGCAATTGACAAATTTCTTCTTGGATCTATAGCCAAAAGTCACGTGGTATTGCTACACTGTGTATGCTGGGGATATTTTGTGATCACATTCTCATAATTGTTCTGGTCAATCTTTATTCTTAACGAAACATTATGACAGGTGATTGTGAATAATCTATATTGCTTACAGAGACAGAGAGACAGAATCATGCTCGTGATCTCGTGCGGGATGAGTTAGATCTCACAGATATTGATGGGTACGTATGAATCTATTTGAACGTTTCTTAATAATTCAACAATTCTTATTCAGAATTTCTGATGAATGTTAATTCAAGCTGGAGATTGGTCCAACATTTATAAGGAAATTTAACCACAATCCATGCTCCAAATCTAGCAACCATGATAACATTATTATACAGTGCTTTGATTATACATCTGAAAGTATTTAACTGGCTGTCATACATTGCCTTATACCATACAACCTCCCCAGTACAGCCCTCTGTAGAGCAACAACCTCTCTCTAACAACACATTCAAAATTTCCCTTTACTGCTATTTACCTCTAAATTTAACCTCTGTAGAGCAACAACCTCTAAACAATGGTCTATATTTGCAGCTCACAAAGGGTGTTGCTCTATAGAGGTTGTAATGTAATTGAAATGGTAAAGTATATTTCTCTGGTTATATCAAGTGTATCAAGACTTGGTTAGTTCACTGCTTTATAAGTAACATACATAGTTATGCACAAGTTAATTGAAACCACGCCCTCCCCCCCCCACCCCGGGAATGGTGGAGATTTTTACTTTTGCTTTTTTAAACCTCTGGTTATATCCCTCCTCCCCCCCCCCCCCAGGGCCTTACAGATGGTAAAACCCTTGCAAATTTTCCCGCCCTATACCTCACAGGTATACTAGTAGTCACGGCTATATTTCCCCTCTATTTTGGCGTGAAACAAAAGTTCCACATTCACACAGCAGTGTTGGGAATTCGAAAAGTTAAAAACACAGGACAGTTCCCCCACTATTCCCGCCCTTCCCAGGGGTTGGGAGCCGTGGTTTTAATTGACTGATGCACTGTACAGTAGATACTGGTTGTAGGTTTTGGTCCTCTGGCCCCATGTTGCTCTGAGTTTATTCCAGCAGTTTGGATTGCTTATATATGGCTTGTGTCAAGTTGTGTGTGTATTGCGTTGATCTAGGAAGAAATGTTATCGTACTCTGTTCTATCCTACAGTTCTATCCTACAGTAGTTAAAACTAGTTTGCATTGCTGATATATGGATATTGCGTATTGAGTTGATCTAGGAGGAACTGTTCTCGTTCTATCCTATTATCTGATTAATCAGCATTAATACTTGATGAGTTATAACAGGAAATTACTGGAATTCAGTTATTAGATTGGTATCTTTTATTGGCATTGTCTGGGGATGTAACCCAACTTTCAGTCGGGAATGTCATCATTATCTCATGTTGCTACTGGCTTTCGTCTCGGACCTACTAGTCCTACTTATATAGCTCGGGATCATGTGCGTTTGCATTGGTTAAGTTTATTGTCAGAGTCATTTTCTCAAAGGCTATCAAAGGTATCAACTTGAAATTTAGCATAGTTATTTACCATTACAAGGGGAGTCCATACTGACAAGGCTGATACTGTAGACCAATTTACTTTCACGAATACTAACGTTCGCGTTTTGCTGATCATTAGCATATTCGCGACTACAAATGTTCGCTTTTTTAAGTTTCCTGCAGTGTCCACATCAATGTTTTTAGCACTTTCGCGGCGACTTAATTTCGTGAAATTCTACCATTCGCGATCTCTGCGAAACTTAATCGTGCGAAATAACTTCTAGGTTTACAGTAACTCTTTGACCTATATTTATGGAGTTATCTGCCCTTGTTTGGACTAAGTACATTTGTACATACATGTAGAAATAGTTTAACACATAAACTGAATTTTCAAACACTATCTAAGCTTTCAATTTGAAAGTCAATACACTTGTGGAATGTGATGACCTACATCTACTGACAAGAGGAAACAAATTTATCCAGTATTTTATAAGACGGATATATTCCCTTTTTCTGACTTAGAATTTTTTCACAAAAATGTCAATTTCTCAACAACTATCGAAGGTATCCATTTTAAACTCACAGTAGTTATTCACCATCACAAGGTGAGTCCATACTGATAAGGCTGGTAACCCTGTGACATATATGTATAAGTAATCCGCCCTTGTTACTATTAGAATATTCACTCACAGATTTGCAAGGGTACTATCAAGTACAAGATAGTCGAGCGTCCAGCACTTGTATTTTAAACACACAATAAAAGGTTAAGGAAGCACAGTCTAACGGAAGAAGCCTAGAAGGTTATGTCCTAATTTATTAAGGTCACTGAAATTGTATGATAGGACAAATGGTCATCACTGCCCCCCCTTCCTACCTCAGACATGTATGTAGGCTATATAGTAATAATGCCTGAATGTGTGTATTATTCAAACGTCTTCTTCATTCCACACTCCAAAGTATTCTTGATGATTGCAACAATTGCAAAATATAAAATAAATCACATTCTGTTACAAATTTGTTCACAAATTCTATGGATCTCCCACTCAGTAGCTCACCTTCTAATGTCCTCTTTTTGAAAGATATTTAGTCTTTGTACTGGAAGCATAGTATTGACAAACTCACGGTGTATTTTATTGTGAAAGCTGTGTAAACAAACGGTTTGTAATGACAAATTGTCTACAAACTGTTCCCTATTGTGTCTATATATGGCTGCTAACTTAATTTGCACTCCCTATATGACTATTGATTAAAATGCCAAACCCAGGAACAAACTGTCTGTACTGTATCAAAAATATCCTAATATAACTGTTACTCTGGAGAGATTCTGTCAACTCCAGCTGGGTATTACAGTCAATGCCTGAAGGGATGTCAATATAGAGCATACCGAAATAAATTGCTTAGTCTTTTTTGTATTCATCTGATAGGGAAGTTCATTAATATGTCTGTTTGTATGGCTATATTGTCTGTACTGTTGCCTTGGGTAGTTTAATATCATATGTTCTTGTCATATTATATCGAATGGCATTCATAAACTGCTTTGAAATGCACTAAATGTGAATTATTGCCAAATGTCACTTTCTAATGGAATGATCGATTATTGTGGTATGTTTTGATGTTTAATTTCAAAGTGTTTCCTCTAGCTATTGCAGTCAGTGATATTAAAATTAACATTGTGTCCTGATAAAAACTTATGTCAAATACATACCGGTGTATTGTACTAACATTAATGATCGGCAGTGTAGTGCACCACCTCTCAGAATCCCCAAGAATGGAGGTCTGATATTTGACAGCTGAATTGTAGCTGTCAGATTGTTGTAGCTAGTTGTAGTAGTTTATTCACAGCTTAGTTGTAAGCCGGAATTATTGTATTGTATTGTTCGTTGTTGCTGAGTATTATGATGATACTCATAAAATTCTTGTAGTTTTGTATTTGTCTACTTTGTTTTTAGTAGATATGAATTTATATTTCCTTTTTGATAACTGAAAGATCCAAGATAAATTTGTTGTTAAAATAGTTTATTGTTATAAAATAATGATCATAAACATACATGCATATAATTCAACATATAAAAATGTAATTAACATACATGTATAGTTTAAACAAGAATAAATGTAATTTAAATCAAATACATATTAAACAATGATATAATACAAACACAAGATAATCAATTGAAGTTATTAATGTTATAACTTTCTTAATTTAACGAACAATACAATTTATTATGAGGAACTCGCTTAGCAAAGTGAGGGTACCTTAATGATAAGGATACCAATTTAAACAATACAAAATTGCTTAACTGATTACTGAAGTTATTAAATAATTTCAAATACAATGTAAGTAAATATGAAGTAAAACATGAGAATTGAAACATAAAAATAGTATTATTAAGATAGCAAAAACATATTGTCTTACCTGAAAGATCCAAGATAAATTTGTTGTTAAAATAGTTTATTGTTATAAAATAATGATAGTTCTTCAGCATGGGGCTGAGCCTTATATAGCGTTTTGGTTGCCCCATGCGTCTCCATGGACTCGTGTCCATGAGAGACCAAAAACAACAACAAAATATCTTGGTACATGGTAAGACCTGTAAGGCCTAAATGTATAAACCCTACTTGAAATTGAAGAAAATAGCTTTTAATATAAATAATGATGCAAGATAGGAATTATTTCAAGAGTCAGCACAAAGTAACATTTTGTTAATCTGCACTATCATTGTCCATGAAAAGACAGATAATTAATGTATTAGCCAGGTAAATTGGCTATCAGTAAACAACAGTAAGTTGTCAATAGAGAGACTTGATTAATTCACAAAGACTAGCTTTATAGGGATTAAGGTAATGTAATAATTATGTCGATAGTAAACAACAGTTACTCAAAATAGCAACTTACATAAATTATGAGAAATTAAGTAGAAATAATTTGAACAAGTCAACAGTCAAAATATGATAAAATTACACTGTGACAACTTCCCCCGCTTCGACAAATCAATGCTCCTGCATTGAATAACTATTACATTGATTTAATTAATAAACAAAACGTATAAACATAAACATGATATAAACATGAGTTTTAATTGATGAATAATGATGATAAATGAAGAATAATACATGTGTAATAACAAAGATAAAAACACAATATGAAATCAAATAATATAATACATGTCATGATATTCAAAATAAATGTCTTTTCACTGGCATATCACACAATTATATACACAAATCACAAATATATACAAGTTGACAAATGTTCATCTCATTTGTTGGTAGGCCCCATGTAGATTAATGAGGAGATTCGACTTCGTAATTATGAATACACAAGCTTTGCTTTATTTCTTATATAATAACTTCTGATTTATTTGAATTTTGAAAAAGCTATGATTCATTTTGTTACACATTTATTTGAGAGGT
This sequence comes from Spisula solida, assembly GCA_947247005.1. NCBI lineage: Eukaryota > Metazoa > Mollusca > Bivalvia > Venerida > Mactridae > Spisula > Spisula solida. The sequence continues at coordinate 29,652,269 of OX365954.1, forward strand.
TCACTTTTGAATGGATAAAATGATGAAATCTATTATGGTAACATAAAATGATAGTAATAATGAACTTGTTTCAAATGAGTTCAAAGCACAATTGTGCTAAATTCATAAATATATTTTATTTTTGATTCCCGAAGCTATCAATCCTGCGTCGACCATATCGTCAGTTGATACTCAAGCAACTTTCCAACAACAGTTTCATAAAAAGATGAGTTATTTATTCAAAGAATGACTATGGTTGAGTTCAAATAATTTGATATCATTTGGTTGCTAACACTTAGCAATATTATTATGTACACAAATGATTAACTTAAGATGCATGCATGCTGCAAATCTAGAATCACCATGAAATCTAAGGATATATACAAATATTCACTCTGAATATTAATTACTCATAATACATATTTCCAAAAATTGGAGAACTGAAATAGATTGTCTTCCCCAACACAACTGTCCCATAATACAACAGTTACAGTATAAATGTCAACATTCTATAGATATCAGCATCATTAGCAGCTAAAGCAGTAACAACTGCAAGTAGAAGAGTTAAGACCGTCTAAGAAACTTTTCCCCATTACAGAACACATCAATAACAAATTACCATGGATTTAGCACTAATATAGAGTAACAATTAACAATAACAATTTGATGGAACTGAATGAAAAACATTTTACAGACTTGCCCTAAGCAACTACACGCATGCCCGACTATATAGAAACCTAATAGACTTTGTTGATGACAAAATACTACAAATGACTACTATTTTACAATATACTTGTAGACATTACAACAACTAGTACTAGTATAGTTACCGAACTACGGATTACAATTTGTAGACAATTTCTACATTACAATACAGTTTTCTTTCTGAAAACATACTAAATTCCAACAGGAAATTCAAATTCATTACACTGAATGACTATTTATTACTATGCTGACTGACTATTTATTACTATCAGTTTTCCTCCTGAAAACAGTTAACTTCTTCTGACGACGTCTACGATTATTGTCAGTATACTTAGCATGATAAGCATCTCTCATTTCCTTGGGGACTGTACCCTTATATTCCCAAGTATTATGTTTATCATTGGACGGTAAGCCTACCCACTTAATTCTATAATAAGAAACACCATTTTGCTTCTTATACCTGAGTATTCTCTCAGGAATCCTATCAATTATATCATCAACATCCCCATTTCTAGTATCCTCAACCAGCTCATCATCAGCATTGTTTTGAGTAATACTTACATCATCAGGGATTGGATCAATTTCTACATCATTATCTGACTGAAAATAAGGTTTTAACCTATTCGCATTTACAAGCGACTTATTGAGTTTCCCAGTTTCAATTGACTTTAACTTGTACGTATAATTTGGACCAAGTTCCACTATTTCATACGGACCGATAAACTTTTTCGAAAGCTTTTTCGAGAGTCCAACTTTAATATTCTCTTTACTCATCCATACTTCTTGACCAAGATAAAATGAAGGTTCTTTAGCATTCCTATCATGTAACAACTTTTGCCTGATTTGTTCACCTGCGCGGTTAGCTTTCACCAACAAATCAGTGACCTCCAACTGTTGATTTAAATGTCCCACATATTCCTTAACATTGACTGGGAGATTTTCTCTAGGTATGAGAGACGTATCTATGGGTAACCTCATATGCCTACCAAACAAAACCTGATACGGAGTAAAACCAGTAGTGGCTGATGAAGAATTTCTAAAAGCCATCATTATTGAAGGTATAAAGTCTGCCCAATTGTCCTGATTATCATTACACAATGTTCTAAGAGACTGACCTAAAGTACCATTAACACGTTCAACTACACTATTACTTTGAGGATGGAACGATGAAGTGTGATGTCTAGTTACTTGAAATTTCTCACACACTGCAGATATAAGTTTGGAAACGAAATTCGATCCCCTATCGGTAACAATGATATCGGGCGAACCGAAACGACAGAAAATCTCTTCAAACAAAATCTTAGCAATTTCACTTGCTTCTTGAGTACGCAATGGAAAAGCTTCACACCAATTTGAAAATGAATCTACTACAACTAGAATGTACTTAAACTTTTCTTGCGTGATAGGTAATGGTCCAACTATATCTAAGTGTATTCTTGAAAAACTATGTGAAGGTACTGGTAAAGGACAAAGAGGAACCTTACGTTTACCAAAATGTCTCTTAGACTTTTGGCAATCCTCACATTTCTTTACATACCTTTCAACGTCTGCATACATCTTTTTCCAGTGGTATTTTGATCTGATAGCAAAATAAGTTTTATCAAACCCTAAATGAGCAAGAGACTCATGATACGACTTGATCACATCATTACGTAACTCAATTGGAACTGCAATTTGCGTGAAACATTCACTCTGTCTCTTACCTTTCTTGAAACGTGGTTCACAAATGTGATATAGTATGTTGTCACGGACTATATATTGCTCAGACAGACATAACATACGCTTCTCATCATCTTGGATTTTTGTACCGTGTACAAGATATGACAATATTGGCCCTAGCTCTGGACATCTCCATTGGTCAGCTGATAATTTTACCTTATTGTCTGCATCCACTTCAATATTCTCTATCTCTTCCTCAGTTTCATCAACTATATCCATAGCAGCTATTAAGGGATGTGCATCTGATAACTCGTCTTGGTTCTGATACTCAAACTCTACTTGCATGTACTCATTTGGAACTTCATTAATAGAGCTTACAACAGGTTCTAGTTCTTCAGTCTCATCATATGTTCTGCGACTTAATGCATCGGCATTGCCATTTTTAAGTCCGGGTTTATGAACAATATCAAAATCATAGCCTTGAAGTTTCAAAGCCCACCTACCTTTTCTTCCGCTGAGGTTCTTCAGAGTTTGAATGTACTTCATACCAAGATTATCAGTATAAACAGTGAACTTTGAATTTGCAAGATACGGATTAAATTGTCTAATAGCTTCTATCAATGCTAGACATTCTTTTTCATGAATGCTCCATTTAGTCTCACTACCACGCAAAGACCTACCACCATAAGCTATAACATGCTCAACTTTCTCCTTACCAATCTGACCAAGTACAAAACCTACCGCAGTGTCTGATGCATCAGTTGATAAGACAAATGGCTTTGTCATATCAGGATATACAAGAATGGGAGCTGATGTCAACAGTTCTTTTAACTAATTAAATGACGACTCACAACTGTCTGACCATTCAAAATCCTTATCCTTTTTGAGCAAGTTATTTAATGGACCTGCTAATTGTGAAAACCCAAATATGAACTTTCTATAGTAGTTACACAACCCTAGAAATGCCCTTACATTTTTCACAGATCTAGGTCTAGGAAATGAACGTACAGCCTCAATTTTAGCAGGATTAACCTCAATTCCATTATTTGAGAAAAAGTGCCCTAGGTACTCAACACGTTCAACAGCAAACTTACACTTCTTAGGTTGAAGTTTAAGATTAGCTTCCCTAAGCCTATCGAAAACTTGTTGCAAGTGTCCTAAATGCTCTTCAAATGTGGATGAGTGAATCAGAATATCGTCAACATAGACTAATGCAAACTTAAAGTTAATTCCCCTAAGAATGTTATTCATGACTGTTTGAAAAGCAATCGGTGCATTACGAAGACCGTAAGGAAGGCGTTTGAAGCTATAGCTGCCTTCATGAGTTATAAACGTAGTTTTATGGCTAGTTTCTGGATCCAGAGGTATTTGGTGAAACCCACTACGCAAATCTAAAACACTGAAGAATTTAGACTTATTCTCTGCAACAGAGTCAACTACATCTTCAAACCTTGGTAATGGAAAATTGATGGGTTTGGTAACAGCATTTAAGCGGCGATAATCTACGGCCATGCGAAATGTATTATCTTTTTTCTTACACAATATCACCGGTGCTGCCCACATAGAATCTGAAGGTTCAATGAGTTTATTATCTAACAGATCTTTGGTTTGACTTTCAACTTCCCTTTTACCTTGAGGTGTATTTCTGTACGGCCCCTGCCTTTGAGGAGGTGCGTCCCCAGTCTCTATCCTATGACTATGTAAATGAGTGCACCCTAATTCAGAAGTGTTTGTGGCAAACATATCTTCATTATTTACTATGAAAGTCTTAAGTGAATGTTTCTGTTGAGCGGTTAATACTTTGCTGGCAACACTGATACCAAGTTTTTCCAAGACACTATCTAATTGTACTTCAGACATGGAATTAATACCACTACTATCATCATCAACATGGCTATTATTAGCATCACTACTACATGTACCTTTCGATGTGGCATCGTCAGGAATTTCCCTGATTGAACTTTCATCTATAGGAAATAATTTTCCTACAACCATATTTGCACCCAAATTTACATCAAATGGCATAGGGTTTAAAAGCCTACATGCTGCCCTACCATTGTTTGACCTGATAACTACCTTTCCTAATGCTACGCTATAGTTACCAAGTGACTGAACTGGTTCCATTATAGACACACTACCGTTTTCTACCTTGGATAACTTTACTGGAACTAGAGTTTCAGACATTGCACTCAATGTTACAGAACCTTTGAGTCGTACTAATCCTGTTCTAAGTGATTGAATACAGTGAACTTCAGGATTAGTCTCAAATTTCAAAGTACCAAAATTCAATACACACTTATTAACGGTAAGAAAGTCTTGTCCCAATATAAGAGAGTGATGAATGTTGTCAAATACATGGAACTTTTGACAGAAAACAGAATCACCTATTTGAATGTTAAGATCTATGGTACCTTTAACATTTATCATTTTACCACTAATTCCCCTGACTTGTCCAACATTGTCACTTCCAAATGAAGTTATTCCTACTTTCCTTAAGAGGGATTTATTGATACAACACAAATCTGACCCAGAATCTACAAGTGCTCTAAATGTTTGCTTATTTATGTCATTCTTTATGAAATTTTTCTCCATTATGGTTGCTGAAGCAATATTAGGTATGTTTACCTTTGAATCTTTACGACTTTTCTTTGATGGTTGAACATATTGCTTCTTGGTATTTTTGACAGTTTGCACTTTTGAATTTTTCTTAATTTGCCTAATTTTATCTAAAGAAGTGGGTTTATCGATTTGATTAAAAATATTTGGCCTATCCAGATGGTTCCCTCTACCCCTGGCAGGCTGGGACCCCTATTGTCTTCTGATATTCGGACATGCAGGTCTAATGTGCCCAATTCTTTTGCAAGCATCACATGTTTTGTTCTTTGCCCAACAATTTTTAAATTCATGACTGTCCCTAGGTTTTCCACATGCATAACAAAATTTTTGAACGTTATTTAATGAATTTCCATTTTGATATTGCCTATGCCTAAAAGAGGTATTCCTATTACTAGTATCTACATTTCGTTTTTGTTCCGAGTTATAATTATTTCTGGTCATACTATTAATTGACATTTGATTAGCAGCCAAAGAATCAACTGTTTGTTTCAACTCAACCATATTTATACCACCAATTGCGTTTTTCACTATCTCAGTAAAAGAAGCTTCTGAAAGATTTACTTGAGGCGGATTTAAAGCATATGCACTTTCAGACTGTTCTGCAATTTGAAGTAAATTATCTAAATCTGTTGGAGGATTGCGTCTGAGATCTGCTCTGATATGATTTAACAACCCACCATTGATAGCAATCAAAATATTATCATCGTTAATTTTTGCTAACTGAGCTTTTGTTTGAACTTCATATACAAAATCTCTAACTGACTGATTATGTTTTTGTCTCATTTGAAACAGTTCAGAATTAATTTGAATTTTATCAATATTTTTACTTAATCTTTGTATGAATTTTTCTTTTAAAATGCCAAAATCATTTTTTATTTCATCCGTCAAATTAGTGAACCAATCAAATGCTGTTCCTAAACTTAAAAACATGCCAAAAAATTTAGCTAAAATTCTGTCTTCAACATTAGCGACAGTACCAAAATATTGGTACCTAGTTAGCCAGCTTCTGGCTTCATCCTTACATGGGTCGAATCTCCCTACTAATTCTACTTTAAAAGGAGGCCTACCTTGCTCAGTTGGTGCAGCTGATGAAGTTGACGTCATGGTTCCTTCTTGAGTGACTTCTGGCCTGGTTCTTGCTTTACTTGTATCGTAATTTTCCTGGCTAGTGCTGGCGTCTACCAATGGTCCCTTTGAACGGAGTTGGTATTGAGCAGCTGGTGTCCTTATCATATGAATCTTCTACTCTCCACCACTTTTGACAGCTGAATTGTAGCTGTCAGATTGTTGTAGCTAGTTGTAGTAGTTTATTCACAGCTTAGTTGTAAGCCGGAATTATTGTATTGTATTGTTCGTTGTTGCTGAGTATTATGATGATACTCATAAAATTCTTGTAGTTTTGTATTTGTCTACTTTGTTTTTAGTAGATATGAATTTATATTTCCTTTTTGATAACTGAAAGATCCAAGATAAATTTGTTGTTAAAATAGTTTATTGTTATAAAATAATGATCATAAACATACATGCATATAATTCAACATATAAAAATGTAATTAACATACATGTATAGTTTAAACAAGAATAAATGTAATTTAAATCAAATACATATTAAACAATGATATAATACAAACACAAGATAATCAATTGAAGTTATTAATGTTATAACTTTCTTAATTTAACGAACAATATAATTTATTATGAGGAACTCGCTTAGCAAAGTGAGGGTACCTTAATGATAAGGATACCAATTTAAACAATACAAAATTGCTTAACTGATTACTGAAGTTATTAAATAATTTCAAATACAATGTAAGTAAATATGAAGTAAAACATGAGAATTGAAACATAAAAATAGTATTATTAAGATAGCAAAAACATATTGTCTTACCTGAAAGATCCAAGATAAATTTGTTGTTAAAATAGTTTATTGTTATAAAATAATGATAGTTCTTCAGCATGGGGCTGAGCCTTATATAGCGTTTTGGTTGCCCCATGCGTCTCCATGGACTCGTGTCCATGAGAGACCAAAAACAACAACAAAATATCTTGGTACATGGTAAGACCTGTAAGGCCTAAATGTATAAACCCTACTTGAAATTGAAGAAAATAGCTTTTAATATAAATAATGATGCAAGATAGGAATTATTTCAAGAGTCAGCACAAAGTAACATTTTGTTAATCTGCACTATCATTGTCCATGAAAAGACAGATAATTAATGTATTAGCCAGGTAAATTGGCTATCAGTAAACAACAGTAAGTTGTCAATAGAGAGACTTGATTAATTCACAAAGACTAGCTTTATAGGGATTAAGGTAATGTAATAATTATGTCGATAGTAAACAACAGTTACTCAAAATAGCAACTTACATAAATTATGAGAAATTAAGTAGAAATAATTTGAACAAGTCAACAGTCAAAATATGATAAAATTACACTGTGACAGATATGAAGACAGTTACCGTATTTTTGCATGTATAAGACGCACATTTTTCCTCCCAGAATCGAAACCAAAAGTTAGATGCGTCTTTTACAGTGATATAGCCATTTTCCAAGTCTCCATCGGTAAAAAACGAACTTTCATGAAGTCCACCATTAACATTATTGAAAAGGCACTGGTACTGAAGGGGTTTGATTGGCCCCTGAACTGATCCTTTGACCTTTCATGAAAGTCACATTTTGACCCTCAAGATTTTGTCTGATAGGTCATTAGTTCTTTAAATTATTGGTATTTTTACAATGTAGTACATGAACTAATATTTTATTTATACAATGGTAAACAACTAAAAGACCCTTCATAATCAACCCCTAGGGGAACTCTTGATATAAATGAAGCCCCTTTCTTGGCATAAAACTTATATGGGTAGGTAACAGAATTACTTGAACCAGTGTCAAGATAATTTGATTAGGTAGTCTCCATATCACTAAAATACTGTTTGATTGTAGGATGTTTAACTGAAAAAATGCCCCAAAAAAGCTTTCTGCTGAAATATACCTGGCATATGAGTGCCTCCACCTGTATTTGAACCCATGTCGCCAGATAAGACGACAAGCGCTCTAACCATTGAGCTACAGAGGCACACTAAACATACAACTAAGAACTTTTTTTTCCGTTACATGTTACTTTTATTCTATTGTGTACTTAAATATTTTAGGTTGATATGTGTCGGTGGGGATGGTATGTTTTCTGAGGTGCTAAATGGTTTACTGAACAAAACAGAACATGATCATCATATAGAAGAGACGGGACATTTTGAACCCGTTCCACCAGACATAAGGATTGGTATTATACCTGCAGGTATGTAGCAACCGGTACCTAGGGGTCCTACTATTTCGGAAAAATCCGGAAATCGGGATTTGCTGCACTAGAAAGCATGGAAGGAATTTGATTAAAAAATTCAAATAATTGACAAAGTTATGGTCATGTGAAGTTTCACAACATCAAGCTGAATTTTAACAAAACAACATTATTTGAAACACACCTTTTGTGTATGGATGTGTGCTATTGACACCCGAAACAGACTTACACCTCATTTTCAGTATTAGGCATTATGCCTCTGTATGATCCCTGTATACCTTTCTTATGCCTCAATTACCAGCAGTCTGTCTGGCAATAATTCAAACCTTACTTTCCTACTATTCTCATATCTGATTATTATAGAGTAATAAAAGCAGCGGTCCTACAATTCTGGAATAATTTGGAAATCTGGATTTGCTGCACTTCAATTGAAAAAATTCAAAGTATTAACAAAGTTATGGTAATTTGAAGCTGAATTTAACAATAGAACAATGTTTGAAACAGTGTTTTGGTGTAGGGATTTGTGCAAATAGCACTTAAAACAGGACTGGGTATTTTGCCTTAGTTGGACCCCTGAAAAGCTAAACAGGTTGAATTTTGATGAAAATCAAATTATTTCACATTCTTCCTTTGTGTCACACTGTGACTTGAGTCACACTGATATCTTCATAAAAAGTAAAGCAATGCTAATTTGGCATGCTGTGTTTTACCTGTATTAAATGGTCTCGAGTGGATGGATTCATCAATTTGGGCTGCTTAAATCAGAGGCGTCTTTACGTGGGTGAAGAAATGTCTCATGTAGCCAGTTTAACATAAAAAGTAACTGGTTATCATTGTTATTTCAGGTTCTACAAATACAATAGTTTATACAACAACTGGTGTTAGTGATGTTGTAACATCAACATTACATATAGTTCTAGGTAGGTACATTCAATTGACCATTTGCAAAAATTGAAATGTTAATTTAGATCACAGTTAATCAATGAAAGGATTAAAGATTGCTCTAATTATTATACAAACTTGGCAGAGAAAATAGCATTATTATAAAATCAGTTCAGCAGTGATCCAGTGAACCTGCTTGCGGAAGGTCAAACCCTTCCATGAAAATTTGACAACAATGTCGATATTCCTCCCCTGTGGATTAGATTCTGGTTCCTTTTGGAAGGGTGAACTAGTACGGGTTAGGACACAGTCCAGGAAAACTGGTTAGGTGAATCTACCACCATATAAATGAAACATGTTGTGAAATGGCATTACACTTGAATGTTTGTTTGAATGGATTTTATATGTTTGTTTGTTTATTGAATAGACAAACAAACATGTAAAATCAGTTCAAACATAAAAACCCAACATGTGATAGTTTCAGACAAGGTATAACTTCATAAATTTAGCGGTTGAATTTAATTTGTTTTGTTTACTTGTAGGTGACAGTCTTGGTATAGACGTTAACTCGGTCAATGTCAATGATCAATTTATACGATACAGTGTTACGATGTTAGGGTATGGTTATATGGGTGATCTGTTACATGATAGTGATAATCACAGGTGGATGGGACCAAAGAGATATAACTGGTCTGGTAGGTCAACTTGATATACTGCTAATCACTTTTTTTTGGCGAGAGTTTTGTTTTTGCTAATATTTGCGAGGATGTAGACAAGCGAAATAATTATTTTGCAATACAAAGTCGGGAATTGGACATTTTCAATGAAGCAAATTCGAATTCTCGCGAACAAAAAATTTTTCAGAAAAATTGCAAAATAAAAGTTGTAATAATGTGATTAACAGTATTGTGTATTATTTTCTTCTTGCTTCCTGATAAGTTTTACAAATATAAAAGGTTATTGCAATAAAAAGATAGTTATGAAGCTCCCAGGGAAAGCTGCACTCCACTGAAACTGTTGAACACAAAGAAGCACAAACATTATAAGTTAGATAAAAGGGAACAGTGACCAAAACAGGACTCGACACTCTGACAACCAGCTACACCTGTCAGACATATAAAGCTGGAGTTAAATGATTCACAAGGACAACCACACATCACAAGGTCATCCCTCAAAAGAAAAGGCGCAGTGACAAAAAATTGTATTGTAAATTTCTTTTTGAAGTGGACAATATCATTGCAGAGTTACTCCAAGAGTAAAAGCTTAATGAGGCTGGTAAGGTCTGAAATAATTATATATTTCCTGGCCCCCAGTCTTCCTAAAGATCTCAGTCTAAGCTAAATATAAATGTCGGCTAAAATTGTGTCACAGACTGAAAACAGAACAATAAGAGTTCAATAAGGTAGAATTTTATGAGCTCCGAGGTAAGATTAGTTTCATATCGTGTTTTAATTCATTTTATCTATGATCCATGTCTTGTTTTATGTGTATGTTGTTTTCAGGAACAAAAGCATTTCTTTCAAACAACTCATATTATGGTGAAATCAAATTCCGTCTATCAGACAATGATGAAAGTCATCCTACTGACAATGTTAAATGTTTTGCTGGGTGAGTGCATTAGTTTATACTTATTTTTAGGTAGAGTATAATGTGAAGCAAGCTCCAGAATTTGTAATAATCACTCTCGACACCTCACTCCTGATGGTATCCGTTGCCACACAGCTCCACAATTTGTATCAATCGCTCTCGACACCTCACTCCTGATGGTATCCTTTGCCACACAGCTCCACAATTTGTATCAATCGCTCTCGACACCTCACTCCTGATGGTATCCTTTGCCACACAGCTCCACAATTTGTATCAATAGCTCTCGACACCTCACTCCTGATGGCATCTGTTGCCACACAGCTCCACAATTTGTATCAAACTCTCTCTGGACACCTCACTCCTGATGGCATCTGTTGCCACACAGTTTCACAATTTATATCAATCACTCTCGACACCTCATTCCTGATGCTTTCTGTTACCACAGAGGTATTAGAGAAGTATAGCCAATTTCCCCCATTTTAATTAAATATATGTACCTGTGTTTTACCTTACAATGAAGTATGGTCACAAGCTCAGATGCACAGTAAGTAAATCACAAGTCACAGTAGAACAATTGATTAAATTTACAAATCCAAACATGTTACAATAAGATCCGCAAAATGCCCCGCCTGGGCATATTGAGGGTTACCTTAGCAACCATAGATTTTAGCATGATGTTACTGTGATCATGAATATTCAGGGAAACATTGCTAAGGTATGTTATTAATTCCAGTTAAAAGGATCGTAACAAAGTTATAAGCATTTTTTCATCATAATATTGATCATCCCTGTTTAGCTAAATAATTGTTGAGAAATACAATGAAGCAGTAAACCAAAACTAACTAACAAATGAAATGATATATGAAGCTAGCCATGCGTTTAAATTAACTGAATTCTACATCTCAATTACAGGGATGTCAATCTTCCTGATTTATCCAGGATTTATTATTTCGGATTTATCATGAAATCGCCTGAAAGAGCAATGGCTTCTGACCAAAATAAAAGTTATTTGATAAAAATATCTCAAAAAATGGCAAAGTTATGGTAAATTTAGTCTGCTCAGAAGGATTTTCTAAAATACAAGTTTATTATGAAAAAAAATGTCATTGAAGTCCTCCAATTTGACAAAAATGGTCAGTCGCATATGATTTTCCTGATGTTTAATTTGGCCCTGTTGGCACCCCTGCAATTAGGGAGGTAGGTTGTATGTAGAGTCTATTGAACAGTGTAATTGATTGTTTCAGATGTGAGACGTGTTACAGAGCGAAGGAAAGTAATGAGGAGAGATTGCAGCTACAGGATTCTGTGAACTTCACTGCTGGCAGTGGTGTTTCTAACGAGTCTGGTAAGCCAAGTCAGAAGTGTTAAATGAAATTAATTCATGTATGACTTATAATTATGCACTTAAACCAAGTCCCAGTCCAAAGTCAAGAAACCACAATCAGAACATTGTTCATTAGATGAATAGTCTAATGCTAGTCTATTGCTTTTGTTATTAGCTCACCTGTCACAAAGTGACAGAGTGAGCTTTTGTGATCACTCTTCGTCCGTCGTCCGTCCATCGTCCGTCCGTCAACAATTGGCTTGTGTAGATATAAGTTCAATATTGTGTCATCTGGGGTCAAAAACTAGGTCACAAGGTCAAATCATAGAAAAACCTTGTGTAGTCACTAGAGGTCACAGTTTTGACCTGATCTTTACGAAATTGGGTCACAATGATCAAAACAACAAAATCTAGGTCAAGTTCGATATTGGGTCATCTGGGGTTAAAAAGTAGGTCATTAGATCAATCATAGAAAAACCTTGTGTAGTCACTAGAGGTCACAATATTGGCCTAATCTGTATAAAACTTGGTTACAATGATCATCTCAACAAAATCTAGGTCAAGTTCGACAGGTGAGCGACCTAGGGCCCTTTGGGCCCTCTTGTTCACAATGCTAAGCGATGTCGCCATACAGTATAGGTTCAATCCCACTTTAGGTGCACGAAACTATTGTGGCCTCCGTAGCTCAGTGGTTCGGGTGCTTGCCATCTTATCTGGCAATCGAGTTCGAATCCAGGTGAAGGCACACATATGCCCACCATGTTACTGCAGGAAGATGACTGAAAACTAAGTCTATGCTCAGCATTTTAAAAAAAAGTTTTATTTGAAACCAATGCTAAAATCTTTTTTCTTTACAGTGACTGATGGTTGGCAAACTGTGATAGGGAAATTTGTAGCAGTGAACAGTGTAACTATGAGCTGTAGTTGTGATCTCAGTCCCCCTGGAATGTCTCCATTCTGCCACCTTGGTGACGGGTGTATAGACCTTATACTCGTCTCAGACTGTTCTAGGATTGATTTTCTCAAGTTTCTTATGAGAACAGCTAAAGGGGAAGAGGTAAGTGTAGATTTTTTCGATTTATATGCTTTTACTTATCCGGAAATCCATTTGGGCAAGTTTCTGATCGGGAGGCATATAGTGATCGGCCTGTCTGTCCGTACGAGGTTAACCCAAATTGACTGTTTCGTCTAGCATTAATACTAGGAACATACTGTAAACAAAGAATTTTTTCGCACGATTTAATTTCGCAGAGTTTTGCGATTGGTAGAATTTTCTCAAAATTAAGTCGCCGTGAGAAAGTGCTAAAACATTTATATGGACAATGCGGGAAACCTAAAAACGCGTAACTTTGTAGAAATTAAATTGGTTTACAGTTTTCACATATTGATATGTATCTTGCAGAGGGACAGTCTAGACTTTATACAGATGTATCGTGTGAAAGAGTTTACATTCCGTGCACTCACTGAGGAGACAGATTTACACATTCTATCAAATAACGAGGAATTAACCCCCAGTAAAAAAGTGAAGTTAAAACGTCAGACATCAAAAACAAGTGTATGGAATTGTGATGGTGAAGTGATAACCCAACACAAGATCAATGTCAGGTATGGAACAATCTCATTTAAATAAGATCCTAACATTTGCTACATTCCTGTTAGAGATCTGAATACATTACGTAAGAGGCCATGTTCAAGTGACACCTCTGGGGCAGAATGACGTCACACAGTTTGACGAATGAAATTATATCTAGCCGCCTCAGTAGACTTTTACTGTACTTTCAAATTTGTGAAAGAAGCGATTTGAGTGGATGACGTAAAGTTCACGTCGACATGACCCCATACGGAGCGTCGTCGTTACAAGGGTCTGTTTTAATGAGATTGGGTATGGAAAATTTGACTGTTACATTTATATTTATCTTTCCTAGTGTACATATGTTGCTATTATGCACATATTGGTTGGTCCATTGACAGAATGAGGTATGGCCGCTTGATAAAAAGATAGTAACAACACTGACAGGAAATTAAGCTTTCAACAGAAATAGCAGAACACAAAACGCATGAAAAAGAAAATTCACAGATTTAAAGTACAAGTCACAAGAATAATCAGAACTGGCATTAAAACTGACATTCTACTCTTACAGTCTGCCCCCTCTCTTAATTAATTTGTACTGTCATTATTATGATTATAAATCACATGAGTATTACAATGATTATTATCAAATCATTTAATTTCGATGGGACAAAATTTCATGGTTTTGGTGAAAAAGACAAAAAGACGTAATTTCAAGGATTTCGGATTCACACAAATTATCAGAAATCATTCAAAAATCAATTGGATATAATAATTGTTTTATTACATGTTGTTATACGAAAGTAAAATTCCCCTACCTGACTGGACTTGAAAGCAGCAGTATGGCAGCCAGTGTAAACTTGCCTTGACATATTTATTGGTATAATTATTTAATTTTGTGGTTGAGGTCATTCACAAAATCCACAAATTAAATGATTTCTCCAACAAATATTAATGATTTTACAGTAAATGTTAAACATCTTGATATAACTGCAATTGCATTATTAAATATTTCAGAGTCCACTGTCAACTTGTCAAATTGTTTGCACGAGGGATGGAGGATCCGAGTACAACAGAAGACCAAAAATGTAAAACATGCTGTAGCCCAACATTTGAGAATTTCTGAAAACAGTCAGAAAAGAAAACTTGATACAGCTTGAGTTATCACTAGAGATGGGAACAAATTCCAAAATCAGTATTCGAATAGTCAAAATGCCTATTCGAATATATTTGAATATTCGATATTCTTTCCAAATCTTATTTGTTTTCTTCCATAATTTTCAAACTGAAAACTTTTTATTTCCCATTCTTGATAAAACGAACTTGTTGGACATTAAATTAGTATTTTCGAGATGAGCTTTAGATTTGAATACTCGTCCGGTTTTCAAATATTCTGATATTCGGCTCCATCTCTAGTTATCACCCATTTAGATCATTCCTAGGAGGAGATACTATGATACACAGAGATAAATCATGTTTATGGGCATTTGTTATAATTAAACTCTAGTCTTATGATAATGCTGAATATATTATACATCTCCGTTTCGTAATGTGAGTTTGAAAGCAGGTGTAAGAAATCAGTCCACCGTGTAAATACTGGTTATTTGTAAACAATAAAGCACACGTTAAGCCTGGGTCACATCAGCCGCATGACTTATTGCTGCACAATTTCTTACACTTGAAAATAAAAAAAATCGCCAAAATACAGATTGTAGAAGTCACAAGGCTGCTCTGCAATGCTCATACGGCTGTCTCATGTATAGCTTTAACATAGTAGGAAAATAGCAATATTGACAAATTGCAAGCATTGAGATGAGGTTGAGTGCATCTTGTGGAGTTAAAATTTTATCGGGACGGTCTCAGGTCAATCTGACTTAAACTGCCGCACAAAACACTAGCAACTTCCCCCAAAAGATGCATCAAAATATGCTCTTAAACAGGTGTACAACTGTCACAAGGCTGATGTGACATAGGCTTAACCAAACAGTAGTGACATCAATTCTGTGATAAAAAAATAACAAGTTCATGTTGTATCTAAACTTTACCTCAATTAAGCATTAGTTGAAAAACTATGAGAATCACTTGATTCTTGATTTTCGTCTCCTCTCTTGTCTATAATGCTGTAACTCTGATTTTATTCCATAGCCAATTGTTAATAAAAACCACTCATGGTTTAACTCTTTATTTATCGACGTTTCGGCCTGAGCCTTTTTCAAAACACACAAACAATTTACAGACACAGAAGAACTTTTGTTTGTGTGTTTTGAAAAAGGCTCAGGCCGAAATGTCGATAAATAAAGAGTTAAACCATGAGTGGTATATTGCTGTAGTTTATTATTGCTGTTGTATGTCAGGATTTTGAAATGTAATTCGATCTCATTCCCATATTTTTGTATGTTTAATTCCATGATGTCATTTTAAATGAATACTATTTAAATGATTAGATACTCTTTTAAGTTCCTTGGTCTTGTTACCAATTAGATTGTGTATTTTACCAAATAAACATGTTTATTTTTAGCTACCCTGTAAATTTTAATCATTTGAAATAATGTGGATTTTCCTCCACTTGTGGAGAAGTTGCTGGTTCCTTGTGGAAGGGTTCTGATAATTTATGTTTGAGACTTCAAAGGGAGGTAATTTCATAAAACTAATGCAGGAGTTGTCTCCCTTAATACTTCTAAAACATAGGAATTAGCATTTGATTCTGTAGAAGTTAGCTCTACACTTCTTTACAAGTGAAATACAATCAGGGTCATTGTTAAAATGATGCATAATACATTGACATAGTTTTTACAACTTTCATTTTATGTATGTAGTTAAGGCAAATAAGTCAGTAAGAAATAAGAATAGAAGTTTTTGGAAACAATTTGTTTTCAGCTATATGCAATGCATGCATATTGATTTTACTAGGGTCTGATGGTGATAAACAAATTGTTCACAATTTTTTCAAGTCTGTCCACTATTCAAATGTTTCTAATTTATTAGAATTAACTTGGTATTTCATATTGTTATAACAACCACAGACTTTCCCCATTTTATCTGTAAATACCAGATTTAAATATTTTATCACGTACTGTAATTTATGTATTTTAACATCATTAGTACTACCATATGCTTTATAATCATGTTCAAGATAATTGAAATCATTTGATTGAAATAATTTCCTATGATTGGTTTCATCCTTGATGGAATGATCCCATTGATTGGTTTCAGCCTTGATGGAAATGATCCCATTGATTGGTTTCAACCTTGATGGAACAATCCCATTGATTGGTTTCAGCCTTGATGGAAATGATCCCATTGATTGGTTTCAGCCTTGATGGAAATGATCCCATTGATTGGTTTCAACCTTGCTGGAATGATCCTATTGATTGGTTTCAACCTTGAAGGAACAATCCCATTGATTGGTTTCAACCTTGATGGAACAATCCCATTGATTGGTTTCAGCCTTGATGGAAATGATCCCATTGATTGGTTTCAACCTTGATGGAACAATCCCATTGATTGGTTTCAGCCTTGATGGAATGATCCCATTGATTGGTTTCAGCCTTGATGGAACAATCTCATTGATTGGTTTCAACCTTGATGGAACAATCCCATTGATTGGTTTCAGCCTTGATGGAATGATCCCATTGATTGGTTTCATCATTGATGGAACAATCTCATTGATTGGTTTCAACCTTGATGAAACGATTCCATTGATTGGTTTCAACCTTGATGGAATGATCCAATTCCGCATTTCAGATATCCACGTTCAATGCAATTACTTATTTGACCAATGCATATTATTAAGAGCAATGAAATGTCAATGCAAACTATCGTTTTTAATCCATGCTATATTCCTTATTTACAGATATCATATTTTTGCCATCTGTTAAATTTTGTATACTTGATCAATGCAAAGTGTAAATGTTCCATGTTTATTGTTAGTGTAACTGTTCAAGGCTATGTGATGAGAGTAGCAGTTTTGTTTGAACAAGTTAGTTTTTAGATGTATTTCTGTCAATGCAAAGCTATTTGTTGAAAATAGCAGTTTTGATTACTTTTATTTCTTTGAAGAAAGTAGTCAGTACATGTAATTTATATCAATACAAGGCTATGAGTTGAAAATAGCAGATTTTTATTTCTTGAAGGAAAGTAGTTAAAACATGTAATTTATATCAATGCAAAGCTATGGGTTGAAAATAGCAGTTTTTATTTCTTGAAGGAAAGTAGTTAACACATGTAATTTATATCAATGCAAAGCTATGGGTGGAAAATAGCCATTTTATTATTTCTTGAAGGAAAGTAGTTAATACATGTTATTTATATCAATGCAAGGCTATGGGTTGAAAATAGCAGTTTTTTATTTCTTGAAGGAAAGTAGTTAATACATGTTATTTTTATCAATGCAAGGCTATGGGCTGAATATAGCAGTTTTTTATTTCTTGAAGGAAAGTAGTTAACAAATATAATTTATGTCAATGCAATGCAATGTTTGGTTTTGAAAATATATCAGTTTTATTGAAATTTTCAAATGCTTTGGATGTTATTGTTTGCTCATGGTTTGATTTGAGCTTTTGTGATAGATGTTTAATAATGATCGTGAGTGTGTATGTGTGTTGTTGTCACGTATAGTCCAGTCAGGGTAAGAATACAGTGACGCAGCAGTCAAGTCCACTATTACGATGTAAAACCAATTATAAAGGATTATACAGACAGCTATAATTTTAATGCTAAACTAACATACTATATTCGCACTACCTGTTCAGACAATGGTTGTGATCTTTTGTGTACACAGAAATGACTACGTCACTGTCACCATATTCTATCTGGACTGTAGTATTTATGTTCACTTTCATTACTTTGTTGTGTTTATGTTGATATGTCACACCCAATGCAATACAATTATTTCTACGAAGTCCAATTTACACGAAATATTATTTCTCATAAAATTGTTCATCATTTTGATCCTATTTTCTCTCCATGCTTTAGATTAGTACAATATTTATCCCCCCCCCCCCCCCCCCCATCTTTGATGAGTGGGTAAATTGCTTTGCACATGTGGGTCGGTCTGTTGGTTGGTAGACCAAATGGTTTTCGTTCAATAACTCAAGAACGCTTTGACCTAGGATCATCAAACTTTAGGTGGAGGTTGGGCAGCAACAGTAGATGACCCCATTGAGGTCATTAGATCAAAGGTCAAGACCAGGGTGACCTTCAGCATTAATGATTATTTGGCTGCAATGGGGGCATACATGTTTTACAAACATCTCTTGTTAGTTGTACATTTTTGAAAGTTCAAATACGTTCAAGCACCTGTATAGTTGTAGAATTATTCCATCAAAAGTTAATACTGTAGAACTTTGATGCCTTGAACAGTTTGAACATGAAAAAACCCTAGAAACCTTGAACAGGTTTCAGTCCCGGTAATATGATGATGTACTAGTATACGTAGATACCTCAAACAGGTAGATGACTTCAACTATTTTCCTGGTCCAAAGGCATTCTGAAGGGTCAAAGTTCTACTGTGTATTCAAATTTATTTCGATTTTTGGTGTTAATAAAGAGTAGAGATCTTCCCCATGTCCAGTTTCAAGTTCTTTTGTGAATATTTTGACGATTGATTTTTAAATTGATTCAACTTGTTTTTATTTTATGATAATTTTATGTATATAAGATTGTTGTTAACTTTAACGGTTTTTACCTAACCAGTTAAATACCTTGTATCTTTATGGTATGTGCATAAAATTATTAATACCAATGTCCATCATTTGTGATTAGTGCACTGCTGAGGCCAATAAGCACTATCACAAGTTTTGTAGCCGACCTGAAAATATAATTATATAGAAACAGATATACTGATCAAACATTCAACACTACAATTCAACCTCGCTAGAGTGACCCTCCGTAGAGCAACAGCCTCTCTTGGACAACAAACCGTATTCCCTCGAATAAACGCTCCGCCCCTAATAAAAAAAAAAAATTCAAGACACTTCAATTGTGTATTGATTGGTGGTTTATTTTATGGATAATCATATGCAAACATGATTCACTTAAAACTATAGTTTATAGTTAGAACCTTTTCTAAAAATTTATAGTGCTTGGACTTCTTCTAAAAAAACAACCTCTGTACAACAACCAAGCTTAGTGTTTCCCAGCGGGTGTTACTCTAGAGAGGTTGTACTGTACATGTAACTGCTGACAGGTTTTTTTTTTTTTCACATGCTCATTCTAGTAAAAATATGTTGTATAATATTGTACATGTTGTTAGCTCACCTGTCACATAGTGACAAGGTGAGCTATTGTGATCACTCTTTGTCTGTCGTCAGTCCGTGCTTCAACAATTCATTCAAACGACTTCTTCTCCTAAACCACTTGGCCACTTTCAACCAAACTTCACAGGAATGTTCCTTCAGTGGTCCTTTCTAAAAATAGCTAAAAGAATTGTAATCTATAAATAACTGTGCAATAAAAAATATTTTAAAAAATCACAAAAATTCAACCGCTGGCCAGATTTCAAAATAATTTTACAAAAATAGTTTTTGGGTGACCGTCCTAACAAAATTGACATTTTTGTCTTGATGCGTCAAAAAATATGGCTGCCAGTGGGTGGGGCGCTGTTTTTCCCTATATATCTATAGTAAAATCTTTAAAAATCTTCTCCTCTAAAAGTACTAGTTGGATTTTATGTAAAATGGATAACAATGTTCCTTGGGTTATCCTTTCTACAATAGCTAAAAGAATTATAATCCATGCTGAACTCAGGTTGCCATGACAACTGATTGGAAACACTTTTTTACACAAAAAAAAAACGAAAAATATGGTTCTACTTGATCAATGTGTGCAGGTGAGCGACCTAGGGCCCTGTGGGCCCTCTTGTTGTAAACGTACTCTATTTATATCATAGAATCAGTGCCTTTTGAAGTTTTAAGAAATAATTAACTTTAGCAGGTGCTTTGCTGATGACTGTTTATTTATACTTTTATGTATATAATCAAATTTTCTTGAAACTTCACTAGAAGTGTTAATCTTTATACTGTTACTTGATCAGAGATATATTTCAATTAATTAACTTTAAAATTTTATATATGCCATAAAATAACTTTTATTTAGTCTCTTAGCGTTGTTGTTACTTTAACTTTGGATCCCTATTACCCAATGCCATATCATATAAAATGCGTAGTTGCTGTATGTTGTTAAAACTAAACTGGTTGTCATCAATACATCTTAGCCTACATTTTTTTATAGTTTTGGGTTCAATACTGAGTTTGTACTTTTTATTCCTAATACAAAAAAATGTATATATTAATACATATCATTCTTATTTTGAGTAGATATCGTTTAATTGTTTGTTTGTTCATTGTATAGGAGAGATCATGTTTGTATACAAAGGGATTAGTACCACCAGTTAGCTATTGGTGAATGGCAGGTTTTTATTGTTCATTCATCCAATAGATTGCCGGTGGGCTTTTGTATATGAATTCGGTGATCTCTCCTATTAATGCTGAAATTCATGTTTGTTAATTCTTGTAATGGTATATTACACTATACGTCAATCATGCAAAGATAATTGAACCACAGGATCGAGTTACTGATGTCTTGTTGAATTAATTTTGCTTCTATTATATATATCTGTGATGCTGACTGTAGCTTATTTTAAAACACAAATAAAAAATCATTGCCGAATAGTGTAAATTTATACATGTTGCCATTTATGCCATATTTTCAAATGGTGTTATTATCTATTTTTGCATTTTGTATGTTGCTGGCTTAAAATTTAAAGGTCTTAAGTACCTTATAAGAATCATGCATATTTGAAATCTGCATCTCAAGGTGCTTCTTATGAGCCTAATTTCATGAAAATCGGAAGTGTTGAAAAGACTGAAGTTGAAAAAGCTTGTTTTTCCAAAAGCAAAGAGTAGTTTTCTGACAGTTTTTTTCTTGTCTTCTCAAAATATTGATTTTATACTTACGACCTTCTAATTCTAAGCCAGCGATGTGTTTTACCATAATTGTCTGCTCATGTCTCTAATGTCTGTTCTGGTACACTTAAACAGGCCCAATCCCCCGAAGGATCTCAAATAGAAATGTCATCTCAAATTGAGATTTTACTCAAATTAGAGTCTCAATTTGTGATAAAATCTGATGTTCGAACTCATGAAATTTTGCTTTAATAAACTCAGAATGATGTTTCTGTTTTGTTATGCCAATTTTGAGTAGAGCATCTTGTGGAAATTATCACAAAGACGCATGACAAAATCTGAGATGAAATTTAGTTCAGGTTGAGATGCTTCGGGCGATTGGGGCCAAGTAGTCATCAGATGTGAGGGGTACATGTATCTGGTAATCAAATAGGACAAAGGGATAGGTTGCAACTTTCAAATTATTCGTGAACTAAAGTCTGTCTGATTTTTAACACTAATATAACTTTATTGTTAACTTTCTATCCAGGATGTTATGAAAATATGCCGATAGATTTCTTCTGTGATAATTTTTTGACTGGAATTTATTTGTAAGTAGCTCTATTGTCAGCAGAAGCCAGTTATATATATTTTTTACAAAATTATGTTATGCTTAAAAGTGGGAATTGAATTTTTTTTTATATTATTGTATGTCTCATTCACTTTGAGCTCCAAACTGCTGTTTTACATAAGTTAGTATATAATTATTTCACTTATGCCATCCTCAAGTGTGTTACTTATTATGTTTTTCAGCAAAGTTATGCATAGAGGAACGAAAACAAACTACTAAGTTTTTCTCTTGCTCGCGTCATCAGCATAATTTTGTTAAGGACACTGTTTGGAGTTACAAAAAACGTCTACATGCAAATATTTTAGTATAACACATTGACACCTCAGCTTAGCTAACGAAAGAAATTTGTTACATTATTTTAGTTTAGTTAGTAAAAACAGTACTTCTGGCAGTTTATCTTATCTGAGTACTGGGCTGGTATTCACAAAGCATCTTAGGTGAAAACTTAAATATTTTGACATAAGTTCAACAATTGAGCTGCACATAGTTCCTAAGAAACGAAGCATAACACATGTTTCTTTGTGATTATTGAAGCTCTTTACAAAATGCTTCTAAACTATGAAAAAATTGATAATCTTAATTTTCCTGTTTAGCTGGGACACTTCAGGAAATTTTAATATTTTAAGAAAAATTTTCCCTTAAGATGTTTTATGAATACCAACCCTGCTTTATAAATTTGAACGGTTTAAGGAATCACAGCTTTTGAGGAAGTGATGTGGTTTATTTAAAATTATTTATTTCTGATGTGGAAGTCTGAATATTGTGTATGATTTAATGTGATTGCGTTTAATCGTACATGTATATAACAGATGTTCCAGTGATTCTGTAAAACTTTTAGTTCTATAAACAGTTTTATAAGTATGATTATTGTAGAAAACTTGTTATTTTTCTGGTAACGTTGTTAATTATTGCACTATAAATAAAGCTCTATATTGTTTACTAAGTGTTTTGTTCTTTGTTCTTAGTTAACTGCAAGTAAGAGTTACGTCCGTTATAAAGGCAGACAACTCTGGGCGCCTTAACTGCAAGTAAGTGTTGGTGCTTTAACTGCAAGTAAGAGTTGGCGCCTTAAATGCAAGTAAGAGTTAAATCCGTTATCAAGACAGGCAACTCTGGGCGCCTTAACTGCAAGTAAGAGTTGGCACCTTAAATGCAAGTAAGAGCTACGTCCGTTATCAAGGCAGACAACTCTGGGCGCCTTAACTGCAAGTAAGTGTTGGTGCTTTAACTGCAAGTAAGAGTTGGCGCCTTAAATGCAAGTAAGAGTTAAATCCGTTATCAAGACAGGCAACTCTGGGCGCCTTAACTGCAAGTAAGAGTTGGCACCTTAAATGCAAGTAAGAGCTACGTCCGTTATCAAGGCAGACAACTCTGGGCGCCTTAACTGCAAGTAAGAGTCTGCGCCTTAACTGCAAGTAAGAGTTGGCACCTTAAATGCAAGCAAGAGTTGGCACCTTAAATGCATGTAATAGTTGGCACCTTAAATGCAAGCAAGAGTTGGCACCTTAAATGCAAGCAAGAGTTAAGTCCGTTATCAAGACCGGCAACTCTGGGTGCCTTAAGTGCAAGTCAGTAAGAGTTATTTCTATTTGTATTCAAGACATTCAACTCTGGTCGCCCTAACTGCAAGTCAGTTTAGAGTATCTTCTTTTTGAACATGGACATGGGGAAAATGCTCCTATTTTTTAGAACTAATTTCTGATTATATTGACCATACCTCCTTTACCTCATTTCATACTTCATCTATAGTGAGGGAGACATACTAATTTTGTGCTGGCTGGATGGATGCCACCAAGTTTGTCCTTGTTATTCAATGGTCGAATTTCAATGATACATCACAGAACAGTTGGTACCACTTCACAGGAAAGTTGGTACCACTTCACAGGACAGTTGGTACCAACTGTGCAAATTGTCGGAAGTGTTAGATGGAATGAATATTGCGAGAGTTGTTGACCTTTGTGAGACAAATTTTTTGTGTCAAAAATCCCTCTAGTTTCTTGTATTATTAATAATTTAATACCATAGAAGTATAGAGCCTGTAGTCAGAATACCGGTGATTATTTCTCTTCCTAAACAAGGAATATGTAGTGATAGATAGATAGATAGATAGATAGATAGATAGATAGATAGATAGATAGATAGATAGATAGATAGATAGATAGATAGATAGATAGATAGATAGATAGATAGATAGATAGATAGATAGATAGATAGATAGATAGATAGATAGATAGATAGATAGATAGATAGATAGATAGATAGATAGATAGATAGATAGATAGATAGATAGATAGATAGATAGATAGATAGATAGATAGATAGATAGATAGATAGATAGATAGATAGATAGATAGATAGATAGATAGATAGATAGATAGATAGATAGATAGATAGATAGATAGATAGATAGATAGATAGATAGATAGATAGATAGATAGATAGATAGATAGATAGATAGATAGATAGATAGATAGATAGATAGATAGATAGATAGATAGATAGATAGATAGATAGATAGATAGATAGATAGATAGATAGATAGATAGATAGATAGATAGATAGATAGATAGATAGATAGATAGATAGATAGATAGATAGATAGATAGATAGATAGATAGATATATTTTATTCAGTATTGAATGTACTTACATAGATATGTAAAAATAACATGTATAATAAAACAACTTCTACATACATGCATTTATAGATAACCATGAGAGGCACACCAACACCAAGGATTACACAAAAAGAGATACCTCTTATTTCCATTGTGGTCCTTTGGTGTTGGTGGCATGACATAGAGAGGCATTATGTAGGATAGCAATGTTTTCATATTGACCATTGAATAAATAGAGGATATTACATGAGTGTCTTTCCATATTGAATTTATTAAACGAGTTGAATAAAATAATAAAATGCGAGGCTCTGCCGAAATAAATAATGGCTTTATTACGCTTCCGCGACGTCAAACATGTGATAAAATTCAATATGTGTAAATTTAACAAAAAACATTGTTTTTCTCTTAATCAATGAACGGTTTCCTATGGTAAAGAGTAGTTTTCTTACAGTTTTTTTCTTGTTTTCTCAAAATATTGATTTTGTACTTACGACCTTCCAATTCTAAGCCAGCGATGTATTGTATGTATAATTATAATCTATGAGTCGAGTAAAATAAAAGCAACAGCTAAACAGAACACGGATCATTGAAGCATTAATGTAGTAACATAACAGATCGAAAACTAATACTCAATTATTTATTACATGTATACCCCTAGATTGTCATATTTGAGTCAGGCTTGAAGTCGGTTGGTCGGTCGGTTGAATCTGTTGAGAAAATATGCATGAGCTCTTTCTCTGTAACAGCTGTTCCGATTTCAAGACTTATCAAATCAAGTCTATTTAAGCATATCGACCACAATTATGTTCAAATGATTTTCACTGAAGTAGTCCCCTTTGAACATTTCATTTTTATATGTACTATTTCTTTGTAACCACGGGTAGGATTTGAAAGAATTATCACAGACTCCCAAGTACCATGTCACATTATGTTCGGATTAGTTTCCACTGAGTCCTGTCGTTTGAATTATCCACAGTAAAAAGCCATGGTATTTCTATGTAACTATTTGATTTCAACCAAACTTTGCAAAAAGATTATATAATATATATAAAAAAAATTGATAATATATATCAGACATGGAAATGCAGCACTTAACCAGCTGAGCACAGAAAACATTAAAACATACAAGGCACAATGCCCAACTGAACCAACCGAGCACAGAGAACATAAATGAAAAAACACATACAAGGCACAATGCCTAACTAACAAGTGAAGATCCGTCCAAGTCCAAGCCGTCGAAAAGTAGAATTAATTAGTTTCAGCTATCAAAAAGCTGAATGCCCTAGCTTAATGACCCAGTTTCAACAGAAAATAGGTTATAATGTCTAGTTTTAGCTGTCTGTCAAGTTAAGCATAACAGCGGCATGTTACATCCATATAGGTTTTAACTGGGTTATTGCGCTTTTAATAGTTTGTATTATTTCTCTAACAATCGGCGTAAGTGAACATAACTGTCAGGCTTTAATTTTGGGGGTATTCATCATCTTCAGTGATAAAGCTCCAATTGTTTCTATGACTTCGTATCTAAGTAATCTGTCAACTAATACCTCTTTGGAGACCCAGCAAAATTTCATCGATACCAAAATCAAGATTAACAGTAGCAATCACGGTGAAATCCATCCTACTCTATGGAGCTGAATGTTGGAGACACATTGTGACTGACACCAAATACTTAAAACATTCCATAATGCCTGTCTAAGAAAAATCTGTAAGATATATAGGCCAAAAAATACTATGGAAGAAAATATCACAAAAAAACGAAACAATGCAAAGAAAATGGAGATGAACTGACCATGTAATGAATGAAAAAGACCAATCCAACAAATGTGGCTCTTAGATGGACTCTGGAAACCTGGAGGAGAATGGTGGAGGGAGAGTTAAAAGAGATGGGAATGACATGAAATGAAGCAGAAAAGACAGCCAGCGACAGCCAGCGACAGCCAGCGACAGCCAGAGACAGCCAGCGGCAGCCAGCGGCAGCCAGCGACACCCAGCGGCAGCCAGCGGCAGCCAGCGACACCCAGCGACACCCAGCGGCAGCCAGCGGCAGCCAGCGGCAGCCAAAAATGGAGAAAGCCGACATCAGCCTTATATTTTGAAGTACACGAAGAGGACTAAGTGTAAACTTTCTATCTAAGTCGGCTAGTACTTAATAATCATGAATTAGTTGTTTTATTTGATCTTATTGAACCAAGAAATATGTTTCTCTCCGTTTTATTATGTGGGCAACGGTGACCTAGAGGTAGGACACACGATTTGGGATCGAGAGGTTTGATCCCCGTTTGCGTCAGTACTTAATTCCTCTGAGCAATGACATCCCACATGCTCCACTTTACCCAGGTGTACATCTGAGAGGGACAGAAGCCAATATGCTGTGGCTTTCAGCAACACCGAGTGTAACAGCTAACGCTTGACTCAAATATAGGGGAGTAGGGAAGACCGGGGTAAGTCGGAATAAAAAATCGTTTTTCTATGGAAGCCCTGGAGGGCACTTTTGACTTAGGTGTTGGGACTTGTGACTTGTGACTTAGAACTTGTGACTTATGACTTGTGACTTATGACTTGTGACTTACATTCTATAAATAAATCTGCGCGCACTTCCTTGGGCAGCGTGAATGGTGAAGGATGTTGTCTGAATAGGAATTACCTGATAATAGTCTATAGTGAGTCAGGTAAGTCGGCATTAGTTTTGTTTGAATGAAATCGTCATTGTTGAAGTCATCGAACCGTTATTCTGAATTGTTAAGACCATTAACTAAAATACCGTTCATGTAATAGCATAATGTCACATGGTATAGTTGTGTTCTATGCGTGTACATGTGCATACAGAATTATAATGGTTTGCTTCCTTTTCGCTATTATATTTGCGTCTCATTAGAAACAGATAGTTCGGATCATACATGATGCAATGAATTATATTTTAAGTTTTGTTTAAGTAATAATAATTATATGTTCTTCTACATTTTTCCAGGTGAAGAAACTGGAATATCCGTGCTGTGTGTGTTTGTTCGGTGCGTTTGGTTCGAAAATGATGTGGCGGGGCAAATCTATTTACCTATATAGTCTTTAAACGCAGCAAAGCAACCGGCTCAAATGTAAACTTGGCAATTGTGACACTATGGGCTAGAATAGATTTTGAATGTGATTGTGTTTTATCATGCAACTGCCATGGTAACTGCCTGATAACACATGACCTGAGAACAGTATGTGTTCTCAGGTCAATAGGCTGCTAGTAGCCTGAGAACACTTTTTGGCTCCGCCCACAAATCACGGACTATTTTCCCATTTCTCATTCCGTCTAAAATTGACCTACATATTATTGAAAACTACAAAAATATACATTTGATAGCTAATATTTATTCAAAGTTTAGATTTACAACCAACATCAGCAATATTTCTTCGCCATGTAGGGCTACGCCAGTGTATTTTTTCTTGAATTCATACGGGTCATCCACGGATCAATCGTTTGGGAAAGGCCCTGAAAAAAACAACAAACGCACATAAATCCACTGGCATAGGATCATCAAAGATAAATAAACATAAAGAGTATGCATAGACAACGGTTCCACATTAAATACACTGGACAAAATGCAATTTTGAACTCATTTGAAGACTCGATACGATGCGCGGCAATATCCGGTTTTAGTCCCAGTTGGGACTATTCTTTTTGATAAAATTATTACTTCATGAAATCACGACCATTGTGGATGAGATTGAAATCGGTGTCAGTGAGACGCTTGAATAAATTTGCATATTTGGCCACGCCCCTTTGCATAATTTTAATATTGCACATGCGCATTCGGGAATATTTTCAAGTGTCTATATATATATGTCCATTTGTGGTTCCATGGTGGTTTGACAATGTGAACACAATGAGAAAAACTATTTACCTTAGGCTCATTACAAGAAAAGAAAACATGCACCGTACCTGTACAGTTATATAGTATTGTCAGACAGTACTACCTGGCAGTCAATGTTAATCCGTCGTTCGATATGTGTTATTTTAGCAGTAGCAAGTGAAAACATTATAACGGTACAATAAAAACACACTAAAATAAATGAGTGAATGACGAATACAATGAAAATGATCAGTCCTATACAGCGGGTGAACATGTAACCGTTTAAACCTGTGTGAATGTACAATGGGTATTCATTAAGAGCGTCAATAACATGCAACGTCGTCGCTATATATATACTCTGGTTTTAGTCCCATGGTGTTATTATTTTTCGTGTTATCTACAATCAACAAGTGCAATGCAATTTATTCCGTAAATGTTTTAAAGCGTTTCTTCCCCCAAAAGTATCCGAGCCCCTTTTTCTCTAGTATTGATACCCCAAAAGATAACCCTTTTCCGGGGAGAAACTTCCCTCTAGTAGCATTAATACAAATTGTTAAAATCGTCGCTATATATATACTCTGGTTTTAGTCCCATGGTGTTATTATTTTTCGTGTTATCTGCAATCATCAAGTGCAATGCAATTCATTCCGTAAATGTTTTAAAGCGTTTCTTCCCCCAAAAGTATCCGAGCCCCTTTTTCTCTAGTATTGATACACCAAAAGAAACCCTTTTCCCGGGAGAAACTTCCCTCTAGTAGCATTAATACAAATTGTTAAAATCAAATCGTCGCTATATATATACTCTGGTTTTAGTCCCATGGTGTTATTATTTTTCGTGTTATCTGCAATCATCAAGTGCAATGCAATTCATTCCGTAAATGTTTTAAAAGCGTTTCTTCCCCCAAAAGTATCCGAGCCCCCTATTCTCTTGTATTGATGCCCCAAAAGAAACCCTTTTCCCGGGAGAAACTTCCCTCTAGTAGCATTAATACAAATTGTTGAAATCGTCGCTATATATATACTCTGGTTTTAGTCCCATGGTGTTATTATTTTTCGTGTTATCTGCAATCAACAAGTGCAATGCAATTTATTCCGTAAATGTTTTAAAAGCGTTTCTTCCCCCAAAAGTATCCGAGCCCCTTTTTCTCTAGTATTGATGCCCCAAAAGAAACCCTTTTCCCGGGAGAAATTTCCCTCTAGTAGCATTAATACAAATTGTTAAAATCGTCGCTATATATATACTCTGGTTTTAGTCCCATGGTGTTATTATTTTTCGTGTTATCTGCAATCATTTAGTGCAATGTAATTCATTCCGTTAATATTTTAAAAGCGTTTCTTCCCCCAAAAGTATCCGAGCCCCTATTTCTCTAGTATTGATGCCCCAAAAGAAACCCTTTTCCCGGGAGAAACTTCCCTCCCAGTCTCTAGTAGCATTAATGCGAACAGTTAAAATCGTCGCTATATATATACTCTGGTTTTAGTCCCATGGTGTTATTATTTTTCGTGTTATCTGAAACCATTTCAATGTTTTTGGAGTATAACGGAGTATAATATATTAGTGACGATCGTGCTTTAAATTGCCTCTAGTAGCGTCAATGCTTTAAAATATTTACGGAATGAATTGCATTGTAAGTAATGGTGAAATGACACGAAAAGAAATACCGTAGTGATATATATAAGCGACGAATCAAATAATTTCATTACGGTACACTAAAATGTGCCTTTATGTTTGTTACAATAACACAATTACCGTATAAAGACTTATAATTACATAAGCTTAGTGTGGACCGCGATGAAGTACATCAAACGGCCATTACGTTGTTAACGGTACTTTTTTTATAAATTTGAATATTTGGCCACGCCCCCTAATGTATAATTTTAATATTGCGCATGCGCACTCGGGAATATTTTCAAGCGTCTGGGTGACAAGGATCAATAAAACTACAAGAAAATCGATCATTTTTTACTTCGAAAAAGAATAGTCCCAACTGGGACTAAAACCGGATATTGCCCGATGCGCATACAAAATCATTGTAAATGAAAAAGTCGGAAATATTTGGCGAATCTTAAGACTAAGTGAGTCAGTTAAATCATTGTTAGATTCGGTGTACATATGGTTCATACATAGGTAAAACATAAAAGAATATAATAGGCTCTTCAACAAGATCAATGTCTTACCATATTCTATTTCCATCGATTTTCCAAGCATAGAGGTCTCCCTACTGCCATTCTCCACCCACCAACTTGACTAAGACGAGTAAGCTTGTATAAACTGTTCATTCCTGAAGTTATTTCCCCCGTCCGGAATTCAATTTTGCACTGACAGTTACCGCAAACAACCCAGTGTTTCACATAGTCCATGTTTATATTTATTCCAAGGCATTGTTAAGAATAACAGAAGGATTTATGACGTAGTAAACGACCTTGTTCACACACGTACGTCATTGATGATTCATTCAAAAACTTCATAAATTCATGAGCGAAATTTTATTCTACTATTATGACACAATGTAGTTATTTGGTAATAACATTTACTAAGATTTCCCTTTCTGAATATATAATTGAAATATTTTATCTTTTAATATTTCTTTTGTTAAGCAGCGTAGAATTGAGAACTATTTTGTTTCGCGGAAGCACATTGAATTGTGTTAATCGGCGGGTTTACTGGATCTACTAAAACCCAAAACTCGGTTGTAACTTTAAAAAATGAGGAATTACGCCCCTTACTTGTTCCGTGGTGCTGGTTGCATGATAAATAGAAACTCGGGTCACTGTCCGGATCGAACAATGTTATCAGACTCGGCGATATCGTCCGGGGTGACTCGCCAAAGGCTCGCCACCCGGACGATATCACCTCGCCTGATAACATTGTTCTCACCGGACAGTGACCCGAGTTTCTCTATATGTAACATAATGGTGAAGTAGAACATTATAAGGTTTTGCGGACAATTCCAAGTAGTGGATATCAATACATTTACATTTATGGCGCCTACGAACTAAGCTTTTCAGGATAGCTTTATAGTATCCGTATACGTTTAATTTCATAGATGTAATGTCGGACAGAAATGTTAAGAAATAATACGCCATTTTGTCATGTTTTGAAATACATAATGCAACAGACTCAAAGTTGTCATTTGCAAATGTTTTTTTGTCTACCGTTCATCATTTACAACTGCGTTTGTGTAAACTCTGTATACAATATAAAGCAAAGACCAAAAACACTGTCAATTTCATGAATAAATATCATTCCAAGAGTTTGGCTTCAATGTATACTGATAACAAACGAAGGATAACAAACTCATATTAAATTACAACATTGATTATAATAACACTTATTATGATATATTTTGCTGTCTATAATTTTATCAAAGGTAGAATGTATTTCACATTTTACACGTCATAAGTTACAAGTCACAAGTCACAAGTTATAAGTTTCAAGTCACAAGTCACAAGTCTCAAGTCACAAGTCTCTAGTCACAAGTCACAAGTCTCAAGTCACAAGTCACAAGTCACAAGTCACAAGTCTCAAGTCACAAGTCTCAAGTCACAAGTCTCTAGTCACAAATCAAAATCTTAATTGAAATGCAGAAATAAACCAGACGTTATAACCATATTAGTGCTTTACTATACGATTAAACGAAGCCTTAGACATACATGTCAAAATTAATAGAGCAACATACACATGAAATTAATATACTAAAGTGGCTCGGCATAACAATACCGACTTCGGACTAACAACATGCCATACTTAGTTATACAAATATTTTAAATCATGGCATATGCTGTAAATTGGTGAACTTCTGTTTGGAATTAAACACACGCCCTTCCAACATCTCAAAATCAATTGGAGTACATGTATATCATCAAGGTTTTGGTGCTCTATCATGGTACAGGGTCTTAGGGATCCTATACCATAAACATTCTTATTTTGTGTCACTCAGTCCAGATCGGTTTGTATTTCTCTGTCGACTATATCAACCATAAATTCCATGTGAGTATATGTAGGTTCATAACGAGACAATAATATTTATGCTCAACTTGTGCGTTTATGCATTTATGTCCATTACAGTAGTTGTTCACAGCCTTTTATGCAATATTCCACAAGAGATATTTTCAGGATTCCACGACATATATTTCATTTATCTCCACCTGCAAAAACAAACAAACATTTTAATTAAACTGGTCATTCTATTCCCTCACCTTAACCAAAAGATTCGTCAGGATTGTGACGCTAAAATTATAATCAAAAAGTTGGAAATATATTCTAACTTTGTATATGCAATAATATAACGATAAAGAAGAATTTTAAACCTAACTCTTTTGTTGTAGAATGATTGTAAATCCGTTAACAATTGTTATTTAATCAAACAACTAAAACTGACTTACCTGTCTTGCTGAAAATATAAAAATCCGATTCACGTATCATCCGTTTTTGTCCACGTTATTGTTACAAGTAAGGGAAAAATAAAGCATGCAAATATATTTATAGTTTGTTTGGTCACAACTCCTAAGTCACAAGTCACAAGTTATAAGTCACAAGTCACAAGTCATAAGTCATAAGTCATAAGTCATAAGTCATAAGTCAAAAGTGCCCTCCAGGGCTTCCATATTTTTCACAAATGATACAATTGTACAAATAAATTACGAATATTTTATCAAGCATGGAATCTACTTACAGAATATCGACTCAAACACCATGTTCCGATTTGCCCAATTGTACCTCAGTACTATGGACGCTCATATTTTGATAATCGGTCACCCAATATATGAAGTCAGTCGATATTCTGTAAGTAGATTCCATGCTTGTTAAAATATACGTAATTCATTTGAATGTGATACGGCTTGACAAATTACGCAATCACCAGAGGTCCAAATTATGATGACGTGCACAACTTAGTCTAGGTTTGGTACTGATGAATCTTGCAAAGTTATGTTTATAATTAAATGCAATCTTTGTAAAATCAATCTGACCATTGTGTATCGATTATATGCACAACTAGGTGTGGTACTGATAAATTATGGAAAGTTTCGTTGAAATGCGATCAATTGTTCATGAGAAATAGCCCGGACAAAACTAAGACGGATCAATCAAACATCAGACTAACCAGGGACATTAAATAATTCTAGATTTAGTTTCTGATCCAACCAACCTCAAGCATGACTCCAATAAAGCCACTATTAACACTCAACAACCAAAAATGATCAATGACTAATACCAGCATTACTAAGAGACACACCCTTTTTTACGTGCTGAAGTTTATATCCAACAAAATCCATTATATCTGTGAACAATTCATAGTAGCGTGTGTTTCACAAACAGTAGCACACGATTAATCCTCAAAGGCACTCCAAGTTTGAGAGTTGGTGTGTGGGGTAAACACAATGGCGTATCATAATGAATATGGAAAACGGTTATAAATTTTAAAACGGGTGTAACCTCCGCGTGCTTGGATAACGTCATCCAAACGGTCGGGTAGCTGCGTATGCGCTTTTTGATGTCCCTTTGTGGCATGAGACCCCATTCTACAGTAAGGGCAGCAGCCAGCTCATTTCTTGTTAACGTCTGACGTTGTCGTACGGAAAGACGGAGCTGCAGCATAATTATGTCACAGGCATATTCTATTGAGTTCATATCTGGATACCTTGATGCTTGCCAGTCCTTATGTCAACACCTTGGACATCAAGGTACAATTGTCGCACCGGCTGCTCTAGCTTACTCAGTCTCCGAAATGTGTCTTCAAGACATCAGAAGTTCTTCATACTAATCAGGTTTATAGCGTAACAGACATGTCAAACTAAAAAATATTTTAAGCACTGCTCATGTCAAGATGACTTTTTGCTACACTTTTGATTTTCACTTGACTTTGAGGGGTTTGTGTGTTTGCACGGACCATACCACAGGGAACTGTATCATTGATTTAGAGAGAACAAAAAATATTCTTTTATGAATATATAAATTTTCCAAAAAAAATTTATTTTAATCTTGATTAATGATAGTTACATGTGGGACAGTACGGGGTATTTGAGCTGTTACGGATAGATACACAGTTATACACATGTACTTGTACTGGTGTGTCTAAAGCAAAACGCAATTTAACTTTTACATGGACATTTTAGCATTTAAAAATCTATGAACCCAAGTTTTGACTCTTTAATTTATTTTGTGGAGTGCACTTCGTATCTGGGGGTACCAGTTTATTAACTAATTGGTCTAGAGTACCGCGATTATTCAGTCGTTATGCCAATAAGATAGAAAATAATAGTATGCATATTACATAGAATAATAAACTGTTCAGTTCTAGTTTTCTACCTGCACTCTACACACGTTGAGTGTTTGTTTGCGATTTGGACCTAAAATGTGTACGTTTTAATTCCTGTGACCTACCAGAAAATCGGGAATTAATTTCTGCGTATATAATGAAGGAAATATGGTGTCAATACAAACGCATGCTGATATGTTAAATTGGGATCATGTTAATGAAAACTGTTTAAATACGAAAACACTATGTACTGTCAGGATCCATTTTACTCAAATTCACAAATACTGGGGACTTTGACGGCACATCCCATGTCATTCCAGAAAAACCCTTCATGGTCGGTTATCCCTGCACAATCTTCGTTCCCTTGATGGTCGTTAGGCTCATTTATACGCCAATTAGAATAAAGGATCGCCGATCCATCCGACCATACAAAGGTACCTTCGTTATCCAAATCATTGGCGCCGATCCATGCTCCCCAGCAACATTCGCCGATCAATCCGGCAATAAATATATCCTCATCCTCCGATCCGATGTATGCTAAATGCCCTGACCTGTGCTCGCAATATGCATTTGCGTCAGACCATGACAAAGGTCCTGTGTTTACATAATAATAAGATCCACGGAAATATGGCAGCCATTTTCCATACACTGAACACAATATGGAACGATTGCTTGTATTCTGACGAATCAAGCTCCTAGCTGAAAACATGTTGCCTTGGAAATCAGGACTATTGGGGAACCCACAACCAGAATTTCTACATGCATTGCTGCTGGTGTTGGTGGTAGTTTCCGAGTCATCTACCATGTTACATTGTCCGAGGCTTGCGCATGCGTCGCAGTCGGCAATGGTGTCCATAGTCCAATCTGACTTCATTCCGAAAACGTAACCTGGTTTTAGCTCAACTTCTTCACCGTTGCTGTACTCTATATCATCCCTCGTCCGAACTAATGCACACGTGTGAGTGCGAACATGATAATTGATATATTGACAAGCTTTGGTAGATTTACAAGCTTTAACACAATCGTTTTTACTGACCTTGATCATCCACTCAAACGTGTAAGTACTTGAACTTCCTTCAGTGGACGTTTTAATCCAGCGACTAAAATGAACTCGGTCTCGACCTATTAACGAATCCGGCGTCACAACTCGGTCTCGACTTAACGAATCCTGCGTCACTGGTATTACGTTGATACAGAGCAAGACGTAAAGTCGAATATTCATATTTAACAAATGAGAAAATGCATTGTAAGAGTTTAGCATGTTTTTCTTCAAACCCACAAATTAAAACTCAAAATCTACACTAAAGTTCACGGTCCATTCTGAGTTCTTTCCAAACGCGTAACCTGGCTTCAATTCAACGGCTTCAACGTTGTTGTATTCTATATTATCTCAAGTTCGAGTCAATAAATACGCGTGAATGCTAACTTGATAAACGTTTAAGAATACGTTCTTCGATCAGTTGACATTTTAATCCAATGACCAAAATGGATTGTATATTTACTTTCGGAATAACGTTGATGCAGATCAATTTAAGTATATGTACACTATTTTGACAATGTTAGTGATATAACCATTAAATCGTCCATTTGAAGCTAGTTACTGATGGCTGTTAATCACGTACGTATGTACGAAGTGATGTAGTATTTCACTGAAATCGGACTGTACAAATAAAACGTATTTCAAAAGTTCGCGATATTCTGGGATAACATACGTACATTTATTATTTATTTAAACGTCACAAAACCGGTGACATATAGGTCCATTGGGACGGTTGTTTTCTGTTTCTATAATATATTACTTATACACATGTCACGTTAATAAACTATTTACTTACTTACATTTATTATTTAACTAAAGAGCCCAGTCTCTACTTAAATGTTTCTGTCGTCAATTTCATAGCATAACTAGGTATAAATATTTAACATTAATAGCAATCTTGTCTTAACGGACCCGAAGTAAACGACGGCGGCTGTTTACTTCACTCGAGCGATTCGAGAATCCCTGGAGGGACAGTCATTTCTTAATTGTTCTTATTTTCATGTACAGTCAACTCTCGTTATCTCGAAATCCACGGGACCGTGGAAATTACTTCGACATAACGAAAATTCGAGATAGAATTTTCGGCATCGAAGTTGCAAGTTTTCTAGTTTCTGTCGTATTACGAGAAAATGCATTTTATTCATTTTCGTTTGTTAACGTTGTGTTGTTAAAATATGATGATATGTACTCATCAGTAAGTGTAGTGTATCACATGCTAATGTACGTGTACGATCGAGTAAGTAAATGCCAACACCCTCGATTTTACATGTAAATTAAGCTGTAGGCCTATCAGAGACATCGGTCGTGTTGATGGTTTCGGGTAAGGAAAAACCAGCGTGTCTGGAACAGTTCGCTGTCGTTGTAGCAGACACATTAACCCATGTACGTTTTAATAAGTGCAGTCCGTCCAGCACACTGACCACAAATTCCTCACCAGCGACAATAGCCCGTATCTTTCGGCGCTAATGAGCAGTTTTCTATAATGAATCATAAGATTTTTTATTACACCCTGATCCATGGGCTTTGTCAGACTGGTTGTATTTGGTGGGATAAAATTTGTACATTTGTGTAGGTTTTTTTGTTCTTATTTGCGGTATACAAGCAATTGAACGCGGGCAATTGTACTGCCGGGACATTTCGAACGTCGGCGAACTATGGATACCAACAATGCATGTATATTGATGATATGTTATATAAAGTTATGTATTACTGCTATGTTTAATTTCCAGGGATAGTCTTACTTGACTTAAGGATAAGGACAACCAATCATAGCACAATATATAAACTATTGGTCAATAACAGGCGATATGATTGGCTATCAGTAGTCTCCAGTTAAATAAGATCAATATTGAATACTACCCCAGATCATCTGGAAGATATCACAATAGCATATCCATAATTCATGTTGTACTTTAGTGTACAAATAACAATTCAATAGAAACGGTGTGTGTAACCATACGTGTATATATTATAAATAATATAACTCGGGTGATTTATAGGTTTGCAAAAAATCGTATTTGAATTTAGCGCATCGATAAACTTCATTTGATGTAATGAACATACATACATGTTCAAAATGAATTCATGAGGTTTTCACCAAACAATCACTTAACCAATAAACTACAGAGTATAACTTTGCACACGAGTAAGTATAATAATAATAATAATAAACAAAAGCAACGTCTATATTTTCTGTGGATAACATAATTGGCAAACCAATTTTCGACATTAACAATATAAATATGTACAAGAACATACAATTGCAATATTTACAACAATACATCGAAGTCCGTTATTTAGAATACTGTAGCGCACAGACAATTCATAGCCACACAGAAACGACGGCAACGGCTAGTCATCCATGCAAGAGTAAGGCATAGAACGAACCATCCGACATACCAAAACTAGATATTTCAAGCAAGCCTAATATACACTCACTCCGCAATTAATGACACACTGTAGACTTCGAATTGTGTACATAATTAGCCATAAAGGGGGGGGGGCAATTATAAATGATAACTACACTGAAGTGAAGTGCACTTTTATTGGGCGAAATTGACACGCAATTAGGATTAGGAAGCTGCTTAGTTTTATTTTCTAACTTTACTTGTTCAGTTTTGTGTTCGGCATTGTGGTCTGTGACGTTTCTTTTTTGTGTGTGGCTTTTTGTTCCTTTCGTATTCTGCTGTTTCAGTTCAAACTCCTCACAGTGGTTACCTCCCTTTGCAAAGTGGTTACTTCCCTTTGCTAAGATCTAAGACAATGCTAATGGACGTGTCCCTGTGAGGAAGTTTGGTTTTAAGTTGAGTGCTGCCTTCCCTGTCCGATTTGTTATTATCTTTTAAGAAGTGAGTAAGGTAAAATATTTAAGTCTTATATATAGTAATGGTTATCATTCTTTCCAAATACATTTTGTAAACAAGTTTCCTATTTCAGGTTATTGAAAGTTGACATCACTGCCTGGCTTTGGATCTGAAATTTAAGTGTTACCGTATATCTTTGTGAAATAGAATTATCGCTTGACATTTACATGATACTTTGTTGACTTTAACGGATAGCTAAATGATATCAGCGACATGTATGTATAAAGTCAACTGCCCCTGTACGTGGGTCACTGAACAATTACTTACACACACTGCTAGTTGTAAAAATCCGTCAGTAATATACGAGAGTGTTTCAAAAATAATGCAACTTATAACATTATAAATGGTTCCCGTTCCCCAATCTTACATTTCATTAGATTAGTAGATTGTAAAAATCGGGAACCAGACTATATAAATGGCGGGCATTAGAACGTCGTAAGTACAAAATCAATATTTTGAGAAAACAAGAAAAACTGTCTGAAAACTACTCTTTACGTATGGAAAAACAAGCTTTTTCAATTTTATTTAAACATGACCGATTTTCATTAAGGGTCATAAGAAGCGCCTTGAGATGCAGATTTTTCAAATATGCATGAGTCTTATATATACGTACTTACGACCTTCTAATTCTAAGCCAGCAATATATTCTGAATAAATATCAATTGTAGCCACACTCGGTTTGAATCTTTATTCTAACACGATCTGCGGATTAATCCATATAAACATAGAGCAGACCAGGCCATGTATTATTACCGCAATAAAACATGGTATCAAATTGGCTGTTACTATTTACGCCCCGTATCACGTGACATATTTTTGAATGAATGAACGTAAACTTTATAGAAAAAATTCAACGGACCACAAGTTGCACGAGTATCCAGTGTTACAGCTATGGCGCATCTATTTTTAGAAACTCCAATATACTATCGAAATTAAGATTCATAAACACTTCTGATAATCAATTCATTTATATTTTTCATTTCATACTCGTGTTATTAAAATTGTTCCAATGTTTAAAATGTGTTATTTCCTTCAGCTAATAAGCCACTCAATTTTAGCGTGGAATTATGTTAAATGTCAAATGGGTGAAAGTGGAATGCGCGCAGTTAAATAGTGCGGGATATTATCGTATTTAGAATCGAAATAAAAACTCTGTTCTTGTATTTTGTCGGTGAATAAAACACGGGCACTCGTTCGGATGCGGAAAATTAAATCACTTGTGCTATGCACCGACAAAATACGCGAGCAGATTTTTATTTCTTAATCAATATAATTATATATTTAGTCAGTGGTGAGGTGTGTCTATACCACATAACCCGTTTTGTCTTATTTGGCTCCAAAAGCTAAATTTATATAAATCTTTGCTGTCGCATTTTTATTTCACCTACATCAGTTTAAGTAATATCTGTATCTGTGAAGTATTACAAAATAATGCTACTTTCTATACAAACTTGTCTCGCTCTGAGTCCGATTTTATTTGGCATTACGATTTGTAGAGTATCTAATCCACAACTGATTACACTTGTTTACCTTACCGTTGAGAGCATTTAGAAGAGGTCCTAGGTTGCTATGATGTAGACGCTATTCAAATCAATCTATTTCTGCTTGAATGAAACGCAACAAATATAGTCGACTTAAGGGGTATTCGGTGTCGAATAAATATTTGAAATTATAAATTGGCTGTGTTTTGAGAAAATATTTACGTAGATCTTTTAGTATAATTCCACCACTGTTATAAAATCCGACAGCCGTGTCGAGGAGCGTTGTGTTTTTCTGACTGTCAGACAAAGGAATTTAACACTGGTAGAGATAAGTCAAAATCTACTGTGTGAAGTTGACAGAACTAAAACTGAACTGAAAAGGAAACTTGGAATAAGTGCGCTATTGAAGATGGATTTCGATGACGTTCCAGTTCCAAGTGAAGATATTGTTCAAACGGAGAAAGTACCTGACGAGAAGCCAAAGAAGAGAGTTGTTATTGATGAAAACAAAAACAATCAGATCAGGCGAATAGAGAACGAGACTGTTGAAAAACAAAACAAGCAGAAAAGTCAGTTCCGACAGAACATAGAAACCACATTATGGCCGTGGAGAATTTCTTGCATATGTTTTGCTATTGGATTTTTGTTTCACGTGATATCATATGGAAGCCCTTATTGGATTATAATACAGATTGCACCGGGTAGCTCACTGCATGCTGGGTTTTGGAGCTCATGTTTGGATGATACCGGTTGTACTTTCAGAAATACTACAACAGGTAATTTTAAATGATTTAGAATCATTGTGACGTTGCTGTTTTCCATTTCCATTTTTTGATGTCATTATGCTTATACATTATGTATTAACTAC
The DNA here is from genome assembly GCA_947247005.1 of Spisula solida. Taxonomy (NCBI): domain Eukaryota; kingdom Metazoa; phylum Mollusca; class Bivalvia; order Venerida; family Mactridae; genus Spisula; species Spisula solida. The sequence continues at coordinate 29,693,368 of OX365954.1, forward strand.
CATTACCAATTCACAGTTAAATACTGTATATGCCCTAAACGTTTGGCGGACCCCTTGCGCAAAATGAATTGTCGGATACCTTCTTGGGAAAACATAATTGGTCGGATCCCTAGAGAATATGCTGTGACAGGTTACCCCCTTGCGCGAAAACTTTTGGGTGCTCCACTTGAACTAATCCTCGACTCAGAAACTGAGAGACAAATTTTGAAATGTTCTTTCGCATGCATAGTGCAATGTCTGAACATTTACTCTGATTAAACATAGACATTCTCTGAAGGTATGACGAATGCATCTTGCCATACCTGCATATTCGTCTTGTCAAATGATTGTGCGACGCGTAACTGTGTGTGTGTTGTTCGTTTGTGCTTGTCACTCTCGCTTTCAGCCTCACCACTGGATAACAGCTTGCTGTGACAAGAAAGCCGAGTGCGTAAGCCTTCCATGCCAGTTATAGCCTATCACACAATAAGACCTATGTGGCCCAGAAATGGGATCCTCCAAGAGGTGACAGACGAAAAAGTGGGTACCCTGCGGCCCCAGGCTAAACCACAAGGACTCGGAGGAGGTTTGGCCCCCAGATGTATTGCAAACTAGGCCCACCGGCGAGTGGATATGCCCTATATGCCTTACAAACCAAACCCCCAGCTATGGGTTAAATAGCCGGACAGAACGGGTTCGTTAACTGTGGTGAAAGTAACCGATCTATGAGCGATAACTCTAATAAAACATGGGTGGATCATTACTCGTTAGCCCTGAAAGGCAACTGATCTAAAGGATGGGAACCTCAAACAAACTTCCCCTGGTCCTCCAAGTTGGGGGTTGAGCGTAAGGCTAATAACCTCACCTTGTAAAAAGACTATATTACAGAAATCAATACAAGAAATCAACAAACAGCCGGGTCCCATGGGATATCGGGCTGCCCAGGCAGCAGTATGAATGATCAAGGTGAAAGCCCATCTCGGGAAGCCTTAACCAAGAACCGTAATCTCATGGACCAAATAAAGACTATCAAAATTCGAGCTTGGAATGTGAGGAATATATACCAGGTCTCAAAAACAGCACAAGTTATAAATGAGATGACCAGATACCAACTAGGAATTCTCGGCATAAGTGAATGCAGATGGACACAGTCTGGTAGGACAATTTCACAGGGTCATACCATCATATACTCTGGCAGAGATGATGACAAACACTCTGAAGGAGTTGCAATCATAATGACCAAAGAGTGCGCCAAGAGCTTGATAGAATGGGAACCCATCAATGAGAGATTGATAAGGGCTCGCTTTAATTCCAGCTATGCCAAGACGACCATTATACAATGCTATGCACCAACAAACGATGCTGAAGAAGAAGATAAAGATGCTTACTATGAAGCTCTTCAAGCACAGATCAGCCGTACACCCCAACATGACGTCCTCCTCATTATAGGAGACCAGAATGCCAAGGTTGGAAATGACAACAGTGAGCATGAAAGAGCAATGGGATGTGAAGGATATGGCATAATGAATGAAAATGGAGAAAGATTGGCGAATTTGTGCTCAACTAACGGATTGGTCATTGGAGGAACCATATTCAAACACAAATATATCCACAAGGTAACTTGGAATTCACCAAATGGCCGAGATAAAAACCAGATAGACCACATTATTATCAACGGTAAATGGCGACGCTCCCTGCAAGACACAAGAGCATATAGAGGAGCAGATGTCTATAGTGATCACCATATTATCGCTGCTAGACTTAAACTGAAGTTAAAAAAGGTAGATACTATCAACAAACCTGAGAGAAAAGTCTTCAATGTAAAACGTCTCAAAGAACCTGAAGTTAAACGTAAATTCACCATTGAACTCAGAAACAGATTCAAAGCTTTAGAAGACATTGATCCAAGTGAAAATAACCAAATCGAACACAAATGGGAAAACATCAAACAAATATATAATGAAACCAGTGAAAAGACAATAAGATATAAAAAGAAAAACAACAAATAATGGTTAACAACAACAACAATGACACTCATAGAAGAAAGAGGGAAGCTAAAAGAAAAAGTCCTCAGCACAAAATCACCAAGACTGAGAGAGCAAATGCAAAGCCTATACAATGAGAACGACAAAGAAGTAAAGAAGAGTGCAAGGAAGGACAAACGTTAATACCTTGAAGATCAAGCTGAAGAGGCAGAAAATGCGGCATCGAAGGGAGATCTAAACACAGTATACAAGATCACAAAAACACTGTGTGGAAAAACACAACAACCACCCCCAGTGAAGGACAAAAATGGAAAAATTGTTACAACAGAAAAAGAACAGGCAGAGCGCTGGGTTGAACATTTCAAAGATGTATTAAATAGACCGGATCCAACTGTTTTATTTGAAGGAACAACTCAAAACGACACCCTAGATATAAACATCAATCCTCCATCAAAGAAGAAATAACTAAAGCAATAAAGTCACTGAAAACAGGGAAAGCTGCAGGCATAGATGGAATTCAAGCGGAACTACTGAAAGCAGATATTGAAACAACATCTTCAGAACTACATGGTCTCCTCAACAACAGCTGGGAAGAAGCAAATATTCCAAATGACTGGTCAAAAGGTTTCATTGTAAAACTGGCGAAGAAAGGTGATCTTGGAAACTGCGACAACTGGAGAGGGATTACACTACTATCGGTCCCAAGTAAAGTCCTTTGCCGAATACTCCTGAACAGAATCACCGATGAATTAGATAAAACACTGAGATAAGAACAAGCTGGATTTAGGAGAGGAAAAGGTTGCACAGATCAGATCTTTACCCTTAAGAACATTATAGAACAGTGCATCGAATGGAAGACTCCTTTATTTCTAAATTTCATAGATTTCAAGAAAGCCTTTGACAGCATTAACAGAGAGACACTCTGGACAATACTGCAATCATATGGAGTGCCAGAAAAGATAGTAACCCTCATCAAATGTTTTATACCAACTTTGAATGTGCTGTACTACTAAACAACAACGCTACTGATTGGTTTGAAGTCACGTCTGGAGTGAGGCAAGGTTGCATCATCTCGCCTCTCCTATTTTTAGTTGCCATTGATTGGGTAATGAGAAAGACGAACAACCAGAAAAGAGGCATAACATGGTCCATGTTCACAACATTAGAGGACCTTGACTTTGCAGACGACATAGCTCTTCTGTCATCAAAACCCAATCATATGCAGGAGAAAACAAGTCGACTCAACCATTTCGCAAACCAAGTTGGGCTCCAAATCAATGCCAAAAGACACAAGAAATGCGTTTCAACACAACATCTAACGCCAGACTAGTTGCTGACAATATAGAAATTGGAAAGGTTGAAACTTTTACGTACCTTGGCTCAGTTGTTAGCACTGCAGACCCTACACACAAGGACATCAAAAACAGATTAGCGAAAGCAAGATCAGCATTCCATAGACTTAGACCAATATGGAAGTCCAACCAATACAGCCGGAAAACAAAGTTGCGTATTTACAACAGCAATGTTAAATCCATACTACTACTAGTATATGGGAGTGAATCCTGGAGAGTGACCAAATTTGACATGAAATCACTTTCAACCTACCACCATGGCTGCCTCAGACAAATCTGCAGAATATTTTGGCCCAACAAAATTTCCAACAAAAACCTTCTTGATCTAACAAATTCCATCTGTATCATCCAACAAATCAAACAGCGACGTTTTTGATGGCTAGGACATGTCCTCAGAATGCCTGTGTCAAACAACACCAGGATAGCCCTCCGATGGACACCTCAGGGTAAGAGGCCAAGAGGAAGACCAAAGACCACCTGGCGCCGAACAGTAGAAGCAGAACTGAAAGAACTGGGATTAACCTGGGGCGAGACTGAAGCGAAAGCCAAGAACAGAGCTGGATGGAGAAATCTTGTTGCGACCTTAAGATCCGACTCGGATCCAGGAGATTAAGTAAGTAAGTAAGTATACCTGCATATTCACTGTATATATTGTATTGCTTTCATTGTAATCATTGATTGATTGTTTAATACTGTTTGTACATAAATGTAGTTTGTAGTCATTTGACTGTTTAATGGTGTAGTCATGCTGTGGTCATTTGACTGTTTAAGAGTGTAGTCATGCTGTGGTCATGTGACTGTTTAAGGATGAAGCGGTTGTATTATTTAGTCTTGTTGTACTATGCGTAATGTGATTATTACTAGGCTGCACTAAAACTGTACGAGGCTTTGGTGGAGCGGTTGTATTATTTAGACTTGTTGTAATATGAGCATTGTGTTTATTTCTAGGTTGCACTAACACTGTTCGAGGCTTTGGAGGAGTGACTGTATCGTTTAGCACTGTTGTACTATGCTCATTGTGTTCATTTCTAGGCTGCACTAACAGTGTTCGAGGCTTTGGAGGAGTGACTGTATCGTTTAGCCTTGTTGTACTATGCTCATTGTGTTCATTTCTAGGCTGCACTAACACTGTTCGAGGCTTTGGAGGAGTGACTGTATCGTTAAGCCTTGTTGTACTATGCTCATTGTGTTCATTTCTAGGCTGCACTAACACTGTTCGAGGCTTTGGAGGAGTGACTGTATCGTTTAGCCTTGTTGTACTATGCTCATTGTGTTCATTTCTAGGCTGCACTAACACTGTTCGAGGCTTTGGAGGAGTGACTGTATCGTTCAGCCTTGTTGTACTATGCTCATTGTGTTCATTTCTAGGCTGCACTAACAGTGTTCGATGCTTTGGAGGAGTGACTGTATCGTTTAGCATTGTTGTACTATGCTCATTGTGTTCATTTCTAGGCTGCACGTACACTGTTCGAGGCTTTGGAGGAGTGACTGTATCGTTTAGCATTGTTGTACTACGCTCATTGTGTTCATTTCCATGTTGCACTAACGCTGAACGAGGCTTTGGTGGAGTGGTAGTATTATTTAGCCTTGTTGTACTTTGTGTATTGTGTTTATTTCTAGGCTGCACTAACACTGTACGAGGCTTTGGTGAAGTGGTTGTATTATTTAGCCTTGTTGTTCTATGTGTATTGTGTTTATTTCTAGGTTGCACTAACACTGTACGAGGCTTTGGTGGTGTAGCTGTATTATTTAGCCTTGTTGTACTTTTCCTGCTGTACTACCATTCACAAAATGCCAACAATAGACGAAATCTTGGACTAGCAGCTTCAGCTTTCACTTTCGGTTCAGGTACAGATATAATTGTACATGTATATTGTGATAGAAATGTCCTGGCATACTTGATTAAATTATTATACCTCATGTATGTATACATTGTGTACATGTAATCACAAAACAATATGTAGCAATGGCTCTGGTTGGTCGAGATCTATTCAAACTGAATATTTTAACAATGCAGCCACTCTGATTGGTCGTGATCTAATCAAAGTAAATGATATTAGCAATGCAGCTGCCACTCTGAGTTGGTGAAATCTGGTCAAACTGATGCTATTAGCAATGTTGCCACTCTGGTTGGTCGAGATCTGGTCAAACTTAATGCTATTAGCAATGCTGCCACTCGGTTTGGTCAAGATCTGGTCAAACTTAATGCTATTAGCAATGCTGCCACTCGGGTTGGTCGTGGTCTAATCAAACTCAATGATATTAGCAATGCAGCTGCCACTCTGATTTGGCGAGATCTGGTCAAACTGAATGCTATTAACAATGCAGCAACTCTGGTTGGTCGAGATCTGGTCAAACTTAATGTTATTAGCAATGCTGCAACTCTGGTTGGTCGAGATCTGGTCAAACTGAAGGCTATTCGCAATGCAGCCACTAGTGTTAGCGGAGATATATTGCAGAAATTTTGAACGGCCGTTTATGGTTGAACCAATTGAAATAATTCGGTAAATAGGTTCGTGTAAAGATGGATTGTATGAATGACATGTACATGGTCTACCCAATATCATTTATTCAAATCGACGAACGTTACACTAGACTTCAATAAAACATTTTTGTCGTTCTCATTTTAGCGCTGTCTATTCAAATTGCGGCAGCAGTATTTGGACAAACAGCTGGGTGTTTGGCAGACCAATCCGGAACTGCGACCGGAACGTCCTGGGGCTGGTGTTTAGCGCTAGCTTTCGTCTCCGTTCTAATGATGGTGGGATCAGGTCTAGCATTCTTGATTCTGGAACTGCGAGGCATCTCCCGTGATTCCGGAGGAAAGCGGGCCTGGAATGGGAGAGACGTTATCATTACGTGAATGCTCCAAGTGACACAGTTTATTGATCAAAGAGTGTTTGAAGGCATAATTACTTTTTTGTAGTTGTGTATATGTAATAAATTAAGACCATGTTAAGGCATATGTATATACTATATAGGGTACACTCAGATAGTTTTGACTCAGATCATTTGAAACCATGTGTTTGTGATTAAGACAATGTTTATGATACAACCGATTGTCCCTTCTTTGTGTATCGCCGTAAATCTCGAATAATATCCAGGGAAAATAACTTCCGGAAGAAAACAAAAACATATTTATGAGCCAGTCTACAGGAAAACCTGCTATTTTGAAAAACGATTTGATTTTGAGAGTTTTAATAATTTTAAAGAACGATCCCATCGAAGCCAAATCAAAAGAGATTGTATAAGTATCTTTTTTAGGCAATTACATCTGTTTTGTAGAGGAGACGTCGTGAACGTCATACAAACGTTATTCCACGTAACTGCCACATTTCATAAATGCAGTATTTGATCAATTCTTGACATAAACCGTTCAAAATAGGTTTAGAATTATGTTTTAATTTTCGAAATATGTATCCAAATCGTAAATGTTCGCACTTACAGAAAAAGACTACTCTGCTTTGTAAGGTCCACAAGCAGCTCCCAGTCTCTTGCTGTAGCTAGGAGACCAGTGCTTGGTGGTATGTTACTGTTTGGAGCTGATCATCCTTCTTTTACGAAATTGGTGAAATTGCCTTTTTTGTGTTGGTGGCTTCTTCTTTCGGGCCACATCTAGGCTGGTCGCAATTTCGCTCAAGATCTCGTCTCAATGCCACACCAAGAATACGATCATTTAACTACTTAAACCATTTCAGAACGGACATATTCCGGGATTCAAACCTTCGTTCGCATGTTCACAATGCTGATACCATTAACCACTAGGTCACGGTGCGGTTGACAGAATCGTTACTACTCAGGTTTTTCCGTCATGAATTCGGAAGCATGTTATATCAGTAATTTCCGAGGGGTCCCAATTGCGGTTGACCGACTGGGTTGCATGACGTATTACATAATTGTGATAATGTATAATTTACTATCACATTCAGTATAGAAATACCACGTGACTTTTGACTACAGTTACAAGTAGAAATTTGTAAACATTGGAAAATAAAATAGCCATAAGTATTTTATTTCTTCATCGATTTCTATGAAATATACGCCACGCTAATGGGACAATTATTTGCTTTCCATGAAATATAAAATATTTTTAGCGGCTGTGCAGTTTTGTCCATTACCTTGTGAAACCGTGGAGCGTGTAGGTTCCACAGGGTAATGGAAAAATCGGTAAAGCTGATGAAAAAGATCTTATATTTCACGGAAAGCAAAAAATTTTCCTCTTAGCGTGGCGTACATTTTACAGAAATCGATGAAGAAATAAAATACTTATTGTTATGGCTATATTTGTGTTCTAATGTTTACAAAATTCTACTTGTAACTGTAGTCAAAAGCCATGTGGTATTGCTACACTGATATTGCGTTTGATAAAGTTACCATGATACTGTAGCCTTCATCTTTGTATAGAATGTTATATCATAACGCTATAGATATGAATAAAAATATGTTTACTAGATAATTGTATTTTTGTATAATTGGATTTCATAAATGATAATGTATTACTAGTACTTGGACTTATTTACTCTTGCCATCAGGATATACTGACATACGTGCAGGTTTTCACTATTTTTTTAAAATATCTATACTATTAATTATATTAATATCATTAACGTTTTACTATTACTTTTTATCCCCCCCCCCCCCCCTTCAAATATTCGAGGCATATAGATGTGCCCATGTCCGTCAGTCATTCCGCTCGTCAGTCCCAAAATGTTGTGTCGTCTGTAACATGAAAAATAATTATTCTACATAATTTATTCAAGTTAGTCTTCAAACTTCAAAGGAGTGTTACTCAGCATGATGTGTTGTGCACTTACATATTTTAATTTAGATCCGACCAGTATTTCAGAGTAATTGTCATTGGAATGGTGAAATTTGACTTGTGTCATCCGTAACTTAAAATGTAATTGTGCTAATGTCTTAGTCTGTGTAGTTGCCGACCTAGATATTTTAATTCGAACTTGGCATGTATTAGCAGCGTTGCGGCCCTTTGAAATGATAAACTTTTGCTGTAGTTTTTCATAACTCTATAAGAATTTGTGCTATATTCGTCAAACTTTGTAGGAATCTTAATCAGCATCTGCAGATTTGAGTTATGACCGTTGACATGGTCAATTGGCAAGTGGGGGCATCCGTGTCCTATGAACACATTTCTAGTTTATTCATTCAAGTCTCTAACATACACGTATAGTCATTTTTTAGTAAAATACAATCATACAAAGTTTATTCGGGCATTAAATAGCAGTTCGCATATTTGTAGTCTATATACAGAGACATGAACATATTTTTTTAGTAACTGCTATGATAATAAATGAATCTGGAACAATATATTTAAATACGACTAAATTGCACCTGGTAATTGTGTGCACCGTGGTTACATAAACAAGCTGTCAACGTTTAAATGGTGTTATTTTCAATGTTGCTGATTAAGTGTGATAACTCTACAGATGCCTTATAATACTCTAACGACATATTTTGTCCTTGAGTAATTACAATGACACGATCAGCTAATAATTTGTTTCGGTCAGTAGTTTGAGTAGAGAAGGCTATCAATTTAATTATTGCATATTCAGTCATGTGAAACTACAGGATTTGTTATAATTATATAAAAGCACATAAAATCCATGGCAACGAATAATTAATCAGCTCAGTAACCAGCGAAGACCCCGATGTTGTCGTTGTAGTATTTACAAAGACTTAGACAATTTAAATCGCTCAGGTTTTGGCTTCGTATTTATAGTATATAGCTAATCATATCAACATAAACGTACTATTTAGTGGTGTTTTAAGCTAACTGAGCCGAACAGAACATAAAGTGGTTTGGAATACACGCTTATCGACGAAAACACAATACATACATTTAGTAAATGGTTTCTTCAAACACGCTGATAAATGGAGCTATAAAACGTAGGTAAGACCTAGATTTCTTATTTGTAAAGTTATTTATAACATTTAGATATAAAGAATTCGAAATGCAAAATGTACTTGATTGAATACTTTCTATTAACTAGACATTTTGATGATAAACATGCTGGCTACAGGTATTTTTTGCGCTATGCACGGACTTTATATAGCTTATTATTATATATAGCTTATTATTCGGTCCCAGGCTACGCTTTATGATGCTGATCTTGACAATCTCATCTAATATTACATGACTTTTGTATACACTATTAATAGTATGCAATATACAATGGGTTAAAATTTAATTAGAAACGCAAATTTTGTTGTGCAATCGTTACAACATACGTAATTTATATTGTTCAATTTTAATAACGTATGCCAGAAATAAAATAATGGATTGAAAGAAGACAAATTTGTATTAATTCCGCGTTATACAGAAAATAACAGAGCATGTATTCAGAAACTATAGATATATTTGTAACGTGTTATATACACATGTATTGTCTCCATGTATTGTCTCTAATACATTTTATATACTAAATCGTCTACATGTCCTTATAATATATAAAATAAAATACTGTGGGATTAACTTATTTGTGTGATATTACACATGCCACTTAAATATATGCTTTAATTGCATACTTACTTATATTAATTCCTCTCCATAGAATAGGCTTAGGAAAATGTCACTGTAAATCCACCATGTGAATATGTATGTTGTTTGTAAATATACAAGCATGCAACAACATGTAAGTTTATATCCATGATACACGTAATCAACTACCTACGGGTATATTTGTCCGTTGCAAATAGCGCACATATAAATCTGGTTAATAAATTTAAACGTGGAAAATCTTTGGCAACACTGGAAAATAAGGTACTTTTTGCATTACCGTAGGTTTGTAATTGTTTGCTCTTGCTAATAGTCAATTCAGTGTTTTATGACAAAATCCAATCTCTAGAATCATAGTGTGTCATGTAATTGTAAAGCGAATTAAAAAAAATTAAATATTTTTTGCGCTTTATAAATGACATGTTTTTGCATTTGTTTCAGAGTGTGGGTTGAAAGACCATTCAATAGGACGATATACATTGCCGTTTATATTCAGCATCTCCGCCAGAATACCGGACATACACTCACAAGGAAGTGACCACTGGTTTAGGAGTAGAGTGACAACGTGTTTAGGAGTAGAGTGACCACTTGTTTAGGAGTAGAGTGACCACTTGTTTAGGAATAGAGTGACCACTGGTTTAGGAGTAAAGTGACCACTGGATTAGGCGTAGAGTGACCACAGGTGTAGAAGTAGAGTGACCGCTGGTTTAGGAGTAAAGTGACCACTGGATTAGGCGTAGAGTGACCACAGGTGTAGAAGTAGAGTGACCGCTGGTTTAGGAGTTGATGATATGGATGTTTCTACGGGACGTGTTGTGATTCTATGTGTTGTTGCTGCATTGATTGTTCTAGGATGGTTTTCTTGCTACGCGTATAGGTAAGCAGCAACTTTTAGATTCTGCAGATTAAAATATCATAAAAAAATGACAAATTGAATAGAATTAGTCTGGTTTACAACATTCTTACAAAATGCTTCATTTTTGTATTTTTTTTTAAAATAGTAAACCACTGAGAACAGGTTGCGTGCCCCTCCATAGACGACTGAGGTAATAATGTATAGGTGCATTTTGTTTTTGTTGTACAAAAAAGGCTGATCAGTACAATGAGGCAAATCATACATAACGCGGAAGCGGAAATATTATTTTACGCCAAAATATGCGGAACATATTGCATATAAGACTGAATGTGCCAGGACCATTTAATCTCGGATCTTGCCTTTGTTACAAACAAACATAATGTTATTACTTTAATGTCTGTGATCCTGGTTCTCTTAAAACTGGACTTTGCGATGTCCCAACTATATAGTCTTCCCTCGTAGTCAGAGGTCATTGGCAACTCGCCGAATGATCACGCACTGAGATTTTTTAAAAATTTTGTTAGTCAGACTTTTAGTGTGAAATGTCGGCAGGAGGATGGAAAAATAAAGACCCTCAAAATATAACTTCCACGAGCTGTTGTTGGTAGAAAAGTCAATGACAGTCCGATTTAAAGCAATCAACACTCAACAACATGCAGTGTTAGTTTTCAAGAAAACAGCCAATTTATCGTAAGACTAGTACACTGCACTGAAACACTAATATAATACAACTTATTATTAACACAATAATGATTTGATAAAACAAGGCTGGTACATTTATCATCAAAATATTATGCGATTTTTTTTAAAATGACAAGAAATGGACAGGAGGGTCCGAGTAACGAAAAATCAAAGAACTCTGGCCTTACGACTGACTCAGACTAAGGAAAACATACGTGCATATAACACATATTGTATTTTGTGAACTTTGGTTTGATACATGCTTGTAGTATCTATGAATTGAATATTAGTCAAATTGCTCATTGACTAGTTGTTAAGAGCATTACAAAAGTACTAGTTATTAGAGCCTATTTAAAACTGACAAAAAATCTGATATAATTGTTGCATTAGTGTAAGCAACTTCTTCCGAAATGATTCGCATCCCACCGATTAAGCGTAATTTTATATACATAGTGACTTTACTTTTATACACCAAAATGTGGGGCACAATAAACGTCATATTACAGTATTGACCTATTGACCGATCATTTGCAAAATTTTCTTTTGTAAAAATTAATTGAAGGGTCTTAAGTTGGTAACTGGTGTAACTGCATCATTTGACGAAATAGGTCGTCTATAATTAGGTGAATTTATGATATAAACAAACTGGACTATTTCCGTCGGTTTAATCAGTTTAAATCCGTCACTAAAAGTAATGCTCGCATACGTTCGTGTTTTAAGTGTCTCACAGACTATATAAATACAGAGACAGGTAGATACAAAAACATCATAGCTTATGCACGTATATTATTGACGAACATCTCTTGATATAATCAAAGATCTAAAAAGATTCTTTTGATCGTCGACGTAATTGAGAAACATGAAGTGCAGTTTTCTATTTTTCGATCATGAATAATTCATGATGTACATTTGCAGTTTTGTTTTTTGTATACATTATTAATAAAGTTTGTACATTGCATGTAGTATTGCAATACATCAATTTAGATGCATGAATATAATAAAATAGATTAATTGTTATACTTGCTTTAATTATTAATTTATTAATATGGTCATATACAGTTCATACGTTATATTCGCAGTTTACATAATTCCATGCTATATAGGAGTATAAATTTTTGCTTTGTGACTTCAATTTCAAGTATATTTAATTCATATTGTCATCACAATATACATGTACCATGAGTATGTTTTAACTAGATCTATGTATGAATTCATAATAATTATGATAAATTAATGTAGTTTTATAACTGTTCAACTAAAATACTACTTTATACAAAAACATTAAAAATATTCATGTAATGTATACCAAACAATATAATTATGACGGATAGCATTTTAAAAATGAGAAACTGAATAATCGCTAAAAATTGTTGTTTAAACCACAGGTAAATGTATCATTGATGATTTTTTTACAGAAATTAATGTATTTTCTTTTCATTTTTTTGTTCTTTTTCAAGGATACAGTTACCTGTGGTTTAAACACGTCATTTTTTTGTGTCTTTAGTATCTACAAACATAAATTTAGCTATGACCATACTAATCGAGAATTTTGCAGGAATCATTGAATTATAAGCATGTGAAGTTGAGCACGTGTGTGTGGGTTTGTTTTTGCTTGAGTCATGTAACAGACAAGAGCCCACCTTGAAATCCTGTTTTTCGTGGAATATTCACCGTTTTATTTTTCACTTTAATGAATTTAACGGTACAAAAACATGGTCTGTTTATCGGTAGAAAAACATTTTGAATCAATGACAATCACATGCCATGATGGTCATATAATATAAATGATAAAATCTTGTTAAATATACTCGTGGAATACATGTGCGCCGCGGGCGTTGCCATGACGTTCGGCGTTCTACATACCTTGCATATCGCTGGCTTAGAATTAGAAGGTCGTAACGACCAAGGTATAAGACTCGCGCATATTTAAATCTGCATCAGAAGGCGATTCTTATGAGTCCATGAAAGTCGGAACTGGTCATGCCGTTGACCAAACAGAAGTTTAAAAAGCTTGTTTTTCCATAACTAAAATCTAGTTTTCAAACAGCTTTTTCTTGTTTTCTAAAAAATTGATTTTGTACTTACGACCTTCTAACTCATAAGCCAGCATATCATGGGAGAGGCGACATGAAATCAATTATAAAGTGCAGAAAGTTTTAACCATTTTCTTTAATTAAGAAATAATGAATATGTAGCCATGTTTTGTTGCGTAATAAAATATAGGCACGTGTTTGGATGCGTAGTAATTAAATCACGAGTGCGTAGCACGAGTGATTTAATGTACGCATTCAAACGAGTGCCTATATTTTATAACACAACAAAGCACAGCTCCTATTTATTATTTCGATTCAAACATCGCAAATGTTCTGCCATTTATAGCACAACAAGACAGGTTGACGTCAAACTACTTTCTTTCCTATGAACGTTACCGTCACCGTTACGTCATTTGTCATATTAGGCCTATATGACGTCAAACATGACGTCACCAATCAGCTATATTTTATCGCGGTAATAAAATATGGTAAGCTCAATATACGCAAAGAAGGCAAATCTCACGTGCTATGTTAGAATGTTTATTATAGCATAAAAACGCTGATTTTGCCCATACGTTAACGGGACGAAAACCATGCGAAAACATAAAGATTCACGCGCTGTTAACGTCCAGTCTTACGTATGCTCATTGCAGGGCCGCACCGGCGACTATAAAGGTTGTACAGCTTCATATGAACAGTTATTCCCATTTTATTTCTAAGTACTAATAAGTACTAATTAGTTTTCTATAATAGTTAACTTATACATTTAATAAACCCGCAGTATCCATGTTTTCTTGGTATTTGTCGATACCGGAAGTCGACGTGCATAACAATAACTGGTATGACGTTACGTTTGTTTTCGCGACGTCGTCACAAAATCTCCCGCCAAAATATCATTATTTTGAAATACAAACGCATTAATTGATATTTTGTATGCTATAATAGCGTTTACGCATGTTTTTTTCGCTTTATAACATATGCAGAGTCCCTCGGGAGCGTTGGTGCCCTCGCCCTGGTGGGCTTGGGCACCAACTGTCCCTCGGGACTCTGCAGATGTTATAGCCCGAAAAAGCATGCGTTAACCCTACAATGTTCAAGTGGTAGTGCGGCATTAATTCTAAGAAAAGTAGTTACTAACTTCGTGACTATCACTGTTCGTATTTGTTTTGCTTATTATTTTGTACATATTGTGTTCAAGATTCTCTGCATAGAGATAAACAAAGAAGTGGATTAAACTGATTTAAACCCTACAAAACTTTGGGCAGTGTGCCTTGTGTGTGTTTTATGTTTTCTGTTCTCGGTTGGTTTAGTTGGGCATTGTGCCTTGTACAGTTGTATGTTTTTTTAATGTTTCTGTGTTCGGCTTGCTGAGTGCTGCCTTTCCTGTCTGACTTAATCTTACCTTTTTTATTTCAGTAAATGTCAACAATCTTTAAAGAAAGCATTAGATCAACAAACCATACAATGCCGCCGCCCTACATCTACAGTGTTATTGCACGACAGGAATGTTAGTTCCAGAGCTCACGTGACCAACGTCAATTCAGTGATATTCCACGTTCAAAGTGATACAGTCTTGAACAACAGTTTGACTGGACATAAATGTGTGCTACCACCAAGTTATGATGATGTGATACTTGCCGTCAACGATTCTCCACCGTCATATGCTTCTGTTGTGGGGCAGCGATTATAGTGATTCTTGCCATCGTTTTTGTACTGTTCAAAGCGGTTATAGCGATTCACGGTATGGACTTAAGTTGTGATGAAAACCTTATGTTGCTACCATGTTCCATCGCCTGTGTGAACCAGCTAGATAGTTATAGAAGTAGTAGCATGTACCATTAAATTTGAGCTAGCGGTCAACTGAATTAAAAAGCCACACACATTAAGAATCCAATTTGAAAGATTATAAGAATCCATCTTGTATGTAGGATAAGGATATCTCACCCGAGGGTCGGATTTTATTGAAATATATTTAAATTAAAAATTCGGTTAACATTCCGACCCCGATGACGAGATATCCTTGTCCTACATCGACTGTCTCATGATAGATATTTTTCTCCGACGTAACTTGAAAAAATGCGAGTTTATAACATGATTTCGCTTTCATTGCATCAACATGACGTCATCATAATACGTTATTCGTAATATGAATGCTTATTTAAACAACCATCTACCTTCAAACGTGCATTAAATGTATCACTTGACACGTTTTGCAAGACATGCTTGATTAGATAGTATTAGTCGTCATACTAACTGAACATTGTTTTATGACGATTCCACTAACTTGCATTGCTAGTATTTTGCAATTAAATATAAGTCAGTGTGGGTGTGCACCTACGTATTGAATTAACAGAATTGTGTGAAATGATTAAAATTGGCCTGTGTCGTTCATTATCTAGAAGTATACCTGGATATTTGAGCCGTCTTATTAGCCTTTAGCTATCTTGGCTCCTCGAATGAATTTTCTCTGAATAATGTTTCGAAGTGAGTGCTTCATTAACACACTGGTTTAAACTTCCTCGGATTCCAGTTTCCAATGTTAATATAGAAGCTACAGTGGTCAAACTTCATAGAAATATTAGTCAGCATGTTCAGTTGAGAACTCGGATATCGCTGATAATATTGCTAGTACTAGTATTTGAACTAATGTTGTCAAAATAAGTACAAATATTACACATCTTGTTTCGTAATGTTAATTGGCCCTTGTCATGGTCAAATGACAAGTGAGGACATCTTTGTCCTACAGACTCATTATTATCAAATGAACAGTCACAAAACAAATACAAAGAGGTGCAATAATGCACAGGTATACAGTAGCTGATATACAAGGGAGCTAACTCCGGTTTTGAGAATACAGTAGCTGATATACAAGGGAGCTAACTCCGGTTTTCAGAATACAGTAGCTGATATACAAGGGAGCTAACTCCGGTTTTCAGAATACATGTATTTTTTCTTGAATTTTTTGTACAAACTGTTTTATACCCAATCATCAATAAAGTTGAATTTTATGCTTTGATTTTTTTATTTCTGATTTTTATGCCACACAAAACTAAACATTATACACATGTACCATCAACATGAAATACAATAAACAAAGAAAATAATGATTGTATAAAAATAAGTTCAAACATTGCTAATAAAAAGCAAAACAGGTATGAAGTGAACGACAGATACAAATTGTGTCTCTTAGAAAATGAGCATATATATATACGACAAAAAAGAAAATCTTAGCAAAACATAGACACATCTATATTTGCACAATATATGCAGAACATTAGACAAATATTACAAATGAATACATGTATTTTAAGACTGTTTGGTCATTAAAGAAAACAAGTTCAAAGACAACTGTATTTTAAAACTTTTGGGTCATCAAAGAAAACAAGTTGAAAGACAATTGAGTGCAAGATATAGGTGAAATTCTGTAGAAAAAATGTGTGCACATGTATTGCAATTAACTAAAAAGAAACATAAAAACAGACGCTAGAATAAAATCCACAGGGTAAAAAGAACATCAATGCAACACTGAGAGAAGAAATGCTGAGACAGAAATAAAAGGGATTGGTAAGACGATTACACGGCTTGTCCAAACTACAACAAACAGAGTCAGATGGAGGGAATTTATCAATGGCCTACTTATACTTCGGAGGAGTTTAGTTTAAACTGTATTTATTTTCAATAGTCATACATATATACAATAATACAAACATGGAATGAGCTAATGGATCAAAAAACAAGTTTTCTAAAAACTTATATTAATTCCTCTCCAAGAATTTCGTTAATACAAGAAATTCAATAAAAAGAAATCAGCAACAACATACTTATTTTAATGTTTCAGTCATATACATGTTTCGGGACACATACAAGAGGAAAAAGCAAATGATGACGAGTAGGAAGCTACAGTTCAGTTTACCTTTGGCTATCACAAACCACACAGCCACACAGTCAGTGCTCACTCATTAGATACATGTACAGATTTTTTTTTTGAAAATGGCAAAAAAATGGGCAGGAGGGTCTAAGTGACAAAAAAGAACTCTGACCTGAGATGATTACTATAAATCACTTAATTTTTGCATAACTTTTATTTCTCGATTTTTCCAAAAATTTGTTCGCAAGAAATTTTAATTCGCGTTATTGGCAATGTCAGATTCCTGACTTTATATTGCAAAATTTTCGCGAGAAAATTATGATTTCGCGTGTCAACCTCCTCGCAAATACTAGCGAAAATCAAACTCTCGTGAAAAAAAAGTGATTTACAGTATCTAGGGAATCATGTATTCTTGCCTTACACAGAGATACCATCTCTATCCTGTGAGATAACCATATCATAGTCAGGTGGTTTAATGTCATTGTCAACTTGTTGTTGTTGTTGTTGTTGTAGAAGCTCTTCATAGGAAGGTGGATTTGTTGCTGGAGAGTACGGAGGTGGCAGCGGAGTGAAGTCAATGGTGTTGATCCTACCACCATCTCTGGACAACATTTCGCCATATATTTGATTACTTATCGTATTTATTGGTAAATTCTGTGGTCGTCGTTGACAACGGTTCTGTTGTTGTCGTGTACTTGGTCTATTATTCTGTCTATAATGGCTGTGTTTGAGGCGATTACGACGGTATATTATGGCTAAGATTATTATTATAACCATTATCAATGGTACAACTACTCCAACTGAAATTGAAACAGAATGAACATAAACTTTGTTCTTTTATTTCAAACAAAAAATGAATATTAAACAAGAAATATGACTGAATGTGATGAATCCACCCATTTACTGCTTACCTGTACCCGTTTAAGTTAGCATAAGAAAAACAAATATTGAAAACATGCACAAACCGATTTGATACTGACCATTCTTGCTAAGTTTGGTTTAATTCAATTTTTGTTAAGATCACAGGTAACTGTACCATTGATAAGAGTAAAAATTTTTGTTGTTTACTTTTATTAATGATACAGTTACTTGTGGTTAAGATGAGTCACAAATGAATGTTCAGTGCCTTTCTTGCACTCTACCTTTTCACGCTTATATTAGACCACGGCTATCTTCTACCAGCCAATCAGCATTATGTATTTAGTTTATCTAAATGGTATACCCAATCAGCATTAAGTATTTAGTTGATCTCAATGGTATACCCAATCAGCATTAAGTATTTAGTTTATCTAAATGGTATACCCAATCAGCATTAAGTATTTAGTTGATCTCAATGGTATACCCAATCAGCATTAAGTATTTAGTTGATCTAAATGGTATAGCCAATCAGCATTAAGTATTTAGTTGATCTAACTGGTATAGCCAATCAGCATTAAGTATTTAGTTGATCTAAATGGCATAGCCAATCAGCATTAAGTATTTAGTTGATTTAAATGATATAGACAACAAGTTTATCATTGTCTATCTAGGTTTGTAAAACTTTTGTCTGAGATGTAGGATATTTCTATGGTCTAAGTTGAATAGACAACTTGTGAACTTGACATATCGTTGGCTAAGAAGGAGAAGGTCGTAAGTACAATATCACTTTTTTGAGAAAACAAGAAAAACAATTCTGAAAACTACTCTTTACTTATGGAAAAACAAGCTTTTACTACTTCAGTTTGGTCAACATTACCTGTCCTGATTTTCATGAAAATATGCACATAAGAACCCCAATCTCATCAAAATCAGACACTTATTAAGATTCACTACTACGCTGATATAGGATCTGACGACATTCCGTGTGGGGTCATGTCGATGTGAATGGATGTCATCCAATCAAATTGCTTCTTTCACAAATCGGAAAGTGGGGTGAAACACTGCTGAGGCTATGTGACGCCATTGTGCCCTAGAGAGGTCATTTGAACATGACCTCTTACAGAGTGTAGTCAGATCTCTAGGAACGTAAAGGAATGGAGCCAATGTTAGGTTCTGATTTTAATTAGATTGATAAGAAGCGCCTTGTGGTGCAGATTTCAAATATGTATGAGTCTAATAAGGTATTAGGTTGCACTTACGACCTCCTCAATATAAGCCAGCGCTATATCCCATGTATATTGACTTACCTATCATTCCGACAAAAGATGTAGTTGTTTTAACTGATGAGTCATAATCATTCAAATTGTTTTCTGAAATAGACGGTATGTAGGAGGTAAAACTGTGACAATATTATGTTTTATTCACTAATTTCACCATTATTACAATACAGCCATTATAATAAATAATTCTAATGTGCAAATAAATGTGAGCATTGTATTATCAATTATAGTGTAAATCACTTTTTTTTCAACAGAATGTTGGCATACAAAATCATTATTCTCATGAAAATTTCGCAAAACAAAGTGGGGAATTGGACATTGTCAATGAAACAAATTTAAAATTCTCGCAAACAAAAAAATCACTAAATAAAAGTTACCGGTAAGCAAAAACAGAGGCGTCGCGACTGGGGCGGCAGGGACGGCGACCGCCCAAATATTTCAGCGAGCAACGGCATTTTTTTCATACAAATATACGAAATCTCAATTTTAGCTGAACATTGGAGAGGCAAAACGGCGAAGAAAGGGCTTGGGGTTTCCTTCCTTCCTTCTAACATAACATATGTCGATGATGACATCTTGTTAATTATGTATCACTAAGGTGTGAAAATGTACGGTATAGATATACATGTATCTAACTGTCACAGTCCGTTAATCGTCGTGATGATGATCAGATTACCGAAAAACGCAAGTCATAATTTAAACAACTTTTAATTTACTTGTATTTACTAAAAATCGAAAAAAAAGAAAAGAATGAAAATTCAATTAATTCCTCGAAATATCATGTTAATGTCAAAAGCTAATCAGCCTCATAACTTCAATTTTCCTAGGCGTTCTTTTGGCAACAAGTCGCCTGAACACCATTCATTCAATGCTGGCTGGTTTACGGACCACTCTTGGTTTCATTACGATGAGATATATACTATGTCTTCGAAGTATGAGTCTACATGGAATATTTATATCTATTTCTCTTTTGTGTCAACGATTAAATGAATATACTGCACAACTACTAAAGAGCAACACCCTTTGGGAGATGCAAGTATAGATCGTTGTTTAGAGGTTGCTACTCTACATATGTTATATTGATGATAAATATCGTCTTACGGAAAGTTTGAATTTAAAGCTGCAAATAGGCTGTATCCGTTACGGAGAGGTGGTACTATATTAAGTTACTTTCATTATAGATTTTTATAAAAGTAATATGTCAATAATTTGGTGCATTTAACTGACAACCACTCATTTATTTATTTTGTTATCGTATTCATAAAGCATTAATTCATGTTACAAATACATGTACAATGTATGTTACATCATTAAAACTATAGATATATACATGCTCACACACATCTACGTTATGCTTATCAAAT
This sequence comes from Spisula solida, assembly GCA_947247005.1. Taxonomy (NCBI): domain Eukaryota; kingdom Metazoa; phylum Mollusca; class Bivalvia; order Venerida; family Mactridae; genus Spisula; species Spisula solida. Next base: position 29,714,138 of record OX365954.1, read on the forward strand.
TAGATTATGTGACACTTTACATTATATGTTTTATTTTTATATTACATTATGTATACTGTTTGCTTGTATATTTGCGGAACTTTCGTGAGTTTTTAGTATCATCAAAGTTTTGACGACAGAAATTTCTTTAAGAAACAACAGTTACGGTTTATAACCGAGGTACATGTATATTAAATACTGCTCCAGAACAATAATCTACACACAACAATTCGAAGTTTTCATCATTCAGAATACACTATAAAAGTCATGGAAAGTCACGGAAATAGCCCCATTTATGCTTTAGTTTATAAACAAATCATACACCCATCCCTTCCAACCCTCCCCCGCCTCCCCAATATCCGCCTGAAAAATTAAGTGATTTATAGCTTATGTTTTTTCTTTTGTGAATTTAGGTAGCATACTTATTTTTCTGATTCCCAGTCAAAGGTTCACATATAGTTATATCAAGGAAAATGACAATTGATCTATTATCTTATAGTTATACAGCCATGAAGAGGTTAGGCCATATGTCTCAACTGACATCTGGGTCACAGAATTGTAAGATATTCAAATAAAAGAAGATCAATAAAAAAAGAGTTCTATGCCTTATCCAGAGACAAAAAAGCGCTGCGGCAAATATTTTCTCAGGTTTATTTGAGGAATTTCTATCTTCAAAAACTTGCTTATTTTGGTAATTTCTCAAATTTTCACCGAAGAAAACGCCACTGTGTGCCTCAGTGTGGCTACGGGCCATGTGTTTAATGGCATAAAATAATACAGACTTACCATATCCATAACTAACATAGACATTGAATGAACATAATGCTCTGTTCCTGTCGTAGTCTGTAGCTATGTAAATGATCATAGCACTAGTTGTAAAAACAGAACCACGTGCAAAGTTGCTCTCCAACGTCACTATGCCAACATTATCAGTGGCGAATGGTTCTCGCCAGTATGCAGGTTCTCCCTCATGGACATCTATAAAGCCAGGACATAAAAGAAATGCTGGACTCTGGACATCTAAATAAAAAAACAAGATATTCTTTTAAAATATTATACTTTAAAGCCACATTATCGCCCCCAAGACCTTTTTTCCGATCATCCAGTAAATAGACTAATTACAAGGATTCTGATATTTTTTACAAATGACTAATAATTGACGACAGAATGTTAAAAGGTATCTATCAAAACAGTATGCCAAAAATCACATTCAAGTAAAATGCATGGATGACAAAATACTAATTTTGCAAGAGTTGCTTCCCTTAGATTATAAATAGTGCATTTTTTGGTTACAATTTATTAGTTTGTAAACAAACCAACTGGAGGCTTTACATGATACAACAATTCATGATACACATATGTATATAATACAAAAGCGAACTAAGCACTTTTACGCATGAAAATTTGTTTAATGTGTATACATTGAAGTCATGAACGTCAGCATCATTTCAATTTCAGCATATAAGGCAACGTCCATTAATAAAAGATAAATGTTTACGTAGTACCTTAGTAGGACCCCTGTATATTTTAGACTTACCTACAACAATGACGGGTTGCTGACATGTAGCTACGGTTTTATTTCCATCCATAGCTGATACTTCTATATATGTCACATCTTTATCTAAACATTGACAATGTCTTAGTCGTGGTGGACTGTACCGTACCTGTAATATAGCAGTTATCATAAAATAGTTTACACCTATAGTGTGATTTGGATCCATACTGCATGGCACCAACACCTAGCAATGCAAAGTCAGAATGCGTTAAACCAGAGATGTTTGTAAAATAGGAGTTGATGACCAGCCTCCATGTAAAGTTTGAAGATCCTAGGGCAAAGCATTCTTGAGTTATTGAACAGAAACCATTAGAATAGTCAGAAATGGTAAATGGTAATAGTAAAATCAATAGGGGTCATAAACAAGAGATGTTTGTAAAATTGGAGTTGATGACCAGCCTCCATGTAAAGTTTGAAGATCCTATACAGCGAAGTGTTCTTAAGTTATTGAACAGAAACTATTTGGTCTACCGACAGACCGACCAACTGACATGTGCAAAGCAATATACCCCTCTTATCATTATGCCCATCAGAACAAGTAAAATGTAACTGGAGATATATTTACCTTCAAAGTACCATATCTATCTGATGCCACAATATTCAAGTCTGACATATCAGCATAGTTGTTGTTTCTAACCGGCACTGGTTTTGGAGTATTCGGAGAACAGTCCATTATGATAGTTGGAGCTGGAAGTAGATTGATATATTATACTGTTATTGACTTATGTTGAGGTGAATATGATGTTTTGTTGACCTGAAAAAAGTGATATTGACTGATGACGAAGTCAAGAGGTCAATATCAGTTTTTGAAGGTCAACTAAACATCATATTTATCGAAACTTAAGTCGACAACTGTTATATTGTATACCATGCCATACGTCAAGGAAATAAAACCTATTGGCTCTTTTTAAATTATAACAACTTCAGCCTCTCTTCAGAAACAAAAGACGACTCTTCAAATGTTCTAGCTAACAATGCTCTTCTTATGTATATCTATGAGAGAGTATCAGTAACGTATTTATTAACGGCATTTATCATTAATGGCTAGGTCAGAGCCTATAAATATGTATGAGCAGCTGTAGGCCAAATACTACGGGAAATAACGTTACGTTGTCTGGAACGTTATACCGCAGGAAATGACGTCACGCCATAAAAAAGTAATATCCACCCCAGCCTCGGTTTCGGGAGGTGTATATTAAAACTTATAGACCTCTCGTGCAGGCCGTCTAAGCCAATCAGAATCCTTGTTACATAATAGGTATACAATATATAGAGGATATTTGTTTGTTTTGATTGAATATGGTTTATATCTCGTGTAGTGATAAAATTCAATATTTTCAAGAGCGCGTAGCGCGAGTGAAAATATTAAAATTTTATCACTACAAGATGAGATATTAACCATATTCAATCAAAACAAACAAATATTCTATTTATTTAATGCTTTTATGGTGTCAAAACTGGTACTATTTATGCCAAATTACCACTGTGGTTAGGCTACGTATGAATATGTTATTCCATTCATATATTTCACTTCAAAATCTGCCATCTTGGATTAAAGCATACACCAACTTGTAGGAAATGGTCTAACTAAGAATAAAAACCCCCACATGACATGTTTCTGTTCAGTAATAAAAAAGTTACAGACATTTCAGTGTTGAGATTTTGGTAAATTAAAGTAGTCCCTGTGAGGGGGCGGAGCTTATATCAGTCACATTGTAGGTGATAACCAGTGACTGATATAGGTTTTATTTCACTGATAGAACTCCATATCCCATCAGTTAGCATTAAATAATGTTAAGTATATTTAAGCCGTCAATAAATAAATGATTAACGCCCCATTAAGCCCTAAATGGGTATTTTCAAAAAGCAATAAGTTGGTAACCTATCTGCAGAATGATGAGCACTTTAGTTGAGTCCCAAAGGTGGAAAACACCTCAAGATGGAAGAAAAGAAATACAGCCTCCAGTTCTGTCACCGTTTGATGACAAAATAATGAATTGTGAACAATAAATGCACGATTTATAGTCTAAAGGAAGCAACTCTTGATAATGCTGATCGTCTGCATATTCGCGACTACAAATTTTGACGTTTTTAGTTTTATTGAAATGTCCATATGGTAATAAAGTTTTTAGCACATATTTGGCAACTAAATTTCCCGAAATTCTACCACTCTCAAAATCCGCGAAATTAAGTTGCGTGAAATAATTTTTGGTTTACAGTATCCAGTATGAGTCTAATTGGTTTTTTAAAAAGCGATTGTCTATCTTTTTGCAAATTTGACTTTAAAACAATATTTTACCATTTAATTTTGATAATTATTGAAAGTATAAGAATGTTGAGCAAAAAGTCTAGATAAAGACTTCTATAGGATAATATCAATTATAACCACAAGAGTTAATTGTCTCTCAATGACAGACATAGTAAAGTATGTATATTTGAGTTCGAATAGGGATTTTTTAATAGTTATTCTTTTGCAAATTTCCTGCACACACGGAAAAAGTTTAAAAAAACTGCAAAACAGTTGTATAATTTGAAACTATATGTAAGCATAGATGTACATTAAAAGTCCGTGTCTAGGTCCCACTGAGGAATTCCACATGGTCTATATTCTCCCGATTTCTTCGGATTCTGATACCACCTGATTCATCACAATTCCTTCTGATATCACAAACAGTCTAGTGACTTCCCCGAAGCTTCCCCTAGACTATGAGGAACCTGTTCCCTATTGCCTGATAGCCTGGGCAAAACATTCTCAGTGGGACCTAGGCTTAATGAATCAAGCATCATATCATAATAAGCTGTAGCTATCCTGATTGATACTTACATAGGGAGTCCACATGTTTGTTGGTTGTATCTGAAAAACAAAACAGTTTTGTAAGAACAATTATCTTCATTTTTTTCTTGTAAAAAAACATTTTCAATACAAATTTCTATCATCAATAGGTACAGGATGTATATAAATTTGATCTGGAAACTGGAGAACATGGGACTTGTCATACCAAAGACACAGAAAATGTTAAATTTCCATTGTTGGATGTTCAGTATAACAGTTGATCATCATACTATAAATTTCAATCTCTCGAGGGGAGAAACGGGTCCAAGATGGAGAAAAATAGGTCAAATGTGCATTTGATCATCATACTAAAAACTCCAACGTCTAGGGGGGAAAAACGGGGCCAAGGGGGAAAAAAAAGGCCAATGCTGCATTTGATCATCATACTAGCAACTTCAACTTTTATGGGGGGAAACGGGGCCAAGGGGGAAAAAGAGGCCAATGCTGCATTTGATCACCGTACTAGAAACTTCAACTTCTAGGGGGGAAAACGGGGCCAAGGTGGGGAAAGAGAGCCCAATGCTGCATTTGATCGCCATACTAGAAACTTCAACTTCTATGGGGGAAAAATGGGGCCAAGGGGGGGCAAAAGAGGCCAATGCTTCATTTGATCAACAAACAAGAAACTTCAACTTCTAGGGGGGAAAACGGGGCCAAGGGAAAAAAAAGGCATAGATAAAGTGTAAGACTTGATCAAGAAAAACTGGCCGGGGAAAAAAAAAGGACCGCTACACCGGGAATAATACAACCAGAAAGACATACCTTTACACCTAGGACAGCATTCCGCTGGTAGATGCTCAGTCTCTATGCAGTTTAATACAGGACATGATTTCCTGTTACAGGACATGGTACCACTTGTTAAACACAGACATGTCTGAAATCATTCACATACGCATTAACTTTATATGGTATCAAGAACCATCTTGTACGAGGGTCGTTCATTTAATACCCGGACTATCTCCATAGCGCTTGATTGAAAGATGCAATAGTAATGAATTTTCGTTTAATAAGACTTACACACCAACTTGATTATTTGACAAAACTTTGTATAATTTCATCCAACCGAACACAAACTGTGGTTTCTATAGTAACCCAACAAAGATCTACCCGGCCCAACCCAAGTTCTTTGTGAACTTTAGAGTGTTGATGTGGCAGGGTTTGTGGTATAGTTGCCTATTTTCAACTGAAAATATTTGATAATGTTATGTCTACATCTACGTAACGATTTTATAACGTTTGTTGTAATTTCTGTACTGTTACTGTGTTTGAAACGTTGTTTAGTGACAACTGGTGTGTTTCCATTAATAATGCAATGGAATCGAATTTATTAGGAAAAAAACGAATTATGATACAATTTCGTAAAAGTATTGGTCATACACCTATAAAACTAAAGATTCTATCTTAGAGAAGCCTTATGAGAATATTTGTATCGGTGGATTTCTGCTTTTAAACGGTTCCATGATGACAAGAATCATCCCGCGATGATCCTAGGCCCGGCCAATCTTACGTCAGAAACAGGAAAGTGTCGTCGGTTAAACACCTGTTGAATGGTAAACACTACTTGAAGAAAAACTCATATTGTAAATACGAGATCATGCGAAATTATCGTGGATATAGCATTTAACATCACTACCGAACATCTTAAAATGTTAAATTGGTGTGCACGCATGCCTTTATTGCTCCAAAACGATGATCAAATGGAGAAACAGTGTCGCGTTTTAGGAGCGAAAATGGCGTAACATCATAATTTTTTTTTACGTCGACTTGGGCCGACTCGCGTTACACATACTTATTAAAACACTAATAGTATGTAAACCCTTCGTCGCAACAAGTTAAAATTTCGTATGCGAATAAAGGAATAGTGTGAATGTATTCCTGTAAGTTTCAATCAATATCAGCCCATGGGTTTTCCAGCAATAACGATCGTCCGGGTATTAAATGAATGACCCTCGTATATATACTAGGCCCCGATCTCTCGAAGCATCTCAAGTAGAAATCTCAACTCAAATTGAGATTTTATTAAAATCAGAGTGAGAATTTGAGATAAATTTGGATTTTACTAAAATCAGAGTCAGAATTTGAGATAAATTTGGATTTTACTAAAATCAGAGTCAGAATTTGAGATAATTTTGGATTTTGCTAAAATCAGAGTCAGAATTTGAGATAAATTTGAAGCTCCAGCTCTTGAAATTTTACTGTAAGTAACTCAGAATCACATTTCTGTTTAGTGATGATAATTTTCAGTCCAGCCTTGCATAAAAATTAACATAAAGACACATACCAATATTTGAGATGAGATCTTGCTCAGATTGAGATGCTTAGGGAGATCGGGGCCTGAACATGGAGTCTTTACCTAGTATCAGGTCATGACAATCCCACGAAATACTAGAATGGGGTTACCATAGATGGTCGATTCACCAAACTAGTTTTCACATACTTTATTCTAACCAGTACCAACTTGCCCTTCCACAAGGAAATACTCACTTCTCCACATGTGGAGGTAAATCCATATTATTGACAAATTTTCCTGGAAGGTGGACAGGGGCGTAACCAGTCTTGAATTGATGTTACGCACATAAGCCTTGAAATTGGTGGTTATGATTGGAGGTCCTCATGATTGTTGACATTGGGGCCTTTAATGCCATTTTGGCCATATTTTTAATTTTTCAAATTAATGTTATGCAAGTGTGTACATCCCTATCATTGGCTACGCCCCTGGGGTGAAAGTATTGGGATGATATATTCTGGGGTGGTATTCCATACTGATCCTATTCAATTGGAGAATAAGGGCAACCAATCAGATCAAACCGTATTAAACTCTTGGTCAGTAACAGGCAATATGATTGGCTATCCTTATTCTCCAATTAAATATGATCAATATTGAATACCACCCCTGGCCTGTAAAAGGTTCATAACTCACGGTGCATTTGTCTTTCTGGAAACTCTGTCTTGGACGATACAACTTTCCGTCATGGAAACATCTTTGAAATATTGGCTTCATACAGGAAGAACAGCATCCATCATAACAACATACATCGCCAAACCCACAGTGACTATCCATTGTACATCCATCGATACAATTCAGGTTCTGACTTGAACACATTGGATACATGGGCACCGGACATGCTGAGTCATGTTTGGAAGCTAATAATGATAATAACAATAATAAAAATACAATAATAATAATAATGACTTTATTTATTGTGGATGACATATTTAGTTCTAGACCAACGTTCAATATAGTCCACAGAGTATATCCATTGAGTATATTTATAAGTAGAGTATATTCTATTGAACAGGGCTTAACTCAAACATTATCATTTAGATGAATGGAGTTAACCAGGTACCAGTGTAAATGGCACACATCCAATTATTTGAATGTTGAGGTAGTTTGTCAGAGGGGATCAAGCCGATCCATTAAATTATGCGAACATGTGCAATATTTCTGTTTTTACAACCAGGGGCGGAGCCAGCTATATGGACATACGCACGCGTGTAACATTAATTTGAAAAGTAAAATATAAACATGCCCCTGACAACCCAAATTAATTCCTTTTCCATTTGTCAACCGTATTCATGATATCTGTCATCTCAGCCGGTCAGTTAGAAAGGGAAGTTACTCTTGAGTATCAAAACATGTCTAAAGTGTAACAAGAGCTGTCCACGAACAGCGCGCTCCACTATTCGCGGCGCCATGCTAGGATAGTACAATCATTATATATTCAAAACAAAATGCTTCATAACAGCAGCATTACCCTCTGCTGTGTAGAGGTTGGGGCTTCTAATTTGAAAAAGGGGATTATTTGGACAAATTATGCAGGACCGTTACCTACTCATGAGAAGGTCCTCTTGGTCATTGAAGGTAAACAAATAAGCATTTCTTAGTCCAAAACGGGGCATAATTTCAACAAAATGCACAATAGTAATCTTCTCCTGTGTAGGGGTTTAGGTCATGATGGTGAACAAGTATGCAAAGTATCAAAGCAATATCTCAATTCACTTTGAAGATATAAGGGGTTAAAAAAAACTGTACCTAAACTTTAACATGCGCATTTCTTAGTCCAAAAGGGGACATAATTTCAACAAAATGCTTGATAGAGTTACCCACCCCTGTGTAGAGGTTGGGGGTCATGATGGAGAACAAGTATACATAGCATTACGTGAATGCACTTTGAAAATATTAGAGTTTAAAAAACCTGTACCTAAACTTTAACATTTGCATTTCCAAGTCAAAAAGGGGGCATAATTTCAACAAAATGCTTGATAGAGTTACCTACCCCAGTGTAGGGGTTGGGGTCATGATGGAAAACAAGTATACATAGCATTACGTGAATGCACTTTGAAAATATTAGAGGTTAAAAAACCTGTACCTAAACTTTAACATTTGCATTTCCAAGTCAAAAAAGGGGCATAATTTCAACAAAATGCTTGATAGAGTTACCTACCCCATTGTAGGGGTTGGGGTCATGATGGAAAACAAGTATACATAGCATTAGGTGAATGCACTTTGAAAATACTAGAGGTTAAAAAACCTGTACCTAAACTTTAACATTTGCATTTCCAAGTCAAAAAGGGGGCATAATTTCAACAAAATGCTTGATAGAGTTACCTACCCCTGTGTAGGGGTTGGGGTCATGATGGAGAACAAGTATGCAAAGCAATATGTGGATTCACTTTGAAAATATTTGAGGTAAAAAAACCTGTACCTAAACTTTAACATTTGCATTAAGTTGAAAAAAGGGGGCATAATTTCACCAATATGCTTAATAGAGTTACCTACCCCTGTGTATGGGTTGGGGTCATGATGGCGAACAAGTATGCAAAGTATTAAACCCATATGTCAATGCACTATGAAGATATTAGAGGTTAATAAACCTGTACCTAAACTTTACATTTGCACTATTTGCACTAAGTTGAAAAAAAAGGCATAATTTCAACAAAATGCCTGATACAGTTACCTACTCCTGCATATGGGTTGGGGTCATGATGGTGAACAAGTATGCAAAGTATGAAAGCAATATCTTAAAAGACTTAGAGAATATAAGAGGTTTAAAAACCTGTACCTAAACTTTAACAAAAGTGTTATGCCGACGCCAACGCCGACGCTCGGGTGACTGCAATAGCTCCCCTTATTCTACGAATAGTGGAGCTAAAAAGAGCAATTACTTTTGAAGTAGACTGCCTATTTGATAGTAATCAAGTATTCCAAGTTTGAAGGTAATATGTTTGAAAGTTTTTGAGAAATGGACCCCAACAAAGATCTTTAACTTAAATAACTAAGGCCTTACACAGGGGTTCCATAAGCTTTTGAATCTGAAGGGTCATTTTGATACTTTTGACTAAATTTTACCATTTTTGAAATAAGCAATATACCCATGATTTTAAGAGAAAATGACCCTTGAAGCCAAAATATTGTGGGTGAAAATGTGGCTTTTTGAAATTTTCAAGGGGGGAAATCCCTACTCCTTAATCAAAAGGAACCCCTGCCTACAGACAGCCTGATAGAGAAATCCCTGGTCACGAAAATATAGATATTTTTTCTTCAAAAAGTCGAGCTTATAAAACCCAAATAAATGCCTAGCAATATATAAGCCTTTATTTACCAGTCAGCTTTCTGCTGAAATATGACAGGCATATGAGTGCCTCCACCTGTGTTTGAACCAGGGTTGCCCGAATAGACAGCAAGCACGCTAACCATTGAGCTACAGAGGCACATCAAATAAGTTTGACTTACCATGTTGACATGTTTTGCCATAGTATCCCGGATCACAGAGACAGACTGGAGTAAGACCATCTACTATACATTCACCGTGCTCACATCTATCCTTACATATCACTACAATAATAGAAGGCATGTTTGTCAAACATATATGCGACCATGGCAGCCCAATAGTCAGAAATGGTAAAGGTCACAGTGACCCTGACCTATAGTCCTTACAAAACACTACAATAATATCACATAACAAGAGATGTTTGTAAAACATATATGCCACCATGGCTGCCGAATAGTCAGAAATGGTAACGGTCAAAGTGACCCTGACCTATAGTCCTTGCAAAACACTACAATAATATCACATAACAAGAGATGTTTGTAAAACATATATGCCACCATGGCTGCCGAATAGTCAGAAATGGTAACGGTCAAAGTGACCTTTGACCTTTAGACCTCAAAATCAATAAGGGGTCATCTACTGTGGATGACCAACCTCCATGTAAAGTTTGAAGATCCTAGGACAAAGCATTCTTGAGTTATTGAATGGAAACCATTTGGTCTAATGACCGACCAACAAACCGACCTACATGTGATCAAGACTATTAGTATGGGTACTTGCCATTTTTACTTGTATCAATAAGGGCTGTCCACCAACAATGAGCTCTACTATTTGCAGTGCCATGCTAGGTTAGTATAATCATTATATATTCAAAACAAAATTCTTCATATCAGCAGCATTACCCTCAGCTGTGTAGAGGTTGGGGCTTCAAAGTCGTAAAAGGGAGATAATTAGGACAAAATGCATGACAGTTACCTACTCATGTGTAGGTCCTCTCGGCCATGAATGTGAACAAATAAGCAGTTCTAAGTCCAAAAGGGGTCATACTTTTAACAAAATGCTAAATAGTTATCTACTCCAGTGTAGGGGTTGGGGTCATGATGGTGAACAGGTATGCTAAGTATCTAAGCAATATATCAATTCCCTTTGAAGATATTAGAGGTTAAAAAACTTGTACCTAAACATTAACATTTCCATTTCCAAGTCCAAAAGAGGGCAAAATTTCAACAATATTCTTGATAAAGTTACCCACTCCTGTGTAGGGGTTGGGGTCATGATGGTGTACAAGTATGCAAAGCAATATGTGAATGCACTTTGAAACTATTAGAGGTGAAAAACTTGTACCTAAACTTCAACATTTTCACTAAGTTGAAAAAGGGGTCATAATTTCATCAAAATGATTGAGAGAGTTACCTACCCTGTGTAGGGGTTTGGGTCATGATGGTGAACAGGTATCCAAAGCAATATGTGAATGCAATTTGAAAATATGAGAGGTGAAAACCTGTACCTAAACTTTAACATTTGCACTATGTTGAAAAAGGGTGCATAATTTCACCAAAATTCATGATAGAATTACCAACCCCAGTGTATGGTTAGGGGTCATGATGGTGAACAAGTATGCAAAGTATCAAAGCAATTTGTCAATGCATGTTGAAGATATTAGAGGTTAAAAAACCTGTACCTAAACTTTAACATAAGCATTACGCCGACACCGATGCCAATGCTGACGCCAACGTCAACACTCAGGTGACTGCAATAGCTCCCCTCATTCTACGAATAGTAGAGCTTAAAATCAAGTACTTTTCAAGGACTTTTTGCCAGATTCAAATTCAAGTGCTTTTCAAGTCCTATGCTAATTGACCCTGCAGAATAGTGCCACACATTGACATACATATGTATGTATGAAGCAAAGGGATTTGACCCGGTTAAAAAATCCACCACGTCTACACTTGTAAATGTGATGGATTTTTTAACCGGTGGTCGAATCCTTTGGACAAATTCCTAGTGTAGTAGTGGTGGATTTTTTAACCCGGTTGGAATCCCTTTGGTATGGAGTAAAGCATTTAATTGTAAACATTAATGAATACTTGATCTTACCATGCTCACAGTGTTTGCCTGTTGTAAACTGTGGACAGGAACATGTACGCTGTCCCGTCAATGATGTTACACATACTCCATTGTTGTAACAGCCTGGTTCACATATTGCTATACCAAAAATAAATCAGTATTGATCATGTTTAGAGAGTGTACAGGGTGTTAAAAAAGTTTGTTCTCAAAATTTGAATTCAAACAAAATTTTATCTGAGCCATGTACTTAGAGTACCATTTGAACCCTCGGAAAATCAAACATTCTTTTGATGAAAGGAAAATAAACTATTGAAACTTAAACATTGAGAACAAACTTTTTTAACACCCTGTACATAAACATAAGGATATTGTATCTGGATGTACAGTTTTTAAACTCACTCACAATAGGTAATTCAGAATGAAAATGCATATGATATACTGTAAACAAACTTAATTTTGCGTAAACAAATTTTCGAGTTTTCCGGCATGCCAGTATACTCGCGGCTACAAATGTTCCCGTTCTAAGTCTACCATAAAGGAAACATGTTTATATTTTTCAAGTTTGGAACATCTTCACGGTTATTTAATTTCGCGAATTCATACCACTCGCGAATTCATACCACTCGCGAATTCATACCACTCTCGCGAATTCATACCACTCGCGAATTCATACCACTCGCGAATTTATACCACTCGCGAATTCCGCAAACTTAAATCATGCGAAATAATTTGTTGGCTTACAGTATACACCACTTTCCAAAAAAGACACTTCTCTGATTTAGACATACCTGTATTTTCATATTAATTTTCACATTAATGTATGTATGTAATTGTTCTGCTGATGATGATTGCCTCTCTATTATTAGGACTGAAGTATTATATTTACACTCTCCCGACCATATCTTAGTATTATTAAACTAAAATAAAATTGATAAAACTGCCTCCTCGATAGCCTAGTGGTTGAGCTTTCGCTTCGAGTGTGGGAGGTCTTGGGTTCAATCCCTAGCCGTGTCATACCAAAGACGAAACAAGAGGGCCCAAAGGGCCCTAGGTCGCTCACCTGTCGAACTTGACCTAAATTTTGTTGAGATGATCATTGTGACCAAGTTTTTTACAGATTAGGTCAATATTGTGACCTCTAGTGACTTCACAAAGTTTTTATATGATTTGACCTTGTAACCTAGTTTTTGACCCCAGATAAACCAATATCGAACTTGACCTAGATTTTGTGGAGATGATCATTGTGACCAAGTTTCGTAAAGATCAGACCAAAACTGTGACCTATAATGACTACACAAGGTTTTTCTATTATTTGACCTTGTGACCTAGTTTTTGACCCCGGATGAACTCATATCAAACTTGATCAAGATTCTGTTGAGATGATCATTGTGACCGAGTTTCATAAAGATTAGGCCAAAATTGTGACCTCTAGTGACTACGCAAGGTTTTTCTATTATTTGATCTTGTGACCTAGTTTTTGACCCCCGATGACCCAATATCGAACTTGGCCTAGGTTTTGTTGAGATGATCATTGTGACTGAGTTTCATAAAGATTAGACCAAAATTGTGACCTCTAGTAACTACACAAGGTTTTTCTATGATTTGACCATGTGACCTAGTTTTTGACCCCAGGTGACCCAATATCGAACTTGACCTAGATTTTGTTGACATGACCATTGTGACCAAATTTCATAAAGATAAGGTCGAAATTGTGACCTCTATTGCCTACACAAGGTTTTTCTATGATTTGACCTGGTGACCTAGTTTTTGACCCCGGATGACCCAATACCGAACTTGACCTAGATTTTGTTGAGATGATCATTGTGACCAAGTTGCATAAAGATTAAGTCAAAATTGTGACCTCTAGTGACTACACAAGGTTTTTCTATTAATTGACCTAGTGACCTAGTTTTTGAGCCCAGATGACCCAATATCGAACTTGGCCTAGATTTTGTTGACATGATCATTGTGACCAAGTTTCATAAAGATTAGGCTAAAATTGTGACCTCTAGTGTCTACACAAGCCAATTGTTGACGGACGGACGACGGACTGACGACGGCGAAGAGTGATCACAAAAGCTCACTCTGTCACTTTGTGACAGGTGAGCTAATAAAAATGGTACCAGAATTTCTCTTGCTAGACGCTCAACATAAAAGGGAAACTGGCTTCTCTTCTCTCATACCCTCGTGGCGATGGATAACATCAGGAATGAGGTGTCAAGAGTGTTGAATATAAGTTGGACAAACTTTTTCACAATCGACCTTAAATAAATTAGTATAAACTAAAATTGATAGGTGTAACAGTCGGTTGATTTCTAAAGCAAATAGAAAAGTGGTCACTGGTCAGCATGAAAAATAGGCTTCCAGAGTAAATGAGGATGATAATTTAGGCATGAATTCATGCTGGCCATACAATATCTACCGAGTATCTCATACATGTTGTAGTTACATACTTACGTATTTCACATTTGCTTCCGGAGTATCCATAGGGACAAGAACAAACACTTTTATTCCAGTTGTATGAACCTCCATTTTCACAATAATCCATACCTTTACCTGTGAATGATTAATTCATACCTTTACCTGTGAATGATTTATTCACACCTTTACATGTGAATGATTAATGCATACCTTTACCAGTGAATGATTAATCAATCATGGCATTTTAAAACTAGAAGGGTTTTTGTCAAACTAATATGTCTCCCACAAAGAACTATAACTCCTGCAAGAATCACCTAAACTAAAATTCCTCACAATATGCAGAACTAGGTTAAGTACCAAGTATTTATGTGAAGTTTCATTGAAATCCAACCAATGGTTAAGGCAAACAGGCACAGAAAAAGTTTGAGACAGTACAAATGTTCAGCACAAAATCAATCTGTCTTCCCCCACTACATGCACAGGTAACTGTATCATTGATATAGAGTAATAGACAATTTTTTTTATTACATTTGTTATCTTAGATATAGGGGCATGCCCTGGAACTGAAGTGTCTCGAATAGCAATCAAATTGGTATCATGCTAATACCCAAGTCAAATTATGTAAACCCCGTAAAAAAGGTACGGAATATCCTGCTAATTTTTAAAAAAAAACATTATTAGCAGGCCTACAGCTAGATATGCGTCCATGGGACACGGATACCCCACTTGCCATTTAACCAAGTCAAGGGCCATAACTCATGAATCTGAATCACAATGCCTAAGTGCATGCACAACTATACATGCTGAATAATATTTCATTGGATGACTAGCTCAAATAGGGTTTGAGTTAATCATTTATGCCACCTATTTAGTTAGATTTAATCATTTTAAAGGCCATGATAAACTCATCAGTTTAGGACAAATGGACGGACGGACGGACAGACGGACAGACACGGACGAGGGCAAATCTATATGTCCGTTCCAACCTTTGATTGTGGCATGAGTATTCTCAATTTGAAAACTCTCATCCAGTCTTCAAAATGAACAGAAAAAAGTTCAATCATTGTTTTCTGACTCATACACATGAATACATACAATCAATTTATCTGAAGCCATCCAATGAAATAACAAGATTTATCAGTAGAATATAAATGGATATTATCTTCATGTCTGTACCAGTGTAGCAATACCACGTGACTTTTGGCTACAGGTCCAAGTAGAAATTGTAAACATTGGAACACAAATATAGACTTTTATATAGCCATAAGTATTTTATTTCTTCATCAATTTCTATGAAATATATGCCACGCTAAGGGGAAAATCATTTGCTTGCCATGAAATACAGGATCTTTTTCAGCAGCTTGACCAGGTTTTCTAGCACCATGTGAAACCTGTATTTTCCATGGTTTCACTTGGTGTTGGACAAAACGGCACAGCTGCTGAAAAAGATCTCATATTTCATGGAAAGCAAATAATTTTCCCCTTAGCGCGGCATATATTTCATAGAAATCAATGAAGAAGTAAAATACTTATGGCTATGCATGTATTAGTGTTCCAATGTTTACAATTTTCTACTTGAAACTATGTAATTATAGCCAAAAGTCCCGTGGTATTGCTACACTGATTACAGTACTACAAATATAACTTTCCGCACCTGAAGAGGACACTTTACCTGCCTATGTTTTACTGGTTTTTTACAAACAGACGTTTTGGGTGTATGTGTTCAAGCGCATGTGTTATACAAACTTCATACTGATATCACTATTTGATCAGATGTAGTCTTGCTATTATTCAGCCCTGTGTTATCTATGAACAGGGATGACTTGGTTTATTGAATCAAAATCATGCATTGACTGCATGGCTATATATAGTAGCATAATCACATCATGTAAAACCCCACTCACCGTTGCATCAAATGCTTGGTCTCTGGTTACCATTGCATCAAATGCTTGGGTTCAGATTACCTGCATCAAATGCTTGGTCTCTGGTTACCATTGCATCAAATGCTTGGGTTCAGATTATCATTGCAACACATGCTTGGTCTCTGGTTACCATTGCATCAAATGCTTGGGTTCAGATTATCATTGCATCAAATGCTTGGTCTCTGGTTACCATTGCATCAAATGCTTGGGTTCAGATTATCATTGCATCACATGCTTGGGCTTAGATTACCATTGCATCAAATGCTTGGGTTCAGATCACTATTGCATCAAATGAATGCTTGGGCTCCAATAACCATTGCATCAAATGCTTGGGTTCAGATTATCATTGCATCAAATGCTTGGGTTCAGATTATCATTGCATCAAATGCTTGGGTTCAGATTATCATTGCATCAAATGCTTGGGTTCAGATTATCATTGCATCAAATGCTTGGGTTCAGATTATCATTGCATCAAATGCTTGGGTTCAGATTACCATTGCATCAAATGCTTGGGTTCAGATTATCATTGCATCAAATGCTTGGGTTCAGATTATCATTGCATCAAATGCTTGGGTTCAGATTATCATTGCATCAAATGCTTGGGCTCAGATTATCATTTCATCAAATGCTTGGGTTCAGATTATCATTGCATCAAATGCTTGGGCTCAGATTATCATCGCATCAAATGCTTGGGTTCAGATTATCATTGCATCAAATGCTTGGGCTCAGATAACAGCAAATTAATGTATGTTTTACATTAACATCAAAATATCATAATACTCTTGCAACAGAACTGGGGGAATCATAAAATTGGGGTCCAACTAGTGAACATCAATAAATATTGTAATGAAGACAAATACAGGGGTTACATGTGCAGTACAGAACAGTCCAGTGCTGTATCGGCGAGACTTTTGTACATTGCATGAAGGAGCATTAATTAGAAGACAATAGAGTACAGGACAGAAGTGCTGGCTTAGAATTAGAAGTTTGTAGGCACTTATAAGACTCATGCATATTTGAAATCTGCATCACAAGGTGCTACTTATGAGCCTATTTTCATGAAAATCGGAAATGGTCATGTTGACCAAACCGAACTTTAAAACGCTTGTTTTTCCATAAGAAAAGAGTAGTTTTTAGACAGTATTTTCTTGTTTTCTCAAATTATTGATTTGTACTTACAACCTTCTCATTCTAAGCCAATGACTTGTAGACTGATTGGGCAAAGAAAGACAGGACTTACCAAAGGATACTGTACTCATCAGTACAGCCGTGCGTTCAGGGAAAGCTATAAAATTTTATGTTAAATAATCATATTTGTCATTCTAATCCTTTGTTGAACGCTTTGTTTGGCATAAACATTTTGAACGGGTAAAACCCCGCTTTTTCCGTTCTCAGTTCCAAACATGTATGGACTCACAGGTTTTACTATTCACATTCCATTGTTTACCTTTGTCAGCCATTTTGGTCTGATACACCAATTTGGGTGCACCACCTCGGTCCACTAGTTAGCCCAAATTCGCTCACGTGACAAACCCATTTTTTTTAACATAGCATTCAATGAATGACAGGTACGAAATGTGCCGAAACATATACCGGTAGTCAAATAATGCTTCGTTGAATGCAGGACTGGGATGAAAAGTGAAAGTGACAAACAATTGTCATACAACTTACGGATGGAACATTGCCCGCTGAAATCCCGTTTCCATGGTGGACAACAATCTTTTTCACATTGATATAAACTACATTTTCCTTCATCCATTTCCACACACTCACTGAAACATGAACAAACCATGCATGTTAACAGGGGTCCTTAATAACTAAGTAAGGCATAATACCAAATCCTAAAAATTAGATTCAGGTCTGTTTCGAGTGCAATTTGCACACATCCCTACACCAAAACACTGTTTCAAACATTGGTCTATTGTTAAATTTGTCAGCTTTAAAAACTTCAAATGACCATAAGTTTGTTAATGCTTCGAATGTTTTCATCAAATTACTTTTATTTTCTGCAGAAAAGTTCATTCTTCCCAGTGCAGCAAATCCGGATTTCCGGATTATTCTGGAATTGTAGAGCCCCTGGTGTTTACCTGACATGTGTATAACCACTAAGTGTAATAAACATGCATTAAACAGGTTTCACACTTTTAACAATTAATTTACTATTTAGCACTTCCTAGCATGTAGCCCGTGATTTTGTTTAAGCCAAATTCCAAAATCTACCCAAAAAATTTCACTGCAAGTTTAAGCAATATATTGTAAATTACAGGAATAAGTATTAATGACTGTTTTGCCTTAATGTTATTTTCTTCTTTAGGTAATATCTGAAAACGTAATACATGTACAAGTAATATAAATAAAGATAACAACATTTAATGCTTATTGCTTTAATTTACAATAATTTGCTCATACCTGTATTTGTCGCAGACTTAAGATTTCATTTATCGGCCTAAACTAATCCATATCCAAGCATATAGTGGATAACATACAGTAAGCCAATTGACTTTCGCGAATACTAACTATTGCGTTTTGTTGATTGTCGTCAAAATTGCGACTACAAATTTTTCGCTTTTTTAAGTTCCCGCAATGTCCATATTAATGTTTTTAGCATTTTTGCGGCGACTTAATTTGGCAAAATTCTTCTACTCGCAAAGTCCGCGAAATTAAATTGCGCCAAATAATTTCTTGGTTTACAGTAAACAGCACTACTTACCCATCAAAGTACATGTGTCTTCGTCTACTTGCATTGTGCCGGTTATGGAATGCTTTCAGTGCCTGCCATGACTTGGTAGATTGATCAGCAGACGATACATCATCGTGATCGGCTGTAATGTCTATACTTTTACACTTGTCATATCGTATACTCACATTGAAACATGTGACATCGGATACCTTACGGAAATAACACTCATGCAACTGTAGCTGGCTTATATCACCACAATCTTGCTGATACTTTCTTGTATCATGAAGACCATACCTGAGATAGTGAAATTAATAGTATTAGGTTAAGTTGAGTGCTGCCTTACCTGTCCAACTTAATATTATCTTTTTGTTAAGGTATACATGTACACATGTATTTATGAAAGCTTACTTCAGCCACTTGGTGACTTTCTTAATAAACAGATATTATAAAACTAATGTAATAAAACTCTTAACAAATGCTAAACAAGTACTTAACAAATGCTAAACAAGTACTGAACAAATGCTAAACAAGTACTGAACAAATGTTAAACAAGTACTTAACAAATGCTAAACAAGTACTTAACAAATGCTAAACAAGTACTTAACAAATGCTAAACAAGTACTTAACAAATGCTAAACAAGTACTTAACAAATACTAAACAAGTACTTAACAAATGCTAAACAAGTACTTAACAAATGCTAAACAAGTACTTAACAAATGCTAAACAAGTACTTAACAAATGCTAAACTAGTACTGAACAAATGCTAAACAAGTACTTAACAAATGCTAAACAAGTACTTAACAAATACTAAACAAGTACTTAACAAATGTTAATTCTTTTATTGTTAAAGTACGATATTTAACAGAGGACATATTCCCAAAGAAGTCATATTAAATGTACACCACGGGATATAAACTTATGAGTAAGAACCTGTCAATCAATTAAAAGTTATATAACACAGATTAATGATAACTTCCTTCTTATCAAATTATCTCTATATAGAACATTATAAGATACAACATGGCAATTACACCAAACCTTTTCAAACAAGGCCTACAACTGGTGACGGCAGTAACAAAACATTCCTCAGCATCAAGATGGCTTCTCTTTTCTCATATGATGATACCCTTGTGGTAATGGACAGGTGTTCAAAGTGATTATAATGTGAGTTTAACAAAACAGCTTGTTTAACGTTTAACTTTAAATAAATTTGTAGCAAAGACCACCTATAGAATGAGTCATTGGTATCCGACTAGAGAGAAACGTATATGTAGATAACAAATGTCTTTTCAAAGAGATGTTTGTAAAACATGTATGCCCCCATCGCAGCCCAATAGTCAGAAATGGTAAAGGTCACAAAGACCTTGACCTTTGACCACTGACCTTAAATTTATAGGAGTCATCTACTGTTGATGACCAACCTCCATGTAAAGTTAAAGGTTCCTAGGGCAAAGCATTCTTGAGTTAATGAACGGAAACTATTTGGTCTACCAACCGACCAACCTACCTTCCGAACAACAGTCCGACCAACATGTGCAAAGCAATATACCCCCTAATCAAAGATGGGGGAGGGGGGGGGGGGGCATAAAAACTCGAATTTAAAGAATATTAATAAAATGAATATCCTCACCTTTCTAGGCTTTCAGCCAAATTAGATGAAACATCAGGTACCAGCATATACAAACACTGTACTAGTAATACCAAACTGATGGTCCACATATTTACTGCCTTGGTTTGATGTCAATCCACAAATATTCCAGTTTGATTAGTTACATAGCCAATTAAAAACAAATTATAACCACTAGAAACAGTCAATTCAATTCATAGAAGTAACTATAGAACACAGCCAATTGATTATAATCCATCAAATTAGCACCAGTAGAAACAGTCACTCACTGCATAGAATTATAGAAATGTATGTTATAGAAAAGTATATTATAGAATACGGGTATGTACAGATTTAAACAATCCAGAAATTTCTATAGATAATCACTATACCACATTTTATATTTTATATTCCAATTTTACCAAATCTGATGGAAGGTGGAAGAATATCAGTGGTTAAAGATTTATTTTTACAGTTTTACGCTAAACACAATACAAGTATGTCACTTAACACTCACATAATATTCCATTGGTTTCACAAGGGAGTTTCCCAAAATATATTATCCAATCAAACCAAAGGAACGTATTAATTTCAACAGAAATCCATCACAATTTTAGTCTTAAGACTTTTAATAGAAGCACATCAACTTTAGGTAGTACCCTGTCCTTCAGCAGGTTTGACAAATGATCAATTTTATAAAACTATCGAAACTAATTTCTATCAAATCTTTGTTTACAGAAGTACGGCTAAAGTTGACATAAGTCCACTCACACTAGGAATAAATTCCTAAATGAACAATGCTCGGGTAAGGTCAAACATGGTCGTTATCTTTCTAGGACAGTTTGTTTTTCAGGTATTATTTTGCGTCAAGTATTTCTTATCAGACTGTGGACTTAGGTACCTTGTCGTGTCATAGACTCGTATCAATACGGGCAACTCATGTTATCATGTTGGTAAACTAACAATTTAAAATTTCTTATCACATGGAAAAAATTCAACAGGATTTGATTTATCATATTATTACATGTAAGAGGGCAACTCATGTTATCATGTTGGTAAACTAACAATTTAAAATTTCTTATCACATGGAAAAAATTCAACAGGATTTGATTTAACATATTATTACATGTAAGATTAAACAACATAGTCACACAAACATAATGTACCATATTCCCTCGAATAAATGCCCCCAAGAGCGATGCAATTTGCAGAAGGGGGGCAATTATTTGAGGGCCTTTTTTTGAGAAAAAGTATATGTACTGTAATTTTTGAGAAAAGGTCTTATGTACTTTAATTTAAAGTGAATCGTGTTTGCATATGATTATCCATAGAATAAATCACCATTCAATACATAATTGGAATCTTTAAAAAATGTTGTTATTTTTTTCATTAAAAATAGTGCGGGGGACTTTTATTAGGAGAGAAGCGTTTATTTGATGGAATACGGTACTTAATCAGTAGAATAACTTCCAGCAAGAGAAAGCAAATATCAGCTTATTTAAGTTTATACTGTAAGGACAACCTCATAATTCAGTATACAATTCTCAGGCCAAGTTTCTTCACTTTGCTCTATTGATACAACTTGGATATTTTAAGACCTTCTTCCTGTTTAGTACAGATCCCACTCTGGGGCAATATCATACTATGAGACCAACTTGAAACAAGAAATATTTGTAAAACACGTATGCCCCCATGGCATCCGAATAGTCAGAAATGGTAAAAGTCACAGTGACCTTGACCTTTGACATACCTTTGAATTACTTGCCTCAAAATCAACAAGAGCTATCACTGGAGTGATGAATCAAAGTTACAGAGCAGATGTGAATGACTATATAACCTTTGACCTTTAAGTGTGACCTTGACCTTTGAGCTAGGGACCTGGGTCTTGGACACGATTTTGCTAACAGACCATCAGACCAACCAACATGGTGACTCAAGTATACCCCTTTCAAACTTTGTTTGCGGGGGTATAACAAGGGTCATCTACCGTTGATGACAAACTTCTATGTTAAGTTTGAAGGTCCTAGGGCAAACCATTCTTGAGTAATTGAACAGAAACCATTTGTTCTACCGACCCACAGACAGACCAACATGTGCAAAGCAATATACCCCCTAATCATAGATGGGGGGGGGGCTATCTAATCATTTAAGGCTCACCCATGCTGGCTTAAACCTTAACAATGAAATAACTCAAGGATGAGTAGTAATCTGGAGAGGAATGGAACAGGGATGGCCAGTAGATTAAATCATTGATAACTGATAAGGTCACATTAACATGGACAAACAATGTGGATTAATATGGGTGAGTCAATTATATAACAAACGAGAATTGAACAATACATTTCATCAAAATAGACTCTATTGAAGTAATTGACCATAAGTCTGGAAATAAACCTGACTGATGAATAGTGCATATCGTTGCATAATATTCAACAAAAACTTTCTACAAATAAAGGGGGGGGGGGGGTTATTGCTCTCTAAAGTTCAATTGATGATAATTATTGAAAATTACAAGTTGTTCATTTTTTACAGAAATGAAACATCAGCTAATAGAATCTATGTAATAATTCACAAAATCAACAAACAAAATTATAAATTAATTATCATGATTTATTCAAAAAATGTATGTACAATAAAATAATATATTATCATCATTTAACATACTAATGGTACCATATATTGATCTCGCAAACCAAAGTTTGAAATCATCATTTTTACAATCTTCTATCAAAATACCCGGCATAATTGACATTAAATCACATTCCCCATGTTCTTCCTAAGCTAAAATGTTACGGTTTTTGATACATGTTTCTATCAAAGGGCCATAACCCCAGCAATTAAAATCAGACTGAAAAATCCTGTTAGTATGAACAACTTAGCTTGGTATCAACTATTCATATGAAGTTTCAATGAAATCCAGCCAATGGAGAACGAGCGTAGATAAACTTTTTGACATCCATCTAGACAGACATACATCCAGCACAAAATCACTACCGGTATATGTGGGAGAGATACCGGTAATTCCCTATATCGTGTGGAACTTACAAAATGTACTTCATTCTCTTGGTTTATATTAAATAAAAACATTCAAAAATTCAACTACACAAAGTACCAGTTTGTACACATTTATCACATAACATGCGGTCCAGCAGTGTCGTAAAACCATGTTGGAAATATCGTTCGACACTCTTCATTGTACCGCCAAATTTCAATGGAAACCTATGCAACATACGTCATCATTTTAAATGATAACAAGCGTTTCACAGGTTATGTGATAAATAGAATCTGACATTCGTGCTCATTACATACAAGTTTTATTAAACTCATATATAATGAGCACTCATTCAAGATCTTCTACTTATGACAGTGCCACTGTTATACACCTATTTCCTAATCCCAAGCATCACCATCATAATTATCCCTCCTTACAGCAACTGATGAACATTCTCATAAACACTCACCATACTATATCACAGATAAACATTACAGTAACAAGACACATGAAAAGAAGTGTTTCGAACAAGGTCCATGAATCTGCTTAAACCACCAACACTGACCAACACATAAATATCTTTGACACTGTTTTTGGACACAAAAGTCAGTATTTACCATATAAAACATAGAGTCATGTCCCTGTGGTTTATACTAGGCTTCAAAATGAACAAAACCTCTTGTGCACAATTTCACATGATGACATAATATTTGGTTACAATTTTATCACGAAATACCAACAGTCATTCCTGTGTGAATTGATATCTTAGTTTTATGTATGAAACCCTTGGTTGCACAATAACCTAGCACAATTCATATTCACATGGGTGCAAGTAAACAATTCTGAAAAACCTGAAATCCTGAAAAATTGTCAATTCATATAGAGAAAATAAAGAAAAACGGACTAATTGGTACACTCAAAAACCTGAAATATATACCAGAAAACTTGCACCGATGTATTCAGTATATGGAATGAAATATAAACAAGCCTGAACAAAATAAAATAAGAAACTTGAAAATTCAATGAAACCCAGATTTCAAACAAGAACCACAAATTTGCTGAAACTTCATTCCAGCAAAACACCAAATCACATGATTGTGCACAACTTCAAAAGCTGAATTGATGTTAGGCACACAAGCCTTGAAGTTGGGTGGTATTGATTGGGGGTGCTCATGATTGTGGAAATTTTGGACTTTAATGCTATTTTGGCCTTTTTTTTTCTTTCCAAATTAATGAACGCATGTGCGTACATCCATATCACTGGCTGAACAATAATACATAGTTAAAATGTTTTTTGGAGATAATTTTGCAACATAATGAAAATTGCCTGTCTACTAAATTTATCAATATAATATTATAGACTAAATTTGCATTAGAAATCCAAGTTTATAAATTATCAAACCAATTTAACATAGAATCAATTTGAATCAGCAATTAATTATACTCATCACTTGTTTCCAGTGACTATATTGCAAACAAATTAACCTCATCCTCAAACCTTCAATTACCATCATTTTAACAGTTGGTTTTGTGTCTATAATTTAATTTCGGCCTTTGTTTTCATAAGCTTACTGCATTATATTTATATGTATAGCACAGAGAATTTGACCAGATCCTAACCTTTATGCATGAATATATTACAAGTTTCTTGCGTTGAAAATATACATTTTTCTTGAGCAAATTGTGCAATATAGGTCCTTTATATTCATGTTGGTATTACACCTCAAGCATCTTCCTGACACTTCCCTCTTATGAAAACATACAACTGGAGTTATAAATATAGACAATATATCAGCTGTTAAATTATAATTATATAGAAGGTAGAGAGTCGTGTCAAATTCTCCGTACTATACAAAGTGTACCATCAACACTTATCTAATTTGCGATAAGACACAACTTTCTTGTGGAAATTGATATATGCTGCACAAGAAGCTTGTAATATATTCATTCAAAAAGGTTTAATTTGTTTGCACTATACATACAATCACACTCGGCCACTGATGTTTTGAACATCAAAGTCATTCACTAAAGTAGCCAGTCCAGGGGTCCTATTGAGGCATAATGCCCAATCCTGGAAACGAGCTGCAAGTCTGTTTTGGGTGCCATTAGCACACACACCTATACCAAAACTAAGTTCCAACATTGTTCAACTGTTAAAATTCAGCTAATAAAATTCAAATGACAATAACTTTGTCAATACTTTGAATTTTTTCATCAAATAACTTCTATTTTCTGAAGAAAAGTTCATTCTTTTTATTGCAGCAAATCCGGATTTCCGGATTATTTCGGAATTGTAGAACCCCTGTGACACACATTGTTAATATTGCACACATTGTCAAGTTTGATCGTTAAGTTTATTCCCAGTCCTCGTCTTCAGCTTCCGCATCATTTCCTCCTGATCCTTCATCTGGTTTAGGAGGGGCTGGTATCATTGAAGATATTTTACCCAAGGCAGAGTGAGCACCACCAGTGGAGGAGGAGCTTTCATTTTTCTCCCCACCCCCTTCACCTGGTTTTCCTGATCCTGATATACCTTTCCTTCTCATAGTTAACTTGGAAAACAAGTCTGACATGAGGTCTCCGCCTCCACTCGAAGACCCGCCTCCTGAACTCTGTTTCTGTTCCTTCTTCTTCTTTTTCCTCTCATCCTTTTCTTCTTTGCCAGT
The DNA here is from genome assembly GCA_947247005.1 of Spisula solida. Lineage (NCBI taxonomy): Eukaryota > Metazoa > Mollusca > Bivalvia > Venerida > Mactridae > Spisula > Spisula solida. The sequence goes on from OX365954.1 coordinate 29,740,412, forward strand.
CTTTAATCCTGCCCCTTTTGTTCCTCCCGCCTTCCTGATAGCATCCATCAGACTAGACCTGCCACCATCCCCAGAGACGTCAGCTGGTATATCAGCGGGTGGGGGAGGGGGCGGACCTGGCGGGGGAGGTGCACCACCAGGTGGAGGAGGAGGTCCTGAAACACAATTAAAATACTAGAATACCTGTGGTAAAATATTTACGTTGTTCTGAACAAAATACAAGAAGTAACATTCATGCATGCAGAAATTTTTTACTTCTTTCACCTTAAATATACTCTTAGTGCGATGAGTAAAGGCTACCAGTCCACACAAATTCTGCACCAAAATAAAATCATGACTACACAGGCTTTGACACAAAAATGTCTCTCTCAAGGGGCCATAACTCCGAGAAAAATCAACCAACCTAATATGCCTGACAATATGCACAACTAGGCTTGGTACAATGTGTGAAGTTTCATTGAAATCAGACCAGTGGTTAAGTCTTAAGGTGATTGCATACTCTTCAGATGAGCGGAAGTTTAGAAATCGGTGTAAATAAGACATATTGAAAGCGTCTGACTATCATGATGAAATAGTACGAAAAACTTAAAATTGATGTGTCAGCATGTTCTCATGTCTTAAAATCGCGAATTTACTGTAAAGTTATTACTATATTATACTATTATAAGCTTGCAGAATAAAGCTATAGCGGAAATTTTACGTGCCATTTATTCCAAATATTAGAAACACCAACACTTGCGAATACTAGCTACAACGTATGTGAAACGTTTTATAATGAGCCCACACAAAATGTTATTCAAGTTTTAATATTTGTTTATAGCAAGCATCTCGACCACTTTAGAGGAAGGTTCTTTCGCAGTTATTTTGTAAGAATATAGACAAGTTAATGCAAAGAATGAAAAATGAAAAACAAATTATCGCGAAAAACTGGATACAACGTATTCAAAACGTTGATGTCTTTTGTAAACTGTGCGTGTGTGTGATTCTGGTGTGTGCGTGGGTGTGTGTGTATGCGTGGGGTGCATGAATCACCCAACACTATCATTATCTTGCTTGAATTTCGCTTTCGGCCAAGCTGGTAATGTTATTGAAAAAAAAAAAAAAAAAAAAAAAATTGTACATTATAAATGCATAATAATATTTGATAACATATACATGACTATATCATTATTATTATAACGTGTTATCAAAGTTTAATAATGTATATGTTGTTATTTCATGTAAATGTGTGTTGTTTGTATTTGTTATAATCTTCAATTCTATGGAGGAAATAAAGACATCTTATCTTATTATAGTTACTCTACTGGTTGCATGTACGAAAACAGTATGTTGTTCAACAATTTTTTTCGTAAAACTTAAAAATGAAAAATCACATATTTTAAAATATCATTTTAAAATTTATATAACAAGCATATTCTAAAACAAACGTTACCGTATAATTCCGTATATACAAAAGTTTGTGCATGCCAAGTTTAATGTAAATGAATGCCAAACTTTTTCGGTAAAATGCAAGTATCAGTTTTAGGGGGTTTCCCCAAAATCTTAAAATATCTTTAAAACTAGCCGAGCAAAACTGTTATGGGTTTGCACAATCACTCTCATGAGTGTGTTCTTCATAGAAATCAGGTGTTTGATACCTCTTGTACAGAAAACTTTAAGAGCTAGCGATTACCTTAAGGGGAACAAGCGCTAACAAACTTTGTGACATTCATCCATACAGATATCCAGCACAATCAAGATTTATCACATAAATACTGTGATCTTTCATGTGAGAACAAATTAAAGAAGGTACAATGTTCTCCAACACATGCGATAACTAATGTGTAACATCATCGGCTAAAATTGTTATTTCTGAAGCTGTTTTGACTCAGTAACTATGGTAATGTGATAAAAAGAATCCATCACTCGTTGTCTTCGGAATAAACATTTCTTAAACTTGTCACGAATACAAAAGCTCGCTTATTAACCTGTGTTTTCTAGACTAGTTTAAGAAAGGATTGATCTCCAAAAACAACTCATGAGGGATCATATATGTATGTGGGAGAGACATTTATAAATAGCAAATTAATACCGTAAATAATAAGGCTATCTAAAAAATTTAGTACACAACATTTTTCAAAACCATTTTCCTTGTTTCGCTCAGCATTAACAGAGTACTTCTTGTGAATTCAATATTTATCTCTGACACTAGGTCTATAGCCGCTTGGCAGTAAAATGCTCTACAGAGTGAACTAATCTGACTTTAAAAAATCATCAACTTTGAGATAACTTACTTAAATAATAATACAAAATTTATGTCTCTCACTAAGGGCTGTAACTCCGGCAAAAACCATGCAACCTAAAATTACTGACAACATTAAACAACTAGGCTTGGTACTATTCATTTGAAATTTCACTGACAGACGTACAGCACAAAATCATTATTTCTCCCACAACATATCGCTGGCTTAGAATTAGAAGGTTGTAAGTACTTGAAGGACTCGTGCATATTTGCAATCTGCATGTCAAGGCGCTTCTTATGATCCTATTGTCATAGAAATCGAATATGGTCATCTTGACCAAACTGAAGTTCAAAAAGCTTGTTTTTCCATAAGTAAAGAGAAGTTTTCAGACAGTTTTTTCTTGTTTTCTCAAAATATTGATTCTGTACTTACAACCTTCTAATTCTAAGCTAGCGATATGTGGAAGACATAATAATAATACAGTAGATAACATCGTACCTGGAGGAGGTGGTGGGGGCGGTGGTGGTGGCGCGCCAGTTGGTGGAGGTGGCGGAGGAGGTTCTGGTGGAGGTGGCCCCGCTGGGGGTGGAGGAGCTCCTCCCTCTGCTGGTCCAGCTGGTAGAGGCCCTGCCTCAGGCACAACCGATGGAAGATCAGGAACATTTAACACAGATGGTGCTATAGAACTTTCTAAATTTTCAGTGTATGTAATATCATCAGCAACTCCTAAAATACAGAATAAAATGATAAATGTAAATTGAAAGATAAAAAGTATATACTGTAAAATCATTATTTTTCAAGGGGATTGAATTTTCGTTGATTTCATTGTTAAACTTGACCACCAAATTTTAATGCTCACGATTAATCGACCTCCCACATACAGAACATAAGATTAACCTTCCATGTTTTGTAATCCACAAATTTTCGACCCCACGTAAATGCATTTTTATTAAAATCCACAAAATTCAATACCCACAAAAATATGTGATTTTACAGTATTATGTATGATGAATTCCAATGTGGCTATACTATACTACTCAAAATTTGATAAGGGCCAAGAATTTTTCCATGTTAATATTTTGCAAATTAAATAAGATTGACTGGTAGAATTTTCAGAAACATAATGCTACATCTGCAATATTGTAACCCAATAAAGATTAATTCAAAATGTAATTCAAGCCTGCATTCAAGCCTCTGTAGTAACAGAATGCTGTCATTTTCTTGGCATTTTGGGTCTTACTCGATATGGTAATAAAACCAGGATAAAAATTTCCATGTTAATCTAGCCATTATGGTCCCCGCCAAAAGGGCTTATCAGTTACCTGGAAAACGACGTCATTTTGGCAATGCATATCAAATGCAAGACATCAAGTTTCGAAATTTAGCAGGAGATCGTATGATATTGTATTTATTGCACAACGTTTTCTTCATCGGTTTTGTACATTTAACGTGAGGCGGACATCAAAATAGATTTATTGGCCCTTAGCAAATTTTGAGTAGTATATATTTATATGGTAAACAAATTCTGACCAGAATGTGTCTGCCTGTATCATGGAAAAATGAAATTCAGATCTAAACTGGTTTAAAGACCCAGCTGATTTTTGGACCTGATTATGGCAAAAACAAAGTGTCCTGAAGGCACTTAAAACAGTTCCTCCTTAAAGTAGCATGCTTGCATCATACAGGGAAGCTTTACCTGTAATAAATACAATCTGTTTTATTTGTCTTGTTAATTTAGGTTTAACGCCGTTTTTTTCAACCATTTTTCAGATATATATATGTTGGCTGATTCACCTAACCAGATGTCCTGGACTGTATCCTAACCAGTACTAACTTATCCTTTCACAGGCAACCAGTAACTCCAAGGAAGGGTATGACAATCTTATTAAAACCAGACCCTACCATTTGCTTCATTCCTTTACGCTCAAATGACCTCTCTGGCGCACAATGACGCCATGTAGCCTCAACATGCGCTTTCAGATTTGTGAAAGAAGCGATTTGACTGGATAACATAAAGTTCAGATCCTATATCAGCTTAAAGATTGGGGTATGACCTGCCACTACTAGACTGCTGGGTTAAAATCTAACACACATTCCACTGTACCATGACCCTTTATTTGGTAACTGAACCATTGTTTAGCAACTAGCATTTATGTTAATACAATTTAGAGCTCTCATTGATTTGGTCAGAGACATATCGACGATTCCGATATATCGGAAAATAAGTATCGTCAATACATTGATAGATGAATCATAACAGGTAAATCAGTCATGGTTCACTTATTTAGCTATTCTACATTGTATATACATGGTTACCAACTTTCACGGATTGTCCGTGAAAGTCCCGGAATCGAGTGTCAAACCCGCGAGCCCCGGACATTTCATGAAAAACCCGGACTGGCATAAGTCTGCATTTGTAAATTGTTTATCACGTTAAATCATTCAGAAAACAGCCGATGTCCAGCTGTTTCCAAATATACAAGGTACAAGGCATGTGTTAATGATCCGTATCAGTAATTGATACCAATCAAGCGCAGCAGGTCAGTTCAACACCAGGCACTGGCGTGGGAATTTATTAAGTTTGGCTATTTACTGATCTATCAAGCGAAGAAATAAGGTCATCAATTGGTCATGCCAGCATGTTTCTTTACAGTGTGACATTAACTGAAGCAATATTGCATGCCTAATCATTAATTTCAGGTAAAACAGATTGCAAATTTCGCGCAAATCGGCAGCCATTATTTTAAGGAATGGTTAAAGTCCGTATCCGGACCGAAAATACGTTCATGAGTCTAATAGGGTTTACCTCCCTTTGCACATCTGAAATCTCACGGATGAAAGTTAAAATATCACGGACAAAAATCGTAAATCTCCCTGATGGCTCATGAAACAAGTTGGAAAGCATGTATATATTGGGTATAGATTCAGCTTTTGAAAATAGTAGCTTTAGTTTAAATTTAGATTTGACAAATTTTGACAATTTGTAAATTTTGATTTAACTGAGAAAAGTGTTTTGTGCAGGAAAAATGAGGATTTTACCATTTTCTCATGTATCGATATTTCAAAATTTAAAATCGATCGGCCAAAAAATATTGTTGATACATCAATATCACTTCTATCACTGACAGCTCTATAAAGTATATAATACATGTCAAAATTTGTATAGATTATATTGACAATCATACCAAGTAGATTTGGTAATGCTATGGGGACATCAAGCTCCGGTACTTGTCCTATACCAGGCACATAGAAATAATTATCTGCCTGTAAACGTTGCAGTTCCTCGTTAGTCTTGATAGTATTAGGTGCATCAGCCATTCCAGTATCTTCTTCTTCTAAAGCTGTTCTGGTTTTAGTAACAACCCCTAGAGGATCTAACATAACATACTTCTTATATCTGAAACACAAATTTGATAAAAACTAAAAAGTATGTTCTCATTTTTAAGAAAACTTCTGTGTTACGAATATCTTCATGGGCATGCTGTAGTCAGTGCAAATACTAAAATTGAGTAATAATTGGATAATCAATGTTCTATTTTAATCAACACTATAAATATACTTTTCATTGCCCAAGTTGTCAAATACTTTTTACTGCCCAAGTAGTCTGATATTAACCTGCATCAACCCACAAACAGGCACAGGTGGGTGAAAGTTAATAAAAAAATCAAATTTCTGAAATCATTGATTGCATGATTATGATTATTAAAATTACATCTATCAAGCTATTGCCAGTATTTCTCAAAACTCTGAAATCAGTATAGTTTAGTTAATTACTGAAAATGTTCACCCATGCTGAAACACAATTAAAAGTAACAGGAACACAAACTTGGCTATATTTCACAAACAGGCACTCATCTACCTGAACAGATCATAAGAAAACAACTGGAGACTTACGGATTTTCTGATGTGTTGAACAACAATAAGGCACTGACAGATGGTATAGCTTTAGGTAAGCCACCAATTCCTTCCTCCTTCGATCCATCCGCTTTCTGTTTCCTTCCTCCTTTAACATGATAATACTGAAGTTTATCTTTCAACATAGTCTCATCCACAGGTCTAAATTTCTCTTGAACATGATAATGTGGTCTCTTTGGACTTCTTAGTTTTAAATCTGGATCAAACACGGAATCATAATGATCCATTTTATCTGGTGCTGGGTATTTCGCTGAGGCAAACACATTTGTTGCTTTCTTACTGCCCTTGATTTTGTCAATTTTTGCTTGGGCCAGATTAACACGGTCATTGATTTTCTGTAGTTGTGTTTGATTGTTGGTAACTCTTGAATGAATGCGTTTAAATACATCTTCCGCAACCTTGTCCAAGTAATCCAAAGCATCCACAATTTGATGAATTGTCTCATCACGACGGAGGTCATCAGGGATGCTTGGAATATTGAACGGCTGACTACTCATGGTTGGCATTTGTAAATGTTACATCCAAACAAACCTGCAAAAACAACAGGCATTTTTAATATACGTTTTTATGTATGTATGTGTATAAATATAGAAAAAGTAATTCCAAGTTCTCAGGGGTTCCACTAGCTTCTGAATCTGAAGGGTCATTTTGATATTTTTTACTAAATTTTACCATTTAATATGCATTTAAAATCCATGATTTTAAGAGAATATGACCCTTCAAACCAAAATTTTGAGGGTCAAAATGTGGCTTTTCGGAAATTTCAAGGGTCAAACCCATACTCCCGAGTCAAATGGAACCCCTGGATATATCAATAGATGCAGGGGTTCCACTAGCTAGGGCAGGATTGTACTTGGATTGTTTGTACCGGATTACAGTCGTTTCGTACACTAGTAGTTTCGTACACTGTAAATTTCAGTTGTTTCGTACACTCCCGATCGGTAGTTTCGTATACTGTTGAAAATCGTCGGTTGTTTCGTACACCCTATTGTATTTGTATATTATATAAGTGGTCTATTATTGTAATTAATGTATGTTTGGTACGATAATAAGACATGTTGCTCGCGAGTCTTAATTAATTGAATACATAAAATTCATAGAAATTGATAGAACAAATTAAACAAGGGTTAATTTGTTAATAAATACTGGGAAGAAGAATATACACATGTATTATACGTCCCTGATAAATAGAACTATAGATAAATCTAAAAGTACAGAAAATGTACATTTAATTTTCCTCCTGATCCTCATGATAATTTTAAAATAACTAATTAGTGAACAAACATTACAAGTACTTTGTAGTGAATTTTTATTTCAGATATGCTGACTGACATTCTTACACTGTAATGATGTGTTGTATTCATTCTTAATTGATATGTTGTATAATATATACGTAAATATGAAATTAATTTTAAAAAATGTATATACACATTATTCTGTTCTGTTATATGCTTCTAGCTCATGAACTTGTATACATACAATTATAAGCATTTGGGACTTCATACAAATAAATATAATTAATAGCCACAATGTATATACGTTGTATGACTTTCAGCTGTCGGTAATTTACAAAAATATAACTTTTTTTTACATCTTATTTGCTAAAATATAACATCTATGTTAAAATCGTGGAGTTATACATGTGTACATGCAGTATATGACTCCATGGTTACAATACAGTTTTTATAAAAAACAATGTTTTATAACTATTTTATAATTCTCTACTAACATTCTATATGGCCATTTACTTGATTTATTTCGGAAATTAGATTAAAGTTTGTCATTTGAATGCTCAAAATCATCCTTAATTACAGTATAGTAAATAATACCTATAAAAGCATGAAATAAACTTAAATGCATCGTGACAATATGTGCGAATAACAACTATATACACACAATCACATGCATAATAGATCAAATATATATTAATAGACCAATTAACACCATATACAATAGGAGTGTACGAAACAACCGACGATTTTCAACAGTATACGAAACGACCGATCGACAGTGTACGAAACAACTGAAATTTACAGTATACGAAACATACAGTGTACGAAACAACTGGTTCCCCTTGTATCCACATCTGTCCACTGAACAGTCATCTAACAATAGACTATCTTCTACGTATGCTGTCTAACACCTCTTATTAGAATTAAGACCATTATTGGCACATTGTAAAAAGCACAGTTAGTAAAGTAAGTAAGTAAGTAACGACTTTATTTACACACAGGAAGGCAGATAGATAGAGACATGCTGCAGCACGATGAAGCTACGGACTAGGGCAGTTTACGAGGGAGGTGGTTTTGAGTCCGATGTCTGGTGCATTTTGTTTATTTATTTACAGTCGAGTCACCGGTTTTCGTTAGGTTAAGGATATAACGGGCGATAAATGATCAATTCCAAATCAATTTGAGATTATAAAGTTATCAAAATGAAGGCAAAATATTAAGAAAACAGTTACAAGTAGTTTCAACAACAATTTTTCAACCATTATCGCGAATGCCGCCCATTTAATGACGTCACTAGAATTTGCATAAAATAACACTCGTTTACCTGAAATCGTGACCTTTGAACTTAGTGTCGTAAAATCACGTATGATCGAGTTTTAACCTTAAACGTAGCATAATTCTAAACTTAAAAGATTCAGTATGCCATTTAAAGTGCAATCTGTTACAAATTTTCAATCTAAACGAATAATTAAGAAACTAAATAAGACCGCACTAGAAATGTGTATCACTACGCGCTTTCACAACATAGATCCTAGTAGGCTTGGTAAATCAGGAATCTACGAACAATTTAGCAAACAAATATTAATTTTGAGTGCCGAGACGTTCGAAAATATCTGATCTACAACTGAAATCAGCAACAATATGGTGAATTACCAACTATTTTTATGATACAAAGATTTTCCAAGGAAATTTAATCGTGAAAATGAACTGTTCTTGGTCCGCATGGCATAAGATTACGTCATCATTTGTCTCCCTTGATTTAATTTGCATATTGAGGAACCAATCCATTTCGACCATGACCTTTAGTGGAAAAGCGTAAACAAACAGACGATGGCTAAACAATTGATGCAAAATCGATCATTCGGCATGATTTGAATGTAAATCGATTGGAACTATTTGGCATTACAAAATTTGACACATTTTTCGATGGGTCGGTAATTATCTTATTTCTTACGTTAATGAAATGCTATTTGATTCATTTATGGATGAGAAGGTCCACTTTGACATTCCTTTATTCGGTTTTCCCGCTAATGACGTCATAACTAAACTATCAATAAAGATATTGAAAGTAGTTCCACTATAACGATTACTAGGGTATCACGATTTGAGGTTACTCGACGGTAATTGTGTTTGTGGTGACAGAAATGTTTGACAGAGCCATGTCACAGCATGATGGAGAGCTCAAATGAATGTTGGGGAGGAGTGTTGTTATCGTAAAGTCAGCATCCACAGGCACTAGATTCAATTTCTCTCTTTGTTATGTTTATATCATGATCATTTGACTTTTAAGTCACATTGAATTTTGTCATTTCTAAATGTCACATGAACATTTTTGTCATAATTATGTTAACCACGAATAAACACTCCATTTGATGTAAACAAACTAGTAAATCTACCTTTGAAATATATAAAAATGTCAATATTGTTACCTGCCACTTACAGTATGAAACTAAATTCGACAAAATGTAAATATATTTGCAGTCGCTTCCTCATTTCATCCACCCCATTTGCGTACACAACATTTGTGACGTAATACACAAAACTTGTAGGGTCGCAAAGCAAAGTATTTCGTCCAAAGTGCAGATATTGAAGGAAAGGTACTACCACTAACTCGAGAAATATTAAAGGAACTGCCTCACGTTTTTGTGTATTGTAAAAATAAAATAATAAAATTGTTAAATATTCGCGCTATTTTGTCCGTACGGACTAAACTAAGTCAGAATCGAGTATCAACATTGCTGCAACACATTCTGAATTTATGTCTTCATGCTACGGAATATTCAAAACTATCCACTGATTCAATATTATGTTATAACGTACATGTTATACAGATCATACAGAAAATGAAATTTAGTTGCAGACCAAACAATTTGAAGTGTGCATGTTAGGTTTTTATCTCTTAGGGGATCGACTCCATGAGAAAGCAGTATATATATAATATGTTTATTCAGAAAACCACATGAAAGTATGTCTTCCATACATAGCCCGGGATTGATTGGATTAATCTTAGATACCATCTCAGTGGCCCAGATGGGTCACTCAAAGACCACGGATATACACAGAATTGTCTTTGGGTCACTCAAGACTGTGATTAACTTGCAGTTGAAGGTCGACAGTTCAAGCAACTAGTAGTCCAGGCACGTGTCTGGGCCTACGCACTTACGCACGTGCGTAAAGTTAATTGAAAAAGTCGAACATTTGAAAATGCCAAAACTGCAATAAAAATCGCTGCCCGACCCGGGTGAGGCATATAAAATTGTCTTCAGAGTTATCCTCTATGCATTACAGAGTAAGTAATGCATTTTTCAAGCTCGCTTCGCTCGCAAAATAACTTCATCATTGAACATTTTCAAGTAGAGAACGAGTTATTGTGAAATGGTGATCAAATTTACACTCCATTTTTTCTCTTCACTCACACACTCACATTATCAGTGAATGGTATTAAGGCTAAGTGACGAAAGAGTTTGTGTGGTATGTAGCTTAGATAAGTAATGCTTTTTGTCAGGCCCGCTTCGATCGCACAATAATTATATCAGTATATAGTTTAAGTAGAAATGACAACAGTGAGCATGAAAGAGTAATGGGATGTGAAGGATATGGCATAATGAATGAAAATGGAGAACGATTGGCGAATTTGTGCTCAACTAACGGATTGGTCATTGGAGGAACCATATTCAAACACAATGATATCCACAAGGTAACTTGGAATTCACCAAATGGCCGAGATAAAAACCAGATATACCACATTATTATCAACGGTAAATGGCGACGCTCCCTGCAAGACACAAGAGCATATAGAGGAGCAGATGTCTATAGTGATCACCCTCTTATCGCTGCTAGACTTAAACTGAAGTTAAAAAGGTAGATACTATCAACAAACCTGATAGAAAAGTCTTCAATGTAAAACGTCTCAAAGAACCTGAAGTTAAACGTAAATTCACCATTGAACTCAGAAACAGATTCAAAGCTTTAGAAGACATTGATCCAAGTGAAAATAACCAAATCGAACACAAATGGGAAAACATCAAACAAATATATATTGAAACCAGTGAAAAGACAATAGGATATAAACAGAAAAACAACAAAGAGTGGTTAACAACAACAACAATGACAGTCATAGAAGAAAGAGGGAAGCTAAAAGAAAAAGTCCTCAGCACAAAATCACCAAGACTGAGAGAGCAAATGCAAAGCCTATACAATGAGAAAGACAAAGAAGTAAAGAAGAGTGCAAGGAAGGACAAACGTAAATACCTTGAAGATCAAGCTGAAGAGGCAGAAAAGGCGGCATCAAAGGGAGATCTAAACACAGTATACAAGATCACAGAAACACTGTGTGGAAAAACACAACAACCACCCCCAGTGAAGGACAAAAATGGAAACATTGTAACAACAGAAAAAGAACAGGCAGAGCGCTGGGTTGAACATTTCAAAGATGTATTAAATAGACCGGATCCAACTGTTTTATTTGAAGGAACAACTCAAAATGACACCCTAGATATAAACATCAATCCTCCATCAAAAGAAGAAATAACTAAAGCAATAAAGTCACTGAAAACAGGGAAAGCTGCAGGCATAGATGGAATTCAAGCGGAACTACTGAAAGCAGATATTGAAACAACATCTTCAGAACTACATGGTCTCCTCAACAACATCTGGGAAGAAGCAAATATTCCAAATGACTGGTCAAAAGGTCTCATTGTAAAACTGGCGAAGAAAGGTGATCTTGGAAACTGCGACAACTGGAGAGGGATTACACTACTATCGGTCCCAAGTAAAGTCCTTTGCCGAATACTCCTGAACAGAATCACCGATGAATTAGATAAAACACTGAGGCAAGACCAAGCTGGATTTAGGAGAGGAAAAGGTTGCACAGGTCAGATCTTTACTCTTAAGAACATTATAGAACAGTGCATCGAATGGAAGACTCCTTTATTTCTAAATTTCATAGATTTCAAGAAAGCCTTTGACAGCATTAACAGAGAGACACTCTGGACAATACTGCAATCATATGGAGTGCCAGAAAAGATAGTAACCCTCATCAAATGTTTTATACCAACTTTGAATGTGCTGTACTACTAAACAACAACGCTACTAATTGGTTTGAAGTCACGTCTGGAGTGAGGCAAGGTTGCATCATCTCGCCTCTCCTATTTTTAGTTGCCATTGATTGGGTAATGAGAAAGACGAACAACCAGAAAAGAGGCATAACATGGTCCATGTTCACAACATTAGAGGACCTTGACTTCGCAGACGACATAGCTCTTCTGTCATCAAAACACGATCATATGCAGGAGAAAACAAGTCGACTCATCCATTTCGCAAACCAAGTTGGGCTCCAAATCAATGCCAAAAAGACACAAGAAATGCGTTTCAACACAACATCCAACGCCAGACTAGTTGCTGACAATATAGAAATTGAAAAGGTTGAAACTTTTACGTACCTTGGCTCAGTTGTTAGCACTGCAGACCCTACACACAAGGACATCAAAAACAGACTAGCGAAAGCAAGATCAGCATTCCATAGACTTAGACCAATATGGAAGTCCAACCAATACAACCGGAAAACAAAGTTGCGTATTTACAACAGCAATGTTAAATCCATACTACTATATGGGAGTGAATCCTGGAGAGTGACCAAATATGACATGAAATCACTTTCAACCTTCCACCATGGCTGCCTCAGACAAATCTGCAGAATATTTTGGCCCAACAAAATTTCCAACAAAAACCTTCTTGATCTAACAAATTCCATCTGTATCATCCAACAAATCAAACAGCGACGTTTTCGATGGCTAGGACATGTCATCAGAATGCCTGTATCAAACAACACCAGAATAGCCCTCCGATGGACACCTCAGGGTAAGAGGCCAAGAGGAAGACCAAAGACCACCTGGCGCCGAACAGTAGAAGCAGAACTGAAAGAACTGGGATTAACCTGGGGCGAGACTGAAGCGAAAGCCAAGAACAGAGCTGGATGGAGAAATCTTGTTGCGACCTTAAGATCCGACTCGGATCCAGGAGATTAAGTAAGTAAGTAATAGTTTAAGTAGTGAACTAATTTATTTGGCTTGCAAACGATGCATTTTAAGAGCGAGGCTTCGATCGCGCAATACAGGTATTGGTGTAAATTATTATATATATGGGTAACGAGTTCGTGTGGTAGGCTATTCAGATAAATTGCATTCTTTTCTGCCCCGCTTCGCTCGCACAATAACGTTGTCAGTGAATCGAATTAAGTTAAGGTCGAATTTATATGACATGCAACTCAAACCATATAATTTACAATAAATATATAAATGTGTGTGTATTATTATATTAAGTAGAGAACGAGTTTGTGTTGCATGTTGCTCACCGTATATTACGTACATGATGTAATAACGAATTCTTTCTATCTAGCACACTATTTATATAATGAGTTTATCTGCTGTCCCTCAGATAATGCATTCTTACACTACTCGTGTGAGCCTTGAGTCACAGCCTCTTTCAGCAGGAGGAGTAGCCTTTCTCTCCTCATCTAAACACATACTCAAGACCCAATGCCGCACCCCTTTTGAAAGAGCCTAGTTTAGGTCATGCTTGTAGTTGACGTCATAATACGAGACACCGGTTGTGTTGACAAACCATTGATTTAAAAGTGTGTCTATTATATTGACTTTGTGTGCTTCATTCACAGAGAGTAGATTACATTGTTCACTTTATGATGTTTTAATTTTAGTATCGGTACATGTATTTTTATCAATTTACTATCAAATATGCCAAACGCTGGTTGATCACACATGCACAAACGACGGGTGAATGTATGTGTATGTGTAACTGAAACTATACACACGAGTCTACATTGATCTATGGCAGTTTATCATAAACTGTGAAAGGGGGCCTATTTTCTAGGTGTGAACAATTATTATAATAGACAATGATACAATGAAAACACCAACACAAAACCAAAGACGTGACAAGTTTTTTACGATTTATTCAGTTATATTCAGTTGAGTCAATATCAATGAGTAACAGTAAATACATGTATTAATTTCATACATAAAGATTATCGCTTGTTAGACTATAGATCTCAGTAGCTAGCCAATCAGCATGGAGAAAAAGTGTTGAATAAATCCCGTATACAACACTTTGCTGTGGTATATATAACAATAGATTGCTATATACTATAGTAGGCCAAGCAAAATAATTGAGCATAGCTATAATAATGTACACATGCATTTAGCACAGAAAATGTGGATGCAAAACATTTTTTGATACCAAGCTTAGTTTAATCGATATTATAACAATACTATATTTTAAACAAGTTACTAATTGGACTTATTAGAATACATGTACATGTATATCAAACCTTTCTACATTTGTTTATAATTACTGTCATAATCTGAGACAACAATTTTGATAGATAATTAACCAATTAAAGTATTGCCAACATCTCTGCTGAGTGCTGACAACATTATCAGTAGAGGGTGAATGCCGTGGTAGCTTCTATGACTACAGTACAACCTCTCATGGGGACATATGTAGTGCAACAACCTCTGTATAACACAACCTTCAAAGTTACTTGAAGTTATTACATGTATATAATTTTTTAAATTCTGTAGGGCAACAACTTCTAAACACTGACCAATATTTGCAGCCCAGAAAGGGTCTCACTCTACAGAGGTTGTTCTGTACTATTGTGTCTTCAATAATTACGTGCAGATTACCCCTCTCTTCTAAGACATCATTTCCACAGAGTAGAACTTAAAACCAACTAAACGATTAAAACAAATTGAAGGGGTTCCAATGGTGTCTGCAGGTGATTGAAGTAAATGACTTTCATACTAACACAACCGGGTTCAACCCATAATTTACAAATTAAGACCTCATCTCAAAATAAAGACCACTACTTTCTGTCCACTGATTTGCACATTATTCAACCTCAAATTCACAGTGAAATTGCACCTATATGAAGACCACCTCTTTAACAAGATGGGCTCAGAATTAACAATTTTTCGTTCCGTTTTCATCTGTTTGCTCTTTGATAGAATGATGCAATTACTCAACATTATTGAGATAAATTTTTTACAGTCCCAAGAAGGAATTTCATTATTGAGGTTTTACTGTAAATAGCTTAATTTTGACACTTAGATCTTTATATGCATCATGCAACACTTAACATATTACACCAGCACTTAAATGGTTTATCATACCCTATGTACCGGGTACTGGTCGATTTATAGGCAAATTGTACCTGATAACAAAGATTATTTATCTATAGTCTAAGTCAGATAGAACGGCTCGTAGGTGTTGATATGGGATTATAATCCTCGTTTCACTCGGATTAAAATCCCATATACAACACCTACTCATGTTCTATCCTATACTGAGCGTATCTGAACACATATCATGTTAAATACACACATTATGCATAAAATACGAGGTCAAACCAAAACTAATCCCCTCGTTAATGAAGGTAATTTATCTCACTGTGTGGTAGCCTGTATGCCCAAAAATGCGCTGTGGATTCAAGATGGCGGACGGTAAACGCGAGCAAAGTAAGTGTCTTTTGTTTTCGACCCAATCTTTTTAAATATGACAACCAGCATTTTGAATGAATTATAAAATGAAAGAGCTTAAATTGGCGATTCTAAAGGTACTATCCGTTTGTGATGAAATGCAAACGTATTTCTGTAAAGTTTAACTGAACACGCTGTTTTGTGAAAGTTTAAAAGTGAATCGAGAGACAAGAAGAAAATTGACGATATTTTCCCCAGTAAGAATACCAGTACATAAAAAATCACCAAAATCTGTAGAAATCGTCCTCCCCGTCACACGTACCCATTGTTTTCTGATAAAAATCACTTAGTAAGATGTTTGAAAGGTTTGAAATTTTGGCTACTGTACTGTGCTGTGCAAAACGTGAACAATAACAAACATACCACTGTATAGCGCTGTGAATTTAATTTCTGTATAGCGCTGTGCTGCAAAACTAGCCAAAAATCTGTACGGCGCTGTGCAATTTTTAACTAATTGAGCTGGTGGCGAAAGTTCTTTCTGTTCTTTCGATGTAATATTCAGATACCAATTTCTTTTTTTGTCATAATCATATTGTTATTAAAACATAAGATTGATATGATGTTTTATTTTTATTCTGTAGATTTGTGATAAACAATCAAAGGCATACGTTGTAGTAAATGACGGCAGAGCAGGTTGATGCAGAAACGTTGATACTTCTATAAGTAGTTCATTATTTTGCTATTCTACAATGTCCCTGATATATATAGTGTTTGAACTGTCCATCCGGATGTCCGTCTGAGCACAGTTATTGGACCGTCGGTCATTGGATCGTCGACCATCCACACATATCGTCGGCCATCCACACATATCGGCCATTTGACCTTGACCGAGTCGGTCATCCACACTTATCAACCAACCGAAATTTACCTTGAAAACGGCATCCGGTTAATTCAACAACGTTTTCTGTTCAATACCGACAACTTCTGAAGTATGATATATCCTGTGCTATCATACATGTATATACGAGGGTTGTCCCAGTAAATCGTGTACTTTGCTTATTACACAAAATGTATTCAGACGTTTATTTTCAACTTCACTGATGATTAATAAATATGAAAAATCTTGATGTATTGTTTTTCTTGTTTTGTGTAAAATATCTGGAATGACTTGAAAGTTGAGAGTTCTGTATCCTGGACTACCATTCTTGTTGTTCAATTCTCGCTTTCTAAATTGTGTAACTTGATTGGAATGAGTTGTTACTGTGTGTCAAAAGCAATCGTCCCCTTTACCACCATACTCACAGTAATAGCATCGATAAATGAATCTGAAAAAAAACACACAAGAGTTATCTCTCTTTAAAATCAGGTCAAAAAGAAAATCTTATGAATATCTGAAATAGCTTTTAAGGATGCTGGAGCGGTGTAGTGCACATGCGTCATTTCTCATAGTACTTTATGAGCCTTACAAATGTAATAATATGCCAAAATAATCTAAAATAAATCAAATTGAACAGTTTTGATAAGTATTATGCAAAAAAATGGAGAATACCAATACCAATGCCAAAAATGACGGTTGACATTCCTAATAAAGTATTGCATTACAAAATAGGTGGGTTGGATAAAAATATGTTTATGCCAAATGACCTTTTTGGGAGTCATATTCGTTTCGTAATGTTTGTTTATTGTGCGTGTATGTGTTTTCGCGATATATAAATGTTCAATAAGATTTTTTTAGCGTTTTCATCGATTTTCTCAGCATTTTAGCCCCATTTAACAAACAATTGCGAAAAAGTTACATCGGTGACATTTATTTTTTTTATTGCATAATTTTGAAGATGTATATCACTAGACTTATTCCACAAAATAGTGAAAAATGTTTAATGCGGGAAAAAACGTTATAAGGATTTTACCTGGGTGCTCCTTTGCTGCATTAAAATATGAAGTGGGTGGGGTAGAAAATATATGAGAACAAAATTAAATACCATTTTTGGACTCTTGACCTTGTATAACAATGTGTACCCAAACTTTATTGAACAATATTTTTTTATTTAGATCTCAAACATCGAATAAAAATGTCAAACACCACCACCAATTTACCGATGTCAATGTAATTATAAAAATAATTCATACACCCTTCAAATAGGGCTGATTACTCGGAAAACGATTTCCGTGACCTAGTGTTTTTACATAATATTTTATGTCAAAATAGATTTCTCTACTTCCTTGCAAAAATGAACAACATCTAAGGGAGGAATCCAAACCGCTCCAACTTCCTAATTACTACAGACAAGTAATGTGAATAAAGAAAAAGACTATCAGTGTACGAAACGGTCTGTCTGTTAAAAGCTGATCGTTGTTATAAAGATTTGACTTTTAAATAAGTCAAATGTTATTTAAAGTGGGGAGCGATGGCCTAGAGGTACAGCGCGCTCTTCGGGATCGAGAGGTCCCGAGTTCAACCCCAGTCTGGACCACTACTTAAATTTTCTGAGCAAGAATAACCCGCATGCTCCACTAGACCAATTTGTGAAGTGGTATATGTGAGGGATGTGTCTGTACTTGTTCGATATTCCTGGGGGCCGCAGATCGAGGTTGGCTCACACCAACCAGGAGAGAAATAATCTCCCAAATGAGACTAGAATGCAGGTTTCCTAAGGTAGCCCAATGGCTATGTGAAGTTAAAATGTAAAAGGGTGGCTGAACGGCTGAACTGCTAAAAGCAGCCCCAGGAAATTAGTAAACTACCTTTTTTATTTGGAATTTGTTAATTCGTGGAATTGATACCCCCTTCCAAACATTTGCTGAGACGGACATCAGGATGGAAAGTTCAAACACTACATATATCGCAGACAATGAAGAATAGCACTACAATAAAATATTTACGTTTCGGCATCAACCTTCTCTCCCATCATTTTCTACAACGTATGCCTTTGACTGTGCATCAAAAACCTGTAGAGTAAAAATAAAACATGATGTCACTCTAACGATTTAAAACAATATGATTATGACATAAAATGAAATTGGCATCTGAATGTTACATCGAAAGAACAGAAAGAACTTTCGCCACCATCTCAATCAGTTCAAAATTGCACAGCGCTGTACAGATTTTTCGCTAGTTCTGCAGCACAGCGCTATACAGAAATTGCATTCACAGCGCTATACAGCGATATGTTTGTTATTGTTCACGTTTTGCACAGCACAGTACAGTAGCCAAAATTTCAAACCTTTCAAACATCTTTATTAGTGATTTTTTATCAGAAAACAATGGGTACATGTGACGGGTAGGACGATTTCTACAGATTTGGGTGATTATTTATGTACTGGTATTCTTACTGGGGAAAATATCGTCAATTTTCTTCTTGTCTCTCGATTCACTTTTCAACTTTCACAAAACAGCGTGTTCAGTTAAACTTTACAGAAATACGTCGGCATGTCATCACAAACGGATAGTCCCTTTAGAATCGCCAATGTAAGCTCTTTCATTTCATAATTAATTCACAATGTAGGTTGTCATATTTAAAAAGATTGGGTCGAAAACAAAAGACACTTACTTTGCTCGCGTTTACCGTCCGCCATCTTGAATCCACAGCGCATTTTTGGGCATACAGGCTACCACACAGTGAATCTGTCCGGTACGGTAATACCGGAAAATAGCATTCTTAGCGATTTTCACGACGTGTAATTATTACGCTATCTAGAAAATCGTATTTTCGCGAAGATTTATGTACGCGAAATGCCTGGAATGATGGATTCGCGAACTTTTCGACACGCGAAAATAACCACTTATACAGTAATCTATCATTTTAGACAATAATATTCTTTATTTCTAAACACACTACAAAATGCTTGTACGACGTTCCAAGATTATTTTTTCCCGGAGAGCATGGCCTCTGACCCCCTAGCCATATTGTGCGTATGCTCAAAATGGGTCCAGATACACCCCTGACAATAATGTTGTGTTTTTTAGATTTCATAGATTCATATACTCATAGTGTCACTGGGACATTCACAATCAGAGTTCAATTCCCGGGCATTTAATAATATTTGCTGAGTGCATATTTCACTGTACAATTTGAGACAATAATAAAACCGAACAGTGAAATCTGCACTCAGCAAGTGTTTTCACGGGAGATACGACCAACCATTATTTCTCAGAATGTGATACGACCACCGGCTATTATGCTCAGGGGATTCAACCAGTTATGATCAGCTATTTGCCTTAGAAAGTTGTCATGGCCAGACTCTACACTCGGCATCTAAACTCGTGTACGTATACCTTTATAAGATAGTTTGTTCTACATTATGTTCTAGAATCCCAGGTATTCGGAGACCCATATACATCTTTCACACACGAGTATTGAATTTTAGTGGCGAAAGGGAAATAATTCATTGATTTCTATAGGTCAAGGGGAACAACTCTTTGGCCAACGGACCTTTCTAAAGGTTAAAGGGATACAACTCCATTTTTTTTTCATTAATGTATATTGGTCAAAGGGAAGTAACTGTAAACAGACGATATAATATTCGTACTTGTTAATCTTCTAATGGTCTAAGGGAAACAACTCCATTTTTTCATTGATGTCTATTGGTCAAAGGGAAGTAACTGTAAGCAGACGATGACGACATTTTCGTACTTGTTATTCTTCTAATGGTCTAAGGGAAACAACTCCATTTTTTTCATTAATGTTTATTGGTCAAAGGGAAGTAACTGTAAGCAGACGATGACGATATTCGTTTATATTATTCGTACTTGTTGTTGTCTAATGGTCTAGGTTTCAGGTTTATTTCACATACAGACACATTCTTACCCTTTCTCTGTTGTTGGGCTGACAGCGTGGCGTATATTTCTGGTTGTACCATTTTGTATATCATTTTATCTTTGTAATGTAGAGAATTAACATGCTTTGGACCGATTTGTTAAAAAGCTTAGCTATCATATAAGTGTTATCATTCGGATAGGTATATTTTCGGATGGTATTAGCTTGATCTATCCTGTTCATAGCTTGTTAACACGCCTCCTGCTATTGCAAGATTGGTTTAATACACAGTAAGTCTATATTGGTGTAATATTTCAACTGTCTCGGTTTATACAGTGCCTTTAATGAATGAATGATGTTGGTCCCTCGGTGGCCGAGTGTTTCAAGCGTCTGCTACGGGAATTGAAAATAGTTGTTTCGATCCCAGGCCGTGTCGAAAATGACACTATACCTAATGTGTCTTACTTGAAACTCGATTCGAGTATATTTTTTCTAATGATCCAAGGGAAATAGGCTATCTCATACCTTATCATAAATTTCTAATGATCAAAGGGAAACAACTCGGTTAAAATATGGCCATATAATGAGTAAGAGTTGTTTCCCTTAGACCATTAGAAATGCCTGTTAGTGGTAGATGTTTAATTTATATGGGGGCTGATTAATGCCATGTCGTATTTTCGCTTTTTCGCCACAACAAAATTATAACAATGTGAAAAAGTTAACTGTGTCATATTGATCTAAATACGTCATATGAAGGACAACAATATGACACATAAAATGTGTCGTGTTTTCGCCTTACATCTGTCGTATCTTTGCTTCTTCGCCATAATGTATTAATGTGAAAATGTTGCAATGCGAAAAAGTCGACTTTGTCTTGTTTTTGCCACAAAAACCGAAAAATGTAACAATGTGAAAAAGTTGACTTTATACCACAACAATGCGAAAATGCAACAATGCAAAGATACAACATGGCATAAATCAGCCACCATAAATTTACGAAGAAGCGTTATTTCATAGAGTTAATAAAGTATGTTGGTGATAGAGTGATTATGTATTTTGTTTTTATGATGCTTTCC
The DNA here is from genome assembly GCA_947247005.1 of Spisula solida. NCBI lineage: Eukaryota > Metazoa > Mollusca > Bivalvia > Venerida > Mactridae > Spisula > Spisula solida. Next base: position 29,762,109 of record OX365954.1, read on the forward strand.
TGTCTATTTCTTCTGTTTCCAGGACGATTATCTGGACAGGGCTAGTAAGGAAATGGAAACGACCCGCACAGCGTTTTGTCGACTTCATACCATCTTAAACAAAGTGATATACATTATAGAATTTACACCACTAATAGTTGGCTATTATAAAATATATATTATTTCAAACGATATTTGTTAAGCGAATACAAGACAAACTTCAAAGTAAACGTCTACAGTGTTTATAGGAGGCACACAGTGCGTTACAAGTATTATGGTACTGTACAAAGGTGCACGGGTGTGTGCTTACATGAAAACGGTATATACTGTGGAGAACTACGTAAGCTTTGCAATTTCTCAAGATTGCCGGTAAATTGGACCTCAAAGCCGGAGAGTCTATAACCGCATCAGATTGCCGGTAATTACCAGCTCAATGCTTGAGAAATGGCAGGCCTGGTGATAAATAATTTATTAGCTCACCTGAGCACGAAGTGCTCAAGGTGAACTATTGTGATCACCCTTTTGTCCGTCGTTAACCGTGTGCCATCAACAATTGGATTGTTAATACTCTAGAAGTCATAATTTTCACTTAATCTTTTGTGCTCAAGGTGAGCTATTGTGATCACCCTTTTGTCTGTCGTCCACCGTGCACTGTCCGCCGTCAACAATTGGACTGTTAACACTCTAGAGGTTATTATTTTCACTTAATCTTTTTTAAACTTTGACACAATGTTTTTCTCTATGAAATCTAGGTTGAGTTCATAATTGGGTCATTTGGGGTCAAAAACTAGGGTCATATCAAAGAAAAACCTTGTTAACACTCTAGAGGTCACATTTTTCACATAATCTTAATGAAACTTGGTCACAATGTATGTCTCTATCAAATCTAGGCCAATGTTATAATTGGGTCATCTGGGGTCAAAAACTAGGTCACCAGGTCACATCAAAGAAAAACGTTGTTAACATTATACGTCTATAGAGGTCACATTTTGGCATAATCTTAATGAAACTTGGTCACAATGTATGTCTGTATGGAATCTAGGTCAAGTTTGTAATTGGGTAGTCTGAGGTCAAAAGGTCACATCAAAGAAAAACCTTGTTAACACTATAGAGGTCACAGTTTTCACATAATATTAATGAAACTTGATCACAATGTATGTCTCTATGAAATTTAGATCAAGTTTATAATTGGGTCATTTGGGGTTAAAAACTAGACCACCAGGTCGCATTGAAGAAAAACCTTGTTAACACTATAGAGGTCACAATTTTTACCTAATCTTTATGAAACTTGTTCACAATGTTTGTCTCTATGAAATCTAGGTTAAGTTCGTAACTGGGTCATCTGGGGTAAAAAAACTAAGCCACTAGGTCACATCAAAGAAAAACATGGTTAACACTCAGAGAGGTCACGTTAATTGTCTAATATTTATGAAACTTGGTCACAATGTGTGTATCTGTAAAATGTAGGTCAAGTTCGAAATCAGTTCATCTTGGGGTCAAAATCTAGGTCACCAGGTCACACAAAGAAAATCCTTGTTAACATTCTAGAGGTCACCTATTTAGCTCACCTGCCACAATGTGGCAAAGTGAGCTTTTGTGACTGTTTTATGTCCGTCGTTCGTCCGTATGTCTGTTAGACAATTCACCGTTAACACTCTAGCATGTTCAATTTTGCTTTGATCTACACCAAACTTGTTCAGAAGTTGTATATCAATGAAATATAGACCAAGTTCGAATTTGGGTCATGTGGGGTCAAAAACTAGGTCAAATAATAAGAAAACCTTGTTATCACTCTGGAGACCACATTTTGGCTTTGATCTTCATCAAACTTGGTTAGTAGTTGTATCTCAATCAAATCTAGGTCAAGATTGAAGTTGGGTCATGTGGGGTCAAAAACTAGGTCAAAAGGTCAACTAATAGGAAAACCATGTTAACACTCTGGAGGCCACATTTTTGCTTTGATCTTCACACAACTTGGTCAGTAGTTGTAGCCCTATGAAATTAATGTCAAGATCGAAGTTGGGTCATGTGGGTTTAAAAACTTGGTCAATTGGTCATATATTAGGAAAACCTTGTTAACACTCTTTAGACCACATTTTTGCTTTGATCTTCACCAAACTTGGTCAGTAGTTGTAGCCCTATGAAATCTAGGTCAAGATCGAAGTTGGGTCATGTGGGTTTAAAAACTAGGTCAATTGGTCATATAATAGGAAAACCTTGTTAACACCCTGGAGGCCACATTTTTTATGTTTGGTCAAAATGTGTATCTTGATGATTCAAGTTTCAAGTTGGGTTAAGTGGGGTCAAAACTAGGTCAATAGGTCAAATAGTAAAAAACCCTTATTAACACTCTTGAGGCCACTTTTTTGCATTTATCTTCTTCAACTTTGGTCAAAATGTTTATCGTGACGACCTTAAGGTCACTTTCGAAGTTGGGTCATGTGAGGTCAAAAACTAGGTCAATATATGTCAAATACTAGTAATAGCAAAACCTTGTTTACACTCTGGAAGCCACATTTTTGCTTTAACCTTCATTAAGTTTAGTCAAAATGTTTATCTCAATGACCTTAAGGTCAAGTTCGAAGTTTGACCATGTTTAGCAGGTGAGCGCTCCAGGATCTATGATCCTGTTGTTTACATAATCTTAATGAAACTTGTTCAAGTTTGAAATCAGGTCATCTTGGGTAAAAACTCTAGACGTCACAATTTTTACCTAATCTTTATTAAACTTGGTTACAATGTTTGTCTCTGTAAAATCATAACAAATACTGATTCTGCCTTAACTGCTAGTCATCAGGTGAGCGCTTTAGGGCCATTAGGGCCAATGGCCCTCTTGTTTAAACTTTGTTACAATGTTTGTCTCTATGAAATCTAGGTCAAGTTCGGAATTGGGTCATCTGGGGTCAAAAACTAGGTCACCAGGTCACATCAAAGAAAAACCTTGTTAACACTCTAGAGGTCACATTTTTTATATAATATTAATGGAACTGGGTCACAATGTATGTCTCTAGGATTTCTAGGGATAAGTTTGTAATTGGGTCATCTGGGGTCATAATCTAGGTCACATAAAAGAAAAACCTTGTTAACACTCTTGAGGTCACATTGTTTACATAATCTTAATGAAACTTGGTAACAACGTATGTCTCTAGGAAATCTAGGTCAAGTTTATAATCGGGTCATTTGGGGTTAAAAACTAGGTCACCAGGTCACATTGAAGAAAACCCTTGTTAACACTATAGAGGTCACATTTTTTACCTAATCTTTATGAAACTTGGTCACAATGTTTGTCTCTATGACATCTAGGTTAAGTTCGTAACTGGGTGATCTGGGGTCAAAAACTAGGTCACTAGGTCACATTAAAGAAAAACATTGTTAACACTCTAGATGTCACGTTTTTTGCCTAATATTTATGAAACTTGGTCACAATGTGTGTATCTGTGAAATGTAGGTCAAGTTCGAAATCAGTTCATCTTGGGTCAAAATCTAGGTCACCAGGTCACATCAAAGAAAAACCTTGTTAACACTCTAGAAGTCACATTTTGACATAATCTTCATGAAACTTGGTCACAATGTTTGTCTCTATGAAATCCAGGTCAAATTCGCAACTTGATCTTCTGGGGTCAAAAACTAGGTCACTGGGTCACATTGAAGAAAAACCTTGTTAACACTCTATAGGTCATGATTTTTACCTTATCTTTATGAAACTTGGTCACAATGTTTGTCTCTGTAGAATCTAGGTCAAGTTCGAAATTAGGTTATCTGGAGTAAAGAACTATGTCACCAGGTCACATAAAAAACCTTGTTTATACTTCAGAGGTCACAGTTTTTACCCTATCTTTATTAAACCTGGCCACAAAGTGTTGTCATTGTAAAATCTAAATAAAATATGTAACAAATACTGATTCTGCCTAAACTGCTAGTCATCAGGTGAGCGCTTTAGGGCCAATGGCCCTCTTGTATTACATAGGAGGGTGATCAAGAAATAATAGGACTTTTCTTATAAACTCAACATTTTCATTTAATTAAACTATAATATCTCATATGCCTAGCATTTTATGTTCTATATACTGGCAGCAACATACTTTGCCCCCCCCCCCCCCCCCATCTTTGATGAGGGGGTATATTGCTTTGCACATGTCTGTCGGTCTGTCTGTCTGTCGTATAAAATGGTTTCCGTTCAAGAATGCTTTGACCTAAGATCTTCAAACTTTACATGGAGGTTGGCCAGCAACAGTAGATGACCCCTATTGATTTTAAGGTCAGTAGGTCAAAGGTCAAGGTCATTGTGACCTTTACCATTTCTGACTATTTTAATGGTTTCCGTTCAATAACTCAAGAACACCTTGCCCTAGGATCTTCAAACTTTACATGCAGGTTGGTCAGCAACAGTAGATGACCCCTATTGATTTTTGAGGTCAGTAGGTCAAAGGTCAAGATCACTGCGACCTTCACCATTTCTAACTATTGGGCTGCCATGGGGGCATACATGTTTTACAAACATCTCTTGTTTCATTGATGTTGGTGATATTTTTACAAAGCGTTGTCATAGAAACCATGTAGTGCCTAGGCGGGTCACACTACTATTTTAACTCACCTATCACAAAGTGACAGAAAGAGCTTTTGTGATCACACTTTGTCCATCGTCCGTTCGTCCGTCCACAATGTGCTTGAGTAGACCCTAGAGGTCACAGTTTTGGCCCAATCATTATGAAAATTGGTCACAATTATCATCTCAACAAAATCTAGGACAAGTTAGATATTGGGTCATCTGGGGTAAAAAAACTAGGTCAAATCATGGAAAAAACATGCGTTGTCACTTTGGGTCACACGTTTGACATTATCTTTATAAAACTTACAAGTTACATCTCAACAAAATATAGGTCAAGTTCGATATTAGGTCATCCGGAGACAAAAACTAGGTCACAAGGTCAAATCATGATAAAACCTTGTGTAGTCATTATAGGTTACAATTTTGACCTTATGACCTTTATGAAACTCTTAGAAAAACCTTGCATAGTCACTTGAGGTCATACTTTTGACCTTTTCTTTATGAAACTTGGTCACAATGATCATCTTAAAATCTAGGTCAAGTTTGATATTGGGTCATCTGGGGTCAAAAACTAGGTCACAAGGTCAAATAATAGAAAAACCTTGTGTAGGCACTAGAGGTCCCATTTTTTGCCTCATATTTTATTAAACTTAGTCACAATGATCATTTCAACAAAATCTAGGTCAAGTTCGATATTGGGTCATCGGGGTAAAAACTAGGTCACAGGGTTAAATCATAAAAAGTCCTTTTGTTGTCACTAGAGGTCACAATTTGGCCTTATCTTTATGAAACGTGTCACAATGATCATCTCAACAAAATCTGGGTCAATTCGATATTGGGTCATCCGGGGTCAAAACTAGGTCACATGGTCCAATCATAGAGAAACTTTGTGTAGTCACTTGAGGTCACCATTTTGACCTAATCGTTATAAAACTTCATCACAATGATCATCTCAACAAGATCTAGGTCAAGTGCGAAATTGGGCCAAGAACAAAGTCACTAGGTCAAAGCACATGGTTTGCATGCACTACTATGACAGGTGAGCGACCTAGGGCCCTTTGGACCCTCTTGTTAATCAACAAATGACTTTTATATTTTGCTTATTATTCAGTGATAGATGAACTATTATTTATAGCAAGTTAACTTTCTTTTTTTTCCACGATGTTATGACAAAGTCCTAATATTTCTGGGTCACTCCTTGTACTACTCAAACTTTGATGAGAGTCAACACATTTTTCTTGTGAATATTTTTCAAATTGAATATGATTGACTGATGTTATTTTCATAAACATCTCCAATAAAGATTTCTCCGAATTTGATGTCTAAGAACTGATAAGCTCAGCCTTACTAAAATGTTTACAGTGCTGTATTCGAGCCTCTGTGATAACAGAATGTGGTCTGGCTTTATTTGGCATTATGGGTCTTACTCAGTATGATTGAGGACAGAAAAAGGACAATCATTTTCATCATAATCTTACTACATATGTCCCTGCAGATAGGGCTTATCTGTTGCCTAGAAAATGACGGCATTATGTCAATGCATACCAAATACAACACATGATTTTTTTCTAAATTTGGCAGCAGATTGGATGATATTTTAATATCTGCACAACGTTTTTCTTCATCGGTATTGTTCAGATAATGCAATTTGGACATGCACATTGATTTATTGACCCATATCAAACTTTGAGTAGTCTAGCTAGTTCCTGAATCCCCAATATCGTGTTTACTAACACACACATTGTAAAATCTGATTCTCGTTTTAAATTGCATTTCAACTGTATATGAGCCAGTCTCCAGGGTACTGTTCAATCAAAGGACTTACGGAAATCGTAAACTTAGGATCAAATTTAAATTCTTTATAATTTGTTTACAATTGTAAAGTGTGGTTAATGGAGCTGCAAAACTAATACTGAATCAGTTAATAAAATCCTACAAACCATATACATCACAAATTTGCAGTTGTTAAAGAATTAAAAAGAATTTAAATTTGAGCGTAACTTTAAGATTTTCGTAAGTGATAAAACAGCACCCAGGAAAACCTGCTATTTTGACCAAAAAAAAATGATTTTGAGATTTTTTATTATTTACAAGAGTAATCTTAATGAAGCAAAATGCAAAAGAAATTTTGTTAGTGTCTTGATTTTTAAGCAAGTTACGCCCTATTCAGAGTCGTTTTGCGTGACGTTGCAAACGTCATTCAAACGTTCTTCGACGTTATGAATACAGCATTTGATCAATTCTTTACATAAACTGTTCAAAATGGTATCACGTTTTAGAATAATGTTTTAAGTTTTAAAATATATATCCAAATAGTTAATATAATGGTCACATTTAGAGATAGGCTACTACTGTTTTAAACAACCAACTTCTCGTTTTTCTCAATCAGAGTACTTTTCTGAAATTGGTAACCATAGCAACGAAGTAAGTGATTTTGACATAATTCATCAGACATTTTAAAGCTAAGATATAGTAATACATGTACATTGTATATGAATAAAGTACTTAAAATTGAATCTATAGTCATGTCATTTTTTATATTTTAAAGCTTTTTTAAAACCTTGTAACATGTAGTAATTACATAATGTCAAAATAGCAGGTTTTCCTAGAGACTGGCTCATATATAATAAATCTGCTATGCACTGAAATCAATATTTTTCGCCCCCCAGGAGGGGGGGGCCAAACCCAGGGTAATAAGTCAAAAAAAAATATGGGTGTCTGATTCATTACCCTGGAGCCAAACATTTTGTCTAACTCCCCACAGTGGGAGATGTTTGGTGTATCACATTGCCCGTTATTTTTAAATTGTCTGTCTAGAATCTACTTCTGTCTAAAGTCCTGTGTATGCCCCCCGCACCCCAAAACAAATATTGATAGGTACATTAAACCACTAAGGCAATGCTCGAGTTTCCACTTTAGAATGCACTGATTCTTTCACATGTAACTACATGTATTTTACATATTCGGAGTATTAAGACACTCACATTATTGTTTCATTTATTAATGCAAATAAATTACGAACAACTAAATATTTTCTTTGTTTATTGTCTTGTTTACGTAAAGTACCGGAATTTGTCGAATACCAGGGACCAGTACGTGTGTCAAATGGGGGAGTGGTGGCTTAGAGGTAGGACGTGCGCTTTTGGGTCGAAAGGTCCCGGGTTCGATTCCCGTCTGTGCCATGCTTATTTTCTCTGAGCAATAATAACCCGCAATGCTCCACTCGACCAGGGTGTGAATTGGCACATGTGTGGGTGGTGCCTGTACATGTTCGATATTCCTGGACACCGTATCTCGATGTTGTCTGCACACAAGCCGGGAGAGAAATATAGTCACCACAGGGAGACTGGAACGCATGTTTCCTTAGGTAGTCCAATGTCCAGGGTGAAGTTAAATGCCAAAGTTTGGCTGAATTGCTAAAAGGGGACCTCGAAAACTGGTAACTTTTTTTCAAAGTTTTTTTTGCAATTCAGGAGTCATGATTTGTCTCCCTTATAACTTTTTATTTGGGTTGTCTCTCTTTGACACTTATACGAGGGATGTCCGTAATTTCATGTAGACCAAACTACTGAGAGTATATATTTGAAATGTTGGCAGCTGGTAGATGTCTTGACGTTTGACTGTATAGTTTGGAGCCAAATATTTATTTATGAATTGTGAAACGCACCAATTATGACCTGCTTCGTGAAGCGCTATATGGGTCAAGGCAACGATTCTCTTCATTTTGAGAAAATCGACTTTAAAGATTTTGACCTCTCTATCTCAGTAACTAGAGATAGAACAAAATTACACAGTGAGTTTATTGTTTATCTTTACTGTCACAATGTTATAAGTCTTGTCAATACATGTATATAGATCTTGAAAAGCGCCATCCAACGATACCAAAAACTCAATTTTGTGTCAAAAAATGAGTTAGAACCTTCTGGAATTGAGGCGAGTTTTTAACTTACATGGCTATTTGGCTGACATACATGTTTTACAAACATCTCTTGTTTAAAATAATGCTTCATATTCGCAATATCATGACTAGTTTTCTCAGGACAACGCTAGATAAATGTGTACACATGAGCTGCGGTAAGTGTTGGAATTCTTTATAAAATGAAAATAAAACACGAGTTTGAATACATGTATATAACAACGTTTGACGCAGTGGCTTCTTCGTGTTAATTAATACTTTTTTTAATTCATTCTTTACATAATAATCGAAAAGGTAAGGAACAATGCATAGCCACTGGACAAACGTTTTCCGCGGTTCAAATAGATTATCTCCCTTTGACATAAAACGGGTCTAAGGGAGACCATAAAATATACAGAAAAGTTGAACAAAAGAACAAAAGAAATCGGGACAAAGTTTTTTTTGCAATTCAGGAGTCATGATTTGTCTCCCTTATAACTTTTTATTTGGGTTGTCTCCCTTTGACACTTATACGAGGGATGTCCGAAATTTCATGTACACCAAACCACTGGGAGTATATATTTGAAATGTTGGCAGCTGGTAGATCAATCTAATATAGACTAGTCCTGAAAGTTTCGTTAATACCAGGAAGGAAACACATTACACACACATTCGCTCATCATTAACGCTGTTCAATTGGGCTTTCAGTCGAACAAATCTTCATAGTCGTCGCTTAAAGCTGGCGAAATACATGTAACACTGCATTTAAACTTGTCAAGTGTTAGTCCTTCCTTTCCAGAAAGATAAAAGTGTGGTTCATGTTTCTGTAGTAGTCATACTGAGGCCGCAGCACAAATATTTTCATCATGGCGCACGGCTACGTGTGTGTCGTCAACGTCGGGTTTCAGGCATCTTATCGTCTTCCGTTGACTATGACAAACTTATTTACCATAATACAACAGTACAACTTTGAGCAGAGATGCAGCTTATTATGTTCATTTGATGTCATGGCGTTTGACTGTATAGTTTGGAGCCAAATATTAAAATGGCCAGTTATTAATGAATTGTGAAACGCACCAATGCTGAAGAGCTCCGTGAAGCGCTATATGGGTCGTCAAGGCAACGGTTCTATTGCACAGTATCAGCTATATAATTTAGCGCCGCATCATGGGTAGGTTAGTCATCATCAGAATATGGACCCATTGATTTTGAGATAAGTGAATAAAGAATGGGTTTTGTCGGGACCATATTGAAAATTGGTTTCTACCAAACTTGAGTATGTTAGTATCCACGTAAAATAAAGTCGTTACTTACTTACTTACTTACTCTTCTATATACATGAAGTAAAATTTCATTTTGCTTTTCCGGTATTTTTCGTTTTAATTTTGTAGTTCACCTAAGCAAATTAGGAAGGATGGCTGGGTAGTATGACCGAAATCCGTCGTGTGTCGTCCATCATCAGTTTCTTTAAATCACATTCCCCCCTAAATCATCTTATGAATGTTGACTATACACTATACACCAAATACTGTTAAAAAGTTCGTTCGCGAAATTTAACGTCATACTAAATTATCCGCGGTTTGAACGCACTTGAACAATTTAAATTTCTTACTTTAATAAATTCATTTAATGCCACGAACATAAGAACAATGTTAGAACTCTCTGGTAAGTTGAACTGAAAAGTTTACATTCTTTTGACGTCAGAAAAAATAACTATTAGCACTTTTAAAAACATTGAGAACGAACTTTTTAACACCCTGTATAATCTATCTAATGATATAAGTGTGTGGTTCCCGTCAACTGATTGACATATACCCGAGAGGGTCCAGAATTTGGAAAATAAACTACATTCTATTCTATTCTATTCTATTCTACAACATATAGCGGCTTAGAATAAGAAGGTCTTAAGTGCTACATATTTGAAATATGCATCAAAAGGCGCTTCTGATGGGCATATATTTTCATGAAAATCAGGACAAGTAATGATAGTTTGACTGACTTTCGGGACGGGATGCCGTGTTTTCAGTTGGGCATTGTGCTTTGTGTGTTTTTAATGTTTTCTGTGCTCGGCTGGTTAAGTTGAGTGCTGCCTAATATAATATTTTTGATCAAACTGAAGTTGAAAAGTTTGTTTTTCCGTAAGTAAAGAGTAGTTTTCAGACAGTTGTTTCTTGTTTTCTCAAAATATCGATTTTGTACTTACGACCTTCTACTGAATTCTAAGCCAGCGATATGTAGGTAACGGGATCGAACTAGATTTTAAGAGTGGGAATTTAAAATCATTGAATGCATTGGACAGAGGGTAATGGTACATAGGAGGTTCTCTTCAAATGATACCGACCCGCTGTATACGGTAGCCAGGGTACTTGAATGGTTACTCCCTTAATGTAGCCAGGGTACTTGAATGGTTACTGTAATACTGTAGTCAGGGTACTTGAATGGTTACTGTCATACTGTAGTCAGGGTACTTGAATGGTTACTGTCATACTGTAGCCAGGGTACTTGAATGGTTACTGTCATACTGTAGTCAGGGTACTTGAATGGTTACTGTCATACTGTAGCCAGGGTACTTGAATGGTTACTGTCATACTGTAGCCAGGGTACTTGAATGGTTACTGTCATACTGTAGTCAGGGTACTTGAATGGTTACTCCCTTAATGTAGCCAGGGTACTTGAATGGTTACTGTAATACTGTAGTCAGGGTACTTGAATGGTTACTCTCATACTGTAGCCAGGGTACTTGAATGGTTACTCTCATACTGTAGTCAGGGTACTTGAATGGTTACTCCCTTAATGTAGCCAGGGTACTTGAATGGTTACTGTAATACTGTAGTCAGGGTACTTGAATGGTTACTCTCATACTGTAGCCAGGGTACTTGAATGGTTACTGTCATACTGTAGTCAGGGTACTTGAATGGTTACTGTCATACTGTAGCCAGGGTACTTGAATGGTTACTCCCTTAATGTAGCCAGGGTACTTGAATGGTTATTGTAATACTGTAGTCAGGGTACTTGAATGGTTACTCTCATACTGTAGCCAGGGTACTTGAATGGTTACTCTCATACTGTAGTCAGGGTACTTGAATGGTTACTCTCACATGGTAGCCATTGTACTTTTAATGGTTACGGCCATACTGTAGCCAGGGTACTTGAATGGGTACTGTCATACTGTAGCCAGGGTATTTGAATGGTTACTCTCTTACTGTAGCCAGGGTACTTGAATGGTTACTATAATACTGTAGTCAGACAGGGTACTTGAATGGTTAATCTCATAATGCAGCCAGGGTAATTGAATGGTTACTCCCTTAATGTAGCCAGGGTACTTGAATGGTTACTGTAATACTGTAGTCAGGGTACTTGAATGGTTACTCTCATACTGTAGCCAGGGTACTTGAATGGTTACTGTCATACTGTAGTCAGGGTACTTGAATGGTTACTGCCATACTGTAGCCAGGGTACTTGAATGGTTACCCACTTAATGTAGCCAGGGTACTTGAATGGTTATTGTAATACTGTAGTCAGGGTACTTGAATGGTTACTCTCATACTGTAGCCAGGGTACTTGAATGGTTACTCTCACATGGTAGCCATTGTACTTTTAATGGTTACGGCCATACTGTAGCCAGGGTACTTGAATGGGTACTGTCATACTGTAGCCAGGGTATTTGAATGGTTACTCTCTTACTGTAGCCAGGGTACTTGAATGGTTATTATAATACTGTAGTCAGACAGGGTACTTGAATGGTTAATCTCATAATGTAGCCAGGGTAATTGAATGGTTACTCTCATACTGTAGTAAGGATACTTCAATGGGTACCGTCATACTGTAGCCAGGGTACTTGAGTGGTTACTCTCATACTGTAGCCAGGGTACTTGAATGGTTAATCTTATAATGTAGCCAGGGTACTTGAAAGGTTAATCCCATACTGTAGTAAGGGTACTTGAATGGTTATTCTTATATTGTAGCCAGGGTACTTGAATGGTTACTCTCATACTGTAGCCAGGGTACTTGAATGGTTAAACTAATACTGTAGCCAGGGTACTTGAATGGTTAATCTCAAGATGTAGCCAGGGTACTTGAATGTTTACTCTCATACTGTAGCCAGTGTACCTAAATGGTTACTCTCATAATGTAGCCAAGTTACTTGAATGGGTACTGTCATATTGTAGCCAGGGTACTTGAATGGTTACTGTCAAATTGTAGCCAGGGTAATCGAATGGTTACTGTCATATTGTAGCCAGGGTACTTGAATGGTTACTGTCATATTGTAGCCAGGGTACTTGAATGGTTACTGTTATATTGTAGCCAGGGTACTTGAATGGCTACTGTCATAGTGTAGCCAGGGTACTTGAATGGCTACTGTCATATTGTAGCCAGGGTACTTGAATGGTTACTGTCATGCTGTAGCCAGGGTACTTAAATGGTTATTCTCATATTGTAGCCAGGGTACTTGAATGGTTAATCTTATAATGTAGCCATGGCACTTGAACGGTAATCTCATACTGTAGTCAGGGTACTTGAATGGTTAATCTTATATTGTAGCCAGGGTACTTGAATGGTTACTCTCATACTGAAGTCTGTCATATTGTAGCCAGGGTATTTGAATGGTTACTATCATATTGTAGTCAGGGTACCTGAATGGTTACTGTCATATTGTAGCCTGCGTACTTGAATGGTTACTGTCATATTGTAGCCAGGGTACTTGAATGGTTACTGTCATATTGTAGTCAGGGTACTTGAATGGTTACTGTCATATTGTAGCCTGCGTACTTGAATGGTTACTGTCATATTGTAGCCAGGGTACTTGAATGGTTACTATCATACTGTAGTCAGGGTACTTGAATGGTAACTCTCATATTGTAGCCAGCCAGGGTACTTGAATGGTTACTCTCATATTGCAGCCAGGGTACTTGAATGGTTACTCTCATATTGTAGCCAGCCAGGGTACTTGAATGGTTACTGTCATATTGTAGCCAGGGTACTATCAAGTACCATGGCCATAATAAGTGTACTACTTTATCAATGCATTTACGCTATCATAACTCAAAATTTTCCGTAAATATTGCTTATGTTGATAATATTTTTTCTCATTTTCTGTCGTAAGTTTATGCCGTAAATAAATGCTTTGATAAAACAGTACCAATGTGATCTCACAGATCTTTGTTTGTTTAAGACTTCATGTAAAGTGTCAAGTTCATGGTAGTGAAAAAACAACAACAAGAATTAATCAATTTCTTATCATCTTAATCATAATACATGTACAATGTATTTACAACCAGGAAACCATATATACATACAAGATTTAAAGCAAGTGAATAGCTAATAGAATTGCTATGCAATTATTTTGAGTTTGAAGAAAAAATTGCACAATAATTGAATACATTATGAATATAAACAATCTTAAGTTGTAAACAATCTTAAGCTTGTTCAAAAAATAAATAAATAATAAGATAAGGTGAATTCTTAAAAGTACCATTCTAACACAATCTGCGGATTAATCCATATAAACATAGAGCAGACTAGGCCATGTATTATTACCGCAATAAAACATGGCATCAAATTGGCTGTTACTATTTAAGCCCCGTATCACGTGACATATTTATGAATGAACGTAAACTTTATAGTAAAAACTTCAATGGACCACGAGTTGCACGAGTATCCAGTGTTACAGCTATGACGCATCTATTTTTAGAAACTCCAATATACTCTCGAAATTAAATTTAACTCCTGCCCATGTTTTATTCACCGACAAATTACGCGAACAGATTTTTATTTCTTAATTAACATTCAACCATAAACATACCATTTTCATACATACACATATATACAATTGTTTCATAGTCACATTATCCTTTGAATTACCATCACCAAGAATATGTTTTGACATTCAGAAAATTTAGTCTGCGCTACTGTACATATGATATGTACATCTTAAGCCTAGGTCCCACTGAGGAATTCCACATCGGCAATGTTTTCCCGATTTCTTTTGATACCACCTGATTCATTACAATTCTTTCCAATATCACAAACTGTCTCATGAATTCCCGAAGCTTCCCCTAGACCATGGGGAACATGTTCCCGATGTCCTGAGTACTCATTAAATTCAATCGGGAGTACATCACTGAGGCAAAAATTGCTCAGTGGGACCTAGGTTTTAAATTACTCCAAAAGTGAAAAAAATTGTAATATTGGTAGTACAATGTCATGAACACAACACTAACACTCGCTTAGAACCTCAGACATAACACAATGTACAAGGTTTTCCTCTCAAACAACTCCCTTCTTTCATCCGCTTACATTCATAGTTACCTAATCCATGCAGCTAAGGCCTAGATACCTAATCCATGCAGCCAAGACCTAAAATGTTTCTTAGTTCCGGTAAGATGGACCAAACAATATGTTAGAAAGGTTGAAAAACATGAGGGGGGAGGGGGATAATAGTGTATAGAAAAAGAGCAACTACCCTTCGAGGAGTATATAAATGCCATAAAACATAAAGGATCCTGAAGGAACAAAGTAAAGTTTAAGGGTAGATGAGTACAGTCAACTCTCGTTATCTCGAATTTCACGGGGCATCGAAGTTGCAAGTTTTCCAGTTTCTGTCATTTTACGCCGCCATATTGTTACGGTCGTAAGAAGACATATTCGTGAGAATTGCTTGTTGTGATATTTATGTACATGTATTCCTCCTCGAGAAAATGCATTTTATTTTAATTATTAATTTTACAAACAATTGTTCGAGATGACATGTTTATTGATGTTAGGACGTAACCCGAAGCTTTATGACATGTTTGCGCAAATTGTTGCAAACAAATATTTGTTCAACAATGGAAGGCGCGAAAATTACAGGTAAATCAATGATTTCAGACTGGCGAAGTGTGAAAAACATTCGACGCTAGTCGAATACGATCAGACTTCGACCGACTTCGAGATGAACAATAGATTTAGAGTGCAAATTGGTTAATCGGGACCAAAAAATAATTCGACATAACGAAAAATTCGAGCCGAATTCGAGCCGAAACTTCGAGATGGGTCTCGAGATTTCATATAGACAAAGAAGGAGAAAAATCGGGACTTGAAAAAAACTTCGACATAACGGAAAATTCGATATAAGCGAGTTCGAGATAAAGAGAGTTGACTGTATACCTGAAACAATTGTTTAATCACCTTACAAACATACTAAGATTTTTGGATACATTTGGAACCATTTGTTTTAATCAGTAAAATTGTATATGTATCATCTTCCTTTGTACTCTACACACAGAGTAACTGCAGAAGTTACTTGTCAAAAACAATAATAACTTGCCCCTGTGCTAATTTAACAGACTGTAGTTGGGGTGTTTATATTGTCTCAGATTATTTTGATATAATTAGTGATCGGCACGAAAGTTGTGACCATCGGCACCTATGCACTAATGCACAGGAGAAAGTGTGACGTCGGCACCTATACACTGATGCGCATGACGAAGTGTGACCATGGCATATGGTGATTATAGTTATCGGCATCTATGCAATGATGCCCATGAAAAGTTACGTCCATGGAGTATAGGGTTAATCAATAAATAGTGTCATTCATTTTCTTTCCTCATTTGAAGCATTTGAATAGTCTCCTCTGTATGAACATCTTCAGTCTGTCACAGTTAGCTCCCTTGCATATAGATCATCAGTCAGCCAGAGTTACCTCCCATTCTGCATGACAACAGTAGGTGGGGTAAGAAGCTCCTTGTATTCTTTGAGAGCATCTCTCAATGCTTTACATACACTCGGTGAAGGGGAGGTGGTACATTCAACAAGATGAGGGTATAACTGTATTATATGAGTCCATACACTCACTTCAACTGAAATATACAAAACTTGAGAATTAACAAAACGATTCATCTACAAGGAGCCCGTTGGGCAAACCAAACCGCAACTGAGCGCTCGGTAGGGCTATGCTATGAAACGGCTTGCTTCAAAAAAGCGCTACGTGGTGGACGAAGCGGAAAAATTATATGCTACCGGCAAGCGCTCGCGGACCGTTGCATAGCAAAGCGTTATCGAGCACTACCGAAGAAGTCCGTTCCACGGTAGCACCTTTTGGAAGCGGCTTGGTAAGGCAACGGGCTCCAGAAATATTCTTAAGAACTTAAAATTCAAACCTAGATTTTCAATATACAAGGTGTAAATAAACAAAGATCTAAACATACAAAGATTGGAACAAGAGGGCCCAAAGGGCCCTAGGTCGCTCACCTGTCGTACTAGTGCATGCACACCCCTATGGTGATCCTACACATTTTCTGAATAAAATTTAAGGAAATTCAGCCTCTATTGCAAGTTTTTGTATGATTTGACCATGTGACCTAGCGTTTGACCCCAGATGACTTAATTAATATCAAACTTAACCTAGATTGTGTTGAGATGATTATTAGGACCAAATTTCATAAAGATTAAGTCGAAATTGTAACCTCTGGTGACTACACAGGGTTTTTCTATGATCTGACCTATAATTTAAACAAAATATTTCCTCCATATAACTGTACAAATACATGCTATAAAGACAGAACAATACCTTAACACTTAAAAAAATAATTATGGTTCCAGTGGGGTTTGAACCCACGACCCTCAGGAAAATGTCAATTGACATTGTGACCTTGTTTTTGACCCCAGATGACCCAAAATCGAATTTGGCCTAGATTTTGTTGACAGGATCATTGTGACAAAGTTTCATAAAGATTTAGTTGAAATTGTAACCTCTGGTGACTGACTACACAAGGTTTTTCTATGATTTGACCTTTATTTTAAACAAAATATTTTGGAATATTTTTCCTCCATATAACTGTACAAATACATGCTATAAAGACAAAACAATACCTAAACACTTACAAAAATAAAAATTAAAAATTATGGTTCCAGTGGGGGTTGAACCCACGACCATCAGGAAAATGTACAAATACATGCTATAAAGACAAAACAATACCTAAACACTTAAAAAAATAAAAATAAAAAAATAAAAATTATGGTTCCAGTGGGGGTTGAACCCACGACCATCAGGAAAATGTACAAATACATGCTATAAAGACAAAACAATACCTAAACACTGAAAAAAATAAAAATTATGGTTCCAGTGGGGGTTGATACCACGACCATCAGGAAAATGTACAAATACATGTTATAAAGACAAAACAATACCTAAACATTTAAAAAAAAAATTAAAAAAAAAAAATTATGGTTCCAGTGGGGGTTGAACCCACGACCATCAGGAAAATGTACAAATAAATGCTTTACAGACAAAACAATACCTAAATACTAAAAAAAAAAATAAAAAAAAAAATTATGGTTCCGGTGGTGGTTGAACCCACGACCATCAGGAAAATGTACAAATAAATGCTTTACAGACAAAACAATACCTAAACACTCAAAAAAAAAAAAAAAAAAAAATTATGGTTCCAGTGGGGTTTGAACCCACGACCCTCAGGAAAATGTCTACGCTCCCTACAGCGCTTTGATTACCACTTAACCATTACAATTCACACCCTGCTATAGAGTACTAGAATATTTTGATATTTGACCTTTACAAAACTGCTTTGAACCCTGATACACATTTTCATTGGTTGATGAAAGTTTATTGTATGTATAGAGAGTAGAGAGTTACAGCAGAGAGTTAAGTGACCATGAAGACTACATGTTGAAAGGTTTAAAACAAGGTTTTTTCTATAATTTGACCTAGTGAGCTAGTTTTTGACCTCAGATGACCCAATATCGAACTTGACCTAGATTTTGTTGAGATGATCATTGTGACCAAGTTTCATAAAGATTAGGCCAAAATTGTGACCTCTAGAGAGGACACAACCCAATTGTTGACGGACAGACGGACGGACGGACAGACGGACGGACGGACGGACGGACGACGGACGAAGTGTGATCACAAAAGCTCACTCTGTCACTTTGTGACAGGTGAGCTAAAAATGTACCAAATCTCACTACATTCTTCTGAAATCTTGTGAAATCTCGTTTTTAATCTTAATACCTTATATCTCCGGTTTTAATGAACAAAGACAAACATTAATGGGTTTATACAATAGATTTAATATTCAGCTTTAAAATGATACCTCATTTATTGAAATCAGTCAAGGAATAAAACAAGAGTTTTCAAAGGGCCATCCTACTCTCATTTTATTGGAAATCCCAAGTTTATCAGAAAATACCTAATTTGCCTCATTCAAATCCTAATTTTCTGAATTCTATAGGTGGTAGACAAAAACAAGTTACATCATGCAGTATAAGAAACTTAGTTCTTCAAAATGAGACAATGGTCATTAAAGAAGGATGATAAACAAAAAGTTGTATGCAAAATAACAGTATCTACTACACATGCTATTTTGCATTTAATTTTACTCTCAAGTGTCGAGTGTCCAATCTGTGTTTTTAGGTCTTTAAAAAAAGTATATTCACAAAATGTTCCTAATTCTTACATGACGTGTTGAGGGTGACAGGTATATACCGTATTCCCAGGGCGATGCAATTCACAAATGGGTAGCGTTTATTTGAGGGCCTTACATTGTCATATAATTTTTGAGAAAAGGTCTTACTATATACTATAATTTAAATCATAATAATAGAATAAACCAGCAATCAATACATAATTGTAGTCTTCATTTTTATGCCCCCGTATCGATAGATCGGGAGGCATATAGTGATTCACCTGTCCGTCCGTCCGTTCTTCCGTCCGTCCTGGTTAACCCAAATTGACCGTTTCTTCTAGCATTAATATGGCTTGCTACAAAGCTTTCACACTTGCATGGGTGTTGTGTATGAACACTCTCCACACACCAGTACCACCTAACCCCATTTTGACCTTCACCTTGACCTAATTTTGGACTTAGACTTATTTATGGACAAGGCTTCCACAGGGGGCATAAGCGTTTATTGAACGCAGTCTTGTTTTTTTGGTTTTTTTTCATTAAAAATAGTTTATTAGGGGGGAGCATTTATTCGAGGGAATACATAAGTTAGAGGTTTTAGAACTTATTTCACAATGTAGCTAAATAAATAGCATTAATTAAACTTACCATTTGCTTGTGGTGCCCTCTTTAAGGAAGATATTAAGGTGGTAACAGCCTTCAATACAGATGACATTTCTGCCAGTCGTGGTCTGAAACAAAAGTTTAAGTCTAATAAGAAGACCAATTTCGAAATTATGCAGACAAGGACATTTGCAATTGCAAAGATTTCAAAGTTTTAATTTTAGAACAAAAAAGGTTCACTAATTAGACCATATTTTTTTCTGGTTTTATAAGTGGAATTTACAGTAAGCTAACTGTCGAAAAAGATACAGTGAGAAATGTTTTGAATGGTACCGGGTAAGTGGCCTTGGTGGTGAAAACATGACCAGTTAATATGAACAATATATCTAACCATTGAGCTGATCAATTCTCCGAATCAGGTATACACAGTACGAAACATGATTGTATCAGTTTTAATCAAAACTATACTGTAAATCATTTAATTTTTGTATAACTTTTATTTCGCATTTTTTTTTTTTAAATTTCAAGATTTTTTGTTCCCGAAAATGTTGAATTCGCGTCATTGACAATGTCCAATTCCCGAGTTTGCATTGCAAAATTTTTTGCAAAAAAAAACGATTTCGCGTGTCAACATCCTCGCAAATATTAGCGAAAATAAAACTCTCGCAAAAAAGTGATTTACAGTAGTAAAATTCTTACTGAAAGGTTCAAGTACCTTGGTAATGGACATTTTCCACTAAGTTTCTCATCTTCGGCATACTTTTTGACAACTTCTTGACACCTTTGTAACAACGATATCACAGCTAATTTTGTCAAACAATTGTCGTCCCCTTTTGCTTGGTTGATGTAAGAAAATTGTAACAAAGTCTCGAAGCATGTTTTTGCAAACTCCTCACGTAACTTGCGACTAGAATCAGTATCTGAAATAAACAGTATTAAAAATTTAAAATCATATGGCACTATGAACCATTCTAACACAACCAGCGGTTTCAGCTATATACCCATAGAGGAAACCGCTATGTGCACAAACTACCGATAAAACAAAACTGATAAAACAAAACTACGGCGAATAAACCCGAGGATGAAACTAGTGCTATGGTACTGTGTCTTGATGTGTCGTCAAACGAGGACTAGTGGCTATGTTAGAATCAAAATAATATGTACCTGTGTTTTATCTATAAATCTCGTGATTTATTTACTACAAATCCGAACTCGTGACTGTGCTTTATTCTATGATAAAACACAGGTACATATTCATTATTTCTTAATTATAAAATTAAAAGTACACTATTCAATTCATACCATTCAATGGTACACTAGAAGAATTCACCAGACACTAGATGTTTACATATGTAAATCGAGAAGCAAGTTAACAAATGAAAGGATTTAATTTTTGGAAACATTGGAATTATAGCATAACATTGCATCATTCAATGTATGAGGCTCACATGGATGACTGGGTATACCCAACTGTGTTGCCTCTTTAAAGGAAGTCTTTATTATCATTATTATAATTATTATTATTTGCTTGATGTCCTTGCACAAAAACCTTTGCTAAACAATCAGTCAGAGCATTCTTGTCCGGTTATTTGGTCTCCCAGACTGGCTTTTCAATGTCTGTACACTAACAGGAAATATTTAAAACTAGAAACTTGATGTGCGAGTTGTTCAAACACGAGGAACACAACCTGTCAGATGTGGAAAATACCAAACCAGATCAAACAAGTCACAGAACTATGTTTTGTGATGCTAATTTTGAGTCCGGTCAAGTACGGAAATTAACCCAGAGCGATATGAAAACACTGAGCTTAGATTTAGCTCAGACTGAAACGCATTAGGAGATGGATCCCAGGCTACCAAACGGCACCGGATTATTGATACCAGAATTACCAATAAATGATACAAGACTTACCTATAAATGATACCAGACTTACCTACAAATGATACTAGACTTACCTACAAATGATACCAGACTTACCTATAAATGATACCAGACTTACCTATAAATGATACCAGACTTACCTACAAATGATACCAGACTTACCTATAGGTGATACCAGACTTACCTACAAATGATACCAGACTAAACCTATAGGTGATACCAGACTTACCTACAAATGTAACCAGACTTACCTATAGGTGATACCAGACTTACCTACAAATGATACCAGACTTACCTATAGGTGATACCAGACTTACCTACAAATGATACCAGACATACCTACAAATGATACCAGACTTACCTATAGGTGATACCAGACTTACCTATAAATGATACCAGACTTACCTATAAATGATACCAGACTTACCTATAAATGATACCAGACTTACCTATAAATGATACCAGACTTACCTATAAATGATACCAGACTTACCTATAAATGAATCTGAAGAGGTGGAATGAATTGAACCGGATTATTGATACCAGAATTACCAATAAATGATACAAGACTTACCTATAAATGATACCAGACTTACCTACAAATGATACTAGACTTACCTACAAATGATACCAGACTTACCTATAAATGATACCAGACTTACCTATAAATGATACCAGACTTACCTACAAATGATACCAGACTTACCTATAGGTGATACCAGACTTACCTACAAATGATACCAGACTAAACCTATAGGTGATACCAGACTTACCTACAAATGTAACCAGACTTACCTATAGGTGATACCAGACTTACCTACAAATGATACCAGACTTACCTATAGGTGATACCAGACTTACCTACAAATGATACCAGACTTACCTACAAATGATACCAGACTTACCTATAAATGATACCAGACTTACCTATAAATGATACCAGACTTACCTATAAATGATACCAGACTTACCTATAAATGATACCAGACTTACCTATAAATGAATCTGAAGAGGTGGAATGAATTGAACCTTTATTCAATATTGACATGATCTGCTCGATGAACTCTTTGGGCATATTGTTGGCGTATGGAAGAATGTCGTCACGTACCATCAACACAACCTGGTATAATATAATATACTCCAGTTAATATAAGACCAACCTTAGTACAACCTGGTATAATATAATATACTCCAGTTAGTATAAGACCAACCCTAAAATATCAGCCAAAACGGGCTCACCTGTCAATTTTACTAAGTTGTACATTATAATACATGTCACAAAGTCCTACAATACAAACAATTCTAACACGGTCAGCAGCTTTATCTATATACGCATAGACAAAACCAAGGTGTGCTTTATTTCAAAACAAAACACACCTGGCAAATTGGCTGTTTATATTTACACCCGCATACAGCAAATTGGTCATATCTTGTTGTGTGCTATAAAATGACATAACAACGCCATAAACGCACAAGCGATTTATTTTTCCGCATATGAATGAGTGTCTGTGTTTTATTCACCGATAAAACACAAGAACATATTTTTGTTTTTATTATAGGTAATACCAAATCACATACACTTCATCTAATGACAAATCTGAATGTTAAGGCAAACAGTAGGGTACCTAATGCTTAATCTGAAGGTAGTGAGATTTGAGCCTACAACGTTTGTATGTCTATGCTCTATTGTTTTTTTAATTCACTTGGTAAGCGGCTAAGAATGGTGTCCAATTGACCATACTAGTCTTCCTGTTGATCAGCCAATAGTAGGCATGTTAACTTGTTCTTCTGTAAGCCACCAACCATGTCTCTACATGTGAAAGACACGGTCATAGTCAATTACGAAAGGAACGTGTACGAGAACCTGAACATGTAGCTAACATTTCACGTTGATGTACAGGTTGCTATTTAAATTTTATTGGGAAACAAAATGTAAGCATGTGTAATCACGTGACAGTTGAAGCATGAATCGAGATGAGTGTTCATATATATTCAATCAGTACACCAGCTATGAAATATTGTGTTTCACATGCATACGTATATCATGTGTGACTTAGAACACATTTTATTTTCATCTATCACATGTCCGTAACTAGTAGAAACTACACATGCCTGTATGACGTTATACCGAAATGTAATATTCACGTAGATGTACACGTTACACGTTAATTTCGCCACCTCCCTAATATCATAGTAGAACATAACCTGCCCAAAGGGTGAATCAAATCCCGACTGTCTGGGTGACATGTCCTAAATATTGAGCTGCAAGGGAATTATGGCAGGAAAATGTAAGATAAACGGTCAGGTATAACATACAGAAAATATCTGTGAACAATGAACCAACCTTGCAATCCAGAGCTTCATCTCTCTGGAAATCTTCTATAGACAATGTCGGTGGGGTAGGACTGAAAAAGAAATGACAAGAATGCCAAATTGTCACAAAATACACTCATCTGAGCTATGGTAAATGACCATGAAAAACAATGGCCAAGAATCATGCATTGTCAGCAAGTTTGTGGAGAAACAATTGAAATATTTCATACAAGAGTGCAGAAGAAGACTAATTTTTGTTGGGTTTTTTTGTAATTCATGGACTATATAATAGTCCAAGAAAGACTGATGTTATTTGGCTGATAATCATTGAATTTGGCCAAGATATTATGTCTATAAATATTGTTACCAAAGTACAGACAAATTACTGGTAGCCGCAATAAATATTACGGGTCAATGGAGTACTGTAAATCACAAATTTTCGTGGGTAATAAATTTTTGGGGTTTTGAAACAGAACATGAAAGGGTAAACCCATGTCAGAATTTGAGAGGTTGATTAATTGTGGGGATTAATTAAACTCCCTCGAAAAATAATTATTTGACAGTACACAAAGAAACCAAGAAGCCTGGAAATTCCACAAAAACATGTTTTTTTAGGAAGGTCTCACTCTGTGACTCCGTTGAAACAGGGTTCCAGCAAAAACAATACAATAGTGTATAAAGTATGGAGATTTTATCCTGATCCTCAACCTTCTATAAGAATAATTTAACTGATATCTTGTCTACTTTTATAACCCCTGTTTCCCCTTTTTCGTATGTGGGGAGTATCATGAAAGCCTTACTTCTTAGAGAAGAGAAACTCCTCCAAGGTTTGTCCTAGCTCTGTCCACATGGACTGGAATGCTTTTTCTGAAAACATAATTTCAAAACAATTACAATCATGTATTCGAAAATATATTACATGATTTGGCATCTTCTTTGAACTTTTATAATTTGGTGTAATGTCATGCAGTTTCAGCATCACAGTGTGTAAACATTTCAACTACCGGTTATCACAATAAGTCATACACATTGAATTAGTATCCTAAAATTGACAAGAAAACTGTCAGAATCCTATCGCTCAAAATAAATAGCTTCTCAGAGAGGAGAAATGATAGAACTTATCTAAATCAAGGGAGGTAACAATGTGAAGTCAAAATTACAGACATGATAAGAAATGCAGTTACTTCCCTTGAATATAGTTTAGGTGAAACTTGAATTTCTGACATGAACAAAGTCTTAAATTAAATAAAAATTTAACAAGACTGCCAAATGCCATTTATCACTCTCATGGGTAGCAATTGCCCTTTGTGAGTCAAGTCCAAAATGTGAAATAAATTGAAAATTGACATAATCTAATATTCTGTACCAGTAACACATGCTCCAAGGGTTTTGGACAAGAAGATGTTCAAGTTGTCTCTTCTTAAATCTAATTTTAGCTCTACAGGTGACATATCGTCACAGATGTAACCTACAGAAGTAGGGATGGAAGCAGACGTCACAGATGTAACCTACAGAAGTAGAGAATGGAAGCAGACGTCACAGATGTAACCTACAGAAGTAGAGAATAGAAGCAGACGTCACAGATGTAACCTACAGAAGTAGAGAATGGAAGCAGGCGTCACAGATGTAACCTACAGAAGTAGAGAATGGAAGCAGACATCACAGATGTAACCTACAGAAGTAGAGAATGGAAGCATACGTCACAGATGTAACCTACAGAATGGAAGCAAACGTCACAGATGTAACCTACAGAATGGAAGCAGGCGTCACAGATGTAACCTACAGAAGTAAAGAATGGAAGCAGACATCACAGATGTAACCTACAGAAGTAGAGAATGGAAGCATACGTCACAGATGTAACCTACAGAATGGAAGCAAACGTCACAGATGTAACCTACAGAATGGAAGCAGACGTCACAGATGTAACCTACAGAATGGAAGCAGATGTCACAGATGTAACCTACAGAATGAAAGCAAACGTCACAGATGTAACCTACAGAATGGAAGCAGACGTCACAGATGTAACCTACAGAATGGAAGCAGACGTCACAGATGTAACCTACAGA
The DNA here is from genome assembly GCA_947247005.1 of Spisula solida. Lineage (NCBI taxonomy): Eukaryota > Metazoa > Mollusca > Bivalvia > Venerida > Mactridae > Spisula > Spisula solida. Next base: position 29,787,796 of record OX365954.1, read on the forward strand.
ATGGAAGCTGGCGTCACAGATGTAACCTACAGAAGTAGAGAATGGAAGCAGACATCACAGATGTAACCTACAGAAGTAGAGAATGGAAGCATACGTCACAGATGTAACCTACAGAATGGAAGCAGACGTCACAGATGTAATCTACAGAGAATGAAAGCAGACGTCACAGATGTAACCTACAGAAGTAGAGAATGGAAGCATACGTCAAAGATGTAACCTACAGAATGGAAGCAGACATCACAGATGTAACCTACAGAAGTAGAGAATGGAAGCATACATCACAGATGTAACCTACAGAATGGAAGCAGACGTCACAGATGTAACCTATAGAGAATGGAAGCAGACATACCATTTTTACGTGCCACTGGTAAGCCGATTGATAAGATGTTGAGTAAGGAGTTGATCACTAGCATCCAAGTACTCTGTGATGGACAACCATACTTCAAGTTCAGTGGCTGACGGAATGTCTATAAATAGAAATTAATTCACATATTACACATACAAATAGAGGGCCGGCCAGACGAGGGCTAATATCCCCCAAATATTTGGTGGTGGGCATAAAAATTAATTAATGAACTCATCAGATTAACCCTGATATTTCCTTCATAAACACTTTACTTTTCAGTTAAAGAGATGAGCTACAATGAGTATATTGCAAACATCTCATGAAAAAAAACATGAAGCTTTTTTGGGGAAATATGAAGAGTAAACTCCCTTGATAAGGTATCTAGTAGTAACAATGAGTTGCCTCCCCTCCATGCTCATTGGTGATGGCATGGAAAAGGGGGCTTGATATATCTATGGGGTTAAGGGTTAATATTTGATTTCATGTCACTTTTGACATATTTTATTATGTAAATAACTTAAACAAGAAATGTCACTGAATGTGATGAATACCCCCAGATACTGCTTGACAGTGACTCCAATGTGCACTGACAACATGCAAAATAAACAAAAGGCCATTACTCCCTTAAAAATGATCCGACCAACGTATGCCGAAGATACGCACAACTAGACTTACTGATGAGTCATGCAATGTTTCATTGAAATCCGACCAATGGTTGCTGAGAAATAGGGCAGACAAAAATTATAAGTTTAAAAAAAACCTGAAGGACCATAACTCCCTTAAAAATGATCCAACAAAGGATGGCTGAGGATATGCACAACTAGACTTGGTACTAATGAGTCATGCAAAGTTTCATTGAAATCCCACCAATGGTTGCAATAGCATGGCTAAAATATTTATATGGACCAACCGACCAACCAATCTCAAGCATTACTCCAATATAGCCCCCATATACTATGTATCTGGGAGTATAATGATTTAATCAATAATAAAATTAAAGCAAAAACACCATCAAATGCAATTACTGACTTTACTCAACATGTTCAATGCTTAAACACAGAAAGTCAATCGAAATCAATAATATCTATGGAGCAAATTGGTCAGTATCCAGGACAAGCACCGGTACATATTTCAACAATTTTTCCAATTTTCCGACCAACTTTAATCTATACACTTAACTGTTTACAAGTCCCCGTTCAAGCGGAACTTCATTCTTCAAATTTCTATTTGTGGTCAAGAATTTATCAGATCAACCGTTTGTCAGATCGACCAACTTTAACAATTACTTTAATACTATATAGTAGTCACTTTACTATTTATACACTACGCCTAAACAAGTTGACAATGCATATACATTTTTTGTACTTGGTTCAGGATTAATTTAAATCCCAATTGTTATGGTATCAGATAGAACATTTTTGCCTTTATCCCCGGGTTATCTATAATCCGAGGATTTAGCGTATTTACTTGGTCAACTGGTGTACTGGTCAACTTGTCGTAACATGGACATCAATATCGGGTCACTGTCCGAATGGTTATTCCTACACCCTCGTTTATCGTGAACTAAAATGCCTATCGGAGCAAATGTTTAAACTTCCGCCTTCACCATTTATATACCGGGGTACCATTTGTATACCGGTACCGCTAGCGTATTCATGAACCTAGGACAACTTTTTTCATGAATGAATAAAGAATTATATCACTTGTATATATCTGTAACAAACTAACAATGCATTTATACTGCAATCGTTTACGAACTATCAAACTTGTGTGGACCCATAAGATGATGCATATTTTTACTAAACAAAGGGGGTTACTGGCTCTCAGTCGTTGGGAAGTTATTGAATTACATCGGCCAGATATATGAACAGTGAGCGAGAGTGATAAATAATGAATTAATATCATCACTTGGTGGCGATATAAAAATTTCATCTGCCTGGAAAATTGTATAACGTGTATACATGTATTGGTTTATTATGGGACCATACACAGCAATATAAAAATGTATGATTTCTAGTGATATAATGGTTACTGTAAAATCATTAATTTTAGAGGGTGTTGAATTTTTGTGGATTTTGTTGTTGCACTCAACCACGAAATCTAATCCTCAGAATTAATCGACCTCTCAAACACATAACATGGTTTTACCCTTACATGTTTAGTAATCCATGAATTAACGATGCCACGAAAATGCATTTTTATCAAAATCAACGAAATTCAATACCAACGAAATATGTGATTTTCCAGTAGTTAAAAGTATAACTGACCAGTAAGATTGAAGTTACTCAAGTGTCATAACCATGTGGATAGTTGATGACCAAGATAAATGAGGGAAGATTTCCCATACTGACCAGTGTCCAGCATGGTCAGTTATCTATGTGTAAACAAGTGGACACCTATCTCTAGGTTATCTGTAACATTACATCACAGAGTGGACTTACTGCTCCCTTCCCACACTCCATATTATACACACTGACCAATACACAAAGTGCAATACAAAACAACATGGCCACATCAAACAACATGGCCACCCATCATAGTACTCCCTTTCCAAACTGACCAGTACACAATTTGCAATACCAAACAACATGGTCACCATCGAAAAATTTGTTCATTTTTAGCTTAATGATATTTTTTCAAATAATGTTTCCATCATATACAGCGGTCAGTTTATCAAATCAGGTTTCTTGAAATTAATCATCAACTAGTACTAACTCATGTTTCCGCAAGCATCTGACTACTTCTCCAAATGTGGAGGACATTGCCTCACATGGGTGACAAAGACCAGTCCTGTATCCTATGTGCTTATCTGGCTGCTGACCATCAAATGAAGGCAAAAGCACTGTACAAGAGTTTCTCTTTGTTTAGTTCTATTGTGTACAAGATGTGTCACTTCAAATTTGTTTTCTAGCTGATACAGTAAATGCTACCAGCGTACAATGTTTTACGAAATAAGCGTAACTACCAGGTATATCAAGTGTCTTTACCCCTTGCTAGAATTTTATTTTGCAGTTTCTGTATGTTTTCTTGCCACACTAATATCGGGCAATCTGAAAGCAGTTCTTGAAGCGAAGTCAGTCAGTGATAGAGAGAAGAACACAGCAGGATAGAGAGAAGAACACAGTCAGTGATAGAGAGAAGAACACAGTCAGTGATAGAGAGCAGAACACAGTCAGTGATAGAGAGAGGAATACAGTCAGTGATAGAGAGAAGAATACAGTCAGTGATAGAGAGCAGAACACAGTCAGTGATAGAGAGAGGAATACAGTCAGTGATAGAGAGAAGAATACAGTCAGTGATAGAGAGCAGAACACAGTCAGTGATAGAGAGAGGAATACAGTCAGTGATAGAGAGAAGAACACAGTCAGTGATAGAGAGAAGAACACAGTCAGTGATAGAGAGAGGAATACAGTCAGGATAGAGAGCAGAACACAGTAAGTGATAGAGAGAGGAATACAGTCAGTGATAGAGAGAAGAACACAGTCAGGATAGAGAGCAGAACACAGTCAGTGATAGAGAGAGGAATACAGTCAGTGATAGAGAGAAGAACACAGTCAGTGATAGAGAGAAGAATACAGTCAGAGGTAGAGAGAAGAACACAGTCAGGATAGAGAGAAGAACACAGTCAGTGATAGAGAGAAGAACACAGTCAGAGGTAGAGAGAAGAATACAGTCAGTGATAGAGAGAAGAACACAGTCAGTGATAGAGAGAAGAATACAGTCAGTGATAGAGAGAAGAACACAGTCAGTCAGTGATAGAGAGAAGAACACAGTCAGTGATAGAGAGAAGAACACAGTCAGTGATAGAGAGAAGAACACAGTCAGTGATAGAGAGAAGAACACAGTCAGTGATAGAGAGAAGAACACAGTCAGAGGTAGAGAGAAGAATACAGTCAGTGATAGAGAGAAGAACACAGTCAGTGATAGAGAGAAGAATACAGTCAGTGATAGAGAGAAGAACACAGTCAGGATAGAGAGAAGAATACAGTCAGGATAGAGAGAAGAATACAGTCAGAGGTAGAGAGAAGAACACAGTCAGTGATAGAGAGAAGAACACAGTCAGGATAGAAGATATGAAGTATGGACTAAAAAACAAAAATACCAGATAGAATATTATTGACAAACACAACATTAACTGCGACTCTTTAATTTTCCGCAGCACTTTTGTGCGTTTTTCCCTTTTGTACAGTAAAATAAAATGTAGTATTAAAATAACCCTCATGATGGTTCAACAGACAAGCACTGAATATATTCAATGAGTGTCACTTAAATTGTGTTTGTCAATAACTAATAAGGAAAGGGGCATAACAATTATTTCACAAACAGACAATAACAAATAAACAAATTGACAGACAAATAGACAAACATAGGAGAGTGATGAACAAATTAAGGGATAGTAGATTGTAAAGGGGCCATTCATTGAAGCGTTGAAGGACCATCCAGATGGCAACATAAGGCAATGAAATATCAACATTCATAGATTAAATGTTCAAGTTGAGTAATAAAAGTCAGCTACCCACATTTCAACTAGGGGATCATAATATTCAACAATAGTATTTTCCATGTCACTAGTTTTGAATTTATGTGGCCACCCTTAGGGTGAGTGGTCATTTGTTGGAGATGACCTGCAGTCAAATTGCTCACAGGAACAGGAAGTGACCACTGAGATGTGGCCAATTAACAGACAATTTAGATGACCAGTTGGGTTCAAGGTTCAATAAGAAGCCAGATTAATTGTCATTGTAAATCAATCTTGCTGTAGTTACACTTATCTCTCACCAGATAAGTATAAAAACATTTCTATAATTACAAAATTAATTCTAATTAACACTTCATTTAACTATTTTAATGATTCTTTAACTTTGTTTGAAAAGTCCTGGGGGCAATTCAGTTGATGTCAGACATTTGAAGATCCATCTTCACAATTATCATAAAATCACGAAAGACGTTTAAATTTTTGAACCTGAATAATTATGATTTATATGACAACTTGAAAACTATTGAGAATTTTGTAAGAGGGCTAAATATTAAAGATATATTTGTAACCATAGCAACTGTGCCTTGGTAGTGTCTTAGTTTTCATTATTATGATACTAATAATATATTAATGAGTTTGAGATTCCACCAGGTTTTTAATATATATAAATATTATATTTTTCAACTTCCAATATCATGGAATACATAAAAATGTATACCAGTAAATAAGTGTGTACCTTTATGTATGATGTTGTTGATTTGTGCCAATGCTTCGTAATACAATAAATTAAAAAAAAATTTATAAACATATAATTAACCCCCCATGAACTTAATAGTTTTTGATGAGATAGTTTATCCTAAAACTTGCCAATAAATTATAACCCAAATAAATTATAACCGAAATAAATAATCATTGAATCAGGTCTATGCTGTCAGACAGACAGTTAATTAAACATTTTTATTTGGAATTTCCGGTATAGAATGGCTGTTCTTCATTGCTCAATGATGTGAAAACGAGCACCTCAAAGTTGATAGTGTCTCATTCAAATTACTATTAATTTTACACCCATCTTGTTAAGCCCCTTTGATCTACCACTGACCTACCCGTAGGGAAGATATAGTTAATTTTCCTCCATCAATGGAGAGTAGATCTTATCCCAAAGGGATTCATTCACACCCAGAACAAGTCCTTTTGTACGAAACTAATACCTAGCTTTGTAGGCTGGTTTCAGCTTCATCGTATTTGTAGTATTTGTATCGCAGATCTGATGAAGATTTTTAAGTAGAACTTTGAAAAATGACTGCATTATTTGCTCTGCGAATGTTAACACAACGTACAGTTAGACCAGTGTTAGTGACCACCTGTATAAAGCAACAACCTGTGCCTTGTCAAAATAATGACTAGTCAATCAGGGAATAAAAGAGATCACGTCTTCATATGCAAAAGCCCACTGGCAATGTATTGGATGAATGAACAATAAAAACCTGATGGTAGGAATGCCTTTGTATACAAACATGATCTCTCCCCAAAAACTTTCGAGCAGACAAACAGGCAGACAGGATAATCATGCCTCTCACATTAGTAGATGCCAGGGCAAAAAAAGTTATTTCAAGACATAACTGTATTTTTGTATTAACAATATGTATAGTGCTGTTATGGCAGTACCCAGTACCACATACATAGTATTTCAACATAAATTTCTAGAAAGTGTTGTTATTTTCTGCAGAGCTAGCAATTTATACACTTTCTTTCTGCGCAGTTTGTGCTCAGCTGTTTCTGGTGAATTCTGTGTTAATGCCCTGTCCGATTTGGTATTACCTTTTTATTGTGTTGCTTTGCATAGAGTAGTCCTGTCAAGACAAGCTGTCCTCTGCAGATTTGCGAGTCATTGGAAAAAAATACACATATGGAAAAAAGGAGAGCGAAAAGCAGTGCAAGTATATACATGTATGATTGTCATACACAGGTAAATAAATCATGACAATTAACACATGTTTGTGCAGCAAAGAGCTACACATCGTTGTAAAAAATGCAAGATAAAAACAGCCCCAGGCTAAGTCATGTCAAGTTTTAAATAATTTAGGTAAATTTTCATGTCACAATTTCATGGAAAACAACAATATGGTCATTACTGGTGTTGTGCACGTGTATGTGGGGTTATAAGATGGTACAACTTCACAGGTCATGATAAAGGTGCTATATTAAATTCGTTTACTAAGTTTTAAATCTCTAAACTTATTATTGAAGACCCTAACCAGTTAATATGTCAGTGTACAACATTTGGTCAAAATAATTTAGGACATCTTGTCCGTTCAGTTAGTTTGTAAGACACAAGCATTTTCTATCTAGTGTTTATGCATTTTTGAACATCTGGAAACGAAATAATGAGCTGATTTGCTATGAAATGAATAAAAAATCATTTTCATGTATCTATGAAGTTTATATTATTATAGCCATATATGTAATGTGAAAAAGGAACCTTTTTGTTATTTAAATTTTAAATATAATAACACAACATGCTCTATATTCAAAAAGCTAAAATGTTAGACTTCATAAAAAATTGCAAACAACAGTTAATAAATCTACAACACAATATTGATAATATAATCTTTAATCTCTGTATTTTATAACATTTTATTAAAACGAAAATCCTTGCATTCAATAGTGCAAAAAGCGTGCACTGTGATACATTAAACACAATACTGCACACATTCAGGGGTATTTCTAAAGGATTTACCAAAACCCCTAAAATGTGTTAATCTGGTAAGACTACAACAAAACTTTAGTCCTATTTGTTAAACCCTCTTACCAAGACAACTCCCATTGAGCTGGAGATGACCCCTCCCAATAAAGGATTTTATTTAAACCCCTATAATAATACATAAACCTATAGGGTGCACAGTGCAGAGATTACAAATTTTTTCCCCAACAAAATCTGTAAACAACTTAAACACTAACACATCTTCCCAAATACCCCTACAAATATAGCCAGCAGGTATTCTTGGATCTAAAGTAGATATCCATTAGTCAATAGTGTGTGGAGTAATTATGTAACCTTACATCAGATTGGGTAATACCAGGTCACATGACTTGCACAGGTAATCAGTATGCAAGGTCGTAAGGTCAGAATCATTGAAAATCATTGGTGTATATGTTTAGTGTGGGTTTGTGTAATACTATGAGCAATCAAGTCACTATTGGCCAGTGTTATGTGTGTAAATTGACCAGTGGGCATAACTGACCATAATTTCAATGAGATAAGAGCTTTAATTATCTAACTTATTAACAATCATAAAGTTACTATATGGTGTAAACTTATTACACAGTGTGTTTACAATAATGGGAAATATTCCATAAGTTATAGGTAATGTATACATTTCTTATTTCATGATTTTCTAATGGAATATAAACACTGACCACTGGTCAGAGCTTGTAAACAAAGTAGTGGGCAGTTAGCCAGTAAGTACAAAGTGGACATGGAAGTAGGTCAGCATGTTTTCAATGCTTAAAACTACTGGGATGGTCTTTGTAGACTAGAGAAAAGTTTTATAATATAAAAGCTTACATTTGAGCAGATTCAAGTATTACAAAATTAGAAAGTTCCACAGGTGAGCTGGTTGGTCAATGGTGAATCTGGTCTTGTACTGTTTGCTTGAAATATTCTCAATGAAAATGTTATTGATTCTCATCATAAACATGTCAAGGCTACTCTGGGATTATAGTATATAAGTACCTATATGTCCGCAGGGAGTATAGAACTATGACATGACCAATATAATGGTGACACGAGTCACATGACTTGTAGAGGTTCCACGGGACAGGTCCATGCAGGGACTAAATCTTAATCGTTTGCAAAAATGAAATAGAATTATATCCATGAAATAACCATGAGTCTGACAGACGATATATAAAGGACAACAATATTGCTTATATTTACCGGTACCTATCACTTTGTAATTAATTAATGATTTTAATCCTCACTGTTTTCCGTGAATGTAAATTGTGATATTTAATAAAGCACTGCAGTCTGCATGGACGTAAGAGGGTGCCGAAAAATATATTGTGATATTTTGTTGTACACAAGTAATAGTACTACATCAGTCAGATTAACTGGGCGACCTTCACGCTCAATTCCTAGATCATGGGCTGACGTCGTCAGCTGGCTGCGGCATAAATTATGAAATTGACTGAAAAATAGTTTAAAATATTGTTGTTCTCAAAAAAAGTAAATACATAATTTGATTATGTACAAAATTTCTACATTAATAATATTTTGTATCAATTTTGAAGTGAATTTCACTTATACATGGGTGAAAGTTTTCAGGCCTGAACTTCAGGTTTTTTAGAGTACCAAAAAGCCTGTTTTTCTTTATTTTTTCTACTCAGTATATATTAATTGTAAATTTTTAGAATTTCAGATTTTCCCCCATGCTTTTATATCTCATTCATTTTGTTGTATAATTAATTTATGATCAAGGACAATTGGTTGAAAATACAATAAACAATAATAGAAATAAATTCTGATATTGAATTAGATAGTCGAACTGTCAAACAGGTTCTAAAAGCCTTGACACTCATATATTATAGATAAAAATCTGCTTGATTAATATCTCAGAAAACGTGGCTTTGTTTGGTGACTTTGGTCAGTTGATTGTTAATATAAATGGATAAATATGATAAAAAAATCGAAGTCTATAATATTATACAAGATATAGATAAAACCATTTCTGTCTATCAACTATTCAGGAGGTTTTTCTGTGTGAATAAATAGAGGACAAAAAACTTTTGAATACCGAAAACCAAAGATTTTTTTTTAGATCTTTGCGAAAGCCAACAGTCTATTACCAAAAACAAGTCATATTTCAAGCCTATTCGCAATCCGATAAAAAATAATACAAATAATAATTGCAGAGTCAATCCGAACGTCAATGAACTTATTTTTTATGAAGTTAAAATTTGGCATTTGAGACAAATGCAAATTAAGCCAAATATATCAAATTTATAGTATGAATGATTAATATTGATACATGATCAAGATTCCTTAATGAATGTAAAATTATAATTTTTATATACAACTTGTTAGCCGGCCTGAACCCCCATGATGTATATTGCATCTATAAATGGCAATGGAATGTCCATGGGATGGAATGTGTTAAATAAACATTACAATGTCAACTATGACAGGACTTCTTGATCAGCTGGATAATTCCTTTGTGTGTAATAATGTCTACACATCTATGTACATGTCATTGTAAAAACACCACATGCAGTGCATTGGTCACTTTATATGTGTGCAACAACTTTTTGCAACAATTCTTTTGGCCATTTTGAGAATCTGAGCCAATATCAATTCCTAAATATAAATAGTTATAATATTTTTACAAAAAATCTTGATTTTTCAAGAATATAACTAAGGCTACAGATTAAATATGGTTTTGTCCAAGTCGATATCCAACATAATTGAGGTCAAGAAACTACTATGAAGTATTCACCATAAAATCGCTCTCAACAATGAACATAATTATTAGTCGAACACCACAAACCTATATTATGTACATGAAACATCTTATTTGCTGGTGAGTCAAAATATTGACCGGTGAATTAAGGAGCAAAGGAGTGCCAACCATTGGTAGATCATGAATCACTCATACAGACAGGATATTATTATAATGCATAGTTCCAGCATGTATATCATCACATTCACTCCATATAATCAGAGACTATATGTAATTTGCACCAATTTCTGCTTGTCTAAATCTAATAGAAATGTCGTTTCATTCCTCTTAGTCTTATAATTTAATTGTACAATTGGAGTAAAAGTGTCTGAACATGTACTTATTACATTTCTTTTGAATAAGTAAATACTTATGTATTGTATTCAAAAGAAATGTAATAAGTACATGTTCAGACACTTTTACTCCAATTGTACAATTAAACTATTAATTATTAATGTTAGTATAAGTCAAATGTTGGAATCAAATAATAATTTTTTCTTTATAATTAAACATTCATTATAATATTAGCTTGAATAGTGTGTACATAAATACTTTAAAAGTATGAATTATTTAAATGGCAAATCCAATAAATAACTCAATGTAAAAAATAATCAGCTTCAAAATTATTTTCAAAATTCTGTATGATTTGGACAAATATTTTTGTGAAGTTTTATACATTATATACAGTATTTTAATTACTTATTTATCAATTTTTAAAAAAAAGAATATTAGTACATTTACTGCATGAAATAAACTTCAATCAGTTATTGTTAAGTTCCTGAAAATGTGTTAAATATTATTATTGTCTTAAAATCACCATTTAAACTTTGCACAAAAAATATCCTTTGAATATATAAATATTCATAGCATATAGAATTATCAAAAACTGAGTTCTAATGTTTCAAACACAAAGCCAAAAAGAATGAAACCTATGCTACAAAATGTTACAAAAATATATTATTTTCAGTACTACACATGTATTCCCTGAAATTGTCTGGTAGGTTAATTTGATCGTTAATAATAAAAGTGTTTAATCTAAAAATCCAACATACATCCACCCATCTTATAAAATAATTTGTAGGTTTATTTGATAATCAATAATAAAAGTGTTTAATCTAAAAATCCAACATACATCCATCCATCTTATAAAAGAATCTGTAGGTTTATTTGATAATCAATAATAAAAGTGTTTAATCTAAAAATCCTACATACATCCATCCATCTTATAAAAGAATAAGTTAAATCAGAAACCACATTCAATTATTTTTATTATTTAATACTTTTTGTTGTTTCTCTTTAAAAAGTTTTCCGAAGTATAGAAATTTCTGCATTGATTCTGATATAGATCCCAATAGCAGAGGTGTTTTCACTGTCTGAATGGTCAGCCTGATTGAAAACCCAATAAAATCAACAAATTCAACAATTTAACAGTTATAATAAATATTGTGTATTACTGGTTGCTATGACATCATATTACACAAATGATGTCATATTAACAGAATGATATTTATATTTATCTCTTTAAAAACCAGTAAAGTAAATAAAATCACCGAATTAACAGTTATATTGTGTAATATTGGTTGCTATGACGTCACAAATGATGTCATATTAGCTCACGAAATCCCAGGTGAAGATGTAGCTAATGTTACACAATATGTTGTATATTGACCTGGTAAGGGGAAGGCAGTTTCACAACATTACACAATTAGTCAATTGGAGTGATAATGTTATAGGGACGTGCATCTAACATGATGTAATTTATGTTCCCATGGCCTTCAATTGGGGTCAAATGTTGGTAAGGACCAGTCGGGTCAAGTTAGGATGATTTAATTGTTAATTTATACTTAAATCCAAATTTTCTTTACAAAATGAAAACAGTAATGAAAATTTCAATTTAGACGAAGAGCAATTTAATTTGTTTTGAATGCAATCTAATAATATTATATGAAAGACTGTGTTGTTCTAACAGCAGACACTGTTGCCTCTTTATTTAAAGCCAGAAAATTATTATTGTTGACTAAATATTATTATTTATTTATACAAGGCTTTACATGATTCCTATAATGAATTCCTAAAATAACCTTTTCTAATGTTGAGTAAGATTTTTCAGATTTCTTTCATTTTTAGTAAATATATTTTTTGTGCAAAATATAACTTTGAAAAACAGTGTCAGGATGTTACTTTTTCAATTTTTTGAGAAACGTAAGACAGTGTAGCAATACCATGTGACTTTTGACTACAGTTACAAGAAGAAATTTGTAAACATTGGAAAATAAAATTGCCATAAGTATTTTATTTCTTCATTGATTTCTATGAAATATACGCCATGCTAAGGGGACAATTGTTAGCTTTCCATGAAATATAAAATCTTTTTCAGCGGCTGTGCCGTTTTGTCCATTACCTTGTGAAACCGTGGAACGTGTAGGTTTCACAGGGTAATGGAAAAATCGGTAATACTCCTGAAAAAGATCTTCTATTTCACGGAAAGCAAATGCGTTTCCCCTTAGCGTGGCGTATATTTTATAGAAATCGATGAAGAAATAAAATACTTATGGCTATATTTGTGTTCCATGTTTACAGATTTCTACTTGTAACTGTAGTCAAAAGCCACGTGGTATTGCTACACTGTAAGAACTATTTATAAGAAAATGTTTTTCGAATGAATGGATCATGTATTTATGTCACCAGCCCGACAGAACTGAATAATAATTATATAATTAAATAAATATTTAATAGCTTATTATAAATTTATAAAAGTTTACATATAATTTGTGGAATAATTATATTTAAAACAATTGTGAATAAGTGAATATTAAATTGATGCAATACTTAGTTATATTGACAGATCCGTCTTTAAATTAAACATTCTCACAAAACATGAACAATTAAAACAGCATGCAGTATATATATATATGAATTGTTTTATTCCTGTTTTAATAAATAACTACATTTGTAACATTGTAAAATGATCTGCGATGTTGAAAATGTGTAATTAAAATTAAACCAATGAATTCAAATGAAATTAACAAACTAAAGTGCAAAAGTTGAAATTAAGTTTACAACAAAATCACATTGTTTCAAGTCAAATTGAGCAATCTTCAGTCATAAAATTTCTATATTTAAGTGATAAGATAAAATAGAGACACATTATAGAGACATGATAATGACTTATCTACTATACATTATCTACCTTTAAAAGGAAAATCAAACAAATTATTGAATAAAACGTCAAATTAAATTATTTGGAAGTTCTGGACTTATACCTTAATTATTTATATCTATGTTCTATCAATATTTAAGGGATTCTTTTGACCCTTGAAATTAAACTTTTAACCCTTAAGGGCAAGAATAGTCCATTCTTATTGAAATTTTAAGTATTCTCGCTCAAAAATTGTAAGACCCCCATAAACAAAACTTACATCAAAATGGACCGAGATCCAGCCTTTATTAAAACCCCAGAGAAATATACAAAAAAAATATTTATTATAGAAGTAAATATCAATTTATACAGAAGATCTTTTTGAATCTTAAATAATTGTATTTCAGCCAAATTATTTTATTTCAGCCTAACTTAAGTAAATTACTATCAGTTACCTAAACCTGGCCCCTTATTTTATAATTTATTACGGTACTTATGTAAAATTATCTAGTACAGATAAGTCATGAAATGGCAAATTGAATAATTCATTCATAATATTCATAACTTTTATAAAATATAAAACATTATTAATATATATGTGCTTAATTTAATTTTAGTAGTTTGGTGAAATTTTTTTTAGTACTTTAGTGAGAAAAAATATTAGTATTTTGGTAAGAAAAAATATAAGTACACTATGTATATAAAAATTAGGATAATTAACTTATTGGGAATTGTGTATTATTTATTACAGCACATTATTTCTAATGCAATATCAGATATTGGATATTTGTGTTTATTGTGAAGGAGTTATTGAATCATCCTGTGATGTCATCATTGTATCAGATTATGTATTTACTATTTACAATTACCGTGCATTGTGTATTACAATTATATAACACGCAACCATGACAACACTAATATGATGTCATATTACAATACTTTCAACAGTGATAAATTCTATAAGCACTAATTGGGTGTAAAAAACATTGGTATTAAAATATTTCCTTTCCAATACACAATCTGACATCATAACTAGTACTTGGTAGTTTACTGTGAAATAATATTTGTTATTACATTTTTCTGAGACCCAAATATTCAATGGATTTTTAAATATCTGTGATATCACCTGCTGAGGTAAATAATTTCATCTTCATCATATATCTAACATTTTTCTAGAAATATATTCTTTACCTTAAACATGTACATGTTAAAAAAGTTTGTTCTCAAAGTTTAAATTCATATCAATTTTTACTTGAGCTATGTGTGCAGCAGACTATGCTTATTTCTTACTCAAAGAGTGTCATCTGTCTTTAATGCCAGATAGATTAGAACAATGGTAGAACCCTCTGGATTTCAACCTGAACATTTAACAGTCTTGTGAGGTCAGAAAAATAAAATTTTGAAACTAAAACCTTGATCACGAACTTGTTTAACAACCTGTACTTTCCAATCTTTTTTTTCAGAATTACTAAAAATGCCCCAGCTGTCAGCTTTGCCTTAATCAAGTATACTAGCAATTGTTATTATCCCAATTGTAAAAAATTCTCAAAAATATAATTATTTATTGATGATTAACCGGCAAATATTTTAATATCGGATGCTTAAGAAAGTTTGTTGCCTTATTAGGGAGGGAGAAAGAAAGGCAATATTGTTGCTTTATTTAATGCACTCAGACTGAGGGACTTTAAAATTTACATTCATTTTTTGTCGTGCTTTGATTCTATGTTTGTGTCAATTGAATTTGTATTGAGCTGAAAGAAATTTCAGCAACAGTTTGCAACAAAAATGTATTTTTTTAATTAAAAATAAAATACTATTGTGGTTCAGACTAAAAGCTAATCAATGCTTCAATGGAAACACCTTGTATGGTATTGTTATGTATTCAGGCCTGGTATTTTTCAGACCTATGCCTGATTTCAGGTTTTGAATCCTGAAATTTCCTTCTTTGTTCATATTGGAAAAGTGACTTTTAGGTCTGACAATGCTTGCTAATTACCAGGCCTGTGTATTATCAAAAAAAAATTATATTGAAACATTTCAAGGTCTGAACTTTTCATGGAAATTGATACGATTAACTGTTTCTTTAAGAAAAACTATACCAAGTTTTTCTCATATTCATATTAGTTACTGTTTTAATATAGCTATAAATATAACAAAATACTGCTGATAATTGATCCCGGGTATGTGTATAATAATATTGTTTACTAGTAATTAATCAGATTATGTGCACATATTGATATATTTTGCTGGTACAGATGGTTAAAGGTCTCCCACAGGGATCTGGATGGTGATGGGTCTCCCGCAGGGATGTGGATTACATACAGACATGATTCACATTGACCCACCCAGATCCCAATCATTATTACATTGATAAACAATTACTGTAAATATAAGATATTCATGTACTATAATGATTAACAAATGGGCGTGGAAAATGTTTTACATATTCACTCAGGTACTCAGGTACCGTATATACTTGCCCATAAGTCAGGTAAAATCAAGTTAAACAAATTCAAAAAAGTCAACTTATGCTTTATTATGTCCATTTCAAAGGATGGGTCATGGTGTATAAGTGACTTTTGAAAATACTTTTGACACCTTTTACCCGACTTATGGGCGACGATATACGGTACCCATATATTCATTATCATCTGAAAAATATTTGTAGCCTCCCTAGCTGATGGTCTAGTTTTCTGTTGGTGATGCTCTTCTTGAAATCAGACGATCTGTATTTCTGATCCTGTATTTAAAAATATAACATTTTCATCTGCATGATCTAGGAATATATCAAATAAATACATGTACACGCAGCTGAGTAAATTTATTAAGAAATGACTGATTGCAATTTCAGGGGACTTATTAAATTGACTTACTGAGGGTTGAAGTAATTATTATTTTTCTCTCTTTTTCAGGAATTTTTATTGATGTTTGATCAGTGCACCAAGTGACCTAGATTATAGTTTCCATAGCAACAAAGGGTGAGGTCGGCAACAAGATGCAGGATCCATATTCTGCCATGATGAGTTCGCAGCAGAGATCTGATCCGTATAAGACATTCCAAATGCAACGTCAAAATTCGAACAATTCTACGAGTCAATCAATATCAGCAGCAAGCATGGATTACATGCATGGCCTTAATTATGGCACGCAGAACCTTTATAATTCCATGACAATGGGGCATGAGTTTAATCCCCTACCGGCCCATATGGGGTCCTCCATAAGTTCCAGCATGAATTCCAGCAGATTGTCACATATGAATCCAACCACTCACTCGTCAGCAACGTCAGCTACATCGCCAAACGCTTCATCACCACCAACCTCTACCATGCCCCTCTCAAATATCTCCTCCCCAGGGCCATCAACCAGTAGATTGAGTATGTCACCCGAGGGCCATGGGGGACCAGGATCTCAAATGTCCAACCAGTCACACTCTCCCGGTGAAATCCCTCATAAAGTGGAATCTTTGAGTGACAGTAACTCGGTTAAATCCGGTAACGAGGACGATTCGGGAATTACGCCGAAAAAACGATCTCAACTAAACGTACCCGAAGAGCAAAGAGACGACACATACTGGGAGAAACGTAAGAAAAACAATGAGTCAGCAAAAAGATCGCGCGAAGCGCGTAGAATGAAAGAGGAACAGATTGCTTTACGTGTTGTGTATTTAGAACAAGAAAATCTGCAGCTAAGAACTGAAGTATCCTTACTTAAAAGTGAGATTGAGAAATTACGCTGCATGCTGTATAATTCTTAGAATACAATTTGAATGTGGAAAATATTCTTATTGAATGAAATTAATTTTCAAGTGTTCAAAACTGTTCGGTGATTTTTACAAGTTTTTATGCGTAAATGTTCGTGTGGGTTTGACGTGTAAATAGTTCCCTATTCGTTCGTAAAAGTATAACTGTTTCAGTGAAGATAAAATTGAGACTACCGGTATATCTAACTGACTGGACATAGTAAATTGAAATTCCCGTGCCATGCTAAAAACTGGTGAAATGTGAATAACTTATGCATGTGAACTCTAGAAAGGATGTATTTTTTATCGAACTTTATTAATTCTAAAGAAGTTTGGAGATAAACATACACAACATAAAGAGACCAAAACTTCAATAAGTTGTTGAATAAAATATATATATGAAATTGACGAACATCAGATTGTGCCAGATTTTAATGAAGTTTGACCTTGAAAGGACCTTGTGAGGTCAAGGTCAACAAAGGTCAGAGTGATATTACATTCAATGGATGACTGCAGTTTGTGTGTCTGTATGATTGAACTTGTTAACTGTTATGAATAATGTTAGACATAATATGTGAAATATAACTCAGGGACTCGATGTTGTTAAATAAAATCAGGGAGTTTTGTCGGTAAACGCGGAAATGTGTAATGCAGAAAACAGATGAAACATTTTTACATACTCTCATTTAACTCAATAGACTATGTGGTATATCCCGGTGAATGTGTTTTTATTGACTTTTATTATTAATGAAAATTGACTTATAAATCGCTGGTTTAGAATTAGAAGGTCGTAAGTACAAAATTAATATTTTGACAAAAAACTGTCGGAAAATACTCTTTACTTATTGAAAAACAAGCTTTTTCAACTTCAGTTTGGTCAACATGACCACTTCTGATCTTTATGAAAATAGGCTCATAAGAAGCACCTTGAGATGCAGATTTCAAATATTCATGAATCTCATGAGGTCGTAAGTAGTACATACAACCTTCTAATTCTAAGCCAGCAAAATCATGTAATTGACCAGTATTAACTATTATAGTCATGCAAGACATTTTTATAGTAGCAATATAAGTTTATAATTTGTATGTTGTTAATCATATGTTATTTTCTGTTGCCATAGATACTTGGACTTCATAATATCGTCCCTCTGGCGCAACAAGGTTGTATCTCTCTATACACTATATAGTGAGATACAACCTTGTTGCGCCAAAGGGACGATATGTTACCCCGTGAAAACATTAAGTTGTTATAATGTATTATTTGTGTATAAATTGTATGTCTGGTTCGAAGATTATAAAATTATTGTGCAACCATTTGTTTTACACACATTTTTATTAATATGTCCATTTTAGTTTAATTAATGACGTCATGTTTTTAAATCAATCTTCACACTATGTGCATCATGCTCTGCTCTCAAGGATTTCTTTAACACAAACTGAGTCAATTATAGAAACAGTGTCATTGAAGGCCTCTTGTTTGGCTAAAATGGTCGGCCGCATATGATTTTCCTGATTTTTAATTTGGCCCCGTTAACATCCCTGTATGGAATAAACAAGAGGAATGACCTGCGTGAAGATGTTGAACGCTTGTCATAAAACCTATTTCCACACGTCATAATAGTATTCAGACACCCAGAAATTCAGAAAATTTTCAATTTCACTTGACTTCTCGATGACTGTTTTGTTAAGCGACAGCTTTCAGGTCTTCCCCAGGGTGGGTGCTTAATACAAATTATACTGTATATGTAAATTATAACGCACAGTATATGGGGAATGCATGACACTCACTGTATTCATAATTATTCAATCATATTTGAATATAACATAAGAAAAAATAACACCGTAAACAGTATTAGTCAGATTTTAATAGGTCAATTTTGGTAAACTGTGAGGCTATCAAAAACGGCACTGATTCGTCTAAGGTATATACATGTACAGTTGAATAGATGTGTTTTATCAGTATCAATTATATTATAATATTTTATCACTATCATGTACACTCAGGTAAAACATTTATGGCAGCTACTTTTTACCAGGAAATTTTTTCTCTGGTGTAATATTCAGGGGTCATACAATTCTAGAATAATCCGGAAATCCGGATTTGCAGTATTAGAAAGAAGGAACTTTTCTGTAAAAAAATTCCAAGAATGAACAAAGTAATGGTCTTTTGAAATTTCAGAATCTGAATTTTAACAATAGAACAATATTTGAACTGAGTTTGGGGTAGGGGTGTGTGCAAATTGCACTTGAAACAGACTTCCTGTCTAATTTTCAGGATTGGGTATTATGCCTTAATAGGATCCCTGAAGTCAATAACAAGCAGGTGTTCATAACTGACCAGTATTATTTATCACATAAAATGTATCAAATACTGCCTGTCAAAACGAGAATACCTCTAAATAAATTCAAATATCTCTGGTCATGGAAATTCAGATTGAAGCATTCTCATAGGTGGATTTTGAGAATAATGCTTGTTAAACAATCAATCAGGAGATTGATATTTGTAAAACAGCCAATGAGAAGCTTTAGTTTTCAGTCAGGTGTCTTAACCCATGTTTTACTTATAGAACCAAAGTTTCTAACCTTTATAAAATAATACATGTAATATTGTATGTAATATAATTGTCATATATGTTTGCAATATTTCTGACATATTTTGGGTTTATATATTAACATAGACTCGCAAGTTTGGAGTTACGGGTATCAACTGATATTATATATTTTTTCTTGAATCTTTGTCTCTGTTGTTATTTCTGTTGAACAGTTTGATGTATGCAGGGGTTCCACTAGCTACTGAATATGAAGGGACTTTCTGATACTTATGACTAAACTTTACCATTCTGTAAGCAAAAACGCATGATTTTAAGAGAAAATTACCATTCAAACCAAAATCTTGAGGGTCAAAATTTGACTTTATAGAAATTTCAAGGGTCAAAACCCCTACTCCCGTGTCAAATGGAACCCCTGTGTATGTTTGTTTATTCATATTTAATGCGGGTCTACCAGTTTTCCTGGTCTGTATCCTAACCAGTACTTACTCACCCTTCCACAAGGAGCTGGTATCTTCTCAGCATTATGTTGTCAAATTTTTTTCCGGATTATCCGGGTATGACCTGCCACGATAGGGAATTGAGTCTGAACCCCAGCACTGTAAGGGGTTAATGTTACATTGTGATCTTGAGATGGCTATAGTTGTAACTTACTATAGTACAGAGAATTTGACGTCATCCTTAACCTATTACCATAATGTAATAGCTGATATATTTTCTATCTTAATAACCCTTTTAATTACCCTGGCTGTAAGTTTTCATCAGCGGGAAGTATCATGAATACGCTTGATGTGTAATTCAAACACAAATCTAAAGGATCGATATTGAACGATTTGCTTGCTGAAATTGATATACAGTATTCAACACGAGATCCTTCTAATATATTCATGCATAAAGGTTAGGATCATGTCATTATCTCAGTACTATACCATGATTTATCTGTATTTGAAAACAATTGAATTTTAACATTTGACATATTTCATACTTACGTAAATTGTGAACAATCAAATGTAGACATACAGACCAACAGATAACAAGATAAATATATGAACTTTGTTCACAAGTGCTTTAAGGCCAAGAACATTAATTTCACATCAAGAAGCCATGTCTTGAAACAATTTATACTGAAGCCTTACAGTGACATGCTACCAAGATGGTTGCATCGTGGCTAAACGGATAACTTGACTATCAATCCAGAGGTCACATGATCGAATCACTGGATTGTCACCGGGGCTCTGGTAATTTCCAGAGTCCTTTTCAGTTTCCAACCCAAATACCGATGAACTGGTTATATTCTTAGTAAACAAGGTAGTCTCGCTTGTATCAGTGCTACAACATTAACAGCAGGCATGATTAACCCTGCACCACTCAGGACCCATTCTGTACATAAGCAAATTTGATAGAGTAACCTCCAAACAATATTACAGAGAGGTACTGAGCCTATCCACCTATACTGTCACCAAGTAGATCTTGGTACAAATCTTGGATCGCTCATAATGACAATATTCTCCACATTATTCAGGGATGTCAATATTCCTGATTAATCTGGAATTCCGGATTTATCAATCCTGAAAGAGCTATGATTTCAGACCAAAATAAAAGTTATTTGATGAAAATATCTCAAGAAATGGCAAAGTTATGGTCAATATAGCATGCTCTGAAGGATTTTATTCAATACAAACTAATTTAAATATGGTATCAATGTTGTTGAAGTGACATAAAGGCCTCTAGTTTGGCAAAAATGATCAGCCGCATACAATTTTCAGGATTTTTAATTTGGCTCTGTTGACACCCCTGATTATTAAACCAAGGAATTAATTTACCCCAACCTGAAAAACTCACTGCTTGTTTTTAGACTTAAGTACATTTTAACAAGAGGGCCCAAAGGGCCCTAGGTCGCTCACCTGTTGTAGCAGTACATGCAAGATCTGTGATTTGACCTAGTGACCTAGTTCTTGGTCCAATATGACACAATATCGCACTTCACCTAGATGTTGCCAAGATGATCACTCTGACCAAGTTTCATAAGGATTAGGCTAAAATTGTGACCTCTAGTGACTACACAAGGTTTTTCTATGATTTGGCCTTGTGACCTAGTTTTTTACCCCAGATGACCCAATATCAAACTTGACCTAGATTTTATAGAGATGATCATTGTGACCAAGATTCATAAAGATAAGGTCAAAATTGTGATCTCTAGTGTGTTCACAAGCTTTTTCAATGATTTGGCCTTGTGACCTAGTTTTTGACCCCAGATGACCCAATATCGAACTTGATCTAGATTTTATAGAGATGATCATTATGATTAAGTTTCATAAAGATTAGGCTCAAATTGCGACCTCTAGTGTGTTCACAAGCTTTTTCAATGATTTGGCCTCGTGACCTAGTTTTTAACCCCAGATGACCCAATATCGAACTTGACCTAGATTATATAGAGATGATCATTGTGATCAAGTTTCATAAAGATTAGGCTCAAATTGTGACCTCTAATGTGTTCACAAGGTTTTCCTTTGATTTGGCCTAGTGACCTAGTTTTTGACCCCAGATGACCCAATATCGAACTTGACCTAGATTGTATGAAGATGATCATTGTGATCAAGTTTCATATTGATCAGGCTAAATTTGTGACCTATAGTGTGTTCACAAGCAATTGTGAACGGACGGACGGACGACGGACGAAGAACGATCACAAAAGCTCACCTTGTCACTTTGTGACAGGTGAGCTAATAAGTTAAAATATTTAAACGCTGTTTGAACCCTATCACTGTTTTTAGATGTGAATTATCTATAATATTGTACAATCTTGTCAAAGCATGTGAAGTAAGCAATCTGTCCCCTTCGTAATATACGATCAACTGACCCCGTTTAAGAGATTGCTGATATAACAAAAAGTGTGTCAAGAAAGACGTCATTAGTTACAAGTTATCTTATGGTACAACATCAGACATTATTGTTAATGCTTAAACATTTTGAGATTCAAATATTTCCCAGGAATGGTCAATTGAAAGTTATATCTGAGGCAAAAGGGTAGTATACATAGTGCATTATAGTTCTCCTACATCATAATAGCAGACAAATTTTGTTTAATTTTTTACCACTTTTCAGCTTACGACCAATTTAACCCATTAGGCCTCGGCAAATAAATAGTACTTTGATTTGAACAATATTACAAGCATGCAACACAGGTTACACGTATCATGGGACCTGATTTGTTTACAATACCAACAATTACTTATATTAAGACCAACAATTATATCAGACTTTTATTTTTAGAGGATATTTATAGCAAATCATTCCGCAACAGACTATATTTCTACTACCAACGAATGTTCTCACTGGTGGCGGGAATCTAAAATAGTTCCCACGGTTTTCAATCTTATACTGTAACGTATGTAAACCACTCCGCCGCTGCACATTGCAGACGATGACCTAATTATGTTGTATACAAACATTGATGCTATATATAGCTGGTGGGGGAACTGAAATAGTTCTACGTACATATCGATCGGCCGATTAACAATGTTACCGCGGTAAGCGTTAAACGCACTAGTCAATTTCTACCCTGCTTTATATAAGACCTCATAATTTTCGTATCTATTATCCGATTTTGAATATTTAAAGCTGGTAATGAAGCAGAGATATATGTCTCTCTTTTAGACAACATTTAACATGATACCCTAATTATTAAATCCACGGCGACGAGTAAGAATCCGTTCCGCGTAAAAGTAAGTTTAAAATATCCCGTTTTATACCAAATAAAAATTCAATTAACGGTCGAAAATCATCAATTATTAATTTAATATTCGATTGATTTTGTTCATTAAAGCTTGTTTTAAAAACTAATACTTTAAGGTTTTATAAAATGTAAAATTTGTTTTTAAAGCATTAATCGGCCAATCGATATGTGTGAGCGACACCATGTTTACCCCTTTTACACACGTTAATATAGAGTGTCATATACATTTAATTAACATGCGTGGTCATACGGAGAATAAACAGTCACTTATCTTGACACTGGTCGAATTCTCCAAGTCGTTAAAAATGGTATTTGTAAATATCCCTTCATTGATGCTCAGCATAGTTACTTAAGTAAGTTCCAGGTAACTGCTGGTTCTCTTGGTGTCTTTAGCAGCACAAATGTTTGAGTAAGGGTGGGCTTATCAGAACTGTGACATAAAATTATGATACAACCTGGATTCGATATTGGATTTAATGGCATCAGTACGCCACACAATAGTACTTTCAGTGCTTTGATTTTATAACTTATAAGTTCTATCTGCAAAATATCAAAATAGTTAAAAGTGGTATTATTCTGTGTGGACAAACCATTTGGTATGTGATGTTGACATTAGTTTTGGACTTACGTCATATACCACATGGAATGTCAACACTGTTATTGAGATCTTATTAGCAGAACTTACACGGGACAAAGACAAACTTGCATTTAACAAGCAATCTTTAGTTTTGCTTTTTTTATTTCTGAAATCTGCAAAAAATAGCTTCTGAGAATCCAGTAGAACCTTGACCTTAACAGTGTTGCTATGGTGATGAGTCATCTTAATGCTCTCCTATAAAGGAGGTAATAAAATAGCATATTGTTTATTTCAAAAACATGTTTATTTCAAAACCATTCTGAGTGGGTATGGATAAAAAGCCACAAATATAACAATGTATATGTACTAGATTATGATTTAATTATATAAGAGATCCCTCCCATTGAAAACAGCAACAATGGTGTATTATTTGTTATATAATCACTCTTCAATGTGGGAGATTTAAACAATCACTATGGATTTTCTAGGTTTAACAACAGTGGCCTTAAAACACAATAGGACAACAATTTCTGTCAGGGTTTGAACATAAGCCACAAAGTACAACAACAATATACCAAGTTACTAAACCTTAAGTTTTTTTCTATAACAGGTAATGTTACTTAATAGGATTATGTCGGATTAAGTTCAATATGGGAGTTTTAATATTTAGATGTGATATGATAGCCAGCTGAAAACTGAACAAACTAACAATGGTGTTCCATAAAACAGATGAGAGGTTAAAGTCAATTCTTCCCACTGTTGACCATATAGCTGGACCATGCAACAAGTCAGGCTCGATCTCCCGAAACATCTCAATCTGAGCTCAATCTCAACTCTTTGTTACCGATCGTTTGAGATAGTTTCGATGTGAAATTGTACTCTAAATTGGTATAACAAAACAGAAACATTATTCTGAGTTTATAACAGTAAAATCTAGAGAGCTCAAGCTTCATAATATCTCAAATTCAGACTCTGATTTGAGTAAAACCTCAATTTGAGTTGAGATTTCTACTTGAGATGATCGGGAGATCGGGCCAGACTGCTTTAGCAACATGCAGATTTTTAGCTCCAGTACAGATTGTACTGTTGAGTGCTTCATTGTAAGACTTTTGCAACCTCTCTATTAGCGATCATGTACTTCACTGAGGGAGAAGTTGTCAGTTGCTTATGTGAGCAAGTGTCTTACTGAAAATTCAACTGGTTTGAGTGAAGTGCTAAAATTTGTTTTTAAAATGGCATAAAATCCTTCAATATCCTGAATCTGGATCCATAAATGTCTGTTATATGGCCAAATATTATAAAGCATAATTATACATAAAGGGAGTGAATGAGAGACTCTTGCCCACTTGAGGACAGCTGTTATACAAATACAATCGAATATTACACTATATATACAGCGTTCAATCAGTCACTTTTCATTTCAGGTTTACATAACATCATCAACTTACGTTATAGTCAAACAAAATGTGCTCAACTATCAAATAAATGTAATACATTAACATGGGCAAAAGTTTTTGAGAGTACCAAAAAACCTGTTTTTCTTTATTTTCCCTATACATGTATATAAATTGACAATTTTTGAGGATTACAGATTTTTCAGAATTTCAAAATTTCACCCATGCATTTACTACTCCCCCCCCCCCCTCCAAATCTGTACAGAAATAAGCTGGGAGTTAGGAAGTATGCCAGTAATCTGACACTGGTTGATAAATCCCTGGGGGTTTACAGTAGCCGAAGCCTGTGGGCTTGCATAGATAACTTCATTCAACACACAGATCCCTCCAGTTCCCTTGATAAATCCCTCCAGTTCCCTTGATAAAGGATTAATGCTAAATTTAACAGTATAATTGCAATTCTCAGGGGTCTTGTCATACCAAATCATATGAGTCAAGAAAATTAGATATCAACACTGGGTGGCCCCTATTCCAGCCCCCACACACAGGGACCACTTCCTGTAATGAAAGAGTCTGATAAAAATTTAATTATGGTGAATCTTGCATGGTTTATGAAGCATGTATTTTACAAGAAAGACAGACATTGTCCGAGATGGACACAAGTTGGACACAAGATGGACAAGTCATTGATTACAGATAGGGTCTAATTAGAAATGAAATGGCTGATTGGTTTCAAACAAAATTAGCTCAATGGTACTGAACAGTTGATGGTCAGAGAGACTTGGGATGCAATGATCATAAATTCACTTTGGGATATGTCTGGGTGTAGACAGGTAGGACTGAGACAAGCCAGAAACATGTTTTCAGGATACAGGGGTGTATGGGGAAATTCAGTATAGCGAGGGATAGGGCTAAGACTGTCCAGGCCTGGTATTTTTCAGGCTTGTGCCTGATTTCAGGTTTCTGAATCCTGAATTTTCCTTCTTTGTTTATATTGAAAGTGAAATTTCAGGCATTGAAACCTGGATTTTCAGGCTTGAGAATGATTGCTAATTACCAGGCCTGCTGTCTGTGGTCAGTAAAGAGTTTTGTGTGACTCCAGACTTCGTTTCTTGAGAACGAAAAGACCACTAATTTTCTCTACCATCAGACCATGTTCAATATGACATTTGACCTGTTAAGAGAGGATTACCTGTCAGCAAAGACCACTGCTGGCTGTTCTCATGTGTGATCTCTACACAGAAGATATGAAATATTGTATACCAACATTGCCAGGGGACCTACCATTGCGGTATAATCTTAAAATCAGGATTTACTTCATTAGGAAGATGATCTTTTCTGCAAAAAAATAAAAGTTATTTGATGGAAAAATTCAAAGTTTTGACAAATTAAAAGTTCCATAATCTGTTTGAAATCTAGTTAAAGTGTAGGGATGCTTGCTAATGGCATCAGAAAAAGACTTGTGACTCGTTTTCAGGATTGGGCATAATGCCTCATAGTCTGTCTATACATACCCTATGTTTAAATAAAGTAGACAACTCTTCAGTCTACTCATTTTTCCTGAAATTACTTCCCTTAGATAATCAAGCCCAAAATAAAGGCTAGCTAAAATTGAAAATGAAATTATGATAATTGATTGAAAAAAATATATTATCTAGTCGGGTAGCCAGACTAAATGCCTCAGTAAAACCCTTGAATATTGTATATTGTCATTGGATAGTTTGAACATTGTGGAACACAGATGGTATGAAGTATCCGGCTAGCCAGCAACAAACAGTGCCATCTTTTAATCACCATTATCTTGCCATTAAAATCACATTAGGCTGGGTGTAAAAAATCTGGTGTTTCTATAAAGTGGCTTCATGTTGAAATATCTAAACGTTCAACATTGACAAGACTTGAAGATAACTATCTTCAACAAGATGGGATGCTTAACATACTGCAGTCACAGCTTGTGCAAGAATGTTTAATTCAAAATGTCAGTATATAATGTGTTTTCTCTTCTTCATTGGTATGGTTGTCACATGGTTGTCACATATGGTTGTCCTAGTAAATAATGTACTGTAAACCAATTTACTTTCGCGAATACTAACTTTCACATTTTGCTGTTGTAAGCATATTCGCGACTACAAATTTTCGCGTTTTTAAGTTTCCTGCAATGTCCATATAAATGTTTAAGCACTTTTGCGGCGACTTAATTTTGGGAAATTCGAGGCCTCGCAAACTCCGAAATACTGGATATTGCTTTAAAACTATAAGATTTTAATTTGGGTTTCAGTACCACAGTTGGCTTAGTGTACAACAATAAAATATTTCAGTTTGATCCTAAAACATGCTTTTCCAACTTACATTAAACACTCTCACACCTCATTCCGGATGTGTTCCTTGTCAAGAGGGTGTGAGAGAGACAAGCCAGCTGCCCTATTACAGGTACGATATTTAATTTGTCTTTGATTGTTTTGCCTAGGATCAAACCAGGGACATCTCTCACTCGAGGAAGCATGTAGTGAGCTAAAGTATATGTGCAATTTTTTTTAAGTCATGATTAAAGTTAAAATTCATAAAAAACCATCCCTGAACTGAAATATGTTCAAAATGTAGGGGAAACAACCCATCCGCCATTTACTTCCCTTTATACCCCCCCCCCCCCCCCCCCCCGGTGGGGGTTTAAATGAGACACGAAAGGGAGATGATTTCATGAAATAAAAGTAGGCTCATGCAGGGGTTGAAAACATAAAGGGTCCGTGATAGGGGTTAATATTGATTCATTACACTCCTCTGGATGATATATAGACAGATTAGGCTTGGCCTGATGACCAATGGTATAATGTGACTATAATATTGGTCAGAATGGTGCAATTACAAAATCATGCATATAATAGAAGCAAACACACTCCTTAAGCTAATACCCTTCTGATCTGGTAATTGCCTAATTAAATTCCAACTCTTGTCAATCAACTGAAAAGGGGCACCTGCTTGGACCCTAATTAGGGGCAAAAAGGTGATACAAGTCAGGAGGTACGCTGTCAAGTGGCCACACGCTACCATTCACAAATGATTTTAAAATGAGTGTAATTTTCGGCACATGTTTAAGACTGGTGGGCAGTAAATCTGAGGTTAATTTATGTTTAATGGAATTAAAAGAGGAGCAGGCTATTGAATGTAAATAGCTGTTTAGTAGTGAATGACATTTTACGCATAGTACTGACCAGTCGTGACTAAATGATGACCTTATAATGCTGATAAAATACCTTAACATCAATGTCCAGCAAACATTTATGTAACATACACAGATACATTTAGAAAATATTTTATTCAGATACATTTTTCATCAGATATATATTTTATGTCCACACAAAATACTATTAACATAGACAGATAGATATTGATAATGTGAACATATTTTTGCTCATTTTGAAAAGCAAGCTTGGTTTTAAAATTATTAAAACCATCCCTAAGAGAGCGTTTTTTTTAACACAGTATAAACGACTAATGACCCAAGTTATTTAACATTCTTGTAAAACATATTTAACATTACTGAAATAAATATTAAAATTATCCATTTAATATATAACACTTCCTTGAATTACTGTACTTGATAACACCCGTGTAATCCCGTACCCTGACTAGGAGTCTGAACTTATCTCGAATTGTCCTTACCGGTTTGTTTGAATTATTTTCACAGTCTCAAGAAATTCGAGATAACGAGAGTTGACCGTATTTCTTTTACTAGAAAATATTGCCTTTTTTAAAAAAAAATTTCCCTTTCGGCCAATAAGTCATTCAATCGCAAACTAACAAACAAAAACATTTTTAAAACATTGTATATCTCAAAATCTTCTAATCAACATGGACATAAAATAACATACAAGGGAGGTGATTCATAAATCTTACAAGAAGCTCTGAAGATTTGTCTCCCTTAGGCCAGAGTTTACTCGGACATTTTTGAGAAAAAAATCCACAGGAGGGAAAAAAATAAAAACTCCCAAAATGTAGTTGATGGTGGATTGCGGTTAAATTGACGGTCCATTGAAAGCAACACTATTGGTCCTAACAGCAAATTTATCTTATAAAAATACAGTGCACATGTATCTGTATCATTGATAAAGAATTTTAAAAAATCTACAGAAATTTAGTTGTACATTTTATTTAAAAATAAAGTTTAGTTATATATTTTTTCAATGATACCTATGGCACAGTGGTAAATGAGAGCACTATACCTACTTATCATTGGTAAAATATTGAAATACATAATAAAACAAGGTGTACTGTATAGCAACATTACCATCAAAATATTTGATATAAATTTTTTTTTTTTGAAAATGCCAAAAAATAGGGCAGGAGGGTCCGAGTAACGAACAATCAAAGAACTCTGGCCTTATGTGAAAGCTAGCCATTTTCTTGGAACTTCTCTCAGTTTTACTAGTCGTCTTATACAAGCAGTGATCTATACACAAGTAACTACTGTAGCAAGTAAAAGTTAAATTATGCAACTGTATGCATTATTGGACAGGGCTGTTTTCCTTTACCAGTAGGGGCCATTATAAGGCATCTGCCCAAGGATAATCTTTACCGGTAATTCATGCAGTTCGCCCCAAAGTAGGAAAACCCCAGCTTGTTATAAACAACGATATGATTTAACAATTATGTTATTTCTCAGATGTGAGTATTTCTGAAATGGAGATAAAAGTCATGGAGATATGAGTTACTTAAGACACACAATATGTTATTATGAGGACGAAGTACGCTCCAGTTGATGGATTCCTGTCCCGTATATGGAAGAAAAAGAAGAAGAAACCAGTATGTTAAAGATAGAAAATAAAGACGTTATAGAAAACACACCCACAGGGATAAGGACTTACTTTTATGATGTTTTGTAGAACGTTTGCCTGTATAACATTAGAATGTACGGCTGTGGTTCTGTACATGTCCAAAACAAGTTCCACACATCTCTCAGCGAACGGAACAAAATTCATTGTCACCCAATCCACCTGAATATTCAGACACAAAATAAAACACTGTAAAGCAATTTAATTTCGCATTTATAAATTTTTGCGTTTTTTCGATTGCTGACATATTGGCGGCTACAAATGTTCACGATTTAAGTCTACCATAAATGAGACTTTTTCGTGTTTTTCATCTTTAATACATATTCACAGATATTTAATTTTGCGATTTCATACCACTCGCAAATTCTGCGAACATAAATCGTGCTCAATAATTTGTTGGTTAAAAGTAGTTGGTATATAGAGCTCACAATACTGTACACAAATGGCAATGTTCATGATCATGGAATGCTAACAATACTGTACACAAATGGCAATGTTCATGATCATGGAATGCTAACAATACTGTACACAAATGGCAATGTTCATGATCATGGAATGCTAACAATACTGTACACAAATGGCAATGTTCATGATCATGAAACGCTAACAATATTGTACACAAATGGCAATGTTCATGATCATGAAATGCTAACAATATTGTACACAAATGGCAATGTTCATGATCATGGAATGCTAAGTTGCATTTTTACGATGATTCTAAAAAGATAGTGAAAAAAGAGTAAAACCGTTTAAAGGTTTTAAGTTTAAATATATTTTATTTAATAATGTAAAACCATTGAAAGTTTATACATGTACACATTTTATTTCTAACAATTTACAAATACATAGTTTTCGTTTTACAAATTAAAAGTCATTTTTGAAAAAGTATTAGGACTAAAAGCTATTTTGCTTATGAAGGTCTTCTCCTTAAATGCTATAATCACTGGCAAGGAATAAAATTTCAATGATTTTAAAAAAAAAAGAATTACATAAAATATGTAACACATGTTCTTGTCAAATTATTTTCTAAATCTATTGATTTTCAAAGCAGACAAGGTAAGTTTCTTACCGTAGGTCCCTTCACACTTCCAAATTGTTTGGTCTCAATTTTTCCAAACTTAGGAACCCTTACACCATAATCAACATAGGCCAATAGTTGATCAAATATATCTGGATACATTGCATGCATTGAACCCGATCCTTCTTTGATTGTCTGAAAATCAAACACCAAAATCATAACAAGTCACTAAGAATTGCAAGCAATACAAAAGTCCCCTACCGGTTTGAAGCCATGATCTTTAAATTATTTTCAATGTTTCTGTTGCCATAGCAACCACAATTTTTGTCAGAATCAAACAATATTAAGATGAGCATAATCTCCTTATTGACACCTTCCCACATACCAAGTTTCAGAAACATAGCAACCACAACTTTTTGTAGAAGTGCATTATAGTCCCCTTATTGCTCCCTATATATCTACATACCAAGTTTCATAAACCTAGCTTGGAAACTGACGGACTGGCGTACGGTTGACCACTTATTGGGTATATCTTTTGTTAAAAAGATCCCAACAAGAGAAAACATACCCTATATGAGGCTTACAGAATGAATAGAATGTTCTCATGAATGGACATGTATTGGGTATTTCTTTTGTTCTCTCCTACCCAACAAGTGGCAATTCTTGTGCCCGGACGTACGGACGGCTGGAAACCGGTAGGGGACAAACAAATATTGATTGAGCAAACGGCCAGTTGGTTTGGTCTCTACTGAGTAGAAGAGTACATTTTTTAAGGGAATTTGAGAGGTCGGCAATCAAACGCTTCCTGTCGTCAATGGATGTCGCCATTTTGTTTTGCTCTTCTAACCTAACCTCTTCTAAATATCGAGTGGAAGGGACGGAAGAGCTTCTAAAAATATAAGAGGCCTAATCTGACTAACCAGAAGACATCTCTTGATTATAAAATATCTTCCTTTTGCGCAAACCAACAGGCCATATGTATCATATACATGTAAAAAGGCCATATCGAGGGCTTGGTGCAAAACTATGGTAACTACATCATTTTATATAGGCATGTACAATAGTTTTGCACTAAGCCCTTGATATGTAACATATGAATTTTTTCCTTTACACTGGATAATTTAGAATTTGAGAAATAATCATATTGCTGTTTTACAAACATTTACATATGCATTTAATTTACACAGTCAAACAAATGGAAATGTGCTCAGACAAGTTTCCATATATATATCTCAAATAAACTAGGAAGTTGGAATGCACATAACAGTTGGTTAGATTTTCAACTAGTTATAAACAAGGGAGGTAATATATAAATTTCAAAAGAAGCTGTGAAGAGTTGCCTCCCCTTAATAATGTTTTTAATTTCTGGAGTTCCAAACACTCTAATTCATCAAATATGTTTCTTTTTATGCCTGGTATATACAGAATATCACTGCAGTGTGTTGATCCGTTGGGCCGTATTACCTCGAGTTGCTTGTGTAATGCCGTATCTCGCGAGACCGCTAGGTCGAGCGTGATGCGGTATGGCGCAAGCAAGAAGAGGTATTACGGCTTAACGGATCAACACAACTGCAGTAATATTCCTTTTATTATATACTTACAAAAGTGAAAAAAGTGCTTTTACGCGCGAAAATGCGTTTAATGTGTATACATTGACGTCATGAACGTCGGCATATTTTGGCATATAACGCGACGCCCATTCATAAAAAAGTCGATGTTTACGTCGTGACGTCATTGACTTTGGCATATGTTCGGCATATAACACGTCAGACATGCATGATACTGATTCAGAAAACCAGACATGTATGATACGGAAAATGCAATATGGTCGGGTTGTTTTCCACTGAGCGATTTGTCCTGTATTCGTGACAATACATTGCTAGGTATATAATAAATACAGTAAAACCTCGTTATCTCGAGGACCCATCGGGACAAGCCAAATGCTCGAGTTAAGCCAGGTTCTCGAAATATCCGAAGTCTATGATGAATTGTTGTTATGACTAAGTGTAACTGTGTTTATAATGAAAACACGTATGATACATGTATTTGGTTGTAACTACGAATACTGTCATTGTTTATCAAGTCTATACGCAATTTGAATCGTGTGGACATTTGCCGAATTGAACAAATTGCATATGAAAGTCGTAATGAATCTTTTTACATTAAATATCAAACTCCGTTTAACGGTAAAATTGTATTAAAAATTCGCATCGGCAAAAAGGTAACATTACCCAAAGCGCACGATAGATCCTACATGTTTGAACAAACACCCACGCACAAAAATCTCACGTGATAAAATAAAACCCGGATGCAAAGTCGATCCAGTTTCCAGCACAGGGATACGGCTCTTTGAGTAAAAAACATGCACTATATTATCTATGATAATTTATTAAGGACATGATGTTTAGCTGAATGAGTTATATCCCTG
Source organism: Spisula solida (assembly GCA_947247005.1). Classification (NCBI taxonomy): domain Eukaryota; kingdom Metazoa; phylum Mollusca; class Bivalvia; order Venerida; family Mactridae; genus Spisula; species Spisula solida. Next base: position 29,821,523 of record OX365954.1, read on the forward strand.
TGGTTTCCAATTCAAACGCGCGCGACAATTTGGAGACATCAAACGCGGCGGTATTTCGACTGACTTCAAACGCGCCGCACATCAAGGAAATTGCCGGTACAGTTGGGAGTAGTGTTTAGTCAGAGTTCCATACCGCGGTATGAATTCGCCAATCGGCGCATAGTGTAGATTCAATTGACATTTAATTTTCTACTGTACAAAGTCGACGAATTTTGTATTCTTCAGGGTTGTTTGATAAGAATTGGATTTAATCGCGGACTTGATCTACTTCACTTATTCAGTATCAGACACGTGAAATTGTACTGTACGTAAGCTTACATTCGCAGGTTTTCATGAAATACGGGAAATGAAAAGTTTTTGAAATGATTTTTACTTGCAGTCAGTTTTATAACGAACGGAGCCTAAATATTTATATTCTACATGGACGTCGGTTTATCTTACGATAATTTAAAAGTATGTGCGAGTCAGTACGTTCGAAGCAACGATGTTGCAAATAATAATTCTAGTTCTCGTATAAGTTAATGTTCCCAATTGTTGCCTATTGAACTTGTTCTGAAACGTATGCGTAGTTTAAATCACGCTCATTAATTAAATATCTTCTACTTCGTGTTTAATGTAACGGATCGAAAATACGGACATCAATTTAAGTGTTAGGGATTACGCTATTGTCATAAACTGTGATTATCACGATGTGTGAAAAATACGGACCGTAACAAAATTTAGTATGACATTTTTCGGAGGTGTGAAATTTCGCTCGGATGATTGCCTCGAGATAAGGTCATTAATTATCGTTGAAAATTGTTGATTGGACCGACACCTGCGCTCGAATTAGACCGGATGCTCGTAATAACTTTACTCGAGTTAGAGGGATAAATTAATGTACAATATAGAGCAAATTCGTCGGGACTTTGAAATTTGCTCGAATTAGGCCGGTTGCTCGAATAATCGCTGCTCGTATTACCGAGGTTTTACTGTAGTAATGCTTTTGTATGGAATATATCAATTTCTGTAAGGAAAACATTACTCGTCAGTCCTTTAGATAAGCGTACACATATTTGTAATACTCTTAAAGTGAAAACAAACGCTGATGTGAAGTATAAACAAGAAATCAACATTGAGTACTTAGGTGAGTATTATCCAATAAAGTATACAGTAGAACTTTGATGCCTCAACCACCTTAGAAACCTTGAACAGGTTCTTCGGTCCCTGTAAAGTGATGATGTACACATATTCAATAGATGCCTTGACCAGGTAGATGGCTGGAACTTTTTACCTGGGTACTGTTTTATTAAAGCACTTACGGAAATCGTAAACTTACAATCAAATTTAAATTCTTTATAATTTGTTTACAATAATTAATTATGGTAAATGAAGCTGTAATACTAATAATGATTCAGTTACTGACCCCCTTCAAACAATATCCGTCACCAATTTGCAGTTTGATCGTAACTTTTAAGATTTTGGTATGTGCTTTGATAAAACAGTACCCAGGTCCAAAGTCTGAGTTTAAGACAACAAAGCTCTACTGTAGTACTTGTTTAAGATTAGAACTACAATAAGTTAAATAGATTACTTTGATCAGAGCTTCGACTGCTTGTAGTGTTGCTTCTTGTAGCGGTGTTGTTGATATATCGGGAAAAGTGGGTATTATGAACGGTGAGGAGTCACCATGAACAGGTACAGTTAAAGCCCTTTTTAGTACATCTGACAGCTTCTTCAGATCTGTTACTGAGAAACGCACTTTAATATGATCTAGTAACGGTGGAAATGTCTGAATAAGCGCCGTCAAGAATGGTTGTGACGGCACATATAACGATGTAGAATCCTCCGGCGGTTTCGTAGCATGTGTTCCTATATTTAGCCACACTTTCCACGCAGCGGACCACAATGCAATGTCATATTCAGAGGCATTTCCTGTTTGATCAGTTTCAGCCTCATTTTGAGATTTTGATGATCCAGCTGCTGCAGGGGGATCCCCAGTTCTATTTATAGATTCGGAAGTAGGAGGTTTAACAGGTAGTGGCTGCATTGTGAAAGTGCTTGAGTCATCTTTTGATATGAGAAGCATTTCCTGGAAACTCTTGATTGCTGCTATGGAGATCTCGGCATTCTGACAGAGGGCAGCACCTTCTATATGATCTAATAGCAACGCCCAGGCATGGGGGAAATCTTCTACAATACACAAATACAACTTATTTGCATAGGTATCAATAGATCTTAGACAAATTACCTCTATATACATTTTAACGATAAATTATAAGCACACGGTCCAATGAATATGGTTGAAAGCCTTCAACAAACAATAAGGGAGTAGGGGAGACAATCCAATTTCAGAAATGGACTTATATATTAAGACACCTGATCAAGGGAGATCATTTTAACTTAATATTGGTTAAGAACACCTCCAATGAAAGACAGTGGTGGCATATAAATTATCACCCTTGTAAGATAAAGCCCTGTGGTAGACCAATTAGCACATTGGTCCTAACTAGTTGAGATCCTCAGACTTTATCCTTGTTTCTCACAGAACTATGTTTTTAGATATGAAATTTCTCACTTCTGTATTACCTAACATGTTAGGGCCGTCAAAATTTATATACCATGGTGTGTAAACAACATGTAGCCAAACTTATTGTTTAACCTGATAATTAATGTTGGAAATATTTCAGCCTACAAACTACCATGCACAACAAACAAAACAGGGATAAAATCAGAGTAATCTGCATGATAGGACCAATGTAGTTTTAGAGAGTAGTAAGGGGAGATAACTAACAAATGTCTCTCATTACATCAATAAATCAAATATGTACATGAAGTGTTTACAATACTCACTATAGAAACCTTGGAGAATTTTGCGCTGTGCAGTAAAAGTTCGAGCCACACCAGCAAGTGTGAGTACCCTAGTTTCTGCCCATTGTTTTTCAGCTGTATCACGGGAATGGTGTATGAGTATATTGCCTTGTGTAGAGTCATCTTTTGTATTAGGTGCTGTACTCGACAGTTTCTTCACGTTATCCAGCAATGGAAACAATACCTAAATATAAATCAAAATAATATATAGACACACAACCAAATATTTCAGTATAAACATGACCATGGTATGTATCCCAATATACCGTTTCTCAGTTCAGTCAGAGAATTGTTCTGTTTTTATATGGCTCTGACGGAACTGAAAACCGATGTAACGCTCGGACGGAACTCAGATGTCATGTATCCAGAGTTCCGTCAGAGCGTTACATTGGTTTTCAGTTCCGTCAGAGCCACATGGAATTCTCTGACAGAACTAAAAAGCAATGTATCGGGATTCATACTGTGATAATACTATAATAATAATCGTTGGCAACCCAAGAGCACTAGTAAGTGACCCAAGACAACTTTTTGGTAACTTAGGAGCACTGGTTAGTAACCTAAGAGCACATGTTGGTTACCTGAGAGCACTTGTTTGTAACATAAGAAGACTAGTGGGAAACCTAGGAACACTTGTCAGTAACCTAAGAGCACATGTTGGTTACCTGAGAGCACTTGATTTATAACATTATTTATGTACAACAAATATTTCCGGCTGAAAGTTGCACGCCAGAAGTCTATATTAACATTACTAGACAGGGTCTGAATGCACTGATAACATTTTGATACCAGTTCCTGCTGGCTAAAAGCTTCAGTAATTGTATGGAGGCACACATGCATTAATTTATCATGAAGCCAAATTGGAAGAGAATGTGACTTAATTAAGCAGAACTTTTCTATCAATACAGACATTTCCTTATTCATAGAACAAAGTAAGATAAGACAGCTATCCAAGGCTAACAGCTTTTCAAATACCATTTCCTATGTCCATGCATAACATTCGATAACATATGTTACATAGACATAACAAAGAATACATATAGCATTTACCGGTTTATTACATTACATGATTCTGCTTTGTAAAGATATACAAATGTACTGTATGACCGATTATATTTTTGTGAACATTAATTTTCATGAATTTGGTCCAAAACAATATTTTGTTACATAATTTTAATTTACAAATTCTTAATTTATTCTTAATTCAAGAATTTTATTTTCAAGAAGTTCGGAGCAATGAGAAGGCACACACAAATACAAGCAATGCTTTTTACATGTAATTTTACAGATTTTGTATACTGTATTAACAAATTCATTACATTTGTAAAACAGTTATATTATCGATATCTTTTACAAGGGGAAAGTTAGACCCCTTATAATCACCAGAACCTAGGTAGTTAATTTTGTCTTTTGCTCTAGGTAAAAAAGTATAAAATATGCATATTCTCCATCGCAATGCTTGCACATCAACTTTAATTTCAGAGAAAACATATCATCAAATAGCTTGTGAAAGAGAGCTATGTTCATTCAGGGAAAGCATATTATCAAGTAGCTTGAGAAAAAGAGCTATGCTCTAGAGAATGAGTTTGTGTAGCATGCTGCTCAGATCAAGTTTGCACCAGACTCACTATTTTGCCATATTTTAGAATCTTAACACTCTTGCCATATTTTAGAATCTTAGCACTCTTGCCATATTTTAGAATCTTTACACTCTTGCCATATCTTAGAATCTTAACACTTTTTCCATATTTTAGAATCTTGACTCTTTTGCCATATTTTAGAATCTTAACACTCTTTTGGCATAATTTAGAATCTTACCACTCTTTTGCCATATTTTAGAAATCTGAGATATTAATGTATTTTGGTTGACTGTCACTTAACTAGTCACTTTTGAATACCAAATTAATCTTCTCAGAATGCACCAGGCGATTCCAAGGTGCCCCACCCCTAAAATTGCCATAGTCATAGGCATTTTGTCTTATGTTCTTGGTGGGAAAATATGCTGTTAATTTGCATGCTGCTCCCCCACAATCTGTTAGCTCATGAAGGAGCAGATAAAAGATATTTATACTCTAGAGACTGAGTAGAGAATAAGTATTGTCATTCATGCTGCTCAGATTTCTTTTTTTGAACTCTCACATACATTTATGATTCACATTGTGAATGTAAATTGCCTAAACCTAATGAGGGGCTAATGGCTATCAATTATCGAGATTTTTGTATTTTTCTGAGTCAATTTATGAAGCAACTGTTTTTTTTCTTTAGATTGTTATTATAATTTATTATTATACTGGTTCACAATGTCAAAGTCTAAAAAGAAACATGCCCCTGCACCCTTAAAATAATATAAGCCCCCCCCCCCCATATCAAATTCTGTATCCATCCCATTGTACTAAGCAAAAATTCTGTTTGCAGTGAGCTTCAACAAATAATCTGTGATGTTCGCTTACTTCTATCTCCCACAACTTATGTAATATGTTTCCTTCCTGTACAATAATATAAACCTTACTATTATACTTGAAAAGAAATGTTTTGATTGGCTTAAAGCCAATCAAGTATCTTTATATTACATGTTCTGATTGGTTGAGAGATTTAGATGTTTTGATTGGTTGAGAGATTTAAATGTTTTGATTGGCTGAAAACTTATCATGTGATATGTGACAAATCTGTTCAGATGTTCAATGTAAGCACTTACTATAAATGGGTGGACACGTGGTCCAGTGGACTACTGATGCATAGGTAATGGGTTTGATCCTGCCTCAAGCCGGAATAAAACAGAAAATGCTTTTTAGTGTTTCCCTACTAACAAAACAAAAATTACTAATGTCTTTCGGACAAGACTTTAAACCGAGGTCCTGTGTATGATCTTTACATCAGGCGCGTAAAAGAACCAGGGATGCTTCTGGAACTGGGGCATCTTCTGTATCATGCACTATCCCCAAAAACTAAAGTGACTAACCTCTCCCATATGGATTTTCGGTGAGGAGGATAAATTATGTATAGTGTATAAAGGGGATAAACATCTAAAAAATGATAAAATGCTGTCTGGACAAGAGGGACAGATATTATTCTTTCAACTATATGAGATACTTTTTTGGCTTCATCTCAGATGTTTCTGGTGGCAGACACTATTCATTTTACTGACATGTGATATTCATAATATGTACTATTACTGGTCATTGACATTTTGATATTTCACAAAATCAAGTACAAAATGTAGTCAGATCTTGATATAATGACACCCGATATACGGACAAATTTATATACTGACGTCATGTTTTGGAAACAAAAGTATTAAAACATTATTTGTATCAATTCTGACAGTGACTGATTGAGTTTACTGACATATTCGTTACAACGTCATTTTTCTAGGAAACAAACAGTGCCGCTGTATGGAGACCTGACTGTATCACTATTTCTCAACAAATACAGTTACCTTCCATAAAACTTTTTTCCAAGAATCTTCTTGAAGCAGACCACCGTGTGCTGATATGGTAGAGAACAGCGTCTGTCCTGCGCTCTTCCTGACCGCCGGCCTTCCATCAACACATAACTCTCCAAGTCGGGAAAACAGACACATCCATAATGCATCAAATGATGACATTCCATCAGTATGTTCGCTAACAATGACTGCATCCTCAGGTGGACTCGTCTCAAGTTCAGTCTTTATACGTTCTCGATTTTGATAGAAATAATCTGATATATTCCACTGAAACACACAAATATGCAGTATAATCATGATATACTGAACCAAGTTTTCAATGCATCAAAGTATTTCTAAACAAGAGTGCTTGCTGCAAGACAGATACCACACAACTATGGTACTGTGTCACATTCCTATCTGAAGTTATTGAGCGGAAACTGATTTTCTATTTTTAGCAACAGTGGCAATGACCTCGTCCCCAGAGGACACAATTTAAATCCAAAGTGGCCCCTTCACACAAGCTGTCTGCATACATAGTTTCATTGATGTACCTCAAATAGTATAATTTTATAAGAAAAAACACTGAAGTAGAAACTCGCCAAAAAACTTGAGGAGACACAAATGCTCCTTAAAGTACAATTATTACTTCAATCAAATATAGCACAGAGAATTTGACATGATCCTTACCTTTATGCATAAGTATATTACAAGGTAATTGCGTTGAATATATAGATTTCCGCGAGCAAATCGTGCAATATCGGTTCTTTAGATTTGTGTTGGTATTACACCTCGAGCGTCTTCGTGATACTCTCCGCTTATGAAAACATACAGCTGGTGTAATTAATATAGACAACATAATTATCAGCTGTTAAATTATGCTAATTTAAAGGTTGAGAGTCTTGTCAAATTCCCTAGACTATAGCTGAGCTGAAAATGAACATTTTCTAGTCATTTCCTTACAGTACATCTACACAAATAATCAACCTACTGCCTCGAGGTTGCAATTTATTTAATTGAAACACTTCAAAATTGTTATATGTGTCAATCATTGTAGAATCTTACACATAGCAAACAACTGAAGAACTTACCAACAAACCAATGGCTGTGAGGCTAACATTTAATTCTTGTTTTTGAAGACCAAATTTGGCAGCGACATCCACAACAACTTCCAGGTAATAACACGAGATAATAGGTAGAAAGTCTGTGACCACAAGTTGTAAACTTTGGAATGCTATTTGTACTAACTTCTCCCTAAAAATGATAAGTGATTATAAGTGGTACAATATATATGATAATATAGTCGTCAGCTGATTCATTGAAATAGTTAATTGAATATATATATATATTTTTTTTTTGGAGAAGGGTCTTACTACGTACTTCAATTTTAAGTGATTCATGTTTGCATGCGATTATCCATAGAATAAACCTTTAAAGTATTTCAAATAAAAAAATCTTTAAAAATAGAAGGGGACGTTTATTGGGGGGGGGGGGGGGGGGAGCATTTATTCCAGGGAATACGGTATTTGTCACTAAATGAAAATACCACCATAATACATGGGGATTTGAAAACATAGACAAAAAGTCGAATGTAAAATTTTGCTTGACTGTATACATATTGATTTTTCATTTCTTTTAAAGGGCCCAAAATGATAGCAAACAAATATTTTTGTGTTACATTACCCTTGATCATTTGTCACAGCCCCTATGACCCCTAAAACAAGGGGCCATCCATGAGATAGACTATCCCCATTGTCATGTAGTATCTCAAACACACATTGTAACTGCTTCTGTCGTATATCAGGCTGTGTGATGGTCGATAGATCTTGTAGAGGGGCCAAGATACTCGCTTGAAGTTTCTGCAATAATACAAACAAGGGGAGATAATTTCAAAACAGGGCCATATGGAGTTTTATTACCTAGCACTCTATATAACAAGTAATTCGTTATTTTTGACTGTTTCATGTCTTAATGTTTATTTTTAGATTCAGGTATGAAACAGTCGGCCTCGTGCAACAGTTCAAAAGTCATGAAATAAGTGTATAAAGTTTCTTGGTCACTGCACTTCTCTTAGTTGCCATCTATTCACAGTACTGCTGTCAAACTTGGTCAACTTGTTGGCTGGTGGACAGTTTTTATGGTGTTTTTGGTTGCAGTGGGATGTTTTAACAAAATATGTGTATTTCTTCAGGTGTGTGATTGACAATGAGTCAGTGTTCTTTACATAGAATTAGGACTATGTTGACGTAACAGAAATTTTCAGTGTATGTGTTTTTAAAATTACTCAAGAACAATAACAGGCAGCTAATAGGAAAGACAACTCAATTTTGAGAAATTGTTTTCTTTACTTATATGGATTGTTTCCCTTTGATACAAATCTGTAGTATAACACCTCTTCAATCAAGAGCTTGAAAATTTTGCTACACATTTTCAATGAGACGGACGAACAGAACTGAAGAACAGAACCATCACTATATGCCTCCCTCATTAGTACATGCAAGCCAATGAAAAATGCAATTAATTTAAGTGTTAGGTTCATATGTAGTAATTCAAGACACTTTAACGGAAGAGGACTTTAAGACCTGAGGAATTACCTTTTTCACTATTGTACACTTTAATAACTCAGTGAAACAGGAAAAGTATGGCACCTGACATTTTCACGACTTTCTTGAATTTCTCTGGGGTTTTTTATTATGGAAACATGGGGAATTATGGAAAGCGATCATTAAACTAACCATTATGGTGTACGCGTGAGCTACCACGTAGTTACGTAAAAAATTTCCAGTACAAATTAACAATCAAATTTTGTGTGTATTTTGCAGAGATTTTTACTTGATCCTCCACCTTCTATAAGCATAAATTAACAGCTGATATCTTGCCTCTATTTATAACCAAGGTTGTATGTTTTCATAATCGTAGAGTAACATGAACAGCTCGAGGTGTAATACAAACAGGTGATATGATTGGCTATTCTTATTCTCAAACTAAATAAGATCGATGATAGCCATTTGTATCGCCTGTTACTGACTAAGAGTTTAATATGGTGTGATCTGATTGGTTGTCCTTATCCTTAAGTCAAGTAAGATCAATATTGAATACCACCCAGGTCATTATCTCTGCAATGTGATGTCAAGGAAGAGACGGAACGAGTGACCTGTAACCACAAAGACATGTTACCCTGACCCACATGGGATAGAAAATGTCTCCACCATACTGACATCAACATAACTTGTCTGCGGGCATCCTAGCAATTACATAGAAGGAAACAGGCTGATCAAACAGTGTGTGGATTGCAAACCTGACCAGAATAGTCATTCACGTCCCAGCGTACATAGGAATGTCAAGTATCTATAATATCAGAACGATTTAAACCAATATGTCTGTAACTGGTAGTACAAGTTAATCAACAATTTGTCAACTACATGAAAGATTCCTCCATTCCAGGTCAACTAGAACATCTATGCTTTGTCAAATATGGGGGGGGGATTCTTTCAGCTACTAGCTATGGGTGAAGGAAGTTCATTGACCACTTTGAAGCAATGACTTTATTGCACTCCAGCATCAAACATGTGATATTAATCATGCTCTGGTGTTAACAAAGTTCTGAATATTCTTAAGAAATTAATTTGTCATAAAGTTCCATTGAAAATAGTATATTAATGCCGTAGAACGAATTTTGTTTAGCAAAACTAATGCTTTTTGTATCAATTGCATTAAGTTACTAAATAATTGGCCATTATTTTATAACACATTAGCTAAAACTGTCTATTTAAAGGAACCAAAAGAGCCTGAAAGAACCCATACATCTTAATGCAGTCCCAGACTAGGTTTCTAATACCAATCTACATAGTATAATCACATTTATATGATTTATTATTGGCTTTAAAAACTATAACTTCATTTACAAGTCTAGGATATCTATAATTTGACATTACGATAAACATGATAGATTAAAAGTATGATACAGAAAAATTCTGAGAACAAAACAACATTCAAAAGCCCCCCTTCAGTTATTATTCAAGATTGACAGCTGATTACTAGTAATTCAGAAAAACAAATCATTTCACCAAAGTTTTTTATTTCTCAAAATCGGTTAGTTGTCCATTAACAGATAATACTGCATGACATTAAACAGATGCAATAAATCTGTTTATAAGGACGATGCCTCGAGATCTATATACGAGTTTTCCATATCGGGGGAAATTTCTGCAGACTATTTCAAAATTGCTTCATATATGTCCTGCAATAAAAGCAAGATTAGTGATGGATATTTTATAAGCCTTGAGTGACGCATAGAATTTTAACTTGCAAAATAATGTGCTATATTTCAAGAAACATGACACGCAGCCAGATTTTAATGAATAGTAAGAACTATTGTAAACCAATTTACTTTCAATAATACTAACTTTCGCGTTTTGTCGATTGTCAGCATATTCGTGACTAGAAAGTTTCACGTTTTTAAGTTTCATGCAATGTCCATATTAATGTCTTCAGCACTTTCGCAGTAACATAATTCTGAAAAATTCTACCACTTGCAATTGTGCGAAATTAAATCGAAATAATTTCTTGGTTTAGAGTATCACTGAAGGTGATGAATACTTCCACACTGGCTGCTAATGTAACACTTTGGAGAGATGGCACAGACAAATGAAGAATTAATGATGAAGGACCATAACTCTGTGAGCGCAGACAAATGAAGAATTAATGATGAAGGACCATAACTCTGTGAGCGCAGACAAATGAAGAATTAATGATGAAGGACCATAACTCTGTGAGCGCAGACAAATGAAGAATTAATGATGAAGGACCATAACTCTGTGAGCGCAGACAAATGAAGAATTAATGATGAAGGACCATAACTCTGTGAGCGCAGACAAATGAAGAAATAATGATGAAGGACCATAATTCTGTAAACAATCAACAGACGGAAGCACCAAAACAAGAACAACATCTGTATAAGGTGATGAAGGGGGAGGGGGGAAATCCATGCAACTTAATGGTTGTGCCTCATAGAACTTGATTGATCACACAGACAAGAAGAAGCTATGCAGGGACTCCAATACACTCATCTCCCCAGTTTGTTTTCTGCATGGGTTAGAAGTTAGAAATTCTAAAAAACCTGAAATCCTTAAAAATCAACAATTTATATAGGGAAAATAGGGAAAACAGGCTTTTGGTACTCTCAAAAACCTGAAGTTTAGGCATGTGCCTGAAAACTTTCACCCATGTTATTGTTTAGGGGTGCATGGGGGGAGGGTACATAATGAAAAATGTTTCAATTTTTGCCATTGATTGAGTAATATTATTGCACATAGTCATAATTATTAAACATGCATCTACCAGGAGCATACTGTATCAACCCTTCAATCCATACAATCCAATACTTTTCTAAAGAGATGAGCTACATGCAGAATGTATACACAATCTCATGGGCAGATTTTTGGAGACAAATAATCAATAATTGTCTCCCTTGTTTGATGCATTGTTATTGCAAGTTCCATAGATGGATCATCTCCCATACATACTCATTATTGTAAAAATTATAGGCAAAGGGCTTACGATATAGGTCTATTTTTAGGTTATGCATGTTTATGTACTTTAACCATAGAGTTTGTACAGTAAATCCCCCCCCCCCCCCTTTAGCTACCGGAGTTGAAAATGTACCTATAGTACCATGAATAACTGATATCTATGAAATCAAGGGTTGAACGTACAGCCATTCAATAATAAAATATACCATCAAGTCAATGAGCCTACAGCAGGATATCTTCAACAATAGAAGACGCTGACACATCAAGCTATCACAAGACTGATGTATGGCCTTTAAAATAAATGTGAATATATGTTAACAGACATATGTTAACTCTGCCATCTTGGTGTTACACCATAATTAGATACATAATTCATGAGTATACCAAACATACCTCTGAGGACACCATATATGTTGCAAGAAAGTACAAGTTTCTATGTTAACTTTAAGGCCGTACTCGTAACTGTCTGCGGGGAATGGTCGTCCGGACACAATATCTTGATGAATGCTTAGACAGAGCTCACTTATTTGAAAGTACATATTCATATTGATACATTGAAGACAGACAAAGTACATATTGAAAGTATGCATCTAATTTGAGGTCACTGACATGGACCGAAAAGAGCTATGTAACAATGTCTATAACTGATGTTGTGGTGAGACAGATCAGACAACAGAGCATAAACTCCAGCAGTGCCACCTGTATGAAATAACTAGGAAAGTATATGGCCAGTTTCAACCACCCTAGATAAGAAGGTCCATGGCAAGAAGGAAGACCTCAAGAGGACTGCTTCCTTTATCGCTATGACCGGGGTGGTAGTGTAGACGGTGAACGAAAAGAAGAAGATTTTCTACAACTTATATAAATCACTTTCAACATCTCACTCAAGATGGTATCCATTTCTAAAAGCATAATTATGAAAGAAGGGACGCCAATTTCCCCCTTCAATATGCCAGGTGTCAATTCTTAGTCAAACAAGAGATGTAATGTAAACACGTATGCCCCCATGGCAGCCCAATAGTCAGAAATGGTAAAAGTTACAGTGACCTTGACCTACTGACCTCAAAATCAATAGGGGTCATCTACTGTTGACGACCAACTTCCATGTAAAGTTTGAAAATCCTAAGGGCGAAGCATTCTTGACATATTTAACTTATTTAACCGAAACCATTAAGTTTGGTCTATTAACTGACGGAACGACCTACCGCTATGTGCAAAGCAATATACCCCCTCATTGAAGATTGGGGGGGGGGGGAAGCATAATAAGCAAGGGAATCACTGAAACTGTTTTTATTCCGTCTTAGGAATGAAACTGCCATGGATGTGATCCAGACCTTCCATACCAGGTTTTGGTGCGGTTACTTCTCACTTGTAATATTGAGCACACAAAATGATGTTAATGAATATACTTACAGGAGTCTCTTGGAGAGGAGGAGTATGTTTGTAAGCTAGTGCTGACTTGACAAGGTTGGTCACCGCTTCAGCTCCCCAGTTCCTTAATCCTGTATGTGGATGTTGGCTCACCTGAAAATATATTGTATCTGTACATTAGGTATGTTCATAGAAATTAATTAATAGCAGTTACAGACATGTGTCATGATCTTTTACACCCAGTCACAATACTTGGCATACAACATTGTGATACATTGTTGTCAAATACACATATGACATAGCATATTTAAGGCCTCAGAGTCACACATGGCTTAACAATGAGTTAGCTCTAATGTCACCAATGGAGAACACTAGACCATCTGTACCTACAGGTATGTCACCGTACAATGGCTAACATTTAGGGACCACCTCTAGAAAACAAGGTTAATCACCAATTATTAAGCTAACACTAAGGGACCATCTCTAGAAAACAAGGTTAATCACCAATTATTAAGCCAACACTAAGGGACCACCTCTAGAAAACAAGGTAAATCACCAATTATTAAGCTAACACTAAGGGACCATCTCTAGAAATCAAGGTATATCACCAATAGCTAACAATTAGGGACCATCTCTAGAAATTAGGGTTGTCAAAATCGACCGAATCAAGCATCCGGATGTCCGAATGCTTTTTGATAATTACTTTTCCATCGTAACCAGTTTTCGCGACTTTAGTATAACCTCCGTAGAGCGACATCCGGCGGAGACAGAAAAAACTGCCACTCTGCGGACGTCGATTGTTTTAGAATGTCGTTCATAGACTTTTGAGTGTACATAATCACGGTACTCTTAAATTGATGTCGTTTGTCGCATAAAATTAGATCTACTCGTAGCCGCGCGTTTTTTTTCGATATAATATATACTTACAATTATTTAAGTAAGATCGTTGATTAGATACAAAATTGCGTACAATCCACGGGTCTAGTATTTATTGCTATTAAACACGACTCTCAACATTATAAACCGAATCAACATTATTTTACGCACTTGCCGTATTAAATTGAATTGTTTACATTCAAAGTAACGTCATATCGCTCACTACACAATTTGTACACGTGATAGGTACTTGGTTTACCTCTCGCGTGTAACTTGGTCAGTGCATAAATTATGCTGAAATTGACAGTTTTAGATGACTCGATTAACTATTAACGCCACGTTTACGTGTACTGATTGATAATCGTGTTTATGTCATTTACAATTATTAATAACGACTTGGAATTGAAAAGATCGAATTGTATGCATCTCATCAAATGCATGGTATGTACTGAGTTACTGTGTCGAACTGATCCCATAGACAGTCGCTAATTTACTAGCGCCCGCGGCATCGGGTTTAGTTACCTCAATGAGCGATAATTATTATGATCCACGAAGGTGCGAAAATTATTGTTAATGATCAAGTTAAATTTAATCCCATTACATACATACACTATGTAAGTCGTATGCAGTGACACTTTGTACTAGTATATTGTAAGCGTAGTATAAACGTGTCATCACCTCGACGACGTAGTCTATATTGCGCCTTGTATGTTCGACACTTAGATAATATTTTATGATTATCGATTTCAGCAAAAAAATCATGTTTTTATACGAACGTCCGTATACGAAAATTGTCCGGACTCCGGTTGACAACTCTACTAGAAATAGAGGTATATCACCAATAGCCAACACTAAGGACCATCTCTAGAAATCAAGGTAATATCACCAATAGCAAACACTATGGACCATCTCTAGAAATCAAGGCATATCACCAATAGCCAACACTTGGGGACCATCTCTAGAAAACAAGATTAATCACCAATAGCCAAGTCAAGGACCATCTCTAGAAATGGCGGTTAATCACCAATACCAAACACTTAGGGACCATCTCTAGAAATTGAGGTTAAAAATCACCAATGGCCAACACTTATGCCATCTATAGCATGCAGGGTAATTTAAGTCACCTGAACAGCGAACATTAGAGACACCAGAGTACTGGAAGAAAATGCTGTACCATTGTCAACCACATTTAGTTGTCATGGTTTCTTAACCAATGATGAATACACATCTGGGACTTATAAGTCTGCAGTTCCAATGTGACAGACAATTTCAAGGGAGAACACAAGTTGATTTTCTTCCAGCAATGACAGCATTGTAAACCTTGCCTTGTTTTTAAACAAGAGGTCAGACAGATTTTTCCATTATTAAGTCATCAGGGAGAAATAATCAAATCAAGTGTTTAGCACGATTAACCATTGATGTTTACCTTGCATACACAATCAGTCAGACTACTGTAAACCAAGAAATTATTTCGCGCCATTCAATTTTGCGAGAGGTAGAATTTTGCGTAATTAAGTCACCACGAAAATGCTAAAAACAGTAATATTGACATAGTGGGAAACTAAAAAAAGGGAAAATTTGTAGTCGCGAATATGCCGACTATCAGCAAAACGCGAAAGTTAGTATTTGCGAAAATAAATTGCTTTACAGTATATGATACTGCTGCATGGATGCAAACACACTGCAAGCACATCTATACAGTCTACCAACTTGTCTACAGAGTTGGGTGAACAGGAAAGAAAACTGTAAATTGTCTTTAAGATAAAGGCCTAGACTCCCAAATCGAATGTTCCAAATGGTGTAACAACGATCAAAACAGTCAAACAAGTGATGGAAGTATATACAGACAGCTTAAATGTCTGTATACTATATTTGGTCATAAATAAAAGACATCTTTAACAACAATTTAGATATTTTTTACTGTCCCAAGAAGGAATTTCATTATTGATGTTGTATAGGATAGAACATGAGTAGCAGTTGTATATGGGATTATAACTCCGAATGAAACCAGGATTGTAATCCCATATATAACTGCTACGAGAGTTCTATCTGACTTAGACCATAGATAAAAAATCTTTGTTTATCAGGTACACGTTGCCTTTGCCTTTAACATAATGTTATGTGCTGATATAGACCTAAGTGACAAATTAATCTATTAACAGTACAACATCAATAATGAAATTCCTTCTTGGGACAGTAAAAAATATCTAAATTGTTGTTAAAGATGTCTTTTATTTATTAATAGATTAATTTGTCACTTAGGTCTATATCAGCACATAACATTATTACACCAATACTTAAAGGGTTTATCATACCCTACGTACTGGTAGATTTATAGGCAAAGTGTACCTGATAAACAAAGATTTTTTATCTATGGTCTAAGTCAGATAGAACTCTCGTAGCAGTTATATATGGGATTACAATCCTGGTTTCATTCGGAGTTATAATCCCATATACAACTGCTACTCATGTTCTATCCTATACATAGTACATAGTTCAGGATAAGAATAGAGTGACACAGGGGTCGGGTCCACTATTACGGTGTAAAACCAATTATAAAGGCTTATACAGACTGAGCTATAATTTCAATGCTAACCTAACATACTTTATATTCAAACTACCTATTCAGGCAATGGTTGTAATCTTTTGTGTACACATAAACTTCAACGTCACTCTCACTATATCCTAACTGGACTGTAAATATCTTTATTCAGAGATCTGTTACCTCAGGTAACCAACAATATATAACAAGAGGTATAACAGTCCTTGTAACATTGCCTACAGTGCCCGGGCCTAGATCTCCAGAAGTGACTCAGTTTGAGAAAAAATCTCATCTCAAATATTGTCTTGAGTCTTTGAGTTAATGTCCATGCATGGGAGACTGGACTCAAAATTTGTAGCACAAAACAGGTGCACTATTCTGAGTTTATAACAGTAAAATTTCAAGATCTTAAACTACACATTGTCTCAAAACAGACTCTGATTTGAGCAAAATCTCAATTTGATATGAGATTTTTACCTGAAATGCTTCGGAAATGGGCTTACTCTCAACTTAGCTGAATTTGGCCTTGTTCTTGTAATCAGTCAAGTGACAAGAGAATAAAATAACAAGAGGGCCTAAAGTGTCCTAGGTCGCTCACCTGTCGTAGTAGTACATGCATGAAGATTTATGAAATTTCAGCCACTATTGTAAGTATCTTTATGATTTGACCTAGTGACCTAGTTTTTGATCCTGGGTGACCCAATATTAAACTTGACCTAGATTTTGTTGACATGATCATTGTGACCAAGTTTCATAAAGATCAGGTCGAAATTGTGACCTTTAGTGGCTAAACAAGGTTTTTACATGATTTGACATTGTGACCTAGTTTTTTACCCCGGATGACCCAATATCGAACGTCACCTAGATTTTGTTCAGATGATCATTGTGACAGAGTTTTATAAAGATTATACCAAAATTGTGACCTCTAGTGACTACACAAGGTTTTTCTACAATTTGACCATGTGACCTTGTTTTTGACCCAGGATGACCTAATATCAAACTTGACCTAGATTTTGTTGGGATGATCAGTGTGACCAAGTGTCATAAAGATTAGGGCAAAACTGTGACCTACAATGTCTACACAAATTGTGGACGGACGACAGAAGGACGTCGTACGAAGAGTGATCACAAAAGCTCACTCTGTCACTTTGTGACAGGTGAGCTAAAAAACTTTGAAGTAATTTATAGTTCCTTATTTCGAAGGATATGTGCAAAATGAAATTGATACAGCCATTAATATCATATGTAAGGATGAGTTCTATAATGAGAGGAATAACAGTGCTATATGGTATCTTGTTCTCCACCAATAAAACCACACATTTCTCTGCTAGACGTTTCCTCATTAATATTTTAAAGTGTATAAGCAACACAACTTTTCAATTTAGAAGACAAGCTTAATAGTTCTTTTACATAATGCTTCCATAAAATTCTCGGGTAATTACACTTACTCATAACACAGCCATAAGCCATAAAATCCTGGACAATCAACAAGATGTGTACATGTGAATCAGATTTGTTAATATGTCTAGGGAAAAGCTTACAAACTAAAGACTAGGGATGACATTGATGGTCGATTCTTCTGGGTTGGTGATCTTATTTAAGGACACAGAGTATGATCTAAAGTGGAAGGGTGCATGTTTTTTTCAAATGCATTTTATACTTCAAATTGATATTTGACTCTATCCCCTTAATTGGAGAATAAGGATATCCAATCATATCGCCTGTTACTAAGACCAAGAGTTTAATATGAAGTGATCTGATTGATTGTCCTTATCCGTAAGTCAAGTAAGATCAATATTGAATGCTGCCTCTGGAGTCCGTTGCCTAACCAAGCCTCTTCCAAATTGCGCCATTGAGCGCTTTCCTATGCCTATGCAACGACACGCTACCAGCGAGCAGTGCTCACTGATAGCATACTGTTTCTTAACACTTTGCTTGGCGAGCGCTACCAAGCGCTTTCTTGTGCAACAGACTGCTTCGGTAGTACCCAATAGCGCTTTTCTAAGGGGCGGATTGCTATCCACCAGCGCTCACAGGTAGCATATAAATTTGTTGCTTTGTCCGCTATATAGCGCTTTTTTGAAGCAAGCTGTTTTTTCTAACATAGGCTACCGAGCGCTCAGTAGCTCCTGGTCAATATGGCAAATATGTCCAAGATTTATTGATGTTTGTATACAAAAATTGTAAGTAAGACATTAAAGAACACTGCTGGTGTTTATATCCCAGGGAAACTAGTCTTATAATCTATACGCTGGAGAGCAGACCTATGCACAGTGTCATGTACCCCTGCAATGTCTCTATGAATTATGGTGCAGCATTATTGATGCCACAACATTGGAGACTGCAGCGTTCTTTGTGGAGGGGCTCTATTTGCATGGGATCTAGCTGGAGTGACATTTTCTGAAATATGTAAATACACAAATGTTCTGGGACTAGTTTGAGTGTCTAGAACCCTTGGTCTAATAACAAGAGGGCCATTTGGCCCTAAAGCGCTCACCCGATGAATAGCAGTTAAGGCAGAATCAGTATTTGTTATGATTTGACCTTAATATTTTATATAGATTTTACGAATGCACACTTTATGGCCAGGTTTTATAAAGATGAGGTAAAAAATGTGACCTCTAGAGTATAAACAAGGTTTTTCTTTGATGTAATCTGGTGATTTAGTTTCTGACACAAGATGACCCAGTTATGAACTTGACCTAGATTTTATAAAGGTTCACATTGTGACCAAGTTTCATAAAGATTAGGTAAACAATGTGACCTCTAGAGTGTTAACAAGGTTTTTCTTCAATGTGACCTTGTGACCTAGTTTTTGACCCCAGGCGACCCAGTTGCGAACTTGACCTAGATTTTATTAAGGTTCATATTGTGATTAAGTTTCATTAAGATTATGTCAAAAATGTAACCTCTAGAGCATTAACAAGATTTTTCTTTGATTTGACACCAGATGACCCAGTTACAAACTTGACCTAGATTTCTAAAGATAAACATTGTGACCACGTTTCATAAAGATTGAGTGAAAACTGTGACCTCTAGAGTGTTAACAGTCAAATTGTTGACGGTGGATGGTGGACTCCGGACAAAGGGCGATCGCAATAGCTCACCTTGAGCACTTTGTGCTCAGGTGAGCTAAAAAAGATGCTCTGGGCATGAACCTTGCTTGCCAATGTCACTGAATAGGTTGCAACAGCTGGTAAGCCAGGTAAACCCGTTGACATGCAGTGATCAGTAAGAATGTATGAAACATGTGATATGTAAAGAAAATATTGTAAATACTGTAGCGCACAGACAATCAAAGGCACACAGAAACGACGGCAGTGCCTAGCCATCTACGGAAGAGTCAGACATAGAACGAACCATCCACAACCCCAAAAATAGCCATTTCAAGCAAGCCTATAATATTATACTCACTTCACAATGAATGACACACTGCAGACTTTGAATTCTGTGCATAATTAGCCATAAAGGGAGGTAATTATAAATGATAACTACACTGAAGTGAAGTACAGGGAGACTTTTTACCCCTGTTTGAAACCATCACTTCACTATGTTTTGTTTAGTCCTTATAAAATATTACAGTTCTACAAGACATTTTAATGACAATTCCATGACTTTTAAAGAAGTCTCATTATTCTGAAAATCAAAATGAAAACCAGGTGCACAATCTAGCCAATTAATATTTCCTGCAGTTTCATGACTATAGCTGATTATAAGTCATGCAAGCAGCAAAAAAACAAATATTAATTGTCACCTGCTGCTCATTACTTTGCCAACTAAATTGTGAATAATTTGGTCCCAGGTTTCCTATTCATTATTCCTTTTGTGTTAGGGCACCATCTGGTTCAGTTTTTGTTCAGACTTTAGGGCTCTATACCAGCAGAGTTTCAAAAAGCTCTCAGGCAAAAAATGGTACAATATTCTAAATTCCAAAACATGTTTAATATTTCATAGAAATTTTACCGTTCATCAATCTATGTTGAAACATGTGAGAAGATCTGAGAAAAGAGAATTAATCAAGAGATACAAATGTAGCTAAGCTCACAGAGAAAATAACTTGCAATTGTTACCCTCATGATTTTCATGAACACATGATTGTACCAGGTAACATAAACAGGGTTCCCACGCTTTTTTCTCAATGGAATTCTTGGGTACTGTTACGCTAGCGTAACTCTATGGTTTTCCGTAAATATTGCGTTCGGTGATAACATTTGCGCAAATGCGTTTTACTAAGATATTGTTTCTCATTTTCTGCCGTACGTTTGGCGTTATTCTACGCAAGATCAGAGTAACCATATATAGCAAATATGAACGTAGTAAAGAGGAATTAAAACACACTGTTGGTTTTAGACCGTCACTTGTTATTATAGACTGTGATTAGTAATAAAAACATATTTAATCATCAAAACTTGAAATGTTTATGTATATTTATTCATTCTGGATCCCGATATATTGGTATAATTATTGTGGCCCAGTCTACGTTCAATATTCAATATTTTTACGTAAATGTATACAACAACTTGTATTTTCCATGGTTTCACTGGGTGTTGGACAAAAAGGATCTTATATTTCATGGAAAGAAAATAATTTTTCCCTTAGCGTGGCGTATATTTCATAGAAATTAATGAAAAAATAAAATACTTATGGCTATATTTGTGTTCCAATGTTTACGCATTTCTTCTTGGAACTGTAGCCAAAAGTCACATGGTATTGCTACATCCAAAAATAGCGGATTTTGTTTTTGTATTGAAATTTATCGGCCCTGGAGTTGTAACAGGGCATACATGGAGGGAACAACAAATTGTTGAAGGAGCATGCAAATTGTTGTCAATGACAACAAAGTTACAACAAAGGAACAACAATGACAACAAAGGAGAACAACAATGACAACAAAGGAGAACAACAATGACAACAAAGGAACAACAATGACAACAAAGGAACAACAATGACAACAAAGGAGAACAACAATGACAACAAAGTAACAACAATGACAACAAAGTAACAACAATGACAACAAAGGAGAACAACAATGACAACAAAGTAACAACAATGACAACAAAGGAACAACAATGACAACAAAGGAGAACAACAATGACAACAAAGGAACAACAATGACAACAACAATGACAACAAAGGAGAACAACAATGGCAACAAAGTAACAACAATGACAACAAAGGAGAACAACAATGACAACAAAGGAGAACAACAATGACAACAAAGGAGAACACCAATG
Source organism: Spisula solida (assembly GCA_947247005.1). NCBI lineage: Eukaryota > Metazoa > Mollusca > Bivalvia > Venerida > Mactridae > Spisula > Spisula solida. The sequence goes on from OX365954.1 coordinate 29,843,345, forward strand.
ACAACAAAGGAGACCAGCAATGACAACAAAGGAGACCAGCAATGACAACAAAAGAGACCAGCAATGACAACAAAGGAGACCAGCAATGACAACAAAGGAGACCAGCTATGATCGGCAGCTGGGAAGCCATTTCAGTCCATCTCAAATTCAGTCTGGGCTAGACCCACAGAAAACATTTCACAACAGAAACCACTTCAGTGCTCATCAAATGGATATTTATTCAGACACAAAATGTACCATTACGTGAGTGTATATCATATTTTTCACCAAAAAGAGACTTGAAAACTACATAAACAACATCAACAACATCAACTTTTACATCATTGTCTACAGTAAAACAACCCTAAATTGCATTCACATTAACACTATTAACACTATAAACACATTACTTTATGGCTTCTATTATAGGAGCACTAATTGTTAAGATTCCAGGGAAGATCATAATATTCTCTTAACAACTTTGAATGTATTGGTTACTGAACAGATATGTTGCTTACTTATAAGAAAGAATTGCTGCTTACTATAATACACAGTCATTGTAATATTAACTACAAAGTAGCAATACCATATGACTTTTGGCTACAGGTCCAAGTCGAAATTTGTCAACATTGGAAAAAAAAAGCCGTAAGTATTTTATTTCTTCATTGATTTCTATGAAGTAGAAAAATGCCACGCTAAGGGGAAAATTATTTGCTATGCATGAAATATAAGATATTTTTCCGGAGCTGTACCATGCAACCCTTGGAAATTACAGGTTTCACAGGGTGCTCGAACAACAGTCAAGCAATTTGACAATTTTCGACTTGGACCTGTAGCCAAAAGTCACATGGTATTGCTACACTGTAGTAGCAAATACCAAAGCGAGAACACATTATCCACATTCCTCTTATTTACATAATATATTGAAATTATAGGCAAAAATTTAATTTTGAAGTCAGCATAGGAAAAGAACTAAATAAGACTAAGTCTTTCGTTCCAATCCTTTCCTCACAATAATTGTAATGTATATGTATTGTTTATAACATGCTGTAAATAATGGGAATAAATATGTTTAAACTAAAGCAAGAACAGAACACCTGTCATACTAGCTGGTGCATGCAGGCCCCTATGGTGACCGGAGTAATCATTTACACTTTCTGACCATGATTGAAGAAAACACAGCCTCTTTTGTACAAGGTTTTCATATTGCCTTAACCAGTGTCCTTGGTACTTCTACACCAGATAACCAATATTGAAACTGGATCTAGATTCTGTCTAGACACAAATATTCGGATCATCATTTATGAAAATCCAGTGAAAATTACAGCTTCTTTAGTGTACATGGGGCTTTCTCTATGATCTGACCTAGTGACCCAATATGAAATGCTTAAACTCAACTTTGTCTGAATGTTTCAGCTGAAACCTCGACAATCTGCATTTTAAAACTGTTATTTTTCAATTTTTTAGGACTTCTGACAGCTAAAACTAGGTATTCCAGCCATTTTACTGTTGGAACAGGGTCATTCAGCTTTTTGATTGCTGAAACTAGTTCATTCAGCTTTTCGACAGCTTGGACTTGGGTGTTAAGTTGGGCATTGTGCCTTGTATGTGTTTTTATGTTTTCTGTGCTCGGCTGGTTAAGTAAAGTGCTGTCTTCCCTGTCTGACTTAATATTATCTTGTTGATTACATCTAAACAAACCTTCTGATGATAATCCACTAACATGGAGATCCATTAAAAAGTACAGCATCTTTAGCATATAAAGGTTTTTCTATGATTCAACCTAGTGACCTAGTTTTTGACCCTAGATGACCCAAACTTGAACTTGACCAAGATTTTGTTGAGATAATCATTGTCACCCAGTTTCATAAAGATTAGCTTAGAATTATTGTGACCTCTAGCATCTGCACAAGGTTTTTCTATGATTTGACTTAATGACCTAGTTTGTGACCCTAGATGACCCTAAATGACCTATATTAACCCATTTTATTCAGAGGTATTCAAAGCAATATGATTTTCCACACTCAGCTTCAATGATTACTTCATACAAGAGGGCCCAAAGGGCCCTAGGTCACTCACCTGTCGTAGTAGTGCATGCAAGTCCTGTTATTTGACCTAGTGACCTTGCACTTGACCTAGATTTTGTTGAGATGATCATTGTGACCAAGTTTTATGCAGATTAGGCCAAAATTGTGACCTCTAGAGAGGACACAAGGTTTTTCTATGATTTGACCTTGTGACCTAGTTTTTGACCCTAGATGACCCAATATCAAAGTTGACCTAGATTTTGTTGAGATGATCATTGTGACCAAGTTTCATAAAGATTAAGTCAAAATTATGACCTCTAGTGACTACACAAGGTTTTTCTATAATTTGACCAAGTGACCTATTTTTGACCTCAGATGACCCAATATCAAACTTGACCTAGATTTTGTTGAGATGATCATTATGACCATGTTTCATAAAGATTAGGCCAAAATTGTGACCTCTAGAGAGGACACAAGGTTTTTCTATGATTTGACCTTGTGATCTAGTTTTTGACCCCGGATGACCCAATATCAAAGTTGACCTAAATTTTGTTGAGATGATCATTGTGACCAAGTTTCATAAAGATTAAGTCAAAATTATGACCTCTAGTGACTACACAAGGTTTTTCTATAATTTGACCTAGTGACCTAGTTTTTGACCTCAGATGACCCAATATCGAACTTGCACTAGATTTTGTCGAGATGATCATTGTGACCAAGTTTCATAAAGATAAGGACAAAATTGTGACCTGTAGAGAGGACACAACCCAATTGTTGACGGACAGACGGACGACGGACGAAGAGTGATCACAAAAGCTCACTCTGTCACTTTGTGACAGGTGAGCTAAAAAAAGTATAAAACACCAAAGAAAATGTTCAAAACTTCAGAAACAGAGAATAATTATTAATTAACACGGAATTTAGCTTTCAACTATTTTTTTCTAGTCCCAAAGGCAATGACCATGGAACATAGAGTACAAAACAATATGTTTATATCATCAGTACAGAAAAACAACTTCCAACCTCAGATTCTTAACATGAGACAGAATAATACCATTGTATTATCACCCATCCAGCCTCCAGATAAAACAGAAATTTTTTTCTTAACAATTTGTAATGAAATAATCCCCTACGGTAATCAGTGACAAGTATCTGTCATAAATGATTTATGATAATTCTGATCCCTGGAATACCATTCTGTTAGAAAACCTTGTAGAACATGATAAGGACTAGATAATTCTAACACCATGAAATGTGATTGTGCGTCCAGATTGTGATACAGTAGTGTAGTGGATTGTTTATGGAATATACTGTAAACCAATTTACTTTCGCGAGTACAAACTTTTGCGTGTTGCTGATCGTCGACATACTCGCGACTACAAATTATCGCCTTAAGTTTCCAGCATTGTCCATTTGAATGTTTTTAGCACTTTCGCCGCAACTTAATTACGCAAAATTCTACCACAAACGAACTTCGCGTAATTAAGTCGCGCATAATGATTTCATGGTTTACAGTATATCGACTTGATCATGTGATTTGTGGCTTCGTTCACGTAATCAATGTCAAAATATGACTTATTTACCGAGGTAAATAAATAGAAAATCCCATCAGATAACCACATGATTGGTTACATCAGGAAAACAGGTTATACATCAGGGGAAAACAATATTGTTAGAGTTGAAGAGTGGGGAAAAGTGCAGAGATCATGAATATGAGCCAGTCTCCAGGAAAACGTGCTATTTTGACAAATCATTTGATTTTAAGATTTTTTATTATGTAAAAGAGTAATCTTAATGAAGCAAAATGCAAAAGAAATTTTGTTAATATCATGATTTTTAAGGAAGTTACTGCTGTTTAGTTCAGGCCCTATTCAGACCTTTTTGCATGACGTCGCAAGCGTCATTCAAACGTTATTCGACATTGTTGTAACAAGTACTTTGTAAATACTGCTTTTGATCAATTCTTGACGTAAACTGGTCAAAATGGTATCAAGTTTTAGAATGATGTTTTAAGTTTTAAAATATACATCCAAGTTGTAAATGTTTACATTTAGAGAAAGACTACTACTGTTTTAAATAACTAACTCCCCGTTTTCTCAATCAGAGTACTTTTCTGAAATTGGTCACCATAGCAACGAAGTAAATGATTTCGACATTATTCATAAGAAATTTTAAAGCTAAGATATAGTAATATATGGATAAATGACTTAAAATTGAATCTATTGATATGTCATTTTTTCTTATTTGAAAGCATTTTTAAAAGCTTGTTACATGCACAGTGTAGCAATACCACGTGGCTTTTGACTACAGTTACAAGTAGAAATTTGTAAACATTGGAACACAAATATAGCCATAAGTATTTTATTTCTCCATCGATATATATAAAATAAACGCCACGCTCAGGGGAAAAGTATTTGCTTTCCGTGGAATATAATATCTTTTTCAGTAGTTTTACCGATTTTTCCATTACCCTGTGAAACCTACACGTTCCATGGTTTCACAAGGTAATGGTCAAAACGGCACAGCCGCTGAAAAAGATTTTATATTTCATGGAAAGCTAATAATTGTCCCCTTAGCGTGGCGTATATTTCATAGAATATAATGAAGAAATAAAATACTTATGGCTATTTTATTTTCAAATGTTTACAATTTCTTCTTGTAACTGTAGTCAAAAGTCACGTGGTATTGCTACACTGATGCAGGAATTACATAATGTCAATATAGCAGGTTTTCCTGGAGACTGGCTCATATATATACAAATTGAATGTTGAAAGTCTGTCCCAACAAATCATAACATTATAACAATAACAAGAAATATCACTGAATGTGATGAATACCCCAGATACTGCTTGACACAATCACTTAAATGTGCTCTGACAAACAACTAGACTTGGTATTGATCATTCATGCAAATGTTCATTGAAATCCAACCATTGGTAACAAAGGAAAAGTGTAGACAAAATTTATAAGTGTAAAAAAACCAAAGGGCCATAACTCCCTTAAAATTGATCCGACCAGCATGTGTCAACCATATATATACAGTAAAACCTCGGTAATACGAGCAGCGATTATTCGAGCAACCGGCCTAATTCGAGCAAATTTCAAAGTCCCGACGAATTTGCTCTATATTGTACATTAATTTATCCCTCTAACTCGAGTAAAGTTATTACGAGCATCCGGCCTAATTCGAGCGCAGGTGTCGGTCCAATCAACAATTTTCAACGATAATTAATTACCTTATCTCGAGGCAATCATCCGAGCGAAATTTCACACCTCCGAAAAATGTCATACTAAATTTTGTCACGGTCCGTATTTTTCACACATCGTGATAATCATAGTTTATGACAATAGCGTAATCCCTAACACTTAAATTGATGTCCGTATTTTCGATCCGTTACATTAAACACGAAGTAGAAGATATTTAATTAATGAGCGTGATTTAAACTACGCATACGTTTCAGAACAAGTTCAATAGGCAACAATTGGGAACATTAACTTATACGAGAACTAGAATTATTATTTGCAACATCGTTGCTTCGAACGTACTGACTCGCACATACTTTTAAATTATCGTAAGATAAACCGACGTCCATGTAGAATCTTAAATATTTAGGCTCCGTTCGTTATAAAACTGACTGCAAGTAAAAATCATTTCAAAAACTTTTCATTTCCCGTATTTCATGAAAACCTGCGAATGTAAGCTTACGTACAGTACAATTTCACGTGTCTGATACTGAATAAGTGAAGTAGATCAAGTCCGCGATTAAATCCAATTCTTATCAAACAACCTTGAAGAATACAAAATTCGTCGACTTTGTACTGTAGAAAATTAAATGTCAATTGAATCTACACTATGCGCCGATTGGCGAATTCATACCGCGGTATGGAACTCTGACTAAACACTACTCCCAACTGTACCGGCAATTTCTTTGATGTGCGGCGCGTTTGAAGTCAGTCGAAAGACCGCCGCGTTTGATGTCTCCAAATTGTCGCGCGCGTTTTAATTGGAACCACAGGGATATAACTCATTCAGCTAAATATCATGTCCTAAATAAATTATCATAGATAATATAGTGCATGTTTTTTACTCAATGAGCCGTACCCCTGTGCTGGAAACTGGATCGACTTTGCATCCGGGTTTTATTTTATCACGTGCGATTTTTGTGCGTGGGTGTTTGTTCAAACATGTAGGATCTATCGTGCGCTTTGGGTAATGTTATCTTTTTGCCGATGCGAACTTTTATTACAATTTTACCGTTAAACGGAGTTTGATATTTAATGTAAAAAGATTCATTACGACTTTCATATGCAATTTGTTCAATTCGGCAAATGTCCACACGATTCAAATTGCGTATAGACTTGATAAACAATGACAGTATTCGTAGTTACAACCAAATACATGTATCATACGTGTTTTCATTATAAACACAGTTACACTTAGTCATAACAACAATTCATCATAGACTTCGGATATTTCGAGCACCTGGCTTAACTCGAGCATTTGGCTTGTCCCGATGGGTCCTCGAGATAACGAGGTTTTACTGTATATATATATTACAGATTCCCTGATTCTGGGGCCAGGATTACAACCAATACTTACACTCAGCACTCAGCACTCAAATATTGAAAATGTGATATAATGAGCTATTCTTTGTCCTAGATTGCAAATTTTGCTAAGGAAAATATATACAATTGATAAGTGAGTGTTGAAAATAATATTTGTCACACTTTTTATGCCATTGTGTACTATTTATGACGTATAAATGTAATTATTGAATCTGAGTGCCACACTCAGCACTCAGACTGAAAAATTTCATTTATAGCTTACAAATACACTAAATTTCACTATGAAATAAGCCAATAATAATATTTAGTACCTATTTAACATTATTACAACTTCTTGTTCTCAAAAAGTGTCGCTCTGAACCACAGGCCCCGTGTTCACAAAGAATCAGTTTTCAGGATCAGGCTCAAGCTCCATTCTGTTTTTGCTATTTCTTTCCAATAATATGTACAGTTATAAATTATATGTTCCTTAGCAGTTACAGAATATCAAAACAGTTTCTAGATAACAGATTACGACCCGTAAAAACTTTAACTTTCCTATAAAAAGATATTAATTGTACTTGAGACCGAGACTGATCTGAGACATTCACGATCAAGCTCGAAAATCCAGCTTCAATTTATTAAGCACAATATTTCTATAACTATGCATTACAACTTATTTATTTGTCTTTAAAATTTAAGGAGATACCAATATTGTTTCCTCTGCTTAAAAGAAGTAATCTTTCTATCAACACATTTTCTGTATATTAAATAAAATAAAATGGAGCTTGAGCCTGATCCTGATAGCCTATTCTTTGTGAACACGGGGCCAGATGACTGAATTTCTATATTTGAGTGCTGAGTGCTGAGTGTAAGTATTGGTTGTAATCCCGGCCCCTGGTATGACCAAACATCTCTGTGACCCTAATCATGTTGTTTCGGCAAACTGTCATGAAAAGCAAACAGACAATTTGACCCCTTGAAGGTGTTGTTATAGAAAGGTTGTTGCTATACAGAGGGCTGCTCTGGAGAGGTTGTACTCACAGTATTCAAACCAGCAGACTAAAGTGGAATAGACATTACACCAGTGCAGAGATTGCTCGGCCATATTGTTGACATTACACCAGTGCAGAGATTGCTCGGCCATATTGTTGACATTACACCAGTGCAGAGATTGCTCCGCCATATTGTTGACATTACACCAGTGCAGAGATTGCTCGGCCATATTGTTGACATTACACCAGTGCAGAGATTGCTCCGCCATATTGTTGACATTACACCAGTGCAGAGATTGCTCCGGAATATTGTTGACATTACACCAGTGCAGAGATTGCTCCGCCATATTGTTGACATTACACCAGTGCAGAGATTGCTCCGCCATATTGTTGACATTACACCAGTGCAGAGATTGCTCCACCATATTGTTGAAGTTGTTTGGCAAATGCTTTTGAGCTAATCCATCGGGCGGTGTGATTAAAATTTACCGTTAAAATAGATTTAAAGGTAATTGACTGGCAACTGACACAATGCGAACTGAACATTAAATCAGGTACACCAAATGACACCAGGATATTAGTACCAGTATAGTCCGCCCAGAATAATGTGATATTTACAAACATGAATTGGTTTGGTCAAATGTGGCAAAATTGGTTTTACAAATAACTTAAATAAACAGATAAGGTCAGTAGTGTACTAAAAAAATAACTAATAATTGGTGCACATAATTGTAATCCACCTTTGTGGACTATACCAAATTTGCCCGCCTTTCACATTATCCTGGATGTACTATAACAGATTGCACTGAAAGTGGATATAACATAAATGTACATCCTGAAAACTTCAATGATTCCAATCCTTTATCATGTTTGATCATAATACATGTTCAATGGTAAAGAGCAATAAGTTTCAGTGAGCAATTTGTAACTTAAGGACTAAATGAAATGTCAACATTCTACGTCCTTCTACATTCTGTCAAACAACACGAGTTTGGACAATAGAACAGGATAGTAAATGAATTGTCAACATCATACATCCTACACATTCAGTCATACAACACAAGTTCGGACAATAGCTAGGATGGGATGGATTTATAAAATACTAAACTAACAGGGTATCACAAATGTTTCAAATTTCTCAATAAATTATCCATCTGATTTTACGAATAAATACAATTCATCCATTAATACTGGTATTGGCATTGCTGTGGCATCTTGTCCTAGCATTAAAGCTTCAGATTACAACATGATAGAAGAGCAGTACTTCACATTGCTTTTAGCATAAACCATGCCTCCAAGTTACAGTCAAAAATAGAGCAGATACACTACGCTCAAATTAGTAACCCCAATGTCTCCAAGTTACTGTCAAAAATAGAGCAGATACTAATCCGCTCAAATTAGTAACCCCAATGCCTCAAAGTTACTGTCATGAATAGAGCAGAAATAATACTCCGCTCAAATGAGTAAACCCAATGCCTCCAAGTAACTGTCATAAATAGAGCAGAAATAATACTCCGTTCAAATTAGTAAACCCAATGCCTCCAAGTTACTGTCATAAATAGAGCAGAAATAATACTCCGCTCAAATTAGTAAACCCAATGCCTCCACGTTACTGTCATAAATAGAGCAGAAATTACTCAGCTCAAAATACTGAACCAGGAAGTGCTGATGATATCTGCCTATTTATGTGATTATAGGCCAGAAATATTTTCTACGATTATGGTCGACAGACTCAAAGTCAAATACATTTTGGTATGTTTTATATGGAATAATACTGTTTACATTGCTCAGATGTTGTAGTGCTTTTTCTACTATGAAGTCATCATAAGGGAAGTCACAAACAGTTTATGTCTAAAAAATCACCAAAATCGAATGGACAATTCTCTCTTTTTTAATGCAGAACAAATGCAATGCAATTTATGTGGGTTAAAACGATAAACAAGAGGGAGGTAGCTCATGCAATGTCATTATAGTAGTGCAAGTCACTATAGTTACAAACTTGACCTGAATTTAGTTGAGGTGAGCATTGTGACCTGTGCAGGTATTCAATATTGATCTTACTTGACTTAAGGATAAGGACAACCAATCAGATCAAACCATGTTAAACTTTTGGTCAGTAACAGGCGATATGATTGGCTATCCTTATTCTCCAATTAAATAAGATCAATATTGAATACCACCCCAGGTTTCACAAAGATAGGGACAAAGTTGTAACCTCTAAGCAATTGTGGATGACAGACAATGAACAATAGTATCAAACATAATTCTTAGCTGATTTTATGGAAAACTTGGAGTAAGCTTATTAGTAAAAGTATAGAATCTACATTATTATTTTACTTCCCGTACACATGGGTGAAATACAGTTCAGCAGGAAATTAACAAATTAATTGCTCAGCACTTGTTTTCCAACATCATTGCAGAAAAGTCTTGGATTACATTTATAATGAGACAATTTGTTGGGGGAACAATGAACAATACAGAATTCAGGTGAGTCTCCCACCTCTTATCCTGTTTGTCTTTCTGCATCTCTCTTCCATTAAATCGTCCAGTCATTTCTCATTATGTCAGATTTTATGTCATTTTCAAGGAGACTGCATGATTCTCTCATTTTTGAAAATCGCTCATAAATATTGCTATAATAGGCAAAAAAGCTGATAGTCATTACTGACAAGCAGGAAGCCTCGCATGATTGAGCTTGTAAGAATAAAATAATGATCTGCTAGGATAGAAAGAAATGAATTTCATGGTTATGGATTTTAATCTGAACAAATTGGGAAATTTATAAATTGGCAATTGAAAGACTCAGTTTCACCGGGAACTATTCTATTAAAATATAATTAATGATAGTACAAGGAAGGATTGGTCTCCAAACCACACTACATCTTAGAAATTAATGACAAATCATATCCGGGAGCCATTTTGTTTTTCACAAAATTGAACAATAATATTAATGCCTGGTGGCCCCAATCAAATGCATCTTTCTTCAAATTTAAACAGCAATGCCGCAAGACGGACAACAAGCTTGACTAATGCGCTTGGTCACAAAAATGCATCATACTATTAATCCATGAACTAGTCAAAGACAGCAGGATTTGGGACTAAGTATTTTTCCGAACCTTCTGCAATGGTAAATGGCATGTAAGCTCTTAATTTGCATTCATATATTCATTCCGTACAAAAAGGTCACAGTCATGAACTTAACTGTTAAAAGTTCTTCAACCAAATTTCAAGCTAATGAAATTTTTTTAACGTGGCCTACAAATGAAACATGGAAAATCTTGTACAATGGACCTTCATGGCTTACAAATCACTTCTACCAATCCTCTTATAAAACTTTCATACTATCAATGATCTCCCAACAATCGAGGGTCATAAATCCACCACCAGTTCAATGCCAAAATTCATTCTGTCAAAATCTCAAAAACTCCAAAAAAAATAAGATTTAGTTATGATATGCATATCAACTGCCTTTATACAAGTGCTCAGATAATACACAGACAAATCACCCTTATCAGAGAGATTAAAAAATACTTTTTTCCCTGAGCTTAAAACCTGATTTATATCCATTTAAGTTGGTCCTACTGGAATATGGTTCATCATTATAATACTCAGCATCATGATGAATCTATCAAAGGAGGTTAATCATCCGATAGAAAAATATGAAATGTTCCCCTATTATGTTTCCAAGCATCCATTAACAAATGTACTGCTATATCATTATTAGAAAAGGATTACCACATCATCAATCAAGTCTCTGAAATAAAGACAGAATCTCAAATGTTGGTTTGTAATATATACCACAAACTGACAATACCAGTATCTGCACTGATTCACCTCATGTTGGAACCACAGGTAACTGTATCATTAATAAGAAGAAGAAGTTTATTTCAAAATGTCAAATTCAAAAGGCCGCATGGTACAATACACAATTCACAAAATGACACTATTTATCAACATTTAGAATATAACCTACATTATAAGCCAATGAAAACGCAGAATTTTGGCAGTTAAAGGAAAATTTAATCATTAAAATTTTCTCTTCACAGACTTGACGTCATGCTAATTTCTATCGGCAAATCAGAATGCAGAATGTTATATTCTAAGCCCTTTTTAATCATCAAAATTTATTTGATATGTTCTAACTATAACTTATACAAAAGAGTAACACCAGTATTAATAAAATGTTTATTAAAACAAAATGCACCTCAGTGACTGTCTGGACAATTTCCTGACAAATGCACCTCTCTAAGATAACATAAATTTTATAAGAATTTTTTTTTTTTTCTCTTATCAATGATACAGTTACCTATGGTTGGTACCACAAGGATGTACCATTGTCAGTCTCAAAACCACAACAAGAAACAACATAATGCAAATTCCATGAAAACCACATTTTCAAACATTATAGATGCATAAATAACTTTGGTTACATGAATAGTAAAGTCCTCAGGTGCACATCTTTACAATATGCATCCTGATAAAAAAACCTGAAACTTTCATTAAATAAAAGATTGCTGACCTGCAGCTCAGCCATTTTTTACAGCCCTCAAAATATGCTTATCAACTAACAACTTTATCAAAATGTTTTATACTGTAAACCAACCTAATTTTGCATATACAAATGTTCGCGTTTTTCCGATGGCAGACATATTCGTGGCTACAAATGTTTGCGTTTTAAGTCTACCATAAACAAGACATTTTCGTGTTTTTCATGTTTGGAACATTTTCACGGATGTTTAATGTTGCGAATTCATACCACTCGCGAATTTCGCGAACTTAAAATAAGCAAAATAATTTGTCGGTTAACTGTATTTTTATTCAAGTGAATACAAAGTCTCCTATCCACTGAGTGCACTGTCAGCATTTTTAATCTTCGTTATGTACAAGACAAATTTATTATATAGACACAAAACATGATTCCAAGAAATTAATTTTGGGAATTTCGTTCTGGGAAAATGATAATCGGGGCATATCAACAATAAAATGCTATTTTATACCAGAATTTGATGATTTATTTATCTTTCAGTGAGCAGCTTCAACGATTTAATCCAGGTCACTGATTTATTCACATCTGAAGATCTGTCCATAGACATGCAAACCAATTTATATGATTATAATTTTCTTTTTACAAGATACTTTAGAATTTTATGACATCCTGATTGCTTTGTTTTCAGAAAAATGTCTGACATTTCAGACAAATTGTCTTTGTTTTAATTATTCTATTTAAAGTCGAACAATTGAAGGACATTGCTTCCATTTTCTACCAAATACCATGGCTGTGTCACAAATTATTTTATGACATTGATATTGTTTTCTACCGAATGATAATCTGATATTTTATTACATTACATAAGCTGGAACTGTCTTCCACATGTATGACAATTTAAGATGCACTACAAAATGTTCAGCAATATTTCAGACACCATAATAAACAGTTCTACCAATATGCAGGCAGACAGACATATTGACTGCGAAGCAAAGCACCACTTCTTTGAAGGCAAAAAATAATACTTTAGATATTAATACAATCATTTGTAAAAAAAATAATCTGTAAAAAAAACACATCAAACATCAGAACTGCTTTGTAAACAAACAACAAAGATTTCAATGGTTTGGTCATGTAATCAGAAAAGACCAAATCAACATTACAAAAATATCACTAAACTGCCAATATTGGGTGGAAAAAGAAACACTGAGGAAGACCAAAAGAGACATGGTAAAGGACCATCAACAGATCAAAGACCAAAAGAGACATGGTAAAGGACCATCAACAGATCAAAGACCAAAAGAGACATGGTAAAGGACCATCAACAGATCAAAGACCAAAAGAGACATGGTAAAGGACCATCAACTGATCAAAGACCAAAAGACACATGGTAAAGGACCATCAACTGATCAAAACTCTCAGAGAAATTGAAACGATTTGGGAAGACGGCAAACAATAGAGAACTTAAATGTGCCAGCCCGCATGAAGAGAATACTAACCACTACAATCGTTTGATTCAACAGAACTTTATAATCATTATAGACCAGAAAAATTGTTATCAGAATTTTAAATCTGTTATACATGTACCATGCAAAGTCGCCTGTTTCCAAGTGCAAATTAATGCAATATAAATGGATGTTTTTCAGGCACTTGTGCAAATTATATTTTACCTCATATGGAGAAGTTGTCAATGGTTTGCAGAAGTAATTGCAAACTCTATTCTATGGGCTGATTATGTCACTAAACAATTCACTGGCTTAGAATTAGAAGGTCGTAAATACTACGAGGGGTGATCAACAAATACGCGGAAAGTGCTGTCATTTCTTTATTTGTCACTGTAAGTCGTTGAAACCTTGTAAACAAAAAGATAAATTGATTTTAAATTGATTCATCGCTGACCATCAATATTAACCAAAGTAAAAACGAACGCGGTCTCCTATGGCAACGTCTCTCGACGTCATACGGCCCAAATTTTCATATTCTCCAACGTTGCACGTAGCAACAATGACGTATCATTCGTGCATTTGTAATATTATAATTTTCTAAAGGGTGGGTTATGAATATGAAATGATAAAATATTTAATTCATTATTTCAAAAAAATGTTTTAACGTCAAAATTCCGTTTAAGAGCTGTTTGCTTCGAAGTCTATATCTGAAAATGAGTGTGATACAGAAATCGGCGGCAAAAATTCATGTTGCGAATGAAATGTCATAAAATACCAATGACAAAATTGCAAAATACAACATATATGTAAAACCATACACAGCATGTGTCTGTTTTGCATATTCTCTCACTTGTAGCTATGTGAAATCGATTGGACACAGATCCCTTTTTAAGGACCCACTTGCAATTTGACAATGTCAAAGGACATAATTCTACTAAAACTGAATGAAATTGAATTAAAATACATAGGTGCACAAATAAAACACAAGCTGAATAATAATAACCCAATGAAGTTTGATGACTGTTGTGGATCAAACACTTTTAAAGTTAAAGTGCAAGACAATAAACTTATTAGGAAGGACAAGGACCATAACATACGCCCTATTCAAACTATGGTGGGGGCATTAAATCTGTGGTGGGGGCATTAAATCTGTGATGGGGGCATTAAATATGTGGTGGGGGCATTAAATCTGTGGTGGGGCATTACATCTGTGGTGGGGGCATTAAATCTGTGGTGGGGGCATTAAATCTTGTGAAAACAAACAAACAACATTACAGACAACTTCAGTAGCTTGTTGTTTCCCCAGATAGATTGTAAACACAAATAATCCTGACAAGCTGATATCTTGTTCTGCTATGAACAGCTTAAGCAAGTCAGGGAACATCAAGACCTTTTGATACAAGGTATAACTCAACATGCCACCTGCCCTGTAGATTTCATGTTTTTTGTTCTCATTCAGTCATACAGATTACATAAGACAAACACACCGGGACTGATGTATGTGATCATAATAGAAGAATGCTGACTACATAATGAATGATTGCTCCTCCGCATCATTCAGTGAGCAAGTATGGTGTACCAATGTTGCCATTACTTACATATAAAAGCCTTTGTTACTCCCGTGGAGCACTTACAAAAATTGTAAAGTTACGTTCAAATTTAATTTTTTTATAATTCTTTGACCACTTAATAACAAATTGGGGACGGAAACGGTTGATATGAGTTCATTAACTAAATTATTA
The DNA here is from genome assembly GCA_947247005.1 of Spisula solida. Taxonomy (NCBI): domain Eukaryota; kingdom Metazoa; phylum Mollusca; class Bivalvia; order Venerida; family Mactridae; genus Spisula; species Spisula solida. The sequence continues at coordinate 29,858,564 of OX365954.1, forward strand.
TAAGTATTGCAGCTCAATTGACCACACTTTATAATGGTAAACAAGCGTAACTTAAGTGTACCAATCTTGCCATCACTTACATATATAAGCCTTTGTTACTTCCCATGAGCACTTACAAAAATCGTAAAGTTATGTTCAAATTTAATTTTTTTATAATATTTGTGTCAAGGGTGTTGAGCATTGTGGTGGATACTTGTGGTCTGATTATTTTCTGTTTTGTGTGTCCATTTTCGTGCCTTTCATGCTTGGTCGTTTCTGTTGAATGCTGCCTTCCCTGGTTGTTAAGCACATAATTTGTCATGAACATGAACACTGAATTTGGAGCATCTGTAGTTATTCCTGTTGCTGTAAATCACTTTGTGTCCTTGTGCTTTTAAGACAATCAACTATAAAAGCTTCAGCTCTGACATTGATATCATTACAGTAAACTTGAGAAAAAATTAACAAGATTTGGAGGAGATGATCTGTTTTAATCATTCAGTTCATACCTACAGACAAACAGAGGATGACAGTGGGATCGTTGATCACATTCATCTTCCCTGAGGTCATTATCTCTATGATTAGACGGATGAAATTATAGAAAAACATACTTTTAAAGTCACTTTCTGCTTATCTGGTAGTTAAACATATAATGGACAGATGAGCCTACCCTACCTGTTGTTTGCAGGCTTTAAAGAAAAGGGAAGAGAATGTGCTCCCAAAGTTGGTGTCACATAAGGTAAATTGGTCTGTTCCTTCAATTGAGGTGATTATTATAAAATTTAATCAACTTCACATTTCAATGAAAGAGGACAATCTAAGTATATTAAAGTTTTGTCAAAATAGGCGAAGCAGGTTTTTAGCCAGGCAAAGTTAAAGAAAGCTGAGTGGTCTAAATGATAAAAGCTTTCATACTATGCATTGCTAGGCGATGGTGCCACAAAGTATGGGTATGAAATCTACAATTATTGTAGCAAACTTACCACAAAAGTGATAGACCAGCCCTGCGTTCAAGGAAAAATCACGTGACGCACGTTTCGTACCAGGTACGATACGTTTCGTACCTGGTACGCAAACGGTGCGAAACGTTTCATATCGTTTGCGTACCAGGTACGATACGTGCGTCACGATATTTTTCCCTGAACGCAGGGCTGATTTAGCTAAAGTAGCTAAAGCCCACAGACTGGCCAGATCAACTAACGATTATGGCAACAACACCCTTCTGTATAACAAACTATTATACTAATATTCCTTCAAGCAAGACAATGAAAAAAACAGGCATTATAACACTAATGTTCCACAAGTATTTTGTTGATTCCTATAAGACTTGACATTGATAGACAGCATACCTCAGTAACAACTTCCAACAACTGTTGCATATCACATTTTGGACTTTTTTCAACAAGTCTTCTTATATTGATGTGATATTTATATTGTGTGATGAGAGAATGTGATAGGCCTATCATTGAAAGCTTTTTATTATCAACTTTGAACATGATTTGTAAAACTATATAACCAATCACATAAAATCAATGTTTTTGCACCTGACAAAAAGGTAAACCATTATATTGAAGAACCAACAGATCGTAACATCATATAAATCTTCCTCAAAGAAATTCCTAGCAAAGTAATTTTTCTAAACAGTCACTTTTGAAACTTGGAATCCAGCTGGGGTGGTATTCAATGTTTGATCTTATTTTATTGGAGAATGAGGAAAGCCAATCATATCGCCTGTTACTGACCAAGAGTTTAATATATGTTGTGATCTGATTGGTTGTCCTCATGCCTAAAGGTGCTGCCTCATAGTTTGGGCTAAAATTTTTGTATGACGTAATTTTCCTACCTAACCAAGTATTTATATAATAGAAAGCCACTGGTGGTTGCTTTACGAAAGATTTATGGCATATAATTCACACATGATCAAACTGTAACTTCAACAAACTAAAGCCGAAACATCTGTGAGGTATTCGGTTCGTTTCGCAATTCGTTTTCATCGAATGGAAACAAATTTCAGGCAATTTAAGTGATAGTAGTGCTAATTCTATAGGGTATTAATACCCTATAGAATTTTCGGTGTAAAAATGCTAAATTACTACAAAATGCCGATATTTCCAAAGTTATTTTTTATGTCAATGTGGTTGTTTATGGCATATACAGGAAACTATACCAAAATTACATGAATATTTTACAATTTAATTTTAGTTTTGCAATACACCAATACGTGAGGCAGTCCCTTTAAGTCAATATATTGAATACCACCCATGATTCAAGCTAATGGTGTATAGCATTTTTAGGAACACTTCTTGATTTATAGTTCATGCACCTTGGTTGTGTGTACTTGTTACCCACTGCAGCACTTACAACCTTATAAGACTCATACATAATTGAAATCTGCATCACAAGGCACTTCTTTAATGAGCCTATTTTCATTAAAATCGAAACAGGTCATGTTGACCAAACTGGAGTAGTTTTCAGACAGATTTTTCTTGTTTTCTCAAAATATCGATATTGTACATACAACCTTCTCATTCTAAGCCAGTCATGTGACCTAGATATAATCGGCTTTTATAGTTACCCCTAGTATACGAAATGATAATTATTTATTATGTGATATCAATGAATGATAGAGATTTTTCAGTGAAAATAACAGTGAAAATAACACAGCTGGTTCCAGTACTGTACACAAAAAGAAATTTAACGTCATCGGCCATGGGCTTTAAAATATGTTTTACTTCATCATGGTGTCATCAGTGTTACATCATGACCTGTCCAATTCCAACGTGATTTTTCCAATTAATCTAGCCAATTAAGGTACCCTTTTAGAGAAATTGAAACATATTATAAACTATAATAAACAGAAAATTTGTTGATTTTCACCTTTTACATGAACATGTATTGGCATACCCATATGTGTACTGATGACAGGGGGCTGCCATTTTTTAATCATGTGACTGAAAATAGTTCAATATGGCGCCTTGTTATGTCAGAGGTCTATTGCAATGCACAAAGGCCAAGGTGATCAGAATGTAGGTATACTATAGCTTATTCCCTCATGATTGTTCAGTAAAAAATAAGTGAGGAAAATAACTGTCAAGTGAGGCGTTAAAAATGAATATGACATGACAGCTGGCATTTTATAGATGTATGTGTTGTACTTTACAAGTGTATAATATGCGTAACATACTTCTATTATTGTGAATGTATGAATTACACGCTTTCTTGTAATTTATTCAATTGAATGCTTAAGTATACGCTTCATCAGATGTACTTTATCACCCAGGCTATTCAACTACATCACCAATACAAGCTGATCACGTCTGGGGCATAATTGGTCATATATATGTATGTACATTACAAAAATCTAATTACATAGTATCCCCATATGTGGTACCGAAGTTAGACAATCGCAAGTCAAATGTCTAAAGCAGAATTGAGGAAATAATTATCAATAAATGTTTGTTAGTTCTGTTACTGATCTACTAAGCATTTGTGTTCACACCTCATGTGCATTCACCTCATGTGCCTACACCTCATGTGCATTCACCTCATGTGCATACACCTCATGTGCATACACCTTGTGTGCCTACACCTCATGTGCATTCACCTCATGTGCATACACCTCATGTGCATACACCTCATGTGCATACACCTCATGTGCATACACCTCAAGTGCCTCTTTTTTTGGACAACTTTCAAGAATTATCTACCTTGATAAGGTATTTTGTCTAGTCCATTTCTGTAACTGGATTGTCTCCCCTATATGATGATCAGGACATAGGGAAGGGGCTTAATTAACAAATATTGGGTCATGTTTCTGACATAGCTAGCTCTGTAACTGTGAGTGCTGTAATAATCAAATAGTTGATCCATATTGCTGAAACATACCTTGAGCAAATGTCATAACATTATGGAATGCAGAATCCATATAGAAGCAGGGTAGAAATTGGTCTATGTAATATGTAAATATAACACATTCAAGAAGCATAAAACACATAATTGATGATATTCAGTGTGTATGACTGTAGATTTCTATATCTGGGAAAACCAGCCTGTGGAATGACATGGATTCAATTGTAACAATCTAACACCAACAATTGGGCTATAACAGAAAAAGTGACATTATCTACCAATTGCCAAATGCTAGAATCATTAGATCAGCTGTTTGGAGAGGAAGTTTGGCAATGGTTATAATGATGGTGATGAAAAAAAATATGATCTTTTGCAACAGTCTGGCTACTGATTGCAATATATCGGTATGCCATTTTCTAAACCTTAAAAAATTCCCACAATCGGCAATGCTTTAATGAATTAGGTATTGATAGATAGATGTCAAAGGAATAGATAAAACATGTCAAGATATCACAGAAAATATTTAAATAAGGCTTTATTGAGAAAAAGTCAACGTTTTGTTCAATATATAAAACGTAACACATTCCCAATTCAGACATTTTAGCGAGATGCAAATTTTCCAATCCTCATCAGACCTGTATCCATTCCCCAAATGGTAAATAAAACCCTGATAATTGCGTATGCAGACAGATAGACAGCTGGGGCGTAGCTTGATCTAAATAATATGTGTAGGCGACTTACCATAGTGGGTACGAGGCACGCTCTCCGATTGTTTCAATTCTATAGGACACGCATGCGCAGGGCATTTTTTTTCAGAATAAAAATCAAGACTTAATACTTTGGAGGGCATTTTTTTTCAGAATAAAAGTCAAGACTCAATACTTTGGAGACAGGTTAAAGACCATTTATCCCAAAAAAAAATTGTCGTTCTTGATGACTTTCAAACTTTAAAATCAAGATTGTCCTTTAGAGTTAATACCCACACAGTGTCCCCATCAACTTTTATTGCATTTTATTTTTTTATACCTGCAAAAATGTGTAGGTGGTAGGCATGTGCCTATATATTCTAACCTTCAGGAAGTTACGCGCCTGTAAAGTATATTTAAACAGTAGTGCAGATGACATCCAGTGAACTTGTCTATTTTCTGTGTACAATAACAGACATTTCTGCATTAACTTCTACGTCTTTACCAGGGCACAGTCTTCAATCAGAGAGGCAGACATGTCGAGTGTTTGATTATTCAGGTTTATGTCAACATGATTTGCTTTAAGGGAATGATTTAGGGGACATTAACAGAATGCCAGCCATTAATCATGGCATACATGATCGTCATAATTGTAGCACCGGATGCACACAATCACATTCTACTTGTTTGTTGCTAGACAACATTGGGACTGCATCATATGAATCTTGACCATTCACTCGAAGCTAATTAATCTTTCTAGAACTTGCTGAACCTTTCCATATTTCAATACATGCATTATGTTACTTAATGTTACTAATGTGCTTTGGTTCCGATGCTTTAATTTGTTCCTGCACTTAAGTCCTTTTGTTTTGTTTAAGTGCTTTTGGTTCCTAAATGTGCTTTTGGCTTCAAGGTTTTAATTAATGTGCTAAAGTGGCTCCTGCACTTAGGTCACATGGTGTATAGTCCCTGTACTTTAGTTCCAGCTAGTTGTGCTTACTGTGAACTAAGCAATTATTTTGTGCGATATTATTTCTTGGAGTTCGCGAGAGGCAGAATTTCACGAAATAAGGTTGCCACGAAAGTGTAAGAAACATTAATATGGACTTTGTGGAAAACTTAAAAACGTGAAAATTTGTAGTCACGAATATTCAACATTAAATGCGAAAGTTAGTATTAGCAAAAGTAAATTGGTTTACAGTATGTGACAAATTGACTCCTGCTTTTTTTGGTCCTTTGCTTTAGTTCCTTTACTCTTTTTCTGTGCTTTGGCTCCTATGCGCACTTTGGTAAAGTGTTTTCAATTGGTTTCTACAGTGCTTTGGTCCTGTACCTGTATTTTGGTCCCTGTCTGCACTTTCATTTCTGCGATTTGGTTGGTTTCTGTACTTTGGTCCTGTGTTTTGAACCCTGTGCTTTGAATGCTGTGCTTTTCATAATGTTAAATTCTACTTACAATGTATTACCCAATCACTAGTATGGATTGTATATTACTTTACAATGGGTATTGTGTACCAGCATACAATTCTAAAACTGTCCATAATTTTATGTGCTCTGGGCGTCTGTTCTTTGGCTCCAGCACTTTGGTTGGTTCCTGTACTTTGGCCCAGTGTTTTGAACCCAGCAGATGGGGTTGGTTTCTGTGCTTTAGCTGGTTTCTGCACTATGGTCCAGTGTTTTGAACCCAGCAGATGGGTTTGGCTCCTGCACTTTGGTTGGTTCCTGTACTTTGGCCCCGTGTTTTGAACCCAGAAGATTGATTTGGCTCCTGTACTCTGGTTGGTTCCTGTACTTTGGTCCAGTGTTTTGAACCCAGCAGATGGGTTTGGCTCCAGCACTTTGGTTGGTTCCTGTACTTTGGTCCAGTATTTTGAACCCAGCAGAAGGGGTTGGTTTCTGTGCTTTAGCTGGTTTCTGCACTATGGTCCAGTGTTTTGAACCCAGCAGATGGGGTTGGTTCTGTGCTTTAGCTGGTTTCTGCACTATGGTCCAGTGTTTTGAACCCAGCAGATGGGGTTGGTTTCTGTGCTTTAGCTGGTTTCTGCACTATGGTCCAGTGTTTTGAACCCAGCAGATGGGTTTGGCTCCTGCACTTTGGTTGGTTCCTGTACTTTGGCCCAGTGTTTTGAACCCAGAAGATTGATTTGGCTCCTGCACACTGGTTGGTTCCTGTACTTTGGCCCAGTGTTTTGAACCCAGCAGATGGGTTTGGCTTCAGCACTTTGGTTGGTTCCTGTACTTTGGTCCAGTGTTTTGAACCCAGCAGAAGGGGTTGGTTTCTGTGCTTTAGCTGGTTTCTGCACTATGGTCCAGTGTTTTGAACCCAGCAGTCTGGGTTATGTTTCTGTGCTTTGGCTGGTTCCTGCACTATGGTCCAGTGTTTTGAACCCAGCAGATGGGGTTGGTTTCTGTGCTTTGGTTTCTGACAGTGCTCCTGATTATGTAAGTTCTAATTTACTGTTTGTTCCCCAATCTGAGTAGAAATGGATGGTCTATGTAATATATCTATATAATGGTAATTGTTCCCATAAAGAATGTTTCCTTGTCAATATAAAGAATTTCACCAAAAAGTACACAGCTATCGGAAGCTAAAAGCTATCATGATAAACTGTGATTTGAAGACCTAATATTAGACTGATTCTAAAAACCCTCAAACCATTTCAGTAATGATGGTCATATCAATATACTCCAATAAACATCTGGCAACAAATGGACACTTTGCAAAGTACACGATTATTAAGGTCTGTGTCCTCAAACAAAAACTTTGTCATACATAGACATTCACTTTTAAGCGTAGGTGTCATGTACATTTATTCCTGATTTTTACGATGACGATGCTAGTTGTCTAAAGCAACAAATTACTTATTCATTGACTTTCCAAGCTATGAAATGTTATCATGTTGGTACCAAGTGTCATGCAGTGTAAGGTAGCAGTAACTAACAGTTTATGTTGTTGTCCAAATACCAAAGTTCACCAGTAAGAAACAGTCTGTTTGTATAATTACTTAGAAAAGCAACAGTAATATTCTCTAGCCTAGCAATTTAACAGCATTATTAGGAGTTTTGTATGGTGGCATAGAGGGAACACAGGAAATATCTTATTTATCACGTGCGTACATATTAGCTATCACGTGCGCATGTATAAGCTATCGTGCGCTCACATGTTACTATCATGTGCCCATTTTTTACTACAACATGCACAGTCATGTGATAGTAATTATGTGCTCACATACTCACTCTCATGTGCGCATGTGTTAGTAAAACGTGCGCACTTGATATATTTTATGTGCTCACGCGTTAGTATTAGCTATCATGTGAGTACTTGTTTGTTATTACGTGCGCACAAGTTACTATCACATGATAAATAAAATAATTTCTGTGTCCCCTAGTAGTTTTGCCTCAAGGGGTGTTACACAAGTAACATTTACTATATAACACGGCTACTTACAGAAGGACTTGTAGACCTTACATTTGCATCATTTAAGCCTCCGATAATTGTGTTTACTTGTATTCTACTCATTCTCATGTACTTTAAGAATGACGTATATGGAACGTGTACATATTGTCCTTCAGCAATGTTACCTAATTACCTTGACATTTTACGATGTAATTGACTCTTTATTATTTTGACACTTTACTTTAGATGTACAACGACCTTCGAAATATGACCCTTGAAAGAGTTCCTTTGCTAAGGTTGAAACAATATTTACTGTTATTTTTCTGATAGATTATGGAATATATTTACAAAAGGGCCATTTGGCCCTAAAGTGCTCACCTGATGACTAGCAGTTAAGGCAGAATCAGTATTTGTTATAATATGACCTTGTGACCTAGTTTTTAACCCCAGGTGACCCAGTAGCGAACATGACCTAAATTTTAAAGAGCCAAACATTGCGACCAAGTTTCATAAAGATTAGGCAAAAAGCCTGACAATTGGCATGTTCACAATCATTTTCTTTGATGTGACCTAGTTGTTGACTCCCGATGACCCAGTTGCAAACTTGACCTAGATTTTATAGAGGTTCACATTGTGATCAAGTTTCATTAAAATTATGTAAAAAATGTGACTTCTAGAGTGTTAACAAGGTTTTTCTTTGATTTGACCTAGTGACCTAGTTTTTGACCCCAGATGACCCAGTTACAAAATCTAGATTTCATAGAGACAAACATTGTGACTAAGTTTCATAAAGATTAGGTAAAAAATGTGACCTCTAGAGTGTTAACAAGGTTTTTCTTCAATGTGACCTTGTGACCTAGTTTTTGACCCCAGTAGACCCAGTTGCGAACTTGTTCACTGTAGCCACTACTGTATTACTACCCTGGTACCTGTTTTTGCTGTTATATGGTATAAATATGTCATGAAGTGCGCAACATGACATGCCCATCGTATCTTAGCCCTTCTTAGATAAAAGTAGCCATAATATCTGTGAATTTTTTTTTTGGCTTTACAGACTTCAAATTATTCTAATTCCAAAGGCAGACAGTGCAGTGCAGTTAATTGATTCTGACAATATTAAAGATATATATAACCAGAATTAAAGCCTTTCAGCAAACATTTTACTTAAAGGTGCTTTAGCTCAAATTGGGCTAAAACCAGGTTATGTATGTAATAGAAAGCCGCTGACAGTTGCTTTATTAAAAATTAATTGCAAATAAGCAATTTAAACCACTTTCAATTGCATTCTCTGTATCTTTCTTTTTAAAAGTAGCATTGAGTTTCCTTCCAGCATGCTTTGAAAGTCATGAAATTAGCAAATGGTTGATTTGTAATATAAACAAGAGGGCCATTGGCCCTAAAGCGCTCACCTGATGACTAGTAGTTTAGGCAGAATCAGTATCCGGTGATCTTTTTAAGCAACTTAAATGGATGACATTTCCATACCGTGTTGAATACAAAAAAGTCATGACAATTTACAAATCCCTAGATACTCAAACCCCAAAATGTCCTGAATATATCTCAAATAAATTTAAATATGTTAAAGAGTCAGGCCTTAGGTCTTCTAGTCAAAAATTACTTCATAAACCAAAGCCAAAAAAGGAATTCTTTCGAAAGTCATTAAGCTACACTGGACCAATACTTTGGGAAAAAATACCATTTCATATAAGAACTGCTAGCTCTCTCGAACAATTCAAAAGAATGTATATAAGATGGAAGTTTCCAGACTGGGACTACCAATAAAATAAGTATGTTCTAGATTCATTGTAAATATTATGTTATTGTCTCTTAACTTGTTTATATTGTTTTGTTGTTTCATAGTGTGTATTTGAATAGCTAAGTCTTGTTTATACAAACTTTTCATTATTAATCTAAGTCAATTTTATTATTTACTTTCATTCAATTGTTAAGTTTGACTACTTTCATTTCATTTGTTAAGTTTACTATGTTTGCAATTATCATGTTAAATGTATGTATTATATGTTGAGGTCCTCATGGAAGATTGTGTTTATATGCAAATGTGTTAACCTCGTAAAATAAAGTCATTATTATTATTATTATTATTATTTGTTATGATGTATGACCTTAATATTTTATTTAGATTTTACAGTGACACACTTTGTGGCCAGGTTTAATAAGATTAGGTAAAAAATGTGACCTCTAAAGTATAAACATGGTTTTTCTTTGATGTGACCTAGTGACCTAGTTTTTGACCCCAGATAACCCAATTACGAACTTGACCTAGATTTCATAGAGACATACATTGCGATCAAGTTCCATTCAGATTGTGTCAAAAATGTGACCACTAGAGTGTTAACAAAGTTTTTCTTTGATGTGACCTAGTTTTTGACCCCAGATGACCCAATTACAAACTTGACCTAGATTTAATAGAGACATACATTGTGATCAAGTTTCATTAAAATTATGTCAAAAATGTGACCTCTAGAGTGTTAACATTGTGACCAAGTTTAACAAGAGCACCGCCTTGCGGGTGCAGACACTCATCTGATCATTGTCACTGTAAAAAAGGCCCATTACCCTTGCATAAAGTAGGGCAGTGTTATTGGTCTTGCTTAAAAAAGTGAGGTATTGATGGTGAAAAAAGGGGCAATAAATCTTGCAAAAATGCAAATCAGAGTTATGGGTCTTGCTTGACATGGTCAGGTATTGATCATGAACAAGTGTTGAAAGTTTCAAAGCAATAGCCCACATAGTGTATGAGAACAGTGGACCTAAATGCAAAACTTAACCAAGGAATTTACTAAGTCCAAAAATGGGCAATAACTCACGTAAAATGCAGATCAGAGTTATGGGTCTTGCTTGACATGGTCAGGTATTGATGGTGAACAAGTGTTGAAAGTTTCAAAGCAATAGCCCACATAGTGTATGAGAAAAGTGGACCTAAACACAAAACTTAACCAAGGAATTTTCTAAGTCCAATAAGGGGCAATAACTCATGCAAAATGCAGATCAGAGTTATGGGTCTTGCTTTACAGGCTCAGGTATTGATGGTGAACAAGTGTTGCAAGTTTCAAAGCAATAGCTTTGATAGTTTATGAAAAAAGTTTACCTAAACACAAAAATTAACCATGCAACGCCGATGCCGACGACGATCAAGTGATGACAATAACTCATCTTTTTTTCAAAAATCAATTGAGCTAAAAAAGATTAAGTGAAAACTGTGACCATTAGAGTATTAACAGTCCAATTTAATTATCTGTGATTCAGACCTTTAATTGTCTGTGAGTCAGCACCTTTAATTATCAGTGATTCAGAACCTTTAATTATCTGTGATTGTTTCAGCACCTTTATTTATCTTTGATTCAGTACCTTTAATTATCTATTTAATACCGATCAGTTACAAACAAACTACCATGAGGAAACCAAAGAACTGTCAGTTGATCAGGGCAATGACACAGGCTATAGTAATCTAACGTATTATAGGATGTTAGTTCGTCATATTGAATAAGTATTTCCCACCAAATCTATAATCCTCCAGTAAAGTTCAAGCTTAGGGTTTTCTCCATTGAATCATTTGGTTGAGTATCCTCATGTAATTGAAAACAGAATCTACTTTTATAGCCAATAAGAGCATTAATTAATTTTTTATCGTACTGTTAATTGGTGTTTATTAAACCTAGCAATATAAATCTCTCTAATTTCATTGCATAAAGGTATTAACTGAGTTCACAATCTCAATAAAATTAGATCCTAAAATTTGCTCCATTCCTTTACTTTGTTAGACTCTTAGAGATCTGACTACACTCAGCACAATGACGTCACGTAGCCTCAGTAGAGTTTCACTGCATTTTCAGATTTGTGAAAGAAGCGATTAGATTGGATAAAGTAAAGTTCACATCAGCGTAAAGTAGTAAAGCGTATTATTAGGGTCTTATTTACAAAATGAGATTGCTGAGATTAATGATTGGATTATTTTTGCACCTTACTTCAGCGAGGCGTTCTTTATGTAATGTGTTCTTATTCAGGTTATGATGATCGTCCTATATTACCTGTGTCTTTTTCTCATTATAATGTCACTGTCAACGATCATGATCAGTTATCTCCCTTAGCAGCAAGGTCTTTATAAATGCAACTTATTACACAATTTAATACAGCAGAATACAAGCTTACGTGTAAGAATCAGCTCAAATAAAATATAGAACATTTATTATTGTAGTTATCATGCAATCGTGCATAATACGTCTGTAAGATATATTGGCCAAAAAAGATCACAAACAAAGCGCTGTGGAAGAAAACATCCCAAAAAGACATTGAGACGGAAATAAAGCAAAGAAGATGGAGATGGATGATTGGCAATGTAATGAGAATGGAAAAGACAAATCAAACAAATGTCGCTTTAAAATGGCAGACGAAAGAGAGGAAGACCAAAAGAAACATGGTGGAGAATGGTGGATGGCAAATTGAAAGAGATGTGACTGACTTGAAAAGAAGCAGAAAAGATAGCCAGGGACAGACCAAAATGGAGACAGCTGACTTCAGCCTTATGTGTCGAAGTACACGAAGAGGAATAAGTAAGTTAAGTATTGTGCAATCTACAGTCCAGTAAGGATATTGTGAGAGTTAGGTAGTCGATTATGTGTACACAAAAAATTACAACCATTGTCTGAACAGGTAGAGCAATATTGTATGTTAGTTTAGCATCGGAATTATAGCTGTCTATATAAGCCTTTATAATTGGTTTTACACTGTAAGAGTTGACTCGACCGCTGCGTCACTCTATTCTTACCCTGACTGGACTATACATTTCAGATTTTCTAAATAAATTGTGATCTGTTGAAATTTGTCATTTTTTAATTTTCTAACAGGCACCCTTTGATGTTTACACCAAAGTTTTTCTTGTAAACAAGAGTTAAGGGTATTCATACTGGTTACTGTGTCAAATGTCCCTGGTGCTATATTAGCCAATAAGAGATTGCAACGCATTTAGACAATCTAATTATTTGAAAATTAGTGTAGTTTATATCAAGCAAAACATCTTGTAACCATGTATATTGTATCAAGTGAATTAACATTTTCGAAAATTCAATATCAAGTGATCACTCATGTGGGTAGATTAAAGTACTTCTTAGTCAAATACTTTACAATTATGGAATACATTTGAGTATTATATAACGTTATAATGAAGATTTGCAATCAATACTTTGATTAAAATTATCTCATTTTCATTTTTTTCACACTTTATTTCCCTGGTGAAAATGAGTTATATCAATATTGTTAGTGAACAGTTTATGAGTTGTTTTAGAACATTTTAACACATTGCTAGCTAGATCTTAAAACTCTGCACAGTGATCTCCCTTGTTTACTACACTCGGAACATTAAATTGTTCAGAGAATTTGACATGATCCTGACCTTTACACATGAATGTATTATCAGTCTTCTTGAGCATCTTCCTGATACTTCCCACATACAAATGGGAGTATACAAATAGACAATATATCACCTGGTAAATTATGCTAAATTAAACTAAAGTTTGAGAGTCGTGTTAAATTCTCCACACTGTAACACTCATGTGACACTTGTTCATCACATGATATTGGTTATCAGAGTGCTGACCCAAACTCAGATGCAAAGTCAGTAACATCCTAGCCAACAAGAAAATATTCAAATGCAGCCTTTATTTGTTTAGGTTGTGAGCAGCATTTAACTGACAGCATTTAACGTCAATCAAACATTATCATGAACAGTATCAAAAAGAATGGTAGTTGCTATTCTGCTCCCTCCCTATGCACCTCCGGTCCCACAAGGGGAGGTAAACATGTGAGATGGATGCAGGAATCGGCGTAAGTTGACAAGATTTTTAATTTTTCATATTAGTAATCCAAGTCAGTATGTTAAGTCACAGGCTGAATAAAAATTGTGAATTTGCAATGGACAAATGAGTTGGTCTTCAACATTTTAGTGTTGCACAAATATTTATAAAGTCCTAAGTTTTAAATTATAGCCATTGTCATGAAACTTTGCACGTTTGTACATATGTATACATGTGCATATTGAGTTTCATATTTGCTGTAATCATTGAGTTTCAGCATAATTATGGCCCTTGATTCAAAATGTGGTTATTTCCACTGTTTCTTGTCTAATAACGTATTCTCGATTGTAACAACTCTCTGATTCTGTTCACACATTTCAGCCTTGTGTCGAGCCTTGAAGCAATACACAGACTCCTGTGATGTACTGTGCCGTTCATGACAGGTAATTTCCGTACTTGTTAACAAATATTTCTGTTTTTGCTATGTTTGGTATATGGCGAGCAATTTCCTGTCTTTTCCTGTTGACTCATCCGTGGTTGAGACTCTTCATAAATGTAGAAACACCATGATAGATTTCATTATACAACTATTCAGCTCAAAATTGATCCTATTCAAGGCTGTTATTGAGTCATTAGACTATACTACAAAATTACTGACCAGAAAAAAGTTTATGAATATAAAAGGCAAAACTATCCATTTTGTCATTGAACACTTTCCCAAGAATGATTATCCCTTCATTATAGAATGTGTACAGACTATATGTACAGCTTTTTAGGACAACTATTATAAGGCCGTTTAATCAGGTCTGTCACTTGAATACAAACATTGCAATACCATAAATTGTATTTTCATTATTTCAAACATATCTGTTGGAGAAAAAGGCTGTGAAATCCGATACCTTATTCACTAAGTTACATACAAATACACATAATGTCTATTAAAATAATATATTAATAAGAGAAATAACAAACGTAACACAAATAGGTTAGAATGGTAACTCTACAGAAACAGCTTCCTTTAAACTCGAGATATTAACAAAATTTCTTCGGCATTTTGCTGCATTAAGATTATTCATTAAAACTACGGAAAAAATCTTAAAATCATAATTTTGTCAAAATAGCAGGTTTTCCTTGAGACTGGCAAATAAACTTTCCTTTATTTTTGACCCCCTACGTATGGCACTTATGCTTCAATAATTGAATTTTAGCCATCAAGGTACTGTGTTATCAAAGCGCTAGCGCAAAGTTAAACTAACGATCAAGTTTAATATTTTGATAATTCTTTAACAAATACAAATTGGGGACATATTATGATTTTCAGGAGTTAATTAACTGTAACACTGTTAATATTGCAGATCCCTGTATGACAATTTATGGTTGTTAATTATATAGAATTTAAATTTGGGCGTAACAATATGGTTTTCATAAGTGCTTTAATAAAACAGTACCCAGAAGAATAATGCAGTGAGGATGAACGGGCATTGTGTATTGTATGACATGGAGACAATGGCACACCATACAGTAAACATCTCAGTACGCCAATACTTGTATAGGCAAGCTATAATCAAAGTGTCCATCTCACGCTATAATCAAACTGTCCGTCTCATACTACAACATTAGTGCTCTTCCTTAATTAGCTTCCTCTAGGTAACATATATGTCTGTAAGCTTTCACCGCAACTCGTCACAATGGATACATGGTGCATATATACTGTATGTAACATATATGTCTGTAAGCTTTCACCGCAACCCGTCACAATGGATATATGTTGCTTATATACAACTTATACCAAAACATTATTCACTGTTCGACTATCATACAAATCTTACAACATTTTGGTCACCCTCGCAGCTGGGTTATAAGCTCAAATAGGCAAAATATTTCTCCTTTGATTATCAGTTTAAAACAAACTATTATGCTCCCCATATTATAATTATTTGGTGAGGGCATAAAAATGTTATAATTGTTTTTATCATTAAATATACTAGATTTATATATTAAATCCTTACTTTTTAGCTTTCTACATTAAAACATTACTTTTTTTAATTTCTACATCAAATCATGTTCTACCTGTCATTAATTTCTGTCATCTGTAAATTTCTAAAAAGCACCTTTTGATTTTTTTATCAAAGCTTTTCTTGTATTTCTAGTCAATAGGAATGTCTGGTCCCTGGAACTGATAAGAACAAAGATGTGTTTTGTTATATATCATGTTTTATGAGATCTTTCTAGTGGTATTGGTGGTCAATTCACCAAATCAAGACTTTTTACATGTTAGGGAAATTGCTGGATCTTTATCATTGTAAAGCTAGATGTGTCTGAGCGACACAAAAGCTTCATGCAGGCAAAAAAGTATTCGTAAGGGGCATAACTCTACTAAGAATTATCGAACTAGGACCAAATTAGTACTTGACCTGCATTTAATTGTTATGATGTACCTATACTCATAATCTTAATTCATAATGTCAAAGCATTGGCCGAAATATTGGTCGGAAACCTGCGCAACTTATTAGAAATTTTCCAAGTCAAAGTGACTTAACTCTGTAAAAAATATTTGACAGGAATGAAATTATAAACTTGACCTGACCTGTATAATCTCACTAACTATATTGCAAATCTCAATTCAAAATGTCAATGACTGTGAACTACAATGACGTTTCTATACTTTTTAGTGGAATATGTGCATACATGGCAGAGATAATTATTACAGGAGTCCATACTATTTCGGATTTGGTACACTACTAAGAATGAACTTTTTTGCTGAAAATAAAAGTTATTTGACAAAAAAACCAAGAATTGAGTTATCGTAATTTGAAATTTCATATGCTGAATTTCATCAATAAAACAATGTTTGAAACGGGGTTTTAGTGTAGGGATGTGTGCTAATGGCACTCGAAATAGGCTTGCATATTATTTTCAAGATTGGGCATTTATAATGCCTCAGTAGAACTCCTGAATGAAAGGAAACTGAACAATGAAGGAAGGATGCAGAAAGATGTAACAGTAAATGTAAGATTTTCCAACTAACCAATACCTTTATCTCAACCAACAAACCGTACGCTGAATGAAAGCAAAAATAAGCAAACCATAAAAAGGAAATTTACACATTATTATATCATCAGAAAGGTCATATGATTGTTTACTAACAAAATCATACAAATGAATCGAATCCATGTGTTCAGAAACTTGGTCAGTGGCGTGAATGTCATAACGGAAATAAAGCACTCAATGGAGGTTTCTTTGTCGTCTACCCATTAAGGAATGAATACGATTGTAGCCCTTATATAGTCACTATATTTCATAAATGACGTTATCTTAATACAACATCAATATTTATTACATTTCTTGTTCATATCTTACACAATTTCTATGGCAACAATTGTGTGAGATATACAGTAGAATAAGAAGCAATATACAGTAAATTCACATATTTTCCTGGGTATTACATTTCATGGATTTTGATAAAAACGCATTTTCATGGGGTCTTTAATTCATTGATTACAAAAGAGCACACTCATGTTCCGTATTTAGTATATCAATCAATCATGGGGATAAGGTTTCGTGGTAGAGTTTAAGAACGAAATCAACAAAAATTAAACATCCTCGAAAAATAATGATTTTACAGTAGCAGAAAAAGTATGTAAAATAAATGCATTGTAGAGAAGCAACCTTTCCAGATGTCAGTTCTTTTCTCTGGCAATAAATCTGAGAGACCCACAAAGACAGAAGCAATATCTCACTAGATATTTTGAATTTCAAGACCATACATCAAAATGATAAAACAGCTTACCATGTCAGGGTAATATACATATGACTGTAGATATTTGAATTAATTTAACAAAACATCAATCAAAAACGTGACAAGAGAAGTTTGTAAAACATGTATAAGCCCCCATGGCAGCCAAATAGACTTGCATTTATGATAAGGTCATGGCAACCTTGAACTTCGACCTACTGCCAGCAAAATCAATGGGGGTTGGCTACTGATGGAGATCAACTTTCTTGTACAATTTGCAGACCCTAAGCAGAATAAGGCATCCATTAGACCATTGGTAGCATCGTCCTTCGTTAATTCATTTAGTGTTATCACGCAGTTCTACATGTCATACAACGATTAGCTGAACTGTATAAAGGTTATATTAAATATATTTTATATAATTTACAATATATTATTTACATAATCAAGTTAACTTATAAACTAATGATGCTACATTTGGCAATTAACACAGTTCATGAACAGTGAATCAAATTATGTCTGTAGAAGTCAGACAGATTGGTTATTTCAGCTTATCAAATATTTTTTTGAGGTTTTCATACTGTGCAACACTCAGCAAGTTTTCCGTCTACTAGATGCCGATATAATTGTGCAGTTATGATGACACACCATTAAATAACAGACATATCAATGTCACAATGGCACACACAGTTACAGTATCCTGACCAAGCATTCCTAGTATCAGTGAAAATATTATATTTGACCCTAAGCTGCAGATTCTTCTTGTAACTAGACAGATCCCGAAAATGCTTCACAATAGATATGTTTAAATGCATCACACTTGACATTTGATGCTTTATTGACCAATTACACTCAACAATAGATTCTAATAGGAGATGAGCTAATTAAATAATGTACAGTCTGTCCTGCATTAAGCGAAAAATTATGTGACGTGGGAAACAGGTACGAAACAGGTACAAACGTGTGTCACGTTAAATTTTCGTTGAACTTAGGGTTGATGTGCAGCTTATTGGACGAATATCAAGAATGATCTCCCTTGATTACAAGTATCTTTTCTATAGTTGGATTGTCTCCCTTCCATACTCATCTATAATTGGAAAATAATTGGTGACTGACATGGGATATAGGGGTGTGAATTCATGTATATCTTTATCAGTTTAGACAGACCACATATTAATATTATAGTTTATGTGACGTAGAAAGAACGCAAGAAGAATTCTTCGACAGATTTTAATGAGACACGTGGCCTTGACGCTCAAGCTGAGAATGATTTTTATCTACGCAACTTAACATTTTTCAACCAAAGGTCACAGTTTTTGCCCAAAACCAGATAGCAGTTAAGTCCTTTTCAGGCAAAAACTTTTGACATTTCACACATGAATATTCAGTTGCATGGATAGAATTCATTCTAGGCTTAAAAGCTTCGAGGATGCCTCGCTAAAGAATATTTTTAACTTTGTGTTGACATATTTCTTCTCGAGTTCTTAGCCAAAGATTACGACATATACCACCTTGTGTATGTCCACAATGTATATGGAGTAAGTTGGGTAAATGAAATTCAGCTTTTTGATTGCTGAAACTAATTCATTCTACTTTTCGACAGCTTGGACATGGGCAGATCTTTTACTCGTTTAGTGCATTTACGTGGGTAGATCCAAAAGTAATGTCACCGTTCCACTGGTGAGTTTATTTGTTGGCGTACGTCAATAAAATTTATATCAAAATGTGAAGTAATTCAATTCTGATTAATATCATTTGTGTCATATTGTTTGAATATTAAAATAGCATTATATAGACATTCAAAATATACAACTGACGTCACGTCGCCGCACACGAAAATGACGTTATTTTGCCAGCGTATAATTACAGTTGATGAGACATGGGTATATTTCTATGACCCTGGATCAAGACGGGCCTGTAACAATGTGTTTTCCTCACTACATAAAGACTCTGGTATGTAAATGTGTTTAAAAAATAGGTGAACAGACATGAGCGCTGTATAGAACATCAATGACGATACCTTGAAAAGGAATGATGTAAGAAACGTCAAATTTTGTTTACGACGTCGATAACGTCATTTGCTTGCGGCGATGTCCGTTAGTAGGCTTCCTATGTACACGTATATCTCAATAACAAATAATTGCATTATTATGAAATTTGGCGATTTAATTGGAAATAGATTAATGTAGCGGTGTGTAAAATGTCGTTGTTTTATTTAAATTATGCACGATTTTACAGCACTAGTGACATTACTTTTGGATCTGCCCACGTATATAGGGCATTGTGCCTTGTATTTGTTTTATAAATGTTTTTTGTGCTCTGTTGATTCAGTTGGGCATTGTGCCTTGTATGTTTTTGATGTTTTCTGTGCTTGGTTGGTTAAGTTGAGTGCTCACAGCCTTCCCTGTCTGACTTAATATTATCTTTCTAGATTGAATATTACTAATATAGGACATATAGAGTAACAGGAAATCAGATTATGCTACTGCCATCCATATATAGCCTATATCGAGAATTCAGTTTGGATTTTATCCAGCATAATATAATTCCAATTTAGCACTGGGGATATTGAGAATGAAATTATAGTAATTATAACCACAGATGCTGGTAGTACAAAAACCTTCTTGTCTCCAAATTTACATGATGTTTTGTATTATAACTAATTTATTCAGGTCAGTCACCAGTTTTCCCGGGTATTAAATTTCACAGATTTTGATAAAATTGAAATTTGGTGGTTGCTTAAATTCGTGGATTTAAAATAATGAAAGAAAAATCTTTTGTTGAGTATTTTGTGGTCAATTATTCGAGGGGATTTAATTTGGTGATCTAGTTCATCCGCTAAATCAACGAAAATTAATCCTACGCGAATATTTATAATTTACACTATTACTACACTGCAAATGTCAACCATAGCCAGATGAGGGTAAAATTCTAGTGAGATATGGAATAATAAAGACCGATGTTTTGTTTATGAATTTGTAAATTCTTTTGTATTGGAATACACTATTATTGTATTACTTTACATTTTCTACAGAAAATGTCAGCCACAGCCAGATGAAGATTCCAGGAAATATTATTGAAATATAAAGACGAGCTTTTTTTTAATAAATTTGTAAATTCTTTTGTATTATTATGCACTACAATAATATGGGAATTTTCGATATTGCAAACTTCAACTTTCTACACTTATTAATTGTTTTACTGCGCATTGATGTCCTTGAATCACAAATAGTTCTTGTATATCGCAGGAAAATTTGTTGATAACATGAACTCAATAGTTCGAGTTTGATAATTTTGAAGTCTGTAAGAGTGACTTAAAACAGGGGAGGGAACTCTGTCATGCAAAAGTTACTGCCTTTGATATCAGGGGAGGAAACTCACTATGTCTTACATGACATAAATGTTCAA